>CM035624.1:27525141-28775141 GCA_020496765.1 Gossypium stocksii
TGGAACAATATACATGGCAAAAATACTACACGAATGAACAAAAATAATATGAACATAAAGGAACAAATCAGGGTACATACAATGGCAATACATCGTACATTATACAAGCACTAATATTAATATTTGCAAACTAATGATTTAAAAGCCAATTTTAAAAGAGTCACCAAACGAGTTTACACAAATAAGATGTAACGAGTTTTAAAACACATAAAAAATGAATAAGTTGAAAGAAAGAAAATTTGAAATCATCAATATACAAACAATGAATTTTATGTATAAAAATTTTAAAGCAAGTAATATGCGAAAATTTGAAATAAAATAAATAAAAATATATTAAATAGATTAGCATAAAGGAAGTTTAAAATCATATTGTCTATAGGAAAAAATTAAAATAGGTAATAAACAAAATAATATATGTCAATCTAAATAAATAATATACATGGACTTTAAAAATTAGATATAAATAATATATGAAAAATGATAGTATAAAAGTGGTTGAAGTAAACAAAAGTATAGTTTAATATAGGATTTTTAAAAGAAACAAATTATATACATAAATAGATAAAAATATAGACATACATGATGGGAAATTTAAGAATAGTAATTAGAATATTGTAAAATCAATAATATATACAATATAATCCAAAAAAAAATGTATTAAAGTGTTTTTGAAATAAATAACTAAAGGAAAACTAAAGTTAAAAAGATAGGGAATAAATTGAAAAAGAACAGCATTAAAAGGATAATTTATGAACAAATAAAACTAGTAAAATAGGATTAAAGACCAAAATGCAATGCGCACAAATGCAAAGGGATTAAAAATGTAATCGAACGAAATGTCAAAACGCAGCGTTTAATACGAACTAAATTAAAGCAGCGCCCAAATTTCAGAGGCAAATGAAAAAAGAAAGAAAATTGAAATGGGGCTCAATCCTTGGACCGCGCAAAGGGGAGGGACTAATCGCGCTAATATCCCCTCTAAGCCAAACGCGCGAGTCCTCATAGGTACCGAATCGGGTCGAATCGGGTCACGTTATACGACGTCATTTTGAGGCCACTGAAACAGGCCCTAAATGACATTGTTTCCTCACGTATATAAAAACAACATTTTCTCAAAAAAATCAGAGCAATCGGCCCCCTATTGAAACAAAACCCTAGCACTTTTCCTCATTTAAATGACCCCCGAAAGAAGTCGACCTCGAACCACCGTACTACCGCCACGAATGGTGGCCAACGATGAGTAAACCACCCCTTTTTAACTTCATTTAGAGCTGTGTTCAAGGATCTAGCCCATTTAGCCGTAAAGAATCAAAAAGAAAGTCTCAACCTTTGTTGGATTTGATTTTAACGAAGGAGAAACTCCGACGTTATACCAACAGTTCTGGTGAGCAACTCTCTTTTATCCCTTTCTTTTTTTTTTTTTGTTTTTCTTTGTTATGCAAGTAAAAAAAATATAAGACTAAAATACAATCGGAACAAGAAGACTGAGAACTCGAAATCACCTTCGAAAAACTTGATTTTTTTTTACTATCTATTGTATTCAGTATATGCGTGCGTTCGTAGTCTTACAATCAAAAATAAAAAATGGCATTATAGCCAAATAAGAAAAATGATAAAAAAATACAATATTTTATCATGTTTTTGTTTTGTTGTTGCGTTTGTTTTCTTTCGTTGCTATGCGTTTTGCAAGTACGGGGGTTTTGCTGGCACCTGGTGGCGCACGAGCTTGCGAACGAGGTAGCTGGCGGCTGTACGAAGGCTGTGTAGGGCTGCTGCAGTGCGCCTGAGGCTAGGGTTTCCTAATTATTTAAGTGTTTGCGCCATTTTGGCCATGTATTTTTACGTCTAGGGTTTTAGTTAGGATTTGGGTTATGTTTTTGCAACCAGGCCCGTGTAATGTTGTAATGGAATTCGACTGATAATTTCGATTTAAATTTATTATAATTTTTGGTTTCTGTTTTCTATCTGTATGGGCCTGGGCAGATTGGGCCGATTACAGCTACCCCTCTTTGGTCATTGTCGTGTAACGAGAATGGAAAGACTTTTAAAAGGGCCAATCTTGCCCAGTCTCTGAATCTTGACTTCTTTGGTTCTTCTTTTTCTTCAATTAGTCTCATTCCATTCCGCTGCATCTTCAGGGGTATAGGACTTATGGCTTTAGTCTGCTCCACTGCAACTTTAGAGAGATAAGGTTAGTGGCTTCAATCTACTCCACTGTAACTTCAGGGAGATAAGATTTGCCATGGTTTGTAGCTTTGATACGTTCCACTGCAACTTCAGGAAAATAAGATCTATGTTCAACCTGCTCCACTGTAACTTCAGGGAGATAAGGTTAGTGGCTTCAATCTACTCCACTGCGACTTCAGGGAGACAAGATTTGGTATCTTTGATCTACTCCACTACAACTTCAGGGAGATAAGATCTATGTTCAACCTGTTCCATTACAACTTTAGGGAGATAAGGCTAGTGGCTTCAATCTGCTCTACTGCAACTTCAGAGAGATAAGATTAGTGGCTTCAATCTGCTCCACTGCAACTTTAAGGAGATAAGATTCGCCGTGATGACTTAATCCAACCTACTGCAACTTCAGAGGTATAGGATTTGTGGTTTCACTGGTCTGTTACACCATTCTCTGGGGAACAGGACTTGTAAAACCTGTTTGATGGGCCTATTTATGCCAAATGATTAGGATGTTATGATCAGAATGCATCAAATGCTCCTAACTAGGTGTAGATGAATAATATTTGCATGAATGCAGAATATTATTTTCAAAAATGTTTTCCTTTTTAATGATTAGGTCGCCATTGCTCGTCATTCATCAAGGTTCTATCACTGATACGCTACCCTGCCTTCTTACTAAGCTGGTATCTTTGACAGAAGATTTGAAGAGATAGTCATAATTTGGACTATCTTTCCTCTAATATTTTCTGTTTTGAACTTTGGGACCAGTGGTCCTGTTTCAGGTTCTTGTACCGTTTAGAAACTTTTCAGAGTAATATGTAGAACTCTTTTCGTGTGAATATTGTTAGTCTGATAATCATTGTTTCAATGAAAAATGCTTGAAAACAGCCATGACGATAAACAAGATTGAAATTTGATAGCAAAGTTTGAAATGAATAAATTAATCAAGGTAGCAAGCTTGGCCAGAATACAAAGATAAGAATAAATTAATCATCAAAATAGCACATTTTGCTAAAATACAAAAAGGAATAAGAAGAAAATAAATACCCCAAATATCGCAGCATGAGTTTCTCTGCATAACTTCTTGAGGATCCTTTTTGAGCTCAACTCGTGTTTAGGGGATCTAGAGCACTCTGTTAATGTCCCAAGATGCAACATTCCTCCTTCTTGTTAATTCTGAGAGGGTAAGACTATCACCTGCCCCATTTTCAAAATTTGAGCCGCCCGTTTTTGGGTTTTCAACTCAAAACCCCTTTGGTCATAAAGCGCCCTTTGCGGGTTTTCGCCTTGGCCTCTCCCTTTTTTTTAAAGTCTCAAAATGCCCTTTGCGGGTTTTCACTTTGGTTTCTTCCCTTTTTAAGTGAAATACTTCTTGACAGAATCTGAATTCACGGGATTGGGCAAGATTTTACCATCCATCTCAGCTAGAATCAATGCTCCTCCAGAAAAGGCTTTCCTTACCACATAAGGTCCTTCCCAGTTTGGCATCCATTTCCTTCTGAAATCTTTTTATATTGGAAGGATCTTTTTCAAAACCAGATTTCCCTCATAGAATTCTCTTGGGCGAACCTTTTTGTCATAAGCTCGCATTATTCGTTTTTGGTACATCTGACCATGACGGATAGCCCTTAGCCTTTTTTCCTCAATCAAATTCAACTGATTGTAGCGAGACTGTATCCATTCTGCCTCATCTAACTTTAGTTCAAAAAATACTCGAAGAGAGGGAATCTCAACTTCGACGGACAAAACTAGCTCCATGCCGTAGACCAAAGAGAAAGATGTTGCCCCGGTAGAGGTTCTAACGGATGTTCGATAGGCAAAGAGAGCAAATGGTAACCTCTCATGCCAGTCTCTATAAGTCTCTGTCATTTTCCCCACTATTTTCTTAATGGTTTTATAAGCTGCCTTGACTGCACCATTCATTTTCAGGCGATAAGGGGACGAGTTGTGGTGTCTAATCTCGAATTGACTGCAGACCTCCGCTATCGTGCTGTTGTTAAAATTTAGTGCATTGTCAGATATGATCTTCTCTGGCATTCCATATCGACATATGATTTCCTTTTTTAGAAATTTGTTAACTGCCGACTTAGTAACATTAGCATATGAAGTGGCCTCTACCCACTTGGTAAAGTAGTCGATGACCATAAAGATGAATCGATGTCCATTTGAAGCTTTTGGTAAGATCGGCCCAATGACGTCCATGCCCCACATAGAGAAAGGCCATGGGGAAGTCATAACATGTAGGGGCGAAGGAGGTACGTTAATTTTGTCTCCATAGATCTGGCATTTGTGACATCTTTTGGCATAGTTAATACAATCCCCTTCCATAGTGGACCAGTAATAACCAAATCTCATAATTTATCTAGCCATTGTAAAGCTATTAGCGTGTGCCCCACAGACCCCCTCATGAACTTCTTTCAGAATTTTCTTGGCCTCAACAGCATCCACACATCTCAATACCACTTGATCCTTTCTTCTTTTGTATAGGATCTCCCCATCCAAGACGTAGTTAATGGCCAGTCTTCTCAACGTCCTTTTATTATTCTCGGTCTTCTGGTCTAGGTACTCCTGATCCTTCAGATATCGCAATATATCGTGATACCAAGGGTATGTTGCAGCAATGAGCCAGAGCCTCATAGATACTCATTTGGATAAGCTTCATGTCCTCTTGTTTGCTTACTCTGATCATAGAAGCTAAGGTCACCAAGGTGTCAGCCATCTGATTTTCATCTCGCGGAAGATAGCAGAAAGTGATGTCATCAAACTCCTCCATTAACTCTAGAACTATTTTTTGATAATTGATCAATTTGGGATCTCTTGTCTCCCATTCGCCTTTGAGCTGATAAATTTCTAGTACAGAATCCCCATATACCTCTAGCACTTTGATCTTTCGTTCTATGGCTACACGGATACCCATGATACATGTTTCGTATTCTACCATATTATTGGTGCAATCAAAATTCAGTTTGCTGGTGAAGGGATAGTAATCTCCATTTGGGGATACCAAGACTGCCCCGATCCCATTACCCACAGTATTAGAGGCTCCATCAAAATTTAGTTTCCAAGAGAGACCTTCTTGAGAAGCTTCTTCAGTGGCCGCAACGTGCATTAGATCTTCATTCGGGAAATCAAAGTTTTAGGGTTCGTAATCTTCCAAAGCTCTACTAGCTAGAGAATCTGCTATCGCACTTCCTTTTACAACTTTCTGGTTCACATACACTATGTCAAATTTGGAAAGCAGAATTTGCTATCGAGCCATTCTTTCATTCAAAGCTGTTGACTCCATCATATACTTCAGGGGATCCAGTTTCGAGATAAGCCAAGTGGTGTGATACAACATATACTGTCTTAGCTTTCGGGTTGTCCAAACCAAAGTACAACACAACTTCTCGATTGGTGAGTACTTTGTCTCACATTCAGTAAACTTTTTACCCAGGTAGTAAATAGCTCTTTCTTTCCTTCCCAAATTATCATGCTGGCCCAATATGCATCCCATGGAATTTTCAAATACTACCAAGTACAGTATCAGTGGCTTATCTAGGTTAGGTGGCATCAGCACCAGGGGATTGGACAAATACTATTTGACCTTGTCGAAAGTCTTTTAGCACTCTTCGTCCCATAATCCTAGGTTGTGTTTCTTAAGGAGACGAAAAATGAGGTCACATTTCTCGGTTAGTTGTGAAATGAACCAGACAATGTAATTTAATCTTCCTAGGAATCCTCAACTTCTTTTTGAGTACGTGGTGGAGGCAACTCTTGTATGGCTTTGACTTTGTCTGGGTTGATCTCGATCCCTTTCTCACTAACCACAAATCCTAGCAGCTTCCCGGACCTAGTGTAATATCTCGAATTAGGGCCTAATCGGAATAGTGGTTTCGTGACCACAAATCCGAGGTAGAAATAATTATATTATAATTATTTTGATGTTTATGATATGATTTTATGATGGTGCGAAAATTTCGTGAAGAAATTCTAAGCGTAAAGTGCTTAATTTGGAGTTAGGGATTAAAACGAATAAGTTGCAAAACTTGCATTCTAGAAGTTTTCAGTATGAAATTGCTTTGAAATATTAATTAGGAGGTCTTAAATGGTAATTAGACCAATTTTATGTTCATGGACAAACTAGGACATGGAAGGAATTTTTGAAAGTTTAGTATGAAGGGGCATTTTGGTCATTTGGACATTTAATGAAATAAAAAGGGAAAAATAACACAAAATTGGTCATCTTCTTCATTACCACGAAATTTCAAGGGTTCTCCATAGCTAGGGTTTGTTTCAAGCTTCCAAGCTCCATAGTAAGTGATTCCAAGCCCCGTTTTTAATGTTCTTCACGTTTTCGTAGTCCTGGTAACTCGATAAAGCTTATGTTAGCAATAATTTAAGTTAGGGTTCATATTTGGAAAAATACCCATAGGTGAAATTTGTGTATTTTGATGTTTTATGATAGAATATGAGGTTTTAAATTATGTTAGACAACTTGTGCTACTCGGTTTTAAGTAAAAACGAGTAAAATGGCTTAATTGGTAAAAGTACATATTGTTCATAAGTATGTGTTTTAGTGGGAATTTGAGCTTGCTAATGGTAAATAAATGATCAGCATGTCCTAAAACATAAGAATTTGTGATAAAATTTAATTCCCGAGCTTTGGGGAAAAAGTGTAAATATGCAAAAGTTTAGGGGCAAAATTGTAATTTTTCCAAAATTTGAATTTAGGACTATTTTGATAATGTGAGTATTAAATAAGCTAAATGTGTTATTTTAGATCAAGAAAGACGTGGAATCAACCTTGATCGAGGAAAAGAAAAGATTACGGACTAAATTGCAAAAATCTTTGTATTTTGGTACTAAGGTAAGTTCATGTGTAAATAATGTAACATAATTGTTATTTTTAAGTTAATTGATGCTATTTATAGGATATGCTGATTTTTATCGTGAAATATATACTTTGTGGTTATTTTTGAACAATATGCAAATTATATGTGTTATTTGTTAAATATAAAATGCTACCAAGCATTGGTTCCGGTATTATGTGGAAGACGGCAAGGAGATGTGATTGAAGGAGAATCCCGTTTGAACCTTGGGAATAGATTAGGATACAAGTGACATGTCACTAGGATGGTTGGGCACCCGAACTCGTTGAGTTGAGTCCGAGTTCACTTATGGGTGCGAATGTCCGAACTCGTTGAGTTGAGTTCGAGTTCGTGAGATGTAACTAGGCATCCGAGCTCGTTGAGTTGAGTCCGAGTTCACTTATGGATGCGAACGCCCGAGCTCGTTGAGTTGAGTCCGAGTTCGTTTATGGGCGGGTTACATGATTGATTGATTACATATTCAGCACTTATGTGCAAATGATCCGTGTATCCGAGTTGTATTCCAATGTGTTCAACGGGTAAAATTCAAGTGAAATGGAAAGGCACTCAAGATGTAAGTGACAATTCGGTAATGTTGAGAAATGGCCATATTGGACAGGTATGTACTTAACACTTGGGTTGAAACCCGGGACAACAACAAAAATGTGGTAAGATGAAGTATGATGACTAGAATTGTGACATATGTTTTGGTGATGCTATGTTAATGTTGTTTGGCATAATGACTTTGTCATGTTACTTGTTATTTGCATGTGAACTTACTAAGCATTTATGCTTACTCCCTCCTTTTCATTCATTGTAGTTTTGGACAAGCCGGCTCGAGAATCGGGATAGGTCGAAGACTCGTTCACACTATCCAAAGGACTTTTTGGTAAATGGCTTGTAAGATTTAGTATGGCATGTATAGTAATATACCTACTTTGTGTAAATAATCTTGTGATACAGTGGTGGTTTGGTTGAGGAAATGCTTGATAATGTTGAGTCATTGAAGTGGCTAATATAGATTATGTTTGATGTCATGGAAGAATAATAGGTTATCTAGTATATAAAAGCTTTTATGAAAATGAAATTAGCCATAAAACAGAACATTGCAGCCACACTGATGTGAGTTTGAAAATTCACTAAAAATCATATAAATCGAATTTGATGATGGATTAGTTATGAAATTGAATCTTATCATGTCTACTTTCATATGGAAGAAGAAAAATAGGTAAAGGAGTCATATGTTATGAGATATTTGAGTTTTAGTGAAACAGGGCCAGAGCGATTTCTGGATCCCCTATTCCAACTTTGAAAATTCACCATAAATTGTAAAAAAATAATTAGGAGGATTACTTTATATTCCTAGATTCCTTATTGAATCTAGTTTTAATAGAAATAAACAGTATAGTTATATGGAATTTGTACAGGGAGAAAAGTGATTCGTAATGAGTAGAGGTCAGTGCAGTTGAGTTCTGAAACAGGGGAAATTTTAACTAATAAACTGTACTAATCGGCTCAGTCAAAAATTCTAAAAAAAAAATTAGTGAATATATATATGAGTCTAGATTCAGGGAAAATTTACGGATCTTGATTTCGAGTTTTGTAACTCGAGATATGATTTTTTTGAGCGACCATGACGCAGAAAACAATTTATTCCGAAAATGAAAATAGATTTTGTAAAGTTGTTTAAAATGGTAAATTGTGTTTAGTAACACCTCAAGCTCGACTCCGGTGACGGTTTCGGGCGTGGGGACGTTACACCTAGCTCCAAAGGTACATTTTGCTGGATTGAGTTTTAGATGAAACCTTCTCAATCTTAAGAATAATTTCCTTAGAACCTGCACATGTTCCTTCTCCGTTCGGGATTTTGCGATCATATCGTCAACATAAACCTTGATTTTTTTGTGCATCATATCATGGAACAAGGTTACCATAGCTTTTTGATATGTTGCTCCTGCATTTTTCAGTCCGAATGACATCACTTTATAGCAGAAAGTTCCCTACACGGTTATGAATGTGGTCTTCTCCATGTCTTTAAAATGCATCTTTATTTGGTTGTATCCCGAGAAACCATCCATGAAGGAGAACAGTGAGTAACCTGCCGTGTTGTCCACTAAGGTATCAATGTGAGGCAGTGGGAAATTATCTTTCAAGCTGGCTTTATTTAAGTCTCTGTAGTCTACGCACATTCGCACTTTCTCATCCTTTTTAAGGATGGGGACGATGCTGACTACCCATTCTGATTATTTCACCACCTTTAAAAATCCTACGTCGAATAGCTTTTTGACCTCTTCTTTTATTTTCAGCAAGACGTTGGGCCTCATTCTTCGAGGCTTTTGTTGAACTGGCTTACATTCTTCTTTTATAGGAAGTCGATGCACCACTCTATCAGTATTCAACATAGGCATGTCTTGGTTTGACCATGCGAAGACATCCTTAAATTTTTGGAGCAATTCAATAAGGTCTCGCTTTGTCTCTGTGGTGATGTTGGCTCCAATCTTCACTTCTTTCTTTTCTCCTAGATTTACGATTTCTATTGACTCTTCGTGAGGTAGGATTTGCTTCTTATCTTGCTCTATTATCCTCAACAATTCAGGGGATAAGTTACAATCTCAATCGTCTCCAAAATCCTCAAAATCCTCCGTACACATATCTCGCTCAAAAGGAGGCTCCGAGTCATTAGTGGCGTCGCTCATGTTATTGATATCCGAAGACCTGTTATGGGGATAATGGAAGACGCAAAGAATAGAAGCATCTAAGAATGGCATGATCATGAATGAATAATAAAAGAATATTTGGGAAAAAGAATAATTGTCTGTTATAATATGATTATGGATGAATTGGAAAGAATAAAAGAATATTTGCTCAAAAAGATGCATTTTTCATTAAATTATAGATTTTGGGACATAAGCCTATTTCACAAAAGATTCTTATTACTCGCAGGCCTAGAGCAATAAGTGCTTTGGGACATTACGCTGAAATAGTTCTAAACACTACAGGAATTTCTTTTGCAGTCAGTTGTTAAGAACGTTCCCAGGCTCAAAGGGGCAAATGCCCGACAAGTTCTCTCCTCCAGTTCCTTCTTCATATGTGGCGTTGATGTCTAAATTTTCTAACGTTCCTTCTATGGCTTCCTTCTTTAGCGTCTCCCACTCAGGGTGGATGATTCCTCCAGACACATAAGTCTTTGATATGTGGGGGAAGATT
The DNA here is from genome assembly GCA_020496765.1 of Gossypium stocksii. Taxonomy (NCBI): domain Eukaryota; kingdom Viridiplantae; phylum Streptophyta; class Magnoliopsida; order Malvales; family Malvaceae; genus Gossypium; species Gossypium stocksii. Next base: position 27,535,380 of record CM035624.1, read on the forward strand.
ATTGGTTCCCATTTTATCTCCTCCCCATTCAACCGTGCCCTCCTTCTCTCTTGCTTCTTTTCCAGTTCTTCTTTCTTTGTCTCAAGTCTGGCTTAAACCTCAAGCCGAAGCGGTCTTGTTTGTCCTTCATCATTGGTGCCTCATTCCTTTCTTAGAGATGCCTCTCGAGTCCTCTTCATGGTAAGGCCCATTTTCCAATAGTTAGCTGCAAGCCCATTCTTGTAGACCTGGATCTTTGGCATTGGAATCCTATTCCCTTCAGCAACGAATGTCGCATTCACAAATTCCAAAGACTGAAAGGAACATTAGGTTGCTTCATTATTTGCCTCTAGATACGGAGCGCTACTGGCCACCGTTGTGATGATGTCTTCTTCAGCATTTATTGTCACTAATCGCCCTTCCGTTACCAATTTTAACTTTTGGTGCAGCGATGAAGGCACTACTCCTGCTAAATGTATCCAAAGCCTCCTCAATAGGCAGTTATATGAAGGCTTAATGTCCATTACCAGGAAGTCCACCTCGTACGTGTTTGGGCAAATCAGAAGAGGAATTTCAATTTTGCCTATTACCTTTCTTCCTGTACCATCGAATGCCCTCACTATATTTTGGCACGCTCTCATGTGAGAGCTGTCTATAGGTAATTTGTTTAGTGTGGATAATGGTAGGACGTTCAGAGCCGATCCATTGTCAATCAGCACCCCTGATAACATATACCCCTTATAGCGGGTAGTGATGTGTAGAGCCTTAGTTGATCTCATGCCACCAGGCAGTATTTCATTATCATTGAAGAAGATAAAGTTATCGGTACTTACGTTGTTTACCAAGCGATCCAGCTTGCTAATAGAGATATCGTTAGCAACATAGGTTTCGTTTAAGACTTTCATCAGTGCACTGCAATGAACCTCCGAGCTTAGGATAAGGCTAGCACCGAGATACGAGCTGGTTGTTTACACAACTGCTCTACAACACTGTACTCGTTGTGCTTTAGAAACTTCAAAAATTTTTTTGCCTCTTTTTCATTAACCAGCTAGTTAATAGAGGGGTTAGGTCTAGTCGTTCTTTCCTTCTTCTGTTCAACCACTGTGGCTTTTCCTTTGCGGGTTCGGCTTTCTTGCTTGGTAAATCATAGTGCCTTTCACTATGCGTATAGGAACCCACATCTTGGTCCTCTTTTGAAGAGTCAGCTGGGTTCTCTTTTCCCGGGATCATCACATTACAGTCAAAATTCCATAGAACCCTCTTGCTATCTTTATAGGAAATGATAGCAGGTTTTTAGATTATGACTTTTTGTGGCATTCGTGCTCCTGCTTCGTCATTTTTGGGTCTTCAAATGATGATTACTAGGTAATTGACTTTTTGGATCTGCACCGTTGATTCCCCTTCTGACGCGCATATATTTCCCTCCTCGGAGCTTTTGACCTCTTCATAGAACTCCATTTCCTTTTTGTTCATCATGTCTTGTACTAGGGCCCTGAACTCCCGCACTCTTGGATTTCATGCCCCACTTCATTATGGAACTCACAGTAGTTCCACTCTCCTTCAAGTCTCTTCTCTGAATCCAATTCGATTAATCCTCTTTCCATCATCTCCTTCCAAACCCATTTCAAAGGGGTTTTAACTTCATCAACTTCATATTTGACCTTCTTGCTCCTACTTTCGTTTATCCCATTTACTCCTTGGTCAGTGTGATTAGGTAGCGGGTTTCCTACTACACTAGGCATGGATGGGTTGTAGAACTTTACGACTCCCATTTTTATTAGCCTTTTGACTAATTTCTTGAACGCAGTGCAATTTTTAATTGAATGCCCCGCGATTCCTGCATGATATTCGTATTAGGCGTTTGCGTCATACCACTTGGGAAACGGAGGTTGTAGTGGTTTTAAGTAGAAAGGGGACACCACATGTGCATCAAAGAGGCTCTGATATAGCTCTCTATACGTCATGAGTATAGGTGTGAACTATATCCTCTCGGTGTTTGCCCTTGTGTTGGATTCCTGTTTCGGGAGACTTTGATGATTAGTGGTTGTTGTCTTAGGCTGGCTCACCGTGATTGCTCTTGAATGGCCTTTGTTGTGCGTGGTCATGTTATTCACCTCATTCTCCCTCCTTCTTGGGGCCGATTTCTTAGTGCTTTCCCCTGCTTCAATCTTCCCACATCTTACCGTATTTTCTATCATCTCCCTAGATATTACGATATCAGAAAAGCTTTTAGTAGCACTTCCCAACATGTGGTTGATAAATGGAGCTTTCAAAGTACTGATGAATAGCATGGTTATTTCTTTCTCGAGGAGAGGGGGTTGGACCTGCGTCGCCACTTCTCTCTATCGTTAGGCATACTAGCTGAAGCTCTTGTTTGGCCTCTTCTTCATGTTTTAGAGTGTAATTCTATCAGGTGCTATATCTGTCACGTGGCCGTATTATTTTATGAAAGCTTGGGCTAAATCTTTCCATGAACCAATTTGGGCACGGCTTAGTTGATTATACCATTTGGCTGCAGACCCGATCAAACTATCTTGAAAAAGGTAGATTAATAACTGGTCGTTATTGACATATCCTGTCATTCTTCGATAGAACATCGTTATGTGAGCTTCAGGGTAGCTAGTCCCATTGTACTTTTCAAACTCTGACATTTTAAACTTTAGTGGGAGTACGAGATCTAGGACCAAGCTTAGATCTTTAGCGTTAATTCCATAATGGTGATCAGTGCTCTCTAATGCCTTAAATTTCTCTTCCAGTCCTCGAGTTGTTTTGGGAGTTCGACTATTATCCTTTCTATTTCAACCATGTCATCAAAATTATGGACAACAAGGTTGGCTGGATTGTCTCCAGGGTTGGAGCCTGAACCTATCAGGAAGCCTGTTGGCACCATGGCACCTATCTAGCGTTGAGGCCTAATATTGACAGCCACCCTTGGTGGACATACGTTTGGTTGCACTTGGGCACTCGTTAGGGTGAAGCCAAGAGGATAAGTGGGGTCTTCATTATCATCCCCAGGATTGACCATAGGGCTTTTTCCTTTTTCTTGCCTCTCGGTCAATAGTTGTGTTAGCTGGTTCATCATGTTTCTTTGAGATTCCAGTATTTGGTCCCCCATATCCTATTGGATCTTAACTAATTGCTCTTGCATTTTTACTTGTATCTGTTCTTGCATCTCATTCTGCATTTGTTCCAACCTTGCTAGTCTTTTATCCATCGCTTTAGTTTTTCTTCGTGTACCGTAAGGATGCGTACTTGGTTGATTTTTGTCGGTTTCCAGATTACTGAAATGATTTTTTTTTTAATTTATTAGGGTCTTTTCATGAAATTTAATGCATACGATGTAATGCAATGCATATGAAATGAATGCAAAAAGGCGTCGATTCTAATTCAATCCCATTTAGAAAACTTTACTAGAAAACAAAGTTCTTTACATAAAATAGATTAAAAGTAAGGCTTTGCCCTAATGCTTAAAGTCTTAATTTTCCTAAACAGCAAAGCTAGCTCTTGCCCCCGGTCTGATTCTAGCTCATACTTCACACTTAATACATCAGCTTGTACCACCAAAGTCTACAAGTAATCAGCTACCTCCCGAATTTGAACCACGACTTCTCCCATGATGTAACCTCTGTCTCTAACCTAGCCTTAAGAATAGTAAAGCTGTTCTTTCCAACGCTTTTCACTTGTTTCAAGAAGTTCAATTCAAATTTCACAGTTCCATAGAGCCTTTTCTAATCCTTCTATTCTTCCTTTCATTTCCTCAATCCTATGTAAGCTCGCCCTTAGCTCTATCGTAGAAATACGACTTCGATACTGATGCAAAAACTTTTCCAATTCTGCCACTCTAGCTTTTAGTTTACCCTTTTCGTTTCGGCTTTCTGACAGACTCCTCTCTAAAATCTCATTTCACCTTTGAGCCTCCTGGAATTTCCTCTTCCACCAGTTGGCTTTGGTTTTTTCTTCTTTAATTTCATGCTGCCACTGCTCTGACGTTTTTCCCAATCCAGCAGTTCTCATTGAGAGACGTAATTTCTTGTAAACTGCCTTCAAATCATCCAAATCCTCCTCGGATTTACTTTTTCCTTTCCTTAGTTTCTCGGTTTCTAGCTTCTGAACATCCACGTCTAGTCTTAAATTCATTTTTTCCTATTTCAACTGCTCAATCTTCTTTTTGAGCTCGGAATTCTTTTTTTTGAAGTACCGCCTTATGATCTCTAGCTCTGACGGGACCACTCGCAAGCATTCTTCTATAGTTTGAGCACCCTCCGAACTCAGCCTGGGGATGTTATCATTGATCATTTTACTAAACCACCCGTTTTATTCAGGAGTCATCATTGAGTCCATAATCAATCCCTTCATTCGGCAAGTTTGCTTCCAAGCATCAGAAATCTCTCGTAGTTTCTTCTTATAATTGTCCCACTTATATGATAACTCGTATTGAGTTAGCCCATACGCCACCAGTATAAACTGTCTTGATTTGTACTGCCTTAATACGAGTAGAGGGGCATATCCACTGGCCTCCCAAATTCCTAGCAAAGGTACCCAATTAAAACTCCCACACCGATAAAGGATTTCGTTGGGGACCATCCAAAGGGCTCTCCATTCAACATCCTCTTTTCGGAGGTTTTAAAGAATTTTCATTCACCTTTCCTCTAATACGTCATCCCTTCTTGGCGTATCTGCTTCTTCCTTCAATAGGGAATAATTCTCAGAGAAGACTCAGTAAGAGACTTTGTCCACCTTCTAGAAATTACCGTGGAACCATACCAAAAGTAACTGCGTACATCTGATAAATCTGCCTTCACCTACCCTCCGACACATGTTCAAGAACCTAAATGTTTCTTCTAGGATCGCAGGAACGGGTGTGACATGTTTACCAAGTCGATCAAATAAGTCGGTGACCACCTCGTCTATATGTCTTAAGGCCTTGGGGAATATTACCAATCCATAGATGCTCAAGGGGAAGACGTCAAATTTCTTCTTCCCATCTGGAAGTACTAGGATCAGGTCTCTCAAACTCACCCAAGGAATACATTTACCATTACCCTTTTGCTGAATTCGGGCTGTAACCCACTGCTCACTCATCCCAGTCTTTACAAAGGTTGGGACATTAGCAGCCCTAGAATAAGCTTTGTCAACTTGGATCCTTGGACAATGAAGTAAGGTTGTACATTCCTCCATAGTGCGTACCAAGTCTACCCTTCCAAAAGTGAAACAACTATAGGCAGGGTTCCAAAACTGAGCCATAGCCTGAAACAAATGCTTGTCCACCTTGATGTTGAGCAGGTCAGGTAGATCGCCATAATTACGATAGCAAAGCTGCTTAGCCTCATCCTCCCAATGAGCCCATATATCTCTCAGTTCCTGCAACTCATTCTGTGTCACACTGATGCAGGTGAAGTTTCACAACTCCGATGCATACCCCTCAGTTAGACTGTCCCCTTTCTTTAATTGCAATTCTTCCGACCATGTACAAACTGCCGCATTATCCTCCACTTTATCAAGAAAGTCGTTCTCTATGCTAAACTTTCTAATTTAGTAACCGAACCTAAATCGACACCTCTTAAATATGGAATGACATGCAAACTTAGCCAAAACAAAATACAACCAGTCAGTAGCATATACAAATAATAAAAAACAAACAGAAAATAGTCGAACACCTATCTGGGTAACTGCTAAGGTACAGGATAGCTATACCTAGGGTGGATTCTTAGGGTTCACTATATGTGGCTTAGTTCTAAAGAAAAGGTTACCTGAATCAGCAGATTCCTCAATCCTCACCCATTATAGGCTCATATGGATCGAGTTTGGTTCAGGGGAATACATTTCCCTATGGCCATACGGAGATGAAAATCTCACGAAGACATAGGTACGGATGTATCCCGGAAGCAATCCACTAGCCCATGCGGAGGTGAAAACCTCACGAAGGCATAGTTTTTCACTCCCACTTAAAAGGTGAGACCACAACGGTCATGCAATGCGATGCAAGAATATTCTACAAGACTCGAACCACAACAATCATAGCACAAACAAATGCAACAAAAGAATCAAGATTTTTCAAATCAATTTTTAATTTTCGACATAAGGACAAAATCAATTTACAGTCTGACTCTCTTAACGTCCCCAATGGAGTTGCCAAGCTATCGAAACCAATTTTTTTCTTTAAAAAATGGGGATCGACTTTGAAAACGAAAATGGAGTCGCCACCGATCTTTTTTCGAGGTGTGATCGGGTCACCTTAAATTAACCATTTTAATAAAACATTTTGATTTATTAAAACAATGAATTTGGTCTACGAAATTTGAGAAAACGGTTCGGGAGTCGATTACGCACGAGGAAGGGTTAGCACCCTCGTAATGCCCAAAATTGGTACCAAATTGATTAATTAATGTCCTAATGTCGAAATTTAAAAGGATTTCAAAATACAACTCAAAATTGGATATTGAGATTTTCTTATTCCCAATGGATGAAATATCACGTCCAACATATTAGGATACAATATTTCAAGGCCTCGACTCCAAGATCGTCTCATGGTTTTCAAAATTCATACGTTTAAGTTTTTTAAAAGGATATTCGGTTATTTGGTCAAACGAAAAAAATCGAAACCTAGCACGTTAGGGCATAATTTCTCAAATTTCCAAACACAAAATATTGCCTTGTTTTTAATTAAAAAAAACTCGAACAAATTTTTAAAAGGATATTTGGTTATTTGGCCAAGCGGAAAATCGAAACCCAGCACGTTAGGGCATGATTTCTCGAATTTCCAAACACGAAATATTGCCTCATTTTGAGAAACTTTTAGATAAGCGATTTTAAAATCAACTTATAATGTATTTATTTGGTTTGTTTGGATAAAAAAAAAACATTTGAACAAGTAAGTTGAAAATCTCAATTACAATGCAATGATGAAAATAAAGTAGTTACAAGCATGGAACAATATACATGGCAAAAATACTACACGAATGAACAAAAATAATATGAACATACAAAGGAACAAATTAGGGTACATACAATGGCAATACATCGTACATTACACAAGCACTAATATTAATATTTGCAAACTAATGAATTAAAAGCCAATTTTAAAAGAGTCACCAAACGAGTTTACACAAATAAGATGTAACGAGTTTTAAAACACATAAAAAAATGAATAATTTGAAAGAAAGAAAATTTGAAATCAACAATATACAAACAATGAATTTTCTGTATAAAAATTTTAAAGCAAGTAATATCCAAAAATTTGAAATAAAATAAATAAAAATAAAAAATATATTAAATAGATTAGTATAAAGGAAGTTTAAAATAATATTGTGTATAGGAAAAAATTAAAATAGGTAATATACAAAATAATATATGTCAATCTAAATAAATAATATACATGAACTTTAAAAATTAGATATAAATAATATATGAAAAATGATAGTATAAAAGTGTTTGAAGTAAACAAAAATATAGTTTAATATAGGATTTTTAAAAGAAACAAATTATATACATAAATAGATAAAAATATAGACATACATGATGGGAAATTTAAGAATAGTAATTAGAATATTGTAAAATCAATAATGTATACAATATAATCCAAAAAAAATATGTATTAAAGCATTTCTGAAATAAATAACTAAAGGAAAACTAAAGTTAAAAAGATAGGGACTCAATTGAAGAAAGAACAGCATCAAAAGGATAATTTATGAACAAATAAAACTATTAAAATAGGATTAAAGACCAAAATGCAATGCGCACAAACGCAAAGGGATTAAAAATGTAAATGAACCAAATGTCAAAACGCAGCGTTTAATATGGACTAAATTAAAGCAGCGCCCAAATTTTAGACGCAAATCAAAAAGGAAAGAAAATTGAAACGGGGCTCAATCCTTAGACCGTGCAAAAGGGAGGGACTAATCGCGCGAATATCCCCTCCAAGACAAATGCGCCGGTCCTTATGGGTACCGAATCGGGTCAAATCGGGTCACGTTATACGACGTCGTTTTGAGGCCACTGAAACAGGCCCCAAATGATGTCGTTTCCTCATGTATATAAAAACAACATTTTCTCAAAAAAAAAAAAAATAGAACAATCAGCCCCCTATTGAAACAAAACCCTAGCCCTTTTCCTCAGTTAAACGACCCTCGAAAGAAGTCGACCTCCAACCGCTATACTACCGCCACGAACGGTGGACAACGATGAGTAAACCACCCCTTTTTAACCTCATTTAGAGCTATGTTCGAGGATCTAGCCTATTTAGCCGCAAAGAATCAAAAAAAAAGTCTCAACCTCTGTTGGATTTGATTCTAACGGAGGAGAAACTCCGACGGTATACCAACAGTTCTGGTGAGCCACTCTCTTTTATCCCTTTCTTTTTTTTTTTTTGTTTTTCTTTGTCATGCAAGTAAAAAAAAAAAGACTAAAAAACAATCAGAACAAGAGGCTGAGAACTCGAAATCACTTTCGAAAAACTTGATTTTTTTTACTGTCTATTGTATTCAGTATATGCGTGCGTTCGTAGTCTTACAATCAAAAATAAAAAATGGATTTATAGCCAAATAAGAAAAATGATAAAAAAATACAATATTTTATCCTGTTTTTGTTTTGTTGTTGCGTTTATTTTCTATCGTTGCTGTGTGTTTTGCAGGTACGGGGGTTTTACTGGCACTTGGTGGTGTACGGGCGTGCAGACGAAGGTAGCTGGTAGCCGTACGGAGGCTATGTAGTGCTGCTGCGGCGCGCCTGGGGCTAGGGTTTCCTAATTGTTTAAGTGTGTGGGCCGTTTGGGCCATGTATTTTTGGGTCTAGGGTTTTAGTTAGGATTTGGGTTATGTTTTTGCAATCAGGCCCGTGTAATGTTGTAATGGACTTGGACTGATAATTTGGATTCAATTTTATTATAATTTTTGGTTTTTGTTTTCTATTTGTATGTGCCCAGGCAGATTGGGCCGATTACATTGATAATGCTTAAGATGTTGGCTTCCATTGTTTCAAGGCGAGGTTCAATGTGATGAAGTCGTTCATCTATAGTAGAAGGTGGTTGCTTTTCTTATTCTCTAGTAGCCAGATCGTGTCTTCGTTGAAAGACTTTATTGCTTCAAGCAGGTCGTGTACTTGAAATATAACGCGAGAAAATGAATTAAACAATATTTTATTTAATTCTCAAATTAAACTAGAATTCAAAAATTAAATTAAATAAATAAAGATAAATATGGGTTACCTTCAATTAAGTGCTTTTGTTTAACATCTTTAGCTCGATGACCTAAATGTTATTCACTTAGTTGCTTGAGAATTAATTCTTCCATTACGTGCACTCGAAAGTTCTCGTAGAAAGGTTTCAACTCTTTCCCATTTCCCTTGAAGCATTTTCTAGATTCCTCCATCATCGGTGGATTGAGGTACTTTTGAGCTTCTCCGTTCAAGTTTGCCTTTTCCTCTATCAGAATCATTAAATGTTCTGATAATGATTTGAACTCTAATTTTAGGGTCTCTATGCAAATGACAGCTTCACGTTCCCACGTTATTATTCCTCCAGTTTATCCAAAACATCATGGTCTAAATTTATACAAAACATAATTTGTAACACATCCTTTTCATGATATTCAAAATGGAATTTCATTAGTGGTTAAATAATATCAATACTAGAAATATTTGACATTGTACTAGGTTGGTCCATCGCCTCATAAACATTAAATTTTACCACATTACCGTTGAATTCCATAGTGAGGGTTCTACTTTGAACATCAATATTTGTATGTACGGTACTTAAGAATGGTCTCCCGAGTAGAATATTGGAAGAACTTTTTGAGTGGTCATCCTCCATATCAATGATGTAAAAGTCTGCAGGAAAAATTAGTTCATTTGCCTTAACGAGGACATCTTTCAACACCCCTTCCAGATATATGTATGATCTGTCTGACAATTGAATAAGCACCCCTGTTTCTTTCAAAGGACTCGTGTTTAGCAATTTAAAAATTGATATAGGCATTACGTTAATAGATTCTCCCAAATCACACATGGCTTTCTTTATACCAATATTTCCTATTTTGTAGGATATAGAAAATATACCTTTGTCCTTACACTTGGCGGGATTTTCCTTTGTAGCACTGTAGAAACATTTTCTCCTACATTTACCCATTCGTTTCCTTAAAGTTTCTTTTTATCGGTGCACAATTTCTTCAAAAATTTTGCATAGCATGGAACCTGTTTAATTGCATCAAGTAAAGGAATATTGATTTCTACCTTTCGAAATGTCTCAAGAATTTCTTTTTCCTCTCGTTCCTTTTTAACTTGAGCAAGCCTTCCAGGGTATGGGGGAGGTACAGCAAATGGTTTATGATGTGCCGGCTCTGTGGGAGCTACTGGTTTAGCTTTTTGTTCTTCCTGTTCAACATCGTGGTTATGACTCGTGCCTTCAAATGACTGACCGTGAGTGCTAGCTTACTTATTTACTGATCTATTTCTTGGAGATGCACTTCAGACTTTTGTTGGAACTTTTTGGTACTAACGGCTAACCTCTCTACTATGGTTTCAATAGATAACTTTGGAGGTTGATACAGTTGAGGCGGAGGTGGTCTTGGTTGATATGGTTGATTGTATCGAGGGTTCGATCCATAGCTTAGATTTGGATGGTCCCTCCACCTTGCAGTATATGTGTTCGAGTATGGAACATAACGCCTTTGAGGTGACCCTGGAAAGTTCCTAATGGCATATACTTGTGCAGTTATGTCCTCGAGTAAAATCAGACACGAGTCGGTAGGATGATCAGGCTTAGCACAAATCCTGCACAACTGAGCTGAGTTCATCTTTCCTACTATTATATTTTTAACCACATTAGTAAGTTAATTAATCTTATTTACAATGAAAGGAGAACTTAGCTCATGAACCCTTCTCGTAGGTTCCATAAGTAGTCGATACTGTTGAGAATTTGCAATTATAGTTGAAATTAATCCCCTAACTCTTTGAGGAGTCATGTTTACAAGAGCCTCTCCACTAGAGGCATCAATTATCTTCATTTCCATTGGGAGTAACCTCTCATAGAAGTACTGTAAGAGTGATTGTTCAGACAAACCATGTTGTGGGCAACTTTCGCACAACTTCTTGTATCAATCCTAATATTCATAGAGTGAGTTTGCTTTCTTTTGTTGTATTCCGACTATACTTTTCCTTAATTCAGCTGCTCGAGCTATTGGGAAAAACCTCTCAAGAAACAATCGAGACATATTAATCCAAGTATTAACAGATCCTGGAGGTAAATAAAATAGTCATTCTCTAGCAGAGTCAGTTAATAAAAAGGGAAAAGCTCGAAGTTTAATTTGATCCTCAGTTACTCCTTCTGGTTTCATGCTTAGACAAATCATGTGGAACTTTTTTAGATGAGTATGGGGTTTTCGTTTTTTAAATCACAAAAAGTAGGCAACAAATAAATGAATCCTGACTTTAACTCGAACTATGTTTCACCCGCCGAATAAGTTATGCTTAGTGGTTGTTGTTCATTTGGTGCTACTGCAAGTTGGCGTATAGTTTGATTTACCATTTTGTCTAGTTTGTTGAATGAGCAAATATCTTTAGTGTAAGATCCAACTTCAAATTTGGGTTGTGGTTGTTTATTGCATCAAATAGCTTCTCTTCGAAGTGTTCGAGCCAACTTTTCTAATTCTGGTTCAAATGCTAGAGTCCCCGATTCTGACCTTGTCATAAAGAAAACAAACTAATATTATAAATTTTTACCAATCCCCGGCAACAACACCAAAATTTGATGGGCGTCAAAACCACCAAATATAAATTCCTACGACAAAATAATAGTAAATAGCAGTATAGAGCAGTAGGGTCGAATCTACATGACTGGTTTTCTAATTTTGCATTTTCTCGAGACCAAAATTACTGCCATAGTAACAGTCGTGCCCACGACCAATGCGTTGCAATGCTGGAAAATAAAAAAGTGGGGTTTTAGTGGATAAAGATAATAATATTAAAAGAAGGAAACAAATATGTATGCGAAATAAAGTAAACATGTGATTGCAACATAAATTAAGCGAAATAAAATTAAATGGATAAATTAAATATTTTTTAAAGCTTAGCCTTAGCCTCGGTGTACTCCAATGTTGAATCGATCCTTGAAATAGATTTTCCCTTCTAAGCGATAAGCTGGTTATTAAGACCAAAAACATCCCGACTACCAACTTTTCCTTATGTAGTCGGACCTGGTGCGACCTGCAAATCGACTCTTGCCAAATTTCTAACTGCGATACACGTGTTCGCAATTCAAGATTTCGACAACCTTGCGATCTGAAGAGTCCAACTCGAATCAACAGCCTCAACCACGTGGGTCGTTTAAATCCAATCTCTATCTCTCTTGACAGAATCCAATAGGCTTTTTCCACCTAGACACACCAATTTGTTCGCGGGAATTCAAACAAAGTACAGTCGATTTGACTTCCCAACTGTATGTCAAACAACTCAAACCCAACATGCACTTTTTGAATGGAAGCTAAATCAACTTTGAGGGACAAATTTGTACTATCCCATATATCGGAGAGATAGAAAATACTGCGTTGAGAGGTTTTTTTGAGCGGGTTCATATCTCACGATTGTTTTGTTGGAGCAATTTCTGGGATAAAGCTAAATAGAGGTTTAGTTAATCATGGAAAGAATCATGCTTGTAAATAAATGGCTTAAATGGAATTGTGGAAAGTGGAAAGGGAAAGGAAGCTTAGAAGGTAATTAAACCAATAAAGGTTGAAAGTAAAAGAAAAAAAATGAAACAACAGAATAGAAAAAGCAGAGACGTAGGTAGGGAAAAAATAAAGAACTTATTAAATGTCAAAGGCCAAAGTGTGTGTTTAATTGGCTGTAGCCACTAGGTGTTTATACACACTTCCAGTGCTAAATTTTAGCTAGATTTTTTCTAAATATTATCACTAAATAAATTAAAATTTTTAAAAACCGAATTTAAACTAGAGATTACATTTAAAATAATTACAAAATTTTAATAATATAAAAAAATCCTCCAATCTTTATCCAACCACTTTTTTTAATCTTCAACCATTCAATCTTTATCTAGCCAACTTTAAATCTTCAATCTTTCAATCAAGCCCTACTCTTTGGTTTTTTCTCCAATTTATCTCATTTTTTTATCAATTTGAATTCAGCACACTAATTTCATTCCTAATAAGAAAATCTAAAATTTAGTAGCATTTTATCTATTAATTAATCAAAAAATATATATATTTAAAATACGAATTTATCTTGCTATAAACGTGACACACTCAACCAAGACGTGAATGAATTCTTCCATGGCGTATTGGAGCCGCTGCACTTAAAGTCAAGAGGTTTGTCTCCAAGGCTTGTTTCAAAAGATTCTGGTCAATGGTAGGCACTCAATGCTTTCCCTATCGAATCGGGTAATCTTGTTTTAAAAAAGATGCCTTGTTTACCAAGGTCCTGAGTTTTGAAGCGTTGACTGGCCTAGTCCATGGCTTTTGAGATGGGAAGCTGGAAGATTCACGTTCAATAATAGCAAAGTTTGATGTTCGTGAATATTGAAGTTAGGCTTCTACTTTTAAAAAATGTTATGGACATGATGATATGACATTACCTTACTTGAAGATCTTTTAATTGTTCAAAGATTTTCTAGACACCAAAAGAGTAGGAAAGGGTTCATATTATTGTGGAATGAAATTGGACTTTTAAATTTCTTTCAGAAGTCATAATCTCATAAGATTCTTTAAAATAAAGGAATTTTATACAAAATAACCTTAGGTTTGAATTGCTAGTATAAATGCATAACAAATGAGTTGGAACATGGAAACGAATGGCATTGTTGGAATTCTAAACTCGTTTTAAAAGTTGTAATCTACCGAAATTACAATGGAATATCATACAAAATAACTTTACCTTAACACTTACACTTGAATTTCGTTTCCAAAAGAGTCACATGTTGGAATTTTAAATTTCTTTTGCCAAAATCATATATAATATTCTTTGAAAAAATATTTATACAAAATAATCTTTAGCTTAACACTTATTTACGAATTATTAATATAAATATATAATGATTTCGTATACAAATTAATTGAAACATGAAACAAACCATATTGTTGGATAAAGTTGAAATTTTAAATTTCCTTCAGAAGTTGTAAACTAATAAAATCTTCTATAAAATAACCTTTATATTAACACTTACTACCAAAAATGTATAATAATTTCTTTTAATATGCAATAAGTCCTAAGAAACGTAAGATGTTGTTTCAAAAGTTGTAATCTCGCAAGATAATAAAGAGTATACAATAGAATCTTATATAAAATAGTTTTTACCTTAACACTCAAATATATTTTGGCATTATTTAAAATTGAAAAAAGTGAGATAACCAACAGCCTATCTTAAAATTTTGAACATTAAGTTATCTCATAAAAATTTGATCTCATGGAACTTCAATCATATTTTAATTAAGTGTAATCTTATAAATTTATTTTTTATATAAAAAAAAAACACTTTGAAAATCTATTTTAGAAACAAATATAGAAATATGTTTGGAAACTAAGAAAACATGCTTAACTTCCAGAATCAGTTTACAATACTAAAACATTACTACATTGTTAACTACTACCTTCCAAATTCATATATAATATATTTAATTGCGGTCACTTTGTGATTTTACAAACAACAGTAAAAATGATAATACACAAAGAGTATGTTAAAAATAAATCCTAACTATAGTATTCGATCGAGTCAAAAATTTTGAGTTAGTCAAATTGATAAATCTTATTTTAACAATTGAACTCAATTTGAAAATTTTTTAAATCGAGTTCAAAAATTTCGAATCAGGTTGAGTCGAGTTAATGAATCCTATTATTTATACTATATCCAAGCTTCACCTCTAACTCATAACAAACTTTAGATATTATATGTAATAGTATAAAATTCTTAATAAAAAACAAAGTTGTAATTTTCAAATGTGATCATATATTGCTTCTGTAAAAAGAATTAAAGTTTCAATGCCAAAAATATATTCTAATTAAAATAGTTAAAATATGCATATAATTGTTTAATGTTACAAAAGAATAAAAAAAGGTTATTAAATGTTTACAAAAACTTAATCCTGTTAATGTATAAATGTATTAAATATAATAGTTTAATTTTACTCTCATGGGCACGAGATAAGAATATCGATTGAATAATTAATGTAAATATTCAGTTTTTCTAGTTTTTTTTAATGGATTTTAAGTTTTAAATTTTAATTGATATTCTAAAAATAATAATAATTTTGATAAAATAAAAATAGAGAGACTAAATTTATACAAAATGATAAGTACAAAAGCTATTCAAAAAAATTTACCTAAAAAATATAATTTTATATTTAATAAAATATTTTTAATGCACAAAATTGAATAATAAAAGTAAAACAGTATTCTAATAATGTAATAGTATAATTAACAATAAAATATATTTTAATCAATTTTAAGTATTTTCTAAAACTCATGTTTTTTTTTCTATTTCAAATAAATACTTTATTCTAAAATAAATTTTTATCCACATCGTTTGCTTCTTATATTTTTGTTTTACCCAACAGTGATGCTAGCCTCTAGGCTAGCTATTGCCCACCTTTTTCTCTTGCTCACCATTTAATGCCTTCCACCTGACCCGATAAACCGGATCCGAGTATTGGGTGTTTCGTCCTATAACAGTTATAACTTAAACTTTTTGCCTCTGTATAAGTTCTTTCTATGAATATGACTAATTCCCTTGTAGGTGTACATTGTATGGATTATATATACAATTCTTAATAATAAAATTTCATTGATTTCTATTTTATCTATTGGCCTACTATATACATATTGGAAAGCTACTTAATAAATTTATGCTCAGATTTAAGCACGCCGCTTAACTTCCTTTGTATGCATAATAGTCCATCATGCCACTTTTTTTTGCGAGACCCTAGCGTCGTCCTTCAGCGCATACTTCTTTGTAACTTGAAACATAAAATAACTTAAACGAGAGTTCACCCAGATCTTTCTTACTTCAAAATGCCATCTAAACGTACCTATAACACATATATCAAATTCACCACCTATTATGGCACTCTCTAGCTTCACTGGTCTTCTTTTTTTTTTTTTTTTTGTTATTATGCGAGGTTCTTCATTTACATATGGTGCATTTCCTTCAAAGTTCGTTGGGTACTTAGTTTTTTTTTACATGTCCATACATTATATCTTGTGCTTACCATACCTTCAGAATCCTATACATTATATCTTGTACTTACCATACCTTTAGAATCCTATTTTTACTTTTTTACTTTTCCATTCGAGAACCATACATGCCATTCTTTCCTAATTCCTTATACACCATTCATTCAAAATTTATCGTGAAGGCATTCCTTCATTTGAATGGCTACAAAGGATTCATTTGTATTCGCCACAAGGGCTTTCCTTTATAGAGTTGCCACAAAGGCATCTTATCCTTAGGTTGTGCCACGAAGGCATTTCTTTTCAGATATAACCAGGTAGGTTTCCTTTACAGAGAATGCCACAGAGGCCTTCATTTGATAGAGATCGCCACAAAGGTGTTTCCTTTTGAAGATTTGCCACAAATGCGTTCCTTAACAGAGGTATCCATAAAGACTTACTTTTCTAGAGTTTTCCCACAAAGGCATTTCTTAACATTCAATACTCGCCACAAAGGCTTTCATGTCCAAAGTATTGCCACAAAGGTATTCCTTAACATTCAGCACTTGCCACAAAGGTTTTTCTGTCCAAAGTATTGTCACAAAGTCCCCTAATTATTTAGGTGATAGGGATTCTCCTAGACTCACAGTTAGTAAGGTTTGACCCTCATTTTCATAGGACACACAGAGAACCACATTAGGTAATAACCTCCCTTAACTTTCTCCATATGATGTCATAACACACTAGTTACGGTCTTACACGATGTGGTCTTTAGTGCCATGGCCATGGACATTTCCTTTCAAAGATTTGTGTTTTTAGTCCCAACGGATCTCTTTGACAACTCTGAAGACAAACACAGACTCTTCATACATAGACTCATCTTTCATGAACTCATCTTATCTTAACTTACATATAACAGACACATTTAAACCTTTCAGACACAATAACACATTTTCATTACCCAAACACAAGCATTCTTTAACCTTAAGATTTACATTATCTATTCATGCAAGTTCATAAGTATTGTGTTCCTCACCAGAGTCATTACATTATACTTTATTAGTTTCATTCTCACGATTTGGTCACTTAGCCTATAAGCTCTTAAAACATACATACTACATTCAAAAGTCAACTTAAAGACTTGCCTGATGATATCAAAAGGACAGCTTAACCTTCAGATCCATTACCTTGATAAACAAAAACACTTCATTAGAACACATCTGGTATCCATTATCATCATTTCAAACCCAAACATATCACTAAGCCTTATTTTTGCAATCAAACTTATAGATCTGTGTTCCTTTGAACAATAAAGTCATGTCATGTACCTTGATGTGAAGAAAGTCATTAGAAATATCCATGAATTCAGACTCAGCTTAGAGTAATCTTTTCATCTTTCTTTAGCCATAGATCTTAATGTTTCTAGAGGGAAAAGTGAAAGAAGATAACCTCTCCTTAACCCAACAGGAGTGTCCTTTTTAACATAACTCAAGTCTTCATGGGAACTTGGTAAACGTCACATCAAGACTGAAAGACCTATCAAAATTTACCATTTCTAAGAAACTTATCCGATCACTCCTTTAGCCTTTAACCCTTTTAGTTCGCATTTGATTAGTTCCTAACTAGTACCTCACACATTAGCTAGCATAGGACCACATTGGTCACTGGATGTACTATATCATTAGCGTGGACTTATATCTTAGAACCATTCTTTTCATGATTGCCATTTCAATCTCACTTATCATCGAATTTGACAGGAATCATTGTCTATTTAATTTTTATTTCAGAGTTTGCCCGTTCTATACACTGAAAAGGACTTTTGGGTGAACACTAATTAGCTAATAATACTTCTTTATACTATGCATCGTATTCATATATATATATATATATTCTTACTAGTATTCCTTGATACGTCATACTTACCTTTCTTTAGGGTTGGTCATAAGCTTTGTTCTTTTAGAATATCCTATACTATGTTCATACATGAGTTTACCTTGAGTTCCCTTCCTTTTGTTCAAAATCTGTCAGACTAGGGCATCACTAGTGCACTCAGAAAGTCCTGATACTTAATCAAATCCTAACGTTGAGCACTTGAAACTTACCCTTAAGCCTTAATTTTATAAACAACACTTGCATAGTTAGCATTTTGCCAAGCGAGATGTTACACATTAACCATTTCTTTCTTTCTTCTTCTCATTCACTCCATGTGCCTTTTCTCTTTTCAGTTTGTAGATCTATTTTGTGGGTATCTTTGTTGTTTTCATAAGTTGTGATGGATAGATGACGATGCTTATCATTGTTGAAACACCACCGACCATCGACAGTTTCTTTTAGAAAGTGAGTGGCTTTTCATTGACTTCTTAATCTGTTTCTATTTTAAGAGTATTTCAGAATAATAAATGATTTCATACGTTAGTTTAGACCCATGTTTTCTTAAGTTTTATATGTTTGTTTTCCATTATTTAATAGGTATTCACTTTTAGAATTTCTTTTTTGTGAATTACAAGAGAAGGGCAAAACCCTAACATCAACTCGACTAGTGCGACTCGAACCTAGGCCACACTTGGGGCAGTGAACACCTTGGCTATCAGGCCAACACATAGAGTTCCACTTTTAGAAGTTTTTGTCTACTCTTGTTGTATGGTTTTTAGTATTATGCATACAATATTGCTTTTGCGAGTGATTTTAAGGCTAGTTTTAATGTCGTCCTCACTAGTTTGGTGGATACTCAGTTCTTTTGTCGATTTATGTTCACCGCTTTGAACCATCCAAGGCCTAATTTTCTTATTGTATTAAGTGCTTACAATCACTCCAAATATGTTGTGCTTGAGTTGTGATAGAACCAATTGTCAACGTGCCATAATGTTCTATTGATGTTGAGGCTGAAGCCTTTGTTGTGTTGAGGAGCTTGTCCTTTTACCGCCTACAACGGGTGTTTGTTGTTTTTCTCCCCGAATTGTATGATCTCAATCATTGAATAAATTAATGAATTTTCCTTTAAAAAAGTATTTTATTGTTTTTACTTGATTGGTTAATGAAAAGACAATAATTTAAAAGGTAAGTATTTGATACATCGCTTGTGAAGTTTATTAGACTCCACAAGTGGGTTGAAGAAGTGACAAGTGTCATATTTATTTATATATTTATTATTTTCTTTCTTATTACACTCTATAAGACACTTGTTACACCCTAAACTTGCTTGAGAAGCTTAAAGTCCTTCATAGGCAGTGTCTGAAATCATTTTCCTAATTTAAATATATAGTAATTCATTATGACAAAATTTCTTATCAAATAAACTTATTTAATAAAATATTTCAATAAAATTAAAATTCTCATTTATAAATATTTTAAATCTTATAAATAATAATATATATAATGGTAAAATAATAGTAAAATGTACAACGAGACTATATTGGTAAGTTCAAAGTTTCTCTAAATTCGTTATCAAGTTAATTTAAGAGAATAACTCAACCGATGACATTATCTATTTAGAAATAAATTTTATGTAAAAAAATCATATAAAATAAAAGTTTAAAAATTAAGATGTTTGATACAACCAAAAAAAAATTAAGATGTTTGAGATCTTGGATTCAAATTGCATCATTAACATATATTTCTAATTAAGTTGTATATTATTAATTTAAAAATACCGTATAATAATATTTAATATTTCTTTACAAATTTTAATATAAATTAAAATTTTTTGTAGACTTTTCTAAGGTATAGCAGTCAGGGGCGGATCCCTATGTCCAAAATTTTAGGAAATTTAAATTTTTTTCTGAAATTTTAGAAAATTTTAGTTGCACCTCTTAAATTTTTAACAATTGTCATTAATTTCATAAAAATTTTAATTAAATCCTAATATTTTTTTAGAAAATATCATTATACTCCTAAAATTTTTAAAAATTTACCCAAAACTTAAACTCGCATAACTTCCCATTACTATTTGCCTATTTATTGCACCAACTAATCATATCCGACTTTCTTAAAATCGAAAGGTCTGTCGCCAAGGCTTGTTCCTGTCTTCAATCTAAACAATTTCAATTTCATGGTCACGCCATTGATGCTCCTAGTTTTATTATTGGCTTTTTCCTGTCCACCTTCCTCTTCATCCTCTGATGCGCTATGGGCGGGTTCATCTCTCTCAGTGGAGAAAAAAGGCGATGTGTTGGTTTCACCCGGTGGCACTTTCAGTGCTGGTTTCCACCCTGTTGGCAACAATGCTTATTCCTTTGCCATATGGTTCAACAAACCATCCTGCAATGCTACTGCTAGCAATCGCACTATAGTTTGGATGGCCAATCGTGATCAACCAGTCAGTGGTAGACGCTCAAAGCTTTCCATGTCGACATCAGGTAACCTTGTTTTAAAAGATGCTGGTCAGATCCTTGTTTGGGAAACGAGAACTGCCTCAAAATCCCTTCCCAAGTTAAAACTTGATGATGGTGGCAATCTCATCCTGTCTAGCTTGGAAGGCCATATATTGTGGCAAAGCTATGATTCACCCGCGGATACTCTGCTTCCTCTTCAACCATTCAATAAGAGCTCGAAGCTCATATCATCAAGAAGCCAAGGAAGCTACTCATCGGGTTATTTTCAGCTTTATTTTGATACTGATAATGTTCTTTGCCTTGTTTACGAAGGTCCTGAGTTTTCAAGCGTTTACTGGCCTAGTCCATGGCTTTTGAGATGGGAAGCTGGAAGATCCACATTCAATAATAGCAAAATTGCAGTCCTGGATACTTTGGGCAAGTTTACATCAACTGATAATTTTACTTTCTTATCGGCTGATTATGGCTCAAAGGTTTCAAGAGTGTTGAAGTTGGATTTTGATGGCAATATTCGACTGTATAGTCTAAAGGAAAATGGAGAAACTTGGGTTGTTTCATGGCAAGCCTTCCCTCAACCATGTATGGTTCATGGATGCTGTGGACCGAACAGCATTTGCATTTATACTCCTAATTTTGGAAGGAAATGCGATTGCATTCCAGGATATAAAATGAAGAATAATTCTGATTGGTCTCTTGGATGTGAACCAAAATTTCTTCTTCCTTGTAATCGACCTGATCAGGTTGGTTTCCTGAAACTCCGCCATGTTGAATTCTATGGCTATGATCTGGACATGTTTCCTAATGTCACTTTAGAGGATTGCAAGAATAAGTGCTCGAAGTGGTGTGATTGCAAAGGTTTTCAGTTCAAATTTAGTAAAGTTCATGAACCAGCTGGTACATATTGCTATGCCAAGACACAATTGTTGAATGGACATTGCTCGCCAAATTTTAATGCTGATTTCTACTTGAATGTGCCCAAGGCTACTGTCTCCTTGTACAATAACGCTACCGTTCAACATTCAAAGTTACAATGTTCCAACAAAGTGCAGACTCTGGAATGAACGTATTCCAAAAAGCCTGAAAATGAGCCGCTGAAATTTGCACTTTGGGCGTTATGTTTAGTCAGAGGGCTGGAGTTTGTTATCATGTTGTTGGTATGGTGTTTCTTAATTAGAAACAATGACGACACAAGCCTAATGGCAGGCAAGCTTCTTGCTGCCACAGGCTTCAGAAAATTCACCTGCGCAGAGCTAAAAAAGGCGACAAATAATTTCTCCTAAGAGATTGGAAGAGGTGCAGGAGGAATCGTCTTCAAAGCCACTCTCTCTGATGGTCGAGTTGCGGCAATCAAAACACTCACTGATGCTAACCAAGGGGAAGCTGAATTCCTAGCAGAAGTAAACACAATTGGAAAGCTTAATCACATGAACCTGATAGAGATGTGGGGCTACTGTGCAGAGGGAAAACATAGGCTTCTGGTGTATGAGTACATGGAACATGGATCATTGGCCGAAAATCTCTCTTTAAAAGCACTCGATTGGAAAAAGAGATTCGATATTGCTGTGGGAATCGCAAGAGGCTTAGCTTATTTACATGAAGAATGTTTGGAATGGGTTCTCCATTGTGATATAAAACCTCATAACATTCTCATAGACTCTAAATTCCAGCCTAAAGTGTCAGATTTTGGCCTGTCTTGGCTTCTACATAGAGGCGATGTTAAGCGTTCAAACATCTCAAGGATCCGAGGAACTAGGGGTTACATGGCACCCGAGTGGGTGTCAAATTTGCCCATCACCTCTAAAGTTGATGTCTATAGCTATTGGATAGTTTTATTGGAGTTAGTGACAGGAAGAAGCCCTACAATGGGAACCACAGTGACAGATGATAGAAGTCCAAAAGAGAAAATAACGCTGGCAGCATGGGTGAGAGAGAACATGGCAAGTACCGGAGAGACCGAAACATGGAAGCATGAGATAATCGATCCCAAGCTGGAAGGGATATACGATGAGGCTGAGGTGCTAAATCTGGTTACTGTGGCTCTGCAATGCATTCAGGAAGATAAAGATGCGAGACCAACGATGAGTGAAGCAGTTGAGATGCTACTTCGTAATGAAAACCATTGGAGGCCAAAGTGTCTCCACTAGATATTAATTATCATTATGTAAGGTTGTATTTTTAGTAAGTATTTATTAGTAATTAGGATCTTTCTTGTTAAGAAAGACCAAGTTGTTTAGAACTGTTTTCTCAACAAACATTGGCAGTGGTACTCTCAAGGAAGCTTTACTGCCTAGACTATTGTTATTGGCAAAAATAGTGCTGCAGCACATAGCCGGATATTAATAAATAATGAAGATATGGTAATCTAATGTATGATGATCTCTTTACAATAAGTTTAGTCTCCTATATGCCACCATGAAGATCTTCTTTCACTATATTAAGATTGACTGGCCAAGCCAAATTTCATCTTTTATGGTAATGATCAATTCCAAATCAATATTTTTCGTTTACAGATGTGCTGGAACATCGTAGAAACAAGGTGATATTGTTGGAATCATTCGTATGTTAGAAGTTTGAAAGAAGCTTTCGGGAAAGTTGAAACCATAGTTTCCTGTATGGTACGTAGCTTCGTAAATAAACGAGGTGATATGGTGATTGGTTATCTATTTCAAACTTTCAGAGTTAACGCATGGTACGTAACTTCATAGACAAACTAGGTGATATGGTGACTGGTTATCCATTTGTACTAACTTCATAAATAAACTAGGTGATATGGTGACTGGTTATCAATTTCAAACTTTTATAGTAAACCTGTTAAATATGACTCTTATTTTTAGTCAAATTTGAGAAGTAATCTTCTAGTTAAACTCTGTTTATTTGTTTCAATCAAACACTAATTAGTTTAGATTATTTTATTATTATTTGACCTTTGAATTTAGTCTATAAATAGACTCTTTTGCAACATTAGAAAGAACACCTATTAGAGATTAGAACTCATAACACATTTAGAGAATTTTTTTTGTGTTTACGTTTTGAGAGTTCTTTGTTTTCAAGTTTTTGAGGTTTAGTTATTATCTCCATCTTTTGTACTCTTCGTTCTTTTGCCATTATAGTAAAATTATCTTTGTCCGTGGTTTTTTATCCTCTTTAGAGGGGTTTTTCCACGTTAAATTTGTGCGTTTAATTTTTCAATTTCTTCTGCTAATTTTACTTGTTCGTTACTTAATCGAGTCAATTCCTAACAAATGGTATCAGAGCTGGTTCAAATTTCATAGATCAGCCCATTTAGATATGGCAACAACAAGGTTTGAAATTGAGAAGTTCGATGGTGAGACAAATTTCAATCTATGGCAAGTTCGGATGATGACAATTCTAGTTCAATCCGGTTTGAAAAAGGTTGTTACCGGGAAAAAGCCTGAGAATCTAAATAAAACAGAATGGGAAAAGCTTGATGAAAAGGCTTTGTCTGCAATCCAGTTGTGCCTCGCGAATACGGTATTGCAGGAGGTATTGATGGAGAAGACCTCATCCGCCTTATGGAAAAGGTTAGAAACTCTTTATGCGACTAAGTCTCTGGCTAACCGTTTAGTGTTGAAGCAACGCCTATTTACGTTTCGCATGAACGAATGTGAGCTTCTTAGAGATCACATCAGTCAATTTATTACTCTTTTAAATGAATTAAAGAATGTTGAGGTTAATATTGATAATGAAGATCAAGCTATGCTATTATTGTGCTCTTTACCCCCTTCATACAAGTCTTTTAGGGAGACCCTGATTTATGGTAGAGACAAACTCTCATTCGAAGATGTGAAGGGTCATTGTTGAGTAGAGACAAACTTGACAATGAGCTTCATTTGGATAGCAAGGCAGATAGGCAAGCTTCTGTTTTGGTAGCATCAAAGAAACGAGACAAAAGGTGTCGCTATTGTAAAAAGTTAGGTCACGTCAAAGCAGATTGTTATAAACTGCAAAATAAAAAAGCTACTAAGAGTAACGAGGAAGATGTAGGTGGTGCTAATTTAGCCGATGAAAGCGGTGATGATTTCTTGTTAGTGTCAACGGAAGATAACTCTAAGCTTACGTCCGAGTGGATCCTAGATTCTGGATGTTCTTTCCACATGTGTCCCAATAGAGAATGGTTCTCCACATACAGTTCAATTGAAGGTGGAGTTGTGCGCATGGGAAATGATTCATTTAGTAAGGTAATTGGTATTGGTACTGTTAAAATTAGGATACACGACGGGACGATTAGGACACTCTCAAATGTCAGGTATGTACCTGATTTACGAAAGAATCTCATCTCTTTGAGTATTTTAGACTTGAAAGGATGCAAAATCAACATCGAGTCAAGCGGCATTAAAGTATCTCGTGGATCTCTCGTTTTATTAAAAGGTAAAAGAACTGGCAGTCTTTATATTCTGGAAGGTTCTACAGTGACCGGTGAAATCGGACGTCCCTCGTCTGTTACAGAGTCAAAGTTAACTCGTTTGGAGCAGAGGCAACTTGGTCATAGGAGGGAAAAAGGTATGACCATTTCGGTGAAGAGAGGTTCTCTTTTAGATGCAGGTTTTGAAAAGTTAGGGCACTGTGTTCGTGATAATCACACCAGGGTTAATTTGGCAGTGTACAAGTCGAAGGCTAGATGTCTTCCAGTTTCTAAGCACAGATTCGACTCAGTTAATTCCCTGCATAGTTCAAGATAGGCTCGTGGCGAGGTTTGGCAAAGATGGCGTTGTGGAAATATGAGTCAAGGTGGAGATTTGTTAAATATGACTCCTATTTTTAGTCAAATTTGAGAAGTAATCTTCTAGTTAAACTCTGTTTATTTGTTTCAATCAAACACTAATTAGTTTAGATTATTTTATTATTATTTGACGTTTCAATTTAGTCTATAAATAGACTCTTTTGCAACCTTAGAAAGAACACCTATTAGAGATTAGAACTCATAACACATTTAGAGAATTTTTTTTTTTGTGTTTATGTTTTGAGAGTTCTTTGTTTTCAGGTTTTTGAGGTTTAGTTATTATCTCCATCTTTTGTACTCTTCGTTCTTTTGCCATTATAGTAAAATTATCTTTGTCCGTGGTTTTTTATCCTCTTTAGAGGGGTTTTTCCACGTTAAATTTGTGCGTTTAATTTCTCAATTTCTTCTGCTAATTTTACTTGTTCGTTGCTTAATCGGGTCAATTCCTAATAAAACCCATGGCATTTAACTTCATAAATAAGCCGTGAAAAAACTTTTATGAATGTTGTGTTTCGTATAGAATTTTTGAACACTAAATTTCCCTGAGATAGGAAAAGATAGTGTTAGCTTAATAGTCTAATTTAGAATCTTGATAACCAAGTGATGTCGAGTTTATCTCAAAATGCTAACTATTTTTTCTTTTTTTTTTTTCCTATTATATATAACACAAAATTCAACCATAAAATATTTTCTTTTAGAGGGAAAAAAAATTTTCATCTTCCCTTTATTTTGTTTTGTATTTGTGAAAGTAGAACAATTTCCACCTAGTAATTTAAAAGCTTAGGATTTAGGTTCTTACTTTAAGATTAAAATTTTTATATTTATTTTAATAATTTATTTATTAGTATTATAGTTATAATTGCAGTTGGTGATGTAATATTTTTTTATGAATTATTATAATTATAATTTATAAATTCATTTCAACATATAATATAAATTTTAATAAAAATAAAAAATATAACAATTTATCATAATTATATAGAAATTGAAACTAAAAAATATTAGAGCTAAATTTATTTAAAACAACACAAATTCTACAATAAAAAAATTTAGTGAAATACACTTTTAATATTTTTATGTTTCCGTGCTAAACATGTAAATTTTACATTCCAACCAAATAAATTAAATAAAATAATATAAAATATCAAACTTTCCAACGATACTTTTTTTATTTTTATAATTTTATATAGATGGAAACATGTATCCTTACAAAGAGGACGGAGTCCATGTAAAATTTAATGGTCACAAAATGACATTAACTCATGGATAATAGTTTGCTTATTGGTTTCAGGCCAAATTGAGTATAGTTGTACGAAACAAAACAAAATGAAACGAAATAATGATGTCAACCTCACTAAGATCTCAATGAATTCTTCCATGGACCATGGCGTGTTGGAACCACTTGCACTTATCATACAAGTCTTTTGGACTATGAAAACTGTCGTTACCTTAAATTACTTGTTTGTTTAAAATGAAAATTGCAATTGAAATGCTAGACTGCAATGGTCACTATGATTTGATACTGTGAAAATTGTGTAACAAAAACACATAGAACATCGACGGTTTATTTATACAGTTTGGTTTCCCTGTATCAGTAAAGCCTAATTCAGTAAGTAATTCCAATAGCTTTGTTCGTTAATAAAACAAATGACTCACACTGTATCACTCGATAAATATAAAGATCGCACATTTGTACCTAAAAACTAAAATATTGACCTCCAAATCCTTCCACTAAAACTTTAGATAGTAAACATTCAATAACGGTTTGCAGTCTCACAAAAAGTAGGTTGTAACACTCAATATTGGCGGGTCCTAAGTTTAGGCAAGTAACGAAAAGGAATTTAATTGGCATGGTCCTATCCGTCCAATTGATGCTTTCGACGTACACATGAGACGCATAACTAATGTCAGAGTATAAGGTAAGGGTTGCTCTTTGAAATGTGTGAATATGTATACAAGAAGTGAATGACAAGTGTGTCAAGTGTTATTGGGTAATGAACGTATTGCCAAAGGTAAGGTACAACTAATTTATCTAGTTATGGTGCAAGTTGCATGCTAACGAGATAAGAATATTGCTTCAACAAGTAATGTAAAGAATATTGATTGAACAATTAATGGAAAGTAGTTTTAAACAAAAGTGTTACCAAATTAATTATACCAAATTATAATTTTTTTGGAGGGACCAAAATAAAGATTTAAAGGAACCAAATAGGAATTTATCTTTGAAAAACGTAAATAAAAAAAATTCAAAAAATTAAGGGGGTCAAACTAAAAGATATTCCTTCTTTTGGAATAAGATGGTAAAAGCTGCGAAACAGATTGAAGAATGGATGGGCGAAACACATAAACACCCCCTTTGTAATAGGATGTCAAACGGTGCGAAAGAAGCTGAATTTAGTTCTTTTTGGCGGTGGTTGGCACTGAAATTAATGGTCATAATTTAGATTTGACATTTTGGTCTTCGAATTTGAACCAAACTTAGAGTGAGGTGGAATTATGTATTGTCTATATAGGGAAGGAGACAATATCACCCTCAATTCACTCGGCCAAGACGTCCAAGAATTTATCCATTGCGTACTGGAACCGCTTTCACTTCAATAAATAATTTATTTATTGCATCATTTGCGGACATCAATATTAATCGATCCCTACTATTAGAATCAAAAAATACGGTGCCGTGGTTATTTATTTAATTGAAATTCTAATTTTATTAATAGAAATAAAATATATTTCATGATGAATTTTTTTTAAAAAAGAATTCACCATAAAAAATTAATTATTATGAATATTTTAATTTCAAAGTAGAAAAATATTTGGAGGGGAAATTTTGAGTTTCAAAGGCTGCTATTGTCTACTAAAGTTAAAATTTTGGATAAAATGGAAATTTATTTTTTTATTAATTGGAAACTTATCTTTTTCTTCAATAGATTTTAAATTTATATTTGTGATGATGATTATGAAATAAAGAATCTATTGGACGATTATAAATTTGTTTCATGAAATACATTACATTTCCCGAAGTGAACGCAAGCATAAAAGAAAATAAAAATTAATATTGTTCCAATATTTGATAATACAAAATTAGTCGAAAGTTCTAGAGGAGCTAATATATTAATATCTTATGATGGTTAATCTATTGATTTTAAAATATATTCATAATGGATCTCATATTGATATTGTGAACGAGGAACAGATTATATTTCATATGAATAAAAAGAGGATTAAATTATTTACTCTTGTTATTAAATTGAATTGACTGTGACTATCTTTGTGATATTCTTTTGTCATTATCCTCATTAGGGATTGAAAGTAAAATATTTGAATGTGAAAGATCTACTTATGAGCAATACAATATGATAATTCTATCTCAAGCTCATTATGGTTAGATGCACCTGAAGTTGCAAGTTTTTTTTTTTAAACTGTGAGTATAACTTTACAGTACTCAGAATAAATTCTCAATTAAAATTATATGGAAAAATACTAGTGATGAGAACTTGCAAGAGAGAAAACTTATGTATGAAAAATCATTGGTTATGTACCTGTTGTATACCTGGAAAATAAGATCCACTCTCAAAATTTGCTAATAATAATTTTTTTGAATATTTGAATATTTTGGCATATTCCCTGAAGCGAATATTGCATATAATTGTTTGGAAATTGTATTTATTTTGTTGACTTAGTGACATTATAGACTTTACATTGATTTAGATATTTCCAGTAGTAAATGCCATAATAGTATTTATATGTGGATACAAAGTAAAAAGAA
This sequence comes from Gossypium stocksii, assembly GCA_020496765.1. Lineage (NCBI taxonomy): Eukaryota > Viridiplantae > Streptophyta > Magnoliopsida > Malvales > Malvaceae > Gossypium > Gossypium stocksii. Next base: position 27,564,343 of record CM035624.1, read on the forward strand.
TAACAATAAAATTATCAACTTGTCACTATTTATATTGGCATTATTCGTACAATTGAAATACATATTAAAGTAAACAAAAAGTTTACTGATATAAATGCATTTACTACTTGACGTGACCAATTAGACCATCTTAGATCATATATAATGTGAAAATTAATTTAAAATTCATATGGACATTCATTAAAGAACCATAAGATTATTTAATTTAAAAAATTCTCATTTGTTGCTTGTTCTCAATGAAAATTGATTATTAGAAACTCACTAGCTAAAGTTGAAATTTAATGTCTTGCCTTTTTGAAAGAATATGGGCACATTCATCCACCATGTGGATGGTTTTGATATTATATGATTTTGGTAGATGCATCTACAAAATAATCACATATGTGTTATCAATTTGCAACCTGTCGTTTGCAAGATTGATTGTTTAAATAATAAAATTCATATTAAGCAATTAAGACAATTAATTTTGCTAAAGTTGATGAATTTATATCTTTGATTTTTATTGATTGAGTTTGAAAAACTGTAGTAAAAGCTTGTAATTTATGCGCATAATAGCAGATAAAGTATTGATTGAACACATATGATTAATATATAAACCATTACTTATGAGAACTAAACTTCCTATTTCAACATGAGATTATGTTGACTTACGTGTTATTCGCATCAAGCCAATAAGTTATAAATACTCACCATTACAATTGGTTTTTAGCCAAGAGCTAAATATTTCTCATCTTTGAATTTTTGTATGTGCATATAGGGGTGTATTAATTTTGGGTAAAACTGAATTAATTCGATTAACCGACCGAATTCAGTTAATCGGTCGATTAACTGAATTAATTTGGTTAAAGGTCGATTAATAATTTTTTTGAAGTTCGGTTAACAGTTAATTTGGTTTGAAATCGGTTAATTAACTGAAATTTTATATTTTTATATACATTTTACATATATTAAATTTAGTTAATTTTTTATATGTTTTATACTTGGTTTAACAAAAAAATAAAAAATATAAATTTCGGTTAATTCAGTTAACCGATCAAATTAATCAAAAAAAATTTGGTTCAGTTAATTTTTTTTTAAATTCAGTTCAGTTAATGGTTAAGGGTTTAAAATGGTCGATTAATTCGGTTAATGGTAGTTCGGTTCGGTTAACCGGTTGAACACCCCTATGTGCATATATGTTCCAATTGCTCCACCCTAACAAAAATGAGTAAATACTCAAAGAAATTTAAGAATAAATATTAATTATGAGTCTCCTTGTATTATTATATGTTTTGAATGTTTTGGAGATTCAATTATGATAAGATTTGTGATTATTATTTTTATTCGATAGTTTTCTCGACATTAGGGGGAGAGAAATAATAACTTCTAATGAGCTAGGAGAGAATAATTTGAACTATAAATTCAACAAGATAACTCATTACAAGTTCCAAATATGAAAATTCTTATAAAAGAAAAAAATTCATCTAGATGGCTATATAGTGTAGGTAGTTGCTCTAGAAGAAACCCAAGACATAACTAATAAGTAAAATTACAGAAGAGATTTAGGTGCTTGAAACTGAAGATTAAAATAATGAAAATAAGAGATTTTGATAAGTTATATCAATTCGAGAAAATGTCGAATCGATAATAAAACTGGCCGATAATGGTTTTGCATACAATATTATTGTTGAAATAATGAAATAAAATGAGAATCTTGAAAAACCCTATTGAGAAATATGGAATAGATTGTTCAAAATAGAAAGATGTAACTCAAGTACAATTAAATTTGTGGAGTTTTTGGATCAATAGTCCAAATACCTAAAGATATAAAGCCAGTGAGGGTACAAATGAAGTAGTTTTGCCCAAGCGAAATGAAAATATGAAAATTTTCGCTAAGCCTTGGCATTGATTATGAAAAATATAATATTCTTTTATGGTGGATGCAATAACATTTATGTATATATTATTAAACTGACAATTCATAAAAGAATTAACTTGCGTCTAATGGTTGTTGTTACAACCTTTTATGAATCACTATATAGTAAAGTTTAGATTAAAATCCTTAAAGGATTTAGAATGCCAAAAGCATATTGAAGTTCTCGGAAAATTGTTCATTTATATGAATTGAAATAATTTGAACATATGTGGTAAATTTGACATAGTGAATAGTAGTTGAAGGAGGATTATAAAATGATCCAAAATACTTATTTATGTTTTTATAGAAGAATAATGATTAAAGTTTGCTATATTATTGTTGACTAATAAAGAGATTAAAATATATTTCGCCCAAATTTTCCCTTACTCATAACTTTCAAATGAATGGTGATATAAATGCTTAGCAAATACATTCGAATAGTCATTTAAAAAACTAGTATTCAAGATTGAATACGTAGAATATGAGAAAGTATGTGATGTTTTCATGAGAGGGAGTAAATACGCACTGTATTCTTTTTTCCTTAACCGAGGTTTTGTCCAATTGAGTTTTCTTGATAAGGTTTTTAACGAGGTAGCATATTATGCGTATTATAGATATGTGTACTCTTTTTCCTTCACTAGAAATTTTTTTCCCATATGGTTTTCATCTTAGTAAGGTTTTAACGAGACATGTTATCTACCAATGAACATCCAATGGGGAGTGTTATGAATATCTTATCAAATGGATGTCCATCAAGATCAAGATAAGTTTTGATGTACTTTAAATTTTAATAATGATTAGAAGTAGATCTCTACTTCATTTATACTTCTTATGCCTATAAATAGAGATTTTGGGGACGCATTGTAAACATTCTAATTGATCAATAAAATACTGTAACACCCCAAAATAGGGCCTAGGAATTTTAGAGGGATTTTTGGGATTTTAACTTTAGTTAGAGTGTTTGGAATTCTATGACATGGTACACCGTAAATGTTTTTTACTATGGTTTTTAGAAAATCAAATCAATTTTTGAAAACAAGTTTTTAAATACATTTAATTTTGAAATAAGGACTGATTTGTAAAAGGATCTGAATTGTGAGTTTTTAAAATACAATTAAACCAAAATTTTAAAAACACCCTATATTCCCCTCCATCTATATTAAGGTCATGATAGTTTCTCATTCATATTTTAGTGTTGCCACCCCTTGAGTTTCCTAAGCATAAATATTCTAATTTTCATTCCTAAACTTTATTCTTTTGATTTCTATCTTCCTCCTAGTCATAAACCTCCATAAAAGTTAAGAGAAACACCCAAAAACACCATAGTTTTCCCCATTGTCAAGCTTTTGGGTTTTCAGTCAAACACTTGGATTTTCATCATCTAAGGTAACGATTCAACTTCTAATAAGTTTTTAATGTTATCTAGTCTTTAAAACTGAATTATTAGATATTAAATCGCATGTTTTTAATAATAGCTGAAAATTGGGTTGTAAATGGTGGATTTCGAGATCTTGGGTAAAAATGTGATTTCAAAGTGTTTTTCAATTAATTTTGGCATGGTTAAGAGGTTTCTAAACTTCTTTTGAAGTTTCAATAAAGATTTCTTGAGTTTTAATGAATTTTTGTGAAAGTAGCTATAAACATGTAAAAAAAGTTGATACCATGAATTGAGTAGTTTAACATACTTTAAGGGTTGGGAATTAGTCGTAGATGAACAATTAGATGAATGAAACTCGTTTTAGGTGAAAAGATTAAGTGTAGGTTGAGATATTTGGATTTCAAGTTGGTTAAGTTAAAGGTTTTGTTTACATGAGAACATAACCTAGGCTTATGTTTTTGATTGCTTGTGGTGAATCCTTGGCTAATTTTTGTATGTATTGTTGTGTGAATTATTGTGTTAAAGCTTTGGATTCACTAGGACTATTTATGAGTTAGGAAAGTCTAGTTTGAGCTTTCGGTTTTTGACGAAAGCTTATTGGTGAGTGTTTGGAATAATTACTTGTGGACATGATTCAATGTGTTATTTGAGAATTTAGTAGTAGCCTAAACCCCTACTCTAAATTTCAAGTGTAAGTTTTCTCATACCTATGTTATCATGTGAACTATGTAACACCCTGAATTTGGGCCTAGAAGTATTGGGCCTTGAGTCTGGGTTCGGATAAAAGAAAACCTGAATAATTGAGAAGTTTTAAATATTATTGTTATAAAAAAAACAAAGCTTAGCACTAGTTACGTGTAACGCCCTGATTTTCGGGATTTTGCGGGTTTTGTGATTTTTGGGGAAATTTTGGAAATTTGGTGCTCTGATTATTGAAATTATGTTTAAGTGTGTTAGTAGGCCTTTATAAGGCCCAATCCTAAGTTAAAACCCGATAGAAATATCAACTTGGATTTTAAGTGAAAGGGGCTTGGTTAAGTGGGCCTTTAAGAAAAAAATTAGCAAATTGAGACACAAAGAGGGCCTTGGTAAAGTGGCAAGGTGGCGCCACTAAGTTCCTAAAAAAGTGGCCTGTGGACTAAGTTTAAGGGCCAGAGTTCAAGTCACAAGGTAAGCAGATGGTACTTTTATTTTTGTGCATGTGCCAGGCATGTGATAGAGCTTAAGTAGCATTCGGCTAAGGCCTTAGGGGGATTAGGCTGTTGGTTTGAATGGCCATTAGGGCAAACTTTATTTTCTTTTTGTCTTGCCGAATTAGGGTTAGCCACCTAGAGCTTTCACTTTCATTCTATTCTCTTCTCAGTGTTGCAAAAAGCCGAAAACGCAAAGTTGGAACTCCTAAATGCCGAATTCTTCCTTCTCTTCTCCTCTCTTCCATTCTTTCTTTTCTTTTCCTCTCTAGTCGAAATCACCTCTCCTGCTCCCTCATCTTTCATTTTCTTCTCTTCAGAAACCAAAATTGACACTCTTTTCTTCTCAAACTCATCAACTACTAAAAGTCAAAATCTCGAAAGGCTTGCTTCCTGTGTCGATTTGCCTATAGCCGAACCCCCTTTGTTTTTCCTCACTTGTAGCCGAATTTCATACTCTCCAAAACCTTAGGCTCTATCGACAAACACCCCTCCAACCATAGCCTCAAATCATATCTTCTTTCACCACTTAAAAAGCCGAAAACACCATAGGTTTTAGGGATATATAGCCGAATCCTTAGATCTCTAAGATTCGAATTCTGCAAGTGTTTAGGGGCTAGATCTGCATCAGATCTGAGTAGAAGAATCAATTTGATTAAGGAAAACCTCTGGTAAGTACTCGACATCTCAGATCTACTCGTTACCTTTGAATTTAAGAAAAGCGAAAATCCCTAAACTCTTTAGGGAGGCTGTCGAATGTGATGATAGGTAAAGACAGTTCTTTTAATTGGTTTATATGTACTTGTTGTGGAAGGGGCGATCTAGCAAGGAGCATAAGAGGCTTGGACCTTTGGAACGACTAGATCTAGATCTAGTCACTAGTTTCAGCAAAGGTAAGATCTCAAGGGCCTTAGGTGGTGATGGCTAATTATGGTAAGTAGAATTATGGAGATTGTTATTGTATTTTGGATATGATGTGTCTAGTAATTGATTGTAGGATATCGTGGGAGATCTCTTTAGCAGTCGTCGCAAATCAGGTATGTAAACGAACACCCTTCTGTAGTCTAAATTGGCAAAAGCCAAAATGCTGAATTGCCGAAATTCTGGCATTTCGTGGGCTTGTGAGCCTGCGAACGCTCATAAGTTGTTTGGGAATCATTGGATCTGTAATCGCGAGTGGTAAGTTATTTGAATGTGCAATTTCGTGCACTTCGGTAAACTGGGTCTTAATGGGCTAAAACTAGACCCAACAGGCTTACGAGCCCATATGGGTAAAAATAGGCAATAAATGCGTACTAGTAGGCTGTAGGTCTAAAACTACTAAAACTGGTAAATTGATCATAAAATTTGGACTAGATGGGCTAAATTAGCTAATTGGCACTGTAAGGCCCATTAGAGGTTTTAGGGCCCAATGACTTAATCTGCTAAAATGGGCTAAATAAGCTACCAAGGTAAAAGTTAGTCTATTACTGATTAAAATGTGCATGAAAACCCTAAAAACTGGTATAATTACGGAAATATCCTTGTAGGTGCGAAATGACTATTTTACCCCTAGGTGCTAAATGATCGTTATACCCCTAGGGCTAAATTTGACTGAAATGCATGATTTACTGTTTCTGTTTACTGTATTCCATATCATGAATATCTGTTGCATGGGGCTGGGTTATTGATGGAGGAAGTTCTGAAAGTGGCTTGACCACATACTAGAGGCTTTGTCTAATCTTTCTGTTATTTGAGCAGCTATGCTGCAACTGTGGAGTGTAGGGCTGGGTGGGTTAAGTTATTCCCCACATGGAGTGTAGGGCTGGTACGGGTGGAGTGTAGCGGTTAGGTGGGTTGAGTAGTCTCCCCATATGTAATGGGCTTGTATTCATAATTAATATCTGTTCTGCTATTGAAATGGGCCTATAGGTCGTACTGTTATCTGAGAAGGGCTAAGGCCCAGTTTACTTTATCTGGATAGGGCTTCTGCCCAGTAATTACTGAGACTGGATAGGGCTTAGGCCCAGTGGGCTTGAGCTGATTTGGGCTCTGGATGGGCTTTCCTTACACACTGAGTTTCCAAACTCACCCATTTCTCTCCATCCATATGGGTGAGCCCTAGATTGGTGGACTTAGAGCTAGGAGAGATTCAGAGTGGCCACATGGAATGCAGTTATTTAATTAAGTTCTATTTTAATTTATTTAATTTTTGTATTTATTTTTAATTATTTTTATTATGGTTTTGGGTTTGTAATAAGGCTGCTCTAATTATTTTTATTTTGGGTTTTTAAATTACTTAATCATACACTACTTTAATTCTTTTGAATATAGCTGCGCAAGTTTTTCTTAAAATTAATCGAGTGTTTTCAAAATCTCATCACACGTTTCAAACGAGTAACAAAGTTAAGTTTTATCATAAATCTCTTAATAACTAGTATTAAATAGGACGTTCATCAATAAACTGGAAATTTCTCTTAAGACATAAATATCAGTTTTGCAAAGCTCACTCTAATCTTAGTAACTAGGTAATATGGTTAGTTGTAGGTGATGTGACACACCGGACTTGGCCGTAACATTTGGGCCGGGTTTAGGGGTGTTACATTTAGTGGTATCAGAGCCAAGTTGCAACACTAGGCTGTGGAATAGGGTCCAAAATGTTTTTTTTGGAAATTTTAAAATTTAAGCCCATGGACGATATTTTTGAAAAATCAAATTTTTCGAAAAATTTAGAAAAACCTTTTCAACCTCGTTTTCTTCAAGTTATACATGTTTTAAGGATTGGATTTTAAAATGATTAAGTTTTTCTGGGTTTTCTGAAATTTGGCATCTGAAGAAGTGACACACTGAATCCCTAGCACCAAGTCTGTAAGTATTCTTTTCTTATACTGTACTATACTAAAACATTACTATAGATAGTACTGAGACTTTACTTTGATACTATAGATAGGGTAATACTGAAACTGTAAAGACTGAGACAGTAGGAAAACTAAACCCTAGAAGATTGAGACTGTAGCTAGGCTACGATTCTGTAAAAGCAAAAAACTTTGAACTGCTATCTCAGCATAAAATATATGAATAAAGTACTAAAAATCTTGAATCGAGATCTTTGTAGTTATTTATTATGTGTGCTGGTAATGTAAAGTATTGATATAGATTCTGAAGGTAAGCAAAGTCTGCTAACTTTGGGTAGCAGTAACTCGGAGATTGGTACTAAGGCATTGGCAGAGTTAGTAAGGAAAGTTGTAGAAGAAGTTCTAGACACCAAAGTTAAAGAAATTAGGGAAACGCTTCAAGCAGGGTGCTTAGAGTGTAGGAAGATGAAGGATCATAGTTCTCAGAGAATAGAGCCTCGTTCTATGAAACATGTTAAGACACGACCAAACTTTCCAAAGTGCAAGAACTACAACAGGCGTCATCCGGGTGAATGCCATAGGAAGACAGGAGCATGCTTTAGATGTGGGTCCAAGGGGCATCGAGCTCAGGATTGCTAGGCTTATTCTAGTTAGGTATGTGTGATGTTTGGACACGAATTGTATGTGTGCTTGATAAATATTTATTTACTTCGGTAATTAAATGTTCTGAGCCATACTAAAAATTATTTAGATCAGAGTGTGCAGCAGTAGCGTAGTAGCATAGTGTTGCATGACTATTTTATTATTTGAAAATTTCGAGGACGAAATTTCTTTAAGGGGGTAGAGTTGTAACACCCTAAATTTAGGCCTAGAAGTATTGGGCCTTGAGTTTGGGTTCGGATAAAAGAAAACTTGAATAATTGAGAAGTTTTAAATATTATTGTTATAAAAAAAAAAGCTTAGCACCAGTTGCATGTAACGCCCTGATTTTTGGGATTTTTCAGGTTTTGTGATTTTTGGGGAAATTTTGGAATTTTGGTGTTCTGATTATTGAAATTATGTTTAAGTGTGTTAGTAGGCCTTTAGAAGGCCCAAGCCTAAGTTAAAACCTGATAGAAATATCAACTTGGATTTTAAGTGAAAGGGGCTTGGTTAAGTGGGCCTTCAAGCAAAAAAATTAGCAAATTGAGACACAAAGATGGCCTTGGTAAAGTGGCAAGGTGGCGCCACTAAGTTCCTAAAAAAGTGGCATGTGGACTGAGTTTAAAGGCCAGAGTTCAAGTCGCAAGGTAAGTAGATGGTACTTTTATTTTTGTGCATGTGCCGAGCATGTGATAGAGCTTAAGTAGCATTAGGCTAGGGCCTTAGGGGGATTGGGCCGTTGGTTTGAATGGCCATTAGGGCAAACTTTATTTTCTTTTTGTCTTTTCGAATTAGGGTTAGCCACCTAGAGCCTTCACTTTTATTCTATTCTCTTCTCAGTGTTGCAAAAAGCCAAAAACGCAAAGTTAGAACTCCTAAGTGCCAAATTCTTCCTTCTCTTCTCCTCTCTTCCATTCTTTCTTTTTCTTTTCTTCTCTAGCTGAAATCACTTCTCCTCCTCCCTCATCTTTCATTTTCTTCTCATCAGAAACTGAAATTGCCACTCTTTTCTTCTCAAACTCATCAACTACTAAAAGCCGAAATCCCGAAAGGCTTGCTTCCTGTACCGATTTGCCTATAGCCGAACCCCCTTTGTTTTTCTTCACTTGTAGCCGAATTTTATACTCTCCAAACCCTTAGGCTTTGTCGACAAACACCCCTCCAATCATAGCCTCAAATCATATCTTCTTTCACCACTTAAAAAGTCGAAAACACCATAGTTTTTAGGGATATCTTGAAATCCTTAGATCTCTAAGATTTGAATTTTGCTAGTGTTTAAAGGCTAGATCAGCATCAGATCTGAGTAGAAGAATCAATTTGATTAAGGAAAACCTGTGGTAAGTACTCGACATCTCAGATCTACTCGTTACCTTTGAATTTAAGAAAAGCGGAAATCCCTAAACTCTTTAGGGAGGCTGTCGAATGTGATGATAGGTAAAGGCATTTCTTTTAATTGGTTTTATATGTACTTTTTATGGAAGGGGCGATCTAGCAAGGAGCATAAGAGGCTTGGACCTTTGGAACGACTAGATCTAGATCTAGTCACTAGTTTCAGCAAAGGTAAGATCTCAAGGGCCTTAGGTGGTGATGGCCGATTATGGTAAATAGAATTATGGAGATTGTCATTGTATTTTGGATCTGATGTGTCTATTAATCGATTGTAGGATATCGTGGGAAGATCTTGTTAGCAGTCGTCGCAAATCAGGTGTGTAAATGAAGACCCTTCTGTAGTCTAAATTGGTAAAAGCCGAAAAGCTGAATTGCCGAAATTCCTGCATTTCGTGGGCTTGTGAGCGTGCAAACGCTCATAAGTCATTTGGGAATCATTGGATCCATAATCGTGAGTGGTAAGTTATTTGAATGTGCAATTTCGTGTACTTCGATAAATTGGGTCTTGATGGGCTGAAACTAAGCCCAACAGGCTTATGGGCCCATATAGGTAAAAATAGGCAATGAATGCGTACTGGTAGACTGTAGGTCTAAAACTGCTAAAACTGGTAAATTGATCATAAAATTTGGACTAGATGGGCTAAATTAGCTAATTGGCACTACAAGGCCCATTAGGGGTTTTAGGGCCCAATGACTGTAATCTACTAAAATGGGCTAAATAAGCTACCGAGGTAAAAGTTAATCTATTACTGATTAAAATGTGCGTGAAAACCCTAAAAACTGGTATAATTACGGAAATATCCTTGTAGGTGCGAAATGACTATTTTACCCCTAGGTGCTAAATGATCGTTATACCCCTAGGGCTAAATTTGACTGAAATGCATGATTTACTGTTTCTGTTTACTGTATGCTATATCATGAATATTTGTTGCATGGGTCTGGGTTATTGATGGAGGAAGTTCTGAAAGTGGCTTGACCACGTACTGGAGGCTTTACCTCATCTTTCTGTTATCTGAGCAGCTATGCTGCAACTGTGGAGTGTAAGGTTGGGTGGGTTGAGTTATTCCCCACATGGAGTGTAGGGCTGGTACGGGTGGAGTGTAGCGGTTGGGTGGGTTGAGTAGTCTCCTCACATGTAATGGGCTTGCATTCATAATTAATATCTGTTCTGCTACTGAAATGGGCCTATGGGCCGCACTATTATCTGAGAAGGGCTAAGGCCCAGTTTACTTTATCTGGATAGGGCTTCTGCCCAGTAATTACTGAGACTGGATAGGGCTTAGGCCTAGTGGGCTTGAGCTGATTTGGGCTCTGGATGGGCTTTCCTTACACACTGAGTTTCCAAACTCACCCCTTTCTCTCCATCCATGTAGGTGAGCCTTAGATTGGTGAACTTGGAGTTGGGAGAGATTCAAAGTGGCCACATGGAATGCAGTTATTTAATTAAGTTCTATTTTAATTTATTTAATTTCTGTATTTATTTTTAATTATTTTTATTATGGTTTTGGGTTTGTAATAAGGCTGCTCTAATTATTTTTATTTTGGGTTTTTAAATTACTTAATCATACATTACTTTAATTCTTTTGAACATAACTGCGCAAGTTTTTCTTAAAATTAATCGAGTGTTTTCAAAATCTCATCACATGTTTCAAACGAGTAACAAAGTTAAGTTTTATCATAAATCTCTTAATAACTAGTATTGAATAGGACGTTCATCAATAAACCGGGAATTTCTCTTAAGACATAAATATCAGTTTTGCAAAGCTCACTCTAATCTTAGTAACTAGGTAATATGGTTAGTTGTAGGTGATGTGACACACCGGACTTGGCCGTAACGTCTGGGCTGGGTTTAGGGGTGTTACAAACTATGTGCCTTTGTGTTTGTGAATATATGAATTGCGATGAGATGCTATAACATGTGATATGTGGTTATGATAACTGTTGTAAAAGTGCAAATGTGTACATGTTATGTATATGTTAAATGTTAGTGACAGTGTTGTGTTAAAAATGCAAATATGCATTAATAGTGCACAGATAATCGGTAAGTGATATGTGTTTGATTTCAAATATTTTGGCCTTGTGATCTTGAAAATGTTGGATGTAGTTGGCATACCATAGGATTGTGAGTACTCAGCTATATGGACAGTAATTTTGGCCATTGAGGCCCTGGGACATTTTGGACGGATAAGGAAATGTAAGCTAAGCTCCATTCAACGAGACATGTGAAGGGAAATAAGGAGAGTGTTAGTTTCATGCTTCATATTTGGGACATGTTTGACTCTATGAGTCTGTGTTGTGTGTTGGAGATTCGTGTATAAGATGAGTGATGATAATGCCCACTTTTACGTTTCATAACTCAAGTGCCAATTTTTCTATAAACATGTTTTTGAGTATTGTGATATATGCTTAAATGTTATGTGATTATATGAGTATTGTAATATATGCTTGAATGTTATGTGATGGTATGAGTATTGTGATATGTGTTTGAATGTTATGTGATTATATTTGTAATGTGATACATGTTTAAAAGTGAATGTAATTACCATGTAAATGAACTAGTAAACAATGCATAAGTGAGTATAATATGACACTAGAGTTGGAATTGCTAAGGTTGTGCTATATAGTTGTTTTGTTAATGCTTGATGAACTGTTTGCATGGTAGTTGTTCTAGGCATTCACTGAGCTTGTTAAGCTCACTCACAACTTTTAAACCTTTGCAGAGTAGTTAAGTGTCAGTATGAGTGGTGTGGTTTCGATAGGTGATCCAAGCAAGTCTATTTCGGTGTTTTGGTAGGTGTTATTATTATTTGTTTATGTTTTAGGAATTAGGCAATGTAATAGAATTTTATTGGTATTTACCATTATATTTTAGATGCTTCCATAGATTATTTGTTCCTGAGTTTATAAGATTCGTTTCGTATTACGTTGATTATTGCTCGGACTTGCTTTTGATGTTTGAGACTATTACTATGGCTGTTTTGGTGTTTATTTGATGATGATATGATAGCATGATGAATTGGTACAAGTTGGAATGACTTATATGCTTAAAATTGTTGTGTTTTTCTGGTCTGAAGCAGATGTATCGATGTTCATGCTGTAAAAATGATACCTCTGTGATTTTGAAATGTGAAGGAAGTCAGAATCGGAAATTGGTATCGATACCCAATCACGAGATCAATACACCGGGTAATTTTATCGATACCTTTTCAATTGTACCGATATTTTCTTGCGTTTTGATTTTAGACGAGAAACAAAATTTGATTTGGTACCAATTTTCCATACGGTATCAATACCGCGCAAGGAAAATATCGATACCCATGTTCTAGTATCGATACCTACGTGATTGTCTTGGAAATTTTACTAAGTGATCCTAATGCATGTTCAATTATTACTATAAGTTTATTTAAAGTATGTTTGGTATGTTCTAATGATGATTGATATATTATGTCTTAAAACCTGTACAAATGCTATGAATGACATCTGTCGGCTTTAAAATAATGAACGTTGTAATGTACAAGTAGTGAGATGATGATGTGGCATCCTGATATTCAAGCTTGACGACCAAGCCGGGTATAGGGTGTTACAAATACGCTCTCTTTTTGCTCTCCCAATTCTCTTTATTCTTTACTTTCTATCTTTTTATTTTATAACAAAAGGATTTATTAGGATTAATTTATATGTTACCTTATGAGTTAATTTATGATCCATATTTAATTTTATTCAAAATAAAAAAAATATTTGTTAATTTATTAGCTTTATTAAAAAAATGTAATTAAAGGTATTATTGCGTATGATAATTCATGAATCGATTCTATACTTGATTTAGAACAATAAATAAACAATAATTTATTTTATTAATTTTGAAGATTTAAGTAATTTATTTAAAATTTAAATGATATTTAAAGAGTTAGTATACATGTTAACTGTTGAGTCGATTAAAATATATATTAAACCGATAAAAAGTTCTAAAATATTATTTATTGGTTAACTTTATTTATATAATCAGCAAAAATCTCAATATTACTTTTTAGAATGTTTGACTGTTGTAGTTCACCCGTATAATAACTCAAAGGTCAATTTAAAATTTATATCTAACGTAAGAAAGAAAGTTAAAAAATTATATTAATTATTTTTTATTTAATTTTAATAATAGTTCATTTGAGAATGGACATTTTCCTATCAAACCAACACTAGCAATGCTAACTAATTAAATTTGAACAGCCTTGGTTTGTGGGTTTGTGCCTAGTTTCCTATTAGCCGCGCCCAATAGAAGCTCCCCACTCTACTCACTAGTATACAACTTTGTCGCTAAACACCTCTTGGCTAGACCCCCGCAATAGAAGTCTGAAAGGTTTAAATTCTATTTCGTACATGTACATTGATTAAAATAATTTATTTTACTGTCATGTGTGCCAAAGTTTTTATTTAACTATATGCATTGTAATTTCATATTATTAGAACCCTATTGCTAATTGCCTATTTGTTGTACCGACTAACCACAGCTCTCCTGTTGTTAAAGTCAAGTGGTTTGTCATCAAGGCTTGTTTCTGTCTTCAGTCTTCACGAATTTCTTTTTTTCATGGCTACGCCATTGATGCTGCTAGTTTTATTATTGGCTTTATTTTGTGCACCTTCCTCTTCATCCTCTGATGTTCTATGGGTGGGCTTATCTCTATCAGTGGAGATAAAAAGCGATGTGTTGAATTCACCTGGTGGCAATTTCAGTGCTGGTTTTTGCCTTGTTGGCAACAATGCTTATTCCTTGCTATATGGTTCAGCAAACCATCCTACAATGCTACTGCCAACAATTGCATCATAGTTTGGATGGCCAATTGGGACCAACCTGTCAATGGTAAGTGCTCAAAGCTTTGCGTATTGAGAGTTAAACCTGAGCAGAACCTGAGGCAAAAAGATGTAGTGAATAATGATAGGGTTGAGGAAGGTAAGAAAGAACAAAAGCTGGTTGCCAGATAATAGAAACCTCAAGTTATGTATCCAAACGTGTTAAAGAGAGACTAGACAAATGAACAATATGGTAAATTTCTTAAACTCTTAAAAAAGTTACACATTAACTTATTGTTTGTTAAAACTCTTTAGCAGATGCCAAAATATATTAAATTCTTAAAAGAGTTATTAACAAACAAGAGGAAGATAGACAACTCGTCGATTGTGGAGCTCAATACAGTTTGCTCGGCCATTCTCCAAAACAAACTACCCAACAAACTTAAAGATCCAATGAGTTTTACTATTCCTTGTCTCATTGGTAGTTTAAATATTGATAATACTTTGTTGATTTAGGGGACAATATTAATGTCATGCCCTACAAAATTTTTAAAAAACTAGGTCTTGGGAAACCCAAACACACTAGGATGAGTATTCAATTAGCAGATAGAACTATCAGATATCCTAGAGGTATTATTGAGGATGTGTTTGTGAAAATTGATAAATTTATATTCCCCGTTGACTTTGTTGTGTTAGACATGGATGAGGATAGTGAGGTAGATTTGATCTTATATCGATTCTTCTTAGCCACTGCTAGGACTATTATCGATGTTGGTACGGGTGAACTTGTGCTTCGTGTAGGTGACGAAAATTTTATTCTCCAAGCAGGTGATTCTGTGAGAGTCTCTAGTGAGTGAGATGATATTAAATGTTCTGTTGATGTTAGCAACCATGTGGCTCAACGTTCTTTGTAGGAAATTCCTTGTGAAAACATGTTGGAGCCATGTTTCAGTCAAGGTGACAGAAACTGAACAACATACAAAGAGTGAATAGTACAACTCGATGAACTAGATGAATGGCGAGTGCATATTGAGGAGAAACCAAAAAAACACGATGTAGAAACAAAGCAACTCCATGATGTGCAAGTGATGAGAACAAACCAATTTAAGGTTAAGGACAAAGTATTACTAGACAAATCAGATCCGCGAATATCCCATTCGGAGCTTGAGTCAAATGGATCGAACCCATTTACGGTATTGAACGTCTTCCCATACGGTACAATCAAGGTAACGCATTCTGAGTTCGGCACATTTAAAGTAAATAGTACTAGACTCAAACCTTATCTTGGTATAAAAATTGATAATGAGAAAGATGAGCTTTGGCTCTAAGAACCACCCTAACCATGTGCATACGAGGTAAAGTCGAGATTAGACTCTAAATAAACGCTTCTCAGGAGGTAACACAAGTGTGTAAATTTTGTTAATTCTTTTAATTTTATTGCATGTTAATTTTAAAATTAATTAAATTAAATAATTTTAAAAATATTTTTGAACCACATGGCTGGGACACACAAGCGTGTCCCAGGCCGTGTGCACAAGAGGGTATTCAACAGTAAGTCACATGACCTGGCAACACAGCCATGTGGCACATACGGCCTAAACACCCAGGCATCTCCTAAACCATGTGAATGATGGAGCAAATGACAAAGAGTTACACGATGTGAAGACATGGCTGTGTAGGTTACACAGCCTAGACATACGGGCGTGTCCTGGGCTGAGTGAGTCCTATAACTTAATTTTCCAGCTGTGTGGCACACACGGCCTGAACACACAGACGTGTGAATGCTGAAGTTAATTTTCCAAATTTAATTACAAGTCAGTGAGTTACACGGGCCATAGACAAGGCTGTATGCGAGACAACGTCTGTCACATAGGCGTGTGCGAGACCGTGTGCTCCGCACAACCTCGCACATGGGAATGGGAGAAGCGAAGGAAGATCACACACGGCCTTGTGACCATTGGGCTTCAATTTTAAATGTCACACAGGCCTAAATATGATCGTGTCCCCCTTTTAAAACATTGATTCCCCATTTCTTTTGTTTTGTCGTCTTCCTCCTAACCTTCCAAAAACAAACCCTAGCCCCCGCTCCTCACAAAGCCTCGTCACTGCCGTCCCTTTACTAGTCCAACCACTATCCGCGATTTTCCCTTCCCTTTTCTTTCTTGTCGAACCATCGCGATCCTTTCCCCCTTTCCATCGTCTACCACGAACCTTCCTCTCTTTCCCTTCCTTCCATGCATGAACTCACGCGTCTGTCCCTCTCCCCTTCTTCCTTTTGCCCTTGTCCCCTTCGAGCCACCCACTTCCTTCCCCTCTTCACACTCATCGAGAAAACCTCCCTCTCCCCTTCTCCCTTCCACTTCAAAGCCTTGCCACTGCCGTCCCTAACCATTACTCAAACATCTCCATCTCATTTCCCCCTCAACGACCCATCCTCGTTGCTAGCCTTGCCCTATTTGTAACACCTCTTACTTGTATCCGACGCTAGAACAGGGTATGAGGTGTTACCCTACTAAAACACATGCAAACACCCAGTTCGAGTCATAAAATTTTGTTCCAAATTAAAACTTTTCAAACATTGCCTTACGGTCCTTAATATGGACCTATAAGGCCCAAAACATGCTCTAGAACCAATTCGGAACCATTCCGGATACTTAGAAAAATTTTCAAGAAATTTTACTAAAAATAGGGCACACACCCGTGTGGAAAGGCAACACGCGCGTATGGCATCTAAACATGGTCGTGCTAAAGGCCTGTGTGGTTCACACGGCCTAAGCACCTAGAGACATGCCCATGCCACTCGTCCTTGTGGATTTATTTTCTAACATCGAATTTACAGGGGTTTTCACACGACCTGGCACACGCCGGTGTGCTCAGCTCATATCCCTCACACGACTATGACATGCCCGTG
Source organism: Gossypium stocksii (assembly GCA_020496765.1). Taxonomy (NCBI): domain Eukaryota; kingdom Viridiplantae; phylum Streptophyta; class Magnoliopsida; order Malvales; family Malvaceae; genus Gossypium; species Gossypium stocksii. The sequence continues at coordinate 27,581,363 of CM035624.1, forward strand.
TCGCAGCTTGTGTACAAAAACTAGGGTATTCTATTTTTGATGTCAGCAACCATTTAAGGTCACACGGCCGTAGCACATGCCCATGTCCTAGGCCATGTCTCCCATACGGTTGAGACACACGACCGTGTCTCAGCCCGTGTGTTTATCACTGGGCATGAAATTTTACCAACCTAAGGTGCAGGGGATATACGATCAATCAACACGCCCATAGGCCAGATCGTGTGTCACACACAGCCTAGACACATGCCCGTGTGTCTACCTGTGTGGATAAACATAGGCTATTTACCAAGCCTTTTTGCCACCTTGAAACATAAACCACTTAAACCAATCTTGCCAATGCACAATTTGGCATAAATACATATCCAATTATCCATAATCCATACATTCACAACTCAATCTCATCTCAAACACATTTCCTAACCATTTTGCATACAAACAATCATTTACTCATCACATTTCCACACTCTAACTTCATTTTATCACATTTTCCACATGAACAACAACTCATTCATGAAAATACCTCAACATATAATTATAGCACATTCAAATTTGGCCACATCTCATGGCCTTATACAAAAGATAACACCAAAAGCATAAGCTTACATTATAGCCCAACAATTTATGACATTTACAAATTAATCAAGTCCTATACATGCCATAATTCAATGTAAAATATTAATATACCAAAAGTATCGATAGTGTGAGTGATCCTCCGACGTCTTCCGTATCTCGAGTTGGCTTGGCTAATCTATGAAACAAGGGAAGAAAAAGGGGAGTAAGCTTTAAGCTTAGTAAGCCTATATGCAAACATTAAATACCATAACCACACACTTAGCAATCAAAATATAATTCAACTATGCTAATAATTCCAAGATATGATTTCACTTACTCGCCTCACACCTTACCCAATATCCTCAAAACAATTTACGCACAAAGCTCATATCATTATCACATACATTCCTTGCACTTATTCATCACCACAACACTCATAATTTCACTTAGGTAATCCCACAACATACACATCCATGTAATAATCCATACGAAGTAAATCGCACATATCCATACATTTTAACAATAATAAGGTGGTTTCGCACTTAGCCCACCAACATCAATAATTTACGGTGGTTTCGCACATAGCCCACCTTTATAAATAATTTTACGATGGTATCGCACTTGGCCCAATGATATTAATCATCAATAAAGTAATTTGCACTTAACTCATCGATTTCAACTAATACACGATGGTTTCACACATAGTCCACCTTTATCAACAATTCACGGAATTTATCCGTACTCTCAATTTTCACATTACTACCCAATGTCAATAATATTCAATCACATTTCATATAAGGCATTCTTGAGTAAAAATATTAATAACAAGAGGTATCATTTACATATAAACTTACCTCAGTACAAAATATAGGAAAGGTGAAATTTAGCCCGAAACCTTACATTTGCCTCGGTTAAGGTTGATTCCACGTTCTTCTTGATTTGAGAGGGAAATAAGTAACTGCAAATTTTTTAGCTTTCAAACCCCAATAATGGCTGATATTTTTGACAAAGAAGAAAGAAAAAATAAAGAAAAATGAAAGCTAGACTATTTAGGTATTATTTTATCAATTAATCACCTAAAATATCACCTAACCTTTGACTTTTCTTTATTTCATTACCCATGGCCGGCCACCCCATTAAAAATATGCTTATTTGCCTGTTAAAGTCCTCTACATTATGCCACAAAGCTATTTGACACCTTTTTCTAATAAATACAACTTTTGCCCTTTATGCGATTTAATCCTTTTTCACAATTAAGCTCTTAATTACGTAAATTAATTCACCAAAATTTTCATGCACTCATATAATTATGCTACAAATCATAAAATAATGCTAAAATAATTTCTCTAACCTCAGATTAGTGATTTCGAAACCACTATTCTGATTAGGCCGAAATTCGAGCTGTTACACAGCGTATTTGCCCATCTCGCCGTGACCACTACGTACACTACCAACCCCCACCATTTGCCCCTTCCTTTACTTTTATTTATTTATTTATTTTATATTTCTTTTTATTATTATTAATATTTTGTTTATTATTATTTATTGTTTTATTTTTCTTATTGTTCTTAGTTTTTTATCATTATTTTTTATTATTACTCTTATTATTTGTTTTATTGTTTTGATTATTTTGATTATTCTTATTGTTATTTCATTATTTGTATTATTACTTTTAGCTTTCCATTTAGTTTATTATATTAATTTTTCTCTTTATTATTGTTTTTATTACCCCTGAGTTAGTTTTAATCGTAGTAGGTTAAGTACATGGTTTTTGCTTGATTGATCTTAGTTGCATACTATTTTCAGCTTTAATTTACGTTTTAGTCATTTTGGGATTTGATGTTCGTCACATGAGAGTTTTTGTTGATGTATTTTCATTTGCACAGTGTTTTGCCGGCTTACCTGTTTGATTAATTGATGCTACTTATCCTATTGTTCATCTGATATTGGGTGGTTATATATTTTTTAGGAACATCATAACAAACACAAGAGGAAAATATAAGGTCACCGTCTCAGCTTCAAAAAAGCAGAAGAATCCAGGCGCGACCTCATCGTCGGCCGCTTTCGTCGATGTATGCCATCCGATTTTATGATTTGCATAGGGTTCTCAAGAGGACCTCTATTAACATGTTTGACAGCAGCCATTGGGATTAAGCTGACGTATTGATTCGGCAGCCTTGGAGCATATTTAGTTAGATGATAGAGTGCGAACCCTTATTGCTACAGCTCCTTGAGACCCTTTTTTTCCGTCATCGAGCCCACCTAGTCGTAGCTGGCCTTAGATTTTTTGTTTGATATTTATTCTTCAGCACGTAATGTCGAGCCACGATGAGCTACACACTATCTCTTTTAGACTCGGTAGTATGACGAGTCATCTGAGCTCCCAGACTTTGGAGTTGCCTTAGGACTCTACACTAAGAAGTTCATGTGTGTTGAGGGGTTCCTCGCTTTATACTGACACATCCATTATTTGTTGTCTTTATGTTGGACAGAGCTTACAGCTAGTACGACTCCCTATGACTCGAGTCAGTTGAAGGCGACTTCACTTCCTCCGACCTTGCACTATATTCATGCCATATTGGATCACACGTTAATTAGTCGAAAGGAGAGCATCGGGGTTGTTGGTACATTCAACGCTTATTTCTTTTGGAACATGGCCATGGGGTGCACCTTCGATCTTGCCTACTTCATCGCCCTTGCTTGCCGCCATCATATAAAATATAGTAGGAAGGGTCCTATCTTTTTAGGCCCTTACATGACTTGTCTCACACGACATTTTGGCCTTCTTCACACTCTGAATCAGTCCTCCTCCTTCACAATAGTTAAACAAACGACCCTCCAGGGTTTATTGTAACATCCTGATTTCGGGATTTTTCGGGTTTTTGTGATTTTTGGTGAAATTCTAAAAATTTTGAGTTTTGGATACTGAAATGGTGTTTAAAAGTGTTAGTGGGCCTTTAGAAGGCCCAAGCCTAAGTTAAAACCCGGTAAAATATCAAGTTTGGATTTTAAGTGAAAGGGGACTTGGTTAAGTGGGCTTTTAAGAAAAACTTCGTAAATTATGACACAAATAGGGCCTTGGTAAAGTGGCAAGGTGGCGCCACTAAAATTCTAAAAAAGTGGCATGTGGATGAGGGTTGAGAGCCTGAGTTCAAGTCATAATGTAAGCGTATTGATATTTTTATTTTTGGGCATGTGCCGGGCATGTGATAGAACTTAAGTGGAAATTCGGCTAGGGCCTTAGGGAGGTTGGGCTAATTGCTTTAGTGGTGATTAGGGTTAGTTTCTTTTCTTTTTCTGTCTTGGAGAATTAGGGTTAGCCACCTAAAGTTCTATTCTTCCCTTAGTGTGCCAAAAGCCGAAAACACAAGACAAGCATCCTCTGTGCCGATTTCTCTTTTCTCTTCTCTTCTCCCATTCTTTTCTTTTTCTTTTGATTTCTTCTCTAGCCAAACATCTTCACTACTCAAATCAACCTCTCTTTCAATCTCATTCTTCTCAAAACCACCATAGCCGATTGCCATAAAAGCTGAAATCCCGAAAACTGCCTTTTGCTGCCGATTTCTTTAAGCCAAATTTCCCCTATTTTCTTCATCGTGGTAGCTGATTCTTTCATCCTGTGAACCCTTAGTACTTGTCGGCAACACTATTCCAAAACTACTTCCCCAAATTATCTTTTTCTTCGCCAGTCAAAAGCCGAAAACGCCACATTCTTAGGAGCTTATAGCTGAAAATTTAGATCTCCTAGATTCAAGTTTTACTAGCATTTAGGGGCTAGATCTGCATCGGATCTGAGTAGAAATAGAAGGGGAATCAGTGGTAAGTGCTCATCACCTTAGATCTATTCTCTATTTCGTGATTTAGAAAAGCTGAAGTCCTTAGAGTTTAGGGAGGCTGTCGATTGGGGCTTAGAGCTCTAAAGGTTGTTAACAAACGATTTCTTTTGGTGATATTGTGTTTTAGAGGTGATTGATCGAAGGCTTGGACAAGTGGAACGACTAGATTTAGATCTAGTCGCTAGGTTCGACAAAGGTAAGATCCCAAGGGCCTTAGAGGTGAATGGCCGATTGTGGTAAGTAAGTTCATAAGGATTGTTATTGTATTTTGGATCTGATGGGTTTAGTGACCGATTGAAGGATATTGTGGAAGATCTCATTAGCAGTCGTCGCAAAATAGGCGTGTATCGAACACCCTTATCTAGTCCAAGTCGGCAAAAGTCGAAAAACTGAAATACCAAAATTCGGGTATTTCATGGGCTTGTGAGTATACGAATGCTCATAAATTGGTTGGAAATTGTTGGATCTAAAATTGCAAGTGGTGAGATAGTTGTGGGTGTAATTTCATGTTCTTCGGTAATTGGGCCTCGATGGGCTAAAAGTGGGCCCAATGGGCTTACGGGCGCACATAGGTGAAAATTAGTAATTAATGTACACTGATAGTCTGTAGGTTCAAAACTAGTTAAACTGATAAATTGACCATAAAATTTGGACTAAATGGGCTTAAGTTGCTTATAGACACTGTAGGGCCCATTAGGGGTTTTAGGGTCCAATAGCTTAAAATTGTTAAAACGAGTTAAATAACTACTGAGACGAAAGTTAGATTATTGGTGACTAAAATATGCATAAAAACCCTAAAAACTGATAAAATTACTAAAATATCCTTAGAGACGAGAAATTACGATTTTACCTCTAGGTGTAGAATTACCGTTATACCCCTAGGGCTTGATCTGACTGAACTGCCTGTGTTACTATTTTCTGTTCATTACATGATATCTGTTGTATGGGACTGGGATTCTGATGGAGGAAGTACTGAAAGTGGCTTGACCACGTACTGGAGGCTTTGCATCATTTTATTGATATCTGAGCAGCTATGCTGCAACTGTGGAGTGTAGGGCTGAGTGGGTTAAGTTATTCCCAACATGGTGTGTAGGGCTGGTACGAGTGGAGTGTAGCGGTTGGATGTAGGCTGGGTTGGGCTTGCATTCATATTTAATATCTGTTCTGTACTGAAATGGGCCTACGGGCTGTACTGTGATCTGAAAAGGGCTAAGGCCCAGATTACTGTATCTGGAAAGGGCTTCGGCCCAGTAACTGAGACTGGATAGGGCTTAGGCCTAGTGGGCTTGAGCTGACTTGGGCTCTGGATAGGCTTTCTTTACATACTGAGTTTTCCAAACTCACTCCCTCTTTCTTCCATCTATGCAGGTGAGCCCTAGTTGGTGGACTTGGAGCTGGGAGGGATTCAGAGTGGCCATGAAGATTGAGTTACTAGTTTTCAATTAAGTATTATTTTATTTCATTATTTATTTAGATTATTTTTATTATGGTTTCTGGTTGTAATAAGGCCGCTCTATTTATTTTATTTTAGGTTTTTAATTCTTTACTTATTTAATTTGTTTTAACTTAGGAATAATATTGTTTAAATTGTTTTTGAAATTGGATAGCTCTAGGGTATGTTTTTAACAAAGTCACTTGTTTTTAAAATAACACATTAAACGAACGTTTTCAAAACTGAATTCACATTTCAAAAGTTTAAAGAAAGTCACATTTTTAAATAAACCGCTAACAATTCGACAAATAGGATATTCACTAAGTAAACCGGGAATTTCTTCTTAAAACTTTAAATACATTTTTTTGCAAAGCTCACCCCAATCTTAGTAACTAGGTTAGCTGTAGGTGATGTGGCACACCGAATTCGGCCTTAATGTTTGGGCCGAGTTTGGGGTGTTACATTTAGTGGTATCAGAGCCCAGTTGCAACAACTCGGCTGTGGATCGGGTTCAAAAAGGTTTTCGAGAATTTTAAAATTTAGGCCCAAGAAGGGTATTTTTGGGAATCTATTTTTGAAAATTTAGGAAAACTCTTTTCAAACTTGTTTTCTTCTAAATACACACGTTTTAAAGGTTTTGAAAAGTCTTAATCTTTCTGAGTTTTTTGGAATCTAATAATTGAAGAAATGGCACACTGAATCCCCGGCACCAAGTCTGTAAGTATCTCTGCTGTATATACTGCCTTACTGAAACAATACTGTAGTTAGAACTGAGCCTCTGATTGAAAATTTAGGAAAACTCTTTTCAAACTTGTTTTCTTCTAAATACACACGTTTTAAAGGTTTTGAAAAGTCTTAATCTTTCTGAGTTTTTTGGAATCTAATAATTGAAGAAGTGGCACACTGAATCCCCGGCACCAAGTCTGTAAGTATCTCTGCTGTATATACTGCCTTACTGAAACAATACTGTAGTTAGAACTGAGCCTCTGATATGATAATAATTGAAGAAGTGGCACACTGAATCCCCGGCACCAAGTCTGTAAGTATTGAGACTACAAGACTGAGACTGTAAGGAACTAAACCCTAGGGAAACTGAGACTGTAGCTAGGCAACGTATTCGCGAAAACAGCTTTGAAACTCTATCTTTACATAAGATATTTGTAATAAACAACTGAAATGTTAAACTGATGTCATAAAATTTTAAATCAGATAAATCGATATGAGTACGAGAGCTGCTCGTGGACGAGGCCGAGGACGTGGCTGAGGTAGTGCGTAAGCTGGGTCTTCATCTTCAAAGCATATGCCAGCTAGTGGGGCATGACCACCACCGGTAGCTGAAAATGGGCCATACGATCGAGCCACAGGGGATGACGCTCTGTCCCAGGCTATGCTGAGGGTTCTGGAAAGGGTTGTTGGAGCTAATGTCGGGCCTATAAACAAAGGATCCATTTCTGAACGACTCCGGGCTAATAGAGCAGAGGTTTTCAGGGGCGTATCTGGAGTGGCCCCGAACATAGCTGAATATTGGCTGAAAGCTACGGAAAGGATTATGGACAACCTGGATTGCTTAGTTGAGCAAAAACTAAAGGGAGCGGTATCTCTACTGCGAGATGAAGCATACCAATGGTGCATTACTGTGAGAGAGAGTACCCCAATTGAGCGGGTAACCTAGGAATTATTTAAGACGGTTTTCAAGGGAAAATACGTCGGAGCCAGCTATGTGGATACACGTAGGAAAGAATTTCTGAACCTGACCCAGGGCAATAGGTCAGTTGCTGAGTATGAGGCAGAGTTTCTATGGTTGAGCCGATATGCCAGCAGAATTGTTGCTATTGTGTACGAGCGTAGTGTTCGCTTCGAGGATGGCCTCAGGGATAAGCTAAGGATGTTGATAGCTCCGCAAAGAAAGCGCGATTTTGCGCATTGGTAGAGAAGGCTAAGATAGCCGAAGAGGTGAAGCAAGCTGAACGAAAGAACCGCGATAAGGATCGAATCCGATTCAAGAGAGATGCTGGACCAGCTAGTGCTGCAAATCAGAATGTTAAGAGAGCTCAGGTGGAGGAGCCGATTCGAGCAGTTCCGGTAAACACGGTTAGACCACAGCCTTGCGAAGACTATGGTAGAGTGCATCTGGGGGAGTGCTGGAAACGTACTGGGGCATGTCTTCATTGTGGGTCAAGGGAGCATAGGATTAAGGATTGTCCTAAGAGGCCAGCCCAGAATCAAGTTACTGAACAAGGGGCTGTTAAACCTGTGCGAGGTGGACCGCCGCCACCAAGAGGGTGTGGACAAGGTCGAGGTGGCAATGGCCGTGGACGTGGGGCACCTGGCAGGGGTGCTGGTAATGCTGAGGCTCGTCAACCAGCATTGGTGTATGCTGCTCGTCGCCGAGAGGAGGGTGATGCACCTGACGTCATAACCGGTACATTTTTGATCTCTAGCGTACCCGATACTACTTTGATAGATGTGGGATCAACCCATTCGTATGTTGCATGTGACATTTCTGGGTCGTTGGGTGTGCACTCTGAGGAAACTGTGAGTGGGGTAACTATGATAAGTCCTCTAGGTCACTCGGTTAGGGTAGATAAACTCTTTAAGGAGGTGCCTTTAGAGACTCAAGATAGGATTTTTCGTGGAGACTTGATGGAGTTACCTTTCGGAGAGTTTGATCTGATATTAGGAATGGACTAGTTGACCAAGCATAGGGCGACTTTGGATTGTGCAGCTAAGAGGATGGTGTTAAAGACTGTCGAAGATGGGGAGGTAATGGTTATTGGGGAGCGAAGAGACTACTTGTGCAATATGGTATCGGCTTTAAGGGCTAAGAAACTGATTCGTAAAGGATGTGAGGCATACTTGGCTTTCATAAGTCCAGCTGAAACTGAGGATCTGACTGTGGAAACAGTCAAAACCGTTAGGGAATTTCAAGATGTCTTCCTAGAGGAGCTTCCTGAATTACCTTCGAATCGAGAAGTCGAGTTTGGAATCGACCTGCTGCTTGGAACAGCTCCAATGTCCATCGCGCCTTATAGGATGGCACCGAAAGAGTTAGTGGAATTGAAAGCTCAAATCCAAGAGTTGTTGGATAGAGGCTTCATTAGACAGAGTGTGTCTCCGTGGGGAGCACCAGTGTTGTTTGTGAAGAAGAAGGATGGGACGATGCGTATGTGCATCGATTATCGCCAGTTGAACAAACAGACGATAAAGAACAAGTATCTTTTGCCAAGAATCGACGATCTGTTTAACCAGCTTAGGGGAGCTTCAGTGTTTTCCAAGATTGATCTTCGATCTGGATACCACCAATTAAGGGTAAAAGAGGTAGATATTCACAAGACAGCATTCAAAACTCGGTATGGTCATTACGAGTTTCTGGTTATGCCGTTTGAACTGACGAATGCACTTGCAGCTTATATGGATCTGATGAATCGAGTGTTCCAACCTTACTTGGACCGATTCGCAGTCGTCTTTATCAATGATATTTTGGTATATTCGAAAATTAAGGAGAAGCATGATGAGCATCTTCATATTGTGCTGTAAGTGCTGATAGAAAAGCAACTCTATGCGAAGTTTAGTAAGTGTGAATTTTGGTTGCGAGAAGTAACTTTTCTGGGGCATGTGTTTTTTACTGAAGGAATTAGGGTAGATCCACAGAAAATTGAGGCAGTTTGGAATGGAAGCCACCAAGGTTAGTATCGAAAATTCAGAGTTTTCTGGGTCTGGCAGGCTATTACAGAGGATTTGTAGAGGGATTTCCTCTAATTGCTGTACCGCTAACAAAACTGTTAAGGAAGGGAGTAGCGTTTACTTGGACTGAGAAACAACAAGAGGCTTTCGATAAGCTGAAAGAGGTTTTGACTGAGGCGCCAGTGTTGATTCAACCAGAGTGTGGGAAGGACTTCACTGTGTACAGCGATGCATCGCATGTGGGATTTGGATGTGTGCTTGTGCAAGGGGGTAAGGTAGTCGCTTATGCTTAGCGACAGCTAAAGCCTCACGAAGTGAATTACCCTACGCATGATCTAGAGTTAGCAGCAGTGGTCTTCGCGTTGAAAATCTGGAGATATTATCTATATGGGGAAATGTGTATCATATACACAGACCATAAAAGTCTTAAGTATCTGTTGACTCAGAAAGAGTTAAACCTTAGGCAACAAAGATGGATAGAGTTGCTTAAGGATTATGACTGTTCGATTGAGTATCACCCAGGCAAGTCTAATGTGGTGGCTGATGCATTGAGTCGAAGGGTTGTTGCTGATTTGAGTGCTATGTTTGCTTGTTTGAGTCTGTACGACAATGGAAGTCTATTGGTGGAGTTGCAAGTGAGACCTACTTGGACTGAACAGATTAAGGAGAAGCAGTTGAAGGATGAATCGTTGGTTTCTTGATTTCAGCAAGCTGAGAATAGGGAGAATTCAGATTTTAGATTGAATACTGATGGAGTTCTCTGCTTTCGTGGAAGGGTTTATAGAACTCTGAATTGAGGCAGCCAATTCTGAAAGAGGCTCATGGTGGACCTTGTGCTATGCATCCTAGAGGGAATAAGTAATATCGAGACTTACAAGAGGTGTATTGGTGGCCTGGACTAAAGCGAGAGGTGACTGAATTTGTTAGAAAGTGTCTAACATGCCAGCAAGTTAAGGCTGAGCACCAACTACCTTTTGGACTGTTACAACCGGTGAAAATTCCACTCTGGAAGTAGGAGAGATTAACTATGGATTTCGTGAGTGGGTTACCTTTGACACCCTCCAAGAAGGATTCTATGTGGGTAATAGTGGATAGGTTAACGAAATTTGCCCATTTCATACCTGTCCGTACCGATTACTCACTGCAAAAGTTGGCCAAGTTGTATGTGGCGAAAATAATGCGACTGCATAGGGTGCCAGTTTCGATTATTTCGGATCGAGACCCTAGGTTCACATCTCGATTCTGGCAGAAGTTACACGAGGCGTTGGGTATACAATTGGACTTTAGCACTGCTTTTCACCCTCAGACAGATGGACAATCAAAAAGGGTTATTCAGGTTCTGGAGGATATGCTAAGGGGTTATGTCATCGATTTCCATGGTAGTTGGGAGGACTACTTACCATTGGCAGAATTTGCGTACAACATTAGTTATCAAGTGAGTATTCAGATGGCTCCATATGAAGCACTGTATGGGCGAAGGTGTCGTACGCCTACGTGTAAGACAGAGTTGGGAGAGCGACAAGTGCTTGGACCAGAATTGGTAGCAGACACTGAAAGTAAAGTTAAATTGATAAAGGATCGGTTAAAAGAGGCATCTGATAGGCAGAAGTCGTATGCGGATCTAAAGCGGAAGGAGATTAAGTTTACTATTGGGGATATGGTCTTCTTGAAGGTTTCACCTTGGAAGAAGATCTTGAGATTTGGTAAGAAAGGCAAACTGAGTCCACGGTTTATAGGGCCTTATCGGGTTCTTAAACGAGTAGGGCCAATGGCGTATCAGTTAGAGTTGCCACCAGAGTTGGATAGAATCCATGACGTCTTCCATGTGTCTATGTTGCGTCGATATCGATCGGATCCATCACATATTGTACCAATGGAAGAGATTGAAGTAAAGACCGATTTGACCTTTGAGGAGGAACCCGTGTAGATTCTAGATTGAGGGGTTAAAGTGTTAAGAAGGAAGTCGGTTCCGTTGGTAAAAGTGTTGTGGCGCAATCATGGAAGGGAAGAGGCTACTTGGGATCCAGAAGAGACTATGCATCAATAATACCCTCAGCTATTTGGATCAGGTAAATTTCGAGGCCGAAATTTCTTTAAAGGGGTAGAGTTGTTACGCCCTGATTTCGAGATTTTTCGAGTTTTTGTGATTTTTGGTGAAATTCTAAAAATTTTGAGTTTTGGATACTGAAATGGTGTTTAAAAGTGTTAGTGGGTCTTTAGAAGGCCCAAGCCTAAGTTAAAACCCGGTAAAATATCAAGTTTGGATTTTAAGTGAAAGGGGACTTGGTTAAGTGGGCTTTTAAGAAAAACTTCATAAATTATGACACAAATAGGGCCTTGGTAAAGTGGAAAGGTGGCGCCACTAAACTCCTAAAAAATTGGCGTGTGGATGAGGGTTGAGAGCCTGAGTTCAAGTTACAAGGTAAGCGTATTGGTACTTTTATTTTCGGGCATGTGTCAGAACTTAAGTGGAAATTCGGCTAGGGCCTTAGGGAGGTTGGGCCGATTGCTTTAGTGGTGATTAGGATTAGTTTCTTTTCTTTTTCTGTCTTGGAGAATTAGGGTTAGCCACCTAAAGTTCTATTCTTCCCTTAGTGTGCCAAAACCCGAAAACGTAAGACAAGCCTCCTCTGTACCGATTTCTCTTTTCTCTTATCTTCTCCCATTCTTTTCTTTTTCTTTTTGATTTCTTCTCTAGCCGAACATCTCTACTACTCAAATCATCCTCTCTTTCAATCTCATTCTTCTCAAAACCACCATAGCTGATTGCCATAAAAGTCGAAATCCCGAAAACTGTCTTTTGCTGCTGATTTTTTTTAAGCTGAATTTCCCCTATTTTCTTTATCTGTGGTAGCCGATTCTTTCATCCTGTGAACCCTTAGTACTTGTCGGCAACACTACTCCAAAACTACTACCCCAAATCATCTTCTTCTTCACCAGTCAAAAGCTGAAAACGCCACATTCTTAGGAGCTTATAGTCGAAAGTTTAGATCTCCTAGATTTGAGTTCTACTAGCATTTAGGGGCTAGATTTTCATCAGATTTGAGTAGAAACAGAAGGGGAATCAGTGGTAAGTGCTCATCACCTCAGATCTATTCTCTATTTTGTGATTTAGAAAAGCCAAAGTCCCTAGAGTTTAGGGAGGCTGTCGATTGGGGCTTAGAGCTCTAAAGGTTGTTAACAAACGGTTTCTTTTGGTGATAGTGTGTTCTAGAGGCGATTGATCGAAGGCTTGGACAAGTAGAATGATTAGATCTAGATCTAGTCACTAGGTTCAACAAAGGTAAGATCCCAATGGCCTTAGAGGTAAATGGTCGATCGTGGTAAGTAAGTTCATAAGGATTGTTATTGTATTTTGGATCTGATAGGTTTAGTGACCGATTGTAGGATATTGTGGAAGATTTCGTTAGCAGTCGTCGCAAAACAGGTTTGTATCGAACACCCTTCTCTAGTCTAAGTCGGCAAAAATTGAAAAGCCGAAATGCCAAAATTCGGGCATTTCGTGGGCTTGTGAGTATGCGAATGCTCATAAGATGGTTGGAAATTATTGGATCTGAAATCGCAAGTGGTGAGATAGTTGTGGGTGTAATTTTCTATTTTTCGGTAATTGGGCCTCGATGGGCTAAAAGTAGGCCCAATGGGCTTATGGGCGCACATAGGTGAAAATGAGTAATTATTGTGCACTGATAGTCTGTAGGTTCAAAATTGGTTAAACTGATAAATTGACCATAAAATTTTGACTAAATGGGCTTAAGTTGCTTATAGACACTATAGGGCCCATTAGGAGTTTTAGGGCCCGATAGCTTAAAATTGTTAAAACAAGTTAAATAACTTCTGAGATGAAAGTTAGATAATTGGAGATTGAAATATGCATAAAAACCCTAAAAACTGAAAAAATTACTAAAATATCCTTAAAGACGAGAAATTACAGTTTTACCCCTAAGTGTAGAATTACCGTTATACCCCTAGGGCTTGATCTGACTGAACTGCATGTGTTACTATTTTCTATTCATTACATGATATCTGTTGTATGGGACTGGGATTTTGATGGAGGAAGTACTGAAAGTGGCTTGACCACGTACTGGAGGCTTTGCCTCATTTTACTGATATCTGAGCAGCTATGCTGCAACTGTGGAGTGTAGGGCTAGGTGGGTTAAGTTATTCCCCACATGGTGTGTAGGGCTGGTACGGGTGGAGTGTAACGGTTGGATTTAGGCTGGGTTGGGCTTGCATTCATATTTAATATCTGTTCTGTACTGAAATGGGCCTACGGGCCGTACTGTTATCTGAAAAGGGCTAAGGCCCATATTACTGTATCTGGAAAGGGCTTCGACCCAGTAACTGAGACTGGATAGGGCTTAGGCCCAGTGGGCTTGAGCTGACTTGGGCTCTGGATGGGCTTTCTTTACACACTGAGTTTTCCAAACTCACCCCCTCTTTCTTCCATCCATGCAGGTGAGCCCTAGTTGGTGGACTTGGAGCTGGGAGGGATTCAGAGTGGCCATGAAGACTGAATTACTGGTTTTCAATTAAGTATTATTTTATTTCATTATTTATTTAGATTATTTTTATTATGGTTTTTGGATTGTAATAAGGTCGCTCTATTTATTTTATTTTAGGTTTTTAATTCTTTACTTATTTAATTTGTTTTAACTTAGGAATAATATTGTTTAAATTGTTTTTGAAATTGGATAGCTCTAAGGTGCGTTTTTAACAAAGTCACTTGTTTTCAAAATAACACGTTAACCGAACGTTTTCAAAATCCAACTCACATTCCAAAAGTATAAAGAAAGTCACGTTTTTAAATAAACCCCTAATAACTCGGCAAATATGATATTTACTAAGTAAACCGGGAATTTCTTCTTAAAACTTCAAATACGTTTTTTTTGCAAAGCTCACCCCAATCTTAGTAACTAGGTTAGCTGTAGGTGATGTGCCACACCGAATTCAGCCGTAACGTTTGGGCCGGGTTTGGGGTGTTACACTTATTAAGTATGAGTCACATGAGAATAATCGAGCGACTGTGTGGAGTGGGTCCTCCTTGATATTGAATATCTCATGCTGACCCTCAGGATAAGCATGAGGACTTTACTGATGATGTCCCTTTCCACCACGAGGATCCACCTCATCATCCACCTTCGAGTCACCCTACTATTACTTCTGTTGCCACCCTAGCAGACCTCTCCGAGTAGTTCACTCTTTTTGAGCGGCACTATTTTGAACGGTTCGACAGTATTGATGCGACCTTAGCAGATCTGTCAGCATCTCTACATTTTTTCTACAGTGCCTGCACCTCACAATCCCGATGAATCTCATGATGAAGATCATTGATCATATTTATTCATTTTCTTTTCAGTTTTAGTTTCATTTTTATTTTTGTTCTTAGTTGTTTTATTTTTATTTCTTAGATTTCGTTTGTTTATTTTGTTTTGAACTATGTTTTTATTTTAATTGTTGTTTCTAATTGAGTTTGTAACCTCTTAATCTTCTTCATTATTTGTATTTATTTTCTAATTAGTTTGCTCAGAACTATGCACTACATTCAGATTTGCCTACAACTCCAGTTTTCACTATTCTGGCGATTTCATCCATATTCAAGACAGTTTCAGTTTTCTTTCTCTCTTATGATATTCTGCTTATCCTGTGTCTATATTTGTTTGTATATTAAGGGCAATGTACACCTTAAGTGTGGGGAGGTTATTTATATAATTATTAGTAAATACCTGAATTATTTTTTGTGTTTAAGTACTTTTCTCATATTTCCATTAGAGTGAATTATTTTCAATTGGGGATTTTTATTGATTCTATTTTGGATTAATTTGTAGATATTTGTGCATTGGTTGATTTAAACTTTAAGACATGAGAGAGTCAAACATGATAAGTTATTTTTCAGAAATAAATTTTTTTTAGGTTGTTTCCCTTAATTGAGGTATTATCTTGAGGTTTTAAATTTGCAAGTTTGACATCAAAACCATGAATTGTTGTGAGCTTTTGAGCTTATAGAGCATACATCTTTCATGATCTTCTTTTTTTTTTTTTTGTTATGAGTGCATCAACTTGACTTGTTATTCTAAAACTTGCTTCGATTATGCGTGACGAGACCACACATTTGATTTGATATATTGAGATGATAAAGACACTTAGGTTTTAACCCATTTAATCTATAAAAAGCCTACCTATTGAATTAACCCTTAGTGAACCCCATTGAGCCTAACACACCTTTTCTTGATTAACCCGTGAATGTTAACCCATGACCCATTTTTTTGTTGTGAATTCTTCTCATTTTATTGACCCCCTTTTTGTCGAGATTTAATTTGGTTAGTTGCCTAACTATGCTCCCTTGTTTGAATTGTTGAATTTTGTTTCTTGTAAAAAAAAATCGAAAAAAATATTGATTAATTTCTTGTTGATTAAGCTTGAACAGTTAATTTCATATTTTATTGATAAGCTCTTTTTTATTCTTGAATAAGGATTGATTGATGTATGTTCTTTTAATTCAACATTTGTTTATTTTTTTTAGTTTGCTGATTTATCAACTCAATCCCGATTATAACCAACTTTTCTAGCTTTTTTCCATACCCTTAACCTAAGCCCCATTACAACCTCTTAAAGACCTCTTGATTGGTGTGTCATATCATTTTATAGTGGCAGAGATTTGATTTTCAAGCAAGCTTATGGTAATGACATTTCTTGTTCGACTGTTGAGTGCATATTTCTTGAACCTTAAACACTTTGAGTGCTTTGAGTGAATCTTTAGTGAGAATATCAATTCTTGTTGATTTTGGATTAAAGGTAATTACTTAAATAAGGGGAGACACCTATGTTTTCGTACTTTAAAAATTTCGGCTTAGATTGTTTGAATCTTTAGTGCCTTTTTAGTTTGAATTGCCAATGCATGATTATTTGCAAATTATTTTGAGACATTATTGATAAGAATTACAAGTTGAGAAAGATTAACTTTAATGTGAATTAAGATTTTGCTTGAGGACAAGCAAACACTTAAGTGTGGGGATATTTGATAAGTGATAAAAGTAACATATTTTAATCCCATTCTTAATGCGTTTTTGGATGATTATTCATGCAAATTAGTGAATTGTATACTCCTAATCCTTTGAATTCATGTTTCTATACTTATGAGAGCATTTGAGAGCAAAAAGAGCGAAAAAGGAGCGAAAATCAGACAAAACGAGCAGATTTTAGGAGTCACATGGGTGGGCCTTCCCACACGGGCTGGGTACACAGCAATGTGCTAGACTGTGTCGATTTGGCTGCTTGCATCTCAAACATGTGAAAAAAAAAAAACACAATTTTTAAGCTTTTTGGGCATTCAAAAGTCTATAAATACCAAATGAAAGAAGAGAGAATGGGGCCATTAAAGAATATGAAGAAAACAACTCAAAGAACACCATTGGAGCCAACTTTGAAGCAGATTTCCATCACGATTGAAGACCTCCTTTTAATTTCTTTTGAAGTTTTTATGAGTTTCTTTATTTCTTGTGGTTATTTTGGCTTTGCGATGTTTTCATTTACAACTATAAACTAATTCCCTAGATACCTAGGGAAGATGAACCCTATGATGAATTCTATTATTTGATTTATGTTATACGTGATAAATACTTGATTCTTGTTCTCAGTTATGTGTGCTTATCTTTTGTTTTAATATTTCTGGGATATTAATTCATGTTTAATGTGTTTAAATTAGAGGAGGAAAAGTCCCTGTTTAGGAGTAGATCTAGCATAATTCATTGGAGTTGCATGTAGTCCTAGAAATAGGACAACATAAATCTACTGGATTAGAGTCAAATCTAATAGGGGAATCTATAGAACAAGTTAATGTGACAATAAGGGTTTTAATTAGAAAGAAATTTCAATTAATCAACCTAGAGTCAGTTGCTCTTACTCTCGAAAGAGATATTAGTATAATTTAGGGATTTTCTACGGATCAATATACCAGTGAATAAATCATTTAATTCAGATTCACAATGATAGATGAAGTCTATGTGGATTCTTTAATGGGTATTGCCTCTCTTATTGGTTATCATTCAATTATTTTCCTTATTTATTTTTTGTTGAGTTCTTTAGTTAGATTAACTTAGTAAATCTTAGTTTAAAACAATTACTCCAATTTGTCGGCTAAATAATAGGAAAACAATAACTGTTAGTACTTTTAATCCTCGTGGATATGGTATCTTTACTCACCATAGCTATACTATTTATCGATAGGTGCACTTATCTTTGCCATATTTTTAGTTAATAATGGGGAAACACATCAAATATTCCACACCATCCACATTAATTTTTTTAATGGTACTTTCATCAATTTTGTTAGAAAAAGTAGTTTGAAAAAAAATAAAACTTGATGGCTAAAAAAACTAAAAAATAAAATTAGAGTCTTTTTGACAAAACATATAAAAGTTAGTGGCCAAATTTATTATTAATTTTTTTTTTCTTTTCTTTCTTTGGTTGCTTTGTGTTTTGTGCATTCGTTTCTGCAATGGCTAGCTAAGTAAAAGGTAAGGCTAAAGGTATTGGTCAGAAGGGTCATTTGAGGGTTCATAAGGAGTCTAAGGAAAATCATAAACTCTGATTAAAGTAGCATTAAAAATAAGGGCTTATCCAAGGGCAGCTAAGGCCTTGACCCCTTGATTGATGGTGCAATTTAATTCTTAAGCTTTCCTAGTATTAGTAATTTAATTAATTCTTTCTAAGTTTACATTTTTAACTACTCTCATAGGTAAAAAAAAAATCAATTCAAACAATTTTTTAGGTTAAAATATACTCAAGTCTTTGTATTCATTACTCCTTCAAAATTTAGTTTTTTTTTTTTATTTTTATTTTCAAAAAATTAATTTTTTTACTCTTTAAATTTAAAATTATAAGTTCAGTTGTAATATTGTTAAAATTTTATGTTAACTTCAAGATTATTATAATATGATTCGTCTATTACATGGCTACTAGGGGTGAGCATTCGATCGAATCGAATCGAATCGGATGAAAAAATTTCGAGTTAATCGAGTTGACGAATCATACTTTATCATCCTAATTTGATTTGAAATTTTCTCGAATCGAGTCGAGTGAGATGGAATTCGAATCGAGTCGAATAGAAATTTGTTCGAGTTAAGTTTTAAAAAATAATTTTGGGTCCTTATAACCACTGTCACCCATCGTAATAAAATTTGTCCACCTTAATCAAATTTTTTATTAACTTTCATCACCTTATAATTTATTTATTAATCTTTTATATACGAGTTATCTTCTTTGCTTGCTTGGTTGTTTCAATTATATTCAGATTTTTGTCACTGTATATTTTGAAATTAAAAAATATACTAAATGTAAAAATGAGATTTTTTAATAAAATTTATTTTAAAGATAAAATGTGAAAATGATACCAATATAAAATTTTAACACGAATATTTTATGGCATAATTAATAATTCAATTTTAATATAAATATTCAATATGACTAAACAATTCAATAATATAAATAATATAAATGTGAAATTTAATTTTATAATATAAATAGTAGATATAAATAAAATCATTACTATTTATGTTTAGTGATTTTTTTTGGATAATTTTAATTTTTTATTTGAGAGTAAAGGGTGAGAAGTAAAAATTAGGGGGAAAATAAAAAGTTTTGGGAAATAAAAGTTTGAGGGAAAGTAAATAGAGAGAGTAAAATTTTGGAGGAAAAATATTAAAAAAAATTGGGGGGTGGGCTTGGGGTAGATCGGAGGTGGGATGGGAAGGGAGTAAATGTTTTAGGAGGAAAATGGGAGGGAATAAAAATTTTGGGGTAAAATAAAAAGTTTTGAGGGTTTTGGGGAGTAAAATTTTGAGAAAAAGTAAATAAGAGAGTAAAATTTTGGTGGGAAATGGATTTTGAGTAGATTGGGGGGTTTGGATGGGAGGGGAGTAAAAGTTTTGGGGGAAAAGTGGGAAGGAGTAAAAGTTTTGAGGGAAAAGTAAAAAGGTTTGGGAGTTTGGAGTAAAAATGTAAAATATTATAGTTTAATATTCGAATTATTCGAATTATTCGAGTTATTCGAATTCAAAAACTCAACTCGATTCGAACTCGAAATTCGAAAAAAAAATTCGAGTTGACTCGAATAACTCGATTAACTTGAACAACTCGATTCGTTTAACTCGAAATTCGAATTTTTTTCGATTTTTTCGAGTCGAATCGAATTTTGCTTACCCCTAATGGCTACTAAATAAATATTTTATTATTTTAAAATATCACAATAATAAATTTAATTAAATAATTTTAATAGTGTTCAAAAATTGAATTGGAATTTTTAAATTCGAAAAATTCTTAATTTTTAAAAATAAAAATAAAATGATTTTTGTTCATGATCCATTAATCAAAGTTGAAATGATTTTGGATGGACCTGAAAAATCTCTAATCTGTGGGCTGCAGAAACCAAAGGATGAAAGACCCTATAGCAGAGTTTAGTAAATAGTGACAAGGCAATGACCGAAGTTCTTTTGCTATGGGCCCGGTATGGTTTTCTTGCCCAACATCCGTGCCGCTAGAGCATAATCATCTTCTTCGAAATTGCTTGTGCTCATCATTTGTAGTAGGTTAAATTCTGCTATTACTCCTTGTATTTTACAGAAATTATGGATTAAGTTCTTATACTTTAATTTGATTACATTTAATCTCTGTATATTTTGAATTGATCAATTTTAGTCCATGTATTTTCCGAATTTTAAAATTTTAGTTCTGGCTCGAACAGTAGCAGTTAAATTTGTTTGGTTGAATTCAATTACTAATTTAGTACTATGTATACAGTTATAGATTTGGTTCATATTCTCCAATTAGATCATTCTAAGTCTTTATACTTTTCGAATTTTAAAATTTCAGTGTTAATGCAAAGTGACAATTGTTAAATCATTAAATAGATTTTTAGTAAGTAATATATGAAAGTAATAAGTTGACATGATATTACATATATGTTAATAAGTTTGACTCATCACAATTTTGGAAATAACAAAATTTAATTTAACAAGTTTAACAATTATCATTTGGTGATGATTGAAATTTTAAAATTTGGAAAGTACAATAACTAAAAATGATCAAAATAAAATATAGGGATTTAATCCACAACTTTCTTAAAGTAGATGGACAAATGGTAGAATTTAACCTTTTTTACTATTAACTGGAGTAAAATTCCTACTTACGCCAGGGTATTCACAATTTTTTTAGGTTAAATTTTGCTATTAGTCCCTGTACTTTGAGAAAGTTGTGGATTTAATTATTATACTTTAATTTGGCCAATTTTAGTGCCTACTTTTCAAAATTTAAAATTCCAGTCATCATTAAACGATAACTATTAAATTTATTAAGTTTTGCTATTTCTAAAATCTAATGTGACAAACATATTATTGTATGTGAAATGTCATGTCAGCTTGTTGTTTCTACATATTATTCATTAAAAATCTAGTTAATAGATTAACGACTATTATTTGCATCCAGACTAAAATTCAAAATTCTAAAACTATAGAGACTTAAAATAGTTCAATTGAAAAATATGAACTAGTAAGTGGATTTTAAATTAAACTTATATATTAAATAATTGTTTTTTTAAGTTGTGATAATGTCGTGTATATATATATATATATATATATATAAATATATAAATATAAATTACAATTCTTAAATTTCTAATGTTTTTAGATTATAAAAATTTGACATGTCTCAAGAAAAGAAAGAAAGTATTCATGGAGGAGAAAATTGCAACATAAAACCTCTTCGCCTTTTTTATATAATTTATTTATGTTCAATAATACAATTTATTATTTTGAATAATAAATCACTATAAATTTTGAACTGTTTATTTAAATTCAGTCTAATTTTGATTATTATGTTTTTAAATTTAAACTTGTATTATCAATATAACATTACAAATTTTAAGAAAAAATTAAATATAATTTATTTGATACGTAAAAAGACTAGTTAATAATATATTATTGTTTTTAAATTTGAAAATTTTTATTTTACTATTATGTACAGACAATAAGATAGATTCATTTTAAATACACAGTTTTTTTTTTTTATAAAAAAAAACCCTGTTATTTTCTTCCCAAATGAATTGAGTATGAATGTAAAATAGACATGCGAAGGAATATACTAAACAACTCTTTTAAATAAATCATTTAAAACAAAATTGCAAGCCTATCATGTAGGAATCCTAAATTAACTTTAAAGTAGACATGGAATAAAACCCTTTAAACTTCATTTAAAATTAAATTAATAATATCATTATTAATATTTTTATAAAATAATAATGTAAAGAACGCAAGAATAATAGATGAAAATAAGAGGGAGATTTCTATTGCATTTCCCTTCTTTTCCATCATCATTAAAAGTAACATACTCCTATATATATAAGGAAATTAGACTCCTCATTTTCTAATATGTAAATAGGAGATAGGTTACAAGAAGATGAAAGGTGAAAGGTTGATTATAATGAACATCCACTTAATAATATTCATAACACTCTCTTTTGGATGTTTATTGTATAAAGGATATGCCTCATTAAAAACCTTACTAGGAAAAACCGTGTGGGACAAAAACCTTGTAAAGGAAAAAAGAATACATAATCCTTTAATACACAATATGTCACAACCTTAAAAGAAAAATGTAATTCGAATTTACTCCACCTCATGAAAACATCACTTAAGATCTGTGAAACGACGCAATCCAATTGTAACATCCCATGTTTTTCCTTTTTAATAATTTCGGTTAAATTAAACACAAGCTAGTGGGTAATCAAGTGGTTAAAAGCTTTAAAAGTTTCCTAATTAACCTAGGTGTCTTTTCATTCCGAAGTTTTTATTTAATTTTTTTTGATCAACTTTAGCATACTAGCAACCATTTGTCGTCCAACATTCCTTTCCTTGCTTAAGGGAGATTTTTTTTTTCTTCTTTTCAAGTCAATCTACCTTATTTACTCCAACATGATCCCCTTTTTGTTCCATTGTCTCTTCCACATGCCTTTTTTCTCCATCTTTTCCATATGAAGTGATTCATTGTACCTAGACAATATTTTTACCTATTGAACCATTTTTTTCCATAGCTCCTCCCATTCTCATCATTATTTTTCTCCTTTTCATTTAGCCATCAACCACCATTTGTTCTAAATTTTCTCCTCTCCTCCACCACTTTGTGCCTTGAACCACCACTGTCATCGTCGAACATTCTCCTTGCTGTCGCTACTATTCTCCTTTTGCTCCACCGCCACCTTAGCACCATTGTGGCCGCCAGTTTTGTGCACCACCATAGAAAACAACCTCCTTTCTTTTTCTTTTCTTCTTTTCCTCTAATTATTCTTGTTCCCTTTTCTTTCTCCTTTCTTCTCTTCCTCTAATTTTTCTTGTTCTTTTTTCTTTCTCCCATTATTTCCTCTTGTGTTGCAACCTTCTTTTTCTTCACTTCCTTCGTCGGGTTCTTGTTGAACCGCTATCGGACCGCCGTCGTCGCCGCCGTGCCATTGCGCCTCTATCGATTTCGGTAACCTTTTTATTTTTCTTCATTATTTTCCAACCTCTTTCATATTCTTTAGTAATCGAAAGCTTATATCCCTATTTTCCTTTAGTTTTAAATTATTTTATTTAATTTAAATGTTGTATCTTAACTCACTCTTTTAAGTGATTTTTCACTAGACTATTTCTCTTCTTTGACTCGAGACTCCGATAATGTAACACCCTTTCCCATTCAATTGAGTTAGGTGAGTATGATAGTGGTATGAAAAACCACTCATTCCTCTCCTTTTCCTAGAGGCCGAATGTATTTAAGGGCTACGGTATATTTGTTTTCCTTCAAATGTTAACAAATCGTATTCTATTTTTGTTGAAGGGCCGACTAGTACCAACCCGATGAGTTTCTAATGTTTAGAACAAGATCACATTACAATTGACATCATAAGGGTGAGTATTAATCGGGGTATTATTAAATGGCCTTATGCCTAAAAAGGGTTAAAATGACCTCCTAATTGTAAGATCACTTTTGTTGATAAGTAGGTAACTTATCGAGTAAATCCAAGTGTGAGTGTTCTTAAGGTGGAGTTTTGTTGTGGATTTACAATCAGTTGTAGGTTATCAGGTGTAGGTTAACTTATTCGAAAAAAATTATAATTATTTATAATCGAAACCCCGTTAGAAATCTTTGTAATATGAAAATTGAGAATAAACAAAGTATTCGAAAAAAGGGATGTTAAACCCATAAAAAGGGTGATTTTCAAGTAAGTATCTCAAACTAATCGTTTAACGATCACATGTGTTATTTGAGGTGATTTGGTGAATGTTCTGAAACTATGTGCATATTCCTATTTCTCATGACATGTGACATGATGACATTATATGATAGGCATAAGATTTAAGTCATGCCTGTAACACCCCTAACCTGAATCCGTCACTGAAATAGGGTTATAGAGCATTACCGGAGTTTACAAATCAAATAGACAGAAATAATGAACATTTCATATCATATAGCATTCATGTCAAAAACCAATCAAAAATTCATACATATTGCCCCTTATACGAGCCCTCGAGGCCCAAAATACGCATTAAAAATAAATTAGGACTAAATCGAAAACTCAGAAAATATTTCAGAAATATTTAAAATTTTCAAAGCTACAGGGGTCACACGGCCAAGAGACATGCCCGTGTCTTAGGCCGTGTAGGCATTCAAAATAGGGACACACGGCCATGTCCCAGCCCATGTTCGTGCCCGTGTAACTCACTGACCTAGGTCACACGGTTAAGCCACTCGCTTGTATGTCAGGTCGTGTACCCTTCGAAGTAACCTTACATGCTTATGTGTCAGGCCGTGTGCTAGGTCGTGTAATAGCCTGACTTACAACCCTTTGAAAGCTACAGGGGACACATGGCTGTGTCACCTAACTGTGTGTCACACATGACTAAGACACATGCTTGTGTGGACGAAAATAGGCCATTTTACAAGCCATAATTCTCACCCAATTTGGTACACACCTACAACCACAATTACACATGTTTACAAGCTATATTAAAACATTCAAAACAACAAAAATCAAGCCTTAACCATGTAGTATATTCACATACAACCAACATGCCCTCAGGCACCTCAAATGATAATATGCAAACATGTATAGTCATGTACATCATTAAACCAAACAAGCCAATTACCAAGCCATTTTGCCTCATTTCATGCCACTTAGCTTATTTATCAAAACATACAAAAACTTCTTAAATGGTACCAAATAACCCATTCCAAACTAGCATTAATATACATATATGCTTTCTATAATAAAACACCAAAACACACCAAATTATAAAACATATATCACAAGCATATTGAACTACCAATTTACCTTTCATCATTCAAACATAAATCAAGCCATACACCAACATAAAAGGCAATTATGCACAAACCAAAATGTGCCAAAACACAAGCCAAATAAGTGGCCAACCTCAACAAAACACATATAGGCTAACATTAGCCAAAATAACTCATACATGCCATGTAACACCCCTAACTCGTATCCGTCGCCGGACTAGGGTTAAAGGCATTACCGTACAGTTTAGAACTTTTACAGACATTATGCAATCATTCATCTCAAAACATAATCAAAAGTAATCACGTAGTCCCTTGTGAAGGTCTTTAAGACCTTTAGCATGCATTAAAAGTAGATTGGGACTAAAACGAACACTTAGAAAATTTTTCAAAACTTTAACATTTTTCTGTACTGTAGCAGTCACACGCCTGTGTGACCAGGCTGTGTGCCTCACACGGTTACCAGACACGCCCATGTGTCTAGGCCATGGTAAAACAGAGCATACATACTGACTTGTTCACACGGCCACGAGACACGCCCATGTGCTCGACCGTGTGAAAATTAAAGAGGCTACTAACTTGCACACACGGCCACAAGGCACGCTCGTGTGCCTAGCCCGTGTGACATCTTGACCAATTCGGCCAAGGTATAGGGATCACACAGTTTAGACACACGCCCGTGTGCTTTGGCCATGTGGCACAAAATGGGCTTGGTTAAGCCACATTTTCCCATTCAAATGCCAAGTGCCTAGAATACAACTTATATCCCATTACAACAATAATCAACCATTTCAGCGAATTACCAAACCAAAAGATAGCTCCATTCATTATCATCCAATTCATACTCATCATCCAAACCAAATCATACCAAAATCTCAAACACAATAGCATACTAATGTACACTTACCTTCACCTATTAGCATCATATTCAATCACTTATTCAACTTGCTAAAATCAAAACATTTTTCATACCAAAATGAACATTACCCAAGGCCATACTTGCATCACATAAACTTACCAAAACAAGCATATCCATAACTATTTGATAGCTACATCTCATGGCATAACTTATAAACATTTCAAAACATATCCCAAAGACATCTAGCCTATACATGCCATAATTCAACATATTCACTTACAAAATATACCAAATGAAGATTGATAGTGTGGTGATGATCCTTGACGATTCCCGAGCTTTCGATAGCTTCGATAACTAGAAAATAGAGTAAATAAACACAAAGCAAGCTACAAAGAGCTAATTAAGCCATATACAAATAAATCCATAACAAAGAACAATTTTTAACCATTAGAACCATATGATCTATGGCATAACATAAGCAAAAAATATAATTCACATTGATCTCAACTAATCAAATTCATTTACTCAAATTCACATATCATATTCATAGAGCTCACACATCAAGTGATCATATACATACATACCTTTTATTCTCCAATTTCTTATACATTCATACATACCGGAGTTCAGATGCACATTCGTATTCTCCTTCACTTTCTCAGAGTGCCCGTTGAACTAATCAAAATTAACTAGGATACGTGGATAGCTCAGAAAACTTATACAATGCCGACGTCCCAGATGTGGTCTTACATGTAATCGAATATCGATGCCACTGTCTTAGACAGGGTCTTACTCGAATCTATATTATGCCAATGTCCCAGACATGGTCTTACATGTTGATCTCATATCGTTTCCAACGTCCTAGACGTGGTCTTACACGAAAACACATATCGGATTCTATGTCATGACATATGTATCGTAACTATTCCTAAGGTTCAGACTGGGCTTTTCAGACTTGATTACATGCTCGTAATTTAATTCAGATTTCACATATTCAGCTCTCATAGCCATATAATACAATTCAATCAATATAATAACAATTATAATTCAATTTAATGCATTTATTTATATATCGACTTACCTCGTATAGATTCAGACAATTACGAACAACTAATCAACGACTTTCGACTTTCCCCAATCTAATTCCGTTTTCTTTAGTTCTTGATCTATATAAAATCAAATTAAGCTCTTTTATTCACAAACTCATTCAATTTAGGACATTTTACAATTTAGCCCTCACATTTGCATATTTTAATAATTTAGTCCCTAATTCGTAAAATCATCAAATTCACCAAATTTCACCACATTTAGGCATAGATGAATTTTACTAGTATTCAATTAAGCCCATACAACACATTTATTTCACAAATTAGTCCTCTAAAATATTATTTCCACAATTTAGCCCCAATTACTCAAATTCATCAAAAATTCATAGACAAAATATATTAACCCAACATATATATTTCATATTTCATCAATTAACGCTTCAAAGCTCACAAAATCAACAATGGCATAACTCAAAATCATTTTGAAATTCTTAAATTGAAACATGGGCTTGATATTATACTAAGCAACGATAACATAAACATAAAATCTTCAAAACAGATTAAAAATGAACCTTTAATCAAGCTAGAAGCTAGCCGACTACATGGAAGCTTCAAAACCTTTCTTTTTCTTTGTATAATTGGCAAGATAAATGAATATATCACTTATTTCATGTTTTTTTAATTTTAATTACTTTAATTTACATTTTACCAAATTAACCTTATTAAACAAACATATAAATCACATATAATAAGGTCATTTATGACCACTCAAGAATTAAATGGTTTAATTACCATTTAAGGCCATAATCATTAAAAGCCATCTCAATTAAAATGTTAATTTTACCTTATGTGATTTAATCCATTTTCATAATTCAGCATAGAAACAGACAAATTAAATCATGGAAATTTCACTGAAGTTAATTCATATAACATAGACATAAAAAATAATATTAAAATATTTTTCAAAGTCGGGTATGTGGTCCTGAAACTATTATTCTGACTAGGGTCCAAACCGGGCTGTTACAACTCTCCTCCTTAGGGATTTTCGTCCCCGAAAATCTTACTGTTAAATAGATTCGGATGTTGTTGTTTCATAACATCTTCAGGCTCCCACGTAGCCTCTTCTAGACTGTGACGATGCCATAATACATTGACTAATGAAATCTTTTTATTTTGTAGTTCTTTCACTTCACGAGCTAAAATGCGGATCAAATCTTCTTCATAAGTTATATTGGGCTCTATTTTAATCTCAGACGAATTAATCACATGAGATGGATCAGATCTGTATCGTCAAAGCATGGATACGTGAAATACATTGTAAATCATTTGAAGCTTGGATGGTAGAAGTAATCTATAAGCAACTGGCCCAACTCTCTCAATGATTTCATATGGTCCAATGAACATCAGACTCAATTTGCCCTTTTTACTGAAACGAAGCACTTTCTTCCATTGAGAAACTTTTAAAAAGACTTTGTCACCAATCTCAAATTCGATATCCTTGCGTTTCAAATCAGCGTATGATTTCTAACGATCAGAAGCTGATTTCAGACTATCTCAGATTACTTTCACTTTCTATTCAGTCTCCTGAATCAAATCAATTTCGTATATCTTATTTTCACTGAGCTCAGGCCAGTATAACGGTGTACGACATTTTCTACCATACAAGGCTTCGTACGTGCCATTTTAATACTCAATTGAAAACTATTATTATAAGCGAATTCAATCAATGACAAATACTGTTCTCACGTAACTCAAGTATGCAACATCTCAACATATCCTCAAGTATTTGAATAACTCACTCAGATTGACCATCCGTCTGTGGGTGAAAAGCTGAACTAAATGTAATTTTGTACCTAAAGCCTCTTGCAATTTCTTCTAGAATCGCAAAGTGAATCTCGGATCTCGATCTAACACAATAGACAATGGCACCCTGTGCAATCTCACAATATCAAAAATATAAAGCTCAGCTAACTTTTCAAGTGGGTAATCAGATCGTATTGGAATAAAGTGAGCAGATTTTGTCAAACAATCAACTATGACCCAGATTGCATCTTTCTTTCTAGGAGTCAGGGGTAAACCAGAAACAAAATCCATCATCACCTGATCCCATTTCCACTCTGGTATCATGATCGGTTGTAATAAATCGGAAGGCACCTGATGTTCAACTTTGACTTGTTGACATACTAAGCATTTCAAAACAAAATCAGAGATGTCTATTTTCATTCCTGGCCACCAATATAGATGTTTCAAGTCAGTATACATTTTTGTACTACCCGGATGTACAGAGAATTTAGTACTATGCGCTTTACCCAAAATCATCTGAATCAACTCGGAATTTCTTGGAATGCAAATTCGATCCCAAAATCTCAAACAATCATTAACATCAACACAAAATTCAGAATATGAATTAGAATTACATTGAGTTCGCTTGGCTAACAATTCATTATCCACTTTCTGAGCATCAATAATCTATTACAAAAACAAAGGTTTTGCCTTTAATTAATCTAATACCAAACCATTGACAGACAGATCTAAACCAGCATTCATAGTATGCAATACAGATAATGATTTTCAACTTAAAGCATGTAACACCCCAAACCCGGCCTAGACATTACGGCCAAGCCCGGTGTGTCACATTACCTATACCTAACCTCGTTACCTAGTTACTAATATGAAAGTGAATTTGGCAAAACGGATATTGAAGTTTTTAAGAGAAATTCCCAGTTTATTACGTGATCGTTCTATTCATTTCATTATAAAAATTAACTCATTGCTTATGGACTTGAGTGACCGATTAAAAACGTTTGATTGATTTTAGGAAAACTTGTGCAAATAATTTCGAATAAATTTTAAGTAATGTCAAAATAGAAAATCCCATAAGAATAACTTTAGCGGCCTTATTACAAACCCAAATAAAAATATTAATGAATAAAATAATTAGTAAATTAAAATAAAACTAGTTAAACTAGTGTTTTTGATTCTCGTGGCCACTCTGAATCCCTCCCAACTCCAAGTCCAC
Source organism: Gossypium stocksii (assembly GCA_020496765.1). NCBI lineage: Eukaryota > Viridiplantae > Streptophyta > Magnoliopsida > Malvales > Malvaceae > Gossypium > Gossypium stocksii. Next base: position 27,611,109 of record CM035624.1, read on the forward strand.
TGTCTAGGGCTCACCTGCAAGGATGGAAAGAAGAGAGGGTGAGTTTGAAAAGTTAGTGTGTAAAGAATCCCATCCAGAGCCCAAATCAGCTCAGGCCCACTGGGCCTAAGCCCTATCCAATCTCAATATTAACTGGGCCGAAGCCTTTCATATATCGATACTGGGCCTTAGCCCTTTTCAGATACAATATCGTTGGGTTGAAGCCTTTCATATAACAGTAGATGGTATGGCCCCAAAGGCCCATTTCAATATCACATATAATATTAATACATGTATGCAACCCATATTACTGTGGGGAAACTATCGACCCACCCAACTGCTACTCTCCACCCGTACCAACCAACACACCATGTGGGGAGAACTACTCAACCCACCCAACCACTACTCTCCACTGGTAGCATAGTTGCTTTATCATATAACTGGAGGCCTAGCCTCTTTTAATAACTGGGGCAGAGCCCTTTTTTTTGATAATTGGGGCAAAAGCCCTTTTCGGTAAACTAGGGCAAAAACCCTTTAACACTTCCTCCATTCATTTAAATCCCAAATCCCATGCAACAGATATCATGATATGGCATACAATAATCAGAAACAGTAATTTATGCAAATCAGTCCAATTTAACCCTAGGGGTATAACAGTCATTTTACACCTAAGGGTAAAATAGTAATTTCTCACTTTTTAGGGTATTTCAGTAATTAATCCACTTTTTAGGGTTTTATTTCAATTTTATGCCACTAATAACTCTACTTCTGTCATTGTGACTTATTTACCACGTTTTACCAATTTTAGTCACTAGGCCATAAAACCCCTAATGGCCCTACTGTGTCTTTTTTAGCGATTTAAGCCCATTAAGTCCAGAACTTATAAATTAATTATTAATTTTACCCATTTTAAGCCTACAGTCTACAAGGATACGTTTATTATACATTTTCACCCCTATGGGCCCGTAAGCCCATTGGGCCCACATTCAGACCATTGAGGCCCAACTACCGAATTGCACGAAATTACACACGTAACTAGCTTACCACTTGCGATTTCCAAACCAATGATTTCTAACCGTTTTGTGAGCACTCACATTCTCACATGCCCATGAAATGCCCGAATTTCGGCATTTCGGCTTTTGCCGATTAAGACTATAGAGGGGTGTTCGATACACACCTGTTTAACGATTTCACCGGTAAGATCTCCCCCCAAACGATCCTACAATCAATTAAACCAAATTAATATCTAAAACCCAAATCGAATACTTACCCCTAAGCAATACACACATTCGGCCACCCTCCTACAGTGGCTCCTTAACACTTACCTTTGTCGAAGTAGGAACTAGATCTAGATCTAGATCTCGCTGTTCCCCCTTGCTCAAGTATTCAATCAATCGTCTCTAGAACATAATAATACCAAAAGAAATCGTTCATTAATGACTCCTAGAGCCTCATACCCAAATCGGCAATCTCCCTAGACTTTAGGGACTTCGGCTTTTACTTAAATCATAAAATATACATAGATCTAAGTCGATAAGCACTTACCACTGGTTTCCCTTTGATTTCTATGCAGATCTGGTGTAGATCTAACCCTTATTTGCTTAGCAGAATTCAAAACCCAAAGATCTAAAGATTCGGCTATCTTCCTAAAACTATGGTGATTTTGACTTTTAGAACTGTAAGGAAAAAGATGATTTGGTAAGGGGGTTTAGTAGAGGTGTTATCGACAGGGATTTAGAGTATAGAGGGTGTGAGATTCGGCCAAAAGAATGAAAGGAATTGAAGGATCTTGCCTTGGAGAAATCAGCACAAAAGGTAAGTTTTCGGGATTTCGGCTTTTTGGTAGTCGACTATGGTGGCTTTGAATGGAAGGATAAAATCAAAAGAGAAGATGATTATGATGGTAAGTGGGTTTCAGCTAGAGAAAATGGCAAAAAGAAAAGAAAAAGATTGGAGAAGAAGGTAGCAAAAAGAAATCAACACAAAGAAGAAGAAAGCTGCGTTTTTTGGTCACTTTTGTGAAGAGGAGAAAAGAATGACTTAAGGTGGCTAACCCTAATTGTCAGTACAAAAGAAAAGGAAAACAAATTTCCCTAAATGCCACTTAAACATTCAGCCCACACTCCCCTGAGGCCCCTGCCGATTTCACTTAAGTGAGCACATGCCCAGCACATGCCTAAAAATTAAAAATAACCATACGCTTACCTTACAGCTTAAACCTTGGACCTTTTATTCCTTCCCAGGTGCCACTTTGCCAAAGCTCCTTTTTGTGTCATGCTTTACGAAGTTTTTCTTAAAAGCCCACTTGACTAGGTCCCCTTTTCACTAAAAATCCAAACTTGATATTTTACCGGGTTTTAACCTAAGCTTGGGCCTTCTATAGGCCCACTAACACTCTTATACATATTTCCAACAATCGAACACCAAAAATTCCAAAATTTCACCAAAAATCACAAAAACTCAAAAATTCTCGAAAATCAGGGCGTTACAAAGCATCAGCTGTAACGTTCGCTTTACCCAGATGATAATCAATGACAAGTTCATAATCTTTCAATAGTTCTAGTCTTCTTCTCTATCGTAAATTCAAATGCTTTTGAGTTATCAAGTATTTCAGGCTTTTATGATCAGAAAACACGTGGCATTTCTCACCGAATAGATAGTGACGCCAGATTTTCAAAGCAAAAATAATAGCAACTAACTCGAGGTCGTGCATCGGATAATTCTTCTCATGAGGCTTTAACTGTCTAGAGGCATATGCTATAACCTTTCCTTCTTGCATTAAAACACGACCAAGGCCGTTTAATGAAGCATCACTGTATATCACATATTTTTTACCTAGTTCAGGCTATACAAGTACTAGAGTTTCCATTAACATAGCTATCAATTGATCAAAACTGTGTTGACATTTATCTGACCATTCAAATTTCACGTCTTTTTGTAACAGTCTTATTAACGGAGTTGCAATCATAGAGAAACCTTTCACAAATCGGCAATAATACTTGGTAAGTCCTAGAAAACTACGAACCTCAGAAACATTTCTCGGAGGCTTCCAATCTAGAATAGCTGAGATTTTGCTCGGATCTACTCGGATACCGGATGCTGATATAAAATGACCCAGAAAGCTAACTTCGCGTAACTAGAATTCACATTTACTGAATTTTGCAAATAGTTGCTTATCCCGAAGAGTCTGAAGCATAATTCTTAAATGCTTAGTATGTTCACTTTCATTCCGTGAATAAATCAAAATGTCATCAATGAATACAACAACAATTTGATCTAAGTACGGTCTAAAAATTCTATTCATAAGATCCATAATCATAGTAGGAGCATTTGTTAATTCGAAAGGCATAACTAAAAATTCATAGTGTCCATACCTCGTTCAGAAAGCTATTTTCAGAATATCTACATCTTTCACTCTCAACTGATAACAACCAGATCTCAAATCTATTTTGGAAAACACAGAGGCACCTTTCAACTGATCAAGCAAATCATCGATTCTAGGCAGATGATATTTATTCTTTATGGTCACTTTATTCAACTGAGATAATTAATACACATTCTCATTGTGCCATCTTTCTTTTTCATAAAGAGAACTGGAGCACCCCAAGGTGAGAAACTCGGCCTCGGAAAACCTCTATTAGTCAACTCTTGCAACTGAGACTTTAGTTCTTTTAATTCAGTTGGAGCCATTCTATATGGAGCTATCGAAATTGGAGTAGTTCCCAGTATCAATTCAATTCCAAATTCAACTTCTCGAATTAGAGGTAATCTTAAAAGTTCCCCATGAAACACATCAAGAAACTCGCAGACAATAGGCACTGATTCAACTTTCTTTTCAGACATTTTTGAATCAATCACATAGGCAAATTAAGCTTTACAACCCTTATTCACATATTTCAGAGCTTTCATTGCAAATATCATAGCAGGCAACCCACTTAGATCACTCGACTCAATCCGAACTATCTCACTATTCTTGCATCTCAAATAAATAGTTTTCCGTTTGCAATTTACAATAGCATAATGCAAAGTTAACCAGTCCATACCCCGAAATATATCAAATTCATCAAAGGTTAAAAGCATTACATCAGCCGGAAAACACACATTTCGAAACATCAACGGCCAGTTCTTACAAACTTTGTCGACTAGGACGCTTTTTCCTAAAGGGTTGGATACTCTAATTACGATTTCAATAGACTCTACAGGCAAAGCCTTACTGTGCACTAAATTCATAAATATATACGAATGAGTAGATCCTGGATTTATTAATGTAATCACAGAAGTATCGTATAGAGTAAAAGTGTTATCACATCTGGAGACAAAGCTTCTTCCCTAGCTCGGATAGCATAGGCCCTGGCTAGTGCTCTGGCCTTAGATCGAACAGCAGTGTCTCTCATAGCTCTCTGACTCCCACTCACATTTCCCATATTCCTGGGGGGTCTTCCTCTTGCTAAAGTATTACTTGATTTTAGATTCTGCATAATCTCTAGTTTCGCAGACTCAGGACAATCTCGAATAAAATGTTCCATAAATTCACATCTGAAACAAGCTCGATCATTCAATCTATAACTTCTTGGATGTCTTTTACCACAATGCTTGCATTCAGGCCGTTCAGATCAAACATTTCCAACACTAGTAATAGAAGTACCAGGAGTTTTGAAACTCGAGTGAGATCTGACTCTATCCCTACTTGAATGTCCCCCATTAGACTTTGAACGGCTACAATCATCTCGGAATTTCTTTGACACAGACTGAAATGATTTGCTTGCAGATCTTTTTCTCACTTCTTTGGCTTCAGAATAAACTTTTTTTTCTTCTTACTTAGTTTTTTGGCCTTACATGTTTGATCAACAAGTACAACAAACTCTTTAATCTCGAGAATACCAACTAACAGTACAACAAACTCTTTAATCTCAAGAATACCAACTAATAGTCGAATATCTTCATTTAAACCATCCTCAAATCTCTTGCATAATGTTGCTTTAGTCGAGACCACTCTTGAGCGTATCGGCTCAATCGAACAAATTCTCTCTCGTATTCTGTAACAGACATATGACCTTGTTTAAGTTCCAGAAACTCTTTCCTTTTCTGATCAATGAATCTCTGACTGATGTATTTCTTACGAAATTCAGATTGAAAGAAATCCCTCGTTATCCGTTCTTTCGGAATAATAGAAGTTAGAGTTTTCCACCACTGATAAGCTGAGTCTCTAAGCAAAGAAACCGTACATTTCACACACTCATCAGGAGTACACGACATTTCATCGAAAACCCGAATGGTATTCTAAAGCCAAAACTCGGCTCTCTCAGCATCATCATCACTTGTAGCCCTGAACTCTTCAGCTCCATATTTTCTAATTTTATCCACAGGAGGCTTATTCAATAGAATCAGATTCATTACCGGAAGTACAACAGATGTCTGAGAGGGAATAGGTAGGGGCGAAGGTGGTTGAGTAGCCGAATTAGTACGAACGAATTCTGTAAACTACTTACTCATCATCTGAAAGAAGGCTTGTTTTGCCTCTCCCCCGAGACAACTAGATATATTTCGTGAATCAAAAGACACTGCCCTTTGTGTAGGAGCTGGTGCATTACTTTCAACAACATCTACTACCGCTCGTTCGGAATCCATTACTATATGATAAATATATTTCAGATGTCAGGATTCATCACACTATCATATTTTCAGATATATGGCATGTATAGCTAGATTCACCTACGCTATGGTAGTCCTAGAATCAACTAAACCATAGCTCTGATACCAACCAAATGTAACACCCCTAACCCATATCCGTCGCCGGACTAGGGTTAAAGGCATTACCGTACAGTTCAGAACTTTTACAGACATTATACAATCATTCATCTCCAAGCATAATCAAAAGTAATCACATAGTCCCTTATGAAGGTCTACAAGACCTTTAGCATGCATTAAAAGTAGGTGAAGACTAAACCGAACACTTAGAAAATTTTTCAAAACTTTAACATTTTTCTATACTGTAGAGGTCACACGCCTATGTGACCAGGCCATATGCCTCACACCGTTACTAGACACGCCCATGTGTCTAGGCCATGGCAAAACAGAGCATACATATTGACTTGTTCACACGGCCACGAGACACGCCCGTGTGCTCAGCAGTGTGAAAATTAAGGAGGCTACTGACTTGCACACACGACCACAAGGCACGCTTGTGTGCCTGGCCCTTGTGACATCTTGACCAATTCGGCCAAGGTATAGGGATCACACAGTTTAGACACACACCCGTGTGCTTTGGCCATGTGGCACAAAATGGGCTTGGTTAAGCCATATTTTCCCATTCAAATGCCAAGTGCCTAGAATACAACTTATATACCATTACAACAATAATAAACCATTTCAGCGAATTACCAAACCAAAAGATAGCCCAATTCATTATCATCCAATTCATACTCATCATCCAAACCAAATCATACCAAAATCTCAAACACAATAGCATACTAATGTACATTTACCTTCACCTCTTAGCATCATATTCAATCACTTATTCAACTTGCTAAAATCAAAACATTTTTCATACCAAAATGACCATTACCCAAGGCCATACTTGCATCAGATAAACTTACCAAAACAAGCATATCCATAACTATTTGATAGCTACATCTCATGGCATAACTTATAAACATTTCAAAACATATCCCAAAGACATCTAGCCTATACATGCCATAATTCAACATATTCACTTACAAAATATACCAAATGAAGATTGATAGTGTGGTGATGATCCTTGACGATTCCCGAGCTTTTGGTAGCTTCGATAACTATAAAACAGAGTAAATAAACACAAAGTAAGCTACAAAGAGCTTAGTAAGCCATATACAAATAAATCCATAACAAAGAACAATTTTTAACCATTAGAACCATATGATCTATGGCATAATATAAGCACAAAATATAATTCACATTGATCTCAACTAATCAAATTCATTTACTCAAATTTACATATCATATTCATATAGCTTACACATCAAATGATTATATACATACATACCTCTTATTCTCTAATTTCTTATACATTCATACGTACCAGAGTTTAGATGCACATTCGTATTCTCCTTCATTTTCTCAGAATGCCCGTTGAACCAATCGAAATTAACTAGGATACGTGGATAGCTCAAAAAACTCATACAATGCTGACGTCCCAGATGTGGTCTTACATGTAATCAGATATCGATGCCACTATCCCAGACAGGGTCTTGCTCGAATCAATACGACGCCAATGTCCCAGACATGGTCTTACACGTTTATCTCATATCGATACCAACGTCCCAGACGTGGTCTAACATGAAAACATATCCAATTTTATGTCATGACATATGTATCGTAACTATTCCTAAGGTTCGAACGGGGCTTTTCAGACTTGATTACATGCTCGTAATTTAATTCAGATTTCACATATTCAACTTTCATAGCCATATAATACAATTCAATCAACATAATAGCAATTATAATTGAATTTGACGCATTTATTTGTATATCAACTTACCTCGTATAGATTCAGACAATTACGAATGGCTAATCAATGACTTTCGATTTTCCCGATCTAATTCCTTTTTCTTTAGTTCTTGATCTATATAAATTTAAATTAAGCTCTTTTATTCACTAACTCATTCAATTTAATCCAAAAACATATAATTAGGGCATTTTACAATTTAGGCCTCATATTTGCATATTTTAACAATTTAGTCCCTAATTCATAAAATCATCAAATTCACCAAATTTCACCACATTTAGGCATAGACGAATTTTAATGGTATTCAATTAAGCCCATACAACACATTTATTTCATAAATTAGTCCTCCAAAATATTATTTACACTATTTAGCCCCAATTACTCAAATTCATCAAAAATTCATAGACAAAATATATTGACCCAACATATATCTTTCATATTTCAGCAATTAACACTTCAAAGCTCACAAAATTAACAATGGCATAACTCAAAATCATCTTGAAATTCTTAAAGTGAAACATAGGCTTGATAATATACTAAGCAACGATCACAAAAACATAAAAATAATCAAAAACAGATTAAAAACGAACCTTTAATCAAACTAGAAGCTAGCTGAATGCTTGGAAGCTCCAAAACCTTTCTTTTTCTTTGTATAATCGGCAAGATGAATGGATATATCACTTATTTCATGTTTTGTTTTAATTTTAATTACTTTAATTCATATTTTACCAAATTAACCTTATTAAACAAACATATAAATCACAAATAATAAGGTCATTTATGACCACTCATGAATTAAATGGTTTAATTACCATTTAAGGCCAGAATCATTAAAAGCTATCTCAATTAAACACATTGAACCTATAGCATGTTAATTTTACCTTTTATCTGAATTAATCCATTTTAATAATTTGGCACAGAAACAAACAAATTAAATCACATAAATTTCACAGAAGTTAAGTCACATAACACAGACATAGAAAATAATATTAAAATATTTTTCAGACTCAGATATGTGGTCCTGAAACCACTATTCCAACTAGGGTCCAAACCGGGCTGTTACATGCCATTATAACAAAAATGTAACCAACTACAAGTACCAAAAGAGCTGATGGATAGTGTGATATAGCTTCGACAAGCTTCCAACCCGAATGAGCTTTCGAACCACTATAAAACATAAAAAAAAATAACACAGAGTAAGCATTTAAGCTTAGTAATTTCGTATAACATAGAATTTAACTTACCATTTAATCATAATTTAGGTAAGTTAGCATAGCATATCCTAACAAAGGCCAAAAGCCTAAACAAATGTTCACCAACATATTAGCCATGTAATTCACATATAAAATCCAATACACATGGATGAATTCCACAAATAATCACATCTCATATACATGTATTATTCAGTTCATATATCAATGTATCCTGTAACATCACTTTTATGTATTTCATGTAAATACTTGTAATGGTTCATATTGAACTTATAAAATCTCGTAATAGAATTGTGCCTGTTGAACCATTTAGAATATCATTGAATACGCAGGTAGCACACACAAGGTGTATTGAACTGTAATTCGTTAATTCTTGTACATGTATGCTCATACGAGCTCAGAATCGATATGCTCTTACGAGTTGTAAACAGTAAGCTCCTTTGAGTTGAATGATGGTAAGCTCATGCGAGCTGAGAATCGGTAAGCTCATACGAGTTAAAATCAGTTGTACCACCCCTTACCCGTATCTGATATCGGAATAGGGTACGAGGCGTTACCTTACTAAATCACATGACTCTTTAACTTTACACTCATTGAAATGTGTCCCAATTTAAAACTTTTCCAAACCTTGTCCTACGGACCTTCATATGGCCCTACAAGGCCTAAAACATGATTTGAAAACAACTTGGGACCATTTCGAATAGTTAACAAAATTTCTTCAAAAACTGTTAAAAATAGGGCACATGCCCATGTGGAAGGGCTACACGCCTGTGTGGCCTCAAGACATGGCCGTGCTAATGGCCTGTGTGCCTCACACGACCTAAGCACCTAGGGAACACGCCCGTGCCCTTCATTCGTGTGGGTTTATTTTCTAACTTCGAACCTACAGGGGTTCACATGGCCCCGTGTCCCTCACACGACCATGACACGCCCGTGTTGCAACTCGTGTGCAAAAACTTTGACATTCTGTTTCTAATGTCAGCAAACACACGGCCATGGTACACGCCCGTGTGCTTGGCCGTGCCCTCTACACGGTTAAGACACACGGCCGTGTCTTTACCTGTGTGACCAAGAAATTGGCTATCTTCCAAGCCATTCTCTACCCTATCATGCTCGAACTCGAGCATGACTTCAATGACACATTTCATGACATAACAAAGCTATCAAAACATCCATCACATACTTAGCAAGTCATAGCATACATATTGCTTAACCATGGAATTCTTCTTTGTAAGCTTATAGTATTACAAATTTATTGGCCACATTGAATATCATTATACAACAATAGACTTCAAAGATCATAGGCCAATACTTTAGGCCAACTCATGCTAATATGCACACATGACTCAGTTTCCTATACATGCCATAACCTTAAGTATTCAAGTCATTGATACCTAATATTGTAAGATTGATAGTGCGATAGGTTCTCTGGCAGCTTCCAACTCGAGCTAACTTGAATGCATTACCAACATAGAAAATAACAAAGTAAGCATTAAGCTTAGTAAGTACATATGTAATAAGCAATTTATTAACTTGCTTTTAGCAAACCTTATTCCATGATCTCAAAATGATATAACCATTAAAGCATGAAATTTCACTATTTTCTTAGGTTTATCTCAAGCTGTTTACTCGCGTCAGTCACTAAATTACTTTTATCTAGAGCTACGAAACTCCAAATTAAAATTCGTAAATTTTCTTTAAAACTAGACTAACATATCTTCTTACCATAAAATTTCTAGCATTTTTGGTTCAGCCAATTAGTACAGTTTATTCGTTAAATTCTCCACTATTTTGCTATTTGACGGTTACTACCTCTCTTCACTAAAAATTTATTATCTCATCATACAGAACTCGGATAGGGTTTTTGTTTGTTTCTTTTGAAACTAGACTCATTAAGGAATTCAAGAATATAAATAATATCCCACAATTGTTTTTTTACAATTTTTAATGATTTTCCAAAGTTAGAATAGGGGATTTCCAAAACCATTTTGACCCTGTCCCACTATAATTTAAATATCTTATAATATGAAAGTCATTTGCTCACACCGTTTCTTTTATATGAAAATAGACTTAATGAGATTTAATTTCATATCTCATCTACCTCTAATTCAATTCAAACCAGTTATGGTGATTTTTTATATCACGTAACTGTTGTTATCCAATATTGTTTGATAGCAAATTATCACTCTTTCATGATTTCATTGTTTTAACTTCTTTTAAAGCATACCTATTGTCAATCGACTTTATCACATTCTCATACATCATAAGTATCGACCTATAATCTCAAGGTCATCATAAAGTCATTTTCATGTGTATAACTTACTCAGTCACCACCTTACTATATTCCTCAAACACATAATACACATAAAGCTCATATATTCTCATAATCAATCCCAGTACTTAATCATCACAATCACACTTACAATTTCACTTAGTCATATCCTCAATATACAATTTAGCATAATAAACCATGCTCGATAGTTCGCACATAGCCACTCATATTAGAAATTGTAAAGTAGTTTCGTACATGGTCTAACCATGACAACCATTCACGGTGGTTTCGCACATAGCCCACCAATATCATTATTTCACGATAGTTTACACTTAGCCCATTGAATTTAGTATTCAACAAGGATTTGCATTTAGCTCACCAATATCAATAATAACCTAGTGGTTTCACACATAGCCCACAAATTTTAACAATTCACAGTGGTTTCGCACATAGCCTACCTTTATGATCAATGCTATCCAGTGCACATAATAGCCTGCACTTAGTACTACACATGTGACCATAGCTATTTATTCCACAATCTCACATAGAACCATATTTCGATGCCATAACTTAACTATGGTTTTACACGATTTCACTTAGTCACACTTTACCATGATTCATTCATGATCTTTTCTATCAAATGTATTCTTTTAGTGCCGAACGAAAGTATTCAACTTTGCGTTCGCTAGTCTCAAACATCAGATATTCATTATACAAAAAATAATATAATTAAATTCACAAATTATCTATCAATTAAACAAATGAACATTTATGTTTAACATACGAACTTACCTTATCACGAAAACGACGATTAGATGAAGTCGTCAATTCCTTTGATTTTCTCCTGTTCCAAGTCCGAACCTCTTTTTTATTCATTTAAAATATCACATTTGACTTATTAAATTATTATACTATTCAATCCAATCCGCAATTCATATTATGACAAAATTACATTTTTTCCCCTAAACTTTATCATAATTACACTTTTGCCCCTAGGCTCGTAAAATAATTTTTATTGAATTTCCTTGTACTTTAGGCCTAGCTGAATTCTTTTATACTTATGGCAACCCACAATTTCAATTATTTCACATAATTTCCACCTATTTTATAACTTTACGAAATGACCCCTTTTTAGGGGTTTGCATGAAAACCCCTTTCACAAAAGTTGTTTATTCAACAACCAAGATTCATTTTCTTCCATAAAAACTCAGCAAACATCATAAATACTCTCATGGAAAAACCCTAGACTTTCAACCATTATGCAAATTAGTCCCCTTATTAGCTAGATTAAGCTTCAAGGGTTCTAAAAACACAAAAATCAACAAAGAAATCATCAAGGATCACTTACTTGCAAATATTAGAAGTTGTTGAAAATTTGAGCGTCAAAACCCTTTCTCTTGCTGTAATTTTCGGTGGGGAGAAGAAAGATGAAAGCTTTCCCCTTTTTGTTTTATTTATTTATCAATTAAATTACCAAAAAGTCTACTTACTTTTTTTGACTTTTCAATTTCTTGTCCCCCATGGCCTCTTTTGGTCGGCTATGCTCATTTTAAAGGGTTTATTTGCTCTATAAAACCCCCACATATTAGTCAATTAACTATTCAACATAATTTGCTAGCAAAATAGAACTTTTGACCTTTACGCGATTTAGTCCTTTTTCAAAATTAAGCATGCAATCGCTAAAATTATTTCACCAAAATTTCCATACACTCATATAATTATGCTAGAACACATAAAATAATATTAAAAACAATTTCTTGATCTCAGGTTTTTGGTTTTGGAATCATTGTTCCAATTAGGCCCAAAACCAGGCTGTTACATCGGTAACCTTAATGACATGTCATTTGTATCCTATGAATTCCTAAGGTTCAAACGAGGCTTGGTAGTCGTCGTACGTCATTGGATACGCAATCGATATTCACATATGAAAATTACACAATTCAAAAACATATAATTCAATTTAAGCATAAAAATACACAACCTAAGAGTGTACGTAGATACAAAAGCGATTAATCTGAGATTTTCTCTTTGCCTCGATCTAACTCCGTACGAGGTCTGACTGGTCTATACGAATGAATTTAACTCAATTCAATATAATTCACATTCAATTTAGTCCAATATATAATTTTGGAAAAATTAACATTTTGCCCTTATACTTTTAATTCCTTTGCAATTTAGTCCCTAGGCTTGAAAAATAAAATTCATGCAATTTAATCCTTACCCAAGCCTAGCTAATTTTTATACATATTAATAGAAGCCCATATATTTCCTAAATTCACAATTTTACCACATAATATTCTCTATTTTTCAATTTTATCCCTATTTGACAAGTTTATCAAAAATTCCTTTACAAAAGTTTATCTAATAACAACCATTCATTTTCTTTCATCAAACTTAAAAACTCAAGCATACTCATCAATGGTAAAACCCTAATACTTTAATAGTTTCACAAATTAGTCCCCGGGCTAGCTAGATTAAGCTATAAAGATCCTGAAAACATAGAAAGCACTAAAAACGAATTAAAATCCAAACCTAATTGGACAAAACAAGGTTGGTCGAACCTGTAATACCTCAAACATTACTACAGTAAGAAAGTAAAATATTATCCTTGATATAGTAATACAAGGGAATAAAGTGAAAAAAGGGAAATTTTGAGTTATGTCAACATTGGGAAGTATATTATGATATATTAATTCAAGAAAGGACTAAATTGTAAAAGTGAGAAAAGTTTTGTTGCCCAAGAGTAAATACTTAAAATTTGAGGGATTAAAGTGTAAATTGAAAAGGTTAAAGATGGAATTATAAGGGACTAAATCATAATTTTACCAAATTAATTGATGACTCAAGGATGAAATTTTAAAACATCATAAAGAGAGAGAAACCTAAAAGTAATGATGATGTTGGTGATATTTTAGATTAAATAAATAAATATTATTTGTTAATATTTTAATGAGATATTTTATGATTATTTTATTTAATATATATAAGGAGCGAAATATGAAGTATTCTCTTCATCTTCATGCAACTAACGTGAGAAGAGAGGAGAAGAAAAATAGTTTTGCTTTCTTTACAATTTGGTCCTTCTACAAAAAATTCATCATTTTCACCTAGAAATCAAAAGAATTTTCATGGTTACCAAGTGAGAGAAATAATAAGAAGACTTTGCAGAGCTAGAATATCAAGTTAGATTCAAGAAATAGAAGCTGAAGGAGAGAGAAAATTAAGTTAAAGATTGAAATCAATATGACAAGGTAAGAACATCAAGATTTTAATATATTTTTAAGTTTGATATTATTGAAAAAACACGAAAATGATGTTAATGTAGAGTTTTCTTATATAAGGTTCTATGTTCTTGATATCTTAGTAGAGAGAAATAAGAGAAAGTGATGGGAAATATTATGGAGAAAAGAAATAAGGGTGTTATAAACTTGGTAATTAACATTTTGCACTAAAATAGTTTTGGATAGCAGTAGTAGTCAAACTTTGAAAAATCACCAAGAATTTTGGAAATCGAATTAGAGGTTGAATAAAATATAAAATTAAATTTTATTGAGCCTAGTTTTTCATAGAAGAAACGGTGTAAGCAATGGAATTGTAAATTATGAGATATAGTAAATTTTGTGAGACAAGGGCAGAATTATTTCGGGTTCCCCTGTTTTGACTTTGGAAACTCATCAAAAATTTTAAAAAAATAACTAGGGGTTAAATTTATATTTTGAAATACTTAATGAGTCTGTTTTCAAGAAAAATAAACGGACACATCATCCAAACCTTGTACTAAGAGATAATTAATTTTTAGTGAATAAAGGCCAAAGCTGTTAAACAGTAGAACAAAGATAAATTTGAAGATTTTACTGTATTTACATCTGTATTAGTTCTTGCGAGCATCCTGATTGGTAGTGTATTTACATGTGTTACACACTACCATAGCTCTGTGTGAGCATCGAGGTCTAGTGATTGGTAGTCATTCAGCATAAGTTGTGGACTACAGTAGCTCTATGTGAGCATCGAGGTATACGGTTTGCCCAAATGTGATCTTGCATATGTTGCAGACACAAATGCGGCTTTGTATGAGTGTCCAAATATAACTCGTATGAACTACATAAGATATGGCTATCCGGTGCTCCTATTACATGACTTTCCCAGTTAGAAGTTCTTTGTGAAGTATACATGGTATGTGGCTCTTATGAGTATACTTGATTAGCCCGGTGAGACTCGTGATACATGATACACGATTTACCCGAATGACTTGAAAAGGTGGCTCGAGAGGTTTGTACACTTTAGGTGTACTACATGAGAATATCCATCGATATTTCTAATAAATTCAAAGGGCAAAAATCTTGACAAGAGAGAGGGAATATGAACATGAAATGAATTGTTACATGTATCTGCTTGAAATAAATAAAAATAATGATACAAGATATATGGAATTGTGAGATGATAATATATGAACATGGAGTATAGTTGATAAATATGTTCAATTATGGTTACAGAAATCGTATGCCTTGAATGTACGACTCATGTGACAATGATAATTTAAATGACTTATTAAGTAAATATATGACATGAAATAGTCAGTATTCAAGACAAATTATTATGAAATGTACTTCAAATACAGAGATATGATTTGTATAACTTATATGAATACATGATGTAGAAAGTATATGTATAGGGAAGTCTAATGATTGCTGAGCTCATACATGTTTCTTGATATTTATATGAATTATATGACTAACAAATATGGTGAGGATCTGTGCTAGTGCTTGTGATCAAATTGATTGAATATGTTTTACATGTTTATTGTAAATATAAATGAATGGTAAGTTAATTACCAAGTTATATGGACTTACTAAGCATTATATACTTACTTTGTTTTAATTTCCCTTGTTCAATAATGATTCAGAAGCTCATTGGTTAGGAAGCTTGATGGAGATCACTCACATTATTCATCGGCCCTTTTGGTATAAATAGTAAGTGAATTATGGTTATAATGGCATGTATAGGTTGATTAGTCAATGTTGACATGTAAATGTTCTGATTATAACAAGCCATTGGAATGGCATATGATGAATATGTTTTGGTGTGTGTAACGCCCCAATTTTCTTTTTCTAGCTTTTTTGAATTTTTGACACAACTGTTTGTCCGCTTCAGTGGTTATGTGTTCTGGGTGTGTGAGAGGTCACAAGTTCAAGCCCTATCTTGGGCCAATTTTATGATTTTTCTGACTTAAGCCCTATCTCTGGTCAATAGGCTTTTATTTAAATGTTTGTAAGTACATATTAGAATAGGCTGCTGGTTTGATGCTTAAGTGGAGTGTTAGTCTGCTAGAGGTCTTGTGTTCGAATCCCTACGTGAGCGTGGGTGATGTTTTTGCTCTGAATTTTGACTAAGAGTTGTGCTATGGTGGGACTCCGAGTAGTGTAGTTTGAGAGGGTTAGTGGTGAGAGATTTGGGGAGATGTTAGGGGGTTATCAAAATCTTCTGTTCATTTTTCTTTTTCCACAAAAATAATCACCCTTTGCCGCCTCTTCTCTTCGCCTCTATCGTTCTCCCTTTCTATGTTAGCAAAATTCATTTTTCTTCTCTTTTCATCGTTTTGACAAAAATATGTCTCCTTGTTTGGGATTTTGTTTTGATTATTGCGTATTTTCACTTGGTAAGTGGCTTAAGTTACTATAGTTTTGGCATTCGATTATCGACTGAGGGTTGTGATTTTCTATTTTGGATAGTAGATAATTGAGAAGAGCGGAACCTTCCTCGTGCCATCTCGAAATTAAAATCGTTAAGAGTTTTGGGGTAAGTGTTGGTCGCTTGAATAGTATTATGGTTGGTTTCGTATTTACGAGTTAAACTTGTTTAAAATCTGACTCTATGCTTGGGAATGTTCATTTTAGGTTTTGAGTGTTTCGGGATTGTAATATCAGCGAAATCAAACTAGGTGTGTACTCGAAAATATAGAAAACGAGATTTGACGAAAGCTAAAATTGCAAATTGTCAATGCCACACGGTGTGTGGTCACCCGTGTGGTAGACCGTGTGCGAATGACACGGCCGTGTGTTTGACGAAGGCCAAGCCATGCGCAAGACACGGTCATGTAGTGGCCAGATAGGTCGTGTGTGACACACTGGCTAGATCAATTTAGGTTGTGTGGGCCCCACGGGCATGTGGGTCCACACAAGTAGTCTACACGGGCGTGTGAGATTTTAGGCCAGGCCATGTGATCTACACGGGCCAAGGCCAATCTGGGCGTGTGGGCCCACACGGGCAAGCAACATAGGCATGTGGGCCCATTTTATCTAAAATGAATCCTAGGGTTGCACAGGTAGTCTAAATCGATTGTGAACCTACTATAGGGTCGGTAAGCGGTACTTAGACCCAAAATTGTGTGATCTGAATATATATGATGTATGTATTGAGCATGTTAGATTTATGCATGTGTACTGATCTGTGTGTATGACTGATAACTGTACATTAGCATGTAAGCATGTATTACTGTATGACTGCACTGAGCATGTTCATTATCATCTGCATTGGGGTGGGATAATGATTTTTGGAGGAAGCGTATTGAAAGGCATTTTTAACTATTATTTGGTAGCTTAAATATATTGTTATGTGTCGCATTCGGTACAGCTTGGTGTGTGGGGCTGGGTGGGTGTTTTAAACCCCACATGGTGTGTAGGGATGGTCGGAGATGATGAGTAGAGGCTGGTGGGTAGGATACTGATTACTATATCGTATGCATGACTGTATCTGAGATGGGCTAAGGCTCTAATTTATATCTGAATCTGTAATGGGCTTAGGCCCCAGACTGCTTTTGATTGATAACTGTTGTTCTAACTGTATACATGTTTTCTATGGGGATTACACACTAATTTTATGAAAACTCACCCTTTTCTGTCTATTTTGTACAGGTAATCTCCAGTCATAGATGGATCGGCGCAACGGAGGCTCGACGGTGACCACTACTATTTCGAATTGCTTTATTTCTGTTTTTGATTTTATATTATTTTCTCTCTATTATTTTGGGGTATTTTTGATGTAATTTGGGACTTTTGGACTGTTGGTTTTTATTTCGGGTTTTAACTGTGTTTATGGACTTATAAACTGTAAAAATCAACAAAAAATAGGATTCATTAAAAATGAACGGTTTTCCTTAAATAGAAATGTTTTCTAAAGCTTCCACTAAAAAGACACGTTTTAAGGTAAATCGACTAGTAAACGTTTTTTCGAGATAAATAAAAGCTAATTAACTGAAACGGTTTTAACTTGACAACTTTGATTTTAAACCCCATTCCATGTGACATCGCCAGATTCGGCCATAATGTCTAAGCCAGGTTTGGGGTGTTAAAGTATGCATTAATGAGGCTATAATATGTTGATATGTAATTGAAATGAACAAATAATAATATAGTTTAGGCATATAGATGAATGGTTGGTGATAGTATAAAATTCATGAATATGCCTATACGTAAATATGTTTGATTAGTAAACTTTTGGATACCTGACCATATGAATTGATATGTCATATATAAGACTTAATTAAGGCTTGTAATAAATGTCTTAAATTGGTTAGTAAATGTGTTAAAGTATTCATTTAGGTGCAAGACAAGTTTGGGAGACAAAATGAGACTAGGAAATGACCTTATTATGTACACACGGGCAGAGACACGGGCGTGTGTCTCAGCGATGTGTGACACGCGGCCTAGCACACGGGCGTGTGACTTGGCTGTGTAGCCCCTGCACCTAAATAAATTACAAGTCAGAGATTTACATGGGTTAGAGACACTGGCATGTGCCCTACTTAGGTATCACACGGCCTAAGACGAGTGTGTCATTTGGCCGTGTAAGCCACACGGCTTGACCACACGGGCATGTGTGTCTTGTACCTAAGAAAAGTTTGAAATTTTGAGAAAAATTTCCTAAATTTTCGGTTTGGTCCCGGCTCAATTGTAATGCATACTTTGGGCCTCAAGGGCTCTAATGAGGGTCTATTTGATTGATTTTAATATGAATATTGTATGAACACTGTATTTTGATGTAAAATGTCTGTTATCTGTTCTGAAATTTTCTGGTAATGCTTTGTAACCCTGTTCCGATAATAGATTTGGGTTAGGGGTGTTATAGAACCTAAGTCTCTAATGGCTTCCTTTTTTCTTCTAAAATCGGTGGAAGATGATAATTAAAGATGATAGTTTTATTTTATTACTTTTAATTTATCATTTATTTACTATTTACTTATTAACCTTTAAAATTAGTCCAAATTACAAAATTGCCAAACCATTATCATCCACTAACTCATCAATGGGCTAATTATCATATAAGGACCTCCACTTTTAAGTTCCATCACTATTTAATACCTTTAGCTATTAGAACTTAACTTTTGCACTTTACGTGATTTAGTCCTTTTTATCAAATTGAACATGTAAACGATAAAATTTCTTAATGAAATTTTTATACAGTATTTCTATCATGCTGTAGGCAATAAAATAAGAATATAGTGGTCTCAAAATCACTATTCTAATTTGCTTGAAAACGGGTTGTTACAATGCCACCGATTGCATGTTAAACAGGCCCTACATGATATTATTCGATATACATGTTTGACATGCCTATTGTGACAAATTAAATCCTGAAATGAGTAAAATGTTTATATATGATCGTATCACAAGCATGGGGTGGGATATTGTAAGGAGGAAGAATTGGTAGCTTCGTCTAAAGCCTTCATGGTGGCTATGTCCATAGCCTACATGGCAACTTGATTGCAAATATTAGTGGCTTCATCCACATTGTAGTGTTTGGATGGATGAGTTCTGGAGAACTCTTTTAGGAGTATAGCGATGATGGGTAGGATGCTTTATAAAAACTAGCATAATTGTTTTACAAAATAGCACTGCCATGATTATGTGCATCAAATTCGGTTATGTTATATGATGAATATGTTTTGATTTGTTATTTAACTTATTGTTATTTAACTTGATATAAGACCCACATTAGGTTTTAAAAGCTACCCCCATTAGTTCTGAACCTTTCAGGTAATGCACAGACTTAGGGCTTGGACTCGGCATTCGGAGGACCCTCTTAGATGGATATTTTTAATAATGGGTTATTAAACTATTTTTTGATGTTATTTTGGACTTTGAGACTTTCGACTATTTAATTGGGTTGTTTCTTTATTTTACACTTTTAAACTAGTATGCATGCATGCTTGATAAATTTACAAATATTTTATATCTTTTAAATCATTTTAGATTTTACTTGATTTTAAACAAGCCTATAACTTTGTGATTTTTCTAAATATTTTTCAAATGACTGCTATGAAAGGATTTTATAAAAATTATTTTTTTAAAATATAAAACAATAATTAAGAATATTATTGTGACACCCCCTACCCATATCCGACGCGGGAATAGGGTACGAGACATTACAAAACTTAATCATTCTTTCACATCTAAATCTGAACCATAAAATTTCATTCCTATTTAAAACTTTTCAATCATTCTCTTAATTTCCCTATCATAGGCCTACGAGGCCCAAAACTTACATCGGGAATGATTTGGGACTTAATCTGAAACTTTTAAGCATTTAGAAAATTTTTACTCAAAACATGGCCATACGCCCGTGTGGGATGGGACACGCCTGTCTGGGCAGGCCGTGTAGTCGCAAACGCCGATGTCTCTAGTTCGTACGGAATTTATTTTTGAATTCGAACCTACAAGGTTTTTTACACGGCCTAGCACATGCCCGTGTCCATGGCTCGTGTCCCTCACACGAACATGACATACCAATGTCCTCACTCGTGTGTGAAAACCTGGGTATTCTATTTATGACATCGGCAAACATTTATGGACACACGGCCAAGCCACACGCCCGTGTGCTAGTCCCTGTCCTCTATATGGCTGAGACACATGACCGTGTCTTTACCTGTGTGTTTACTACTGGGCATTCTGTTTTGCATAATTTAGGTGCAGGGGACACACGACCTATCAACACACCCATGGGGCTGACCGTGTCTCACACACGGCCTAGGCACATGCCTGTGTGCCCACCCATGTGGACAATTATAGGCTATTTTCCAAGCCCTTTGCCACCCTGAAAGTTAACCGACAACAAGGCCAATTTCAATATCACATAATATGGCATTTATACATGTTTAAATATCCACAATTTAGGCATTCACATGCCAGAAAATATTACATTAACCATGCATCCTCATCATTCCTTTTTCTACTTAGATATGCAATATTATACTATCATGAATGACATTCACTTTGCATAATTAAAACTTGATCAATATTAGCCCATTTCCAAAGGCCATTACAACATGACTTAAGTAACATCAATAGCCAACATATTTGGCTACCCAATAAGACATATATCAAAATGACAAAGTTCCTATACATGCCATACTCAAAATAACTAAACTTTACTATACCAAAATGAAATGCTTGATAGTGTGAGTTTGAGCTTTGACTATTAACGATCCCCGAGCTAGCTTGGCAAAAATACAAGGAAAAGGGAAAAGAAAAGGAGTAAGCACAAATGCTTAGCAAGTTGCATGAAATAAATAGCAACATAAATCTTGAATTAATCATCCAAATAAGGTATCATGAATATCACTTAAATTCTTTACACATTAACATGGCTTACTCATGCTCTTTCTTACTGGCACATTCATATCATTTCATATTCATTTCTCATGAATTATTCATGTGCACCTATATCACTCATCACATAACTTTAGTTTTTCTTGTTAAATTCATCAACTTGAATACTTTTTTCATTAAATTACTTAGAATACCAAAGGATACTTAAAATGTTATTCTCATGGTAAGATGCCAATGCCATATCCTAGAAATGGTCTTACATGGGATCACATGTTGATGCCCAAGCCATATCCCAGATATGGTCTTACACGCGATTTAATATCGATGTCGATGCCATGTCCCAGACATGGTCTTAAACGAGATCAAAATCTAATGCCGATGGCATGTCCCAGACATGGCCTTATATGGGATCACTCTTGGATGCCAACGCCATGTCCCAGACATTGTCTTACAGGGGATCTAAGTTTTATCTTGGTTGTAACGCCCCAAATTTTAGGCATAGAAGTATTAGGCCTTGAGTTTTGGATTGGTTAAAAGGCGGCTTAAATAATTCAAATGTGTGATTTTGGAGTGTTTGGAGGGTACTATGAAGTCCCGGGTTCAAGTTAGGCCATAGGAAAAAGTTTGATTTTTAGCCTTAGTGGAACCCTGATCTCAAGTGGTATGACTCTTAAATAAATCAAGGTAAGATAAGGCACAAAAAGGAGTGTGGTGTAATGGCAAAGTGGCACTACTTAGGTGACAAGGAAGTGACGCCATAAAGGAAGCAAGGGGGTCCAAGGTTCAAGTCTTGGCTCTTGCAATTTATTTTGGTTTTTCTTTTAAATAAATCTAGAAGCGAGTAGGCAGGCTTTAAAGTTAAATGTGTTGTTAAATGTGTTGGACTTTTGACGCAAAGGAGCTTGTGTCCTAGTGGTGGTGGCGTGACATGGTTATTGAGAGGACTATGGTTCGAATCCCTTTACACGCAAAGGTTGATTATTTTGCTAATGCTTTAGTTTTGGGGGATTGATGGAGAATCCCACATCGGGAAGCTAACATGAGAATAGGTGAGGAGCTGGCTTTAAATAGAGCAAAGCATGAAGAGAGTAGGCATACCTTTCTTGGCTTATCCCTTTCATGTTGTGGCGTGTTCGTTTGGCTTAGGCGTTGGATCATTCGTTGATCTGTATGCCATTGGGTCACGGTGGTGGTGACTGTAGTTGATCGACACACCCCCTGGGGAGTTAAGGGTGAGATTATTGTTGACTTCTGGGCATAGCAGCGTTCAGAGTGTGGATTAACTTCAGATACCTATCAGGTAATCCCTAGCTTTAGAAGGATCGGTGCTGCGAGGGACTCGGAGAAGGCCACACATTGCTTATGCTCTGTCTTGATTTACTTTTAAGTACTTTATTCTGGTTTGGGTTGTAATAAGGCCTTTTAAACTTTCTAGTTTTTACATTTGGGATTTTATTCATTGTTTTATAATTACTAGAAGTCGAACACAGTTTTTCCAAAATAATAACTATTTTTTAAAATATCACGTTTCCGCAACTGTTTTAAATTTGGCTTCCGTAACAATGAAGGTTTTAAGGGTAATAACATTTTACAAGAGAACGCCTTTTAATAAACCATGTTTTAAAAATATGCATACGGAATTCGAGATTTTACACAAGTTTTAAATGGCAACAAGTTTTAATAAGAAGGGTTTTCAATGGAAACAAGGCTTTTGAAAAACCCCTCAATGTGACACGCCAGATTCGGTCCTAACTTCTAGGCTGGGTTTGGGGTGTTACATCGGCGCCGACGCCATGTCCCAGACATGGTCTTATACAGGACCACATGTCGATGCCAATGCCATATTCCAGACATGGTCTTACATGGGATCTTAGTTCGGTGCCATGGCATGTCCCAGACATTGTCTTATACGAGACCTACAAATTCTCATGTCATGACTACGGTATCCCTTGTATTCTTTAAAAATTTAACTGGGATTTCTCTATTATAATATCATCATTTCTTCATTAAAATGATATCAATAAATCTCATGAAATTAACATGAATTTCATAGAATGTCATCACAATAATTCTCATAATCCATAACGCTAATTTATTACATACAACTTACCTCAGATCCAAAATATAGGTAGGTGTACGGTTTAGTCCACCACCTTGTTCTTTCCCTAGTTTCGATTCGGGCTTCATGTTTCTTGATCTAAAATGACAAATTTCACTTATTTAGTATTCACATTGACTAATTAGCCCACAATTCATACTTTGGAAAAAATTATAATTTTGCCCGTAAACTTTTACATATTTACAAAATGGCCCCTAGGCTCGTAAAATGAAATGCACTTATTTTCTTGGTTACCCAAGCCTAGCTAAACCATTTATGTGCTCATAACAACCCTTATTTTTCATAAATGCTCACTTTTACTACACATTTTACTACTTTTAGAATTTGGTCCCTATTAGGGGTTTTCATGAAAAATCACCTAATAAAAGATGTTTACTACACTTTAAACTTTCATATTCTACCACTAGGCATCAAAAGACTTGCATGTCATACGTGTGTATATTTTTAAACATAAACCCTAGCTCAAATTAGTGGTAGAAATAGCTAAATTAAGCTACGAGGATTTCAAAAATGCGAACAAAATTAAAAACGGGGCTAAATTACACTTGCTAGTGAGCTTGAAAATGAAATAAGCCCTAGCTATGGAGTCCCTTGAAATTTCGGCACAAGCATGGAGAAGATGAGCACATTTTTGACTTATTTTTCTCTTTTTATTTCATTAATTAACCAAATGACCAAAATGCCCTTATGCCATTTCTTTAGAAAATTTTCCTTCCTTGGGCATTTTTGTCCATCATGCCAATAAATGGTCTAATTGCTAAATAAGGACTTCTAATAATTTTCCTAATGCCAATTCATCCATAAAACTTCTACAAACTCATATTTTGCAACTTTTGTAATTTAGTTCTAAAAGATAAATTAATCACTATTTCTTAAAAATTCCTTCATGAAAATTTTCTCACTATCATGAAATCATGCCATAAACTTAAAAATAATCATGAAATATTTAATTCTACCTCGAATTTGTGGTCTCGAACCACTATTTTGACTAGGCTCTAATTCGAGTTGTTATAGTTCTCCCCCATTAGGGATTTTCATCCCCGAAAATCTTACTGGTGAATAGGTTTGGATATTGGTTTCTCATGTTTTCCTCAAGCTCCCAAGTTCCCTCTTTTACTCCATGTCTTTGCCACATTACTTTCACAAGGGCTATACTTTTGTTTCTTAACTGGTTGACTTCTCGAGCCAAAATCTTAACCAGTTCTTTACCATAGGTCATGTCCGGTTGAATCTCAACCTCCATTGGTATAATCACATGAGAAGGGTCTGACCGGTAGCGTCGCAACATAGACATATGAAATACATCATGAATCTTTTCCAACTCAGACGGCAAAGCTAGCTAATAAGCTACCAGTCCTATCCTTTCGGTGATCTCATGTGGTCCGATGAAATGTGAACTTAGTTTACCTTTTTGGAAAAATCTAAGAACTTTTCTCACAGAGAAACTTTCAAGAATACTTAATCCCCGACTTGGAACTCGATCATTTTCCGTTTCAAATCAGCATACGACTTTTGTAATATCCCGAATTAGGGCCTAATCAGAATAGTGGTTTCGTGACCACAAATCTGAGGTAGAAATAATTATTTTATAATTATTTTGATGTTTATGATATGATTTTATGATGGTGTGAAAATTTCGTGAAGAAATTCTAAGCGTAAAGTGCTTAATTTGAAATTAGGGACTAAATCGAATAAGTTGCAAAACTTGCATTCTAGAAGTTTCTAGTATGAAATTGCTTTGAAATATTAATTAGGAGATCTTAAATAGTAATTTCGGAAATTTTAAGTTCATGGACAAAATTTGGACATGGATGGAATTTTTGAAAGTTTAGCAAGGAGGGGCATTTTGGTCATTTGGATATTAACATGAAATAAAAAGGGAAAAATAACACAAAATTGGTCATCTTCTTCATTACCACGAAATTTCAAGGGTTCTCCATAGCTAGGGTTTGTTTCAAGCTTCCAAGCTCCATAGTTAGTGATTCCAAGCCTCGTTTTTAATGTTCTTTACGTTTTCGTAGTCCCGGTAACTCGATAAAGCTTATGTTAGCAATAATTTAAGTTAGGGTTCATATTTGGAAAAATAACCATAGGTGAAATTTGTGTATTTTGATGTTTTATGATAGAATATGAGGTTTTAAATTATGTTAGACAACTTGTGCTACTCGGTTTTAAGTAAAAACGAGTAAAACAGCTTAATCGGTAAAAGTACATATTGTTCATAAGTATGTGTTTTAGTGGGAATTTGAGCTTGCTAATGGTAAATAAATGATCAGCATGTCCTAAAACATAAGAATTTGTGATAAAATTAAATTTCCGAACTTTGGGGCAAAAGTGTAAATATGCAAAAGTTTAGGGGCAAAATTGTAATTTTGCCAAAATTTGAATTTAGGACTATTTTGATAATGTGAGTATTAAATAAGCTAAATGTGTTATTTTAGATCAAGAAAGATGTGGAATCAACCTTGATCGAGGAAAAGAAAAGATTTTGGACTAAATCGCAAAATTGCTATATTTTGTACTGAGGTAAGTTCATGTGTAAATAATGTAACATGATTGCTATTTTAAGTGATTTAATGCTATTTATATGATATGATACTTGTTATTATGAATATTATGCTTTGTGAAATATTATGTATTGGTATGAAAAGTATGTGATTAAATTGATAAGTATGAGATGCAAGCAACGTATTAGTTCCGATATTCTGAGGAGAACGACTGGGAAATGTGTGATTGAGGAAAATCCCGTTTGAACCTTGAGAATAGATTAGAATACAAGTGACATGTCACTAGGATGGTTGGGCATCTGAACTTGTTGAGTTGAGTCCGAGTTCACTTATGGATGCGAATGTCCGAATTTGTTGACTTGAGTCCGAGTTCGTGAGATGTAACTAGGCATCTGAGCTCGTTGAGTTGAGTTTGAGTTCACTTATGGATGCAAACGCCCGAGCTCATTGAGTTGAGTCCGAGTTCGCTTATGGGCGGGTTACATGATTGATTGATTACATATGTGGCACTTATGTGCAAATGATCCGTGTATCCGAGTTATATTCCGATGTGTTCAACGGGTAAAATTCTAGCGGAATGAAGAATACTCAAGATGAAAATGATATTTTGGTAAGTGTTGTGAAGTGGACAATTTGGACAGGTATGTATTTAACCCTCGGGTTGAAACTTGATACAACAGAAATAAGGTGGTAAGATGATACACGATAGCTAGAAATGTGGTTTGTATCTTGGTGATATCATGCTATTGTTGTTGATATAATTGCTTTGTTATGTTACTTGTTATTTGCATGTGAACTTACTAAGCATTTATGCTTACTCCCTCCTTTACATTCATTGTAGTTTTTAGCGAGCCAACTTGGATATCGGGAAGGTTGAAGAAACGCTCACACTATCCGAGGAAGAATTGGTATTTTGGTTTGTATGTTTTGATGTATGGCATGTATAGCAATATACTTGTTTTGTGTAAATAATCTTGTGATATGATTGTGGTTTGGTTGAGAAAATGCTTGATAATGAATAGTCATTGGTATGGCTAGCCTAGATAATGTTGGATGCCGTGTGAGTTTAATATGATATATAGTTCATGAGAATTCATAAAAAGATGAAACTTGCCATAAAACAGAACACTACAGCAACAACGACGTGAGTTTGAAAAATCACCAAAAATAGTAGAAAACGAATTAGGTGAAGAATTAACTATGAAATTGAAGCTTATTGTGTCTAGTTTCAAATGGAAAAAGGTAAATAGGTAAAGAAGTTATATGTTATAAGATATTTTAGTTTTAGTGAAACAGGGCCAGAGCAATTTCTGGATCCCCTGTTCCAACTTTGAAAATTCACTATAAATTGTAAAAAAAATAATTAGGAGGTGTAATTTATATAATCAAAATCCTTATTGTATCTAATTTTAAGAGAAATAAATGGTATAGTTATATGAATTTTTTACAGGGAGAAAAGTGGTTCGTAGTAAGTAGAGGTTAGTGCAGTCAAGTCCTGAAACAGGGGTAACTTTAACTAAAAAACTGTACTAATTTTCCCAACCAAAAATTTTAGAAAAGAAATTAGTAGATAGATATGTGAGTCTAGATTCAGGGAAAATTTATGGATCTTGATTTCGAGTTTTGTAACTTGAGATATGATTTTTTTACCGACCATGACGCAGAAAAACTGCTTATTCCGAAAATCAAAATAAATGATGTAAAGTTGTTTAAATGATAAATTATGTTCGGTAGCACCTCAAGCTCGACTCCGGCGACGGTCTCGGGCGTGGGGGTGTTACAACTTTTGTCTGTTAAAAGCAGCTTTCAAACAGTCTCAAATCACTTTTATTTTCTCTTCTGTTTCCTTACCTAAATCAACCCTGTGAATCTGATTTTCCTTGAGTTCAGTCCAATACAAGGGCGTTCAACACTTATGCCCATATAATGCCTCATAAGACGTCATTTTCAAACTTGACTGAAAACTATTGTTGTAGGCAAATTCGACCAAAGGTAGGTACTTTTCGCAACTACCTTGGAATTCCAATACACAACATATGAACATATCTTCAAGTATCTGTATCACTCTCTCTGACTAATCGTCGGTCTATGGATGGAAAGTGGTACTAAAGTTCAACTTTGTACTCAAAGCTTCCTCTAACTTCTTCCAAAATCGTAATGTGAATCTTAGATTTGTATCTAAAATGATCGATAATGGTACTCCGTGTAGTCTCCCAATCTCGAAAATATATAAGTCAGCCAACTTGTCAAGTGAATAATCGGTACGTACTAGTATATAATGGGCTTACTTCATAAGCTTATCAACCCCAACCCAAACAACATCTTTCTTTTTAGGTGACAACGGCAAACCCATCATGGAATCCATGGTAATACGGTCTCATTTCCATTTAGGAACCATGATAGGCTGTAATAAATCGGAGGGTACTTGGTGTTCCGCTTTTACTTGCTGACAAATCAAGCGCTTCACTACATACTCAGAGATATCTCTTTTCATGTTCGGCCACCAATACCATTTCTTCAAATCATTGTACATCTTGGTACAGCCGGGGTGGATGGACATATAACTATTATGTGCCTCATGTAAAATTCTCCAAATGAGCTCATCATCCTTTGGTACACAAATTCGCTCTTGGAACTTTACACAACTATCTGGATCAATCTGAAAATCTGAATCGGTACTCGGTTCACACTGAGCTTTCTTAGCTTGTAATTCTCTGTCACTTGACTATGCTTCACAAATCTCTTGAATGAACATCAGTCTAGCTCTCAT
Source organism: Gossypium stocksii (assembly GCA_020496765.1). Classification (NCBI taxonomy): domain Eukaryota; kingdom Viridiplantae; phylum Streptophyta; class Magnoliopsida; order Malvales; family Malvaceae; genus Gossypium; species Gossypium stocksii. The sequence goes on from CM035624.1 coordinate 27,640,054, forward strand.
CTCTACTAAAATCGAACCATCATCGATTATGTACAACTGTGTGTTCATAGCTCTCAAAGCAAATAGTGATTTTTGACTTAAAGCATCGGCAACAACATTCGCTTTCCCCAGGTGGTAGTCAATGATCAGCTCATAGTCCTTTAATAACTAGAGCCATCTCCGTTGTCGTAGGTTCAAGTCTTTCTGTCCCATCAAGTACTTAAGACTCTTGTGATCACTGAACACTTGGCATTGCTTGTCGTATAAATGGTGCCTCCAAATCTTTAAAGCAACGACTATTGCGGCCAACTCCAACCCATGAGTCGAATAATTCTTTTCATGAGGTTTCAACTGTCTCGAGGCATATGCAATCACCTTGACTTCTTGCAAGTATGCAGCCCAATCTGTTTAAGGATGTATCACTACAAATTACAAACTCCTTTTCGGGTTCAGGTTGCACTAGAATAGGTGCTTCAATCATTAATGTCTTTAATTTCTCGAAACTTTGCTGGCACTTTTTTGTCCACTCAAACTTAACATCTTTTCGTAACAACTTTGTCATTGGAGTAGCAATCATGGAAAATCCTTTGACAAACCTACGGTAATAACCGGCTAATCCCAAAAAGCCGCTACCTCGGATATATTTCTTTGCGGCTTTAATTCAACTATTACCGAGATTTTACTTGGATCAACTCTAATGCCATCACCTGAAACGATGTGGCCCAAAAATCTAACTTCTTTAAGCCAAAATTCACTCCTACTAAATTTAGCATAAAGTTGTTTATCTCGTAGAGTTTGCAAAATCGTCCTCAAGTGCTCAACATGTTTGTCCTCATCATGAGAATAAATCAGGATGTCATCAATAAAGGCTACAACGAATTTATCCAAATATGGCCGAAATATATGGTTCATTAAATCCGTGAATACTGCAGGAGCATTAGTTAAACCAAATGGCATAACAAGAAATTAATAATGGCCATAACTTGTTTGAAATGAAGTCTTCGGCACATCAGACTCCTTAACTCTTAATTGGTAATATCCGAATCTTAGATCTATCTTAGAGAACACTGTGGCTTCTCTCAACTTATCATATAAATCATCGAACCTTGGCAAAGGATACTTGTTCTTTATGGTCACCTTGTTAAATTGTTAATAATCAATGTACAACCTCATAGAGCCATCTTTCTTTTTCACAAATAACACAAGAGCACCCCACAGAGAATAACTTGGCCTTGCAAAACCTTTATCCGTCAATTCTTGTAGCTGAGCCGTCAATTCTTTTAATTCGGTCGGAGCCATCCTGTAAGGAGCAATTGATATAGGTGAAGTACCGGGAGTCAACTCAATGCCAAATTCAACCTCTCTAACCTGAAGTAATCCGGGCAACTCTTCTGGAAATACATCTCGATACCCACAAACTACTGGCACTGACTCAATTTTCAACTCTGACTCTTTTGTATTCATCACAAAAGCAAGGTAAGCTTCATACCCTTTTCTTATACATTTCTGAGTAGCCATGGAGGAAATCACTGTAGGCAAACTCTCTGATTCATCTGATTCAACTCGAAGAGTATAACCATTCTCACATTTCAGTTCAATAAACTTTCTACCACAATTCACTATTACATCATGGATGGTTAGCCAATCCATACCAAGGATTACATCAAATTCATCGAATGGCAAAAGCATGAGGTTAGCTGGGAAATAATGACCCCTAATCATCAAAGGACAATCTCTACATACTTTGTCTACTAACACACATTTGCCTAGGGGATTGGATACTTTTATCACAAATTTCGTAGCCTCTACGGGTATACTCATGCTAGATACTAGTTTCATGCAAACATATGAGCAGGTAGATCCCGAATCAATCAAAGCAATAATAAAAGTTTCATGAAGAGAAAATGTACCTGTAATTACTCTGGGTGATGATGCCTCTTTGAGAGCGCGAATGGCGTATGTCCTCTCTGGCGCTCTACCCTCAGGTCTCGCAGTCTGTTCTCTTAGTGTGCCTTTACTACTCGCTCACATTCTCGAGTTTCTCTGAGGTTTACCTTTAGTGGGAGCATTACCCAATCTTGTACTCTGATCTCTGCCCTTTTCAATCATCCCAGAGCATTCTCTAATGAAGTGGTCTTGAGAAACACACTTGAAGCAAGCCTGCTCATGTGGCCGACATTCTCCGAGGTGGCGTCTATCACATTGGGGGTATTTAGGCCTACTGGGTCAAGTATTACCTATACTTGCAACTGACGTAATCTGGGCTTTGGAGACTGAATACTGTTTACTTTTGCCTTTGCTTGAAAACCCTGCTGAAGTAGTTGATCGAGTAGCAAACTCTTTTGATTTCTTAGAGGAGGATTGGAATGACTTGCTCAACTATCTCTTTCTTGAGTCACGAGACTCCATCTCAGCTTTCCTTTTCTCCTTGGCCAATTCCTCAGCCTTGCAAGCTTTGTCCACTAGCACCACAAACTCTTTCAATTCTAGAATACCAACCAATAGCCAGATCTCTTCATTTAATCCATCTTCAAACCTTTTACACATGATGGCTTCGGTGGATACACACTCTCGAGCGTATTTATTGAGTCTCAAAAACTCAGGCTCGTACTCGGTCACTGTCATTCGACCTTACTTTAGTTCAAGGAATTCCTTGCGTTTCTGATCAATAAACCTTGGATTGATGTACTTCTTGTGAAATTCCTCTGGGAAAAAATCCCAATTAATTCTTTCTCTTGGTACCACCGACACAAGGGTGTTCCACCACTAATAGGCGGAATCTCGTAAGAGGTAGACAACACAATTCATGCACTCTTTAGGCGTGCAATATAATTCCTCGAATACCCTAATGGTATTCTCAAGCTAAAATTCTGCTATTTCTGGGTCATCATATTTATTAGCCCGAAACTCTTCCGCCCCTTATTTTCAGATGCTATTAATCGGAGGCTTTTCTCATCTTACTACCTCTACTATTTAGGTGCTATCGGGGTAGGTTGAGGATTTGGAAGGGGTGGAGCTTGTTGTTGAGCGGCTAGGTTCATTCAAACGAACTCTATGAACCACTCATTGATCATTTGGAAGAAGGCTTCCCAGGCTTCTCCTCCCTGACTTACAGTAGCTGGTCTATTTTCTGTTCCAGCTAGCATCGTCCCTTCAGCAAGAGCTGGTGCATTACTTTCTACATCATCTATCAAAGCTTGACTGGGATCCATTTACAATAAGAAAACATATTTAAATCATCAAGAGTCGTCACACTATCATATCACATATATACATAGGTATGACATGTATAGCTAGACTCGTGCATATGCTAGGTTAGTCCTAGAGTCGACTAAACACTAGCTCTGATACCACTAAATGTAACACCCCTCAACCATATCTGACGACGGAACCGGGTACAAGGCATTACAGAACTTAATCATTCTTTAACATTTAAATCTAAGCCATAAAATTTTATTCTTATTTAAAACTTTTCAATCATTCTCTTAATGTCCTTATCATGGGCCTACGAGGCCCAAACCTTACAATGGGAATGATTCGAGGCTTGATCAGAAACTTTTAAGCACTTAGAAAATTATTACTCAAAACAGGGCCACACGCCCATGTTGGATGGGACACACCCGTGTGGGCAGGCCGTGTGGTCGCACACGCCCATGTCCCTAGCTCGTGCAGAATTTATTTTTCAATTTGAACCTACAGGGGTTCTCTCATGACCTGGCACACGCTCGTGTCCATGGTCAGTGTCTCTCACATGGCCATGAGATGCCCGTGTCCTCACCTGAGAGTGAAAACCTAGGTATTCTGTTTATGACGTCAACAAACATTTAGGGACACACGGCCAAGCCAAACGCCTGTGTGCTAGGTCGTGTCCTCCACACAGTTGAGACACACGGTCGTGTCTCTACCTGTGTGTTTACTACTGGGCATTCTATTTTGCATAATTTAGGTGCAGAGGACTCACAACCTATCAACACGTCCATGGGGCTAACCGTCTGTCACACACGACCTAGGTACACACCTATTTGCCCACTCGTGTGGACAATTATAGGCTATTTTCCAAGCCCTTTGGCACCCTGAAACTTAACCAACAATAAGGTCAATTTAAAAATCACATAATATGGCATTTATACACGTCTAAATATCCATAATTTAGGCATTCACATGCCTCAAAACATTACATTAACCATGCATCCTCATCATTCTTTTTTCTACTTAGATATGCAATATTACGGTACCGTAAATGACATTCACTTTGCATAATTAAAACTTGGTAAATATTAGCCCATTTCCAAAGGCCATTACAACATGACTTAAGTAACTGTAACGACCTGATTTTGGGCCTAGAAGAATTGGGCCTTAGGCGTGGGTACATTTCAAATTTTCGAGAGTATGATAACGGCACAAATTCCATGTTAGAATGGTTGGGCTAGTGATTTTGAAGTATTCAAGGGTCTCTATGAAGTCCTGAGTTCGAATTTTAGGTTAGAAAATTTTTGTTTTTCAGCCTTTAGGGAACCCTGACCCTAGGAGTTATGACCTTTAAATAAATGGAGAAGGAATAGGACACAAGTGAGGTTATGGTGTAATGGCTAAGTGGCATCACTTAGAGAGTAGGGAGGTGGCGTCATTAGCTGGCAAGGAGATCTTAGGTTCGAGTGCAGACATGGTAATGTTAGGGATTTATTTTTACACTATGACAGTTAGTAGTGGCGTTAGAGTTGAAATTTGAAGGAAGTGATCAGAAGAGAAATTCAAGGAAGGGATTGGGGAGCTTATTGTGGGGAAAAGTTAGGAGATGAGGCATGTGGGTAGTGTTGGAGCCAAATAGGTATGTATGGAAGGCATTTTTGGCTACGGTAAGTATTTAGGCGCCGAATTTAGTCATTCCTAGAGGGTAGCAGAATCTTGAAAGCTTTCTGTCAAGTTTTCTTTTTGTTCTTTTCGTTTCAAACTTGATAGTTAGTTACTTTAAAACCGAATCATCTTATCATTTGTGGGTTAGTGCTGATTTCTCCATTCTTTCCCTCTTACCGAATTCTTCCTTTCTTGATTTCTTTTGTCGAAACCTTCTCCTCTTAATTCTCTCTTTACTTCATCATTCTTTTTCCTTATTCTTTAACCTTGGCTGATTGGGTGCTAAACCAATTAGTCGATTTTCTTCCTTATTTTGTGCCGAATACTTTCTTCTTCTGTGTGGCCGAATTCCTTGTTAGGCCGTCACCAACTCTGTTTTTATTTTTAAACACCAAAACCAACTTCTCCTCTCTTCCTTCTTAATCGAGGATCGAAGCTCATCCTCTAAGTCTCTAACGAATCACTTATTGTGATTCGGGTTTTTGGTAAGTATTCTTCACTTTGGTTCAGAGGTTGGCTGAATAGTCATACATAATGAAAGGGTGACTCATGCTGGATACGAGTCACCTGTTATTCAGTCTTTAATGGTTAAGTTGATACAGATCTAGGAAATAATCACGGTTAGTGATTAAGAAAGGGCTATTAAGGTTTGATGCACAAGGTAAGGCTAATGGTAAGATTTCAGTTTTTGGTAAAGATATTTGTTAAGCATATGATTAATTGAAGAGTGATATTGACTGTAGGTTCATGGCTAAGGAGATCGTAGCACGTTTTACCATCAGGTGTGTACATACACTGTACACACACAATAGATCGGTAAATCCTAAAATGCTGAAAAGCTAAAAGTTTGGCTACGGTAGTTTTGCGAGTGCGCTAACACTCGTATGAGGGTGATCGATACGACACCAGAGACACCATGAGCGATCTCATGGACTTGGGTCACGTTTTGGCCAACTGGGCCAGAATGGATAGAATGTGTAACACCTTAAACCTGGCCTAGAAGTTAGACCTAAATCTGGTGTGTCACATTGAAGTGTTTTTCGAAAACCTTATTTTATTGAAAACCCTTCTTATTATTTAAAAACTTAAATATTAGTTTGCGTTTGTTACTTTCAAAACATGGTTCATTGAAAAATAATTTACTTTTAAAACCTTAATTACTGTCATAAGTGAGTACCAAGTAAGTTTGCGAAAGCTAAAAACAATTAGTAGTTTGTAGGGACGTGTTGATTTGAAAACAGTTAACGTTTTTGGGAATTCGAGTTCTACTTAGAGTAGATAAAAAAAACCAAACTTAGAATTCAGAAATTATAAAAGGCCTTATTACAAAAATAAAATCCCAGAATAAAATTAAATGGTAAATAAAAGCCAAATAAAAGAAAACAAGAGCAGTAGTGTGGCCACCTCCGAGTCCTTCGCAGCTTCGATCCGTCTAAGGCTAGAAATTACCTAAAAGGTTAATAAACGGGGTGAGTTTACGAAAACTCATTGTACTCCCCTACTACAAATACGAACAGTCAGTCATGTAAAAGAATTAAAAAGTTTGCCCTACCACAATTCCAATATCAATTGGGCTTTAGCCCACTATAATAGACTACACCAGATGGGCCTTAGCCTATTACAGAATCAGAAAACATTATCAGAACTAGAATCAAAATGAGAATTAGAATCAGAATCAAAATCAGAATCAGAGTCAGTATCAGTATCAGAATCAGAATCGAAATCAGAATCAAAATCAGAATCAGTATCAATTAATAGAATAAGAATCAAAATCAGAATCAGAATCAGAATAGAATCAGAATCAGAATCAGAATTAGAATCAAAATCAAAATCAGAGTCAGTATCAGTATCAGAATCAGAATCACAATCAGAATCAGTATCAATTAACAGAATCAGAATCAGATTCAAAATGTGAATGCAATCCCAACCCAGTTCAGCCATCACACCACCCGTACCAACCAACACACCATGTGGGGAATAACTCAACCCACCCAGCCCACATACCAATATGCAGCAAACATGTCAATAACAGAATATCGTGGCAGAGCCACCAGAATCAGATATCGTGGCAAAGCCACTTAACAGAATATGTGGCACAAAGCCATCGGTAATGCATCTATAATCGGCACAAAGCCTGTGATATTAGCACAAAGCCTTTGGTAATGGCACAAAGCCCATAATAACGGAACGAAGCCCACAATATTGATACGAAGCCCACAATAAAGGCACACAACCTTCGGTAACATGATCAGCACTCAGCCATCGATCGGTCCACAGTCGTCTCGGGTGACCCTGCAACCTTATCAAATTAGTACGAATATACGGATCTTAAGCCTTCAGTGGATCCACAGTCGTCAAGCAACCATGCGATCCTAACAAGTCAGATTTTCCTCCATACAAAATCTCAACCCATGCAACATGCTATGTATGCAGAATGTCATGCCCATATTTGAATCAAACAATCACAGTCAAGTCATTTATATCACCAACACATATTCACAATCAAATCCGTCAAACACACAGTCCAAGTCAGTCACTTGCCCACAAGGACAAAATAGTCATTTAACACCTTAGGGGCAAAATGGTAATTTTACCCCACAGGGGTATCTTGGTAATTCTACCCTACAGGGGTATCTCGGTAATTCTACCCTACAGGGGTATTTCAGTAATTCTACCCTACAGGGGTATTTTAGTAATTCTACCCTATAGGGGTATTTCGGTAATTCTACCCTACAGGGGTATTTCAGTAATTCTACCCTAAAGGGGTATTTATGTAATTTCGCAAATCAAGGGTAAAGCGATAATTTTACAAATCAAGAGTAAAACGATAATTTTACAAATTAAGGGTAAAATAATAATTTTACAAATTAGGGATAAAATAGTAATTTTGCAAATTAGAGGTAAAACGGTAATTTTACAAATTAGGGGTAAAGCGGTAATTTTGCAAATTAGAGGTAAAACGGTAATTTTGCAAATCAAGGGTAAAATGGTAATTTTACAAATCAGAGGTAAAATAGTAATTTTACAAATCAGGGGTATTACAGTAGTTCTACCCTATAAGGGTATTTTAGTAATTTGCAAACCAAGGGTATTTTAGTAATTTTGTAAGTCAAGGGTATTTCAATAATTTTGTAATCAAGGGTATTTCAGTAATTTTGTAAATCGGAGGTACTTTGGTAATTTTACAAGTCGAGGGTATTTCAGTACTTTGGTAAACTAAAACATTCTAAACAGAGATAATAATGCGAATGGGCCTAGGGCCCATTCTCAGCCCAAATAGGCCCACACGCTCGTGTGGCCCTTTTAGCCCAAATCTAGCCACAGATAGGAGATTCACCTAGTCTAGTCCAATATTTACTACACAATCAAACAATTTATCTAATTGGGCCTGTAGGCCCATTGGGCCCACATGGCCCCTTTTGGCCTATCGCGGCCCGAAATAGCCGTCCTACAGCTAGAGTACTGAGAAATATACACCTGATAGGAGACTGGAGTTCATCCGCGCTTTGAGCACTTTTTGCCGACGCCCAACCTAAATGAGCCCGCCATAAAGCGAAAGGGATTAGCCAAGAAAGGTACCTTTACTCTCCTCATGGTTCTCTCTATTTAAAGCCAGCTTCTCGCCTACTCCCATGCTAGCTTCCCGATGTGGGATCCCTCCATCAATCCTCCAAAATAAACTCATTAAAACAATAACCAACCTTTGCATGCAAAGTGATTCAAACCATAGTCCTCTCAATAGCCATGCCACGCCACCACCACTAGGACACAAGCTCCTTTGTGTCATAAGTCCAACACATTTAACTTTAAAGCCCACCTACTCGCTTCCAGATTTATTTAAAAGAAAAACAAAAATAAATTGCAAGAGCCATGACTTGAACCTTGGACCCCTTGCTTCCTTTATGGCGTCACTTCCTTGTCCCCTAAGTGGCACCACTTTGCCACTACACCACACTCCTTTTTGTGTCATGCTTTCACCAAAAATATTCTTAAAGCCTACCCACTAACTTCAAGGCTCCTATAAGAGAAAAACATAAATTTTTGCTAAGGCCCAGGTTTGAACCCAGGACTTCTCCAACACTCCCCAAACCCCTTAGCCATCACATCAATACGCCATTCAATGAACATAGGCCCGGGGCCCACTACGCAACCCAAGTGGGGCCCACGTGCTCGCATGGCCCGCCAAGCCAGATTTGCCTACAGCCACATGTACGACACAATCGGTCCACTAATTCTCGTAAGTCCAAAGATAACAACCCGTGTGGGCCTACAAAGCCATTGGGCCCACAGGGCCCATTCTTTCAGGGCCAATTTCGAGGAGTTACATAATGGGCTAACAGGCTCCTGGGCCCAAATAAGTAAAAATTGATAAATTGGTAATAAGCAATGAGCTGATTAAGTTGGTTGTATGGCTTGGAATAGATTTGGGCCTGATGGGCCGTATAAATGTGACTAGGCCTAGTCGGCCATATAAATGTGATTAGGCCTAATGGTATATATGAATGTATATGGACTCGTTAGCGTCATGTAATTAACTTTTGGGCCCGGTATCTAGGAATCGTTTAAGCATACATAAAACTTAATTAATCCATTAAGTGTACATGTGGACAAGTCATAGGGTTAACGTGTGGCAATGGGTATATGCATGTCTAAGATTGGATCTAGGGAGAGCTTGATACTTAAGTGGTCTAATGAGTCACCTCCTCTAGAATCCTACTTGGTGCATAGTATCTATTCACTTTAGCCAACAGGGACTTGTTGATGGGACAATGTACGTAATTAGACCTATGGTGTTAAGAAATTACTAAAATACCCCTAGAGGGTAGAATTACTGAAATATCCCTATAGGGTAGAATTATTGAAATTACCTTGTAGGGTAGAATTACTGAAATACCCTGTAGGGCAGAATCACTGAGATACCCTTGACCTACAAAATTACAAAAAAACCCTTAGTTGGCAAATTATCAAAATACCTCTATGTGCCATGAGTATGAATTATGCATGCTATATGTTATCTGTTGCATTCAAGTGTTATTATATTGCATATGGGCCGGGATTATGATTGGAGGAAGTTTATATACAGGTCGCATGGTTGCTTGACGATTCTGGATCCACCGTAGCCACCGCAGGCTTTTTAGCCACCAAGTAGCTATGCTACACTGATAAGTAGTGCTGCAACAGGTGCTACACTGAATTTGAGCAGCTATGCTAGAACGATAAGTGGTGCTGTAACCGGTGCCACACCGGGTGTATAAGGATGGGTAGGTTGAGTATCTCTCCAAAGAAGTGTAGGGTTGGAAGGGGGTGTACAAGGTTGGTTATGGGAAATTGCATGTTGCATAATCATATTCATATTGTTGTGATTAGGGTTAAGGCCTAAGACCACTGTATGTTGAGATATGGGCTCAAGCACAACCGAGGCCACTATGGGCTAAGGCCTAATGGCCATCGTTATTGAATAGGGCTTAGGCCCAAATTGTTTAATGCATGTTATATGTCTGTCGATGGATGTACACACTGAGTTTTCGCAGACTCGCCACCTCTTATTTAATTATTTTTAGGTGACCCTCAGTAGGCAGCTCGGCGATTGAGGGGATTCGGAGGTGGCTACACTACAACTTGTTTTAATAATCAGTAGTTTTATTTATTTACCTTATTTTAAATTATTTTTATTGGGTTGTAATAGGCTTTTATAACTTCTAGATTATTTTTAAATTTGGGATTCTATTATGATTTTATAATTGCTGGTGGTAAAAATGAGTTTTTCAAAAACAACCTCTGTTTTAAATTAAGCTTCCACAATGATTTAGCTTTTGTAAGTAATAACGTCTTAAATAGGGAATAATCTTTTTAATAAATCACGTTGGGTATTGATCAAATGCAAACTAAGGTTTTACATAAATTTTTAAACAAGAAGGGTTTTTAATGAAAACTTGGCTTTCGAAAAACATTTCAATGTGACACGTCGGATTCGGGCGTAACTTCTAGGCCGGGTTTGGGGTGTTACATTTAGTGGTATCAGAGCCCGATTGTAAAGCTTGGGCTGTGAAATGGGCCTTGGATTTTTGGTTTTAAAATTATTTTCAAATGAACTGCAACATTTTGAAGGATTTTTGATGGGTGGCACATCGAGTCTCCAACGTCGAGCCAAGTAAGAACCCCTAACACTTTGATTTATTGAATTGTTGTCTGCATCACTGAAAAGCAATAGATAGAGATACTGTGATCCCTTAGATATTAGACTATATTTAGAATGGAAGTTGTATTTATTCTGTGTATTTTTTTTGAATGAGATATCCTGGATGCGTGATTAAGTTATTTAGATCAGAGTGTGCAGTAGTAGCATAGTAGGGTAACTGATACACGACTACCTTATTATTTAGAAATTTTGAGGACGAAATTTCTTTAAGGGGGTAGAGCTATAACGCCCTGATTTTGGGCTTAGAAGAATTGGGCCTCGGGCGTGGGTGTGTTTAAAAATTTTGAGAGTATGGTAACGGCACAAATTGCATGTTAGAATGGTTGGGCTAGTGATTTTGAAGTGTTTAGGGGTCTCTATGAAGTCCTGAGTTCGAATTTTGTGTTAGGAAAGTTTTTATTTTTTAGCCTTTAGGGAACCCTGACCTTAGGAGTTATGACCTTTAAATAAATGGAGAAGGAATAGGACACAAGTGAGGGAGGTGGCGTCATTAGCTGGCAAGGGGATCTTGGGTTTGAGTGCAGGCATGGTAATGTTGGGGATTTATTTTTACACTATGACAGCCAGTAGTGGCGTTAGAGTTGAACTCTGAAGGAAGCGATTAGAAGAGAAATTTAAGGAAGGGATTGGGGAGCTTATCGTGGGGAAAAGTTAGGAGATGAGGCATGTGGGTAGTGTTGGAGCCGAATAGGTATGTATGGAAGGCAATTGTAGCTAGGGTAAGTATTTAGGTGCCGAATTTAGTCATTCCTAGGGGGTAGCCAAATCTTGAAAGCCCTCTGTCAGGTTTTCTTTTTGTTCTTTTCGTTTCAAACTTGATAGCTAGTTGCCTTAAAATCGAATCATCTTATGATTTGTGGGTTAGTGTTGATTTCTCCATTCTTTCCCTCTTGCCAAATTCTTCCTTTGTTGATTTCCTTTGCCGAAACCTTCTCCTCTCAATTCTCTCTTTGATTCATCATTTTTTTCATTGTTCTTTAACCTTGGCCAATTGGGTGCTAAACACCCAATTAGTCGATTTTCTTCCTTATTTTGTGTCGAATACTTTCTTCTTCTATGTGGCTGAATTCCCTGTTGCGCTGTCACCAACTCTATTTTTATTTCTAAACACTAAAACTGACTTTTCCTCTCTTTCTTCTTAATTAAGGGATCGAAGCTCTTCCTCCAAGTCTCTGCCGAATCACTTCTTGTGTTTTGGGTTTTGGGTAAGTATTCTTCACTTTGGTTTAGAGGTTGGCCGAATGGTCATAAGTAATGAAAAGGTGACTCATGTTGGATACGAGTCACCTATTATTCAGTCTTTAATGGTTAAGTTGATGCAGATCTATGAAATAATCGCGGTTAGTGATTAAGAAAAGGCTATTAAGGTTTGACGCACAAGGTAAGGCTAATGGTAAGATTTCGGTGTTTGGTAAAGATATTTGTTAAGCATAAGATTAATTGAAGAGTGATATTGACTGTAGGTTCGTGGCTAAGGAGATCGTAGCGCGTTTTGCTATCAGGTGTGTACATACACTGCAAACACACAATAGATCGGTAAATCTCGAAATGCCGAAAAGCTGAATGCCAAAAAGTTGAAGGTTTGGCTACGGTAGTTTTATGAGTGTGCGAACACTGGTATAAGGGCAATCGATAAAACACCAGATACCCCATGAGCGATCTTATGGACTTGGGCATGTTTTGGCCGACTTGGCTAGAATGGGCCGACGGGCCCGTGGGCCCAAATAAGCAAAAATTGATAAATTGGTAATAAGCAATGAGCTGATTAAGTTGGTTGTATGGCTTGGAATAGATTTGGGCCTAAGGGGCCGTATAAGTGTGATTGGGGCTAGTGGGCCATATAAATGTGATTGGTCCTAATGGACTATATGAATGTATGTGGACTCGTTAGTGTTATGTAATGGACTTTTGGGCCTGGTATCTAGTAATCGTTTCAGCAGACATAAAACTTAATTAATCCATTAAGTGTACCTGTGGACAAGTCATAGGGTTAACGTGTGGTAATGGGTATATGCATGTCTAGGATTGGATCTAAGGAGAGCTTGGTACTTAAGCGGTCTTAATGACTCACCTCCTCTTCTTTGGAATCCTACCTGGTGCATAGTATCTGTTCACTTTGCCAGCGGGGACTTATTGATGGGATAAGGTACGTAATTAGACCCATGGTGTTAAGAAATTACTAAAATACACTTGTAGGGTAGAATTACTGAAGTATCCCTGTAGGGTAGAATTACTGAAATATCCCTATACGGTAGAATTACTGAAATACCCCTATAGGGCAGAATCATTGAGATACCCTTGCCTACAAAATTACAGAAAAACCCTTAGTTGGCAAATTACCAAAATACCCTTATGTGCCATGAGTATGACTTATGCATGCTATATGTTATCTGTTGCATTCATGTGTTATTATATTGCATATGGGCCGGGATTATGATTGGAGGAAGTGTATATAAAGGTCACACGGTTGCTTGATGAATGTGGATCCACCACAGGCTTTTTAGCCAACGGAGGCTTTATAGCCAACGGAGGCTTTATAGCCACCGCAGTTTAGCCACCGAGCAGCTATGCTGCACTGATAAGTAGTGCCAGAACCAGTGCTACACCGAATTTGAGTAGCTATGCTGCAACGATAAGTGGTGCCGCAACTGTGCCACACCGGGTGTATAAGGATGGGTGGGTTGAGTATCTCCCCACAGGATTTCACATTCATATTGTTGTGATTTGGGCTAAGGCCTAAGGCCACTGTATGTTGAGATATGGGCTCAGGCCCAACCGAGGCCACTATGGGCTAAGGCCCAAAGGCCACCGTTATTGAATAGGGCTTAGGCCCAAATTGTTTAATGCATGTTATATGTCTGTCGAGGGACGTACACACTGAGTTTTTGCAAACTCACCCTCTCTTAGTTAATTCTTTTAGGTAACCCTTAGTAGACAGCTCGACGATGGAGGGGACTCGGAGGTGGCTACACTACAACTTGTTTTAATGATCAGTAGTTTTATTTATTTACCTCATTTTAAATTATTTTTATTGGGTTCTAATAAGGCTTTTATAATTTCTAGATTATTTTTAAATTTGGGATTTTATTGTGACTTTATAATTGCTAGTGGTAAAAACGAGTTTTTCCAAAACAGCCTTTGTTTTAAATTAAGCTTCCGCAACATTGAGATTTTGTAAGTAATAATGTCTTAAATAGGGAATAAGCTTTTTAATAAACCACGTTGGGTATTGTTCAAATGCAAACTGAGGTTTTACATAAATTTTTAAAAAAGAAGGGTTTTCAATAAAAACTTGGTTTTCGAAAAACATTTCAATGTGACACGTCAGATTCGGGCCGAACTTCTAGGCTGGGTTTAGGGTATTACAGTAACATCAATAGCTAACACATTTGGCTACCCAATAAGACATATATCAAAATGACCAAGTTCCTATACATGCCATACTCAAAATAATTGAATTTTACTATACCAAAATGAAATGCTTAATAGTGTGACTTCGAGCTCCGACTATTAAGGATCCTCGAGCTAGCTTGGCAAAACTACAAGGAAAAGGGAAAAGAAAAGGAGTAAGCACAAATGTTTAGTAAGTTGCATGAAATAAATAACAACTTAAATCTTGAATTAATCATCCAAATAAGCTATCATGAATATCACTTAAATTCTTTACACACTAACATGGCTTACTCATGCTCTTTCTTACTGACACATTCATATCATTTCGTATTCATTTCTCGTGAATTACTCATATGCAGCTATATTACTCATCACATAACTTTAGTCTTTCTCGTTAAATTTATTAACTTGAATACTTTTCCCGTTAAATTACTTAGAATACCAAAAGATACTCGAAATGTCATTCTCATTGAAAGATGCCAATGCCATATCCCTAATATGGTCTCACATGGGATCACATGTTGATGCCGAAGCCATATCCCAAATATGGTCTTACATGGGATCTTATATCAATGTTGATGCCATGTCCCAGGCATGGTCTTATAGGAGATCGAAATCTAATGCCGATGCCATGTCCCAAACATGGTCTTATACGGGATCACTCTTAGATGCCAACGC
Source organism: Gossypium stocksii (assembly GCA_020496765.1). Classification (NCBI taxonomy): domain Eukaryota; kingdom Viridiplantae; phylum Streptophyta; class Magnoliopsida; order Malvales; family Malvaceae; genus Gossypium; species Gossypium stocksii. Next base: position 27,655,157 of record CM035624.1, read on the forward strand.
CATGTCCCAGACATGGTCTTGTAAGGGATCTAAATCTTATCTCAGTGCCAATGCTATGTCCCATACATGGTCTTATACGGGACCACATGTTCATGCCATGTCCCAAACATGGTCTTATATAGGATCTCGGTTCGGTGCCGATGCCATGTCCCAGACATGGTCTTACACGAGACCTACAAATTCTCATGTCATGACTACGGTATCCCTCGTATACTTTAAAATTTAATCGAGATTCTCTATTATAATATCATCATTTCTTCATAAAAATCATATCAATAAATCTCAAGGAATTAGCATGAATTTCATAGAATGTCATCACCATAATTCTCATAATCCATAACGCTAATTTATTACATACAACTTACCTCGGATCCAAAATATTGGTAGGTGTATGGTTTAGTCCACCACCTTGTCCTTTCCCAATTTCGATCTGGGCTTCGTGTTTCTTGATCAAAAATTACAAATTTCACTTATTTATTATTCATATTGACTAATTAACCTACAATTCATACTTTGGCAAAAATTATAATCTTGCCCCTAAACTTTTGCATATTTGCAAAATGGCTCCTAGGCTTGTAAAATGAAATGCACTTATTTTCCAAGCCTAGCTGAACCATTTATGTGCTCATAACAGCACCTATTTTTCATGAATTTTCACTTTTACTACGCATTTTACTACTTTTATAATTTGGTCCTTATTACGGTTTTTCATGAAAAATGACCTAATAAAAGATATTTACTACAGTTTAAACTCTCATATTCTACCACTAGGCATCAAAATACTTGCATGTCATGCATGGGTATATTTTTAAACATAAATCCTAGCTCAAATTAGTGGTAGAAATAGTAAAATTAAGTTACGAGGATTTCAAAAAAGCGAAGAGAATTAAAAACGGGGCTAAATTGCAGTTACTAGTGAGTTTGAAAATGAAATAAACCCAAGCTATGGAGTCCCTTGAAAATTCAGCACAAGCATGGAGAAGATGAGCACATTTTTTACTTAGTTTTCCCTTTTTATTTCATTAACTATCCAAATGACCAAAATGCCTTTAGGCGCTTTCTTTAGAAAATTTTCCTTCCTTGGGCATTTTTGTCCATCGTGCCAATAAATGGTCTAATTGATAAATAAGGACTTCTAATAATTTTCCTAATGCCAATTCATCCTTAAAACTTCTAGAAACTCATATTTTGCAACTTGTGCAATTTAGTCCTAAAGGATAAATTAATCACTATTTCATAAAAATTCCTTCATGAAAATTTTCTCACTATCATGAAATCATGTCATAAACTTAAAAATAATCATGAAATATTTAATTCTACCTCATATTTGTGGTCTCAAAGCCATTATTTCGACTAGGCCCTAATTCAGGCTGTTACAATTATAAAACATTTACTTAAATAATTTATGACGAGATTCTTTGGTATTATAATAAACATCACAAATATTCCTGTTTTAAATAATTTTTTTAAAAAAATAATTAATCGATCTTTGAATTTTTTTTAGTTTCGTAGAAACAATTGAAATCTAGCTACTTTAATAAATAAATGTTTTCAAATGATTTTAATGTGACTTCCGAGATTCGGCCATAATGTCTAGGCCGAGTTTGGGGTTTTATATTTAGTGGTATCGGAGCCAAGTTTAAAACTCAGATTGTGGATTTTAAATGGGTTTGCATATATATATTAAAAGGTCTTTTATTAAAGTATTTTGCTATTAAAATTAAAATTAAGTTTTGAAAATCCGAGACTCTCAAAGTTGATCCAAGATAAGTATTCTTTATACTTGAAACTCTAGATTATGAAATCTTAGATTTAAGATGATATTCTTTTAGATAGCAAGACTCTGATTGATAATAATTCAAAGTAATAACTGAAACGAGTTTTGTGTAAGTGTACACAGTCATTCAAGCAATAAGTAAGTAAAATAAATTATCATCTCCATACGGACTGTATAAGCATAACTTATTAATTGCAAAATTATAATTAAAAATTTGATATAAAAACTTAATAATTTTGGATAGTGATGATTAAATTAACTAGATGCAAATATTGATCCTATGCAATTCTAATCTAGATGCAATTTACCTAAATGTATGAATGAATAGCTTTAGAAACAAAAACAATCAACTTTAAATGGGCTAGGATAAAAATATTAATAAATTCAACTTACTTTATCATGCTTAACAATGTTCATAAATAATTCCATGACAACTCGATCTTCCATGAGTTTGGAAAACAAATTAAGTCTTTTCGGAATCTTTTACTTTGATAAATATGCATTTTACTAATCATATTAACTAAGAGTTTCTTGACATTCATGTAACGTCACAGGGACATCTACATTTGCAATAGTTTAATTACATAAACCTAAAAACTATACAAGAGAATAAAGCTAACTGAATATGTTACGAACATCAACTTAGTCGGGTTTAAGGATATAAATTAAGAATTGCACTTTTCAATCATGTCTCTACTAGCCGTCGTCTAGTTAGGATTTCTCAACTAATTTGAATGCACCCAATCAGATACAAATGAAATGCATCATGATATTAATTAAAAACATGATTGACTGAGGCCTAAACATATTAAACATGAATAAAATAGATCTTATTGAATTAACATAACCATCCTACAAATAGGATTTAAAATATCATCATTGATGTTAAAAATAATAAACTCAAGCAAATATAATAAAAATAAATAGCAATAGGAAATAGTAAACACTATTCAGTTCAGCAGCCTGTCGAATCTATTCTAACTGATGCACTCATCTGTTCTACTCGATGCTTCTTTTGCTAAGGAGTTCCTAAATTGGTCAGCCAAAGAATTTTTTTTACAAAGCTTTTGTGGTTAAAGGATGGAAAGGAAATGGGTGACTATGCAAGGGGAAGGAAAAAGGGAAATAGAATATAGAGAAATGTTAATGAGAGAAGAGAAATGAGATGCAAGGGATGAGGGATTAAGGGATTGATGCATGGCATTTATAGGTGAAGGTAAGGGGTAGAGTTTTGCTAAAAATAGATTCAAAATTCCTTCTTTTTCTACCATACATGGTCGGCCATATTTCAAAGAGAAGGGATGACTTAGTCTCCTCATTTTGAATTCAATATGGACAATTTCAATAGCAAGTTATTGGGCTGATTTCTGATTATTTTCCAACAGTACGGACCTTCAATTAATTACTTCAAAGCTTGCTTTTGGGAAACCATCTACTTGTGCCGAAATTGAGCTTTAGTTCCCCATTCTTGGATAGTTTCTCAATCTAATAATTTAGCAGACATGTCCATCTTGGAGGAGCAAGTTCGGCTAAGGCTTTAGGAGGATGCATTTTTGGCAATTGTGTGATGAGTGTGCCAAATACCCCTTTTTGGTTCTTTTTAGGATTTGTTTTGGTCAAGCCTTAGTGCCGATTAGGTAAGTTTCAAAGGTGTTTCAATTCTTGTTCTTTCTTTTCTCCTTTTCTGAGTGTGTCAAAAGTCGAAATCCCAAAGTTGTTAGCTCTCCTTTGTCGATTTACCCAAAGCCAACCCCTTTTATCACTTTTCTTCCAAAGTCGAACCAAGTATCTTTCTCTTCTCTCTTCACTTTTCTCTTCTTCTCCTCCTTTTCTCCATCGATTGAAGTAACCACCCTTAAAGCCTTGCTAGCCGATTGCGCTCAAAAACTGAAACCCGAACTATTTCTTAGCCGATTCTTCTTCTTTGGCCGAATCTCATATTCTCCTTAACTCTATTCTTCCAAGAGCCGAATCCTCAATTCTCTCATCCCTCTGTCGACCATCTCCTCTCTTTTTCATAGACTTCTTTTCTTCCCCCTGTTTCTACAAAAGTCAAAACCTCCATACTCTCTAGTGTTTTTGGAAACCGAATCTCTTAGATCACTCCTCTTCTTGCGTTTTGACTAGATCTATAATAGATCTGGACTAGGGTATTGTTTAGAGACTCTCCTCTATCAAGACAAGCCGGCGGTAAGTACTCGAATCCTTTCTTTCGTAATCTTGTGATTTAAGAAAAGCCAAAAACCCCTATCTTTTCATGGTGGCTGTCGGTTTTGATTCCTTATGGATAAATACCTATGTTAGCCTTTTCTTTTGGTTCTCATGTGTTCTAGTGTGGTAAAGAGGCGATCTAACAAGGAGTAGTTGGAGGCTAGGGCCGTTGAAGTGATCTAGATCTAGATCTGTGGTCTAGATTTCAGCTAAGGTAAGGGATGGTGATATGGTAGTAGTTGCCGAATGTGTAAGTCAATGTGATGATGTGGTTTAACGTGTGATTAATTGCTTTAGGATTTTCGTTCGTGGGAGTGTCTGACATTAATCGTAATCAGGTGTGTAATCGACACCCTTTGGTAGACTAGATCGGCAAAAGCTAAAAATCTGAAATGTCAAAATGCCAATATTTTGAGGGCTTGCGAGCGTGCGAGTGCTCGTGAGTTGGTTTGAAATGATAAAGTTTGTATTTAGGAACGGTAAGACTGTTGTGCGCATTTTCGTGCAATTGGGTGGTTTTGGGCCTCGATGGCCAAATTTGGGCCTAATGGGTTTACGGGCCCATATGGATGAAATCAAGCGGTTAGTACTCTCTATTAAACTGGATGTTGGATCTACTAAGATATGTGTAGAATTTGGACTTAGTGGGCCACAGTAGCTTGTGGGCTCCGTCGGGCCCATTAGGGGTTTTAGGCTCGATGACTCTGTATTAATGAAATGGGCTAATTAAGTCACTCAAATGATGTTAAATCTGTTAGTAGACTGTAATAAACATAAAACCCTTAAAACCTAACAAAATTACTTAAATACCCCTAAAGGATGAAAATTACTAATTTACCCCTAGGTGCTAAGACCATTTTACCTCTAGGGTTAAGTTGATTGATTTGCATGCTACTATACCTGATATTTTGTATGCCATGAGATGTATATTGCTGATTTGCATGGGTTGGGATATTTTTATGGAGGAAGTGCTAAAAGTGCCAATGCCACGAATTCTGCTTAGAGGCTCTACCTCATATTATTGTTCTGGTGGCTTGGCCACGATATCTGTTTAAGCAGCTCTGCTGCGACTGTGGGGTGTAGGGCTGGGTGGGTTGAGTTATTCCCCACATGGTATGTAGGGCTGGTACGAGTGGTGTGTAGGGCTGGATTGGGCTTGGGCTTTGCATACAAGCATATAATACTGTTATCTGATCTGTTACTATAATGGGCCCAAGGCCTCACTGTTTTCTAAATAGGGCAAGGCCTAGTTAAAAATGTATCTGAATAAGGCTTTGGCCCAGTCTGTGCTTGAACTGATCTCTGACACTGGTTGGGTTAGCTTACACACTGAGTTTTCACAAACTCACCATTATTCCTTCATCCTTGTAGGAAATCCCCAACCGTAGAGGACTTAGAGCTATGAGGGATTCGAGGTGGCCACGTAGTTCTTTTTTTTTTCTAAATTTACTTATTTATAGTTTATTTCTTTTCCTTTTAATTTGGTTTTTTTCCAAGTTGTAATAAGGCCGCTTGTATTTGTTTTATTTGGGTATTTCTTTTATTTTCATTTTTCACTTGTTTAAAACACTAGACTAGACTGTGTGGGTTTTTATTTCAAACTTAACAAATGTTTTCAAACCATAAATTACATGACAAATGGGTGACACAGTAACGATGACTAAACAATAAGATCTTTTAAAAGCTAACCTCAATTGGTAGTGGATAGGGCTTTTATAAACTAAAATAGTTTTTATTTACAAAAGGTATAATGTGGTTTTGCTTAAGTCACCGTAATGGTTATTAAAAAGATCGAAGCATAATCAACTATCCATGTGACACACCAGATCTAGACATAACGTCTGGGTCGGGTTTAGGGTGTTACATTTAGTGGTATCAGAGTTCAGTTGTAACAACTAGCTGTGGATCGGGTTTAAATGTTTTCTTAAAATTTAAATTAAGTCCCAAATGGTATTTTGAAAAATCAGTTTTGAAAAGCTCCTTAGGAAAACCTTTTTTTAACTGATTTCCTTCAAGACGTTTTCATTTTTCTAAAAGTCTAGGGTTTTTCTGGAAACAAATATTATTTAAAGTAGTTTAGCATCAACAAACCTGGTTTTTCTGAATTTGGTTTCTAAAGAATGGCACACTAAATCTTTGGCATCAAGTCTGTAAGTACCCTCTACTTTACTGTATTTGATTAAGATACTATGATATTGAAAACTTACTATAGTACTAAGACCCTACTGAGATTCTGTAGTTAGGGCAATAATGAGACTGTAGAGGACTGAGATAGTAGGAAATCTGAAAGCTCTAGAAAATTGAGACTGTAGCTAGGCTACTATTCTGCGAAAACAAACTCTGAAGTACTATTTATACATAAGACATCTGTAATAAATACTGGAATATTGAACTGATTCATAAAATTCGTAATTAGATAATATGATATGAGTACGAGGGCAGCACTTGGAAGAGGCGTGGACATGGCCGAGGAAGTGTGCAAGCTGGGCCTTCATCTTCGAGACATATGCCAGCTGAGGAGGCGCGAGCGCCACCAGCAATGAGACTGGGTCTTATGATCGGGCTACAGGGGACGATGCTTTGTCCCAGGCGATGTTACGGGTTCTGGAAAGGGTATCTGTGATAAGTCCACTGGGTCACTGTGTTAGGATAGACAAACTTTTTAGAAATGTACCCTTAGAGACGCAAGGTAGACTTTTCTCTGCAGATTTAATGGAGCTACCATTTGGAGAGTTCGATCTTATCTTGGGTATGGACTGGCTTGCTAAGCATAGGGCGACTTTGGATTGCGCTACCAAGCAGATGGTGTTAAAGACTAAGGAGGATGAGAAGGTGATGGTTATAGGGGAGCAAAGAGGCTACTTGTCTAACGTTATCTCGGCTTCGAGAGCTGAAAAGCTGATTCACAAGGGTTGTGAGGCATGTTTGGCATATGTGACTCAGTTTGAATCTGAGAGTTTATCCGTAGGAGAAGTTAGAACTGTCAAAGAATTCCAAGATGTTTTTCCGGATGAGCTTCCAAGGTTTTGTTGCCTGGAACGGCTCCAGTGTCCATCGTTCCTTATAGGATGGCACTGAAGGAGTTAGTAGAGTTGAAAGCTCAAATTCAAGAACTTTTGGATCGGGGTTTTATTATGCCAAGTGTGTCTCTGTGGGGAGCACCGGTACTATTCGTGAAGAAGAAGGATAGGACGATGTGTATGTGCATCGATTATCGTCAGTTGAACAAACTGACTATTAGGAACAAGTACCTTATGCCAAGGATCGATGACCTATTTGACCAACTAAGAGGGGCTTCGGTATTTTCCAAGATTGATCTTTAGTCTGGATATCATCAATTAAGGGTCAAAGAGGTGGATATTCATAAGACAGCATTCAAGACTCGGTATGGACATTACGAGTTTCTGGTAATACTGTTTGGACTGACGAATGCACTAGCGGCTTTTATGGATCTGATGAATCAGGTATTTCAACCCTACATGGATCAATTCGTGGTCATCTTCATGGACGATATTCTGGTGTATTCGAAGACTGAGGAGGATCATGATAAGCATCTCCATATAGTTCTACAAGTGTTGAGGGAGAAGCAACTATATGCAAAATTCAGCAAGTGTGAGTTTTGGTTGCGAGAAGTGACGTTCTTAGGTCATGTTGTTTCTGCTGAGGGGACTAGAGTGGATCCTCAAAAAATTAAGGCGGTTTTAGAATGGAAGCCACTGAGATCTATGTCAGAATTCGGAGTTTTATGGGTTTGGCAGGGTACTATAAAAGATTTGTGGAAGGGTTTCGTTGATTGCGGCACCGTTAATGAAACTTTTGAGAAAAGGAGTATCGTTTGTCTGGACTAAGAAACAGGAAGAGGCTTTCAAGAAGTTGAAGAAAGTTTTGACTAAGGTGACTGTCTTGATTCAGCCGGAGTTTGGGAAGGATTTCACTGTGTACAGTGATACGTCGCACGTTGGGTTGGGCTATGTGCTGATGCAAGACGGTAAAATGGTTGCTTATGCATCGTGATAGCTTAAGCCTTACGAAGCGAATTACCCTATGCATGATCTAGAGTTGGCAGCAGTGATTTCTGCGTTAAAGATCTGGAGACACTATTTATATAGAGAAAAATGTATTATATACACGGATCATAAGAGTCTTAAGTATTTGTTGACTCAGAAGGAGTTGAACCTTAGGCAACAGAGATGGATAGAGTTGCTTAAGGACTACGACTGTGCTATTGAGTATCACCCAGGCAAAGCTAATGTGGTAGCTGATGCACTGAGTCAAAGAGTTGTAACTGAGTTGAGAGCGATGTTTGCTCGTTTCAGTCTATATGACGATGGTAGCTTGTTAGTGGAATTACAAGTAAGACCAACCTGGATAGAGCAGATTAAGGAAAAGCAGTTAGATGATGAGTCATTGGTTCCTTGATTTCAACAAGTTAAGAGTGGTGAGACTTCTGATTTTGGATCGAATAGTGAAGGAGTTCTGTGTTTCCAAGGAAGAGTTTGTATTCCAAGGGACTCTGACTTGAGGTAGTCAATTCTGAGATAGGCTTATGGAAGTCCTTGTGCCATGCATCCTGGAGGGAATAAGTTGTATCGGGATCTATGAGAGCTGTATTGGTGGCCTGGACTTAAGCGTGAAGTAACAGAATTTGTGGGTAAGTTTCTGACATCCCAGCAGGTGAAAGCTGAGCATCAACTACCTTCTAGACTTCTGCAACTAGTAAAGAATCCACTTTGGAAGTGGGAAAGGGTAACCATGGATTTCATGAGTGGGCTACCCTTGACGCCTACCAAGAAAGACTCGGTTTGGGTGATTGTGGATAGGCTAACTAAATCTGCTCATTTCATACCTGTTCGAACCGACTACTCACTTCAAAAATTGGCCAAGTTGTATGTGGCAGAGATAGTGTGACTTCATGGAGTGCTAGTTGCGATTTTTTTTTATCAGGATCCTAGGTTTACATCTCGATTCTAGTAGAATTTGCATGGGGCGTTGGGTACACGTTTAGATTTTAGCACTGCTTTTCACCCTCAGATGGATGGACAGTCAGAAAGGGTGATCCAAGTTCTTGAGGACATGTTGAGGAGATGTGTTATTGATTTCCGAGGTAATTGGGAGGATTACTTGCCATTAGCAGAATTTTCATACAACAATAGTTATCAGGCGAGTATTCAAATGGCACCATATGAGGTGCTGTATGGTCCAAGGTGTCATACGCCTACTTGTTGGAAAGAATTAGGAGAACGTCAGGTTCTTGGGCCAAAGTTGGTAGGGGATATAGAAGATAAAGTAAAGCTGATTAGGAACCAGTTGAAGGAGGCATCTGATAGGCAGAAGTCTTATGCTGACTTAAAGCGTAGAGAAATTGAGTACTCTGTGGGAGATTTGGTTTTCTTGAAGGTCTCGCCGTGGAAGAAGATTTTAAGGTTTGGAAATAAGGGCAAGTTGAGACCGCAGTTTATCAGACCTTATTGAGTTCTTAAACGGGTGGGTCCGGTAGCATATCAGTTGGAACTACTCCAGAGTTGGACCGAATTCATGATGTCTTTCATGTCTCCATGCTAAGGCGGTATCGGTCTGATCCTTCCCACATTGTACCAGTTGAAGAAATTGAAGTTAAAGCTGATTTGACTTTTGAAGAAGAACTTGTGCAAATTCTGGACTGTGATGTGAAGGTGTTAAGAAAGAAGTCAGTTCCTTTGGTGAAAGTGCTTTGGCGTAATCATGGTATAGAAGAAGCTATGTGGGAGCCAGAAGAGGCGACTCGTCAACAATACCCTCACCTGTTTGGACCAGGTAAATTTCAAGGTTGAAATTTCTTTAAGGGGATAGAGTTGTAACGCCCTAATTTTTCGGGTTTTGAAATTTTTGCTTGAATCTATCTTTGCGTGTCATGATATGTTGAAGTAGTGAATTAAGTATGGTTAGTGGACCTTTAGAATGCCTAAGTTAAGTTTAAAGCTTAGTAGAACTTTTAAATTCTAGACTTAAAGGAGAAGGGGCATTGGCTAAGTGGGCTTTTAATAAAAAGATGGGGTTTAGTAGCACAAGAAAGCTTGTGTTAAAGTGGCAAGGTGGCGCCACTTAAAACACAGGGGATGGCGTGTGAAGGCTGTGAATGAGCTAAGGTTCGAATCCTTTGGTGAGCAAAGTGGTGTTTTATTTTTAATACTTATGCATGGTAAGTGATGGAACCCAAGTTGAACTCTGAAGGGAAGTGTTTGAACTACTCATGAGATTGAATCAAGGAGTGATAAGGGGAGAAGATTGAGGAATTTTGAAATGGGGGAGAAGTTGGCCAATTGTGGGAGACTTGGAGAAGCAAGTTTGGCTTGGGCTTTAGGAGGATGCATTTTTGGCAATTATGTGATGAGTGTGCCGAATACCCCTTTTTGGTTCTTTTTGGGATTTGTTTTGGTCAAGCCTTAGTGCCAATTAGGTAAGTTTCAAAGGTGTTCCCATTCTTGTTCTTTCTTTTCTCCTTTTCTGAGTGTGTCAAAAGCCAAAATCTCGGAGTTGTTAGCTCTCCTTTGTCGATTTACCCAAAGCTGAACCCTTTCATCACTTTTTTTCCAAAGCCAAACCAAGTATCTTCCTCTTCTCTCTTCACATTTCTCTTTTTCTTCTCTTTTTCTTCACTGATTGAAGCAACCACCCTCAAAGCCTTGCTAGCCGATTGCTTTCAAAAGCTGAAACCTGAACTATTTGTTAGTTGATTCTTCTTCTTTGGCCGAATCTCCTATTCTCCTTAACTCTATTTTTCCAAAAGCTAAATCCTCAATTCTCTCATCCATCTGTCGACCATCTCCTCTCTTTTTCATAGACTTCTTTTCTTCTCCCTGTTTCTACAAAAGCTAAAACTTCCATACTTTCTAGTGTTTTCAGAAGTCGAATCTCTTAGATCACTTCTCTTCTTGCATTTTGACTAGATCTATAATCGGTCTGGACTAGGCTATTGTTTAGAGACTCTCCTCTGTCAAGACAAGCTGGTGGTAAGTACTCGAATCCTTTCTTTCGTAATCTTATGATTTAAGAAAAGCTGAAAACCCTTATCTTTTCAGGGTGGCTATCGGTTTTGATTCCTTATGGATAAATACCTATGTTAGCCTTTTCTTTTGATTCTCATGTGTTCTAGTATGGTAAAGAGGCGATCTAACAAGGAGCAGTTGGAGGCTACGGCCATTGAAGTGATCTAGATCTAGATCTGTGGTCTAGATTTCAGCTACGGTAAGGGATAGTGATATGGTAGTAGTTGCCGAATGTGTATGTCAATGTGATGATAATTTCTGGTTGGGTTGTGGTTTAACGTGTGATTAATTGCTTTAGGATTTTCGTTCGAGGGAATGTCTGACGTTAATCGTAATCAGGTGTGTAATCGACACCTTCTGGTAGACTAGATCAGTAAAAGCCAAAATACTGACATTCATGGTCTTACGAGCGTGCGAACGCTCGTGGGTCGGTTTGAAACCTCCGTGTGCCCTAATTTCCATATAAATCCTTCACTATTCATCATCTTCTCACTCAAAACCCTAACCCCTCTCCTACCACCACTCATTCTAGCCACTCCTTACGCCGCCGCCGATCTAGCCTAAGCCACCATGCCCGTGTAGCACATCCATGACCGTGCTCCACCCTAACATATACCTCTTCGGTTCCTTTCCCCTCCCTTTTCTCTTAATTTTTACTTTATTTTAATTATTTATATATTCATTGTTACATTTATTCAGTTATTTAACCTATTTAATTATATGATTCTCATACATTTTGCATGATTGATTTGGAATACTTAGCACGCCACTTTGAACCATTCTTTGGATGCCATTTTTAGTTATCTTAAGTAATTGATTCTTAGAATATATTGCTAACCATAGCTACTACTATCTCCATTACTTTGTTCTATGCTTAGGATAACTCGAAACACTGAATTTATTGAAACTACCTATTGCATTGAGTACTTAGTAGTATTGATTAGTTTAATTTGTCATTTAGTTTAGTAACTTTTAAATATTCATAGTATACGTCCACCTTTCCTAAGTTTCATTAAACTGTTACTCTTATTTTCTTTCAAGAACAATGTCGTCCTTACGAGGAAAGAAAGCCGTCGTACTCGCTTCCAAAAAGCGAAAAGAGCCCCAGTGGTATTTTCTCTAGAGCCGTCACAGAAATTAGACACCGCTTCCTCCAGTTCCTGGAAAGTTCCCAAGAAGAACTATTTTAGATTTTCAAAGCAAGGCCGCATTAGAGCAGGTCCAATTGGCAAACGCAGTTTAGGCTTTATTAACAACGGACCCATGGGACCAATTCTTCCAGATCATCGAGCCTACATACCTTGAGCTTACTTTAGAGCTCTGCTCCATATTCCACCTCAAAATAGTCATGTCCAGATATGACGATCCAGGGACGATCCAGTTCTGCCTCGGGAGCCTAGTCCGACAGCTTAGTGTACCTGAGTTCGATATAGCACTGGGCCTATATACTGAGCAATTCATGGAAGAGGAAGACCTCTTCGAGCTTCACCACCATATCCACTTCTCTCCCTCTAAGTGCTGGCAAGCCCTAGTCCCTGTTCCGACCACCTACGACCCTAGTCGCTCCAAGGCGACAGCTCTCGCCCCATTGCTGAGGTACCTTCATGCCCTACTCACGCATACATTGATGGGCAGACGAGAAAGCACCAGCATTGTTAACACCCATGACGTATGTTTCTTGTAAAGCATGATGCACGGGCACGTGCTCGACCTCCCCTACTTCATCGCCCTTGCCATTCAACACCAGACAGAGCGACATCGTAGGGGCATGATCTCGATGGGCCCATATGTGCCTCGTCTAGCCCGCCACTTCGGCCTCCTCAACACAGCAGGCCAAACATCCTTCTATACTCTCATCAGCCAAATGTCCCCTCAGGGCATCCAAAGCATGCTTTATATGGGGATGATTGAGCACTAACACGGGACTGATCCTCCTCAATATCGTCTAACCCACTTTACCGAGTAGGAGGACTTAGAGGACATTACTAATGATGTCCTTCCATCCCACGAAGAGCCACCGCCCATTCGTCATCCAGTTCATGCGGCAGCTTTAGATTCTGACATCTCTAAGCGCTTTACATGATTCGAGCAACAGTGTTTTTAGCGCCTTGATCACATTGGTGCTACCCTCTATCAGATTTGTCAGCATCTTCACATCTCACTGCCACCCCCACCTCACGAACAATCTAAGGATTAGGACTCTCAAGTCCTCTTATCTTTTTCTTTATTTTCCTTTTTATTTTTATTCTTCTTTTTATTTTATTTAAACTTTATCTTTTTCATTATTTGAATTTCAGCATTCTAAAAACTTAGCTTATTTTATTTTAAACATTTCATATCGGCTATTTCCTAACGAGTACATTGTGCTAATCTACATTCCCTAAAATTTTATCAATGCTATCGCAGTTTCAAAGAGCCTAAAACCTCAAATCCAACTCTAATGGGAAAACCCTGCCACGACTGCTGGGTCCTACTCGACCACGATCATAGCCACCAAGATAATACACTTTTGGCACAGAGATTGTGGATCGACACCCTTTCCCACAAGTTTCCACACTTCCAACTCAAGGATACCATCTAATTTTCATGGAGTTTCACTTCTCCCCTAATACTATTTTTTTATGCTTCTATTTTCACTAACTTTATCTTTGTACATTGAGGGAAATGTACATCTTCAGTGTGGGGGAATTCACTTTCACTTTTTGCATTATCCTCGAACCCCCTGAAAATTTTTGCCATTAACTTTTTGCATTGTTCTCAAATCCCTGAATCTTGGCCTTAACAATTAGAATGAATTCCGATTGATTTATGATTTTTATTGATATGTTGAGGATTAAGACATAGGTATTTATGCTTTGATTATTCAAACTTTAAGACATTAGAGAATCAAGCATGATAAGTTGAAATTTTTGAGAATTTAAATTTTTCTAGGTTGTTTTCCCCAGATTTAGGAGTTATCTTGAGATTTGAAATTCGCAGGATCGACATCAAAAGCCAAAATTCTGATGAGATTTTTGAGCCTTTTAAGCATACATCCTTTCGTGCTCACTTTTATTGTTGCTTTGAGTGAGTCAATATTGATCTATTATTCTAGAACTTGCTTCAATTATACATGTTGAGACCACATCATTAATTTGATATACTGAAATGATAAAGGCATCTAGGTTTTTACCCACTTACTCCATAAAAGCCTACCTTCATAATTAACCCCTAGCGAACCCCATTGAGCCTAACAAACCATTCATTGACTTACCCTCAATGTTAACCTATAACCCATTTTTTTTACATTCCCCTAAATTAGTTTGATCCCTATTTTTGTCGAGATTTGAATTGAATAATTATCTATCTATGTTCTCTGTTTCAGTTAGTTAAATTTGTAAAGTATTCAATTTGTTCTTACAAAAAACCCGTATGTATATTTTAGTTGTAATTCAATGTTTTGCATATTTCCATGTAATTTTGAGTTTTTATTCTTAAACGATGTTATCCAAAAGAAAAAGGTCTTATTCTAGGAGTATGTTTCAGTAATAGAGATTTTTCTAATTAAATGATTTTTCAGTTCAAACTCGATTTTAACCCTTTTTTTCAGCTTGTGACCACACACCTACCCACGTTACAACCCTCTAAAGACCTTTTGATTGATGTATCATGTTAATACATAGTGGTGGAGATTTGATTTTCCTGCAAGCTTATGGTAATAACTTTTCATGTTGACTAATGAGTGCTTAATTTCAATTTCTGAACCCTAAACACTTCGAGTGGATAGGGTGAATCTTTAATGAGATGTCACCTTTTGTTGATTTTGAATCCAAGGTAATTACTTAGAAAAGGGGAGAAAACCTATGCTTCTGTGATAAAATTCTCAACTTGGATTGTTTGAAACATTGATGTTCTTTTAGTTGAATTCTCAATGTATGATTACTTGTGGATTAATTCGAAACATTATTGATAAGGGTTATAAGTTGAGAAGAATGATTTTTACTTGTGAGTTGAGATTTTGCTTGAGGATAAGCAAAGGCTTAAGTGTGGGGGTATTTGATAAACTATGAATTATACATATTTCTATCTCACATTTAGCACATTTATGGATGAATTATCATTAGAATTGTGGAATTTGATGCTCCTAATCCTTTAATTTCATGTTTTATACTTAGGTGAGCATAAGGAAGAGAAAAGAGCAAGGAATGGGCCAAAAATGGGCAAAATAGGCCCAAATCAATAATCATCACGCCTAGATTTTAGCACACGGGCAACCCACATGGCCGTGCCATATTGATAGGCTCGAGCACAACCTAGGCTCGATTCACACGAGCATGTCACACGGGCGTGTCTCTATCATGACGAGTTTCAATTTCACGCGGAAAAGGCTACTTAGGGGCTAAGAATGACATTCCAAACTCTATATAAAGACCCTGGAAAGAACTATAAGGGTGTACAGTATCCTCGCTAAGACTTAGAGTAGAAGACAGAGAATTACTCGAAGGAAAGTCGTTTGATCCATCTCAGAAGCAAGGATCAACATCAAGAATGAAGATCTCCCTTCAATTCTTTTAGGGGTTTTGGGTTTTCTTTATGTTTTGTTGTTCTCTTTCTTCTAAGATGTTATCTTTAATAATTATAAACTAAACCCCTAAATACCTGAAGGGGATGAAACCTAAGATGAATCTTTTTATTGTTATCTAAACTATATGATAAATATTTGATTTGTTCTTAATTGTGTTTTTAATTCTTGAATTGATATTTTCGGGATATTAATTTAAGTCAAATGTGCTTAGGCAGAGGAGCAAAAGTCCTTGTTTAAGAGTAGATCCAACACAAATAAGCAGAGTTGATCGCAATCCTAGACATAGGATGACGAAAATCTACCGGATTAGAGTCAAATCTAATATAGGGATCCATAAATCAAGTTAATGGAAGACTAGGGGTGTTAATTAGAAAGATATTTCAATTAATCAACCTAGGATTAGTTGTTCTTGTTCTCGACGGAGATATTAACATAATTTAGGGATCTCTATGGATCAAGTTGAATGAAGAAATCGTCTAGTTTAGAGTAGATAACAAGTGAAGTCTAGGTGGATTCTTCCTTAGGTATTATCTTTATCACTCAGTTTTCCCAAAGCAATTCCCCAATTTACTCTTTGACGCATCCTTAGTTTAGTTTAGAGTTAATTAGTTTACACAAACCACCTCTTTATTTTTAGGCTAGATAATAGGAAGAAAGTCATTACTAGTACTTTTAGTTCCTTGGATTCGATATTTTGGTCTTGCCACTAACTATACTACTATTCGTGTAACACCCCTCACCCATATCCATCACAGAATACGAGTATGAGGTGTTACTAAACAAACACTCACTCGATCAATTGATTTCGAAACACAATTTTGCTATAAAATTTAAAAAATTTTTGTTAATGCACAAGAATTTCTCATTATGGGCCTATGAGGCCCAAACGATACATTAGGTGCGATCCGAAACCAAACCGGAACTTTTCGAACACTTATGAAATTTTTCCCAAATGGTGTCACACGCCCGTGTGACTTATGACATGCCTGTGTTATGAACATCGAGCATTCTGTTTCTTTCACACGGCCGTGGCACATGCCCTTGTGCAGACCGTGTCCTTCACACGGCTGAGACACACGGCCGTGTCTCTGCCTGTGTGACCACACTTAGGCTATTTTCCAAGCCCTTAGTGTGCTCTTAAGCTCTTCACACTCGTATACATTGCATAAACGTTTAACATATCCTTCACTACTCTTATCTAGACTATCAAACACATGAGATATGCCTAACCTCATTTAACATTTTCCGCAATACATGCACAAGAACAGGCTTATAAATCCATAACCGCTAAGGATCACATTTCATGACCTTAAACAAATTGATGACATGAGTCGATTTATTTGGCCATTTCACAAGAATACAACTATTTGTAACTATATCTTAATACATGCCACTCACGCAAAAGCAAACGGGAATGGTTATTAATCCATCCTGACAAATTGATAGTGTGTTGCCGCCTCCGACGATCTTCAACCCCGAGCCGACCTGACAACACTAAAAGAAATAAAAGGGGGTGTAAGCTTTAAAGCTTAGTAAGTTGGCATATAACAACAAGCAATTTAATTAACAAAACATTTCCATTTTCCTAAGGAGTATTCTTAAGAAAATAGAGGCATTATCCATACGGTTTCACTTTTCACTCATGTTCCGCTTAGATTGTTTTCTAAGTTACAGTCGATAAATTAATTATAACTTAAGCTACAGAACTTGAAATTAAGTTTGATCAATTTTTACTAAAACTAGACTCATATGTATTCTTACAATAAAAATTTTAGAATTTTTGGTTGGGCCAATTAATACAGTTTATTCATTGAAGTCTCCCCTCTTTTGCGGTTTAGCAGGTCTGACCACTCTTCACTAAAATTTAATTATATTTTTCTACCAAATTCAAATGAGGTTATTGTTTCTTTCTTCTGAAAATAGACTCAATAAGGAATCCAACCATACAAATTATGTTTCTTAAATATTTTGTGCAGTTTTTAATGATTTTTACAATTAAGAACATGGGATCATGAAATCAATCTGAATCAATCTTACAAAAATATAACTATCTCAAAACACAGAATTTCTTTGTTTGCTCTGTTTCTTTTATATGAAAATAGATTCAATAAGATTTAATTTTATATCTCATTCCACTTCTAACTCAATTTCCACAATTTTTGGTGATTTTTCAAATTCACTACACTACTGCTGTCCAAGTCTGTTATATTTCATTTTCACTCTTTCAAGCTTTCATTGATATAGCATTAACGATAACACTTACCTCTTATCGATCTTACCTAAATTCGATCATATAACAAGCATATTTCTGTTAACTTATACACATACGTACCTGCACTTATTCATAAGATTTCACTTTCACACTTACACATATAAATGCATCATAGAAAGGAACATATTGTTTCATCATACACATGGTCATAATCACTTTCTATTTCACTTAATTATGTCATTTTGCTACCCGTTGAACCATGCGGAATTCTAAAGGATACTCGGAAAGATGCACAAAAGTGCCACTCATATATTGTAGCCAAAGCTACCACTGATATGTAGCCAAAGCTACCATGTAACCCGCCCATAAGCGAACTCAGACTCAACTCAACGAGCTCGGGCATTCTCATCCATAAGTGAACTCGGACTCAACTCAACAAGCTCGGATGCCTAGTTACATCTCACGAACTCGGACTCAACTCAAAGAGCTTGGAACTCAACTATCCTAGTGACATGTCACTTGTATCCTAATCTATTCCCAAGGTTCAAATGGGATTCTCCTCAAACATATATTTTTGTCGTCTTCCTTAGAATGCTGGAACCGATACTTGATAGCATTTAATATTTATCAAGTAGTTCACATAATTTGCATATTACTAAATAATAATTCACAAAGCATAATATTTCATGATAATAAACATCATATCATACAAATAACATTAAATTACTTAAAATAACAATTATGTTACCGCATTTACACATGAACTTACCTCGAATGCAAAAATGGCTAACTTTTTCAACTTAGCCTATAACCTCGTTCTAGGTCCGAATTTCGTGTTTTCCCGATCTAACATATCAAATAACACTCATTTAATGATCACCTTATTCAAATTAGTCCAAAAATCACACTTTTACATTTTTACAATTTTACCCCTAAAGTTTGTCAAAATTATGATTTTGCCCCTAGTCTCGTAGATAAACTTTTATTCAATTTCTTTGCATTTTAGGCCTAACCGAATCATTTCATGCATATAGCAGCCCAGAATTCTCATTAAAACACAAACTCATGGCCAATTTTATAACTTTTGCAATTTAGTCCTTTAGGACATTTTCGTCGAAAATCACTCGGTAAAAACCATTTCCCTAACCTTAAACATGAATAATCTACCATAATGCATCAAAATACACAATTATTCAACACGGGTCAATTTTTAAACATGAACCATAGCTCAAAATAATGGTAGAAATAGGTAGATTATGATGCAAGGATTTCAAAAATACGAAAAACATTAAAAATGGGGCTAGGAATCACTTACTATTGAGCTTGGAAAGCTTGAAACCCTAGCCATGGCTTCTCCCATAAAACATTTGGCCATAGCAAGAAGAATGAGCATATTTGTTTTCCTTTATTTTGTCTTTTACTCAATTAAAACATTAAATGACTAAACTACCCTTAAGGCTTTTCTTTCAATTTTGTCCTGTTCATGCCCATTTTTGTCCATCAAATTATCTAATGGTCTAATTACCTTTTAAGGACCTTCAATTTAAAACTTCATAACAACTAGACACTGCTAACATATGGACCTCAACTTTTGCACTATTTACAATTTAGTCCTTTTTACCAAATTGAGTGCCCAAACATCGAAATTTTCGAACGAAATTTTCACAAAATTTTTTTGTGAAATCGTAGATCATAAAAATTATAATAAAAATACTATTTTTCTCGTCAGATTTCTGGCCTCGAAACCATTGTTCCGGCTAGGCGCTAGTTCGGGATATTACAATTCGATAGGTGCGCTTGCCTTTTATCGTGAGAATAGTTAGTTTCTAGGTATGATCAATTTTATTACTTCATCAGATCACGATCAATAGGTGCTTTGGGATAAGTTACCTTGATTTGGCTACTGGCCATGGTATAGGTACTTGTCAGATGAAATGTTTGTATGTCCGATTCTTAATTTAGATGACTCAACGAATGAGCCACGGTTATGAATTTAGAAGATATTGTATGAAATTAGCAGGTACGTATGATGTACATATTTGTTTATGAGGAAATAGGTGATGAAATCATTTGATCAATGGAGGAAAGTCCTTGTATTTGCGTAAACCATGTGGTAAGTCATGGAGAAAGGTTTGTGACATTGTGTACATGGTTTGATTTGGGTAAATAGTTGATTTACTATTGTTATTATATATTGAATTACTTGCTTATGACTTAGTAAGCTTTAAAGCTTACTTGATGTGTTCATTCCTATTTTATAGATTATCGAAGCTACTGAAGGCTCGAGAATTGTCGAGGATCTTCATCGCACTATTCGAACGCATTTTGGTACCTTTTATAGTTGTAAATAACAAGTATGGATGTATAGGCTAGGGTATTTTGAGTATATTTTGAATTGTATATAAGTTAAGCCAAATTATTTGGCTAACTAATAGTTTGTGCTCATGCTTGGAATTGGTATGTGCCTATGATGCAAATTTGGTAAGCCTTATGATGCATAATGGTCCATTTGGATATGGTCATTTTAAAATGAACCAAGTGATAGTTTTGTAAGTTTTGAATATGAATTGGAGGAAGTATTGAATGAGTTGTGGATTATAGATATCGATGTGAATGTATTTTATGTTATAATATGTTTTGATATGGATTTGGTTGTTAATGAATTGGTCTTAATGCTGTATGTTTTGGAGCTTGAAATTGGCTTGAATTTGGTTGTAAATGTTGCATATTGGTTTTTATAGGTATAGGGCAAAATTGGGTGTGAAGATGGCTTAAACCAAGCCTATTTCGTGCAACACGGTATGAGCACAAGGGCGTGTGTCTCGACCGTGTAACCGCTATTTTTAGCAAAATTAGATAGTATGGCACACGGACTGGACATACGGCCGTGTCTAGTGACCATGTGACCCTAATCAGTATTGAACATGGGTTAAGGTGAAATGTGAGGCACGGTCGTGTGAGACACAGGGCCTAGCCACACGGGCGTGTGCCCTATTTTAAAGGAAGATTTTTATAAGTTTTATAAAAATTTTAAAAGTTATCAATTTAGTCTCGACTCATTCCTTAAGTATGTTTAAGGTCTCGAAGACCTTCTAGAGGGACTTTATGCTTATGTATGACAATTATGTGATGGTGGATGATATGTGTACGTAATATGATTGTATATTGATGTGTATTGATTGGTAATGCTTCGTAACCCTAGTCTAGAGATGAATACAGGTTAGGGGTGTTACAAAACGATAGCTTTGTTCCGTAATATAGCTGAATGGCTCAGTCCACATATATGGTGTGTAGGGTTGGATGGGCCTTCGAGATCCTATATGGTGTGTTTGGTTGGATGAGCTAACAACTCTTATATGGTGTGATCGGGGGACGAAGAGGTGTGTTGGCTTGACGGGTGGGTTATTTTAATACTATACTGCATACATACGCATCTGTTTGGATCGTGCTACATGAAAGATAATTAGACTATTTCTGTCTAATTGTATTTGACTGTTTCTGTCTGGCTGTATAGTATTGGTTCTATGTGAATGAAAAGTGCTCATGATTGTGTCTGATTGTATTTTGGTATGCGCAAATTGTTACTATCTATCCGGACTTCTATCTCGAGTCTACCATATGGTTTTGTATAACTCTGTAATATGTTCCGCTTCTGAACTACTTTCTGGCTTTCTATTTTTGATTCTGTAGTTAGTTGGTTTGATCTCACACTGAGCTCGTATAGCTCACCCCCTCTTCTGTTTCCCTTTCAAGTACAGTTCTGAATTCTGGCACTAGACTCGGTATTTGGAGGCCTCAGACAGTCATGGTGAAAAATGAATTAACAGTTCCCATTTTTAGTTTCCAGTTTTGTTATTCGATTTTGAACTGTAAGGTTTTATAATACTATGCTATAGTTTCCATTTTAAATTTCTATTCATATATTTTATTCTGGTAATTCTACGGAGGATTTTTTTTTTAACAATTAAGTGTTTTTGGTTCATTAAGAAATGAATGTTTTCAGAAGAGGAATTTAGAATGATTGTTTTATAAAATTTTCTTAGGATTACTTCGGTGATCAATGTAGCACGTCTAAACTTCTAGGCCGGGTCTAGGGTGTTACATCATACTTGTGAAGTTTGAATGGTTTGATACATGTTAATAAAGTCATAAATAGTTGAAAGTATTGTTAACTAAAGCATCAATTTTAGTTTAGCTTGAGTCGGGTAAAGAGTTTGTAAGTTTTTAGTGATGCATCATTGAACGGTTTGGGATGTGTTTTGATGCAAGAAGGAAAAGTAGTAGTGTATGCTTCTAGACAGTTAAAGCCGCATGAAAAGAATTTTTCGACGCACGACTTAGAGTTGGCCACAATTGCTTTTGCATTGAAAATTTGGCAACATTATTTATTCGGTGAGAAGTGTCACATATTTACGGACCACAAAAGTTTGAAGTATTTCATGACTCTGAAAGATTAGAATTTGTGACGACAAAGATGGTTTGAGTTGTTGAAAGATTATCAGTTAGTGATTGATTATCATCTTGGAAAAGCAAATAAAGTCACGGATACTCTGAGTAGAAAATCTTTATTTGTTTTACAAGCAATTAATACATGATTAACATTGTTAGATGATGGATCGATCTTAGCTAAGTTAAAAGCAAAATCGATGTTTATTCAGCAAATCTATGAAGCTAAAAAATGTGACAGTGAATTGAAAGCAAAAAGAATACAGTGTAAGTCGACTACTAATTCAAAGTTTTAGATAGGAACTGATTACTTATTGTTCTGAGGTAGAATTTGTGTACCAAGAGATCTAGAGCTTATACAAAAAATTTTGAATGTAGCACATAGTGGTTATTTATCTGTTCATCCAGGGAGTACTAAAATGTACAATGATTTGAAATAGTTGTACTGGTGGTTGGGTATGAAATGAGACATTTCAGAGTTTGTATCCAGATGCTTGGTTTGTCAACAAGTCAAAGCTGAGCATCAAGTGTCTTCAGGACTACTATAGCCTGTGATGATACTAGAGTGGAAATGAGATAGAATTATGATAGATTTTGTATCGGGAATGCCACGATCTCAGAAAAAAAGATGCCATCTAGGTTACCGTGGACCATTTGACAAAATCTGCGCACTTCATCCCGATACATACAGATTTTTCACTCGATAGATTAGCTGAATTGTACATCTCTGAGATTGCCAGATTACACGGGGTGCCAATTTCTATAATTTCAGATAGGGATCTGAGGTTTACGTCGCAATTTTAGAAAAAAAATTGTAAAAAGCTTTCGATACGCCGTTGCATTTTAATACTGTATTTCATCCTCAAATCGATGGTCAGTCTGTGAGAGTGATTCAGATTCTCAAATATATGCTTCGTTGTTGTGTTTTAGAGTTTGAAGGCAATTGGGAAAAATATTTACTATTGGTTGAATTCGTGTATAACAATAGTTTTCAATCGAGCATAAAATGGCACCGTATGAAGCATTGTATGGTCGTAAATGTCAAACTCCATTGTACTCAACCGAGCTTAGTGAGAATAAGATTATCATGGTTGATTTAATCAGAAAGACTAAAGACAAAGTGAAAGTATTTTGTGATAGTTTGAAAACAGCTTCAGATAGATATAAATCGTCTGTGGATTTGAAACGTAAAGACATTGAATTTCAAATCGATAACAAAGTGTTTCTAAAAATATCACCTAGAAGAAGATTCTTCGATTTGGTCACAAAGGAAAATTAGATTCGCATTTTTTCAGGATGTACGAGATTATCAAGAGAATAGAGCTAGTGGCATATCGACAAGCTTTACCATCAGAGTTAGAAAAGATCCATAATGTGTTCCATGTGTCGATGTTACGCCGATATAGATCACATCTGTCACACGTAATTTCTCCAATAGAGATTGAAATTTAGCCTGATATAATGTATAATGAAGAAATGATCAGAATTCTAGCTAGAGAGGCTAAAGAGTTGAGAAGTAAAAGCATAGCTTTAATAAAGGTTCTATGGCATCGTCACGGGATTGAAGAAGTTATGTGGGAACCCAAGGAAGCTCTGAGAAAATGCTACCCTAACCTAGCCCGTTTTTAGTCAAATCGAAGCAGTGGTTTTGAAACCAAAAATTTTAGGTTGTAATAATTATTTTATTATTATTTTAATGTCTACAGCATGATAGTATGATTGTGTGAAAATTTCTTTAAGAAATTTTACTATTTGAATGCTTAATTTATAAAAAAGGACTAAATCGCGTAAAGTGTAAAAGTTGTGTTCTATAAGCTAAAGGGATCTAATAGCTATAGAACTTTAAAGTGGAGGTCCTTAAGTGGTAATTAACCCATTAATGAGTTAATGTATGATAATGGCTTGGCATTTAGTGAAATAATTAATTTCTGAACTTTCTAACTTGCGAACATTATAAAAGGCGTCATCTGGGTGAATGCTGGAGAAAGTCAGGAGCATGTCTCAGATGCGGGTCTAAGGAGCATCGGGTTCGGGATTTCCAAGTCGCTTTTGGGTCAAGTATGTATTGTTTGGGTGTGATGTTTTGGATATAGAAATTGTATGCATGTGATATCTATCTGCTTCGATGGTTAGATGTTAGGATGAGAGTGCGCCGGTAGTGTAGTGGTGTAGTCTGGTTTGTGCAACTGTTCTGATAATTGGAAATTTCAGAGACAAAATTTCTTTAAGGAGGGGTGAATTGTAACGCCCTGAATTTTGGCCTAAAAGTATTAGACCTTGAATAAGGGAACAGTTAGGAGACTACACATAAGTAATTAATTGTGAAAAAAATATAACACAATTAAATGTCTACTTCAATGGTTAAGGGTCCTAAGAAGTGTTGGAGAAGTATTGGGTTCAAACCTGGGCTTTAGCAAAAGTTTTAGTTTTTCCTCTTAAGTAAACCTTGCCTTTAGCATGTAGGTCTTTTAAATATTTGTGGTTAAAGTGTAACACGGAAAGCTTACTTGTAAGGTGGAAAGTGGCGCGACTAAGGTTACAAGGGAGTTGGAGTTCGAGTCTCATGTTGGACAAGGGAGTATTTATTTTACTTTTTTACTGCATGAGAAGTGGAGTTTGACTAGAACTCTGTATGATGGAATTTGAATGAGTCATGGAGATATTCAAAGAGGAAAAAGAGGGATTTGGATAGGGATTTGAAGAGAGATATTTGGAGGAAATTACGGAAATTTTGAAAATAGGAGAGTTGTATGGGAGGAGGTCTTTGTGTTGAATTTTCCCTTGTGCATTTTCAGTTTTTTTTCTCATTTGTTCTATTGGCCGAATTTTACATTTTTTCGGGTATTCTTCTCTTTGTGTTTTGGGTGCAACGTTAGTCACTTTTTGTTTTCGTCAACTTTTGTGAAAGCCGAACCTCTCTTTATCATTCGGGCATTTACGTGTTTGCTCGCTTTTCTCTTTTGGTCGAATTTACTGCCTCTCCCTCCTCTCCATTTAGTAAATATGACCAAATACATTTTACACCTCCCTCTTTATTTTCTTCTCGATATTTAGTGAACTGAATGCGTTGGAAGCTGACACACCTTTCTCCTTCTCTTCCTCTCTCACCCTTGGCTCGTAAGAGCTTCTTTCCCTTACCTTATTCTTTTCGGTTTTCTTTAGTAGCCGATTCTTCATATCTTCCTTCTCCCCCTTTTAAACCGAATATACATACTTTCTTTCTTGCTCTACCCCGTCGTTGTTTGGTAGCCTGGAGGCTATGGATCGATGGCTTTTAAACCTTTTTCCCCTCTCAACAAATAGGGTTTTTGATTAGTTTTTCCCTTGGCTTATTATTGGGATTTTTCCAAGAAAGCATTTCATTTCCCCTTTTGTTCTTTAGGCTAACGTTTTTTGAGGTTGCTACCGAGTCTACTCTATTGCATTCTCCGCTTATTTGGAATCCTATTCGGTCCTACATATCGTGATTTCGGTAAGTGTGTTTCACTGAGGATCAATTATTTGTATAGATATATTTTGATGGGTGGTTCATTTTGTTTGTCGATATTAATCAAGGAGTGGGTAATCACTCTTGATCAGCAGTGAGGTACAAGTATCTGTTAGTTCAAGCTAGGTAGGTGAGTGTGGTTTAAGTGTTGAAGTATATTAACTAAGGCTGGTTATATTTCTATTTATATGCGAGTAATCATGTATTGCGATTGGATATAGGTTTTTGTATTCCAGGATTATTTGCACTCTTCGTAAATAAAGGTGTGTATCAGTACCCTGTAGTTGTTAATCAGCAAAAGAGCCACAAATGTGTGTGTACACACACACTGATTTAACTGTAAAACGATAAAAGTTGAAAAGCTAAAACTTGGCAAATGATGCCACACGGTGTGCGATCGCACGTATGGTGAATCGAACCCACGAAACATGGGCAAAATACTATAGAGGCCACCATGAACGAGCTCATGGGCTTAGGCCATCATGGGCCGCGTTGGGCTAAAATGGGCCGTGTGGGCCCAATGGGCTCGTGGGCCTCACATGGTTAAGTCTCACAGGTATGTGGGAATATTGGACCCGGCTGTGTCGCACACATGGCTAAGGTCGTTTCTAGGCTTAGTGGTCCAGACGGGCGTGTGGGCCCACTTGGGTAGCGTAATGGGCCTTTGGCCCATATATACTGTTATGCATGTTGAGGTTACGCAAGTCACTCGAGATGACTGTGGACCTTCTGAAGGGTCGGTAAGTGAGTCTAGACCCATTCTGTTGGAAATGACTGAATTACCCCTATAGGGTAAAATGACCGAATTACCCCTGTAGGGTAAAATGACCGCAGTACCCCTATAGGGTAAAATGACCATAATACCACTGTAAGTTAAAATGACCGTAATACCTCTATAGGGTGAAATGAATATTATGCTCCATATGTTATGTATGACTGATTTGCTATATGATATATTTATGACCATGATTGATCATGACATTCTGCATTCACGTGTGATGTTATGACATGACATTCTCCATGGGGATGGGTGATTATGGACGGAGGAAGTTCATGGCTTCTAGCCATCCTGATTATGGCTCTGTGCCATCCTGATTATGGCTTTGTGCCATCCTGATTATGGCTCTGTGCCATCCTATTTATGGCTCTATGCCATCCTGTTTATGGTTTATAACCATTCTGTTTAGGGCATTTGGCCATTTCGTTTACCTGCAGCTTTGCTGCGATACTAGTTAGTGCCGCAACCGGTGCTAACTCTGAAAGTGTAGGGATGGGTGGGTAATTTATTCCCCACAGTAAGTGTAGGGTTGGACAGGAGATGGAGTGCAGGGTTGGTTGGGGGTAACATGCACCATGCATATTGATAAATGATATTGCGTACTGTTCTTACTGATTTCTGATACGGTTATGGGCTAAGGCCCTCGCTGATACTGTTTTGTAATGGGCTTAGGCCCAGGATGTTACTGCATTTTGTATGTCTGGCAAATTATTTATATTAGAGGATTACACATTGAGTTTTCATAAACTCACCCCTCTGTTGAACTGTACAAGTGATCCTCAGCGTTAGGCAGATTGGTGCTGCGAGGGTCTTGGAGGTGGCTACACTACTGCTCCTATTTTCTTTTATTGGGCTTTTACTTACTTTTAAATTTTTTTCTGGGTTTTTACTTGTGTAATAAGGCCTCTCCAATTTTCAAGCTTTCAATTTGAGACTTTATTCATTATGATTTATATTTGTTAGAAGTAGAGCACGATTTTCCAAAACGATAATTGCTTTCAAAACATCACGTTTTCGCAAAACTGTTGAAATGATTCTGCAACAAACAATGTTTTAAAAGTAATGGTGTTTTAAAATGGTTAAAAATGGCTAAGATGATTTAAGAATTAACAAAGAGGCTTTAACCTTCAAATGCGGTTTTATTAGGAAGAACAAGTTTTCAAAAAATACTCTAATGTGACACCGCCAGATTTGGTCATAACATCTAGGTCGGGTTTGGGGTATTACGGTATATGTGATTGTAAGTAATTATATGAGTAGATAGCTTATAATGTTTGGTCTATAATTGCTATGTGATTGCCTTAATTATGAATTGGTGATTTGAATTGGCATATCAGTTATGTGATAGGCACAACAGTGACCATGTGCAAATGACCATTTAGGTAGCTTTTGAAGTTGATAAATAAAATGTTTATAATGGTCAACTTTGATAATTGATAGAAATTGGTTAAATGGTATTGAAGTTGAATGATTAGTTAGGAGGTTTTAAGCATTTTGATTGTTGGTATGGAAATTGTATGAATTGGACTTGATAGTTTGTTGTTTTAAATGTCTATTAAGGATATGGTCGCAATCTATTCGATTTGTTTAGATTGATGCAAGATTGGGTGAGAAATGTTGCTTGTAACCTAGCCTATTTTCGTCCACACTGGCAGAGACACGGGAGTGAGTCTTAACCATGTGTGACACACGATTAGGTAACACGATCGTCTGTCCTCTGTAGTTTTTAAAGGAATCAAGTCAAGGAGTTACACAGACTAGTCACATGGGTATGTGGTTGGCCGTGTGACACAAGTTAGAGAGTTACACGGGGTAGGACATGGTCTGGGACACGGCTATGTGATCCCATTTTGAATGTCCACAAGGCCTATGACACAAACATGTCTTTTGGCCGTCTGAGACACACGGCCTAGCCACATGGGCGTGTGTCCCCTATATGTGAAAATTTTCAAAGTTTTCCTTGAAATTTCGTAAGCTATTGGTTTAGTCTCGAACCACTCCTACTGAATGATTTGGGCTTCATAGGCTCATGCTAGGGACAATGTGAATGATTTTGAATAATGTTCATTTGGAATTGGAAATTGTATGTGAAATGAATGTTAAATGTATGATTGTTATTCTTATAAGTCCGGTAATGCTCCATAACCCTATTCTAGTGACATATGCGGGTTAAGGGTGTTACAGTATATGTTGTTCTTTTAATAGATTAACAGTAGAAGTTAGTTATATGCAAGAGCAAATATTTGTCTGTTCATGCATTCATATGTATTTTACTTTAGGATAAGCGAGAACTCAGGCTTGGGGGTGTGATAACTTTTAAAAGGAGTTACACTTCATGCCTTTAGACCAAGTCAATTGCTCGTAGTTAGGTACATTTACTAGTATTTTTATCATTGCATGAGGAACTTGGACTGTCTTTAAATATCTGTTACTTTTAACTGCATGTGGAATGTAACGCTCCTCAGCCGTAACCGTCGCCAGACATAGGTACGAGGCATTACTGAACATACACTGCACGATCGTTTGATTTCTATCACACGGTCGATACACACGGCCGTGTCTCCACCCCATGTGTTTACTACAAAACATTTAATTTTCATAATTTCAGGTGCAGGGGACACACGGCCTATCAACACGCTCGTGGCTGGCCGTGTGTCACACATGGCCTAGACACACACCCGTGTGTCTACCCGTGTGGACAATTATAGGCTATTTTCCAAGCCAATTGCCACCCTGAAACACATACCAATATCAACCAATTTTGCCATTTCACATTATAACATCAAAACTCATCAAAACGTACATATTAAACCATCCACTCACAAACTTTATCTATCATCAAGCATGCACATCCACACACATTTTTCATTTGCTATGCAAGCTTGCACATCAATAGATTACAAAATTTTTTTGACAAAATATGACTTAACCATTCATGGCTCATTTCTCACGACCAAAGTACCAAAACACTACTATCAACAAATGGACCCAAAAGGACTATGACACATAACCAAAACAATAGACCATCTATACATGCCATAATCTTAGGTGTTTAAACAAAATACCAAAATGTTTGTTGATAGTGTTGATGGAATCCTGTTGATCGCCAAACCACAGTTTGCTTGACGAACCTATAAGGGAAAGGATAAGAAAGGGGGTAAGCTAAATAGCTTAGTAAGTCTATATTTAAATGAATGAGCAATTTAAACCAATAATACAAATTCAAAATAAGTAAGTTTTCTTATTACCACATTAAAATTAAGCTTATAACTTACTTAATGGTCTTACGACATAAATCAATATATACTTAAGCACTTAGTGCACATATCATATTTCACATAACCTGCATATACACACACTTAACACACGGTTAAATCTTTTACAAACATACACATTTTATCAGTTCAAGCCAAATACCTGTTGAACCATTCGGAATACTAAAGGATATATGAAAAAAGGCACAAGTGCGGCACATAATGTAGCCGAAGCTACCAAAGGTACATAGTCAGAGCTACCACATATCACATATCACATATGGGCTCAACAATAAGCTATTCACGGGTCTGCTTACACAAGCTGACGGTATAGTCGAAACTACTCAGTGCTGCTCACACAAGCTAACAGGTATCTGCAACAAATGTAGGATTACCTAGCCACTGGTAGTTGAACTAAACCAGCACCCAGAATTCAGATAAAAGATCAATCTCATACAATGGTTTCCTAGTGACATGTCACTCGTATGCTAGTCGATTCTTAAGGCTCAATCGGGATTTCCTTACTTTTTGATTTATTTGTCAATATATGTACTCATATACAATTCACAAATTATTATAAGATTACAAATATTAGAATAGTTAAGATAACTAATCAAAAAATCAATATGACTCATTATTTACACATAAACTTACCTTGAGTCAAAATGCACCCTTTATCGACTTAATCTAAGACCTTGCCTTTTCCTCGGTCAAGGTCGTTTCCTTGTCATTCTTGATCTATAAAACCGAACTTAGCTCATTCATTACGCACATTGCTCAATTGGGCACAAAATCATCCTATGGTAATTTTTACCATTTTACCCCTAACTTGTCAATTTTTACAATTTAGTCCCTAGGCTCGTAAAATGAAATGTACCTATTTTTCTTCATTCTCAAGCCTAGCCGACTCTTTGTCTCTTATAACAGCCCAAAATTTTCAATATTCCACAACTTATGCACATGTTTTACAACTTTTACATTTTAGTCCCTTAATGCATTTTCATGCAAAATCACCTAGTAAAAGTTGCTTACTACACATCAAACCTTTGGTTTCTACCATTAAACATCAAAATGCATTCATGTCACATATGGGTAAATTTTCAAACATGAACCCTAATGCAAATTAATGGTAGAAATAGGTAGTCCAAGCTTCAAGGATTTCAAAAATGCATAGAAAAATAAAAATGAGACTAAATTACACTTACTTGGAGCTTGAAAAAGTTAAAAGCCCTAGCTATGGAGACTTAGAGAATTTTGGCACTTAAGGGAAGAAGATGGACACATTTTTAGCTTATTTTTCCCATTTTATTTCATTTAATAACCAAATGACCAAAATGCCCTTAATGACATTCTTTGCAAAATTTTCCTTCCATGGGCATTTTTGTCCATCATGTTATAAAATGGTCTATTTTCAAAATAAGGACCTCAAATTTATGAATGCAATTCATTTATACACTAAATGATTCTAGAACTCATATTTTGAAATTTTTGTAATTTAGTCCTATCTTTCAATCGGGCACTTTATCGATAAAATTTATTTGCCAAATTTTTACTCATGCAATCAATCACCTACTAAATCTTAAAACTTTATCAGAATAAATTTTTCTAAGTCAGATTCGTGGTCCCAAAATCACCATTCCATTTAGGCCTTAATTCGGGTTGTTACAACTCTTCCCTCTTAAGGATTTTCGTCCCTGAAAATCTTACTAGTAAAGAGATATAGGTATTGTTTTCTCATGGTGTCTTCTGAATCCCTCGTAGCCTCTTCCACTTCATGTTTTTGCCATAATACTTTTACCAAGGCTATACTTTTGTTTTTTAATTGTTTCACTTCTCGAGCTAAGATCTGGATTGGTTCTTCACTATATGACATATCCGGCTGAATTTCCACTTGTCGGTGAGATCACATGTGACGGACTAGAACGATAACGTCGTAACATTGATACATGAAATACATTGTTTATCTTTTTTAACTCTATCGGTAGAGCCAATCGATATGCCACTAGTCTAACCCTCTTTACAATTTCATACGGTCCAATAAAGTACGGACTCAATTTACTTTTTCGACCAAATATCAAAATCGTTTTCCAAGGAGATACTTTCAAAAACATTTTATCACCCACTTGAAATTCGATCTCTTTCCTCTTCAAATCTGCATAAGACTTTTGTAGATCTGATCAGCTTTCAAATGATCACGAATTATCTTTCCTTTCTCCTCTGTCTCTTCAATCAAATCAACCCCATGAGTCTGCTTTTCACTAAGTTTAGTCCAATACAATGGAGTCCGACATTTGTGACCATACAATGCCTCATGTAGTGCCATCTTGATGCTCGATTAGAAACTATTATTGTAAGAAAATTCAACCAATGGTAGATGCTTTTTCTAACTACCTTTGAATTCAAGAACGCAACATCAGAGCGTATTTTCTAAGGTCTGAATCACCTGCTCGGATTGATCGTCTGTTTGTAGGTGGAAGGAGGTACTAAAATTCAGTTTGGTACCTAAGGTTTCTTGCAATTTTTTCCAAAACCTTGAAGTAAATCTGGGATCCCTGTCGGAAATGATAGAGGTTAGTACTCCATGCAGTCTCATAATTTTAGCAATGTACAATTCGGCCAACTTATCAAGTGAATAATCAACCCATACCGGAATAAAGTGAGCTGACTTCATTAATCTATCAACAATAACCCATACAACATCTCCTTTTTTGGGGTTAAAGGTAAACTCGTCACCAAATCCATAGTGATTCGGTCCCATTTCCATTCAGAAACCATTTTTGGTTGTAGCAATCCAGAAGACACTTGATGTTCAGCTTTTACTTGTTGGCAAACTAAGCACTTTGACATAAACTTAGAAACATCTCTTTTCATAATGGGCCACCAATACAATCTCTTCAAATTGTTATACATTTTTGCACTACCAGGATGGAAAGATAAACAACCATTATGAGCTTTATGTAGAATACTTCGAATCAACTCAGTATTTTTTGGTACACATATCCTGTCTCGAAACATCAAACAATCATTAGAACCAATGTGAAAATCTGTCTCACCATTCTTTTGACATTGAGCTCTTTTTACTTGCAATTCACTATCACCCTTTTGAGCTTCATAAATTTGTTGGACAAACGATGGCCTAACTCTCAGCTCTGACAAAATTGAGCCATCATCGGATAAAGTCAATCTCTTATTCAAAGCTCTCAAGGCAAATAAGGATTTTCTATTCAAAGCATCGGGAACCACATTCGCTTTCCCTGGATGGTAGTCGATCACCAGCTCGTAGTCTTTTAATAACTCGAGCCATCTTCATTGTCGCAAGTTCAAATCTTTTTGTGACATTATGTACTTCAAGCTTTTATGGTCGGTAAAGATACGACACTTCTCACCATATAGATAGTGTTGCCAAATCTTCAAGGCAAAGATAATGGTGGCTAACTCCAAATCATGTGTTGGGTAGTTCCTCTCGTGTGGCTTCTCACTTTACTCCCTCGCATCAATATGCATCCGAGTCCACTTAAGGACGCATCACTATAAATCACAAATTCCTTACCAGACTCAGGTTGCATGTAACAGCCCGATTTTGACCTAAATTAGAATGGTGGTTCCAGGACTACGAATCCGAGTCAGAAAATATTTATTTATTATTTATCTATGTTTTGAATGCATGAATTTGGTTGGCATGAAATTTCATTTTAAAATTTGTATTATTTGAATGTCGATTTATTGAATAGGGTCTAAATGCACAATATTAAAACTTAATGAATTATTTGGTGATAACCAAATTAAGAGGATTATTTTTAGTAGAGGGATTTCATAAGAAATTTTGCCATTTCCAAGTGTAGTGGACGACACTTGTTAATTGTTATTAATTTTATATAATGAATATATGCATTTTACTTATTAGTATTATTATATTATATGAAATGAAAGTATTAAAATAAAGAAAAGGAATAAAATAAAACCATTTGCTTTGTTCTTGCCGAAATAAAAAGAAGAAGAAAATAGAAAAGAAACAAGACATTCGGCCTTCTTTGATTCAAAATTAGGTATGTGTTTAGCTTTAATTTGAAAATTTCTTGTATTTTTGAAATGTTAGTTGTCTTTTGATCATAACCCATGAATTTATTTTCCTAATTGTTGAACATTGAATGTTTGGTCATGAGGTTGATATGAAGAAATGCTTTAGTTCTTTGTTGAATGTGCTAGAAAATAAAAGTTGGTGTTTGATTATTGAGATTTAAATTTGAATGTTAGGTGATTTTGTGTTTATGGTATGAAATTGAAATAAATGGTTAAATGGGAAGTTAATTGTGAAATAAAGATACGTAAGGATTCATGTAGGCATATGGAGCATTCGGTTATGGTACATTGAAATAAAGATTTGATGTATTTTAATTATTAAATGCTTTGAACTATTTAGCAAATGTTGAATACCATGAGGGGCGAATAAGTAAACTTATTAATTATACATTAAGAATTGAATTGTTTATAAATTAGATTGAATGAGTTGAAATTGAGTTTTTAATTAGATCAAGAAATGAGGAGATCAGAAACGGATAAGGGAAAAGTGAAATTAATTGAATAGCCAAGAAACTTAATCCGTCGATAATCGAGGTAAGTTTTAACCAATTGAGTTGATTGAATTTAATTATAATGTAGTTCATGAATTCAATGGAAGTATATAAATATATATGTATGGCTTGGCATAATCGAAGGTGAATATATATGTATAGCTTGGTGTAATTGAAGGTGAATATATAAGTATGACTTGGTATAGTCGAAGGTGTATATATAATGTAGTTTGATATAACCGAATGTGTTTATATTTGTGGGATTGGATGTAGCAAAGTGTTATATATATATACATTTATTTGATTTAGCCGATTGTGGTATAGGTATGTATATATATAAGCAAAAGAGTAGTAAGCTTGAGATGAGTACTAAGTGTGCGAAATGAAATTTGTACCGAGTACTAAATGTATGAAATTGGTCGTTTGGCACTAAGTGAGCAAATTGAATTGATACCGAGTACTAAGTGTGCGAAATCGATTATTAGGCACTAAATGTGCAAATTGAATTTATACCGAGTACTAAGTGTACGAGATCAGTTAATGAGTACTAAGTGTGCGAATTATCTTTAAGCTCGAAGATGAAGTTCGATAAATTTCGATATTATGAAATGTTTGCATTTGAGACATAAATTATATATGGTTGCTTATGAAGTATATGAAAATGTTAAGTGTGGAGTGATTATTTGGAATTTAGCATAAGCTGTATATTTGAATGGCTTGTACTTAGAATTGTGGTTATACATTAAAAATAAATTTACTTATTAGTTCGAAATTGAGATTAGAAGTAGTATATGTTTATGATTGTGCAAGTAAGTTTTTAATTGGTGAAAATATGGCCAAATTGGTTTAATATGCAAATGTGCAAGGCTTATAATTTGATATGTTAGTTTCGGCCTTTGAGCTTGGAAATGGTTATAAATACTATGGTTTAGTGCGCATGAAATTGTCTTGTATCAAATTAATTATAATTTGATAGTGGAATGTCATAAATGAAATGCTCTCATAATTCAAGCAGTGGATTTTAAAGTAAGTGGGATATGATTTTGATGTATGTTAATTAACTTAAATTATTTTTGATTAGTTGATTAAATAATTCAATTAATTTTTAATTTGAGCTTAAGTGCTAAAGATACGAGACTCGGATCGTGGAAAAGAGGAATTAGCCAAATAGTTGATACTATCATATGAAATTATCCAAGTAAGTTCTTAAGTGATTAAATTCAGATATTTGTCATGTCTCAATGTGAATGCCGAATGTGATTTATGAGGGTGAATAATATTGCGATGAGTTAAACGTGATGGCCCAATGTGATTTTATGTTGGAAATGATAATTCAAAGACTTTGATAGTGTTCTGTTAATGATTAATAATATAAGACATATGATTGAAATATTCAGGCTCCAAGCCTAGTAGGCCTAGTGATGGTGAATTCATTCGGGCTATCAGCCTAACAAGTTTTATGCTATTAAGTTTGTTCAGGCTTCATGCCTTGCAAGCTCATTGCCTGTGAATAAATATCAAACCTTGGGTCTAGCAGGCTTAGTACCGGTGTAAGATTTCAGGTGATAATCCTAGCAGGCATTATGCCGTTGTATTTAAATCAGGTTGTTACCTAGCAGGCCTTGTGCCGGTGAATTAAATCAGGTTTTACGCCTAGCAAGCTTCGTGCCAGTGAATAAAACTGGGCTCTGTGCTTGGCAGGCCTTGTGCCGGTGAATTGTATTAAAATATAAGTTTAGAAAGCTATACACCGATGTGAGATCAAATGTGATAAACGAGCCCCAAAGGTTTGGATAAATTGGATTATTAAATATCGAAATACGGTACATATGTGTTTCGATATCTATTGTTAAAATATGTATATTTGTGAAATAAGTATGTATACGAATTCAATTGTTAATGAATAGTTGGTACAAACTGGAATAAAAATATATGTCATAAAAAAGGGTGCCTATTCGAATTAAAGTATTCGGTCTTGTGAGTTATACTCATGCGTTTGAGATGTTATATTATAGAGTTTGGACCTAAGTATAAGATCGATTGTATGCATTAGAGGGAATGAATCTATGCATTTCGCATAAATGGCTCAATATGAGCAAATAGATTGAATTGGTATAATTGATTATATGTGATTCTAAAGTGATTTGGCATATGTGATTTGGTATGAATTTATAATGAATTTACATATTCAATTTTATATATATATACATGAGATTATACAGAGGTTGTATATTCGGTTTTGGGAAATAATCTATTAAAGTGAATTAATAAATACCATGTGATGATATATTGAATTTGTATATGTATACCTATTCATCATTTCGGGATATAAGCAATGTAGTGAATTTTATACATTTGACCTTATGAGTAAGTAATCATGTGATGTTGAAATTAGTTAAGTAGATTCGATCATGTTTACTTAGCTAAGATAAAGTAATGTTCCCAAAAGTGTTATTCGGCCAACTAAGTGATGCTTGCTTATGCGAAGTTAAATCTGGATTTATAGTTGAAGGTATAATGACATTTACATGAATTTGGTATCATCGGCCATGTAGGCTATATATACATATGAGTGATATTATACTATGAATTATGGATTTGTTATATACATAAATGTATTTATGATGTTATGATTATTTGGATTGATAGTGGATATGATTATGATCCGAAAATATATGACCTATGTGCTTGCTATATGGCCTTGTGGTCCCATGATTTGAACATGGGAAATATGAAATAAGGAAAAAAATGGTTTTGAGATATGACTAGGTCTTAATTTGAAATCTGAACATGAAATGGATATTAAGACGGTGATATTATGATGCATAGTTTTTATATCTATAAATCAGTTGTGAAGCAATGACAATGGTTTGGACGGTTATGTAATAAATATGTACAAGTTTGATTTATATAATTGAGCTGACAGTTATTATTTGAACTTAAAAGCATAGTTATATGGTATTGATAAATAAAATAAGTGAAGCTATTTAATGAGGTTATATGAATTCAAGAGTACAATGGATGTACATGTGATTGAGATTGTTTAAAATTCAGTTTAGTGTTATGGAATTATAATTATCGTTATGGAATTATAATTATCATTTAAATGATTTGTTTGCTTATGGCTTACTAAGCTTTCAAAGCTTACGCTATGTGTTTTTCCTATGTCTATAGAGCTTCGAAGATTTGCTCGGGTTGGAAGTCTGGGAGACGTCTTTACACTATCCAATTTTCGTTTTGGTAAATAAGTGTTTTGAGTTTTGGTTATGTGGCATGTATAGGTTAGTTTCGATATGTTTCATTTTGATTTGTACATATATAAGCCATGCGAAAATGGCTTGTTTATTATGTCAATTTAGTTTAGTACTTTGATTAAATGATGGTTACACATGTTGAGGAATCAACCAAAGTATAATATAATTCTGTTTGTGGTTTTGATGTTTTGGATATTTCAAGTAGTAATATTCATGTGCCGAATAGGGTTAGATAAAGATGATGCATATTCGATTATGTATGTTTTTATAAGATTCATTAATGAGATCTTTGATTGATTTAAGAGTTTAAGAAAATGATTACTTATGATTAATATGAATATGTGTGTATTTCCGGTAATGCCTCGTAACCCTTCCGGCGACGGATTCGGGTTAGGGGTGTTATATTGCACTAGCACTAGTGCCTTTATCAACACAGCCTTTAACTTCTCAAAACTTTGTTGACACTTCTCCGTCCACTCAAACTTAACATCTTTTTGCAACAACTTGGTCATCGAAAAAGCAATCATTAAAAATCCTTACGAAGCAGTGGTAGTAACCAGCCAAACCCAAAAAAATTCTACCTTTCGATACGTTTTTTGGTCTTGCATACAACTGTTTATCTCGTAGAATTTGTAAAACTATCTTCAAATGTTCAGTATGCTCATTTTAATCACGAGAATAAATTAGGATGTCATTAATGAAGACCACTACAAATTTATCCAAGTACAGTATACAAATTTGGTTCATTAAATCCATAAACACAGCTGGGGCGTTAGTCAAACCGAAAGGCATTATGAGAAACTCATAGTGTCTATACCTTGTTCTAAAAGTAGTCTTCGGCACATCAGACTCTTTCACCCTTAGTTGGTAGTATCTGATCCTCAAATCAATCTTTGAAAACACTGTTGCCCCTTTTAATTGATCAAATAAGTCATCAATTCTTGGTAAGGGATACTTGATCTTTATTGTCACTTTGTTGACTTGCCTATAATCAATACAAAGTTTCATCGATCCATCCTTTTTCTTTACGAATAACACGGGGGCACCCCAAGGAGAAAATCTAGGTCTCGCAAATCCTTTGTGACAGCCCAAAATAGGGCCTAATCGGAACAGTGGTTTCGTAACCATAAATTTGAATTAAAATAGCTAAATTCTGAAAATTTTATGTTTTTCCGATTTATTAAATATGCTCTGTGTGAAAATCATTTAGAAAATTCATTGATTTGCTGGCTAATTGAAATTTGGGACTAAATTGCAAGATGCGACAAATGTGTGTGAAATTGTTAAAATAAGGACTTGATTAAAATGTGATATGAATTTAAGAGTGTTTATGTTGTTATTAGACCACGAGTTAGTGGCATGGACATAAAAGGGTATGCATGAGAAAAATCTAAGTAACATGAATAAGGGCATTTTTGTCAATTTAGCTAAAAACAAAATAAAAAGATGAAAGAAAGATGAAAAGTCTTCATCTTCTTCCTTAATTGCCTGCCAAAATTTCTCTCCACCATAGCTCAAGGGTTTTGAGCTTTTTCAAGCAAATTGTAAGTGCAATCTTGCCCCGTTTTTTACTATTTTTGTATTTTTGAGCTCCTCTAAGTCTAAATTTCATGATTTCACCATTTATTTGAAAAGATATTGAGTTCTAAAAATTTACCCATTCTTGAGAAATTTGTGATTTGATGGGTAATGGTAGAAAATGAGTTCTTGAAGTGTTATTTACGAGTTTTTCTAAGTAGTTTTCGGTGAAAATGTCCCTAAGGGACTAAAATGAGAAAAACAAAATTTTGTTCATAAGTATATGAAAATGTGTGATTCTTGGATTGTTATTATGAAAAAGATTTAGCTAAGTCTAAATGGTTAAGAAAATAGAATGAAATTGAATTTACGAGACTAGGGGCAAAATGGTCATTTTGTCTAAAAGTCCGAAATTGTGAACGAATTTGAGTAAGGAATTGATAAAAAGTGTTAAATATGTCTATTTAGATCAAGAAAGAAGAGGAAGCGATCGAGATCGTGGAAAAGAAAAGGTAGTCGACTAATTCGAGATTTAGTCGTTTTGTTATCGAGGTAAGTCATGAGTAAATTATAGCATATTTATATCATTGATAATTATTTGATGGTTTCTATGTAAAAAGATATGAATGTAAATTTCGAATTATGAAATTGTATGATGTTATATTCTGTAAATCCTGTTTGAACTGTAAGAATGTCTCTGGATATGGGTGGCATGTCACTTGAGGGACTTTGATTCTGTCTGATTCTGTATCCCGAGTGCTGGGTGTACTTGCATGTGTTGCAGTCACCTGCCAGCTTGTGTGAGCAGGCCTGTGGATTACATCTGCATTCTGTGATTTGAAGTAGCTTCGGCTACATATTCTGGTAGCTTCAGCTACGTACTCTGATGGCTTTTGCCATAATTCTATACTGGCTTCGGCTACATTTCTGTAAGGCATTTTTGTGCTAACCTCTCGGTATCTGTTTCTATTCTGAATGTTCAACGGGATTAATGTTATTATGTGAAGCAATTGTACAGGTTAAGTAACTGAAAATGAACTAATTTTGATATGT
Organism: Gossypium stocksii; assembly: GCA_020496765.1. Lineage (NCBI taxonomy): Eukaryota > Viridiplantae > Streptophyta > Magnoliopsida > Malvales > Malvaceae > Gossypium > Gossypium stocksii. Next base: position 27,695,307 of record CM035624.1, read on the forward strand.
GTATGGATGTCCATAATTGGACAATTTGGTAAGGAGATGAATGAGTAAGTTATGTGATTGTTGTTTATGTACTATGTGTGAATTAAAATGGCTTATCTAGTCATTATAATGTTGCTATTAATTTACTTGTGACTTACTAAGCTATTTGTCGCTTACTCCCCTTCTTTTCCCTTTCCTTATAGATTACCGAGCATAGAGCATACTCGGACTGGTGATCGAAGGAGGCTCGTCTCACACTATCAAGCTACTTTGGTATAAGTATACATGATTTTGATATTTTGCTTTTGGCATGTATAAGTGGCTAGTCATTGTATAAGTATTGTTTTGTAAGCCAAATAATATAGGTTTATATGTGATTCTTGTTTTGTAAATGGTGTTATAAATGTAGTCAGTTTGAGCAAATGTTCATGGAATTGGTTGGAATGAATGGTATGCATATGTATTCGTATTTCAGGGAGGCCAAGGCTTGGTAAATAGCCTGACACGGCCTGCACGGTGGGGCACACGGGCGTGTGCCATGGCCGTGTGTGAATTGGTAGATTACTCCACGGACGGGTGGCACGGGCGTGCCTAGGCCGTGGGTGACACACGGCTTGTCCCTACGGGCGTGCACTCAGACTATGCCTCCCTGCACCTGAAAGTTTCCTTTATGGTACCACACGAGTAAGAGACACGGCCATGTGTCTCCACCATGAGGGGTACATGGCCCCCAAACAACCGTGCAGTGTGGCCGTGGCCAACTGGATAGTTTAGTCCACGGTCGTTAGACATGCGCGTGTGAAGGCCACACAGTCTCTTCACACGGCCGTGTCAATAGTCACACGGGCGTGTGACGTTGTTTTAAGAGTGAAAATTTTTTCAGGTTTCCCATATGATAGGATTCGAATCCTAATCATCTGTAATGTCTGTATTGTGATAGAAAACCCTCGATAAGGGTAATTATGATATGAATCATATGCAAACATGAGTATGTACCCCGGTATGTTTGGTAATGCTCATTACTTGATTCCGGTGACAGTTTTAGGTAAGGGGTGTTACATTTTAATTGGTATCAGAGCCACAGTTTAGCCGATTCTCGGACTAACGTAACGAATGCAATCGACAGTCTATACATGCCATAGTCGAAACTTGATAGTGTGATGGCTCCTAATGATGTTGAAATGTTTTCTATTATAGTAAATGGATCCCAACCGAGATATTACTGATGATGCTCAGAGTAATGCGTCTGCTCCCGCACAAGGGACAGTGCCTGCTGAAAGTAGACCCCAGACTCAGGCTTAGGTAGATGAGGCTCGGAAAGCCTTTCTCCATATGATGAGTAATTGGTATATGGAGTTCATTTGGGCAAATCCGAATGCTCAACCTCCTCCATCCCTCCAGTTTCTCAAGCCGTTCCCATAGCCTCTCTGCAAACAGAAGTGATAAGACTATCTAAGCCTCCAGTGGATAAGATCAGAAAGTATGGTGCTGAAGAATTCTGAGCTAATGTGGATGATGACCCAGAAAAAGCTGAGTTCTGGCTAGAAAACACTATCAAGGTGCTAGACGAGTTGTCTTGTACACCGGAAGAAAGTTTGAAATGTGCCAGTTCATTGCTAAGAGATTCTGCTTATCACTGGTAGAAGACTTTGGTATCATTAGTTCTGAGAGAGAAAGTTTCATGGGGCTTCTTTTTAGAAGAATTTCGTAAGAAATACATCAGTCAGCGGTTTATTGATCAGAAGCGGAAAGAATTTCTAGAGTTAATGCAATGGGCAAATGTCAGTAGCTGAGTATGAAAGAGAGTTCGTTAGATTAAGTAAGTATGCCCAAGAGTTTGTAACTACTAAAGAAATACTCTGTAAAAGATTTGAAGATATTAGATTACTTGTGGGAATTTTAGAAATTAAGGAATTAGTGGTGCTTGTGGAAAGGGCCATTAAGGCTGAGGCATTAAGCAAAGAGAAAAGAAAGGTTGAAGATGAAGCTAGAGATGCAAGAAAAAGATCAATGGCCAGATCATTTCAATCACAATCAAAGAAATCGAGAAAGATGAGTTCTCGATCAAATGTTTCGATAAGTTTTTCTCAAAGGGGTCGTGGTAAACAACACTCCAATTCGAAGGGTCAAATCACCTCCGTAGCAAGTGTTGGTAGTGTTAGATCTAACAGAGTTGAGTGTCAACACTGTGGAAGGAGACATCTGGTTGAATGTTATTTGCATAACCGAGCTTGTTTTAGATGTGGGTCTCAAGATCATTTTATCAAAGATTGTCCCGAGAGAGAAGAATTTGAGAAACCTTAGAATGTGATATCGAGTAATGTGAGTAGAGGAAGACCACCAAGGAATGTGGGATCTAGAAATAGCAGTAAAAGTGAAAAGAAAGATACGACTGCAAGATCTAAAGCGAGAGCTCCAGCTAGAGCGTATGCTATAAGGGCTCGTGAGGAAGCGTCTTCACTTGAAGTGATTATTGGTAGATTTTCTCTCTATGATAATTCTGATCTTGCTTTAATTGATCCGAGATCAACTCATTCGTATATGTGTGTGAAACTAGTGTCTGATAAGAATCTGTATATTGAGTCCACTGAATTTATGGTCAAAGTGTGAAGCAATTATGCAGGTTAATGTTATTATGTGAAGCAATTGTGCAGGTTAAGTAACTGAAAATGAACTGATTTTGATATGTGTATGGATGTCCATAATTGGACAATTTGGTAAGGAGATGAATGAGTAAGTTATGTGATTGTTGTTTATGTACTATGTGTGAATTAAAATGGCTTATCTAGTCATTGATATGTTGCTATTAATTTACTTGTGACTTACTAAGCTATTTGTAGCTTACTCCCATTCTTTTCCCTTTCCTTATAGATTACCGAGCATAGAGTATACTCGGACTGGTGATCGAAGGAGGCTCGTCTCACACTATCAAGCTACTTTGGTATAAGTATACATGATTTTGATATTTTGCTTTTGGCATGTATAGGTGGCTAGTCATTGTATAAGTATTGTTTTGTAAGCCAAATAGTATAGGTTTATATATGATTCTTGTTTTGTAAATGGTGTTATAAATGTAGTCAGTTAGAGCATATGTTCATGGAATTGGTTGGAATGAATGGTATGCATATCTATTCGTATTTCAGGGAGGCCAAGGCTTGGTAAATAGCCTGACACGTCTTGCACGGCAGGGCACATGGGCGTGTGCCATGGCCGTGTGTGGATTGGCAGATTACTCCACGGACGGGTGGTACGGGCGTGCCTAGGCTGTGGGTGACACACGGCTTGTCCCTACGGGCGTGCACTCAGATCGTGCCTCCCTACACCTGAAAGTTTCCTTTAGGGTACCACACAGGCAAGAGACATGGCCGTGTGTCTCCACCATGAGGGGTACATGGCCCCCAAACGACCGTGCAGTGTGGCCATGGCCAACTGGACAGTTTAGTCCACGGTCGCTAGACATGGGCGTGTGAAGGCCACATGGTCTCTTCACACGGTCGTGTCAATAGTCACACGGGATGTGACTTTGTTTTAAGAGTGAAAACTTTTTTCGGTTTCCCATATGATAGGAATCGAATCCTAATCATCTGTAATGTCTGTATTGTGATAGAAAACCCTTGATAAGGGTAATTATGAATTGAATCATATGCAAACATGAGTATGTACCCCGGTAAGTTTGGTAATGCTCATTACTTGATTTCTGTAACAGTTTCGGGTAAGGGCTCTTACATCCTTTGCCCGTCAACTCCTGCAACCTTAAACTCTTTTAGCTCAGTTGGAGCCATTCTCTAAGGAGCTATAGATATCGGGGCAGTCCCTGACAATAACTTGAAAGCAAACTCAATTTCTCTAACAGGAGGTATACTCGGTAATTCCTCAGAAAATACATCCGGGAACTCACAAACCACTAGCACCAATTCCACTTTCAATTCAAACTTCTTCGTATTCAATACATAGGCCAAATACGCTTCACAACCCTTTCTCAAACACTTCTAAGCAGTCATTGACGAAATCAAGGTAGGCAATTCGCTAAACTCATCTATTTCAACCCGGAGGATTTCACCATTTTCACACTTTAACTCAATAACCTTCTATCAACAATTCACTTTAGCATCATGAAATAATAGCCAATCCATGCCCAAAAGGGAATCAAATTCATCAAACAAAAATATCATTAGACCAATTAGAAAATAATGACCTTGGATCACTAATGGACAATTCTTGCAAATCTTATCAATTAGCACACACTTGCCTAGAGGGCTTGACACCATAATCACAAACTCAGTTGACTCTATAGGCAATTTCATATCATTCACTAATTTCATACAAATTTAACAGTATGTGGACCCAAGATCAATCAGTGCAACAATATTAACATCATAGAGGAAGAATATACCAGCGATCACGTGAGGGGATGATGCCTCTTCCCGGGCACGAATAACATAGATTCTTGTAGGTGCTCTAGCCTCCGATCTCGCAGCTGAGTCTTTTATTATGCCTTTACTACTAGCTCCCTCTTTCACATTTCTGGTAGGCATCCCTCTACTAGGCATATTACTCTGTCTAACACTCTAAGTAGTTTCTTTCACCTCCATTTCAGGACAATCTTTGATGAAGTGATTTTAGGAGCCACACTTAAAACATGCTCCGGTGGCCATCCAACACTTACCAAGATGTCTCCTACCACAGTGTCAGCATTCAGGGTTATTTGACTTGACATTACCAACACTAGCTACTAATATAGTTTTATTGTAAGAAAAATCATAACAAGGAAATTTTGCAAGAAATTTAAATATGTTAATCTAGGGACAAAATTGCAAAGAGTATAAAACTAAGAAATTAACCAAATATTTGACTAGTGGTGGTTGGTTGATTACAATGTGGTTCACCGATTCTCAAACAAGGAACGTAAATATCTTAAATTACTATCTGGCTTCATTTTATCTTTCAATCTCAATTTTATCGACTTAGGCAAATTAGTTTGATTTATCTCTCGATCTCACCGAGTAATATGGGACTAATGTACGGGTTCACAACAAGACTACCTTTCAGTCTCATAGCCTAGATATTCCCTTAGGGGTGTCACTTTCTAAGTTTTTAGGTTTGTTCGATTTAGTCTAATTTATTATGATTTAATCCTGTGTCCAAAAATCAACTTACTCACATCTCCATCAACCCACCCCCTTTTAGGTTTAGCTCCTCATGTTGAAAATAAAAAGAATGAACATGGAAATCAAAAGCAAAGAAGTCATTAAAGTAAATCTTAAGAAAAATATAAAAGTTAGGATTTTTATGCAAGAAAATTTAAAGAACATGAAACTAAACGCATTCAAAAAAGAAACTAACTTTAACAGATTTAAAGTAGAAGAAATCGAACTACATTAAATTAAAGCTAGAAATGTCTTACAACCATGGTATAGGGACTAGAAATGTACATAAACCTAAGCTACAATGATAACTAATTTAACTAATACTAAGAGTATCAAGAAAAAAAAGTACATGCAGAAAAATAAACTTTAAGACTAAAAAAGAATAAGAGAAAATGAAAACCTTAGGAAAAGCGCAAAAAAAAAAAAAACAAAGAGAAAAACTAGATAAAACTAAGGCTAAAACTAAGCTAACGTTTGTCTCTTTCTCCTCTTTAGCCAATTTTGGCTATTTTAGACATGGGCCTTGGGTGATTGGTGGACCTGGTGGACAAACACTACCCTTTTTTGGACAAACACTACCCCTTTTTTGTCTAAATTTGGTCCTTTAATGATGTTAATGTTGTGATATCCAAAAGAGGACACCCGATACCTCAGAGAATGTCGAGCTTTGGGGTCTTCTTGGAAGGGTGGATATCTCAAAACCATAGAAAGGTGTCTCCAACCTTCAAAACTATTGGCGGTATCATGATTCCAAGGTGTGGATATCACGATACCCTTTCCTTTGGTATCATTCTCACTCGTTTTTTAACATCTAACACATTCCTACACCACTTAATCACACGTTAGGCCCTCTAGTGACATTATTGGCTAAATTGGATCACAAAATGAGCAATCACTTATTAACATCAAATTTAAAAATTACGAAAAACTATGCAAAAGACGTTATTTTGCTCGAGAATAAGCTCCTTAAGTATACCAAGAAAGCCAAATTTGCTACATAAATATTGTGATAGATTTCTTTTCTTACACGAGTTCTCAAGTAAGAAGCCACAAGGATTTCCTTTCAAGATAATCGTTGCAAAAAAGTTTGCAAAGGCAACTAATGGAGATAGAATCCAAGAGGATATTCTGCCAAAAGGGGAATTTCATCTAAGAAATCTTATGAATGGAAGCTTATGGCGTGCAAGGCATGTTATAGCTGAATATGAAACTTCTATTTTCAAATCATCGGAAGTAGATTATCTACAATTATGTAAGGTTATCTGTTCTCAAAGATGTGCATGTAACACCCTAAACCCAACTCGATTTATCGGACTCGAATAAAGGATGCCACAATACTTACATATTAAACAAAATTTTGCAATGATGAAAACCATACTGAACATATTGCTTAAAGGAGATATTATTAAATACAACATATTATCAAAAATAGTTTAAGACATTACAACTTAAATATTTGTTAAAACAAAATTAATTATGGCATAAAGTACTATTCACCATAATTATTAGTGTCCTTTTGTATGCATAATATCACACATCAATTTATCACCTTGGCACATTCTTGGCTTGGTCCCTTCTATCATACTGGTTCAATTCCAAAAACCTACATTACAAATAAAACCTAGTAAGTTCAACAGAACTTAGTGAGTCTAAACCAATATCAATTTTGATGTTGTTGTTGGATTCCTCTACTTGAAGATTCTTGTAACACCCCAAACCCAACCTAGAAGTTAGGCCCGAGTCCGGTGTGTCACATTGAAGTGTTTTGAGAAAACTGTGCTTTCATTAAAAACCCTTCTTAAAGAAATTTTAAAGAAATCACCATTTTCGTCTATCTTTGATTAATTAGATTATGAAAAGTAGTTTACTTTGGAAAAACATAATGATTGTAAAAGCTTTGTTTAAATTCTCGTTTGTTGCGAAAATGTGGTTTTTAGAAAACAGATATCATTTTATAAAACGCGCTCTAAAACTAACAGACTATAAACATACGGATAAATAAACCCAATATTTGAAAGCAATTAAATAGCAGCCTTATTACAACCCAAAAAAATACCATAAATAAAATAAATGAAAACCAGAAACAATATAAAAGCAGAGTGTGGCTGCCTCCAAGTCCACGTAGTACTGAATCGCCTATGCCTCGAAGTTACCTGTACAGTTAAAATAGTTGGGTGAGTATACAAATACTCAGTGTGTAATCCCAGCAATAACAATATAACAGAATCAGAATGGGCTAGAGCCCATTACAATATTAGTATAGCACAATCAGTGGGCCTAAGCCCATTATAGTAAACAGTATAGCATACAATCCAAATCCAAATATAGTATCAGTATGTCATGCAATCAGAATCGAAATACAGTATTAGTATGGCATGCAATTAGAATCCTACCCATCCATCTGCTACACTCCATCTCCTTCCAGCCCAATACTCCATGTGGGGATATAATCAACCTACCCAACCCTACACTCTACAGTATAGTACCTATATGACACTATCGATAAAATGCAGCAGAGCTGCCAGAATATTAGGCTATAAGCCTCAGAATAATGCAGCGAAGCTACCAGAGCAGTACACTTCCTCCAAAAATATATACTCAACCCCCATGCAATGAAACATACTCAATGTCATGTAATGTCAAATTACAAAATATACACGCATACATATATATCAAAGCATACATAATAATTCAATCATTATAAAGGGTCAAAATGGTTATTTTACCCACGAGGGGTATTTTAGTCAATTTACCCTTAAGGGCATTTCAGTCATTGATCAGTGTGGTCCTTCGTATGTGAAGGCCTATCAGTATGCCCATGGTCATTTAGCGACACATGCAGCCAAACAGTCCAGAGTTTCGAAAAATGGCCTAAAGCCCATCTAGCAGGCCCACGGTCCATTCGGTCAGCCCAACTTATGAAATCACTTATGATAATCGTTTTCCAATGCGAGGTCACAATTCGTGGCCTCAATCAATCACATGAGTGCTCGCACGCCCATGTGGCCATTAGCCCATCTTTTGGCTTTTAGCCGACTGACTGTCAAAGTAGGGTTTACAGTTATACACCTTGTCACGTAGAGTGTCAAATAATCCTGAGCGCCGTAACTTAAATTAAAAATAACACACAGTTAAATTACTTATCTAAGAATAAATAAATAAAAACTAATCCAACCACTTAGCCAAAGCATTTGCTATTACTTGCCTTCATCAGAGTGATCAATTGCGATTTGCCTAGTAAAACTGTAGTTTCACGAGGTCACCCTTCCGCATCCCTGCAGAAAGTCCCTAACTACCGGTACAGTCAAACGGTAGTTTGGCACGGTCATTCTTCTGTAACCCGACAAAAAGTCCCTAACCGCCGACACACTACGTCGCTTGAACTTGGGAGTAGAAACCACGAGTGCACTTCCCGTAGTTACTCTTCCACGACCACCCTCAATCCGATTATCAGTTGCCTCCATGATATCTTCCAAAAGCCACAAAACCAATGCTTAGAAAGAAACAATCTATCCCAAAGGGTATACGTAATATTTCAAAGTCAACACTTGCGATTAAGGTACTTACCCCAAAACTAAAGTACGTTCATAATGGAAAGGACTTCAAGTCTCAGACGCTTGGTCACAATTGAAATCGAGAATCGAGAAGGAGAAGGGTACAACTTGCCTATAGTAAATTCGGCTACTATAGAGTAGTGAAAGAAGTAGAAAAAGTTGATGGGATATCTTCTCCATGCCTTCTTCAACAAATCCGAACCCAAAAATATCTAGCCAAGTCCCGAACCTTGCATTCGCCCAAAATACATCAAAAAGGGGGTAATTGGCCAAGAACTATTCGGCCAACAAAGGAGAAGAGCAAGGAAGGCAAGCAACAATCAGTCACCACTAAAGAATGAGAGAAAAACCAAAGATGAATTCAGCTTTGGAATGAAGAAAAGTGAATGATGCTAGTACAAACGGTCAACAGGGGTTATGCTCAAAATATTTGGGTTTTTGAGACTCGGTGAAAAGAGAGGAGATAGAAAAATCAAGTGAAACTACTCGGCTATCAACACAAAGGTAATTGGCTTAAACACATGAGAGAAAATCGACTAGGATCAAAAGGGTTACGGCTATTGAAATTTAGAAGAGAAGAATAGAGAAACAAATGTGGAAAAGAAACAAATAAAGAAGTGCCAAGAAAAAACGAGAAAAAGAATAACCACACTCCTATTTCGGCACTAAAATAACTCAAGCCAATTTTGACACTCAAGAACACTCATTGTCGGCACACAAGGGCTCCCCCAATCAGTCAAAGCTTTACCAAAAAGAAAGAAATTCAAAACCTCCATCAAATGCTGAGATATCCTAGTTGAAAACACCTTAATTTGGCAACTATAGATTCCCTTCCCATTCGGTCAAAATTAAGAACAAAAAGGGAAGCAATTTAAATCCTTAATTAGCTAGATCACCTATGACTGAATATCACCTAAAATAATCCCACATTCAGTCAAAATTTCCCATATTCAAGCCTTAAATAGCAGCTTAAAATAAGCTGCCATCAATCCAATTCCATCAATGTCTTCTCGCCGCTTGACCATTTCACCAACAGCAGCCTTACACCGTTTGACCCAATCTTCATGCACGAGAAACAAAAAAATTAAACTCACTTTCGCAAGGGAGAGCTCAAACTCTAGCCCTCCAAGACCTCCTTCACACTACTAGCCACTGCACCACAGCTTCTCTTACATTATAATATGGTCACGAATAAATATAACCCTTACCTGCTAAAGCCACTATTTTATTCGAAAATAAAAAGAAAATTCCGCTTGCTATGCAACTCAAACCTGCGACCTCCAAAACATGCCCCTTATACACACACGCCTTGCCACTGTATTGAATTGACTTTCATACCAATAACCCCATGCAAGTAATTATAAACATTCTGCCCAGAATGCCGTGCTGCACTGAAAAAAACAAAAACACTTTTTCCCCTATGTAGTTTCGAACCCCCGACCTCAACACTCTATGCTTGCCCCTTGCTACTCTTCCATAGTTTCTTTTGTGTCAAATATCACCCCCAACTAAATATAAAGTTTACACGTCAGCTTCCATGCCCAAAAGCAAAAATTAAAAGATTTATACAATGGCCAAGATTCGAACCTTGGACCACCTATAAGCTACCAGCGCCCCTAGCCACCAGACCACCTACTTCTATATGTTAAGTTTTAACCAAAAATTATTTATAAACCCTACATGGAAACGCCAATTCCACTTAGTGATGAAAACTAAAATTTTTCTTAAAGTCCCTTTTTGAACCCCGGACTTCTTCGAATCCCTAAGCACTCTAAATCACTTAATTAACAATCCAAACATGAAATTACGAAAAAATTTTCTTGACCACAAAAAAATTCGAATTTCCGATACACGAAGCCTATTTCTCCTAAACCCAAAATTCGGGACGTTACAATTCTCGACTTCACTTCAGACTTCGACAAATACTATGTTGATTCTTGACAGATAACTATATTCCCATCGCTAAATTTAACCACCTTATACACATTTCGCCCTTTGAGTGGGTCACAAGCTTCACACCATAATGCAAATCATATTTCACAGCCCCCTTTGAAGATAGAACTCAGATACATTTAGTGGAATAATATACACGCAAATACTGCCTTTTGCAGATTCTTATAATGGCTCTAGTGGCGGAAAAAATTCCAATCTCACCATATCTTTAAGTCAGTCCTAACAACGAGCTTATTTCGATGAATATAATGTTTTAGATCATCCAATAAAATCCTAGATGACATTGATACATAACGTGAGAACTTCCAGGTTTGGCGGGCACTAACACCACCTATAATTACGAATATGCCAAGTTCTCTGTCCTGGTGGGTTAGTTTGACAGGTTCATCTGTCGGTTACACTTCTTAGAACTCTTCTAGAAAATGTTGTAGGGGCAAAATCAGATCTCTCAACAAAAGGTGGACTAACATCTCGTGCTTAGGCATTACCAAATTCACTATACAGACTTTCCAGATAACTTGCCACACAAGCTTCTGAGATAATTTCTCCACGAAGGCATTCTCAATAATAAGCCACATAGCCATTACAGAAAATTAGTCACAAAGGCTAGATACGAATTACCACCAGGGCACCATATAATGATCATGCTTGGCGATATAGAATTGCCTAAACTTAGCATCGCTTGAGATTTGCCCATTATTGGCATTTGGACACGCAGAAACCCTAATACACAAATGTGTCTCGTCATCATTCCTAGAATGTGCCATGGCCATGGCCTTTCCACATATCTGCCACACTGACATTTTTTCATATTTATTGTCCTGATGGACCTCACATTTACAGTCCTGGTGAACTACATTTTTGCCATATTGACCTTCGTGTTTACTATCCTGGTGGAAATCATCAAAGCACCACCACTGGGTCTATTATCACATCACATCTTTTCTTGACACTCCTCCCGAACCTTTTTTTTGCTAACCTTTTTCTCTCATGCATTTACTCAATTAACATAATGGACACATTTACACAGATTTCACTCATACCCGCAACAGAATCTTACTTCCCAACAAATAACTTCTCAATACCTCATACACTTTAGTACATACATACAAAAGTTTTATAGAAAACACACAAACATATATATATATACTGCAACACCTCATCAAGTTATGCTCATCTATATGGACATCAACCATACAAAGAATCATTATAACATAACGTGCTGGAGACGAGTTTAGAGACTCACCAAATACTTACCATTAACTTGGCCTAGAGCTTCTGTTTCAATTGCCCTTCCCAATCTAACAGAAGCAACTACTTAAAATATCATGGAATTTTCATTGTAATCCCCATTTATAGATAGTTTACTAATGTTTCAACTACATGTGACCCTCATGCAGGGCCTTCCACTCACACCCTATTGTTCTTACATCTTTTAACATCCTTACTATAATACCCCTAACCCATATCCGTCGCTAGAATAGGGTTACAGAGCATTACTGGGGTTAACAGTTCAAACAGATAGAAATCTCAAATATTTCATATCATAACAATAAACATATTAAAACCAAGTTAGAACATACATATTGTCCCTCATATGAGCCCTTGAGGCTCTAAATATGTGTTAGAAACAAGTCGGGACTAAATTAGAAGCTCAAAGAATTTTCCAGAAAAGAGTGAATATTTTCAACACTGTAAGGGTCACACGGTCGTGTGGCCAAGCCATGTGACTCACATGGCCAAGAGACACGCTCGTGTCTGAGGCCGTGTAGGCATTCGAAGTAGGGACACACGACTGTGTCCCAACCCATGTCCTTGCCCATGTAACTCATTGACTTGCGTCACATGGCCAAGCCACATGCCCTTGTGCCAGGCCGTGTGCTAGGCCATGTAACAGCCTGACTTGCAAACCTTTGAAAGCTGCAAGGGACACACAACCATGTCACTAGACCGTGAGTCACACATGATGAAGACACACATTGGTGTCTCTACCCATGTGGACGAAAATAGGCCATTTTACAAGCCATTTTCTCACCCAAATTGGCATGTACCAACACACAACATTACACATACTTGCAAGCCATAACAAGGCATTCAAATCAAGCATAAACAAAGAATATACATATGGTATAATATCATACAACCAATATGCCCTTAGGCACCTCAAATGACAATATGCAAACATGTATAACCATGTATTCAATTTGACCAAATAATCAACTAACATGCAAGCATATTTGTATCAATACATGCCATCTAATTTACTTGCCAAAACACAACCATTTGGTACAAGAATGCCATTCTGTAATTAGCATCAATAGTCATTTAAGCTATTCAAAGAAAGTAACAATTCTCAACAAGTCACAAGCCATATATATTATGCATATTCATCTATCATTTCAACTTCCATCATTCTACCATATTAAGTCATCCATCAACCATTTTAAGGCTACTTGTATACATACCAAAAATATGCCAAAACATAAGCCAAATCAAATGGCCAAATTCACAAAAAAAAAACACATGGACAACATTAGCCAAAATACCTATACATGCCATTATAACAAAAATTAAACAACCAAAAGTATCGAAAGAGCCGATGGATAGTGTGATATAGCTCCGACAAGCTTCTGACCCAAACGAGCATCTGAATCACTATAAAACACAAAAAATAACACAGAGTAAGCGTTTAAGCTTAGTAAGTTGTATAACATAGAATTTAACTTACCATGTAGTCATATAATAGGTAAGTAAACAAGCATATCCCAATACAATTTGGTCAAATGCCTGAACACATGTACACCAACCATGTTAGCCATGTAATTACATATATAAGCCAATAAACATGGATGAATAGATCAATTGATCAAGTTCCCAAATACATGCATTAACCAATTAAACATTTCCATATAATTCATGTACATACCTGTAATAGTTCATATCGAACTCTTATCATTATGTATCGGAACATTGCCTGTTAAACCATTTAGAATACCGTTGGATGCCCGAGATAGCTCACACTTAGTGTGCTAGCTCATATAACTATAATCCATCAATCCATCAATTCATGAACATGTATGCTTATATGAGTTGTGAATCGGTATGCTCATTCAAGGTAAAGATCAGTATGCTCTCACGAGCTATAAATCAGTTTGCTCACACTAGTTATGGGTCGGGAAGCAGCTACAAGATGCTACTTACATAAGTTATGGAGTATTCGCAACACATGCAGGATCTCAGCAATCGGTAGGACGTTCAGGACTAGTACTCAATTCATGTAACCCTAATGACATGTCATTTGTATCCTACGGATCCCTAAGGTTCAAACGGGACTCGGTATTTGTTGAACTTCACTGGATATGCAACCATTTATATTTATAACAATTCATAACATATATATATTTCAATTAAAGACATATAAAGACAATTTAATTCCATGAACTTACATGAACGAATATACGTAGATACTAAGGTGGCGAATTCGAGATTTTCACTTTGTCACGATCTAACTCAATACAAGGTCTGTCTTGTTCTATACAGATAAAGTTAACTCAATTCAATATATTTTTCATTCAATTTAACCCAAATCATATTTTGGTAAAATTACGATTTTACCCTTACACTTTTAACTTCTTTGCAAATTAGTCTTTAGGCTCGAAAAATGAAATTCATACAAATTTACCCCTACCAAAGCCTAGCTAAAAATCATATAGACTGAAAGCATCCCACACATTTCACTAATTTATAAATTATACCCTGTAATATTTTCTATTTTTCAATTTAGCCCCTATTTGACAATTTCATCAAAAATCTCTTTACAAAAGTTTTTTATCTAACAACAACTATCCATTTTCTATCATCAAACTTCAAAACTCATCTGTATTCAACAATGGAAAAATCCTAATAGTTTAACATTTTTACAAATTAGTCCCCGGGCTAGCTAGATTAAGCTACAATGATCCTGAAAACATAGAAATCATCAAAAATGAGATAAAAAAAACATACCGAATTGAGCACATAAGGATGGCCAAATGTAGCTTTAACAATGGCTACTATTTTCATCTATTTTTGGTTGAAAAATGATGGAAAAAGATGATAACTTCTTTTGTTTTATTTATTATAACTTTAATTACAAATTACCAAATTTAACCTTAAAAATTTATGCAAATTTCAATAATGCGAAACCATTAAAATCCACTATCAACTCTAATGGTCTAATTACCCTATAAGGACTTCCACTTTAAACTTCTGTAGCTATTTAATACCTTTAGCTATTAGAATTAAAGTTTTGTATTTTACGCGATTTAGTCTTTTTTATCAAATTGAGCATGTAAACGGTAAAATTTCTTAACGAAATTTTTATACGGTATTTCTATCATGAAACAGTAATAAAATAATATTAAAATTAATTTTTTACTTCAAATTTGTGGTCCCAAAACCATTGTTCTGATTTTACTGAAAACGGACTATTACAACTCTCCCTCTAAAGGGATTTTTGTCCCTGGAAATCTTACTAGACAAGAGCTTCAGATATTGCTTTCTTAGAGCTTCCTTAGGTTCCTAAGTGGCTTCCTCTATACTTTGTCATTTCCAGTGAACTTTTACTAAGGCTAAGTTCTTGTTTCTTAATTCTTTCACCTCTTGTGCCAGAATTCTAATCTATTCCTCACTATATGGCATATTGGGTTGAATCTCAACATCCGTAGGAAAGACAACATGCGAAGGGTCAGATTGGTAACGTTGCAACATAGAAAAGTGAAAGACATTATGAATCTTTTCTAGTTCTGACGGTACAGCTAATTTATATGCAATAAGTCTGATTCTTTCAGTAATCTCATATGGCCCGTTAAACCGCGGACTTAGCTTTCATTGGCGATCGAACCAAAAAACTTTCTTCGAAGGCGATACTTTTAAGAATACTCTATTATCAACTTGAATTATGTCTTTTCATTTGAGATCCATATACGATTTCTAACGGTCCGAATCTGTTTTCAAACTATCTCGAATCATTTTTACTTTTTCTTCAATCTCATGAATCAAATCAACCATGTGTATCTTTTTCTCATTGAGCTCGGTCTAGTACAATGGATTTTGACATTTACGACCATACAAAGCCTTATACAGTGCTATCTTCATACACGACTGAAAACTATTACTATACATAAATTCAACTAACGGTAAATATTTCTCCTCGTTACCTTCAAGCTCTAATACACAGCAAAAAAGCATATCCTCAAGAATCTGATTTACTCACTTAGACTGACCATCAGTTTGAGGATGAAATGCAATGCTAAAATGCAACCTCATTCCTAGAGCTTCCTAAAACTTTCTCTAAAATCGTGATGTAAACCACGGATCTTTATCCGAGATAATGGAAACTGGCACCCCGTGTAATTTGACAATATCAAAAACATATAATTCAGCTAATCTATCAAGGGAGAAATTTGTACTTACCAGAATAAAGTGTGTAGACTTCATCAAACAATCAACGATAACCCAAATGTCATCTTTCTTTCTCAAAGATAGGGGTAAACCCATTTCCACTCTGGTATCATGATTAGCTATATGTAACACCCCAAACCCAGCCTAGAAGTTAGGCCCGACAGCAAAGGCCCAACTCACGCACCCCCATGGCCTCTTTTTCGACCTCTTGAACCTCGTTCAAGCGTACCTTTGAACACATCCTCTATTCATGTTTTGTCTTATTATAAATTTTATGAAATAAATTACAGTTTCAGTAATTATTAACAATGTCTTATGCAAATAGGACGTTAAAGATATTTTTCGCGTCACATTACAGTCTTTTGTCTCCTACAGTATCAGTCTAACCTATCTAAAGTGTCATAGCATAACCATCTCAATAATCAATAAATAAACAGATAACAATGATTAAAACACTTACAGATTCGGCGCCGAAAACTTAGAGACCACACTTTCAGAAAAATTCAAATTTTCCCTTTGAAAATAATTTGTAAGACATTAAATTTTGAAATATTTTCACTTTCAAAAATATTTTACAGAAATTCAAGAATTTTTGAAATCCCATTCCACACCCGAGTTTTTCAACCCAGGCTCTGATACCACTAAATGTAACACCCCAAACTCAGCCTAGAAGTTAGGCCCGAGTCCAGTGTGTCACATTGAAGAGTTTTTAGAAAATCATGTTTTCATTGAAACCCTTCTTAAAGAAATTTTAAAGAAATCACCATTTCGTCTATCTTTGCTTAATTAGATTTTGAAAACCAGTTTACATTGGAAAAACATATTGATTGTGGAAGCTTTGTTTTAATTTCTTGTTTGTTGCAAAAACATGGTATTTGAAAAAAACAGATATCATTTTTGTAAATCACGCTCTAAAGCTAATAGTCTATAAACATGCAGATAAATAAACCCAATATTTAAAAGAAATTAAAGAGCGGCCTTATTACAACCCAAAATAAATAAAAACCATAACTAAAATAAATAAAAGTCGAAAGCAATATAAAAGTAGAGTGTGGCTGCCTCCAAGTCCACATAGCACTGAATTGCCTATGCCTCAAAATTACCTGTACAGTTAAAATAATTGGGTGAGTATACGAATACTCAATGTGTAATATTGGCAATAACAACATAACACAGTCAGCCTGGGCTAGAGCCCATTACAGTAACATATCACCTTCAGAGTCCATATCACAATCAGTGGCATATATTCAGAAATATTACAGTAACAGTATAGCATGCAATCAGAATCCTACCCATCCATCCGCTACACTCCATCTCCTTCCAACCCTACACTCCATATGGGGATATAATATCAACCTAACCTTACACTCCACAATATAGTACCGATGCGGAACTACCGATAAAATGCAGTAGAGCTGCCAATATATTAGGCTATAAGCCTCAGAATAACGCAGCAGAGCTGCCAGAACAGTACACTTCCTCCAAAGACATATATCCCATCCCCCATGCAATGCAACATACTTAAAGCCATGAACAGTCATAATACAAAATATACAAACATTCATATATATCAGAGCATACATAATAATTCCAACATTACAAAGGGTCAAAACAGTTAATTTACCCACGAGGGGTATTTTGGTCATTTTGCCCATAAGGCCATTTCAATCATTTAATCGAGTGGTCCTTCGTATATGAAGGCCCATCAGTAAGCCCATGGTCGTCTAGCGACACATGCAACCAAACAGTCTAGAAATTCAATTTCTGCCTAAAGCCCATCTGCGAGCCCACGGGCCCATTGAGCCCATTCAGCCCGTTTCGGCCCAACTCATGAAATCATTCATGATAATCATTTTTTGATGTGAGGTCACATTCCGTAGCCTCAATCAAACACATGAATGTTCGCACACCCATGTGGCTAACAATCGATTCGTTGGCTATTCAGCATTTGCCGTTTCGGCATTTGCCATCGAGATCTAAAGTGTGGTTAACACACCTGAATACGTGCTGTGCAATTAACTCACTCGTACAAAACGTACAAAACCATCAATGCCTTATTAGTCAATAGTCACAAGGGTTGAACATTTCTAACCCTTAATCCAAAATACACACCACCTCACCTTATGCGTACAAATTTTCATGAATCACTTAAATCAATTGACTACAATCGATAACACTACTTGATCCAATACCTAAAACAACATACATCTCATTAGACCCCATCACTTAAGAAAACATGTCTTACAAACTCCAATATAAATCTATGAAGCAATCGACCAACAACATACTTAGCCTCGGTTCGATTGATAAACCATTAACAAGATTCGGTAGGTACAATATTTTTAGAAGATATACTCTCAATCGACCCTCTCTTTCCTTAATCCAGTTATCGCTTGTCTCCATGATATTTCCCAAAAAATCACAATTCTTATTCGGCCACCAAAAAGAAAACAATCAATATTAACCGCTTAGAAGAAATCAAATGATCCCATAAGGGTTCACGTAAACTTTCAAATAACATTAACCACTCTTGTGATTAAGGTACTTACCCAAAACTTGTAATCGTTCACAGAGGAAAGGAATTCAAGTCAAATACCCTAATCCAACTCTGAAAAAGACACGTTCCAAGCCTAGCAATCATCCAAAAATAAAGAGTGCTTTAATCGGCAAAGAAGAGAGAATAACTAAAAATAAAATCACAGTACTAGCTTATAGAACCAATTTAGATTCGGCCTTGATAATCCCAAATATTGAAAGGAACAATTGATACAATCGATCAAATGAAAAGAGAAGAGGAAGGGTGAAAAATAATTAGTTTATGAGTATGCCAAGTTGAGAAACAAAAACAATAAAAGAAGAAGGCTATACTAGTCCACTAAAAAGAATTAAGGGTTGATGGGTTCAAACCACATTCGGCTCATAAGGCAAAGTGGTATTTTGGCAAAACAAGTATTTGGAAAGGTCATGAGAAGAGAAATATGAGAGAATAAAACAATTGGTTTTGACAAAAGAAAAGAAAGTGACCAATTTGCATTTGGTATTGCCAACATCAAAAGCAAAGAGAAAGGTGCTTGAAAGGTATAAACAAAATGTGTAATCAGCTTAAGCAAAATCAAAAGAAGAGAGAGCAAATGCAAGGTAGTGTCGGTCAAGGTTAGAAAACAACATGGTAAGCCAAAACAAAAATCTTCAATCATATGTCGAAAATCTTTAACCTAACCTCCCTATTTCGGCAACAAAGTCACTAATTTTGGCAACCAAAAACCATTGACCGAATGGCAGCACTATAGCTCCATAATCAGCCGATTCTTTCCTCAATTACACCTTAATTTGGCAACCTAAAATCCCCTTCCCATTCGGTCAAAATTAAGAATAAAAAGGAAAGCAAATTAAATCCTTTATTAGCTATAATTCCCATAGCCGAATATCACCAAATATAGTCTCACATTGGTCAAAATTTCCCAAATTTATTCCTTTAAAAATAGCTTAAAATCAGCCATCATTCAATTCAAAAATTCACTCTACTACTTGACTCTTTTGTCCACCGATAGCAGCTTCAAGCTCCCACCGCTTGACAGGTCCAGGCCAATTCGGAGCAGCAAAAGGAAATAAACCTTGCGCACTGGGTGAGGCTCAAACTCTAGACCTCACCAGCACCCAAGCACCTCACCAAGCCCTGCTTGCCATTGCGCCGTTACTTCTTTTACACTATAATAGGGTTGCAATAAATTTTAAGCTATACCTGCTGAAGCCATGGTTTAATTCACGAATAAAAAGAAATTAAATCTGTCTACAATGCCACTCGAACCCTCGTCCCTTCAGCAAGCCCAGCACGCTGTTTGCCATTGAACCAACAACAATTTCGTGTCAAAAACCCTACTCAACAATATATATGCCTTTCTTCCTATGTGCCGTGTTCTCCTTAAGAAAATAAAGGCCTTTCTTCCTTAAGCAGACTCGAACCTTTGACCTAGGTGCACAACACACGCCCCCTTGCCACTCTTCTACCTCCTTCTTTTCGTCCAACTTAAACCAAAAATTATTTAAAAGCCTTTCTTTGTGACGCCAACTTCACTTAATGAAGAAAATTAATTTTTTTCTTAATGTCCCTATATGAGTCCAGGACTTCCCGAACATCCCTAAACGCTCCAAAGCAATTAATTAACAACCCAAACATAAATTTGCAATAATTTTCTTGACCATAAAAATTCAAATTTTCCCCGATACACGAAGCCCATTTCTCCTAAGCCCAAGATCAGGATGTTACACTATAATAATCTAGAAGGTACCTGATGTTCAGCTTTAACTTGCTGACATACTAAACATCTCATTACAAAGTTAGAAATCTCATGTTTCATTCCTAGCCACCAGTACATCTGTTTCAAGTCACTATACATTTTATTACTTCCTGGATGAATAGGCAAGCTACCACTATGAGCTTCGTGCAAGATTCTTCAAGCAATCTCTAAATTCTTCTGTACACAATTTCTACCTTAGAACAATAAGCAATCATTGGTTCCTATCTAAAATTCTAAATCAAAACTCAACTCACAGTATGCCCATTTAGCTAGCAACTTATCATCATATTTTTGAGCTTCGCAGGTCGGCTTTCAACTCAGCCAAAATCGATCCATCATCAGATAATGTCAATCGTGTATTCATTGCTCCTAGAGAAAATAAAGACTTTCTTCTTAGAGTATCAACAACTACATTTTCTTTTCCTGGATGATAATCAATGATTAACTCATAATCTTTTAACAGCTCGAGCCATCTGCACTGTCTCAGATTCAAATCTTTTTACGATATAAGATACATCAAAATTTTGTGATCGGTAAATACAAGGTATTTTTCACTGTAAAATAGAGTCGCCAAATGTTCAACGCAAACACAATAGCTGCTAACTCTAAGTTACGTGTCGGATAGCTCTTTTCGTGCAGCGTTAACTATCTAGAAGCATAAGCCATTACTTTGCCTTCCTACATCAAAACACAACCTAAACCATTTAAAGATGCATCACTAAAAATCACAAATTTTTTACCTGATTCTGGCTGAATCAGAACTGGTGCTTCAGTCAATAGTGCTCTCAACTAATTAAAACTTTGCTAACATTTCTCGAACCATTCAAATTTCACACATTTCTGTAAAATTCGCGTCATCGGTATAGCTATCATTGAGAACCCTTTGACGAATCTTCAGTAATAACCAGCTAATCCCAGAAAACTTCTAACTTCAGATACGTTTCTTAGTGGTTTCTAGTCAACAACTTTGAAAATTTTACTCGGATCAATTCTAGTGCCATTTAGCCAATACTATATGTCCTAGAAAATCGACTCCTCGGAGCCAAAATTCACATTTGCTAAATTTAGCAAACAATTTTTTATCTCTCAGAGTTTGCAACACAATCCTCAAATGTTCAGTATGCTCGGACTCTTCTCATGAATATATCAAAATGTCATCAATAAAAACAATAACAAATATGTCTAAATACGGTCTAAAGATTTTGTTCATCAAATATATAAATAATAAAAGTCCATTGGTTAAATGAAATGGCAACACAATAAATTTATAGTGTCTATACCTAGTTCTAAATACAGTTTTTGGCACATCCGAATCTTTCACTCGTAGATGATAGTATCTAGAACGAAGATCAATCTTTGAAAATATTATGGCACCTTTCAACAGATCAAACAAATCGTCATTTCGAGGCAATGGATACTTGTTCTTGATTGTAACTTTGTTAAGCTGACAGTAATCAATACACAGTCAAATCGATCCGTCCTTTTTCTTAACGAACAGAACTGGTCACCCTAAGGGGAAAAACTGGGTCGAGCAAGACCCCTATTTGTCAACTCTTGCAGATATACTTTCAACTCTTTCAACTAAGTAGGAGCCATTCTATAAGGCGCTATCAATATCGGTGACATTCTCGGTATAAGTTCAATAGCAAATTAAACCTCTCTGATTGGCGATAATCCAGGTAATTCTTCTAGAAACACGTTAGGATACTTGCAAATCACTGGCTCTGATTCAAGCTTCAATTCGAACACTTTAGTATCCAACACATATGCAAGGTGAGCATTGCAACCTTTTCTCACATATTTCTGTGCTGATATAACAACAGGAAACCCACTTGGACTATCTGATTCAATATGAAGTGTCTCTCCATTCTGACATTTCAATACAATAAGCTTTAGTCTATAGTTTACAACAGTGTCGCATATAGCTAGCCAATCCATGCCCAAAATCACGTGAAATTTATCAAATAGTAATAATATCAAATCAGTTGGAAATCTATAACCCTGAGTTATCAAAAGACAATTCTTGCACACTTTATCTACTAACACAGACTGACCTAGGGGGTTTGATACTTTAACCACAAATTTAGTGGACTCAACAAGTAAATACTGAGTAGATACAGTCCAGTAATAACATCTGGCGCTGAAGTATCCTCTTGTGCGTGAATACCATAAGCCCTAGCTGGTGCTCATGCCTCTGATCTCACAGCAAAATCTTTTGTTCCACCATGGGTACCACTCACATTTCTTGTGTTACGAGGTGGTCTACCTCTCGTAGCTGTGTTGCTCAGCCTCGTAGTCTAAACTTTCTTTTTCTCAAATTTCTCTAGGCAATCATGAAGAATGATTGAAGGAACCACACATGAAGCATGCTCCCTTTTTCATTCGACATTGACTTTAATGTGACCTTTTACAGTTTTTGCACTCGGGCCAAACATTTCTGACACTACCCACACCTACTACAAACGTAGACTATCGTTTTGTACTAGAGCATCGGGTACCTTTGTCTCTACTAGAATATCCCACAGAAGCTATAGAACGGTTGCAATATTCTTTTGATCTCTTTGATGCTGACTAATATGACTTCCTAGTCGATCTCTTTCTCGAGTCTCTAGCTTCAAATTCAACATGTCTTCTCTCTTTACTCAGTTCCTTAGCCTTATGTGCTCGGTCAACCAATACAACGAATTCTTGCAACTCAAGAATTCCAACTAGAAGCTTTATGTCTTTATTCAACCCTTCTTCAAACCTCCTACACATGGTAGTCTCAATCAAAATACATTCCCTAACATATTTGCTCAGTCTAACAAATTCTCACTCGTTATTTGATATAAACATACGACCCCATTTAAGCTTAAGAAATTCTTTACTTTTCTGATCCAGAACAGAACTCGATTTAAAAGAATTCCCAAGTGATTCAATCTCTTGGCACAACATAAATTAATATGTTCCACCACTAGTAAGCCGAATCTTTCAACAACGATACTACACATATAACACATTCAGCAGGTGAATAGGATAGCTCATCAAAAACCCTGATTGTATTCTCTAAACATATTTCAGCTTTCTTGGGATCATCTTCAGTAGTAGCTCAAAATTGTTCAGCCCCATACTTGCGTATCTTATCAATAGGTGACATACTAACTCGGATTGATTTCGTACCTTGACAAATAAGGGGAACCAGTTCAGGAGCAGAAGGGGGTGGAGGTTGTTAAGTAGCCAGATTCATCTATATGAACTCAATAAACCATTCGTTCATCATCTAGAAGAAAGCTTCATTAGCCTCTCCTCCCTGGCCCTCAGATACAGGCCTTGCGCTGCTTGATGCTAGTCCATGAACAGAGGCTTGAGCGTCACTCTCTACTTCATCAGAGCCAGCTCGATTAGATGACATTGCTATATGAAAACATGTTTAAAACGGTTAGGAGATATCATACTATCAAAGGTTATATAATTGCATGTATAGCTAGACTCGTACACGCTATGTTTAGTCTGAGAATCGGCTAAATTGTAGGTTTGATACCAATAAATGTAACACCCTTAACTCGTATCCATCACCAAAATAGGGTTACGGAGCATTACCAGGGTCTACAATTCAAACGGACAGAAATTTCAAACATTTCATATCATAACAATAAACATATTGAAACTAAGTCGGAACATACATATTGTCCCTCATACAAGCCCTAGAGGACCTAAATATGTGTTAGAAACAAGTTGGGACTGCAGTAAAAACTAAGAGAAATTATCAAAAAATACTAAAAAATTTTAACACTGCAAGGGTCAAATGGCCGAATGGCCAAGCCATGTGGGCATTTGAAGTAGGGACACACGGCTGTATCACAGCTCGTGTCTCCGCGCATGTAACTCACTAACTTGGGTCACACGGTCAAGCCACACACTAGTGTGCCAGGCTATGTACCCTTCAAAATAACCTCACATGTCCGTGTGCCAAGCTGTGTGATAGGCCATGTAACAGCTTAACTTGCAACCATTTGAAAGCTACAAGGAACACACGGCTGTGTCACCTGATCATGTGTAATACACAGTTGAGACACACGCCCGTGTGGATGAAAATAGGCCATTTTACAAGCTATTTTTCTCACCCAAATTGGCATGTACCTGTACACAACATTGCACAGACTTACAAGCCATAACAAGGCATTCAAATCAAGGATAAACAAGTCATATACATATGGTATAATATCATACAACCAATATGCCCTTAGGCACCTCAAAAGACAATATGCACACAAGTATAACCATTGATAAACGATAAATTATACATATTTTTACCTCATGTTTAGCCTAATTTCTGGATGAATTATTATTAATTTTGTGAGAATTGGTGCTCTTAACCCTTCTGTTTCATGTTGTATACTTAAGAGAGCTTAGGGAAGAGAAAAGAACGAAAAACAGACCGAAAACGAAGAAAATGGGCCAAAGTGTGAAAACAACACGGCCCAAGGAATCACCACACGGCCGTGGCACACGGCCGTGCCATATGAGGTCCAACACGGCCCAGCCTTGACAAGCACTGCCGGGCTACACGGTCGTGCCACCTCAATAGGCCCTAACACGGCCCTTATCAAAACCACAAATGTGTGGCATACAGGTGTGTCCCTGTCGTGAGGAAGTGCAATTTCACTCGGATTTGGATACTTAGAGTCTAAGAAAGGCATCCCAAAGCTCTATATAAAGTCCCTAGGAGGCAACTCTAAGGGGGTACTCTTTTCTCCCAAAAAAGAAGCGCCATATTTCTGCCAACACAAGGAGTGAAAGCAAGAAATTACTCCAAGGGAAGCCGATTGATTCATCCCAGAAGCTAGAATTCTATATCAAGATAGAGGATCTCCCTAAATTCCTTCAGGGGTTTTTGGGTTCTTTATGTTTTGTTATCTTATTTCTTCTAAGATGTTTTCTTTATTAATTATGAACTAAACCTCTCAAATACTTGAGGGGGATGAAACCTAAGACAGATATTGTTATTATTTATTCTTGAATTATATGATAAATACTTGAATTATTCTTTATTATGTGCTCTTCATTCTTGAATTAATAATCCTAGGTATTAACTCAAGAAACGGATGTGCTTAGGCAGAGGAGCAAAAGTCCCTGTTTTAAGAGTAGATCTATGTAACACCCCAAACTAGGCCTAGACGTTACGGCCAAGTCTGGTGTGTCACATTGAAGTGTTTTTCGAAAACCATGTTTTCATTGAAAACCCTTCTTAATGTTTAGAAACTTTTACCGGTAAACTTGTATAAAACCTTTATTTTTTTTCCAAAACGTGATTCATTGTAATAATCGAAACAACTTTGTAAAATCTTATGGAAAAATTGCGAAAGCTTGTAAACCTTTGTAGTTGTAGAAACATGTTATAATAAAAACAGTTTAAGCACCAGAAAATCAGACTTTCTTTGTTATGGCTTAAAGTGAATGGATACTACGCACTAGGTAGGATTCAAGAGAAGATGATGTGAGTCATTTAGACTACTTAAGTACCAAGCTCTTCCTAGATCCAATCCTACACATGCACACATCCATTACCACACTTTAATCTTATGACTTGTCCACGAACAACAAATTAAGTTTAAACGTATTTAAGATATTTACTTATGAAAACATTTATGTTGCGGAAGCTTTGCTCTGTTTTCGAAATATTTTGAAAACAAGTAACTTTTACAAAAACACGCCGTAGAGCTAACCGATTTCAAAATGATTTAGACAATATCCTACTTAAGTTAAAAATAACTAAATAATTAAAGAATTAAAAACCCAAAATAAAATAAATAGAGCGGCCTTATTACAACCCAAAAACAAAAATAAAAATAATCTCAATAAATAATGAAATAAAATATTTGAAAACCAAAATTTAATCTTCGTGGCCACTCTGAATCCCTCCCAGCTCCAAGTCCACCAACTAGGGCTCACTTGCATGGATGGAAAGAAAGGGGGTGAGTTTGGAAAACTCAGTGTGTATAGAATGCCCATCCAGAGCCCAAGTCAGCTCAAGCCCACTGGCCGAAGCCTTATCCAGATACAGTAAACTGGGCCTTCGCCTTTTTAGTTAACAGTATGGCCCATAGGCCCATCTCAGAACAAAACAGATAATATCATGTATGCAAGCCCGACCCAGCCTAAATCCATCTGTTACACTCCACCCGTACTATCCCTACACACTATGTGGGGAATAACTTAACCCACCTAGCCCTACACTCCACAGTTGCAGCATGGCTGCTCAGATAACAGTAAATTGAGGCAAGGCCTCCAGTACGTGGTCAAGCCACTTTCAGTACTTCCTCCATCAATGTCCCAGTCCCATGCAATAGGTAATAATGGCATACAATAAACAGTAACAGTAAAACATGCATTTTGGGTCAAACTTAACCCTAAGGGTATAACAGTCATTTTACTCGTATGGGTAAAATAGTAATTTTCCACCTCAAGGGTATTTCAATAATTCTATCAGTTTTTAGGGTTTCCATGCATATTACAATCACTAATAATCCATCGTCATTGCAAAAGTGTATTTAACTTAGTTTATCAGTTTTAGCTATTGGGCCCTAAACCCCAATAGGCCTTATAGTGTCTATTTAGCAAATTAAGCCCATTTAATTCAAATTTTATGATCAATTTATCCGTTTAAATGATTTTGAACCTACAGTCTATCAGTACACATTATTTACCTATTTTCACCCATACGGGCCCGTAAGCCCATTGGGCCCATTTTTAGTCCATCAAGGCCCAATTACCGAAGTACATGAAATTTCACACACGACTAACTTACCACTTTGTAATTTTAGATCTAACATTTCCTAAATGTCTTGTGAGCACTCGCACACTCACAAGCCCACGAAATGCCAGAATTTTGGCATTTCAGCTTTTGTCGAATTGAACTATGAGAGGGTGCTCGATACACACCTGTTTCGCGACGATTGCTAGGGAGATCCTCCACAATGTCATACAATCGATTACCATAATTCTTAGGTTGCAAAACTACAATAAACAATCCCAATATTCACTTACCCATATACGGCCAATGCCCCTAAGGCCCTCAAAATCTTACCTTTGCCGAAATTGATAACTAGATCTAGATCTAATCGCTCTAAAGATCCAAGCTTTCGATCAATCACCTCTAGAACACACTAATCACCAAAAGAAATCATTGGTTAATGACCCTTAGAGCCCTAAGCCCCGATCAACAACCTCCCTAGATTTTAGGGGCTTCGACTTTTTCTAAATCGCAAAATAATGTAGATCTGGGATAACGGGTACTAACTACATTTTCTCCTTATGTTCCTACTTAGATCTAATGCATATCTACCCCCTAAGTGCTAGCAAAACTCGAATCTTAGAGATCTAAAGATTCGGCTATGAGCTCCTATGGTTATGGCAGTTTCGACTTTTTGACTGGTGAAGAAGATGGTGATTTGGGGTTATAATCTTGGAGTAGTGTTGCCAACAGGTACTAAGGGTTTAGAGAAGATGAAATTCGATCAAAAGGAATGAAAAGAATATAGGGAATTGGCTTGGAGGAATCGGCACAAGAGGTAAGTTTTTGGGATTTTGGCTTTTATGGCAATCGGCTATGGTGGTTTTAGGGAGCATGGATTTGAAAAAGAAGATGGATTTGAGTAATAGGGGTGTTCGGCTGAGGTAGAAAGCAAAAAGGAAGAAAAGAATGGAGGAGAAGGAGAGGAAGAAAAAATCGGCACAAAAGAGAAGGAATCTGCATTTTCGGCTTTTGTGAAAACTTAGAGAAGGATAAATGAAAGTGAAAGCTTTTAGGTGGCTAACCCCTAATTTGTCATGACAGAAAAAGAAAAGAACCTAACCCTAATATCAACTAAAACATTTGGCCCAACCTCCCTAAGGCCTTTGCCGAAATTCATTTAAGTGATCACATGCCCGGCACATGCCTAAAAACTAAAAAGTAACAATACGCTTACCTTGTAACTTGAACCTTGGACCTTTAATTCCTTCTTAGGCGCCACTTTTTTAGGAACTTAGTGGTGCCACCTTGCCACTTTGCCAAAGCTCTTCTTGTGTCATAATTTACGAAATTTTTCTTAAAAGCCCACTTAACCAAGTCTCCTATTCACTTAAAATCCAAACTTGATATTTTACCGGTTTTTAACTTAGGCTTGGGCTTTCTAGATGCCTACTCACACATTTAAACTCAATTCCAATATCCAGAACACCAAAATTTTAAAAATTCACCAAAAATCACATAAACCCGAAAAATCCCAAAAATCAGGGCGTTACACAAGCCCAACACTTCTAGGCCCAAATTTAGGGTGTTACAACTCTAACCCCTTAAAGAAATTTCGTCCTCAAAACTTCCAAATAATAAAATAATTGTGCAACACTATGCTACTACGCTACTGCTGCGCACTCTGATCTAAATGATTTTTAATACGACCCAGAACGTCTAATCACCAAAGTAAATAAAAATTTACCAAGCATGCATACCAAATAATTACAAAGATCTTAATTCAAAACTTTCAGTATTTATTCATATATTTTATGCTGAGATAGTATTTCAAAGTTTCTATTTTTACAAAATCATAGCCTAGCTATAGTCTCAATCTTTTAGGGTTAGTTTCCCTACAATCTCAGTCTCTACAGTTTCAGTACTAACCTAGCTACAGTATCATAGTAAAGTCTCAGTACTATCTACAGTAATATTTTAGTACAGTATAGGAAAAAGAAGTACTTACAGACTTGGTGCTGGGGATTCAGTGTGCCACTTCTTTGGTAACCAAATTTCAGAAAACTCAAAACTTTTCAAAATCAGACCTTCAAAACATGTATATTTTGAAGAAAACTAGTTTGAAAGAGTTTTTCTAAATTTTTCAAAAACTAATTTCCAAAAATACCCTTCTTGGGCCTAAGTTAAAAATTTACTAAAACGTTACGGCCAAGTCTGGTGTGTCACATTGAAGTGTTTTTTGAAAACCATGTTTTCATTGAAAACCCTTCTTAATGTTTAGAAACTTTTGCCGGTAAACTTGTATAAAACCTTTATTTATTTTTTTCCAAAACGTGATTCATTGTAATAATCGAAACAACTTTGTAAAATCTTATGGAAAAATTGCGAAAGCTTGTAAACCTTTGTAGTTGCGGAAACATGTTATTATAAAAATAATTTAAGCATCGAAAAATTAGACTTTCTTTGTTATGGCTTAAAGTGAATGAATACTATGCACCAGGTAGGATTCAAGATAAGAGGAGGTGAGTCATTTAGATTGCTTAAGTACCAAGCTCTTCCTAGATCCAATCCTAGACATGCACACATCCATTGCCACACTTTAACCTTATGACTTGTCCACGAACAACAAATTAAGTTTAAGCATATTTAAGATATTTATTTATGAAAACATTTAGGTTGCAGAAGCTTTGCTCTGTTTTCAAAATATTTTGAAAACAAGTAACTTTTACAAAAACGCGCCGTAAAGCTAACTGATTTCAAAATGATTTAAACAATGTCCTACTTAAGCTAAAAAAAATTAAAGAATTAAAGAATTAAGAATCCAAAATAAAATAAATAGAGCGGCCTTATTACAACCCAAAAACCAAAATAAAAATAATCTCAATAAATAATGAAATAAAATATTTGAAAACCAGAATTTAATCTTCGTGGCCACTCTGAATCCCTCCCAGCTCCAAGTCCACCAACTAGGGCTCACCTGCATGGATGGAAAGAAAGGGGGTGAGTTTGGAAAACTCAGTGTGTATAGAATGCCCATCCAGAGCCCAAGTCAGCTCAAGCCCACTGGCCGAAGCCTTATCTAGATATAGTAAATTGGGCCTTCACCCTTTCAGTTAACAGTATGACCCATAGGCCCATTTTAGAACAGAACCAATAATATCATGGATGCAAGCCGGCCCAGTCTAAATCCATCCGCTACACTCCACCCGTACCAGCCCTACACACCATGTGGGGAATAACTCAACCCACCCAGCCCTACACTCCACAGTTGCAGCATGGCTGCTCAGATAACAGTAAATTGAGGCAAGGCCTCCAGTACGTGGTCAATCCACTTTCAGTACTTCCTCCATCAATGTCCCAGTCCCATGCAACAGGTAATAATGGCATGCAGTAAACAGTAACGGTAAAACATGCATTTTGGGTCAAACTTAACCCTAGGGGCATAACAGTCATTTTACTCGTAGGGGTAAAATAGTAATTTTCCACCTCTAAGGGTATTTCAGTAATTTTATCATTTTTTAGGGTTTCCATGTATATTACAATCACTAATAATCCATCCGTCATTGCAAAAGTGTATTTAACTTAGTTTATCAGTTTTAACTATTGGGCCTTAAACCCTTAATAGGCCCTATAGTGTCTATTTAGCAAATTAAGCCCATTTAGTTCAAATTTTATGATCAATTTATCCGTTTAAATGATTTTGAACCTACAGTCTATCAGTACACATTATTTACCTATTTTCACCCATACGGGCCCGTAAGCCCATTGGGCCCATTTTTAGCCTATCGAGGCCTAATTACCGAAGTGCACGAAATTTCACACACGACTAACTTACCACTTTGTAATTTCAGATCTAACATTTCCTAAACGTCTTGTGAGCACTCGCACACTCACAAGCCCACGAAATGCCAGAATTTCGGTATTTCAGCTTTTGCTGAATTGAACTATGAGAGGGTGCTCGATACATACCTGTTTCGCGACGATTGCTAGAGAAATCCCCCACGATGTCCTACAATCGATTACCACAATTCTTAGATTGCAAAACTACAACAAACAATCGCCTTTTTAGTTAACAGTATGGCCCATAGGCCCATCTCAGAACAAAACAGATAATATCATGTATGCAAGCCCGACCCAGCCTAAATCCATCCGTTACACTCCACCCGTACTAGCCCTACACACTATGTGGGGAATAACTTAACCCACCTAGCCCTACACTCCACAGTTGTAGCATGGCTGCTCAGATAACAGTAAATTAAGGCAAGGCCTCCAGTACGTGGTCAAGCCACTTTCAGTACTTCCTCCATCAATGTCCCAGTCCCATGCAATAGGTAATAATGGCATACAATAAACAGTAACAGTAAAACATGCATTTTGGGTCAAACTTAACCCTAAGGGTATAACAGTCATTTTACTCGTATGGGTAAAATAGTAATTTTCCACCTCTAAGGGTATTTCAATAATTCTATCAGTTTTTAGGGTTTCCATGCATATTACAATCACTAATAATCCATCGTCATTGCAAAAGTGTATTTAACTTAGTTTATCAGTTTTAGCTATTGGGCCCTAAACCCCAATAGGCCTTATAGTGTCTATTTAGCAAATTAAGCCCATTTAATTCAAATTTTATGATCAATTTATCCGTTTAAATGATTTTGAACCTACAGTCTATCAGTACACATTATTTACCTATTTTCACCCATACGGGCCCGTAAGCCCATTGGGCCCATTTTTAGTCCATCAAGGCCCAATTACCGAAGTACATGAAATTTTACACACGACTAACTTACCACTTTGCAATTTTAGATCTAACATTTCCTAAATGTCTTGTGAGCACTCGCACACTCACAAGCCCACGAAATACCAGAATTTTGGCATTTCAGCTTTTGTCGAATTGAACTATGAGAGGGTGCTCGATACACACCTGTTTCGCGACGATTGCTAGGGAGATCCTCCACAATGTCATACAATCGATTACCATAATTCTTAGGTTGCAAAACTACAATAAACAATCCCAATATTCACTTACCCATATTCGGCCAATGCCCCTAAGGCCCTCAAAATCTTACCTTTGTCGAAATTGATGACTAGATCTAGATCTAGTCGCTCCAAAGATCCAAGCTTTCGATCAATCACCTTTAGAACACACTAATCACCAAAAGAAATCATTGGTTAATGACCCTTAGAGCCCTAAGCCCCAATCGACAGTCTCCCTAGATTTTAGGGGTTTCGACTTTTTCTAAATCGCAAAATAATGTAGATCTGGGATAACGAGTACTTACCACAGTTTCTCCTTATGTTCCTACTCAGATCTAATGCAGATCTATCCCCTAAACGCTAGCAGAAGTCAAATATTAGAGATCTAAAGATTCGGCTATGAGCTCCTATGGTTATGGCAGTTTCGACTTTTTGACTGGTGAAGAAGATGGTGATTTGGGGTTATAATCTTGGAGTAGTGTTGCCGACAGGTACTAAGGGTTTAGAGAAGATGAAATTCGGTCAAAAGGAATGAAAAGAATAGAGGGAATTGGCTTGGAGGAATCGGCACAAGAGGTAAGTTTTTGGGATTTCGGCTTTTATGGGAATCGGCTACGGTGGTTTTAGGGAGCATGGATTTGAAAAAGAAGATGGATTTGAGTAATAGGTGTGTTCGACTGAGGTAGAAAGAAAAAAGGAAGAAAAGAATGGAGGGGAAGGAGAGGAAGAAGAAATCGGTACAAAGGAGAAGGAATCTGCGTTTTCGGCTTTTGTGAAAACTTAGAGAAGGATAAATGAAAGTGAAAGCTTTTAGGTGGCTAACCCTAATTTGTCATGACAGAAAAAGAAAAGAACCTAACCCTAATATCAACTAAAACATTTGGCCCAACCTCCCAAGGCCTTTGTTGAAATTCATTTAAGTGATCACATGCCCGACACATGCCTAAAAACTAAAAAGTAACAATAGGCTTACCTTGCAAGTTGAACCCTGGACCTTCAATTCCTTCCCAAGCGCCACTTTTTTAGGAACTTAGTGGTGCCACCTTGCCACTTTGCCAAAGCTCTTCTTGTGTCATAATTTAC
This sequence comes from Gossypium stocksii, assembly GCA_020496765.1. Lineage (NCBI taxonomy): Eukaryota > Viridiplantae > Streptophyta > Magnoliopsida > Malvales > Malvaceae > Gossypium > Gossypium stocksii. The sequence goes on from CM035624.1 coordinate 27,728,452, forward strand.
GAAGTTTTTCTTAAAAGCCTACTTAACCAAGTGTCCTATTCACTTAAAATCCAAACTTGATATTTTACCGATTTTTAACTTAGGATTGGGCTTTCTAGAGGCCCACTAACACATTTAAACTCAATTCCAATATCCAGAATACCAAAATTTTAAAAATTCACCAAAAATCACAGAAACCCAAAAAATCCTAAAAATAAGGGCGTTACACAAGCCCAACACTTCTAAGCCCAAATTTAGGGTGTTACAATCTACCATAGTTAAGCGGAGTTGCATGCAACCCTAGACATAGGGCGACATAAATCTGCCGGATTCGGGTCAAACCTAATAGGGGGATCCATAGATCAAATTAATGCAACCTAGGGGTGTTAATTAATAAAGAAACTTTAGTTAACCACCTAGGATTAGTTGTTCTTATCCTCAACGGAGGTATTAACATAGGTTAGGGATCTCTACGGATCAAGTCAAGTGAAGAAATCGTCTAGTTTAAGAAGCCAATAACAAGTGAAGTCTAGGTGGATTCTCCCTTGAGTATTGCTTATATCAATCAACTTTCCCAAAGAGTCTTTCCCCACTTTACTTTTTGTGCACTTTTCGTTAGTTTTAGAATTAGTTTCAAACAACCCTCTTTTGTTTTTAGGCTAGATAATAGAAAGGAAGTAAGTACTAGTACTTTTGGTTCCCTTGGGTATGATAACTCGGTCTTACCGCTAAACTATACTACTGTTCGATAGGTGCGCTTGCCTTTAAAATCGTGATATTAGTTAGTTTTTGGTGTGATCAATTTTTATAAATTTTATTACTTAATATCGTGAGTATCAAGTATTTGGCGCCGTTGCCGGGGAACTAAAATATTATGAAAACTCGATTTCTATTACCTTAGCCATTACTATATTTATTTATTTTCAATTTTTATTTATTTCTATTTTTATTTTTATTTTTATTTTATTTTAATTTAATTTTCTTTGTTTTTTCCCTTCTAGGTATTCCTAGTTTATTACTAGAAACAACTCGGTAGGGCCATTACCTTTTTACGAAGACTTAGAAGCGATAGTTCGCAGAACTCGTAGAGAGATCAGAAGAAGCCTACATTATCCAGAACAAGGACAAGAATAAGGGCCATAACCTACAGAAGAGATGGAAGCAAACCAAAACATTCCATCACCTCACGCAATAGCCGCGCAACCAGTGAATCAAGATGAAGCTCCTCGCACTATGTATGATTATGCTAAACCTAGTTTGGCTGGTACCCAAACTACTATTATTAGACCTACCATTGCTGCTAATAATTTTGAATTAAAACCTAACACTATTCAGATGATACAGCAATTGGTGCAATTTGATGGTTTAGAGGATTAAGATCCAAATTCACACATAGCCAATTTTTTGGAACTTTGTAATACTTTTAAAATGAATGGCGTTTCTGATGATGCCATTCGTCTAAGGCTATTTCTATTCTCTTTGAGAAATAAAGCCAAACAGTGGTTAAATTCTTTACCACGAGGCTCAATCACTACATGGGAACAGATGACCGAAAAATTTTTACTTAAATATTTTCCTCTAGCTAAAACAGCAAAATTACGAAACGATATCTCTTCTTTTGTACAGATAGATTTGGAAACACTTTACGATGCCTGGGAGAGATACAAAGATCTTTTGAGAAGGTGCCCTCATCATGGATTACCTTTGTGGCTACAAGTTCAAACCTTTTACAACGGTTTGAACACTTCAACAAGGCAAATGATCGATGGAACAGCAGGAGGAACAATCAACAATAGAACACCCGAAGCAGCTTATGAATTTATTGAAAAGATGTCACTGAATAACTATCAGTGGCAAGTCATGAGGACAAAACCGACAAAAGCTGTAGCAGTTTATAATATTGATGTTGTCACTATGCTTACTAACCAAGTAGAACTTTTAAATAAAAAGTTTGATAATTTTGTTGGTTTTACGCAGCCACAGCCAGTGATGCAGTGTGACGTAGTGTGACGCAACCCCAGGAAATATGTTCAATCCAGACTACTCATTTTATAGACACAGCATAGAAACTGAGCAAGCCAACTATATGGGTAACAATTTTAGACCTCAAAATAACCTTTATAGTAATACTTACAATGCAGATTGGAGAAATCACCCAATTTTTCATAGGGAGGACAAGGAAATCAAAGACAACAGCCTCCTCCGGGATTTCAGCAGCCACCACCACAACAAGAGAAAAAGCCAAATCTTGAAGAGATGTTCACCAAATTTATAGCCGCATCAGAAACCCATTTTCAAAATACTGAAATGGCACTAAAAAACCAACAAGCATCAATTCAAGGGCCTGAGAATCAAATCGATCAACTTGCAAAATTAATCTCAGAAAGACCACAAGCTGGACTACCCAGTAACACTGAGCCAAATCCTAGAGAACATGTCAAAGCAATTACTTTAAGAGATGGGAAAGTACTAGCTGAACCAGAAAAGAAGTCTGTTCAAGAATCTCCAAGAGATAAGGTAAAGGAATCCAAGGAAAACACTCCACCAACACTCAAGGAATACAAACCCCCTATTCCATATCCGACAAAGTTGAAGAAAGACCATACAGACGCTCAATTCGGTAAATTTCCTGAACTTTTTAAACAATTACACATTAACTGACCTTTTGTTGAAGTAATTTCATAGATTCCAAAGTACGCGAAGTTCCTTAATGAACTTCTGACAAATAAAAGGAAGTTGGAAGAATTAGCCATAGTGGAAATCAACGAGAAATGCTCAGCTATTCTCCAAAATAAACTGTCGGCAAAACTGAAAGATCTAGGGAGTTTTACTATTCCTTGTTTAATTGGTAGTTTAATTATTGATAAAGCCTTAGCTGATTTAGGTGCTAGCATTAATCTAATGCCTTACAAAAATATTCAAGCAACTAGGTCTAGGGGAATCACAGCCCACTAGGATGAGTATTCAATTAGCTGATAGATCTGTTAAATATCCTAGCGGAATCATCGAAGATGTGCTAGTAAATGTAGATAAATTTATATTCCCTGTTGATTTTGTTGTGCTTGACATGGATGAGGATATTGAGGTGCCTTTAATTTTGGGACATCCATTCTTAGCCACTGCTAGAGCTGTTATCAATGTAGGGGATGGTAAATTAGTACTTAGAGTTGGTGATGTGACGGCCCTAAAACGGCCCTAGTCGGAATGTGGTTTCGGGACCACAAAATCGAGGCATAAAATGTATTAAATATTCATTTTGATGCCTATAATATGTGTGAATTCATGTGTGACATGTTTGGTGTGTCAATTTAGAGTTATAAATTTGAATTTTACAAAAAGGGACTTAGTAGTGAACTTTGAAAATATACTAGACAAATGTGTGATGACTAGTTAATGCATGCATGCAAATTGAGGGAGTTGCATGTCAAATTTACCTTTTTATGTGAGTGGAAGGTAATGATGATTTTGTTTGGCATTTTGTGCTTTGTATGTTAGTAAATAATGATAATAATAAATTTGTTTATATTAAATAAAATTAGTTTCATGAAATGGAAATAATAAAAGTTGATAAAATAATAATAAAAGTTGATAAAATAATAATAAAGAATGGTGAAAAGAACAAAGTCACTTACCTTTGTTCTTCATTGCCGATTCCACCAAAAGAAAAAGGGGAAAGGATTTTCGGTTACTCTAGCATCCAATTTAAGGTATGTTTCATGTGATTTCTTCAAATTCTTGTAAAAATTTAGTAATATACTTGAATTCCAACTTAGCCCATGTTGAAAATCTTGTTTTGGTGGAGAATGGAGCATTCGGTCATGTTCATGAGTTGCTAATTTGTTGATAGTTGGATGCTAGTATTAAAGAACTAAAAATTTGTGGTTTTAATTGAGTTACATGATTATTAGATGATGAATTGAGCAACAATACGTTTGTACATGTTGAGTATATGCATGAATTTTTAGGTTGGGTTGGAAAATGCTTATTCGGCCATAATAGTGATGAAATTCTTGTTGAATTTGATGAATTTGGTTATAAGAGAAACTAAGGATGAATTGATAAGCTTTTAGCCTAATTCATGAGAAAATTTCTTTGAACTTATGATGGTGTTGGCATTCGGCCAAGGTATGGAACATTCGGTTTTGGGATGTTCATGTGTTAATTTTGATTTTTGATAATAGAACTTGATTAAGAAATAGTTGTTAGATTTTCCTTGTTTTGAAGATTATTGTTAAGGAATTTGAGCTTTGTAAACATGAAATTTTTGTGTGATAAACAAGATGTGATATTCGGTCATATGCTTAAGTGTGGATTTGGCATTGTTTAAGAATGTGAGGTTAGCTTGACTTTTGCTTAATGGCCGAATGGGCTCTTTGGAATGCATGATTGAGTTGTTTTGCTTTTGATTGCATTTTGATCCTTAAATTGATAACTCGATTATGCAAATGGAGATACATATTTTGTAACATGAGCTAGTTAAACATTGCTCATAAGTTCACTAAGCATTCGGCTAGCTTGGTGATATTGATTTGATTGGCAACTTTAAAAATTTCTATTAGGGAATATATGTGCATGATTAATAAAATGATTTGAGTGACATAACTTGTAAAGGTGAATATTCGGCCATGGGAAAATGCAAGAGGGATTGATGTTTCAATTGTTATAATGTATGGTTGTGCAATGGCCGAATGTGCCTTTGATGTTGCTTTTGGATGTTTTCGGGTGTCAAATTGATAAGTGGTTTGGTTTGTGGAGAAATCTGATTGTGGATGAAATGAATGTGAATTTTGTATATCTATGTTAAGGTCAATGACTACTCTAAATGGTGCCTTAGGAAATGCTATGTTTTAAGTATGTGCATAAGAACACTAAAGAATGAATTTGGTATAAAATCTGCTTGGTACAGCAGCAGTAACGTGTTTTGGAAAAATCACCATAAATTGTGGGAGTTGAATTAGAGGCTGAATAAATTGTGTAATTAAAGCTTAATGAGTCTAGTTTCTTATAAAAGAAACCTTACAAGCAATTGACCTGCCAATAGAGAGATTTTTAAAGTTGTGTGAAACAGGGTCAGAATGACTCCGGAAGCCCCTGTTCTGTTTTTAGAAAATCACCATAAATTGCATAAAAATTTTTATGAGACAAAATTTATATGCTTAGACTCCTTAATGAGTCTAGTTTCGAATAAAATTGGTGAGAACATATTTGGAATTCTGTACAAGGAGAAATTCGGTTCGTAGTATAGAGTAGTCAGTTTAATCAAACAGTGAAATAGGGAAACTTTAAGAAAATTCTGGTATTGATTGGCCAAACCAAAAATTATGAAAATTTTATGGATGGAAGATAAATGAGTCTATTTTTCATGCAAAATTAACGGCACTTCATTTGGAGTTTTGTAGCTCCAGTTATGAGTAAATTATTGAATGCTGCTCAGAAAATCAGCTTGTTGTGACTTATGATATGTATGTGAAATGACCGAATGTGCGTATGTGTTTGTAATGAGAAGAATATGCATATATTATTTGACTATAAGTGAAAATGATTCATTGAGATGCTTGAATAAGGATTAATAAAATTAAATGTTTTATTTAGCTCAAGAGCATAGAGGGACGAGTTCGGATAAAGGGAAGGCCAAAGTGGTCGAATAGCCAACTCGTAAATTCTCGGAAAAGTTCAAGGTAAGTTTTGAGTAATCGAATTTGGTATATAAGTTAAAATGCCATGACATACATGCTGATATTTGAACGATGTCCTATTGAGAAAGAAACCTTATTCATGTTGCTATATAGCCGAATGGCTCATAGAGAAAAGGACCGAAATTGAGATTTAAAATGCACGGCTTATGTATGTTTAATCATTGGGCCGAAAGTCTAGAAAAGAAAAGTATACGTGTATAAGTTTTGAATTATATGTATATTATTGATATAAAGTCGAGAAGCATGTTATATGTTTGTATGCATATGAATTGATTGAATTACAAGTGAAATCTTGCTATGTGAAGTTTGGCAACATGCGAACATATATATGTACGAGAATTTGTGATGCGAATCCGGGATTAAGTCCCGCTGACTATATGTGGAGACTATGTCCGGGTTAAGACCCGAAGGCTATATGCTGAGATGATGTCCGGGTTAAGACCCGAAGGCTATATGCGGAGATTATATCCGGGCTAGAGACCCGATGGCTATGTATAGAGTTACCCGAGCTAAAGATCTCGATGATGATGAGAGTAAAGCCTAAGGCTAATGGTCTTCAAGGTAACGATTGCTAATGAATTGCGCTGAAAGTGTTATGTTATACAGGTATGTACCCTTGGCTTATATGCAAGCTGGATTTTTGGACCGAATACTAAGGTCATTATGTGATTTCATATGTGTTCATGAAAGAAGATTATAAATATGGTCAAAGTGCAATTGGCCTATGTGAAATGTTATGTGAATTTTTGTGACATGTATATGTTTATGTGAACTTACTATAAGTGAAAGCTATCCACTTTCGTATGTGATGTGAATGTATATGCTTGGAAAAAGGGTGACTTACCTAAAAGAAGAGGGAAACAAAGATACGAACAACTATGTCATAATTTAATGCTTTATCTGTTGTCATTGCTTAAAACTTACTAAGCATTGTAATGCTTACTCTGTTTCCCTTGTTTCCTCTGTTTTATAGATCTCTTTTTGGAAGCTACGGACTCGGGGATTGAAGCCTTAATCACCTACACTATCGCTGTTATTTTGGTACATTTAATGGTTGTTTTGGGAATCAATGGCATGTATAGGCTAATCTCCTTCGGTTGAATCAAACTTCATTTTGAGTTGTAATTATTTCTAGCCATGCGAAAATGGCTTGCTTAGTCTTCGAGTTTGATTAGATGTGTTTGAATGATTCTCTTATGATTCGATGTCGTGGCATGATATTTAGTTAGTACCCAACATGTGATGAATTTCTAATATGATGTCCGGTTATTGAAATGTCTGATTTAGCCAAATTGTTAGTAGCCACAAGGTAGAGATTTGCTAGCATGCTTATAGAAGGATTTTAATGAGATATGATGTATTGATCGAACCGACCTACAAGTGTTATATTCGACTATAGAACTCAATGAATTCACGCCTAGTACGTAACCATGAACCTCGGTAGATTGTATCTAGTTTGTAATACCTTATACCCTATTCCGGCGACGGACAGGGGTGTGGGGTGTTACAGGTGAGGAAGAAGTCATTTTTAAAATCTATGATGCCATGAGATTTTCTAAAGAAAAAGATGATTCCTGTTATTTTGTTGATATTATTGATTACTTTGTTCAAGATAATTTTCAGGAACATTCTCTCGCAGACACATTGGAACTGTGTCTTGCTCAAGGTGAGGGGGAAGATGAAGCTACCACTGAAGTTGAGGAAGTAAGAAAGGAGTTAGATTCTAATGAAATTATCACGAGACACATAAGTTATGAAAATATAAAGATGAATGATGAGTTGAGACAGAAACCTTCCATTGATGAACACCCTAAATTAGAGTTAAAGCAACTGCCAGATCATTTAGAATATGCCTTTTTAGGGGAAGATTCAACTTTACTAGTTATTATCGCATCAGATTTGAGCATTGTAGAAAAAGAAGACTTGCTCCACGTGTTAAGGAAGCACAAGCAGGCTATAGCTTAGAAAATTTCAGATATTAAGGGAATTAATCCTTTTTTTTTTTTGCACCTACAAAATTTTAATGGAAGATGAATATAAACTATCGGTGCAAGCTCAGAGACGATTGAATCCCAACATGAAGAAAGTCGTAAAAGCCGAGGTAATTAAATTTCTAAATGCAGTCATTATTTATACTATTTCTGACAGTTCTTGGGTAAGTCCTGTACAGGTTGTTCCTAAAAAGGAAGGCTTGACTGTGGTGTCTAATGATAAAAAAGAGTCAATACCTACAAGAACAGTCACTGGATGGAGAGTTTGCATTGATTATAGAAAGTTGAATGACGCAACTCGAAAAGATCATTTTCCCTTACCTTTTATTGATCAGATGTTGGAAAGATTATCGGGTCACATGTATTATTGTTTCCTAGATAGCCTCTCTAGTTACTTCCAAATCCCGATAGCTCTAAAAGATCAGGAGAAAACGACATTCACATGTCCATACAGTACGTTTGCTTATCGTAGAATGCCTTTTGGTTTATGTAACGCTCCTGCTACTTTTTAGTGATGCATGCTACCTATCTTCAACGAATTCATGGAAGAAATCATGGAGGTATTTATGGATGATTTTTTAGTTTTCAGTAATTCTTTTCAACTTTGTCTTAATAATTTAAAACGTGTTTTGATAAGACGTGAAGAGACAAATTTAGTGCTAAACTGGGAAAAATGCCACTTTATGGTTCAAGAATGATATAAGAAGCTTTTTAGTGCTAAAATTTCTAGTAAAAGGATAGAGGTAGATAAAGCAAAAATTGAAATCATTGAAAAATTACCTCCCCCTAATTCAGTTAAGGCTATAAGAAGCTTTTTAGGACATGTCGGTTTTTATCGTAGATTTATTAAAGACTTTTCTAAAATAGCTAAGCTTTAATAAAATTACTAGAAAAAGACGTGCTTTTCAACTTTGACCAGGAATGTTTAGAAGCTTTTAACACTCTTAAGGAAAAGTTGGTCAATGCCCCGATTATGATTTCACCTGATTGGAATCTACCTTTTGAACTAATGTGTGATGCAAGTGATTTTGCAGTAGGTGCAGTTTTGGGACAGCGAAGAGACAAGCACTTTCAACCGATTTATTATGCTAGCAGAACTTTGACAACCACTCAAGCAAATTATACTACCACAGAAAAATAATTGCTAGCCATTTTTTTTGCATTTGACAAATTCAGATCTTATTTGATTTTGTCAAAAGTCATTGTTTATACTGACCATTCTGCTCTTCGCTTCCTTTTAACTAAAACTGATGCAAAACCTCGATTAATAAGATGGATTCTATTGTTATAGGAATTCAATTTAGAAATAAAGGACAAGAAAGGAGCTGAAAACTTGGCAGTAGATCACCTTTGAAGATTAGAAAACACACAACCCAAGTACCTCGATAAAATAAATGACTTGTTTCCTGAAGAACAACTCTTAGCCTTAGCAGATGCAACAGTTCCTTGGTTTGCTAATTTTGCAAATTATTTAGCAGCTAGCATAACCCCAAAAGGGCTGACCCATTAGCAAAAGAAGTGATTCTTCAGTGATGTGAAAAACTACTTTTGGGAGGATCCTTTTCTTTTTCGAATTTGTGCAGATCAGGTTATTCGAAGATGCATTGCTGAAACAAAAGCATACCAGATTTTAAATCACTGTCATTCAGGACCCACAGGAGGACATCACAGTGGAGCTAGAACTGCTCATAAGGTACTCGAATCGGGCTTTTACTAGCCTACACTTTTTAGGGATGCCAACATGTATGTGACCTCTTGTGATAAATGCTAGAGAACAGGTAATATTTCTCAACATAATGAAATGCCTCAGAGCTATATACTTTCACGGGAAATATTTGATGTATGGGGTATTGATTTCATGGGTCCATTCCCTACTTCATTTGGGAATAAGTACATCCTAGTAGCAGTAGATTATATGTCAAAATGGGTGGAAGCCCAAGCTTTACCTAATAATGATGCTAGAATGGTAGTACGATGTTTGAAGAAACTTTTCTCTCGATTTGGATCTCCTAGGATAATTATTAGTGATAGGGGCACCCATTTTTACAATGCCCAATTTGAAAAAGTTTTAAAAAGGTATGGAGTACACCACAAAATAGCTACGCCTTATCATCCATAAACTAGTGGCCAAGTCAAAGTGACAAATAGGGAACTAAAACGCATCTTAGAGAAAACAATAGAAACAAATAGAAAAGATTGGTCAAGAAAGATAGACGATGCTTTATGGGCCTATAGAACTGCTTTTAAAACACCCATAGGTACATTCCCCTATAAACTTGTCTACGGAAAAAGTTGTCATCTACCATTTGAACTTGAACATAAAGCATTCTGGGCTATTAAAATTTTAAAGCTTGATTTTAAGCTTGCAAGTGAAAAAAGATTAATGCAGTTAAATGAACTAGATGAATGACGTTGCAATGCCTATGAGAGCTCACGACTATATAAGGAAGCCATGAAGTGACGTCATGACAAATGACTGAAACAACCTAAGCAGTTCAAAACAGGTGATCTTGGCTTACTCTACAACTCGAGGCTGAAATTATTTCCTGGAAAACTCAAGTCAAGGTGGTCAGGTCCATTCGCTATTCAAACTACTTTTCGTATGGCACAGTTGAGGTAACTCACCCAAACCATGGTACTTTCAAGGTAAATGGCCATTGGCTTAAACAGTATAGAGGTGAGAATTTTAAAGATAACAGGGAGGAGTTTCAGCTCCACGAGATCCCTTCATGATACATCTGGGTAGAGTCGAGCTTAGACTCTAAATAAGCGCTTCTCGGGAGGCAACCCGAGCACTAACTTAGTAACTTCTCTTCTATTTTAATTTTAGTCGTTTTATGAGTCAACTAACCCTTTTTAAATGCAAAATTTTAGGACCACATGGCCATGCCCACGGGCGCATTCAATGCCGCGTGGATACTATGAGCAGAGACACGGTCGTGCACCTAGGCCGTGTACAAGTAGGGTAAAATTTTTCCCAAAACACGGGCTTTGACAACTTTCCACGCTCGTGTCACAAAACCTTGGCCAACACTGTCAATTGACACACGGGCTGAGCCTAGAAGTACACGGCCGTGTGATACGACCGTGTGACCCAAACACGGGCGTATGACAACCCCATGCCCCAAGACCGTGGTCGACACTGTCAAATCCAGCACGGGCGTGTGACCTACTACACGGTCGTGGGAGAAGCGAACACCTTAGGACACGGCCGTGCGGTACGGCCGTGTGTCCCAACACGCCCTAGGTACACGGGTGTGTGCTCCGAACCAGGCGCGCCAAAATCCCTAAATTTCGAACAGCGCGGGCAAAACTCGAGCCACACAGGCGTGTTCCATGCCCGTGTGACCCAAAAACTATAAATAAGGGATCACTATTCACTTTCTCCTTCACTCAAACCCTAAATCCTCTCACCCAAACTCTTCCCTAACCACCATAAACACCGCCTTCGACCCTCAAAACACCACCACGCTCATATAGGACTATCCCATGCCCGTGCAAAGCTTCCCACGACCGTGCACATCTCCCATTTGGTTCTATTTTTCTCATTTTTCTCTTTAATTTTTACTAATCTATTTTATTTATATCTATCATGATTATATTTAGATTTAGAATTAATTCAAGCATGGAATTAGTTACACTAGGATGAATAATCTAGAATAGTATAGAACATTTCATGATTGCATGCCACTTAACATCACACTTGATTGCCATTTTTCTTATACATTTAGTATAAATACATTCTCATGTTGCTTATTTTTGAAATCATGGATAAATTATACTATTTAAGTCAGTCCACATTTCATTCCAGATTATTTTAGTTACATTATCATTTTAAGCATAACTATTTTTTTCTATTTTCCATAAGTTCTTGATACAATTTAATTTCAAGTCTTAGGCCTAATGTTTAATATTTGTTTTTAGGCATCATGTCATCATCGCGCGGTCAGAAAAATGCCGTCCCTACTTCAAAGAAACGCAAGGGACCTGGTAGTTCATCCTCGCGACCTATTACCGAGAACCGCCATCCTCTCCTCCGTTTTTCACAAGCCTCCCAGGAGGAGCGATATGAAATACTCTGAGCTTGCACTCTAACCACTGGCCGATGCATAGATTGGGCCGCCCTCAAGCAAATACACCTAGTGGATGAGGTCAGGGCCTTATTGTTGACCGAACCATGGGAGCAGTTTTTCTAGATCGTGGAGCCTACATACTTAGAACTCACTCTCGAGTTCTGCTCCACATTCCATCTTCAGACTGTGATGAATAGATAAGATGATCCAGGAACATTCCAGTTCTGTTTGGGAAGTCTCGTGCGACAGCTTAGTGTCCCAAAATTTGGCATAGCTCTCGGTCTCTATACCGAGCAATTTATGGAAGAGGAGGACCTCTCCAAGCTTTATTGCCACATGCATTTATCACCATCTAGGTGTTGGGAGGCCATAGTCCATGCGTCATCAACATACGACCCTAATCGCTCTAAAGTGACTAACCTTATCCCGGCCTTGAGGTATCTACATTCTCTTCTTGCACACACACTAACCGGCAGGGGAGAGAGCACAGGGGTTGTTCGTACCCACGACGCCTACTTCCTATGGTGCATGGCAAACGCACATGTCATTGACTTAGCCTACTTCATTGCCCATGCAATCCAGCATCAGATATAGAGGCACTGCAAGCGCGTAGTTTCTATGGGCCCATACATCACGAGATTAGGCCACTATTTCGGCCTATTCAACAACATAGCCCAAACATCCTCATATACTTTGGTGGGCCAGATGTCCCTACAGGGCATCCAGAGCATGCTTCACATAAGGATGATTGAGCGGAGACCAGGAGGCGACCACTTTCAGTATTGCCTCATCCAGGAGAGCGAGGATCCTGAGGACATTCTTGATGATGTCCCACCACCACCACAGGAGGAGGATGCACCAGCTGAACCGCCACCCACTAGCCGCCCAATTCATGTGGTAGCTTCATATGCTGACATATCTGAGCACCTATCCCAATTCGAGCAGTAATGCTTCCAGTGCTTCGATCACATTGATGTGACATTACAGCAGATATGCCAGCACCTTCACATCACTTCCCCACTGCCACCGCGTGATCCATCTGAGGATTAGAGACTTCTATTCCTCTTAACTTTATTTTTATCTTAACTTTTATTTTAACATTGATCCCTATTTTCATCATTTCTTCTAACTTTATTTTCCCTTTTACTTTTACTTTTATTTTCTTTCATTTTACCTTTTTCATTATTTGAATACTAGTATTTTTAGATATAGTTTATTTGTTTTCAATAATTTCCTATCGGCTACCTCCAAACGAGTAATTTTTCTAAATCCTGAAATTCCCTAAAAATGATAAATACTTTCACAGTTTCAAAGGAGCTGTACAGCTCAAATCTAAATTCTAAACGGAACCTTGCCACATCCTCACCAAGATGACATCTCCAAAGCCTACACTCACAACATGAAAGCTGTGGACAAACAAATACTACCATCACTGGAGTATCTACCTCCGTATCTCCCTTTGTCCCAAACACTCTGTAGGCACCACTACCTCACTAATCCATCCAAAGCAGAAAGTTTTCATCCCTTTCCCTATCTTATGATCTTGTGCTTTTATTGCTATTAATGTTATCTTTGTACATTGAGGGCAATGTACACCTTAACTGTGGGGGAGGGGGAATTTACTTTCAAGCATTACATTATTTATGAAAACCCTAAAATCTGATGCATTGTTCTCAATTGCATTATCTTCAATCTCCTATTAGGAATTAATTCTGATTGATTTATGATTTTTATTGATATGTGAGAATTAAGACATAGGTGCTTGTACTTTGATTATTCAACCTTTAAAACATTAGGGAATCAAGCATGATAAGTTGAAATTTTTGAGAACCACATTTTTTTCATAAGTTATTTTCCTTAATTCTAAGTGTTATCTTGAGATTTGAAATTCGCAGGATTGACATCAAAAGCCATAATTCTGGTGAGATTTTTGAGCCTTTTGAGCATACATTCTTTCGTGCTCACTTTTATTATTGCTTTGAGTGAGTCAATACTGATTTGTTACTCTAGAACTTACTTTGATCATACATGTCAAGACCACATCATTGATTTGATATACCGAAATGATAAAGGCACCTAGGATTTAACCCACTTACTCCACAAAAGCCTACCACCATAAATTAACCCCTAGTGAACCCCATTGAGCCTAACAACTTTTTCTTTGTCTTACCTCTAATATTAACCTTTCACCCATTTTTTGTTGAATTCCATTCAATTATTTTGACCCCTATTTTTGTTGAGATTTGAGTTGAAATTTTCATCTAGCTTTATTCTCTTGTCTAGATTGTAAAGTTTTAATCAATTTATTGTATTGTAGTTGAATTGTTCTTAAAAAAAACGTATGTATTAATTTAGTTGTAATTTGTAATAGTTCAAATAGTTTTTGCATATTTCTATTTTAAGGCTACCAAAGCGAAAATGATGTTATCATAAGAATTAGCTCGAGAAATATGTTCCAGTGATAGAGATTTTTCTAGCTAGATAATTTTTCAATTCAATCTTAATTCTAAGTTTCTTTTGCAGCCTATGACAACACCCTTAACCAAGCCCCATTACAACCATTGAAAGACCTTTTGATCGATGTATCATATCAATCTACAGTGGTGGAGATCTGATTTTCTAGCAAGCCTATGGTAATAACTTTTCAGGTTGATTAGAGAGTACTATTCTTGAACCCTAAGCACCTTGAGTGGATAGAGTGAATCTTTAGTGAGGATGTCAACTCCTGTTAATTAAGATGGAGAGATAATTACTTAGGAGAAGGGAGAAAACTTATGTTTCAATGATAAAATTCTCAACTTAGAGTAATTGAATCTTTAATGTTCTTCTGATTGAATTATCATTGTATGATTACCTGTGGATTTGTTTGAAACATTATTGATAACGATTGTAAGTTGAGAGGAATGATTCTTAATTAGGGATTGAGATTTTGCTTGAGGACAAGCAAAGGCTTAAGTGTGGGTGTATTTGATAAACGATAAATTATACATATTTTTACCTCATGTTTAGCCTAATTTCTGGATGAATTATTATTAATTTTGTGAGAATTGGTGCTCTTAACACTTCTATTTCTTGTTGTACACCCAGGAGAGCTTAGGGAAGAGAAAAGAATGAAAAACAGACTGAAAACAAAGAAAATGGCCCAAAGTGTGAAAACGACACGGCCCAAGGAATCACCACACGGCCGTGGCACATGACCGTGCCACATGAGGTCCAACACGGCCTAGCCCCGACAAGCACGGCCAGGCTACACGGCCATGCCACCTCAACAGGTCGAAACACAACCCTTATTGACACCACACGGGCGTGGCACTCGGGTGTGTCCCTGTCGTGAGGAAGTGCAATGTCACTCAGATTTGGATACTTAGAGGCTAAGAAAGGCATCCTAAAGCTCTATATAAAGACCTTAGGAGGCAACTCTAAGTGGGTACTCTTTTCTCCCAAAAAAGAAGCGCCATATTTTGGCCAACACAAGGAGTGAAAGCCAGGAATTACTCCAAAGGAAGCCAATTGATTCATCCTAAAAGCTTGAATTCTACATCAAGACAGAGGATCTCCCTAAATTCCTTCAGGGGTTTTTGGGTTCTTTATGTATTGTTATCTTATTTCTTCTGAGATGTTTTCTTTATTAATTATGAACTAAACCTCTCAAATACTTGAGGAGGATGAAACCTAAGACAGATCTTGTTATTATTTATTCTTGAATTATATGATAAATACTTGAATTGTTCTTAATTATGTGTTCTTCATTCTTGAATTAATAATCCTAGGTATTATCTCAAGAAACAGATGTGCTTAGGCAAAAGAGCAAAAGTTACTATTTTAAGAGTAGATCTACCATAGTTAAGCGGAGTTGCATGCAACCCTAGACATAGGGCGACATAAATCTGTCAGATTAGGGTCAAACCTAATAGGGGGATCCATAGATCAAATTAATGCAACCTAGGGGTGTTAATTAATAAAGAAACTTTAGTTAACCAGCTAGGATTAGTTGTTCTTATCCTTGACGGAGGTATTAACATAGGTTAGGGATCTCTACGGATCAAGTCAAGTGAAGAAATCGTCTAGTTTAAGAAGCCATTAACAAGTGAAGTCTAGGTGGATTCTCCCTTGAGTATTGCTTATATCAATCAGCTTTCCCAAAGAGTCTTTCCCCACTTTACTTTTTGTGCACTTTTGGTTAGTTTTAGAATTAGTTTCAAACAACCCTCTTTTATTTTTAGGCTAAATAATAGAAAGGAAGTAAGTACTAGTACTTTTGGTTCCCTTGGGTACGATAACTCAGTCTTACCTCTAAACTATACTACTGTTCGATAGGTGCGCTTGCCTTTAAAATCGTGATATTAGTTAGTTTTTGGTGTGATTAGTTTTTATAAATTTTATTACTTAATATCGCGAGTATGAACCATGTATTCAATTTGACCAAATAATCAACTAACTTGCATGCATATTTGCATCAATACATACTATATAATTTAGTTGCCAAAACACAACCATTTGGTACCAAAATGCCATTATATAATTAGCAGTAATAGTCATTTAAGCTATTCAACCAAGGTACCAATTCTCAACAAGTCACAAGCCATATATATTATGCATATCCATCTATCATTTCATCTTCCCTCATTCAACCATATTAACTCATTCATCAACCATTTTAAGGCTACTTGTATACATGCCAAATATATGTCAAAACACAAACCAAATCAAATAGCCAAATTCACAACAAAACACATGGCCAACATTAGCCAAAATACCTATACATACCATTATAACAAAAATTAAACAACCAAAAGTATCGAAAGAGCTGATGGATAGTGTGATATAGCTCTGACAAGCTTCCAACCTGAACGAGCTTCTGATTCACTATAAAATACGGAAAATAACATACTAAGAATTTAAGCTTAGTAAGTTCGTAACTTACTATTTAGTCATATAATAGGTAAGTAAACAAGCATATCCCATTACAATTCGGCCAAATGCCTAAACACATATACACCAACCAAGTTAGCTATGTAATTACATATATGCCAATAAACATAAATGAATACATCAATTGATCAAGTTCCTAAATAAATGTATCAACCAATTCAAGTTTCCATAAACCATGTAACAACATTTCCAAATAATTCATGTATATACATGTAATAGTTCATATTGAACTCTTATCAATACGTATCGAAACATTGCCTGTTGAACCATTTAGGATATCATTGGATACCCAACATGGCTCACACATAGTGTGCTAGCTTATATAACTATAATCCGTCAATTCATGAACACATATGCTCATATGAGTAGTGAATCGGTATGCTCACTTGAGCTAAAGATCGGTATGATCTCACAAGTTATAAATCAGTATACACACACGAGCTATGGGCTGGGACGTAGCTACATGATGCTACTCACACGAGCTATGGAGTATCCATAACAAATGCAAGATCTCAACCATCAGTAGGACGTTCAGGACTAGTACTCAAATCATGTAACCCTAATGACATGTCATTTGTATCCTAGGGATTCCTAAGGTTCAAACGGGACTCGGTATTTGTCAAACTTCATTGGATATACAACCATGTATATTTATAACAATTCATAACATATATATATATATATTTCAATTAAAGACATATAAACACAACTTAAGTACACGAACTTGCATAGATGAGTATACGTAGATATGGAGGCGACTAATCCAAGATTTTCCCTTTGCCCCGATCTAACTCCGTACGAGGTCTATCTTGATCTGTATAGTTAAATTTAACTCAATTCATTATATTTTTCATTCAATTTAACCCAAATTATATTTTGGAAAATTACCATTTTGCCCCTATACTTTTAACTTCTTTGTAAATTAGTCCTAAGGCTTAAAAAATGAAATTCATACAATTTTACCCTTACCCAATCCTAGCCGAATATCATATACATTTCACTAATTCACAAATTATACCATGTAATATTTTCTATCTTTCAATTTAGTCCCTATTTCACAATTTCATCAATAATCTCTTTACAAAAGTTGTTTATCTAATAAAAACTATCCATTTTCTATCATCAAACTTCAAAAATCATCAACATTCACAATGGAAAAACCCTAATAGTTTACTAGTTTCACAAATTAGTCCCCAGGCTAGCTAGATTAAGCTATAACGATCCTGAAAACATAGAAATCATAAAAAAAAAGGAAAAATGCATACCTAATTGAGCATATAAGGACGGTCGAATGTAGGTTCAACAATGGCTACTCTTTTCATCTATTTTCGATTGAAAAAGAATGGAAGAAGATGATAATTTGTTTTTTATTTATTATAATTATAAAAACTAATTACCAAATTTAACCTTAAAAATTTATCCAAATTTTAATAATGCCAAACCATTAAAATCCACTATCAACTCTAATGGTCTAATTACCATATAAGGACTTCCACTTTAAACTTCTATAGCTATTTAATAACTTTAGCTATTAGAATTCAACTTTTGTACTTTATGCTATTTAGTCCTTTTTATCAAATTGAGCATGTAAATGGTAAAATTTCTTAACAAAATTTTTATATGGTATTTCTATCATGTTGTAGGCAATAAAATAATAATAAAAGAAAATTTTCAATTTCAAATTTGTGGTCACAAAACCACTGCTCTGATTTCACTAAAAACGGGTGTTACACTTACCTATTAACAATAGTAACATGCAGAGCTACAAGACTTATCAGAAGGTTGAATCATCCATTGATTAAATGAAATCTTAGCTCTACCTTAATGAAGAAGTAGAGAACATTTAGGTTAGAAAGAAAGACCAGAATGTCGAGCAGAAAGAAAAACCATCTGGAATGTTCCCTTCCTATCACTTTATATACTACCGGTCCCTCTAATTTCCCTACCAAAAATAGGGGTAGGTAAAAGAAAATCTAGCCAAGATCTATGTTAATGTTTGACTCGTCATGCAGAGGGTTAAATCAATCCAATTGACTCCAAACTATTCCTATTACTAGAACAACTAGAATAGTGCTCATGTAAACTGAGCGTGCTACCTCTTGGCGTGACTCGTGTAAGGCATGGTCTTCAAGACAATTAAGTCTCCTACAACTTTCTCATACACTTGGTAGGCCTTTCATACTCAGCCTAAACTCTGGGGCGTACTTTTCCTTAGGCGTACTATTTCTTCACTTAAAGACGCCCTGTAAATAAATCCTTAAACTATCAATAAGTAGATACTTAAATGCTATTATGCATCAATACTCTAACTTTCCTCCCAGTTAGTAGGGTGGCATATTATACTACCATAGTGCGCTAAAACAATTTACATACATCCTAACTTACCCTTTTGGATCCACTATTTTTAGGCTGTGACAACTCTCCTCATCTTCATGAAAATTTCGTCCTCAAAATTTTACTAACCTGGTGTCGCGTGTGAATATAATATGCAAAAGTGTAGGTGTACACATCGAATCAAGTAGTAAAGTAGTAAGTAAGATCGTCTCATCATGGATAAAATAGTATTCATTAGGTTAAGCTATTCCTATAAACTATATGGATTAGGCTATGGTAAAACAGAATAACAATTTGTAAAGGAATAATCACGTATGCAATATTAAAATCAAAGAACTAACTTAAAATGATGTGGCAAATATACAGAGACAAAGTTGAGAGGATTTACGCTGTTGAATGGGAAGGTTGGGAAAACTAAGATTCTTTCCTCATAACACAATAATGCCATGGAAAAATCTTAATCAATCAATTGTTTAGATTAAATCTAAGGTAGTCTGCTTATTTCAAGAGTCAGACTTGAAGCTACCCTATCTAAGGCTTTGCATGTCTACAAGCCTTAAGAAGAATACTTAGCACTATTTCTTCCTTTCTCTGTATAGAGTGCAGCTCTATGCCTAGAGTGCTATAAGTATTTTATCGTATACTCGCTTGTATCATTCGATCACAATCTAACTCATCTAACCATTTTAGAATTAAATCAAGTTTATAGACATACCATACATTCATCTATGTTTAGAGATTACATGCATACATTTTAAAATAATGCAAATCTAATGAAACAGTAAATCTAATCAGGATAATGCCTTGGTCATTAAAGGAACTAAAGATTCTTCTAGTAATCCCAAACCGATACGGTTAGCTCATGAGTTGGAAATTAAAATCTAAAACAAAAGATCATTCAACAACATATTTTCGTAGTTAAAATTCACAGAAATCAATTAAGATAATGAAGGAAAAACTTTAAGAAGCTCTCGTCAATCCAACCCTCAACTCCAGTTCTGCAATATCTTGCGAAGCCCAAGGTTGAATGCTTCTCTTTCTTCCTTGTGTTGCTACTCTATTCCTTACCTGCTACTCTCTTCCATTGTGTCTCTGAATCTTCCATGAGAAATTGTATGAGAGGAAAAACTCACCTCTTTCCTCTCTTTTGCTTTCTTCTCTTCATAGGGTAGGTCCCCCTCTCAACACACACTTTTTTCTCCCTTTTTTCAAGTGGGTATTTTTGGTACAAGTACAACTGGTTGAGAGTGGCACGGATTGACAGCTGAGTCAACATCCTTTTAGAATTGCCATGGCATTTGTGCTAGATATCTATCCAACCTTTTGTCATGAGAAAACTTCACTCATTCATATCTTTTCCTCCTTTCTGCACCTGGTATAAACAACACGCAATTCCTTTCCTCCCACAAGTAAGAGTAACATATAGTGACATTGAAAGCACAATCCAAGCTTCATGACACAATTTTGTAAAAATACTAATATAATTTCCTAAAATGTAACTAAATATACTCAAGTACGAAAAATTAACCAAGTCTGGAGGCCTGAAATACAAGTCTTTTCAAGAGTTATCACCTAGTAACACCATTACCAATGATGCATGGCTAAATTCATGGATTAGATGTAATATATTGCTTGGCAAACAGCCTAAACATAGTAACAATAGACCTCTCATCTGTGGCGAACACCATGAAGATTCCAACTAGTGCGAATGTAGATAAGCAGTTGATTGGTAAACCCCAAGCTCGTGAAAATTTCTATCTTAGTTTTTTTGTGACAATAAGACACAACTGTCTCTCTGCTTTAATGGTTATGTGTTCTGGGTGTGTGTGAGAGGTCCCAAGTTCAAGCCTTGCTTTGGAAAAAATTTGATATTTTTCTAAATTAAGCCTGGCCCTTGGTGAGTAGGCTTATTCTTATTTATGTACTAGTTGATATCAGAATGGGCCTGTTGGTCTGGTGGTTAAGTGGAGTGTAAGGTTGCTGGAGGTCCTGTGTTCGAATCCCAGCATAGGCATGGATATTATTATTTTTGCTTGGATACTGGATAGAGTTTTGAGTGAATTAAAATGCCGAGAAGTTGAGATGTAGTGGGATATTTGAGAGTTGAGAGAATGGTGAGAGGTTATCAGAAATTATATTTTAATTCTATTTTGCCAAATTTGGTTCTCTCCTCTCTCTCCAATTCTGACGTTCTGCTCATCTTCCTATTTGCCAATTTTTCTTTTGAAATCTCCCTTTCTTTCGTTGCTTATATTCATTCAGCTCTTTCCAACATAAATCACGTGCATGTGGTAAGTGGAATGTCATTCGGTATCGTTCTAGGATGTCATTTTTATTTTTTTTTAGTCTAATTTTTGGGCTTTAGTAGTAGCATATCACGAGGACCAAGGTTCTCCTCGTGCTATTTCGTAATTGAATTGGTTCATGGTGTTGTAGTAAGCTTTACTCGCTCAATAGATGAGTATCTTATTTCGGGTTTGATTTTAGTTCAATTTTTAAGTGATTAGTTGGGTGATTTGTTGGTCGAATATAGGTTTTGGAAGGCACGGGATACTTTTCTCAGCAAATCGTTACCACTTGTGTACCCAAAACATAGAAAACAAGATTCAACGAAAAGCCAAAAAACTGTTCTGTTGATGCCACACTGGAGTGTGGTCGCCGGTGTGGTAGGCCGTGTGTGATGACACGGCTATGTGACTGACGAAGGCTAGGCTGTGCGCTAGACACGGCCGTGTGGTGGCCAGGTGTGGCCGCGTGCGACACACAAGCTAGACCAAATTAGGCTGTGTGGGCTACATGGGCATGTGAGTCCACACGGGTGATCCACACAAGCATGTGGGTTTCTGAGCTAGGCCGTGTGACCCACACAGGCCAAGGCCAATCTGGGCATGTAGGCCACACAGGCATGTGGGCCCACACGGGCAAGCGGTATGGGTGTGTGGGCCCATTTATCTGAAATGTTTTTTAAGATTACATGGGCCATCCCAAACGACTATGAGCCTACTGTAGGATTGGTAAAGCCTAATTAGACCCTAGTTTGTTTGATTTGTATGACTGATACTGTGTTCTGAGCATGTTATTACCATACATATCTAACTGAACTGTATATGATAATTATGTATGCCTACTGTTATCTGTATAATAGCATGATGAGCACGATATACTGTATTTTAGTACTATTTCTGTTTTGATGTTGGGGTGGGATGTTATTTATTGGATTTATTTATTGGAGGAAGTGTTCTAAAAGACGTTACACCTATTATCTAGCAGCTCAGTTGCAATATATCTGACATGTGTCGCATTCAGTACAACATGTTGTGTAGGGCTGAGTGGGTGTTTTAAACCCCATATGGTGTGTAGGGATGGATGAAGATAGTGTGTAGAGGTTGGGGGTACAATTCTGATTCTGTTCGGACTGTATTTCTATATCTGCTTCTGATATGGGCTAAGGCCCGAATATGCATCTGTATTTGTTTCTGATATGAGCTAAGGCCCGAATATGCATTTGTATATGAATCTATAACGGGCAAAGGCCCAAATCTGAATCTACATTTGTAACGGGCTTGACCCAAAATTATGACTGATTGAATCTGATATTTTGAGTGTGTGTACTTGTTTATTTCTATGGGAATTACACACTGAGTTTACAAAAACTCACCCTTCTGTTTAATCTGTACAGGTAATCCCCAGACTTAAACGGTTCAGTGCAACGGAGGACTCGACGGTGACCCCCTTTTTTAAAAATTGTGTTACTTTTGTTTTATGGTTTAATTTAATTTGTTGGGTTATTTTTGTAAATTGGTCTCATGGACTGTTTTTGCTTTAATTTTGGTTTTTATTTGCTTTTATGGATTTTATAACTGTGAAACTCAATAAAATCACGATTTAACAAAACAATGATTTTTCCTAAACATGAGCGACTTTTACCTAAATTCAACGGTTTCAAAAGCTTCCCTGATTAAAATGAGTTTTAATCAAATTGAATAAAAAATAAGCGTTTTTTAAATTAATAAGAGTAAATAAACTGAAATGTTTTCTCGTGATGACCTAGTTTTTAGAATCCAATCCATGTGACATCGCCAGATTTGGCCATAACATCTAGGTCGGGTTTGGGGTGTTACAATTGGTGGGTACTTTTGTATTTTTAAATACTCGTAGACTTAGCCTTGACAAGTGTCAAATTGTGATTACAATATTTGAATAGTTGACTTTTAAAATGAAACTTCTCACAGACACTTGATTCTTTATAAATATTATGTGTTCAACACTTTCCCCTAACATATTTCTATGCATCATTATAGCCCTAATTTCTTTTTGTGCTAAAGTCTCTTTGCTTCATTTCAACTTCAGTTTGCAACTTTCTTTAGAGGCAACTCTTTTTCTCTTTCTCTCTATATTATTCAAAATGGTTAGAACTACTTCTCCTAGAAGAGGCCATGCCCAAAGTAGCAGAAGTAACAACTTTGGAAAGGCTATTGTGATAGACCTAAAGGTCCAAATGGTACCCAATGCATGCTCACTCCCATGTATGAATGCAACATTATCATGGAAGAGCTGACTTGACACCTAGGGCACCAAGGTATCCTTCTTCTAAGCTTCGCCTATGATTTCTGTTTGGTCTGAGGGAGTGTCACCAGAGTGACAATATCGAGGACCTTTTTCTTCCCCTCTTCTTGCTTGAGGCTAGATTTTACTTTCCTTTTCATGCCTTCTTCTGCTCGGTGCCCAACGAATAGGGAATTGCACCAAGGCAACTGTCTGCCCTTTTCTGGTGGACATTTGTAACAGCCCGGTTTAGACCCTAATCGGAACGAGTGGTTTTGGGACCACTTAACCAAGTTAAAATATTATTTTTATTATTTTAATAATATTTATAGTGTGGTAGTAATACTGTGTGAAAGTTTCATATAGAAATTTTACCGATTAAATAGTTAATTCGGTAAAAAGGATTAAATCGCGTAAAGGGAAAACTATGTGTGCCATTAGTAAAATGACTTAAATGGCTTTGGCTTTTTAAATGAAAGGCCTTAAGTTGAAATTATCCCTTTTATTAAGTTAGTGGATATTTATGTCCATATATTTCATGATTTTTAAATGGTTTTAATAATGGTTAAAATTGTAAAATGGTTTTTATGTTAATATTATATATAAACCAAAAGCATATTATATTTTCATGCTTCTTCTTCATTGAATATGAAACAAAAACAACCATTTTTATGAAGTTTACATTCGGCCAAGCTTTATTACTTAATTAAGGTACGGTTTTTGATCCGTTTTTAATGATTTCTATGTTTTTGAGCTCGTTGCAGCTCGGTTTAGCTGAACCGTACCTCAATTTCTGAAATTGGTTGTGTTTTTGAAATGTGCCATTGATGAGTACATGTTTGTTTTAATATTTCTTAATAAATTATTGATGGTTGTTTATAGATATACAAGTTTTATAAAGAGATTTTTTATTAAATTGAGTATTTGGGATTAAATTGAAAAAGATAGAATTTTTTGGTTAGAACTATGAATAAAATGAAAATATGGGCTATTTAAATACTATAGAAAATTTTTCTAAATACATGTATAATGGGATTTTGTGTATTTTTGTATAATTATGCATTAAGGACTAAATTGTTAAAGTATGAAAATACAAGGGCTATTTTACAAAATGGCCAAAATACTTGTATATGTATTTAATTGATTATGTTAGTGAATAATTGAGTTAAATTTGGTTAAATTAGATCATGACAAATGAATTCAAGATTTTGATCGAGGAAAATCGAAAAGTAGACGAATAGTCGACGAATACACGAGGTAAGTTCGTATGGTTAAAAATCAAATTATTAGCTACTGAAATTGTTTTAATTGATGGTAATTGTATACATAATGAATAATTTACTAAAATTATCGGCTATATGAATATGTTGCCGTCACTGAATTATATGATTAAATTGATACAAAAATTATATGTTATAAGGAATGATGGATAATCGACCAAATTGTGAGTATGTAATGGTAGATATGTTAAATGGCTTTGTACTTGATTATATTAACATTACATGATGATGGAATGCCATAATATATTCGGTCTTGTGTTTGGAAGTATGAAGTACTTTGGGGTTGAGTAAATGTATATTGGAGTTAGTTGAGTTTTAGTATATGATAAATTAAATGTCTTGTATATGGTAAGTTACTAAGAAAATATTTGTCGTTGATTAAATTAAATACTATATATACATATATGTGCTGAATTGAAATGTATAAAAAGTTGAGGTTGTCGAATGCAAATAGAGTTGATAAATTTGAATTGATGAATATTGAGTAATTGAATTTAGGCACTGAGTGTGCAAGTATAAAAGGTTATGGATGTAAAAATTGCACTAAGTGTGCGAGCTTGATTATTGAGCCCTAAGTGTGCAAGCTTAAGTATCGAGCACTAAGTGTGCAAATTCGATATATAATGTTGAATAACTATTGGCACTAAGTGTGCAACTTTTCGAGTAATCAGGAGTAGTTGAATGTGTTTTTGCCTTGAATTTCTTGAGATGTATTTATGATTTATAAATTTGAATTTGAGCAGGTGAGTATCAAACCTATAGGGTTAATATTATTGATCGTAAATCTATGTGATTGATAATGGTAAAGAAGGTTGCATGATAGATGTATGAATTGGATAAGTAAAATGATATGATTATATATATCTATATACGATACCATGTAGTAAGTTTATAAATAATTAGATGTATTGAATTTTAATTAAATGCAAGTATTCATGTTGAAATGAAATATATGAAGTTATATGTGATATTACCGAATGGGTGATACCTTGTTAATCATGTTTAAGAAAATTACTTGGATTGAGTTTCGACATTTGAAAGTTCATATGAATTATGATGAATACTTATGATTTTGGATATGTGAATTATATGCTAGAATAAATTCTGTATTAGTGATATATCAGGCTAAAACCCTAACAGGCCTTGAGCCGGTAAGTTTTATCAGCCTATAAGTCTAGCAGGCCCTGAGCTAGTGAGTTTTATCAGACTATAAGTCTAGCAAGCCTTGAGCTGGTGATTTATCAGGTTAAAAGCCCAGCAGGCCTTGAGCCGGTGAGTTTTATCAGGCTTGCGCCTAATAGGTTTATACCGGTGTATTATTTTAGGCTCGATGCTTAAAAATTTGTGTGCCAATGTGGTACGGAATGTGTAAGATGAGTTGGATGGTTAGGTATGATCTAATTTATTGGTTATTCAAAATTAGGTGAGTAAGTAACACGATTATTTGTTACAAATTATAAATTATTGAAATGAAAGATGACATATGATATAGTATACATAAATGATAGATGAAATGATATAAGTATTGAAAAGTTACATGAGATCAATGATTTATATAGATGAATTGATACATGGTTTAAATGAAATATAGTTATGAAAAGTGACATGATTTATATAAAAGGTATATTTGAAAATGAATTACTGATGTTACTGATGAGTTAATATTTATACGGGTATAGTTCTGATATCGGTTATATGAATGTGTTACAGGTTATACGTAATCAAATAAATCGACACCAAGGCTATGTGAATTCTATGATATTGATGTTGTATAGGTGATATGTGATATAAATGGTTTAGTTACATATATGGCACTTAGTATGTAAGATACAGGGTTTTTGATGTTGGTCTCAAGGTTTCAACTGTAAAGATGATGCTACGAGAATAAAAATGATGATACAAATCAGTACAGGTATACATGGTACACTTGACAAGTAAGTGACATTGATAAATGTATATGACACGTGAGTAGATGTGATAAATTACACATGAATTACATGACTGTTAAGGACATAAATATTGAATTAGATGAGGCTGGTTCAAAAGCAATCTTATTGCTTAAAATGACAAGCTTAATGTTAAATCATTTATATAGTGCTGATAATTATACGAGCTTACTAAGCTTATTAGCTTACTTTGTCTATTATCTGTATTTTACAGTGATTCGAATACTCGCTTGGGTTGAAAGTCATCGAAGATTTCATCACACTATCTAGGAGACAAATGGTATTTCTAAACTCTTGAAATAGGGTAATATGGCATGTATAGGCTAGTTAATAAGTTGATTATATGGTCACTTGTTTATATGAATGTGAGATGAATTTTGGGTATTATAATCAAGCTATGTGATATGGCTTAATGTGAGAAAAGTTGGTTTGATATGGAGGCATTAAATGATGTGTGCATTTAGTGGTAAAATTTATAATTGGCATTTTGGTTTGAATGATATGTGATTACGGATGAGTTGATAAGAATGGTGAAATGTGATTAATTTGTAAATGGTGTTTAGATGTATATATATGACCACATGAAATGGTTACTTTAGTATAAACTTATTTTTGATTCATGATATGTTGGATTAATGTTGAATGATGATGACATTTGATAAGTTTAAAGTCTTACTGTTCTGGTTTGAGTTACAAGTCCGGTAATGCGCCTTACCTATTCCGGCGACAGTTACAGGATAGGGGTGTGATAAGCGATAAATTATACATATATTTACCCCATGTTTAGCCAAATTTTTTGATGAATTATCCCTTGATTTGTGTAAATTGATGCTCTTAAACCTTTAATTTCATGTTTTATACTCATGTGAGCCTAGGGAAGAGAAAAGAACAAGGAACGGGCAAAAAATGGGCAAATTAAGCCGAATCAGTAATCAACACGGCCTGGTGATTTGCCACACGGTCGTGCCACACGGCCGTGCCACTTTAACAAGCTTAAGCATGGCTTGGGCCTCGATTCACACGGGTGTGGCACACGGGCGTGTCCCTATTGTGAGGAAGTTCAATTTCACTCGGAAAAGGGTACTTAGGGGCTAAGAAAGGCATTCCCAAACTCTGTAAAAGACCCTAGGAGGCAACTACAAGGGGGCGCTTGATTCTCACTAAGGGTGCTTGATTCCCGCTAAGGGTGCTGTTTCTCCCACCAAAGGGTACCTTTCTCCTACCAAGGAGGCTTTATTCCTGCCAAGACGGGGAGTTGAAGATAGGGAATTACTCAAAGGGAAGCCGATTAATCCATCTCAGAAGCCAGGATCTATATCAAGATAGAGGATCTCCTTTCAATCCTTTCAGGAGTTTTGGGTTTTCTTATGTTTTGTTATTTTATATCTTCTGAGATGTTTTCTTTTATAATTATGAACTAAAACCCCAAATATCTAAAGGGGATGAAACCTAAGACAGATCTTGTTATTGTTATCTGAGTTGTGTGATAAATATTTGATTTGTTCTTAATTGTGTTTTTAACTCTTAAATTGATATGTCCGGGATATTGATTTAAGTCGAATGTGCTTATGTAGAGGAGCAAAAGTCCTTACATAGGAGTAGATCCAACACAATTAAGCAGAGCTGATCACAATCCTAGACATAGGACGATGAAAATCTGCCGGATTAGAGTCAAATCTAATATGGGAGCCATAGATCGAGTTAATGCAAGACTAGTGGTTTTAACTAGAAAGCAATTTCAGTTAATCAACCTAGGATTAGTTGTTCTTATCCTTGACGGAGGTATAAACATAATTTAGGGATCTCTACGGATCAAATCAAATGAAGAAATCATCTAGTTCAGAGTTAGATAACAAGTGAAGTCTAGGTGGATTCTTCCTTAGGTATTGCCTTAATCAATCAATCTTTCCCAAAAGCAATCTCCCACTTTACTCTTTGTCACTTCATTAGTTAGTTTAGTTTACAACCAAACCCTCTTTATTTTTTGGCTAAATAATAGAAAGAAAGTCATTACTAGTACTCATAGTTCCTTGGATTCGATATTCCAGTCTTGCCACAAACTATACTACTATTCGATAGGTGCACTTTCCTTTTATCGTGATATTAGTTAGTTTCCAGGTACGATTAGATTTTATTACTTCATCAAAACACTCGATCAAGTTTTTGGCGCTGTTGCCGGGGAACTAAGATATTAGGAACACTTGATTTTTTATTTTTTTTTATTTATTTCAATTTTCTTTTCCTTTTCCCTTCCAGGTATCTCTAGTTTATGACTAGAAGAAATCCAGAAGGACTACTGCTTTTTTATGACGATTTAAAAATGACAGTTCGTCGAACTCGCCGAGAGATAAGAAGAAGCTTGCAATACCCAGAACAAGGACAAGAAGAAAAGCCAGAACCTACTGAAGAGATGGAAGCCAATCAGGATAATCAGCTACCTCTTGTAGTAGCCGCAAATCCTGTTGAGCAAAATCCTGCTCCGCGTACTATGTATGATTATGCTAGACCTAATTTAGCAGGCACTGAATCTAGCATTGTCAGACCTACTATAGCTATAAATAATTTTGAACTGAAACCTAACACTATTCAAATGATACAGCAATTTGTCTAGTTTGATGGTTTACGGGATGAGGATCCTAACTCGCATCTAGCCAACTTTTTGGAAGTATGCGATACATTCAAAATAAATGGCGTTTCTGATGATGCCATTTGTCTTAGGCTATTCCCATTCTCCTTGAGAAATCAGGCTAAACAGTGGTTAAATTCTTTACCACGAGGTTCCATCACTACATGGGAACAAATGACCGAGAAGTTTTTACTTAAGTATTTTTCTCCAGCTAAAATAGCTAAATTGAGGGATGATATTTCTTCTTTTCTGCAGATGGATTTAGAAACACTGTACGATGCTTGGGAGAGATACAAAGATCTCTTGAGAAGGTGCCCTCACCATGGGTAACCTCTATGGCTACAAGTTCAAACCTTTCACAATGGTTTGAATCCCTCAACAAGGTAGATGATCGATGCAGCCAGCGGCGGAACAATCAATAACAAAACACCCGAAGCAGCTTACAAGTTTATAGAAGAGATGTCACTGAATAACTATCAGTGGCAAGTCATGCGAACAAAGCCACAGAAAGCTGCAGGAGTTTTTAATATTGATGCTATAACCATGCTTTCTAATCAGGTAGAACTTTTAAATAAAAAGATTGATAATTTTATTGGTTCTACACAGGCACACCCAGTAATGCAATGCGACGCAATTCAAGGGAACAGTTACAATCTGAACTACTCCAATTACAGATATGGCACGGAAAATAAACAAGCCAACTATATGGGTAACAATTCTAGATCTCAAAATAACCCTTATAGTAACACTTACAATGCAAGTTGGCAAAACCACCCAATTTTTCATGGGGAGGACAAGGAAATCAAAGACAACCACCTTCTCCAGGATTCCAACAGCCACCATTCCAACAAGAGAAAAAGCCAAACCTTGAGGAGATGCTCACAAAATTTATTACCGTATTAGAAACCCATTTTCAAACACCGAAACGGTACTAAATAACCAACAAGCATCCATTCAAGGACTCGAAACTCAAATAGGCCAGCTCTCCAAGCTAATTTCTGAAAGACCACAAAAGGGGTTATCGAGTAACACAGAAACTAAATCTAAAGAGCACGTTAAAGCTGTTACACTAAGGAGTGGAAAAACGCTAGATGAACCTGAAAAGAAAGTATCACAAGAGCCTGAAAAGGAAAAAGTTAAGGAAGTCGAACAAAAAAGCACTCTACCAGTACTCAAGGAATATAAACCACTTATCCGATACCCAGCACAATTGAAGAAAGACCGCATGGATGCCCAATTCGATAAATTTCTTGAACTTTTTAAGTACGTACAAATTAACTTACCTTTTGTTGAAGCTATTTCACAGATGCAAACATATGCAAAACTTTTGAAAGAACTTCTTACAAACAAAAGGACGTTTGAAGAACTGTCCACAGTGGAGCTTAACAAAGAGTGTTCAGCGATTCTCCAAAATAAACTCCCCACAAAATTGAAAGATCTAGGAAGTTTTACTATTCCCTGTTTTATTGGTAATTTAAATATCGAAAAGGCATTAGCAGATTTAGGTGCTAGCATTAACTTAATGCCCTATAAAATGTTCAAACGACTAGGTTTAGGGGAACCAAAACCCACTAGGATGAGTATTCAATTAGCCGATAGATCTGTTAAATATCCTAGGGGTATCATTAAAGATGTACTAGTTAAGGTGGATAAATTTATATTCCTTGTTGACTTTGTCGTGTTAGATATGGATGAGGATGTTGAGGTACCCTTAATCCTAGTTTGACTATTTTTAGCTACTGCCAGAGCTATTATTGATATAGGAGATGCTAAACTTGTGCTTAGGGTAGTTGATGAAGAGATTGTGTTTAAGATTTATGATGCCATGAGATTTGCTAGGGAGCAAGATGATTCCTGTTATTTTATTGATTCTAATGATCATTCTGTTCAAGATTCTTTTCAGGAAATCACCCTTAAAGACACATTGGAACTGTGTCTCGTTCAAAGTGAAGGGGAGCACGAAGTCACCATTGAGATGAAAAGGGTAATAAATGAGCTAAACTCCAACGAATTTTCCCCAAGGCAAATAGGTTACGAGGGCATTAAAATTGAGGATGAACTAAGACAAAACCCTCTATTGACGAACCTCCTAAACTAGATCTCAAACAATTACCTAAACACCTGGAATATACATTTTTAGGAGACAATTCTACACTACCAGTCATTATTGCGGCAAACTTGCAACCTAGGGAAAGAGAAGAATTAATTCAAGTGTTACAGAAGCATAAAAGAGCCATAGATTGGAAAATTTCTTACATCAAAGGAATCAGTCCTTCCTTTTGCACCCACAAAATTTTGATGGAGGAAGAATAAAAACCATGTGTGTAAGCTCAAAGGAGACTAAACCCCAACATGAAGGAAGTGGTCAAAATCAAGGTAATTAAACTTCTAGATGCTGGAATTATTTATCCTATTTCTGAGAATGCTTGGGTAAGTCCTGTACAGGTAGTTCCTAAGAAGGGTGGCATGACTGCTATTGCAAACGAAAAAATGAATTAATCCCTACAAGAACTGTCACCGGTTGGAGGGTTTGTATTGATTACAGGAAATTGAATGACGCCACGAGAAAGGATCACTTTCCCTTACCTTTCATTGATTAGATGTTAGAAAGACTATTAGACATATGTATTACTATTTCTTGGATGGACTCTCTGGCTATTTCCGAATCCCAATAGATCCTAAAGATCAAGAGAAAACGGCATTCACTTGTCCATACGGTATGTTTGCTTATCGTAGAATACCTTTCGGATTATGTAATGCTCTGATTACTTTTCAGCGTTGCATGCTAACAATTTTTAATGAGCTTGTGGAGGACATCATGGAAGTATTCATGGATGACTTCTCGATATTCGGTAACTCTTTTCAATTCTGGCTCAAAAATTTAGAACGAGTCTTAATAAGATGTGAAGAAACAAATCTTGTTCTCAATTGCGAAAAATGTCATTTTATGGTCCAAGAAGGTATAGTGTTAGGACACAAAATTTCTAGTAAAGGGATAGAAGTAGATAAAGCAAAAGTTGAGACCATTGAAAAACTACCTCCCCCCAGTTCAGTTAAGGCAATTAGAAGCTTTTTAGGACATGCTAGTTTTTATAGGAGATTTATGAAAGACTTTTCTAAAATAGTTAAGCCATTAACAAAATTACCAGAAAAAGACGTACCTTTTGATTTTGATCATGAATGTTTAGAGGCATTTAACACTCTCAAAGAGAAACTCACCAATGCTCCAATTATAATTGCACCTAATTGGAATTTACCTTTTGAGCTAATGTGTGATGCAAGTGATTTTGCAGTAGGTGCAGTTCTTGGATAGCAAAGAGATAAGCATTTTCAGCCAATCTATTATGCTAGTAAAACTCTAACAGTAGCACAAGAAAACTACATTACCACGGAAAAAATTACTAGCTGTGGTTTTCGCGTTCGACAAATTCAGACCATATCTAATATTGTCTAAAGTCATCGTTTATGCTGATCATTCTGCTCTTCGCTATCTTTTAACTAAGTCTGATGCAAAACCTCGACTAATAAGATGGATTTTATTATTGCAGGAATTCGATTTGGAAATACAAGACAAAAGAGGAGCTAAAAACTTAGTAGCAGATCACCTTTTCAGGCCTGAGAACCCACATCTCAAAGAACTTGATGAAGCTAAAATAAACGATTCATTTCCTGAAGAACAACTCTTAGTCATATCTGACTTTGAGGTACCTTGGCTTGCTGACATTGAAAATTACTTAGCTGCTAACTTAATACCAAATGGGTTGACACATTAGCAAAAGAAGCGATTCTTTACTAATGTGAAAAACTACTGTTGGGAAGACCCTTTTCTTTTTCGTATTTGTGCAGACCAAGTCATTCTAAGATGTGTAACAACAACTGAAGCAAACAAGATTTTGGAACACTGCCATTTTGGACCGACAGTAGGACATCACAGTGGAACTAAGACCGTCCATAAAATACTCGAATTAGGCTTTTATTGGCCCACATTATTCAAAGACGCCAGCAAGTATGCTATTTCTTGTGATAAATGTCAATGAACAGGTAATATCTCTAAACGTGATGAAATGCCTCAGACATATATGCTTGAATATGAAATATTCGATGTGTGGGGCATAGATTTTATGGGTCCATTCCCTAGTTCATATGGAAATAAATATATCTTAGTAGCAGTTGATTACGTGTCTAAATGGATAGAAGCCCAAGCCTTACCTACTAATGATTCTAGAATGGTAGTAAAATTTTTTAAAAAACTTTTTTCTCGATTTGGAACACCAAGAGCAATTATCAGTGATAGGGGAACACATTTCTGCAATGCTCAGTTTGAGAAAGTCTTACAGAAACATGGAGTGTACCATAGAACAGCTACCCCTTACCACCCTCAAACCAGTGGACAAGTTGAAGTGACTAATAGAGAGTTAAAATGCATCTTAGAGAAAACTGTACAAGCAAATAGAAAAGATTGGCCAATGAAAGTAGATGACGCTCTATGGGCCTATAGAACTGCTTTCAAAA
The DNA here is from genome assembly GCA_020496765.1 of Gossypium stocksii. Classification (NCBI taxonomy): domain Eukaryota; kingdom Viridiplantae; phylum Streptophyta; class Magnoliopsida; order Malvales; family Malvaceae; genus Gossypium; species Gossypium stocksii. Next base: position 27,762,366 of record CM035624.1, read on the forward strand.
CTCCCACAGGAACATTGCCTTATAGACTTGTTTATGGGAAAAGTTGCCACTTGCCCTTTGAGCTAGAACATAAAGCATTTTGGGCTATTAAACTTTTAAACCTTGGCCCTGATCTTATAGGCGAAAGGAGACGCATGCAGCTAAATGAATTGGACGAATGGCGTTACAATGCATATGAAAACTCACGCTTATACAAGGAAATCACAAAGCGATGCCATGATGCTCGTCTAAAACAACACAAACAATTTAAGCTTGGTGATCTAGTTTTGCTGTACAACTCAAGATTTAAACTATTACCTGGGAAGCTAAAGTCGAGATGGTCAGGCCCATTCATAGTCCAAGGTGTTCTTCCCTATGGCACCATTGAGGTAACACATCCAACTCAAGGCACTTTCAAGGTAAATGGTCACCAACTCAAACTATATTATGGTGACGACTTTAAGAATGATAGAGAGGAGCTCAGACTCCACAATCCCTCATAAAAGGTACAGGTAAAAAGTCGAGCTTAAACTATAAACAAGTGCTTCTCAGGAGGTAACCCAAGCACTAACTTAGTAAATTCTTTTTTTAGGCTCTCTAATACATCAACTAACCCTTTTGAATACAGGCTTTCTGAGCCACACGGTCATGCCCACGGGCGTGCCATAGACCGTGTGACATCATGAACAGAGACACGGGCTATGACACCACGCCACAGTCGTGTGATGCGGTCATGGCCAAGCCTGACAAATCGACACGGGCATGCGACACGCCCGTGCCCCAAGGCCGTGGTCGAACCTGACATTCCAGACATGGGCGTGTGCCCATCTACACGGCCATGGGAGAAGCGAACATCGAAGGACACGCCATGCGACATGGCCGTGTGCCCCAACACGCCCTATAAACACAGGCATGTATTACGAACCAGGCGTGCCAAAATCCCCAAAATTTGAACCACACGGGCTGAACCCGAGTCACACGGGTGTGTGCCATGTCCGTGTGACCCAAATTCCTATATAGACCCCCACTATTCATCTTCTTCTCCACTAAAACCCTAAAAATCCCTCCTTCCATAACCCATACCAACCCTTTCCAGCACCACCGCCGGCCTCAATCACAACTCCACGCCCGTGCAACCCTCGCCATGACCGTGCTCCGCCCCCATAACCACCCATTCAGTTCCTTTTTCTCACTTTTTCTCTTATTTTCTAACATCTTTTATCTATTTTTTTATTTATGATAATAGTGTCATTTATTTTGTTATTTACATTATTATTGATAGAAAATTCATTCATTTAGTATGATTAACCTAGAATACTCACTATACCATTTAGGAACATTTTTTGGCTGCCACTTATCACTATCTTAAGAAACTTGAATTTTCTATATATTAAGACCTATTTTTCTTCAACGAGATGATCCTCTTCTTGCATGACCTATTTAGAAATTTTGGTTAGTTTAAGTTTTAAATAGGAACTTATTAATATCCCTATCTTTATTTTCAATTTTTAGGACTAATGCATACCTTTTTTCTGTTTTGATTTTAGGAATCATGTCGTCTTCTCGCGGAAAGAAAGTTGTTGTCCCTACCTCCAAAAAGCGCAAAGGGCCCAGTAGTTCCTCTTCTAAGCCCACCGCCGAAGTCTGACATCCATTCCTCTAGTTTTCGCAAAACTCCCAAGAAGAGCTTTTTCAATATTACGAGCGAGACCCCTCGGAGCAGGAAGATGTATTGATTGGGCCACACTAGAGTAGGTCCACCTAGCAGACGATGTCCGAGACCTATTGATGACGGACCCCTACGACCAGTTTTTTAGGATTGTGGAGCCCACCTATCTCGAACTCACCCTCGAATTCTACTCCACATTCACCTCTAGACAGTGATGAGCTAACACGATGATCCAGGGACGATCCAATTCCGTTTAGGAGGCCTCATTCATCAGCTCAGTGTACCGGAATTTGGTACAGTATTAGACCTGTACACCGAGTAGTTTGTGGAGGAGGATGACCTTTCAGAGCTTCACCGCCACATCCACTTTTCGTTGACTAAGTGTTGGCAGGCTCTGGTCCCTGCGTCAGCCACATACGACCCAAGTCTCTCCAACGCGGTAGCCGTCGTCCCATCCCTGAGGTACCTTTACTCCTTACTTGTGCACACATTGATGGGTCGACGAGAGAGCACTAACATCGTCAACACCTATGACGCCTATTTTTTATAGAGCATGGCACACGCATATGTGATCGATCTTGCCTACTGCATTGCCTATGCCATCCAGCACCAGACGGAGCGACACCGTAGGGGCATAATCTCTATGGGCCCATACATCATGCGATTGACCCGCTACTTCGGTCTACTCAACACTGCAGCCTAGACGTCCTCCTACACTCTAGTTGGCCAGATGTCCCCACAAGGCATCCAAAGCATGCTCCACATGATGATGATACAGCACCGACGCGAGACAGATCCCCCATAGTATTGACTACTTTAGGATACCGAGCAGGAGGACCCCGAGAACATTACTGATGATGTCCCACCACAGGAGGAGGCACCAACTGAACCATCACCCCCTCGCCGCCCAGTTCATGCGGCAGCTTCATATACTGACATATTCGAGCACCTCACACAATTTAAATAGCAGTGTTTTCAACGATTCGATCACATCGACGCTACTCTTCAGTAGATACGCCAGCATCTACACATCTCATCACCGCCCCCACCTCGCAGACCATTTGAGGATTAGAACTTCCTATTCCTCTTATCTTATTTTTTATTTGCTTTCTTGATCTTTATTTTTACCTTCTTGAACTTTATATTTCTTTGGAATCTTCAGATTTTTCTTTATCTTTATTTCGATCTTTATGTTTATTGAATATTTTAGTTTAGTTTTTAATTTTATTTTCATATCGGTTATTCCCTAACGAGAAAATTACGCTTAACTTAAAATCCCTAAACACTTATTTATGCTATTGCAGCTTCAAAGGAGCTTTACAGCTCAAATCCATCTGTAATGGGAAAACCCTGCCACAACTGCCGGCTTTTACAATTCCAATATCCGTCTCTACAAATCATCCAATATTCAGGGAATTTCACTTCTCTCCCTATCTTATGATTTTATGCTTCTATTGCTACTAAGTATCTTTGTACATTGAGGGTAATGTACATCTTAAGTGTAGGGGGGACCTACTTTCAGTCATTGCATTCTTTTTAAACCCCTGAAAAATTTTTACAACTAACATTTTGCATTATTCTCAAAATTTTGAATTCTCACTTTCACTCTCTGCATGAGTCTCAATCTCCTATTAGGAATTAATTCTAATTGACTTATGATTTTTGTTGATATGTTGTGAATTAAGACATAGTAACTTATGCTTTGATTATTCAAACTTTAAGACATTAGGGAATCAAGCATAATAAGTTGAAATTTTTGAGAATTTAAATTTTTTCTAGGCTATTTCCCCAAATTTTAAGTGTTATCTTGAGATTTGAAATTCACAGGATTGACATCAAAAAGCTATAATTCTGGTGAGATTTTTTAGCCTTTTGAGCATACATCCTTTTGTGCTCGCTACTATTGTTGCTCTGAGTGAGTCAATATTGATTGGTTATTCTAGAACTTGCTTTGATTATACATGTCGTGACCACATCATTGATTTGATATACCAAAATGATAAAGGCACCTAGGTTTAACCCACTTACTCCATAAAAGCCTACCTCCATGGATTAACCCCTAGTGAACCCCATTGAGCCTAACAAACCATTCTTTGACTTACCTCTAATATTAACCTATAACCCATTTTTTGTTGAATTCCATTCAATTATTTTGATCCCTATTTTTGTCGAGATTTGAGTTGAATTATTATCTAGCTTTGCTCTCTTTTTCAGTTTGTAAAGTTTATATTCAATTTAAATATTTGATTTGTTTAAAAAAAGTGTATATACAGTTAATTCAGTTGTAATTCATATTTCAGTTATAGTTTAATATTTTTGCATATTTCTATTATGAGCTACCGAATCCAGAACGATATCATCATAAGGCTTAGCTCTAGAAATATGTTCTAGTAATAGAGATTTTTCTAACTAGACGATTTTTCAATTCAACCTCGATTCTAACCCTATTTGTCAGCTTGTGACAACACCCCTAACCAAAGCCCCATCACTGTAATGCCCTGATTTTTAGGATTTTTCGGCTTTTTGTGATTCTTGGTGAAATTTTGAAAATTTGGTGTTTTGGATACTGAAATTATGTTTAAATGTGTTAGTGGGCCTTTAGGAGGCCCAAGCCTAAGTTAAAACCCGGCAGAAATATCAATTTTGGCTTTCAAGTGAAAGGGACTTGGTTAAGTGGGCCTTTAAGAAAAAGTTAGTAAGTTGAGACAGAAAAAGGGCATTGGTAAAGTCGCAAGGTGGAGCCACTGAGTTCCTAAAAACGTGGCGTGCAGACTGAGTTTAAGGGTTAGAGTTCAAGTCGCAAGGTAAGCAGATGGTACTTTTATTTTTGTACATGTGTCGGGTATGTAATAGAGCTTAAGTAGCATTCGGCTAGGGCCTTAGGGGAATTGGGCCATTGGTTTGAATGGTCATTAGGGCAAGCTTTATTTTGTTTTTGTCTTGCTGAATTAAGGTTAGCCACCTAGAACTTTCCACTTTCATTTTATTCTCTTCTCGGTGTTGCAAAAAGCCAAAAACGTAAAGTTAGATCTCCTAAGTGCCGAATTCTTCCTTCTCTTCTCCTCTCTTCCATTCTTTCTTTTTCTTTTCCTCTCTAGCTAAAATCACATCTCCTTCTCCCTCATCTTTCATTTTCTTCCCTTCAGAAATCAAAATTTTCACTCTTTTCTTCTCAAACTCATCAACTACTAAAAGCCGAAATCTCAAAAGGTTACTTCCTGTGCCAATTTGCCTATCGCCGAACCCCCTTTATTTTTCCTCACTTGTAGTCAAATTTCATACTCTCCAAACCCTTAGGCTCTATCGACAAACACCCCTCCAACCATAGCCTCAAATCATATCTTCTTTCACCACTTAAAAAGCCAAAAACACTATTATTTTTAGGGATATAGAGCCGAATACTTAGATCTCTAAGATTCAAATTTTGCTAGTGTTTAGAGGCTAGATCTACATCAGATCTGAGTAGAAGAATCGCCTTGATTAAGGAAAACCTGTGGTAAGTACTCGATATCTCAGATCTACTCGTTACCTTTAAATTTAAGAAAAGCCGAAATCCCTAAACTTTTTAGGGAGGCTGTCGAATGTGATGATAGGTAAAGATAGTTCTTTTAATTGGTTTTATGTGTACTTGTTGTGGAAGGGGCGATCTAGCAAGGAGCTTAAGAGGCTTGGACCTTTGGAACGACTAGATCTAGATCTAGTCACTAGTTTCGACAAAGGTAAGATCTCAAGGGCCTTAAGTCATGATAATTGATTATGGTAAGTAGAATTATGGAGATTGTCATTGTATTTTGGATCTAATGTGTCTAGTAATCGATTGTAGGATATCGTGGGAGATCTCGTTAGTAGTCGTCGCAAATCAGGTGTGTATCGGACACCCTCTCGTAGTTCAATTCAGGAAAAGCTGAAATGCCGAAATTTGGGAACCATTGGATCTATAATTGTAAGTGGTAAGTTAGTTGAATGTGCAATTTCGTGCACTACGGTAAATTGGGCCTTGATGGGCTGAAATTGGGCCCAACGGGCTTACGGGCCCATATGGGTAAAAATAGGCAATAAATGTGTACTGGTAGATCGTAGGTCTAAAACTGCTAAAACTGGTAAATTGATCATAAAATTTGGACTAGATGGGCTAAATTAGCTAATTGGCATGTAGGGCCCATTAGGGGTTTTAGGGCCCAATGACTATAATCTGCTAAAATGGGCTAAATAAGCTACCAAGGTAAAAGTTAGTCTATTACTGATTAAAATGTGCATGAAAACCCTAAAAACTGGTATAATTACGAAAATATCCTTGTAAGTACGAAATGACTATTTTACCCCTAGGTGCTAAATGACCGTTATACCCCTAGCGCTAAATTTGACTGAAATGCCTGATTTACTGTTTCTGTTTATTGTATTCTATATCATGAATATCTGTTGCATGGGGCTGGGTTATTGATGGAGGAAGTTCTAAAAGTGGCTTGACCAGGTACTAGAGGCTTTGCCTCATCTTTCTGTTATCTGAGCAGCTATGCTGCAACTGTAGAGTGTAGGGCTGGTACGAGTGGAGTGTAGTGGTTGGGTGGGTTGAGTAGTCTCCCCACATGTAATGGGCTTGCATTCATAATTAACATATGTTCTGCTGCTGAAATGGGCCTATGGGCTGTACTGTTATCTAAAAAGGGCTAAGGCCCAGTTTACTATATCTGGATAGGGCTTCGGCCCAGTAATTACTGAGACTAGATAGGGCTTAGGCCCAGTGGGATTGAGCTGATTTGGGCTCTGGATGGGCTTTCCTTACACACTGAGTTTCCAAACTCACCCCTTTCTTCCCATCCATGCAGGTGAGCCCTAGATCGGTGGACTTGGAGCTGGGAGCGATTTAGAGTGGCCACATGGACTGTATTTATTTAATTAAGTTCTATTTTAACTTATTTTATTTCCTTATTTATTTTTAAATTATGTTTATTATGGTTTTGGGTTTGTAGTAAGGCCGCTCTAATTATTTTTATTTTGGGTTTTTAAATTACTTAATCATACACTACTTTAATTCTTTTGAATATAGCTGCGCAAGTTTTTCTTAAAATTAATCAAGTGTTTTTAAAATCTCATCACACGTTTCAAATGAGTAACAAAGTTAAGTTTTATCATAAATCTCTTAATAACTAGTATTGAAGAGGACGTTCATCAATAAACCGGGAATTTCTCTTAAGACTTAAATATCAGTTTTGCAAAGCTCATTCTAATCGTAGTAACTAGGTAATATGGTTAGTTGTAGGTGATGTGACACACCGGACTAGGCCGTAACGTCTGGGCCGGGTTTGGGGTGTTACATTTAGTGGTATCAAAGTCCGGTTGCAACAACTCGGTTGTGGATCAGGTCCAAAAATATTTTCAAAATTCTTAAAATTTAGGCCCAAGAAGGGTATTTTGGAAATTGATTTCTGAAAAATTTAGAAAAAACCCTTTTCAAACCTGTTTTCGTCAAAATATACATGTTTTAAAGGTTTGATTTTGAAAAGCTTAAATCTTTCCGAGTTTTCTGAAATCTGGTATCTGAAGAAGTGGCACACTAAATCCCCAGTACCAAGTCTGTAAGTACTTCCGTCTCTTATACTGTATAATACTGAAATATCACTGTAGATAGAGCTAAGACCTGCTATGATACTGTAGATAGGGTAGTACTAAAAACTGTAGAGACTGAAACTGTAGGGAAACTAAACCCTAGGAAAACTGAGACTGTAGTTAGGCAACGATTTCGTGAAAAATAAACTCTAAAACTCTATCTGTACATAAGACATCCTGTAATAAACAACTGAAATAATAAACTAATGTCATAAAATTCGTAATCAGATAAGTCGATATGAGTACGACAGCTACTCGTGGACGAGGTCGTGGACGTGGTTGAGGCAGTGTTCAAACTGGGTCTTCATCTTCAGAACACATGCAGGCGGGTGGGGCACGATCACTGCTGGTAGCTGAAAATGGGCCATATGATCGGGTCGCAGGGGATGACGCTCTGTCCCAGGCCATGTTAAGGGTTCTGGAAAGGGTTGCTAGAGCTAATGTTGGGCCAGTAAATAGGGGATCTATTTCTGAGCGACTCCGGGCTAACGGAGCAAAAGTCTTTAAGGGCATATCTGGAGTGGCCCCAAATATAGCTGAGTATTGGCTGAAAGCTACGGAACAGATTATGGATGACCTGGATTGCTCAGTGGAGCAAAAGCTGAAGAGAGTGGTTTCTCTACTACGAGACGAAGCATATCAATGGTGGATCACTGTGAGGGAAAGTACCCCAGCTGAGCGGGTGACTTGGGAACTATTTAAGACATCCTTCAAGGAGAAGTACGTCGGAGCAAGTTATGTGGATGCACGTGGAAAGAATTTCTAAACCTGACCTAGGGCAACAAGACCGTTGCTGAGTATGAGGTAGAGTTTTTGAGGTTGAGTCGTTATGCCAGTGGTATAGTTGCCACTGAGTATGAACGTAGTATTCGCTTAGAGGATGGCCTCAGAGACGAGCTAAGGGTGCTGATAGCTCCGCAGAGGGAGCGCGATTTTTCTGCACTGGTGGAGAAGGCTAAGATAGCCGAAGAGGTAAAGTGAGCTAAACGGCTGAACCGTGATAAGGATTGGAATCGCTATAGGACAGATACTGGACCATCTGGAGCTGCAAATCGAAATGCCAAGAGAGCTAGAGTAGAGGAACCAGTTCGAGCAGTTCCGGTGAATACAGGTAGACCGCAGCCTTGTGGGGACTGTGGGAGAGTGCATCTTGGAGAATACTGAAAGCGTACTGGAGCATGTCTCTGATGTGGATCCAAGGAACATAGGATCAATGACTGTCCTAGGAGACCGGCTCAAACTAAGTTGCTGAATAAGGGGTTGTTCAACTGGCGAGAGGTGGACCGCTACCGCCGAGAGGGCGTGGACAAGGTAGAGGTGCTAATGGAAATGGTCATGGTCGCGAAGCACCTGGTAGGGGTACTGGTAATGTTGAGGTTCGTCAGCTAGCGTCGGTTTATGTTGCTCGTCGCTGAGAGGAGGGTGATGCACCTGACACCATAACTGGTACGTTTTTTATCTCTAGCATGCCCTATACTACTCTGATAGATGTGGGATCAACCCATTCGTATGTGGCATGTGACATTTCTTGGTCGTTGGGTGTGCATTCTGAGGAAACTGTGAGTGGGGTAATTGTGATAAGTCCTCTAGGTCACTCGATTAGGGTAGATAAACTCTTTAGGGAGGTGCCTTTAGAGACTCAAGGTAGGTTTTTTTGTGGAGACTTGATGGAGTTACCATTTGGAGAGTTCGATCTAATCATAGGAATGGACTGGTTGACCAAGCATAAGGTAACTTTGGATTGTGCAGCTAAGAGGATGGTGTTAAGGACTACTGAGGATGAGGAGGTAATGGTTATGGGAGAGTGAAGGGACTACTTGTCTAATGTTGTTTCGGCCTTAAGGGCTGAGAAACTAATTCACAAGGGATGCGAGGCGTACTTGGCTTTTGTGAGCCAAACTGAGACTGAAGATTTGACTATGGAGACAGTTAGAACTGTTAGGGAATTTAAAGATGTATTTCCTGGGAAGCTTCCGTAATTACCTCCGAACTGAGAAGTCGAGTTTGGAATCGACTTACTACCTAGAACGAGTTTAGTGTCCATCGCACCTTATAGAATGGCACCAAAAGAGTTAGTGGAACTGAAGGTGCAAATTCAAGAGTTGCTAGATAGAGGCTTCATTAGACCGAGTGTGTCTCCGTGGGGAGCACCAGTGCTGTTTGTGAAAAAGAAGGATGGGACGATGCGTATGTGCATCGATTATCATCAGTTGAACAAACTAATGATAAAGAATAAGTATCATCTGCCAAGAATCAACAATCTGTTTGACCAGCTTAGAAGAGCTTCGGTATTTTTCAAGATCGATCTACGATCTGGATACCATCAATTGAGGGTAAAGGAAGTGGATATTCACAAGACCACATTCAGAACTCGATATGGTCATTACGAGTTTCTGGTTATGCCATTTGGACTGACGATTACACCTGTAGCTTTCATGGATATGATGAATCGAGTGTTCCAACCTCACTTGGACCAATTCGTAATCGTCTTTATGACGATATTCTGGTATATTCGGAAACTGAAGAGAAACATGATGAGCATCTTTGAATTGTTCTGAAAGTGTTGAGGGAGAAACAACTCTATAAGAAGTTCAGTAAGTGTGAATTTTGGCTTCGAGAAGTGACTTTTCTGGGTCACGTTGTTTCTGCTGAGGGGATTAGAGTAGACCCTTGGAAAATTGAGGCAGTTTTGGAATGGAAGCCACCGAGGTTAGTATTAAAAATTCAAAGTTTTTTGGGTCTGGCAAGCTACTACAGAAGATTTGTAGAAGGATTCTCCCTGATTGCTGCTGTGTTGGCGAAACTGTTAAGGAAAGGAGTAGTGTTTGTTTGGACTGGGAAGCAACAAGAGGCTTTCAGTAAGTTAAAAAAGGTTTTGACTGAGGCGCTAGTGTTGATTCAACCAGAGTCTGGTAAGGATTTCACTGTGTACAGTGATGCGTCGCATGTGGGATTAGGATGTGTACTGATCCAAGAGGGTAAAGTAGTTGCTTATGCTTCGTGACAGCTTAAGCCTCACGAAGCGAATTACCCTACGCGTGATCTAGAATTGGCCGCAGTGATCTTCACATTGAAAATTTGGAGGCACTATTTGTATGGAGAAAGGTGTATTATATACACAGACCATAAAAGTCTCAAGTATCTGTTGACTCAAAAGGAGTTGAACCTTAGGCAACGAAGATGGATAGAGTTGCTTAAGGACTATGATTGTTCGATTGAGTACCACCCAGGTAAGGCGAATGTGGTGGCTGATGTGTTAAGCCGAAGAGCAGTAGCTGAGTTGAGAGCAATGTTTGCTCGGTTAAGTATTTATGATGATGGAAGTCTGTTGGCGGAGTTGCAAGTGAGACCAACTTGGATTGAACAGATTAAAGAGAATCAATTAAAGGATGAATCGTTGGTTCCTAGATTTTAGCAAGCTGAGAATGAGGAGAATTCAGATTTTGGACTGAATGCTGATGGAGTTCTTTGCTTTCGTGGAAGAGTTTGTATTTCGAAGGACTCTGAATTGAGGCAGTCAATTCTGAAAGAGGGTCATAGTAGACCTTGTGCTATGCATCCTGGAGGGATAAGTTGTATCAAGACTTGCGAGAGGTGTATTGGTGGCCTGGACTTAAGCGTGAGGTGACTAAATTTGTGGGGAAATGTCTGACGTGCCAGCAAGTTAAGGCTGAGCACCAATTGCCTTCAAGACTGTTACAACCGGTGAAAATTCCACTCTGGAAGTGGGAGAGAGTTACTATAGATTTCGTAAGTAGGCTACCTTTGACACCCTCCAAAAAGGACTCTGTTTGGGTAATTGTGGATAGGTTAATGAAATCTACCCATTTCATACCAGTCCGAACTGCTTACTCACTACAAAAGTTGGCTAAGCTGTATGTGGCGGAGATAGTGCGACTGCATGGGGTGCCAATTTTGATTATTTCTGATCGAGACCCTAGGTTTACATCTTGATTCTGGCAAAGGTTGCATGAGGCGTTGGGTACGCGATTAGACTTCAGCACTGCTTTTTTTCACCCTCAGACGGATGGACAGTCAGAAAGGGTAATTCAGGTTCTAGAGGATATGTTAAGAGGTTGTGCTATCGACTTTCGTGGCAGTTGGGAGGACTATTTACCGTTGGCGGAATTTGTGTACAACAACAGTTATCAAGCGAGCATTCAGATGGCTTCATATGAAGCACTCTATGGGCAAAGGTGTCGTACGCCTACGTGTTGGACGGAGTTGGGAGAGCGACAAGTTCTTGGACCAAAATTAGTGGCAGATACTGAGAGTAAGGTTAAGTTGATCAGAGATCAGTTAAAGGAGGCCTCTGACAGGCAGAAGTCGTATGCGGATCTAAAACGTAAGGAAATCGAGTTCGCCGTTGGGGATATGGTATTCTTGAAGGTTTCACCTTGGAAGAAGATCTTGAGGTTTGGCAAGAAAGGCAAGTTGAGTCCGCGGTTTATTGGGCTTTATCGAGTTCTTAAATGGATAGGGCCAATGGCGTACAAGTTGGAATTGCCATCAGAGTTGGACCGTATTCACGACATCTTTCATGTATCCATGCTAAGACGATATCGATCAGATCCTTCACATATAGTACCAGTGGAGGAGATTGAAGTAAGGACCAATTTAACTTTTGAGGAAGAGCCTGTGCAAAATTCTAGACCGAGACTGATGTTGATATAGTCAAACAAACACCGTAACTAGTTGTTCTATAAAGACTGATGTTGGATATACCACAATCTATGTAGAGGGGTATGGTTGATCAATATAGGATAAGTCCCTCCTATATAATGGGAGTAATATCTCAGGCCACTTGATTGAGTGAGACTAGAAATGCATGGCCATGCTCAAATAAGTTGATATGAGATGTCATACTTATTTGTGTATCATAGTCTACTCAAGGTATCAAGAAACATGGGATGGACTATGCAAGTGTGACTATTCCATGACTTGTGTCCACTCCAAAGATATAGGACTTAAGGATTAATGCATGAAAGGTTAATCACAAATGGTTATGTCGAATCATGACTTCTTGTAACTTAGGTAGAAATGATGCATTGCTAGATGCCACTCATTGTTTGTAACATTAGAATCGTTCTAATATTACTGCTAACGTTACAAGAACCTATAGGGTCACACCCTATGGTTGAAATGAACGGAGTAAAACATAGTTGGTATTGTATTTTGATTGTCACATGAATTAAATTAATTATAGAATTAATTTAATTGGGCAATCAAATTGTTGAACATACTATACGTACAAGGATGTTGTACACATAATCAGAACATAATTTCATTAGTATATGAATTTGGTTCGTATATAAGTTTAAATAAATATAGTTTACCGAAATCTTTATTATGGTTATTGTAATTATAATTTTCGGTTAAATAATATTATATTTATTTTAATAATGATTATTATGTTCGGTTTAATTTATAATGAATTAAAACTCGTTATAAAGATATACCAATTAAAAGGGTGTTATATATGGCAAGGTCAAAAACCCTAAAGATAGTATATATAAATAAGCCCGAAACTATGCTAAAGAGATTAGCAGCCGTCAAGCATAATAATCACTGAAAATAGTTTTCTAGGATTTTTACCATACATTGTCAATCGGGTGGACTACGTAGAGGCCGACATCGGAAAAGGTTGCAGCTTGGTTCGATAGTGATTCAGGATTCCCGTTGCTTAGGCATCGTTGTCTACTCAGATTTAAGTTTCGGTAATTTTGAAACCTTTTATCACCCCGATTCGTTCCTTACACATGGATACATGGTTTGCATCGCTGGAACATTTTGTTTATTTTATTTTTCCGCTACGCCTTAGAGGCACCGGCATTCCAATAGTGGTATCAGAGCCACTTGTGTGATACGGACTCGGGTTTAAATACTTGGGTGATGCAATTGTATGAGATGCATGTTTTAATTTTATTTTTTTTTCTGTTTAAACCGTTTAAGCAAAATCTGATAACTGTTCCTTTCGATAAGTGATTAAATGTTAATCATGGTGTTATGGCCTATTCAGTTTTATGTTATTACTGTAAACCTTAATAAATCTGTTATGATGTAGCGGTGATTTTTACAATTTCCAGTAAGAGTTTACTGGCCAGTAGAACAAGGGTTGTTCCGACATGAAACCTCAAGGATTAAAATCCTAAAAACACGATTCTGTTGATAAGAGTTATCAAATCATGAGGTTTCATTTGACTGGGGTATGCGGTTCGTACCGCGATCACCCCTGGCCCCGCTCTCTCCGATCGCCTCAGATCCCCATCATCTTCTAGTATGTTTTGTAATAAATAAAACTTAATGAGCCATAAAAAGGTTGAAATGATATTTTAATATTTCACTTGACAAAAACGTTGAATGATATATGCTATTTTTGAAATGAACGGTGTTTGAAATGCATAGTTATAGCCCGATGACCCATTTGATAAAAGGTTGTAATTTTATAAATACGACCTACGTGTCGTGCCTTACTACTATTCTTTTGTATTTATCTTCTCATCTTACTCCCTCGTATGTAAAACGAGTTTCTGAATTTTGTAATTTGTAAAAGTTGCTTGGACTAGACGAGAAGGAAGATTTGCCGACTAGTGTGGATCGACAGCTTGTGAAACAGCTTACACCTTTAGGTTCCCTTTTGGTTCTCCCATTGGCTTGGGTTGAACCACCATAGTTTATGGGCTATAACTATTGCATTTATTTATTGCTTTATTTATTCATGTATGAGATGCTATGGATGTCTAAAGCATGCAAATTTAATAATAATAAACTCCATTAATTGATGAGATCAATTAAAAGATTAAATGGACTAAAGTAGACCATAATTGGTGAGATGTAACACTTTAATAAAATCCCTCTATTAAAATATTAAGTCAACATGGCCTTCCAATTTATGCCCTCGTTAAGGCCTCGATCAATACTATGTAGGTTTTGCCAAAGCGAAGTACTAGTATTTATCTTGGTTAAATGCGAAGAATAAACAAGTGATATTCGCTGGTTAAAAATTGGTTAATGACTTAACTAGGTTACTCTAATAGGATTAGAAACCTAGAGGCAAGTAATTTGGATAAATCGTAAGATGATTAGAACAAGAGTTGTTCACCAAATTGTAGGAGTTACATATGATGTAATTAGTAAGTGCTGCTTACCTAAATAACCATAATCTTGAGAGTAAAGCCAAAGCTGACTTAAGAGGAGGTGAAATATGGATCATTTACCCACTAGAAATACTTTCAAGAAAGTCTTTCCGAAATTAATATATGAGGGTTATTAATTTTGAAATAGAATAGTAGGAAACATCATATAATAAAGTCCTTTTAATGATTGATATAAACTTGGTAAATTTATTCACACGCATATTTTATTGTTGTAGATACATTATGGCTGCAAACACTAATACACTCTCATTGCGATCGGTCCTTGAGAAGGACAAATTGAATGGTTTGAACTTTCTTGACTGGTTCCATAACTTGAGGATTGTCCTCAAACAAGAACGGAAATTATATGTCATTGAAAAATCACTTCCTGATGAACCACCTGCTAATACCTCGAGGGCTGATAAAGATGCTTACAAGAAGCATCTCGATCATATGGTAGACGTTGGATGTCTTATGATTGCCACTGTGAATCCTGAGCTTCAAAAGCAACATGAGGATATGGTTGCTTATGATATGATCGAGCACTTGAAAGAACTATATCAAGGGCAAGCAAGGCAAGAGAGGTTCGATATCTCTAAGGCCCTATTCCAATGTAAACTGGCTGAAGGAAGCCCAGTAGGACCTCATGTCCTTAAGATGATTGGTTATATTGAAAGCCTGTCTAAGCTTGGGTTTCCATTGGGCCAAGAGTTGGCCACTGATGTTATTTTGCAATCATTGCCGAATAGCTACAGCCAGTTTGTCCTCAATTTCAATATGAATGAAATTGACAAGACTCTGCCACAATTGCTCAGTATGTTACGAACTGCTGAAAGCAACATGAAAAAGGTTGGACCCAAGCCCATACTGATGGTCAGTAACAATAAGGGCAAGGGAAAGGCCAAAGTCCCGACAAAGCCCAAGGGCAAAGGTAAGCCCAATCTTGGAAAAGGAAAGGCTGCACTGAAACCTAAAGTTGGGGTGTCTAAGGAAGGAAACTGTTTTCATTGTGATGTGACTGGACATTAGAAGCAGAACTGCCCTGTCTATCTCGAGGAAATCAAGAAGGCCAAAGCAAGCGGAACGTCTGCTTCAGGTATTTATGTTATTGATATTAATTTATCGACTACTACTTCTTGGGTATTAGATACTTGTTGTGGTTCTCATATTTGTACTTCTGTACAGGTACTACAAAGGAGTACGACTTTGGCTAGAGGAGATGTGGACCTGCGAGTTGGAAATGGAGCAAGAGTTACTGCATTAGTCGTGGGAACATATACTTTATCTTTGCCTAGTGGACTTGGTTTAATTTTAGAGGATTGTTATTTTGTGCCCAGTTTGACTAAAAACATTATTTCAATTTCTTGTTTAGACAAAATTGGTTTTGAGATAATAATTAAGAATAATTATTGTTCCTTTTATCTCAATAATGTTTTCTATGGTTCAGCACAATTAATTAATGGCCTCTATATTTTAGATCAAATGAATCCCATTTACAACATAAATACTAAAAGATCTAAAATAAATGACTCAAATCAAACTTATCTTTGGCATTGTCGTTTGGGCCACATAAGTGAGAAACACATATCCAAACTCCATAAAGATGGTCTCTTGGATTCATTTATTTTTGAACAATTTGAAGTATGTGAATCTTGCTTATTAGGAAAAATGACTAAATCTCCTTTTATTGGTAAAAGTGAATGAGCTAGGGATTTATTGGGCTTAATACATTCAGATGTATGTGGACCAATAAATACATAGGCCAGAGGTGGATTTCACTACTTCATTACTTTCACTAATGATTTCAGGAGATATGGATATGTTTATCTCATGCGCCATAAGTCTGAGGCCCTTAAAAAGTTCGAGGAATTCAAAAATGAAGTACAAAATCAACTAGGCAAAACTATCAAGACACTTCGATCTGATCAAGGTGGAGAGTATTTGAGCCTAGAGTTTGATGATCTTTTGAAGGAATGTGAGATTGTCTCACAACTTACTCCTCCTGGTACTCCTCAATGGAATGGAGTTTCTGAGAGAAGAAATCAAACTCTGTTAGACATGGTTCGATCCATGATGAGTCATGCTAATCTACCGACTTCCTTTTAGGGACATGCACTTGAAACAGCTACTTTCACACTAAATCGTGTTCCATCTAAATCGGTTCAAAAGACGCCATATGAGATGTGGACTGGGAAACGTCCTAGTATGTCTTTTATGAAAATTTGGGGTTGCGAAGCTTATGTTAAATGTCAGACGTCTCCTAAGCTTGAACCCAAATCTGAAAGGTGTATTTTTGTAGGGTATCCGAAAGAAACCAAAGGATATTATTTCTTTAGTCCCACTGAGAACAAAGTGTTTGCTGCTCGGACTGGTGTCTTCCTAGAGAGAGAATTTGTTTCTAGAAAAGGAAGTGGGAGAAAGATTGAACTTGAAGAAATTCGAGAATCACAAGATACCACTGAACCAGAGATAGAGCAACAGCAAATTCCACAAGAAATTGAGGAACAAGTAACTGCTGTAGAAACACAACCACCGCGTAGATCTTTAAGAGAATGCCATGCACCTGAGAGATATGGATTTCTCATTATAACGCATGGTGACATTCTTCTAATAGATCAAGATGAGCCTAGGACTTATCAAGAAGTGGTGGTAAGCCCAGAATCTGAGAAATGGCTCGAGGCCATGAGATTT
Source organism: Gossypium stocksii (assembly GCA_020496765.1). NCBI lineage: Eukaryota > Viridiplantae > Streptophyta > Magnoliopsida > Malvales > Malvaceae > Gossypium > Gossypium stocksii. Next base: position 27,779,448 of record CM035624.1, read on the forward strand.
GAGATGGATTCCATGTATGAAAACCAAGTATGGACTTTGGTTGACCCACTCGAAGGGGTTAAACCTATAGGTTGCAAGTGGGTTTTCAAAAAGAAAACGGACATGGATGGTAATGTACAAACATACAAGGGGCGATTAGTCGCTAAAGGTTTTTGTCAAATTCATGGTGTTGACTATGATGAAACTCTTTCTCCTGTAGCTATGTTTAAATCCATCAGGATCTTGCTCGCTATAGCTGTATTTCATGATTATGAAATCTGGCAGATGGACGTCAAAACAGCTTTCCTTAACGGGAAACTTGAAGAGGATGTGTACATGACACAACCTGAAGGTTTTATCAATCCAAATGATGCTAGAAAGATATGTAAGTTACAAAGATCCATTTATGGATTAAAGCAAGCTTCTCAAATTTGGAATCTTCGTTTTAACGATGCAATCAAAGAGTTTGGTTTTATCAAAAATGAAGATGAGCCATGTGTTTACAAGAAAGTTAGTGGGAGCACAATCACATTCTTGGTACTGTATGTGGATGACATACTTATCATGGGCAATAACATACCTACCTTAAAGTCTATTAAGACTTGTTTAGGAAGTTGTTTTTTTATGAAGGACTTGGGCAAAGCCACTTACATCTTAGGAGTCAAGATCTATAAAGATAGATCAAGATGACTACTAGGTCTAAGTCAAAGTACATACATAGATAAAGCATTGAAAAGGTTCAATATGGAAGAATCTAAGAGAGGATTCCTACCTATGAGACATGGTATTTCACTCTCGAAGGAAATGTGTCCTTCACCTCCACAAGAGAGAGAACGTATGAGTAAAATTCCATATGCTTCTACTATTGGATTTATCATGTATGCCATGTTATGTACCCGTCCATATGTCTCATATGCCTTAAGTATGACGAGTAGGTACTAAGTAGATCCCGGTGAAGGTCACTGGACCACAGTCAAGAATATCCTTATGTACTTAAGAAGAACTAAGGATATGTTCCTAATATATGGAGGTGAGGAAGAGTTAAGTGTAAAAGGTTACACTGACGCCAGCTTCCAAACCGACAAGGATGATTCTCGATCACATCAGGTTTTGTGTTTTGCCTTAATGGTGGTACTGTGAGCTGGAAGAGTTCAAATCAAAATATAGTAGCCGATTCTACAACAGAGGCCGAGTATATTGCAGCTAGTGAGGCAGCAAAAGAAGCGGTTTGGATCAAGAAGTTCATTACTGAACTAGGGGTTGTGCCTAGCATATCAGATGCTATAGAACTCCGATGTGATAACAATGGAGCCATTGCACAAGCTAAAGAACACAGATCTCACCAGCGATCTAAACATATACTTAGGCACTACCATCTTATTCGAGAGATTATTGATCGAGGGGATGTAGAGATATGCAGAGTACCTACAGATGATAACATTGCTGATCCCCTGACCAAGCCTCTGACACAGCAGAAGCATGATCGTCACACTAAGTCACTTGATATTAGATATATGAGTGATTGGTCTTAGTGCTAGTGGGAGATTGTAAGAGTATGCCCAAAGATCAATCATGAGATGGTTGTAATAACATACTTGATTTATCATGTTTATTAATATAAGGCTTTGCCATTATTATTTCAGTTTCTTTTCTGTGTACATAAATAAATTGTTTTATAATAATGTCCTGCGAATAATATGATTATTCTTAAAAGATCCTTAGTCAAGTATTATTGTTGGCTAGGACAATAATAATGCATTAAGACTAACATGTAAGTGGTTGATGATAAAGAGTTGTCATTGATATGGAGTGTCAGAATCAATGCATGAATATGTTTGTTAGAGAACAACATATTGGACTGACCCGCTATGAGTATGTTTCTTGGATTATTATGTAATTGTCATAATATTACTCATAGTGATTAATATGTATATGATCCTGATACTGGAGATCATCATCATCCCAACATCTTGAGTTGTATATTTTGATATAGTCAAACGAACACCGTAACTGGTTGTTCTATAAAGACTGATGTTGGATATACCACAATCTATGTAGAGGGATATGGTTGATCAATATAAGATAAGTCCCTCCTATATAATGGGAGTAATATCTCAGGCCACTTGATTGAGTGAGACTAGAAATGCATGGCCATGCTCAAATAAGTTGATATGAGATGTCATACTTATTTGTGTATCATAGTCTACTCAAGGTATCAAGAAACATGGGATGGACTATGCAAGTGTGACTATTCCATGACTTGTGTCCATTCCAAAGATATAGGACTTAAGGATTAATGCATGAAAGCTTAATCACAAAAGGTTATGTTGAATCATGACTTCTTGTAACTTAGGTAGCAATGATGCATTGCTAGATGCCACTTATTGTTTGTAACATTAGAATCGTTCTAATATTACTGCTAACGTTACAAGAACCTATAGGGTCACACCCTATGGTTGAAATGAACGGAGTAAAACATAGTTGGTACTATATTTTGATTGTCACATGAATTAAATTAATTATAGAATTAATTTAATTGGGCAATCAAATTGTTGAACATACTATACGTACAAGGATGTTTTACACATAATCAGAACATAATTTCATTAGTATATGAATTTGGTTTGTATATACGTTTAAATAAATATAGTTTACCGAAATCTTTATTATGGTTATTGTAATTATAATTTTCAGTTAAATAATATTATATTTATTTTAATAATGATTATTATGTTTGGTTTAATTTATAATGAATTAAAATTCGTTATAAAGATATACCAATTAAAAGGGTGTTATATATGGCAAGGGCAAAAACCCTAAAGATAGTATATATAAATAAGCCCGAAACTATGCTAAAGAGACTAGCAGCCGTCAAGCATAATAATCACTGAAAATAGTTTTCTGGGATTTTTACCGTTCATTGTCAATCGGGTGGACTACGTAGAGGCCGAAATCGGAAAAGGTTACGGCTTGGTTCGATAGTGATTCAGGATTCCCGTTGCCTAGGAGTCACTGTCTACTCAGATTGAAGTTTCGGTAATTTCGAAACCTTTTATCACGCCGATTCGTTCCTTACACATGGATCCATGGTTTGGATCGCCGGAACATTTTGTTTATTTTATTTTTCTGCTGCACCTTGGAGGCACCGGCGTTCCAACAATTTAGTAGGAAATATTGGTAGTTTTTAAAGTTTTTAAAAAAATTACACTAGTGCCGCCAATATGTCAGGCAATACCACTTAAAAGATTTTTTTTCCCCACAACATGATTAGCTGATACTTAGTGGCAAAGTTTGAATGGTATCGCCTGACAATGTGACGACACACATGTTGATTGTAGATTTCGACCCATTTTTATAATTAATTTGTAACCCTCCAAACCCGGCCCAGACGTTATGGTCGAATCTGGTGGTGTCACATTGAAGGGTGTTTAGTACAAATCGAAGTCATTAGAAAAACCTTAAAACAATTAATCGTTCGTAGTTAAAAATAGTATTTCCGAAATGGGTTTTTTATTTTTCAATCAAGCCTCTTTGTAAGAGTAATTAAGTTTAAAGTGAAAGCCAGGGAAATTTGGATGTTTGTGGGGTTGTATAAACCTTAGGGTGATATTTGAAAACCTTAGTTTCTGCTCATTGTTAATTTCCCATGTTCAGTTACAGCGGAAGTTCTTCATGTGAAAAATGTTTATGTATTTACGTTGGGTTTTTAAGAAAAATGTTATTTTAGTTTCTTTTCCGAAAACAAGTTTCAAACTTAGAAATTAAGCAACTATTGTAATCAAATCCAAAAACCAAATCAAAACTAGAGAAAAGGCCTTATTATAATGAAAACCCAAAGAAATAGTAATTAAAGTAATGTAAAAGTAAAGACTTAAATATGAAGCTGAATGAAGTGTGTGGCCCCCTCTGAGTCCTCCTATACGTCGAACCGCCTACTGAGGGTCACCTAAAAAATTTAAAAGAGGGGGTGAGTTTGCAAAAACTAAATGTGTACAACCCTTGTCGATCATATAACATGCATCAATCAATTTGGGCCTAAGCCTATTACAATAACGATGGCATGTGGGCTTTAGCCCAAATTGCCTCAGTTGGGCCTGAGCCCACATCACAATCAATATCATATATGCAATGCTCAATTACCCCCATCCAACCCTGCACTCCATTTCCCTTCCAACCCTACACTCCTGTGGGGATTTAATCACACCCATCCCTGCACTCCCGTTGTAGCACCAGTTGCGGCACTACTCAATGTTATAGCAGAGTTGTCGATCATAAATTAGGCTTAAAAGCCATCGATGGATCCACAATCGTCAAGCGACCATGTGACCCTCACATATCAATTTCTTCCTCCAATCCATAATCCTAATACACATACAATATAATATAACATGAATGCTACACAAATATACATATGGCATGCAAAATCATACATATAGCATGTACGGGCATTTTAGTAATTTTGCCCTTAAGGGCATGACGGTCATTTTTCATTATGGGCTTCAATACATAACTTAGCCCGTTAACAAGTCTACAATCATTCAATGCGTTTTATGTCACTTTTAGCAATTACAAATTCACTAGGGCCCAAAAGCCTAATATGTGGCCCAAGTGGGGCCCACACTCTCATATGGCCCATTAAGCCTAAATCTACCATTGGCCATGTAATCAACATGACCAGCTCGTCATTTCTTATCCATCCATCAATTTTTCTCATGTCAGGCCCACGGGCCCATCGAGCCCATTTGGCCCATTTCAGCCCAGTTGGCCAAAAAGTAATCCAAGTCTATGAGATCGCTCATAGGGCCTTTGTCATCATTTCAACCTAACCATATGAGTGTTCGCACACTCGTGTGGTTGTCATCACCAACCTTTTGGCTTTTCAATTTTTCAGCATTTCAGGATTTTGGCTTTTTGGCTTTTCGAAATTTTGGCATTTGCTGACCTATCGTGTGTGCGGTGTGTGTACACACCTCGATGGAGAGAAACGTAGCAGCCCTCTATCGTAGAACATATATTTGAATAAAATACTCAGTTAGCTCCTCAATCAATAAGATTTAGCACGCTCTTCTAATAACGAAAACGCACCCAAGACTAATACTTACCTTGACCGAATCGGCTTATACTTCCCAAGCCATTTGGTTTAATTTTCCTTCCTTGTGGTTTATCCTTCAAATCGATTGATTGCTGGAAGAGGGATCTTATCCCTTGAGAATCCGCTTGTTAAAGAACACCTATGGAATCAATCAAAAACGATCGAAAGACCATGAGAAACTCACATTTGGACAAGAGAAACTTCCAAACAGTTGACCCAATCTTAAGAAGAATCAAGATGAGACATACGGCTTTTCGTACAAATACCAAAGAAAGAGGAAAATAACACTTACCGGGATTTAGCCTTCGATCCCACGAACAAGATTGCTTATAAGAGATTCAACTTTCTTAAAGATGATTGAGAGGAGAGGGAATTTGATATAAAGAAAAGTTAGGAGGAAGAAGATTCGTCTAAAAGAAAAGGAATGGAAAAGAATTGAAAAGAGAGATATTAGACTTTTAGAGAGAAAGGAATAGTATTCGGCACAAGAAGAAGTAAAGAGATAAAAAGAAGATTTCAGTTTAGGCACTTTGAAGAAGAAGGAGATAGTGACAGCACAACAAAGAATTCAACAAAGAGAGGGTGAAGGTATTTGGCTAGGAGTAGAAGAATTGATATAATTTGGCTTTTGAATGACTAGAAACCGAAAACAAAATGACCCCAAACCTATTGGCAAAAAGGTTGCAAACGCGAAATGTAGAAAAGAAAAACATAAATCTCCCTTTAGCAAAGATTCAACTGTACCAAAAATAAAGCTCTCCAAATGCTGAAAATGCAAGTGAGAATTCGGCAATACCCCCTAAAAGACCTAAATACATCACACATAACTCACCCTAACTGAATTTTACCTTCCACCAATTTCCAAATTGGCTCAGACTCTTCACACACCCAATCTCCTAAATTTTCTCCAAGATTTGCTACATGATTTGCTCCATGATCCCCTCCTAAGATTTCTTACATTGCCATTTCAAACTCCCCCTTCAGAGTCCAACTTCAACCCAACTACTGGCTGTCCAAAGGTGCAAAATAAATCCTCAATGTAATACCATGCCACCCCTCAAATCTTGGACCTCCCTGCCTCTCTGTGACGCCACCTCCATGCATCCTATGTGGCGCCACTTTGCCACTAGGCCACCTATCTTCTTATGTCTTATTTTTGCCCCATTTATTTAAAAGTCATATCACCTGAGGTTAGAGTTCCACTAGCACTAAAAATAAAAATTTTCCCTATGCCCAGGCTTAATCCCAAGACTTTATAGAAACCCTCTAACACTCCAAATTCACTTAGCCACTAAGGCAACCTTGCCTTTATGCTATTTTCTTGCACAACTAAATTTTTATGTGCAATCTCCTAACCGTTCCCTTACTCAAGGCCCAATACTTCTAGGCCCAAATTCAGGGTGTTACATAATTTATATTTCGTACCATTTTTGTAATTATTTCCTTTTCATTATTTTTATAACAAAAACCTAATTATTCAGAGACATATATAGATAGTAAATAAGCTCATGAACTCACTTCTAAGTAATTATTTTAAATACATTATTAGTTAAAATTAATTATTTTCCAAATGAACTGGGTATAAATGCTAAATCAATTCTCAAAGAAACATAAGTATCAATTCTTTTAAATACATCATTTAAATAAATAATAATTAATATAAACATTTATTATTATAATATTGGAGTTTGAACTCATGTTATCTAGGTGTTAGATAAAAAATTTAACTATTATTACAACAAAATCTTGACAAATAAGTACAAATTTAAATCATCTTGCAAATAGACATGCAAACCAAATTACTTAAGTACATTGTTTAAAATTAAAAATAATATAAACATTTAATTAATATGTTGATTTAAATATTTTATCATAATCACACCATTGATTTAGTGACAAATATGTGTGAGTTTTAAATTAATGTGTATGAGATTCAAGGTTCAATCCTATGTTTGACGATAAAGATCAAGAGATGTTATTATTGTGCTATTTACCCCCTTCATACAAGTCTTTTAGGGAAAGCCTAATTTATGATAGAAATAACCTCTCGTTCGAGGACGTAAATGGTTATTTGATGAGCAAAGACAAACTCAATGATGAGTTCAGTTCGGTTAGCAAGTTAGATAGGCAAGCCTCAATTTTGGTAACATCAAGGAAGAGAGACAAGAGATGTCACTATTGTAAGAAGTTAGGTCATGTCAAGGCAAATGGTTACAAATTGTGAAATAAAAGGGGTGCTGAAAGCAACGAGGAAGATTTAGTTGGTGCTAATTTGGTCGATAAAAAGGGTGATGATTTCGTATTGGTGCTAATAAGCAAAAACACTGAGCTTACATCCAAATGGATCCTAGACTCGGGGTGTTCCTTTCACATATATCCTAATAGGGATTGGTTCTCCACATACAGTTTAGTTGAAGATGGAGTTGTGTATGAGGAATGGTTCACCAAGTATGGTAATCAAATATTGGTACTATTTAGATCTGGATGCACGACGAGACAATCAAGACACTATTAGATGTCAGGTATGTGCCTAACTTAAAGAAAAATATCATCTTATGGGGAATTTTGGACTCGAAGGGTTGTAAAATTAAAATTGAGTCAAGCAGCATTAAGGTAACTCTTAGCACTCTTATTTTGATGAAAGGTAAAAATATTAGCAATCTTTATGCTCTCGAAAGATCAACAGTGACTAGTGAAACAGGACATCCCTTGTCTGTTAAAGAGTCGAAGTTGACTCATTTGAAATGGAGACAACTTGGTCATAAGATGGAAAAATGTATGATTGTTTCGTATAAGAAATGTTCTCTTTTGGATGTATGTTTTAAAAAGATAGGGCATTGTGTAACGCCATAAATTTTTAATTCTTGTTTTTGTGTATATATGACATAAGTTCTTGTCTGCTTCAATGGTTAAGTGCTTTGATTGTGTGTGGGAGGTCCTAAGTTAAAGCCACGACTTGGGAAAATTTTAATATTTTTACAAATAAAGCCTTAACCTGACCTAAAGGGCTTAAGTTTAATAGTTGGTAATTAAATAGTAGAATAGGCCTGCTGGTTTAGTGTAACGCCCCAAATTTTGGGCCTAGAAGAAATGGGTCTGGAGCTTTGAGAGCTTTGGGAAGTCGGCACATTAATTTTTTCTATGCAAGAAGTGATAATTAAATGTCTGCTTCAATGGCTAAGGGTCTTGAGAAGTGTTGGAGAAGTCTTGGGATCAAACCTGGGCTTTAGCAAAATTTTTGGTTTTAGGTGAATAAAACCCTGGGTGCTTGAAAGTAGGCCTCATAAATAATTAGGACTAAAATATGACACAAAGAAGCATGTGGTCAAGTGGCAAGGTGGCGTTAGGAGTGTGCATGTGGTCAGGGGTTTGAGTGTTGCCATAATATTATGATGGGTATTTATTTTGCATCTTTGGATGGCTAGTGGTTGAGCTGAATTTGAATTCTACTGAGTGTAGTTTGAATTGGTCAAATAAGTGATTTAGGGAGTGGATTATGGAGTGATAATGGGAGATAATCAAGGGAATTTGAGTTCTTGGGAAGTTGGAGCCGAAATAGGACACTAGGTATGCATAGATTTCAGTTTTGAGTAGTGTAGGGTGGTGTCGTACCGTTTCCTCTCTTGCTAGTTTGATTTTGTGTATTTTTTTCAGCTTTTGCTCATTTTTCATTTTCCAAAGAGTAGGCACTACCGAAATTCTTCTTTTCATTTTTAGCTTCTGTGCACTTTCAAGTTTTTGTGCAATTGAAGTTCTGTGCCTCTTGTGCTGAATAGTGCTTTTCTTTTCTCTACTAAACTGTGACCGCTTCTTCTCTTCTTGACTCTCTCATTTCCTCTTTGATCCTTTCACTTCTAAGTCAAGCACTCATTTCTTACTCTTTTGAATGTTTTTTTTTCATTTCTTTCATTATACCTAAGAATTGATTATCTTATTTTTGTTGGCCAAACATTTCGCATTGCCAATTGAGGTTCTCTAGTCGACTTCTACACTTCCCTTCCTCCCTATTTTCTTTTTCTTTGTTCTTTGTCTTTCATCTCCATTTCTCTCAATCTCAAATCTTCGACTGCTTGGCCAAAGAGTTCGATTTAGGAATGTTTCCTCTTTGCCAAATGTGAGAGTAAGTAATGATGATTTCTTTTAAAGGTTTTCATTACTGGTACTATTCCTCTCTTATCTGTTGAAACTCCTCTCTCTTATCTTGTCGGATGATTGGTTGGTAGCTAGGGCTCCTCGAGGTGTGATAAAGGGACAAATGATTGGCAGTAGTAGACATCCTATTCTGATAGTATGTGGTAGGTACGGTGCTAGGGATTCGTAACGAGCTTTGGTAAACAAGGTGTGTACTCACACTAATAGATCGTAGAACGGCGAAAAGTTGAAATGCTGAAATGTCGAAAGGTCAAAAGTTCGGCAACAGTTACCACACGAGCGTGCAAATACACGTGTGGAGGATCTAATGTGATAGTAGAGGCCACCCTGAGTGACCTCATGGGCTTAGGGCAATTTTGGGCCGAAGCGGGTCGTGTAGGCCCAATGGGTCGTGGGGCGCACACGGGTCTTTTTCATGGATATGTGGAAATATTGGACTTGGCTATGTTGTTTGCATGGCTAAAGTTGATTTTGGGCTAATCGAGCCAAATAAGCATGTGGGCCCCACTTGGGCGATGTAATGGGCTTGGGCCCAATTGTACATTTTGATTGAAAAGGGTTGCACGAATCGCTCGAGATGACTGTGAACCTACTGATGGATCGGTATCTATACTTAGACCCTAAATTATGAAATGATCGTTATGCCCCTGTAGGGTGAAATGTCTATAATACCTTTATGTGATATGTATTTGATTAAGTATGCCATCTGTTATTTACGTTTGCATTCATGTGTGATTTTATACTGCATGGGGACGGGATGTTATAATTGGAAGGAGTGTTTGATCTGTTAAGATCACACAGGTCACCCGAGACGACTGTGGATGCATTCTGGTAAGGTCGCACGGGTCGCCCGAGACGACTGTGGACCTATCGATGGCTTAAAGTCGCTTATACTTTTGGCCGCTCTTTTGCATTATTGGTTAGTGCCGCAACCCGTGCTACATTGAGAGAGTAGGGATGGGTGGGTCGATTTAATCCCACAGGAGTGTCGGGTTGGACAATACACGGAGTGCAGGGTTGGTTGGGGCTTATATGCATTACATACATTGATTCTGATATTGCTATGGGCTCAGGCCCAACCGAGGCTATTGCAGGCTAAGGCTCATTTGCCACTGTTACCGGAATGGGCTTAGACCCAGATTGATGTGATGTATGCTATTTGATTGTTGGGGGTAGTATGCACTCAGTTTTCATAAAATCACCGCTCTTTTTAATTTTTCAAGTAATCCTCAATGAAAGGCAGTTCGACGTATTGGAGAACTTAGAGATGGCCACACTATGGACATTTGATTCTCGTATTTTTAATTACATTACTTTAATTGCGTTTCCTTTTATTTGGGTTTTGTTGTAATAAGGCCTTTCTCTTAATCTCTGGTTTTGGTTTAATTTCAGGATTTTATTATGCTCAATTGCCTAACTTCAAGTTTTAGGTTTCGTGCTTTAAAAAGAAAACAACATTTTACAAATCAAATGTAAGTACACAAACATTTTCAAAGAAAGAAAAACTTCCGCTGTATTTGAATCATGGAAATTTAATAATGAATTTAAAAATAGAGCTTTCAAATAACAACATAATTTCAATTAATCCTTAATATACTAAAGATAGACAAGCCTAGTACTAAGTTTTCACTGGAAATTGTTTTAAAACTAAGAACCCCTCAAACAAGGCCTGTTTTGATAATAGAAACCCATTTTGAAAATAATGTTTTAACCACAGCATGATCAAATGTTTTTGAGGTTTTCTAACCAAATTGGATTTTACGATTCACCCTTCAATGTAACACTACCAGACTTGGCGATAACGTCTGGGCTGGGTTTGGGGTGTTACATTTAGTGGTTAAATGGATTGTTTGATTGCATGAGGTCTTGAGTTTGAATCCATGCTGGAGCGTAGGCGTTATTTTTACGCAGTGATGGACAAGTATTTTGGCAGAGTGGGATTCTGGAGTGGTTGTAGGTTAGTAGGATTAATGGGAGAAAATTTAGGGATGTGGGTTAGTTATCGGTATCATCTAAGTTTCTATTTGATTTTTATTTTTCCCAAATTTTGGCATTATCCTATTTTCCCCAATTTTTCTGTCGTCTTCTTCTTCTTTGCTGTTGTCAAATTTTTGCTCCCTAGCCCCCTCTCTGTTTGATCTTTCTGCCAGCCTACTTTACAGCCAGTAATTGTGTACACTCATTCTATAAGTATCTGACTGTCTTTATTTTATCATTTCTTAGCTAGTTCGTAAAAAGGATTGTTTTGGCTCTCTTGGTTTAGGCAAAAATTAGAAATCAGTTACGGCTTCACAAGTAAATTAAGCGTTAGAAATTTCGGTTCGTTCCCAGTAAGTGTTTAGGTTCGCTATCAAATTCGATATAAATGATTTTTAGTTTTGTGTTTTCGTTAGTGATCTAAATTAGGCTTTAATTCTCAATTTTTAGGTCTTGGAGTGCTTGGAAGCGTATTTGCAGCGAAACAATCCAGGTGTGTACCCAAACTATAGAAAACAGGATTTGACGAAAAGCTAAAAATGTTCACTGTCGATGCCATATGGGCATGTGGTTGCCCGTGTGGTAGGCCGTGTGACTAAACACAAGCGTGTGATTGACGAGGCCAGGCTGTACGTGAAGGACATGCCCATGTGATGGCCAAGCGAGGCCATGTGGACACACAGGCTCGACCAATTGGGCCGTGTGGGACACATGGGCTTATGGGAATCGGGTTCAGGACATGTGATCCACATTGCCAAGGCCAATTTGGGTCGTGTGGGCCAACATAGACGGATCACATGGACGTGTGAGCCTATTTTCACTGAACTATTGCTAATGTTGCATAGGTCGCCCGAGCCGACTATGAACCTACTGTGGGGTCGGTAAGTATTACTTAAACCCTTATTTAAATGAATTAACTGAATGATATATATGTATGAATGTATATCGAGCATGATGGTAATACTAAACTGATTGTATGTACTGATACCATGTTATATCATGTCATAAACTGTATGTTGCATTTCATTGGGTTGGGATGGTATATTCAGAGGAAGTGTACTAAAAGGCTTTAAGCCTATTATACTGGTAGCTCTGCTACAAATTACTGTTGGCTCTAAGCCTAATATATTGGTAACTCAGCTACAAACTACTATGTTGTGCCGCGATTCGGTAGTATTTGTAAGTGTAGGGATGCCTGGGTGATTTAATCCCCACAGGAGAGTAGGATTGGACAGAGTTGGTGTATAGCGGTTGGAAGGGTAGGACTTGCATATTGTATTCTGCATGACTGCTACTGTTACTGTAATAGGCTTAGGCCCTAATGCTTACTGTTACTGAAATGGGCTAAGGCCTTGATGTGCACTGATATTGAGATGGGCCAAGGCCCTACTGCATGACTACTACTGTACTGGGATGGGCTAAGGCTAAACTGATTCTGATAATGAAAAGGGCTAAGGCTCATATTGTGCTCTTTTGCAAAGGGTTTGTTTGGATTTATGTGGGGATTACACACTGAGTTTACGTAAACTCACCCCTTCTGTTTAACATGTATAAGTAATCCCCTGACTTAGGCAGATCGATGCGGCGGAATACTCAGCGGTGGCCACACGACTACTTTTAAATTGTTTATCACTCACTTATGGTTTTATTTTTATTTGGGGAAAATTTGATGTAATTATGGCCCCTATGGATTTTTACCTAAATTTGGGTTTTATACTGGTGTATGGTTTATAACTGCTAGTAGTAGGAAAACTCGGGTTTGCAAAAGAAATAAATGATTTATCAAAAATTCCCACGATTAATGAGAACTATTTTAAAAGCTTCCGCTATGAGTAACATTTTGAAAACTATAGACTAAATTAGTGACATGGTTTTAGAATTAATAAAAGATAGCAAAAAGTTCTTTAATGGAAAATGGTTTTAGCGATGATACGGTTTTCAGAAGCACTACCATGTGACGATGCCAGATTCGGCCATAACGTTTAGGCTAGGTTTGGGGTGTTACACATTGTGTTCATGGAAATTAGACTCGGGTCAGTTTTAATTTCGCAGTGCAAAAGTCAAATACTAGAAGTTTTTCAGCTTCCAAGCACAAATTCAACTCAGTTAACATCTTACATAGTTTGATATAGCCCTAGTCGGGCTTTGGAAAAGAAGGCGTTACGAAAATATGAGTCAAGGTGGAATTTTTGGAGTTATGCCTCGTATTTTTATGTAAGGCCATAATTTTCGGGACTTTTCAGGAATTCTGTGATTTTTGGTTAATTCTTAAATTTTTGTGTTTTGACTGTATAAATTATATTTTAGTATGTTAGTGGGCGTCTAGAAGGCCCAAGCTTAGGTTGGAACCCGACGAATTTAATAAATTTTGGTTTTAAAGAGGAGGAGGTCCTGAAGAAGTGGGCTTTGAAGATTAAAGTGAGCAAAATGGATCACAAAAGAGCCCCTGGCAAAGTGGTTAAATGATGCCACTAAGGTGCTATAAAGGTGGCGTGTGGATGTTAGGGGGAGCCAAGGTTCAAGTCACAAGGTAAGCTAATTAGAATGTTTTATTTTTATGAACAGGAGGGTTAAGTGTTGGACTTCAGGTAAAACTCTGTCAAGAAGGGTTTGAATGGTTCAAAGGAGTGAGTTAAGGAGAGATAAGGGGAGCAAAAGTAAGAGCTAATCAGGGGACTTGGTGTTGGCCGAATGTTGGACTCTTGAGGAGCAAGAGTTGGCCGGCCAAGGGTCTTTAGTTAGGCAATCGGCTAGGGGGTTTGGGTATTTGCAATTTTAGCAATAGGGGTAGTATGTGCCGAATTCTCTTTTGATCCCCTTCGGGTCCTAGTTTGGTCTTTCTTTTGCTTAGCTGAAATAGGGTAGAGTGCCTTAGGGTTGATTCTTTTACTCATCCACTTGCTAGAAGTCGAAATACAAGCTTCCATTTTCTCTCTGTGCCGTTTCTGCCAAAACCGAATACCTCTCTCCTCTCTTTCTTTTCTTTCGCTTTCTTCTTCATTGTTTCTTCAAAGCTGAACCCTCCTTTGCTAAATACTGCTCTTGACCGAATCTGTTCAGCTCATATATCTCCTCTTCTTTTTACTTTTTTGATCGACTCCCATCCTCTTCACCTCTGTTTGGTCTCAAAATCAAATACCTGCTGTCGATTCTTTCTCACAGTCGAACCTATCTGACCATCATCACTCTTCTCTTTCTCTACTTCTTTTTCTTCACTAAAATCTCCCACAACTTGTTAGCCAAACCCCTTTTGTGGCTAAATCTCCTTATTCTTTTATAAAAATCGAAACTTTCCTACACTGAGATACTTCAGGAGCCGAATCCTTAACTATACTTTTCTCTTCTCGTGTTCGTGATAGGAGCGACGGTAGATCGGGATTATATCATTATCTAGAACTCTTTTTTGGCAGTATAATGTTTTGGGTGTGGTCAAGGGGTTGTACAGCAAAGGATTTGGAAAGCTATCACGATCAAACATCGAGATCGAGTCCATACCCGACAGAAAGGTAATAACTTTAGGGACTTAGGCTATGTTGGCCGATTGTCGTAAGGAGGTTAATGCTTTAGTATTGTCAATTTTTAGACTAACGTGATAGTGACCGATTATAGGCTTTTCGTGTGGGGGATCTCGTCAACGTTTCGGTAGTTAATAGGTGTGTATCATACCCTTGCTATAGACTAGACCGGAAAAGGCCGTAATGACCAAAAAGGTAATCGAAAAGTGATCGAAAGTGACTGAAAGGTCGGCACTGTGAGGATCTATGAGTATGCGATTACTCTTTGATGGTTGGATCTAAAATCGTAGATGGTAGGATTGTAGAGAGTGCAATTCCGTGTGTTTTGGTAAGTTGGGCCTCGACGGGCCGAATATGGGCCCAATGGGCTTCTGAGCCTATATGGGTAATATAGTCATTAAAAGGTGTCCTGTCAGACTGTAGGAAATAATACGGTTAAAATCTGTAATCTAATCGTAAAACTTGGATTAAATGGGCTTAAGATACTGATAGACACCGTAAGGCCCATTAGGGGTTTTGGGCCTAGTTGCCAAAACTGTTAAGCTAAGTTAAAATAGACTACTGTGACGATAAATGGAATAGGAGTGACTGTAATATGCGTGCAAACCCTAAAGAACTGATAAATTACTAAAATACCCCCTAAGTATGGAAAATTACCATTATACCCCTAGGTGTAAAAATGACCGTTATACCCCTAGGGTTAATTTTATATGAGATGCATGATATTCTGATTCTGTATGATGTATGCCATGACATGTATATCTGTTGTATGGGTTATGGGTTATATGATGGAGGGAGCGTTCTGGTGGCCTTGCCACATATATATGTTCTGGTGGCCTCGCCACACATATATATCTGTTCTGGTGGCCTCACCACAATATCTATATCTGGTGACTCTGTCACAATATCTGGCAGCCACGCTGCAAATTCTGCTGTGTGTAGCGGATGGGTGGGTCGAGTAGTCTCCCCACAAGGTATAAGGTTGGTACAGGGGTGTATCTAGATGGATCTGGGTTGGGCTTTCTGCATACATGATATATATGTTCTGTATCTGTTATGGGCCTATGGGCTTCATTCTAATTTCTGTACTGGGCCAAGGCCCAAATAAATCTGACTCTGAGGCTTGACCTCTTTTGGGCTATGGTTGGGTTATGTTACACACTGAGTATACCAAACTCACCCTTTATGTTCATCAATGCAGGTAATCCCCAACCATAGTGGGCTTGGAGCTGTGAGAGATTCGGAGTGGCCACATCATTTGCAAATTCGATTTTCATTTTGGTTAGGTTATTTTAAATATCTTATTTTACTATTTTGGGTTTTAAGTTGTAATAAGGCCGCTCTTGTGGTTTTATTTACTGGTTTTATTTATACTTTATCAAAACTGTTAGTTATAGGAAGCGCGGGTTTTTAATCAAATTTAATGAATGTTTTCAAAAGACAAACAAACATAACAAATGGCTAACTTAAAGGCTTAATAAACTGACTTTTCGCTAAACCACAGTTTTTACAAAAATCACTTTAGTCACCTTAAACAAATAACACACACTTAGTCGTAAGTCCATGTGACACGTTAGATTTGGCCATAACGTCCAGGCCGGGTTTGAGGTGTTACATTTTGGCTTTTCTTCTTCTAGTTAAACTATGCTTTTAGTTTATCACTTAAACTTTTATTAGTGTCGGTTATTGTAACGCCCCAAAATATAGTGGGTCAGATGAAATGAATAACCAAATAATTGAATAAGCTTGTTGGTTAAGTTGTTAGTGCACTGCCTAGAGGTCCTAGGTTCTATCCACACCTCTCCCATTTATTTTCTTTTAATTTTCAGCAAACTAGGATGAAAGTCACTCTAGAATATATATTAAATGTAGTAGAAAATAAACAAGTGTGTGTAATAGCCCAATGGTTAAACATTCTCCTTACTTCCTTACTTTCCCATGTTCGAATCATGCCACCCTTCGCTGTTTCCATTTTAATTTCAATCAAATTAGTAATTTACCATGCAACCCATCAAAGTTTGAACCCTAGCTATTTAGTCCTTCCTACTCCTATTTGAACTAGAATTCCACCATCTTTTTATCTTCTTTTTCTAATTGGATTTTCATATTGCCCTTTTCAAATTCGAATAGAATTTCTCTCCATCTTTCTATTTATTTTATCTTTACACCATATTTTCATCTTAATTATTGATAATTATTTTTCTTTCCCGATTTAAAATGTTCTTCATCCAATCATTCTTTCTACCAATTTTAAAATATCACCAATAGAATCTCAATCCTTGCCAAGAACTAGTAAATGCATCTTGTTTCCCTCGATTAAATCCCAATTTTTTTTTTAGAATTTCTATCCAACACTAATCTTGCAATTGATTGAACGATCTTTCTTGGTTTTCCCAATTCTTCAATAATCTTGACAAACCTTGATACCCATTGTAATACGTGAGATTTTATCATTCGAAACACCTGATCTAGGCACCCTAGATCAAACATAGGCACAAAGAGTGACATTCGAGACCCCAAAAGTTAGGTGTGTGTTCTTTTACAAGAAAACTAAGGCAAAATCAAGCTTAGGTTAGACCACACGAGCATATAGGCTACCTGTGTGGATCACACGACTCTCTTACACGACCATTTCCCCAAAAACCCTAGGATTTTTGCTTCTTACATGGCTTGCCCCAAAGCCGTGTCTCCCATGTAGGTTGATTTTGCAATTTCCACATGGCCTTAATCTATTACATGATCGTGTAACCCTTTATCACGGCCTGAGGCATTTTATATGAGCATGTGACCCTATTTTTCAAATTTTACAATTTTTCCCAAAATTTTATGATTTATTTAGTTTAGTCACTGATTGATTTCGAAACTATATTTAGTTTTTTATTTTCTTCAATTAAGTCTCTAACTGAATGATTTAGACTAGAATCCATGATTTATTGATTGAAATTATTAATATTATGTAAAAGCATGATATGTTCAGTTTAATCCCTGTACATTCCTTGAATTATTTTTAGTGTTTATCCTTACTCAGTTAGGTTCCTAGTTTTGGGTGAATTCTAAAATTTGTGTTTAATGATTTAAGTTCCCTTATTACATCGCATGATATATGAATATTATGTGTTTTTTGGGAAACTAAAACTTTAAATTGAAAGTGATAATATCATCACCCCCTTGCGGAAACATGATAAACATGTTAAGTGTTAATGATAAATTGAGTACATGTTACATGTCTACTATTAGTGTTGATTTGTTATAATACAAAGCATGACATAATGTATTGCATGGGGCAGGACATTGTACGGAGGAAGAGTCGTAGTTTATTAAATCTGCAAACAAGTGGTGGCTCATGAACAAAACCCAGTGGCAATTTGTTTAATCTGCGAATATGTTGTGCACTCATTACAAGGGGTAGTATCTACAAATATGTGGGTAGTCCACAAACCCAGTGGCAGTTTTTTAATCTACAAATATGTTTTGCACTCACAACAAGTGGTAGTAACTACAAATATGTGACTCGTCCACAAACTTAGTGGCAGTTTGTTTAATCTACGAATATGTTGTGCAATCACAATAAGTGGCAATGACTGCATATATGTGGCTTACCGACAAGCCTAGTTGTAGTTTTTTTAATCTACAACTATGTTGTGCACTTACAATAAGTGATAGTAATTGCAAATGTTTTTATCTAAAATACTAGTTGTTTATCCACGTTTTTCTTTACAAGGTGGTAGCTTAACTGCAAAATTAGTGGTGGCTCATCCATAATCTGAAGTGATATGGTAGATGAGTTATGGAGAACTTATAAGTGAGGTGTGTAGTAGAGTTGGGTAGGACTTTTTCTATTAATTTGAAACTACATTCCATTCAAAAGCACATGCATACAAAGTTGTGAATACCGAGATAGTAAAGTGAAATGTTTTATGTGAAAAACTGTTAATATGAAGTGCTTTATATGGTTATGTTTTGTAACAGCCCAATTTCGACTCTGATCGAAACAGGTGGTTTCGGGACCACTTAACCAAGTCAAAATATTTATTTTATTATTTAACTAATGTTTACAGCATGATAGTATTGATGTGTGAAAATTTCGTAAAGAAATTTTACTATTTAAATAGTCAATTCTGTAAAAAGGACTAAATCGCATAAAAGATAAAAGTAGCATTCTATTTGTTAAGTGTGTTAAATTGTTTTGGCTTCTGAACTTAGTGGCCTTAAATGGATATTAGACCATTGTTTTAGTCAATGGACATTAATAGACACTAATTAATGTTTATAAGTAAGGTTAAATTAGTAAATTGATATATATGTTATTATTAACTAAAAATAAAGCTTAATTAAGCCATATCATCATCATTCATAGTCGAATATCAAAGAAAAGAAGCTTAAAAATGTGGTTTTAGGTTCAGCGCTCAATTCGGCTAAATTAAGGTATGTTTTGCTTCGATTTTTGATGATTTTTACGTTTTTGAGATTGTTGCTATAAAATCTACAAAGCCCATGCCCTAATTTTAGAAATTATTGATGATTTTGAAAGTTGCTATTGTTTAATACATGTGTATATTTGATGTTTCTTGACTGATTATTAAAGGTTGTTAATAGATATACAAGTTTTATAAAGTGATTTTTTGAGAAAAATGAGCAATAGGGATTAAATTGAAAAGGATAGAAATTTTATGGTTAGAAACATGAAATAATTGAAAATGTGGGCTTAGTAGAAGCCAATGAAATTTGGCTAAGGTAATTTGTTGTTAAAAATGTGTAATTTGTCATTTTGTGTGTAAAGGACTAAATTGTAAAATAGTCAAAAGTATGTGGGTAAATGTGTAATTTTCCATATATGTGAATTAAAGACTAAATTCAATTGAATAGTTACTGAAAGTTTTAAATTTGATAATATATAGATCAAGATAAACAAATACCGAAACTTGATCGGGGGAAACGGAAGGTATATGAGTAAATATCGAATTTACGATATAACGCCTCAATTTTTAGGGTTTTGAATTTTTGCATGAATTTATTTTTGCATGGCTGGATGTGCTATATTGATGTGTTGGGTGTATTTAGTGGACCTTTAGAAAGCCCAGATTTAAGTTTAGAGTTTGGCAAATTTTTAAATTTTAGGCTTAAAGGAGAAGGGGCTTTAGCTAAGTGGGCTTTTAATTAAATGTTGGGGTTTTATAGCACAAGAAAGCATGTGTTAAAGTGGCAAGGTAGCCCCACTTAGAGCTTAAGGAGTTGGCGTGTAAAGGCTTGTGAGGGAGCTAAGGCTCGAAACCAGTGGTGAGCAAGGTACTTATTTTATTTTGTTGCATGTGCATGGTAAGAGGTGGACTCCAAGTTAAATTCTGAAGGAAGGAGTTTGAAGTGTTCATGGGATTGGATTAAGGAGTGATAAGGGGAGAAAATTTAGGGATTGAGTATGAAGGGAGAATTGGCCGAATGAGGGACTGTTTGATGTACAATTTCGGCTAGGGTCAATTGGTGTTTACATTTTTGGCATTGAGGGGAAAGGAGTGTGCCGAAATCCTTTAGGACTATTTTGGGATTTGTTTTGGTCATTCTTTAGTGCCAAATAGGTAAGGGAAGAGTGTGCATTTGATTTTCTTCCTTTCTTTTCCCCTTTCTATTCTTTCTTCAAAAGCCGAAAGCCCTAAACCCCTAAAGTTTCTTTTGGCCGACTACTATAGGACCAAATCTAGTTTCTTCTTCTTTCTCTTCTTTTTTTCTTCATTAGTTAAAATTGGCTCACCTAGAACTCTCCTTGATCGATTGGCTCAAAAGCTGAAACCTAAAGCACTTCATCTCCTAGCCGATTTTTTCTAGCCAATCTCTCTAAAAGTCGAAATCTTAAAAGGAGCTAGCCTTTCCCTTTGTCGATTTACTCAAGGACCCGAACCTCAGAGAGCTTTTTTTCTTCTTTTCATTTAATTTCTTAAAGTTCTTTTCTAAAATTGAACTTCACTACTCTTTTCCCATAAACCGATTATACTTTCTCTTATCAACTATTCCTCTTGTGTGGTCTTCATAACCAAATCTCGTAGATCTCTTCTTTTCTTGCGTTCTGACTAGATCTATTATAGATCTGGGCTAGGCTAGTGATCAGTGGTTCTTTTGTGTGGCAAGGCAGTCAAGCAGACTTTTGGGTAAGGACTCAACTCATTTTATTCTTCTCTCAAGTATTTCATGAAAAGTCGAAACCACTCTCTGACTTTCTTTTGGGAATCGTTTTAGATCCATTCCTTGGGGGTATGTTGGACTCTTTTGTTAACCAATTTAACTTTATGGCCTTTCGTAAGATGGATCTCGTGAAGGGTGTTGGTGAACAAGTGATCGCAAGGCGATCTAGATCTATTTGTTAGATCTTGGCCAAGGTAAGTGTTTATTGAATTATTTGATTATGGCCGAATGTTTTAGGGGGTAAGTGTTGATAGTTGTAAATTGGATTATGGAATAACATAGTGGGGAAACTAATGTAGATTGTTCGCTCGCGAGATCTCGACGTAGTTCGCAAATAGGTGTGTAATCGACACCCTCTAGTAGATTAGATCGGTAAAAGCCAAAAAGCTGAAATGCCAAAATACCAGTATTTATGGGGCTTACAAGCGTGCGAGCACTCGTGGGTCGGTACAAAAGGTGTGAAATTGGCAATAATAGACGGTAAGGCTACTGTACGTGTTTTTGTGCATTCAGGTGGTTTTGGGCCTCGATGGGCCGAAAATAGGGCCCAATGGGCTTACGGGCTCAGATGGGTAAAAATGTGTAGTAAGTGTTTTCTGGTAAATTGGGTATTAATTCTGTAAAATTATGTGTAAAATTTCGACTTAGCGAGCCACAGTAGCTTGTGGGCTTCCTCGGGCCCATTAGGGGTTTTTAGGCCCGATGGCACTGTATAAATGAAATGGGCTATTTGAGTCGCTTGGAGTGATGTTAGATCTGTTAGAAGATGGTATTAAGCATGAGACTTAGGGACATAGCAAAATTACCAAAATACCTCTAAAGGGTGAAAATTATCGTTTTACCCCTAGATGCTAAATGACTATTTTACCCCTAAAAAAGTTGACTGATTGCATATTACTGTATCTAATATTCTGTATGCCATGTCATGTTATATTTTGATTTGCATGGGGTTGGGTTATTGATTCGGAGGAAGTACTAAAAGTGGCAATACCACGTAACCTGCTTAGAGGCTTTGCCTCCTATTTCTGTTCTGATGGCTCTGCCACGATATCTGTATTAGTAGCTTGTTGCGACTATGGTGTGTAGGGCTGGGTGGGTTGAGTTATTCCCTACATGGTGCCTAGGGCTGGTACGGGTGGTGTGTAAGGCTGGATTGGGTTTGGGCTTTGCATACATGCATATATAAATATAATCTGATATGTTTCTATAATGGGCCCAAGACCCACACTATTTTCTGAAAAGGGCCAAGGCCTAGTTTAATCTGTATCTGAATAGGGCTTCGGCCCAGACTGAGCTTAGACTGGTCTATGACACTGATTAGGTTTCTTTACACACAAAGTTTTCACAAACTCATCCTTTTAATTCTGTCTACGCAAGTAACCCCCAACCATAGAGGACTTGGAGTTGTGAAGAATTTGGGGTGGCCACGAGGTCCATGTCTCCAGTTTTTGATTATTTCTTAAATTTAGTTTATTTAAATTCCATTTTTTTAAGTTCGGTTTTAAGTTGTAATAAGGCCGCTCGGTATTTTATTTTGGGTTTTCTTCCTTGATTAGCTTTACAATAGTAGACTAGTCTATACGAGTTTTCTAAATTTAAACAAATGTTTTCAAAACATGCTTCACGTACCGATTGGACAACTGAACGTCAATAACACCATAATGAGATTTAATAAAAGATGAAACTTTATTCGGTAACAGCTAAGGTTTTAAAACGGAAAATGATTCTTATTTACAAGCTTTTAAACATGATTTAACTTCAAACTACATAACACTTTAATAAAAGAAGATCAAAGCTTAGACAATTGTCCAAGTGACACAATAGATCTGGCCATAAAGTTTGGGCCTAGTATGGGGTGTTACATACGAGCTATTATGAGGTAAGTTTGTATAATTAGAATCAAATTTATGTTTATAATTGAAATGATTGAATTGCATATTGTATAAATGTGTATATGAAATAATGAATTGAAAAGCCTATTGGTTATATGCATTGATTAAGTACTAATTCCCATTTGAACTGCAGAAAGTTGTAGGATACAAGTGACATGTCACTAGAGTTACCGTTTGGTCGACCTCCTGCATTCGTTGTGGACTCACCACAGCTCATGAGCTTACCGTTCAGCCTTCGGGCTTACCTTTTAGCCTTTGCTCTTACCGTTTCAGTCCTTCGGGGCTTACCGTTTCAGCTCTACCGAGCTTATCTTTTAGCTCTACCGAGCTTATCTTTCAGCTCTTCTGAGCTTACAGTTTACCGGCTCAAGAGGAGCATACTGATTCCAACTCGAAAGAGCATACATGATGAATTGACGGATTACCGATTATACACTTAGTGTGTATCACCTGAGTATCCCTCGATGTTTCCGAAGGTTCAACGGGTATTAAACTGTTACGAATTCTTGTTACAAGAGACACAAGATGTACATGGATTATACGTTATATGAATTACAAGATACATGGATTATATGTTACAATAAGAATATGAGTACATTGTATATGCTACATGAATGTACATGGTTTACATGATTTATATGGTATAAGGGTATATGCATTATATGATGATTTGTTAAATGAAGTATATGATATGTATTGATGAAATGTTACATAGTTTATATGAGTTTATAAATGAAAGATGATGTGTGATAAGATACAAGTATAGTATATGACATGAGATATATGTTTGAATTCATCCTTGTAAATGGATGTATATGATGGTGTTAAGTTACTAATCTTTGAATAATGATATTGTAACAGTCCGGGTTAGACCCTAATTGAAAAGAGTGGTTTTGGGACCACTTAACCGAGTCAAAATATTATTTTTATTATTTTATTTTTGTTTACAGCATGTTAGAATTACCGTACGAAAATTTCGTTTTGAAATTTTACCGTTTAAATAGCTAATTTGATAAAAAGGACTAAATCACGTCAAGCAAAAAACATGAATTTTATTAGTAAAATGGCTAAAATGGCTATGGCTTTATAATTAGAAGTCCTTAAGGTGAAATTTACCCTCCATTAATGTATATAGACGGTAGTGGACTTGTTAAAATGGATTTTTTTATGATTGTTTAAAGGTTAAATTTGTAAATGGCATATTATTATATGTTTAAATAAAACAAACAAATTTTGAATGCTCATTCTCATCATCTTTTACCAAAATTGAAAGAAAAATAAGGGTTTTATAAGCTTTCTCATTATTGGCACTTGAAGGCTTGAATTACTAAGTGATTTTCGATTGATTTTTAATAATTTGTGTTTTTGAGATCGTTGCTTTGTATTCTATCATGCCCGTACCTCAATTTCTGAAATTGATTATATTTTTAAAATGTACCATTGATGAATACAGGTCTATTTTTATATTTCTTGATGAATTATTAATGGTTGTTTATAGATATACAAGTTTTATAAAGTGATTTTTGACAAATTTGAGTATTTGGGATTAAATTGAAAAGGATAGAATTTTTGTGGTTAGAAATGTGATTAAATGAAAGATATGGGCTTATATGGATAACTAGAATTTTCGGCTATAGTGAATTTTAGTTAAAAATGTGTAATTTGTTATAATGTGTGTTAAGGACTAAATTGTCAAATATGAAAATAAAAGGGTTATTTTGAAAAATGGCCAAAATACATGTATATGTATTTAATTGAATGTGTTGGTGAATAAATGGTTGAATTTGTATTAATATAGATCAAGACAAACAAATCCTGAAACTTGATCGGGGAAAACAAAATGTAGACGAGTAGATATCGGGTATACGAGCTAAGACGAGGTAAGTTCACATAATTAGAATCGAATTTATACTATATTTATAATTATTGAATTTTAATATTATTTGATTGTATATTAAATTATTAAACTTAGATGCCTACTGAGTACATGTTTACATGGAGTATTGAGTCCCGTTTGAACCATAAAAAGTTGTAGGATACAAGTGACATGTCACTAGGGCTACAGGTTGGTTGAGCTCCAGCATTCGTTGCAGACTCACCACAGCTCATGAGCTTACATGTTCAGTCTTCGGAATTACCGTTCAACCTTCGGGCTTACATATTCAGTTTTCGGACTCACCGTTCAACCTTCGGGCTTACTATTACCAGTTGAGGAGGAGCATATCTTACATGGCTAGAAAGAGCATACATGATGGATTGACGGATTTTACAGGTTTACATATATACACTGTGTGTGTATCACCCGAGTATCCCTCGATATTTACAAAGGTTTAAAGGGCAATTTACCGATTTGTATTATATGAAATACATGTTACAAGAGGTATAAGGATTACATAAATTACATGATATATATATGTACATGATTAATAGGAGATTATATGTTAAACAAAGTATAAGTACATGGATTATACGTTACAAGTATATGTTTATATGAATGACATAGAATACATGAAGTATATGGTACAAGTACATGCTTATAAGGTATATGATATGTTTAAATAAATGGTTACATAGTTATATGATTAAATGCTATATAAGTTTGTGATAAATGAATGAACTGATACATAAAATATGATTAGATGAATGTTACATGTTTATTTCATCTTTGGATTGGATGAATACATGGTTGTTATATGAGTAACATGGTTGTGATGGTTGAATAGGCATTGAGGGCATATGGATTGGTTTGATAATGTAATTAACACTTTTAAATGTTGATTCGGTAAGTTAAATTCTATATTATGCATGCTTACTAAGCTTTAAAAGCTTATTTTGTTTATTTTCCCGTGTTTTATAGATTCGAAAGCTAGCTTGATTTCGAATAAAGTCAGAGATTGTTATCACACTATCCACTCAAGCTTTTGGTACTTTTGAATCTTTGTAAACGTTATAAATATGGCATGTATAGGCTAGTTTTTAAGTTAATATTTATAGCTATCTATGTGTTAATGAGTGTAGAATGATTTTGTTATATGCCCAAGCTATGTGATATGGCTTGGTTTAAAAATGGTTAAATTGATATGGAAGTTTATTATGATATGTCTTATTGTGGTGAATATGTGATTGAGGCTTTGGTAGAGTTGAATGTTTGATGATTGGTAAGTTTATCAATGCTTATGGTAAATTACCCTAATTTGATGATTGTGGAAATGGTATGTTTTGGAGTGAATGAAATGGCTATTTTGAGATATGTATTCTTGAGAATTGGTAAGGTTCTGAAATGGATGAGATTAGTATATGAAATGTAAGTGTTAGGCTTGGAATGGATTCTTGAAATGTATTCATATTTATGTCAATTATATGACATTGATTCGGTTGTTATGAAATGGTTTATTTGATGTTGAATTGGTTGTTCAATTGGTATATGAATTGTTACAAAATATTGCTTGTAGGTACATGAGCATTTGGGGTATGAAAATGGCTTGAACCAAGCCTATTTCGTGCCACACGGTTAGAGCACACGGGCATGTGACTCGACCGCATGACCCCTGTATTGTAGTTGAATTGGTCAAGATGCCACACGGGCTAGACACACAGTCATGTCTTGTATCCGTGGGTGCAAGTCAATAGCTTCATAATTTTCACACGGCCTAGACACACGGGCGTGTCCTGTGGCCGTGTCCACAAGTCAGTATGTATGCCCTGTTTTGCCACAGCCTGGACATATGAGTGTGTTTGGTGACAGTGTGAGGCACATGGCCTAGGCACACAACCGTGTGACCCTATTCCAAAAATTTTCTTAAGTTTTCTTCTATCTTTTGTATGTTTTCAAATTTGTCCCTATGTTATTATTATAGCTTTATATGATTGATTAAAGCATGAATTGATTGTAAATGCCTAAAATGTTTTGGATATGATGATAAAATACTGTTTCGATCATTGTTATAAGTCTAGTAATGCCCCTTACCTATTCTGGTGACGGTTATGGGATAGGGGTGTTACAAATATTAATAGGCATTGTAAGCAAATGAATTGGTTATATATTGCGTAAATGCTTATTATCACTTTGGTAAGTTTAATTCTATATTATATGGGCTTACTAAGCTTTTAAAGCTTACTCCGTTCTTTTTCCCGTGTTTTATAGGTATCGAAAGCTAGCTCGATTTTGGATGAGGTCGGAGATTGCTATCGCACTATCCAAGCAAACTTTTGGTACTTTTGGAACTTGTAAATGTTGTAAATATGGCATGTATAGGCTAGTTTTTAAGTTGACTTATATGGTTACTAATGCTAGTAAATATGGTATGAAATTTTGGTACTTGATCAAGCTTTATGATATGGCTTGAGTTGATAATGGTTGGTTTATTATGAAAGCATTATGTGTTATTTATTTATATGGTTGAGTTGATGAATGGTATATAGATGTTATGATGGTGAATGTGGTTAAGTTGTTAGGTTTCATTTGTGGATTTGGAATAGGTAATGAATTGGCTCATATTGATATATGTTTTGAGGATACAAATTGGCATGAATTTGGTTGATTATGAGTTGGTACAAATGTGTTTATTTTAGTTGGATTGGTTGCTCTTTTGATATATGAAATTGGTGCAATTTGTTACTTGTAGGTACAAGAACTATGAGTGGGAAATGTGGCTTAAACCAAGCCCATTTTTGTGTCACACGGCCTAGGCACACGAGCATGTGTCTCAGCTGTGTAACCCTTGTAGTCTGATTAAATTGGACGGTATGGCACACGGGCTGGACACACAGGCATGTCTAGTAGTCGTGTAGCCAAGTCAAGCTGACAAACGGTCTAGACACACAGGCATGTCTAGTAGCCGTGTAGCCAAGTTAGTATGTATGCCCTGTTTTCACACGGCTTGGACACATGGGTGTGTCTGGTGACCGTGTGAGGCACACGACTGTGTGACCCTAATTCAAAAATTTTCTTAAGTTTTCCTATAACATTTATATGTTATCAAATTAGTCCCTATTATTATAATTGGAGCTTTATATGTCAGTTTTAAGTATAATATGAATATGAACGATCAATATTACTGAATTGAGTTAATGTTTGATAAAAGTTTAAAATTTTACTATTTTGGACTGTGTTATAAGTCTAGTAATGCCCCTTACCTATTCCGGCGATGGTTACAGGATAGGGTGTTATATTTTATTGGTATCAGAGCTACGATTTAATTGATTCTAGGACTACCGTAGTGTATACGAGCCTAGCTATACATGCCATATACATAACTGTGATAGTGCGATATCTCCTGACATCTTCTGAATTATGTTTTATATAGTAAATGGTTCCAAATCGAGCAATAGCCGACGATGTTGAAAGCAATGTGCTAGCTCCACCTCAAGGGATTATGCCTATCAAATCGAGTCCCGCTATGGACAGTCAGGGAGAAGCTAAACAAGCTTTCTTCCAAATGATGTTTGAATGGTTTTTTGAGTTTGTGCGAGCAAACTCGGCTGCTCCACAACCTCCACCCCCTCGGGTTCCCCAACCAAATCCTGAAATTATACAAGGTACGGATCCTTTAAGATTGAATAGACCCCCTGTTGATAAAATATGTAAATATAGAGCTGAGGTATTTTAAGCTATAGCTAGTGATGATGCTGAGAGGGTCGAATCCTAGCTTGGAAATACGATTAGGGTTTTCGATGAATTAGCCTGCACATCGGAAGAATGTTTGAAATGTGCTATCTCATTGTTACGAGATGCAGCGTATCAGTGGTGGAATACTCTAATATCAGTTTTTCAGCGTGAAAGAGTTACATGGGATTTCTTTCAAACTGAATTCAGAAAGAAGTACGTTAGTCAGCGATTCATCAATCAGAGAAGAAAAGAGTTCCTTGATTTAAAACAGGGTCGTATGACAGTAATCGAGTATGAAAGAGAGTTCATTCGACTTAGTAAATATGCTCACGAGTGCATTTCAACCGAAGCTATTATGTGTAAAAGGTTCGAGGATGGATTGAATGAAGATATCCGATTATTAGTCAGAATACTTGAACTGAAAGAGTTTGTAGTTTTGGTTGATAGGGCTTGTAAATTTGAGGAACTTGCTAAAGAAAAGTGCAAAAACTAACTTTGAAACAAGAGAGTCTAGAAAGAGATTTGCGAGTAACTCGCATCAGTCTGGATCGAAGAAATCAAAAGACTTTCAACCCCGTTCCACTACTTCTACGGGTGTAACAATCAGAGATAGAGATGCAAGATCATTCAACCCGAAGCCTCAAACGACGTCCATGGCCAGTATGAGTGGCGTGAGAAATACAGGACCTGATTATAAGCATTGTAACCGAAAGCATTATAGTGGGTGCTGGCTGAAAAGTGGAGCATGTTTCAAATGCGAATCATTAAATCATTACCTACGAGATTGTCCAGAGAGATCTACCACTGATAGAGAGCAATCCATAAAAGTGAGCAATACTGTTACCAGAGGTAGACCACCCTGGAATACTAGGAATTAGAGTGGAAATCGCAGTGCTACACGAGATTCAAATGTTAGATCTGAGACACACGCACCTGCTCGAGCTTATGCTATACGTACACGTGAGGAACCCTCATCGCCTAATGTTATCACCGGTACTTTTTTCTCTTTTTAACACTAATATAGTTGCATTAAGAGGTCCTAGATCAATTCATTTGTATATCTATATGGAACTAGTGTTTAAAAAGAGTTAAAATGTAGAGTCTACAGAATTTGTAGTCAAAGTATCGAATTCGTTAGGCAAGTTAGTATTAGTTGATAAAATCTGTAAGAAATGTCCATTGATGACGAGGGGATACTGTTTTCTGGCTGACTTGATGCTCCTACCATTTGATGAGTTTGATATGATTCTGGGTATGCATTGGCTGAATATGCATGAGGTTGTTGTTAATTGCAGACGAAAGGGTATAGAATTGAAATGTCAGAACAGTGAAATTCTTTGGATTGAATCTAATGATTCGAATGAATTACCAATTGGGATATCTGCTATGTGAGCTCAAAAATGTGTGAAAAAGGGCTGTAATGCGTATCTAGCATATGTGTTGGATACTAAAGTATTAGAATCGAAGATTGGATCAGTACCGGTTGTTTGTGAATTTCCAGATATATTTTTAGAAGAATTATCGGGATTACCGCCGACTAGAGAGGTTGAATTTGGCATTGAATTATTACCTGGCACTACACTGATATCAATAGCTCCGTACAAAATGGCACTGATTCAATTGAAAGAGCTAAAAGCACAGTTACAAGAGTTAACAGATAGAGGATTTGCACGACTGAGCTTCTCACCCTGGGGTGCTTCGGTATTATTCGTGAAAAAGAAAGACAAGTCAATGAGAATGTGTATTGATTACCGAAAATTGAATAAAGTGACTATAAAGAATAAGTATCCTCTATCGTGAATCGATGATTTGTTTGATCATTTGAAAGGGACTACAATATTTTCAAAAATCGATATGAGATCAAGCTACTATCAGTTGCGGGTTAAAGATTCTGATATACTGAAAACTACTTTCAGAATACGGTACGGCATTATGAATTTTTAGTTATGCCTTTTGGTTTGACTAACACCCCTGCAATATTTATGGACCTAATGAATCGTATATTTAGACCGTATTTAGACATATTTATTGTTGTATTCATTGATGACATTTTGATCTATTCTCGTGATAAGACAAAGTAGACCGAACATTTGAGGATCATGTTATAGACTTTGAGAGATAAGAAGTTATATGCTAAATTCAGTAAATGTGAATTCTAACTTCAAGAAGTCAGATTTCTAAGTCATATTGTTTTAGCTGAAGGCATCGGAGTTGGTCTGAGCAAAATATATGTAATATTAGATTAGAAACCACCGAAAAATGTATCTGAGATTAGAAGTTTCCTGGATTAGCCGGATATTACCAAAGATCCGTAAAAGGATTCTCGATGATTGCAATACTGTTAACTCGATTACTTCAAAAAGATGTGAAATTCAAGTGGAATGAGAAGTGTCAACAGAGCTTCGAACAGTTGAAATCATTATTAATAGAGGCACTAGTTTTAGTTCAATCTAAATTGGGTAAAGAGTTTGTGATCTACAGTGATGCGTCGTTAAATGGACTGGGTTGTGTATTGATGCAAGATGGAAAGGTTATAGCTTATGCTTCTCGATAGTTGAAACCACACGAGAAGAATTACCTGACACATGATCTTGAATTAGTCGCTATAGTCTTTGCATTAAAGATTTGGCGTCACTATTTATATGGTGAAAAATGTCGAATATTCACATATCATAAAAGCATGAAGTATTTGATGTCACAAAAAGATTTGAATCTACATCAACGGAGATGGCTCGAGTTACTAAAAGATTATGAATTTGTGATTGATTATCATTCGGGAAAGGCTAATGTTGTAGCTGATGCTTTGAGGTAGAAGTCTCTATTTGCTTTACAGGCTTTGAACACACAGATGATGTTATGTGATGATGGATCTATTTTAGCTGAGTTAAAAGCTAAACCAGTATTTCTGCATGAGATTTGTGAGGCTCAGAAAAATGACAGTGAGTTACAAGCTAAACGACTTTACTGTGAGTCTAATTCTGATTCTGAATTTCATATTGGAACAAATGATTATTTAATGTTCAGAAATAGAATTTGTGTACCAAAAGATGCTGAACTCTTTAGAAAGATTCTAAATGAAGCACACGGTAGTCGATTTTCTATTCATCTAGGTAGTACTAAAATGCATAATGATCTAAAGCAATTGTACTAGTGGTTTGGGATGAAACGAGATATATTGGAATTTGTATCGAAATGCCTAATCTGTCAACATGTAAAGGTCGAACATCAAGTACTGTCAGCTTTATTACAGCCAGTGATGATTCCAGGATAGAAATGAGACAGAGTTACTATGGATTTTGTATCAGGATTGCCCTTGACTTCATAAAAGGAAGATGCAATCTGGGTTATTGTTGATCAATTAACTAAATCTGCTCATTTCATACTGGTACGTACAGATTACTCTCTGGATAGGCTAGCTGAATTCTACTTGTCTGAGATTGTACAATTACATGGTGTACCATTGTCTATTATCTCCGATAGAGACCCGAGATTCACATCGTGTTTCTGGAAGAAATTACAAGAAGCTCTGGGAAAAAAATTGAATTTCAGTACAAATTTTCATCCCTAAACTGATGGTCAGTCCGAAAGAGTTATACAGATTCTAGAGGATATGTTACGATGTTGCATCCTTGAATTTGAAAGTAATTGGGAGAAATATTTGCCTCTAATTGAATTCGCTTCTAATAACAGCTTCCAAACGAGTTTGAAAATGGCTCTGTACGAAGCTCTATACGGTCATAAATGTCAAACACTATTATACTAGACAAAATTGAGTGAGATAAAGATACACGGGGTTGAATTGATCAGAGAAACTAAAGAAAAAGTGAAAGTGATTCGCGACAGCTTAAAAGCAGCTTCTAATAGACAAAAATCATATGCGAATTTAAAACGTAAAGAAATAAAGTTCCAGGTCGGAGATCGAGTATTTTTGAAAGATCACTGTGGAAGAAAATTCTCCATTTCGACCGGAAAAAAAAGTTAAGTCCGCGATTCATCGGGCCATATGAAATTATTGAAAGAATAGGGCCTGTAGCCTATCGACTATCGTTATCCTCTGAACTTGAAAAGATACATGATGTCTTTCACATTTCGATGTTACATCGATACAAATCAGATCCGTCACATGTGATTTCTCCTATTGATGTGGAAATACAGTCAGATTTGTCTTACAAAGAAGAACCGATCAGGATTTTGGCCCAAGAAATCAAAGTGTTGAGAAATAAATGTATAGCACTTGTGAAAGTTCTTTAATGTAAACATGAAATAGAGGAAGCTATGTGGGAACCCAAAGAAGCTATGAGAAACTAGTACCCTAACCTATTTACCAGTAAGATTTTAGGGACGAAAATCCCTAAAGGGGGAGAGTTGTAACAACCCAATTTTAAGTTTGATCAGAACAGGTGGTTTTGGGACCACTTAACCGAGTCAAAATATTTATTTTATTATTTAACTAATGTTTACAGCATGATAGTATTAATGTGTGAAAATTTCAAGAAATTTTACCGTTTAAACAGTCAATTCGGTAAAAAAGACTAAATTGCATAAAAGATAAAAGTAGCATTCTATATGTTAAGTGTGTTAAATTGTTTTGGCTTTTGAATTTAGTGGCCTTAAATGGTTATTAGACCATTGTTTTAGTCAATGGACATTAATGGATACTAATATATATGTTTAATATGTTTATAAGTAAGGTTAAATTAGTAAATTGATATATATATATATATATGTTATTATTAATTAAAAATAAAGCTTAATTAACCCATATCATCATCATTCGTAGCCGAATATCAAAGAAAAGAAGCTTAAAAATGTGGTTTTAGGTTTGGCACTCAAATTGGCCAAATTAAGGTATGTTTTGCTTCGGTTTTTGATGATTTTTACGTTTTTGAGATTGTTGCTATGAAATCTACAAAGCCCATGCCCTAATTTTAGAAATTATTAATGATTTTGAAAGTTTCCATTGTTGAATATATGTGTATTTTGATGTTTCTTGATTGATTATTAAAGGTTGTTAATAGATATACAAGTTTTATAAAGTGATTTTTTTGAGAAAACTGAGTAATAGGGACTAAATTGAAAAAGATAGAAATTTTGTGAATTTTGTGGTTAGAAATGTGAAATAATTGAAAATGTGGGCTTAGTAGAAGCCATATGAAATTTGGCTAAGGTAATTTGTTGTTAAAAAAAGTGTAATTTGTCATTTTGTGTATAAAGGACTAAATTTTTAAATAGACAAAAGTATGGGGGTAAATGTGTAATTTTCCATATATGTGAATTAGAGACTAAATTGAATTGAATAGTTATTGAAAGTTTTAAATTTGATAATATATAAATCAAGATAAATAAATATCAGAACTTGATTGGGGGAAACGGAAGGTAGACGAGTAAATATCGAATTTACGAGCTAGAACGAGGTAAGTTCGTATAATTAGAATCGAATTTATGTTTATAATTGAAATGATTGAATTACATATTGTCTAAATGTGTCTATGAAATAATGAACTGAAATGCCCGTTGGTTATATGCTTTGATTAAGTACCAAGTCCTGTTTGAACCGTAGAAAGTCGTAGGATACAAGTGAGATGTCACTAAGGTTACCATTTGGTCGACCTCCTGCATTCGTTGCGGACTCACCACAGCTCATGAGTTTACCATTCAGCCTTCGGGCTTACCATTTAGCCTTTGGGCTTACCGTTTTAGTCTTTCGGGGCTTACCGTTTTAGCTCAACGAAGCTTACCGTTTAGCTCGTCTGAGCTTACAGTTTACCGGCTCAGGAGTAGCATATCGATTTTAGCTAGAAAGAGCATACATGTTGATTGACGGATTACTGATTATACATTTAGTGTGTATCACCTGAATATCCCTCGATGTTTTCGAATGTTTAACGGGCATTAAATTGTTATGAATACTTGTTACAAGAGACGCAAGGTGTGCACGGATTATATGTTATATGAATTACAAGTTACATGGATTATATGTTACAAGAAGAATATGAGTACATGGTATAGGTTACATGAATTTACATGGTTTACATGATTTATATGGTATGAAGGTATATGTATTATATGATGATTTGTTAAATGAAGTATATGATATGTATAGATGAAATGTTACATAGTCTATATGACTTTATAAATGAAAGATGATGTGAGATATGATACAAGTATAGTATATGACATAAGATATATGTTTGAATTCATCCTTGTAAATGGATGTATATGATGGTGTTAAGTTACTAACCTTTGAATGAATGATATGAATAGAGATTGTGAGCAAATGAATTGGTTATACATTGCATAAATGCTTATTATCACTTTGGTAAGTTTAATTATATATTATACGGGCTTACTAAGCTTTTAAAGCTTACTGAGTTCTTGTTCCCGTGTTTTATAGATACCGGAAGCTAGCTCGATTTCGAACGAGGTTGGAGATTGCTATCGCACTATCCAAGCAAACTTTTGGTACTTTTGGAACTTGTAAATGTTGTAAATATGGCATGTATAGGCTAATTTTTAAGTTGAATTATATGGTTATTAATGCTAGTAAATATGGTATGAAATTCTGGTACTTGATCAAGCTTTGTGATATGGCTTGAGTTGATAATGGTTGGTTTAATATGAAAGCATTATATGTTATGTATTTATATGGTTGAGTTGATGAATGATATATGGATTTTATGATGGTGAATATGGTTAAGTTGTTAGGTTTCATTTTTGGATAAGTTGGTAAGTTGGAATAGGTAATGAATTGGCCGATATTGGTATTTTGAGGATACAAATTGGCATGAATTTGATTGATTATGAGTTGGTATAAATCTGTTTATTTTGGTTGAATTGGTTGCTCTTTTGATCTATGAAGTTGGTGCAATTTGTTACTTGTAGGTACAAGAACTATGAGTGGGAAATGTGGCTTAAACCAAGCCCATTTTTGTGTCACACGGCCTAAGCACACGGGCGTGTGTCTTAATCGTGTAACCCTTGCACTCTGATTAAATTGGACGGTATGGTAGACAGGCTGGACACACGGGCATGTCTATCAGCGGTGTAGCCAAGTCAGGATGACACACGGTCTAGACACACGGTCTAGACACACGGGCATGTCTAGTAGCCGTGTAGCCAAGTCAGTATGTATGCCTTGTTTTCACACGGCCTGGACACATGGACGTGTCTAGTGACCGTGTGAGGCACACGGCCATGTGACCCTAATTTGAAAAATTTTCTTAAGTTTTCCTATAACATTTATATGTTACCAAATTAGTCCCTATTATTATAATTCGAGCTTTATATGTCAGTTTTAAGCATAATATGAATATGAACGATGGATATTGCTCAATTGAGTTAATGTTTGATAAAAGTTTAAAATTTTACTATTACGAACTGTGTTACAAGTCTGGTAATGCCCCTTACCTATTCCGGTGACGGTTACGAGATAGGGGTGTTACATGTTTAATCTTAGAATTGCAAATATATGTCCTTTGTTTGCTTGTTATTTTGTTCTAGTTTTCTTTTGCCGAAACTCACATTGATCTTAATAGTTCACTCCCCATTTTATTTCTATCTTTACATATAATCCACCAAGTTAGGACACTAACTCAACATACGAAGGGTTTTAGCTTGGATCGATTCTATTTACTAAAATATTATTAAGTTATTATTTGATATCTTATTATTATTTAATGATTGTATTATTTTATTTTGAACTGTGACATAAGACTTAGGTTTAAATTCTAGGTTAACATATCATACATGACATTTGAATCATTTTTTAAAAAAGCTGAAATATGGATTTTAATTTCTTACACATAAAATTTGTTTTTTATTAAATTATAACTAAGTTAAATATTACTCTTCTGTTGCTAGGTTATATTTAATTATTAACTAATATGTAAACTAGAAATTAACTAAGTATTGAATAGTAATCATTTTTTTCGAGGTTATTATTTGATATCTTATTATTATTTAATGATTGTATTATTTTATTTTGAACTGTGACATATGACTTAGGTTTAAATTCTAGGTTAACATATCATACATGACATTTGAATCATTTTTTTAAAAAGCTGAAATATGGATTTTAATTTCTTACACATAAAATTTGTTTTTTATTAAATTATAACTAAGTTAAATATTACTCTTCTGTTGCTAGGTTATATTTAATTATTAACTAATATGTAAGCTAGAAATTAACTAAGTATTGAATAGTAATCATTTTTTTCGAGAACAATATTATATTAATCGTGTTTTTGTCCACTTACGAGTTTTTCTAAAAATAAGTTAGGTTTTCTTCTAAGATAAACAAATGTTTTTATATTGCATATTTTATAAAACCTCGATCGCTACTAGGTCATCTCAGTGACTGATGTAATCTCCTGAATTCGAATTTAACATCTATATCGGGTTGGGGAGGTTATAATTATTTTAATATTATTTGACTTACGAATTTAGCCTACAAATAGACTCGTTTCCACCCAAGAACAAAAAACCCATTACACATTTAGATATTAATTTTTACAAGCTTTCAAAGAATTTTGTGTTTATATTTTGAGTGTTCTTATTTCGGGTTCCAAGGTTTAGTTTTATTTCCATCATTTGTAATCTTCGTTTTTACCATTTTAGTGAAATTATTTTTGCCTGTACTTTTTTATCCTCTTCGAAGAGATTTTTTTTACATAAAATATTTATATTCAATCTTTTTAATTTCTTCATTATTTTATTTGTTTGTGACTCAACTGAGTTTATCCTACATAACAAAGATCAGATCAGATTGAAAATGTAAAAAGTTGGAAATGGATCGATTCTTCAACCTAGTTTATTATTGGGGCATTTCAATTACGAAATGCACTTCACTTAGTTATAACCAAACAAAGAGATATCGTGAAGTACACGAGTAACATAACCTAAACACAACTAGCTTAATGTATTGCAACCCCAAGACATTTTACCAGACACCAACCTCCATGAACCCGTCCTCAGTGGTACAGCCCCTGAACATCCCGGTGGTGTTAAACCCACAAGCAACCTCACCGTTCTTTGAAACAGCGATCAGCCCAGCTTTGCCTTCACCCAACCTATTCTTGATCACAAAATCCACAGCCTCATGCAGGTTCAACCCTTTGTACTCCATCACTGCGCCTACTTCCCTCGCCAAGGTGCTTCGGATGATTGCTTCCCCTTCCCCGGTGCATGACACCCCACACAAGTCACAAGCGTAGGTACCGGAGCCAATAAGCGGGGAGTCACCAATCCTTCCGGTCATCTTGTTCATGAGCCCACCTGTGGAGGTGGCGGCAGCGCACCGACCCTCCTTGTCAACCACCACGCAGCCAACCGTCTCTGGGGCGTAGACGCTGATGGGGAGCCCGTTCATCTGCAAAGGACTTTCCATGGCGGCTGCCCCCGCACCACAAGTGCCAACCGTTGGGATACGGTAATCAAACTGGTCATAGAAGTTTGGAAAAGATTAGGCATGGGTTCCACCATGTGATATAGCTTCATCTTCATCAATGTCTTTTAGGAGGAAAGTAGAGTAAAAAGAAACGTACCAGGATCGAGTTTGCCTCTTTTGCCAACTTAAGCATCCCCACGTTATCGTCCGTAATAAAATATTCATTGTCCACCAACTCCACTCCCTACATAAAACACAACCGTTTTAATGAAAGCGTGTGGGGAATCTATTCAACACGTGGATTATAGAATCAAAGATTCCCCAAAATTTAAGTGGGTTTCAACCATTAAAGCTAAACTAGTGAAAATAAACCTGTTTCTTGGCAAAGTCTTCGGCACCGGAGAAGGCCAGATAAGAATGGGGTGATTTGTCCATGACAAGACGGGCAAGGGAGACAGGGTTCTTAACAGTACTTAAGCCTGAAACGGCGCCGCATCTCCTCTTTGGGCCATCCATAATGCTGGCTTCCATTTCCACCGTTCCATTCTCCGTAAGAGCAGATCCACGCCCGGAGTTGAACAGAGGATCTGTTTCCAGTTCTCTAACCTACCAAAAGAACCCCGACTTCTTTTATCATTCTAGAAGAAACTGACGGAAGAAATAAAGAAATCATAACAACATAAACTCTCCCTGTCATCATGTACACTATAGTTATATAATAATCTCCCATTATTTTAGTAAAAATCTTTTTTAAAAAATGATCAAAGCATCTGTTTTTATAAATTGAATGGGGCGGAACGAAGGGGAACAAGAAAAGGGGACATACAACAAGTTCAACGACGTCAATGGCGGGGAGGTTACAGCGGAGAGCAGAGATGCCTATATCAAGGCAATGAGTGAGGAGTCTCTTAGCCTCCTCTTGTCTTTCCTTAGGGAGATTTGGGTCTACACCAGCGCCACCATGCACTGCAATAGCCCAGGCTCCCATAATTCTCTCCCTCTCTCTCACTCTGTTTCTCGCTTTGCCTCTCGCCCTTGCTCGCCTTGGCCTCTTTTACTTTGCTACGTGAAAAAGCTATAGCCTTTGGGCCCTTTATATAGACAGTCTCAGACTTGAAATACAACTCCGCTGGATTTTAATCTAATTATTAAATTTTGTGGAATCAAGTAGGAGGAATCTATCTCATTTTCTGGTCTCTCTTCCACTTTTTTTCTCTCTCCATTTCCCTCGTGTACTACACTTGCCGTCTGGGAATTCACAGTCTTGCCGTTTTGTTTTTATTTGAGAAAAGTTAGATGCTCTGAATTTGTTGTATTATTTCAATTTTATTTTTGGAATTAGTTGGTATTTAAATTTATATTTCGTTAATTTAGTCTTTTGTACTGCCATTTTAGTTTGTACTTACGAGGTATTACTAATTAATTCGATGATTCTACGTGACAATATCTCAAAATGTCACGTGACAAACTAACGGTAGAACTACCGGATCGGTTAATAATGTCACATCAACACAAACTAACATGTTAGTGTGGATGACCAACTTAGTTGACAGAATATAAATTTGGAAGCCAATTAAGTCCAAAAAAATTTAAGAACCATCTACGTATAAATGAATAAGTTTAAGGACCAAATTATACAATATCTCATTTAATTATCAAATGTCACGGTATTAAATGTGAGTTGTTCCTTTTTAGAATTAGCCTTCCCTTTCTATACTTAAATAAGTTGCAATTTGATAGAGTTAAAAATTAATTTAAAAATTATGTTTGTTATAAATTACTTGATTATCACATAATTATGAAAAAATTATGTAAATTATATTTATGTAAAAAATTATGAATAATTATTTGGTACACTAGCTATAGAAAATTTTAACTCTATATCACAAGCGGATTAAGATTTTGTAATACATTATTAAGTTGCATTTAAAAAATAAAAAAATAAGACATGTAACAAAATCTCAACACCGCTTGTGAAATAAAAACTTTCTATTTTTTGTGTACCAAATAATTACCCAAAGTTTATATAAAAAAATGACATTTTGATTCATATGGTAAAGTTGAAGTTTGGAAACCATGGCGTCATAAGTTCAAGTCTCATCATGTGTGAGTATTTTTTTTAGATATATCCTGGGTCTAAATCGTTTTGTTATAAATTTATATAAAAATATAAAAGATAAAAATATCATCATAACAATATTTGTTACTTCCGTAGAAAGGATGTACTTTTAATCATTTCCATCTAAGGCTTCAGTTGACACTTAAAACCAACTCAATCAAAGACTTAAATATAATATAAATATAGATAGATTAGTTAATATAATAGAGGTATCATGTCACGACATCGGAGGTCCGTGGTCGCAACGCCACCCTCTATCAATTTCACATCACGATGTTGAAGGTTTTTGGTCACAACATCACCTACTATTTGTATAATATCCATCAAGCACAATTTCATAATAACTTAACATAACTATACAGTTGCATATCAAAGTTCATTCAGACATTAAAAATTACAAATATACCATATTCAATACCATTTACTTGTACTCAATTCAACATTTACTATCCAAATCATCAAAATGACCATACATGATACAAAACAAAATCAAAACTTTGAAATCAAAACTTAGGTACATGTCATATATTGAAAAACATAAAGAAACTATACAAACATTGATGAGTCGGGAGTTACAGTTTAGATGTTAAATCAATCCTCGAGTCTTCAAGATCTACTAATACCTACGCACGTAATAAACAAACTGTACGTTGAGCGATAAATCTCATCGGTACTTTCATGATTCAAGACAATAATAACTTAGACATATCATAACAACAATTCAATGATAATGTCAATTAGTCTCCAACAAATATAAAAACTTCAACTCATATATCATGTACCAGATCATGCCATTGTTCATTTACTAACCACAAATTAACATATCATACATCATTACTATTATCAAATCATAAGTCCATATATGTCACAACATATCACAAAATAAATATGTGATCAAACTTCAACCAATTCATTTCATCAATCATATATCATATCAAAATCTCAATTGACAATCTATATGAACATATGATACCAAACTTTCAAATAACAAATCTTTTCAACTTTCATATAGTAACATACCAAATATTAATTTCATTACATCATTTCTTTCTCGAATCTATTGATTCACTTATTTACCATATTGACCCTCAAGGCTCATTTTATCTGGTTTGCATGATCTTTCACATGTTGTCATTTGTTATATTTCATATATATATATAGACATATTGTACCATTTCATATAATCATTTTAGTTCAAACATCATTTATCAAGTTCATGTTTTATAATCCCTATTAATTAAACACGGACTCAAGACCGATACATGGATCATTCAACCATCACACCAATCTGAAACCCAATGCCTTATTCGAACTTTCGAAGTATAATTTGTGCCCAATGCTCATTGGTATATACGAAGTAAAATGTGTGCGCAACACTCATCAAAATGTTTGAAGGAATATGCACCCGACACTCATAGATATATAATTGAATTATAACCCGTACACATTCTAATCCTATGGCATGTCAGCTATATCCAACTTTGCATGAGACAAATAATAGGGTAACTAGTGTTCCAATTACACATCATCTACATGTTCATCTCAATTCAATTTTTGACATACTATATCATCACATATGAACCAAGTCATGAGACAGTAATATGCTTGTAACACCCCTTACCCATATCCGACGCTGGAACAAGGTATGAGGCATTACCTAACTCAAACACATACACACTTTCATTTTTGAGTTATCAAATCTTCGTTCCAATTTAAAACTTTTTAAAAATTAATTTAAAATCCCTTATATGAACCTATGAGGCTCAAATTACACATAAGAACACAGTTTGGGACTAATTTGAACACTTAGAAAACTTTTAAAAAAGCCTTTGAAAACAGGGCACACGCCTGTGTGCGACATTTTTTTGGCCAACTTAAGGTGCAGGGGACACACGGTCGAGCCACATGCCCATGGGGCGGACCGTGTGTCACACATGGCCTAGACATACGCCCGTGTGTCTACCCGTGTAGAAAAAAAACAAGGCTATTTACCAAGCCTATTTGCCACCCTTTCTTGTATCATCCTACACAACATTACAAAGCTACCTTCCCAACATATGCATACATCCTAGACATTCATAATCAATACCTCAATACATCATTCAAATGCTTCTTTAACCATACAATATCTTCACATAATTAATAAGCCAAATTTATAACACCCTCAATTTGGTCCTAGAAGTGTTGGGCTTGTGTAACGTCCTGATTTTTGGGATTTTTCGGGATTTATGAGATTTTGGTGAAATTTTGAAATTTTGGTGTTCTGAATATTGGAATTGTGTTTAAGTGTGTTAGTGGGCCTTTAGAAGGCCCAGGCCCAAGTTAAAACCCGGTAAAATATCAAGTTTGGATTTTAAGTGAATAGGAGACTTGGTTAAGTGGGCTTTTAAGAAAAACTTCGTAAATTATGATACAAGAAGGGCTTTGGCAAAGTGGCAAGGTGGGGCCACTAAGTGCCTAAAAAAGTGGCACCTGGGAAGGAATTAAAGGTCCAGGGTTCAAGTTGCAAGGTAAGCGTATTGTTA
Organism: Gossypium stocksii; assembly: GCA_020496765.1. NCBI lineage: Eukaryota > Viridiplantae > Streptophyta > Magnoliopsida > Malvales > Malvaceae > Gossypium > Gossypium stocksii. The sequence continues at coordinate 27,821,866 of CM035624.1, forward strand.
CTTTTTAGTTTTTAGGCATGTGCCGGGCATGTGATCACTTAAATAAATTTTGACAAGGGCCTTAGGGAGGTTGGGCCGAATGTTTTAGTTGATATTAGGGTTAGGTTCTTTTCTTTTTCTGTCATGACAAACTAGGGTTAGCCACCTAAAAGCTTTCACTTTCATTTATCCTTCTCTAAGTTTTTACAAAAGCCGAAAACGCAGATTCCTTCTCCTCTGTGCCGATTTCTTCTTCCTCTTCTTCTCCTCCATTGTTTTCTTTTCCTTTCTACTTTCTACCTCAGCCAAACATCCCTGTTACTCAAATCCATCTTTTCTTTCAATTCCATCCTCCTTAAAACCACCATAGCCGATTGCCATAAAAGCCAAAATCCCAAAAACTTACTTCTTGTGCCGATTTCTCCAAGCCAATTCCTTCTATTCTTTTCATTCCTTTTGACCAAATTTCATCTTCTCTAAACCCTTAGTACTTGTCAGTAACACTACTCCAAAGTTGCAGCCTCAAATCATCATCTTCTTCACTAGTCAAAAAGCCGAAACTGCCATAACCATAGGAGCTCATAGCTAAATATTTAGATCTCTAAGATTCGAGTTCTGCTAGCGTTTAGGGGATAGATCTGCATCAGATCTGAGTAGGAATATAAGGAAAAACTGTGGTAAGTACTCGTTATCCCAGATCTACATTATTTTGCGATTTAGAAAAATCTGAAATCCCTAAAATCTAGGAAGGCAGTCGATTGGGGCTTAGGGCTCTAAGGGTCATTAACCAATGATTTCTTTTAGTGATTAGTGTGTTCTAAAGGTGATTGAACGAGAGCTTGGATCTTTGGAATGACTAGATCTAGATCTAGTCATCAATTTTGGCAAAGGTAAGATTTTGAGGGCCTTAGGGGCATTGGCCGAATATGGGTAAGTGAATATTGGGATTGTTTGTTGTAGATTTGCAATCTAAGAATTGTGGTAATTGATTGTAGGACATCATGGGGGATCTCAGTAGTAGTCGTCGCAAAACAGGTGTGTATCAAACACCCTCTCATAGTTTAATTCGGCAAAAGCCGAAATGCTGAAATTCTGGCATTTCGTAGGCTTGTGAGTGTGCGAGTGCTCACAAGATGTTTAGGAAATGTTAGATCTAAAATTGCAAAGTGGTAAGTTAGTCGTGTGTGAAATTTCGTGCACTTCGGTAATTGGGCCTCAATGGGCTAAAAATGGGCCCAATGGGCTTACGGGCCCATATGGGTAAAAATAGGTAAATAATGTGTACTGATAGACTGTAGGTTCAAAATCGTTTAAACGGATAAATTGATCATAAAATTTGAACTAAATGGGCTTAATTTGCTAAATAGACACTGTAGGGCCTATTAGGGGTTTATGGCCCAATAGCTAAAACTGATAAACTAAGTTAAATAGACCTTTGCAATGACGGATGGATTATTAGTGATTGTAATATGGATGGAAAACCTAAAAACTGATAGAATTACTGAAATACACTTAGAGGTGGAAAATTACTATTTTACCCCTAGGAGCAAAATGACTGTTATACCCCTAAGGCTAAGTTTGAGCAAAAAGCATGATTATACTATTACTGTTTACTACATGCCATGTCATTATTATCTGTTGCATAGGACTGGGATATTGATGGAGGAAGTACTGAAAGTGGCTTGACCACGTACTGGAGGCCTTGCCTCAATTTACTATTATCTGAGCAGCCATGCTGCAACTGTGGAGTGTAGGGCTGGGTGGGTTGAGTTATTCCCCACATGGTGTGTAGGGCTGGTACAGGTGGAGTGTAGCGGATAGATTTAGGCTGGGTCGGGCTTGCATACATGATATTATCTATTCTGTTCTGAAATGGGCTTATGGGTCATACTGTTAACTGAAAGGGCTAAGGCCCAGTTCACTGTATCTGGATAGGGCTTCGGCCCAGTGGGCTTGAGCTGACTTGGGCTCTGGACGGGCATTTTTTACACACTGAGTTTTCCAAACTCACCCCCTTTCTTTTCATCCATGCAGGTGAGCCCTAGTTGGTGGACTTGGAGCTGGGAGGGATTCAGAGTGGCCACGAAGATTTAAATTTCTGGTTTTCAATTATTTCATTTTATTATTTATTTAGATTATTTAATTTTGGTTTCTGGGTTGTAATAAGGCTGCTCTATTTATTTTATTTTGGGTTTTTAATTCTTTAATTCTTTAATTGTTTTTAGCTTAAGTTGGACATTGTTTAAATTGTTTTGAAATCGGTTAGCTCTACAGTGCGTTTTTGTAAAAGTTACTTGTTTTCAAAATATTTCAAAAACAGAGCAAAGCTTCCGCAACATAAATGTTTTCATAAATAAATATCTTAAATACGTTTAAACTTAATTTGTTGTTCGTGGACAAGTCATAAGGTTAAAGTGTGGCAATGGATGTGTGCATGTCTAGGATTGGATCTAGGAAGAGCTTGGTACTTAAGCAATCTAAATGACTCACCTCCTCTTCTCTTGAATCCTACCTGGTGCGTAGTATCCATTCACTTTAAGCCATAACAAAGAAAGTCTGATTTTCCGATGCTTAAACTATTTTTATAATAACATGTTTCCACAACTACAAAGGTTTACAAGCTTTCGCAATTTTTCCGTAAGATTTTACAAAGTTGTTTTGATTATTACAATGAATCACGTTTTGGAAAAAAATAAAGGTTTTATACAAGTTTACCGGTAAAAGTTTCTAAACATTAAGAAAGGTTTTCAATGAAAACATGGTTTTCGAAAAACACTTCAATGTGACACACCAGACTTGGCCGTAATGTCTAGGCCGGGTTTGGGGTGTTACAAAATTCATGGCTAAACATGCATTGAACATTAAAGCAACCATGGTGAAACTCACTTTACACTTAATACGACAACTAACCTATACATGCCATATAACTAAAATTTGCAAAGCTTTAAGTACCAAACCATGACGAGATAGTGTGTTGAGATCTCCATCACCTTCCAACCTGAACAGACTTCCAAAATCCTACAACATGAGAGAATAAATGAGGTAAGCTATAAAGCTTAGTAAGCTCATATGATTATTGACTTTATGTTAGCTAATAAATACATTTTGAGTATTGCCCAAGCATAAAGAGTTTATATAGCCTCACCGTACAATCATTTACTCCATTATAGGGATTTACCTTGATTTTTTGAAAGTTTATTCATTTCAATCATCATATTAAATGATTTCCTACTTATCAAATCTCTTACCCTTACATATACATAATCGATATAAAATAGATTACATTCAATTCATTAATCAGTTCATAAGCATAATATATTATTTCATATGTCAAAGCATAACCTTTGTCATGTTGACAACATGCCCTTAAGTTACTTTTACTCGACGTTCACAGGGATTTCATACATACCTGTATCATTTAACTCATTTATGTTTTCATCCTCATCTTGACCTTGTCTGTTGGTTCACTTAAACATTAACAACAACACGTTATCCCAGTTCATTATTATCAATATCATGAACTCATAAATCTTTCACTTCATATTCATAAAACTAGATGTGAATTCCATAATCTCAGACTTACCCGTTGAGTCATTCGAAACACCATCGAATACTCAGGAAATCTCGTATGCATGGTACCAATGTCATATCTTAGATATGACTTTACATAAGGTTGTCTGTCGGTGTCAATGCCATGTCCTAAACATGGTCTTATACTAACACACACATCAAAGCCGATGCCATGTCCTAAACATGGTCTTACACTGGCTCTCATCTATCTGTGCCGATGCCATGTCCCACACATGGTCTTACACTGACACATATCGAGGCTGATGCCATGTCCCAAGCATGGTCTTACACTAGCTCTCATCTCATCGCCGATGCCATGTCCCATACATGGTCTTACACTGGCACACATATCGAGTCGATGCCATGTCCCAGACATGGTCTTACACTGACTTTCCCATAATGAGGCTGATGCCATATCCCAGACATGGTCTTACACTAGCTCATACATCTCAGTGTCGATGCCATGTCCAGACATGGTCTTACACTAGCACATATCGAGCCGATACAATATTCTAAAGATAGTCTTACACTAGCTCATACGTCTCGGTGTCGATGCCATGTCCCAGACATGGTCTTACACTAACACACACATTGCCATGGTCCAACCGTAGTCTTTTCCATCAATTCATCACAAGTCGTAGTACTATCTTTCTTGACCCTGTATTTCTCCTAATTTGATTTTTTGACCCAATCTCGTACTTGCAGAATATCATGGTTAGTTGACAACATATAAAATACTACATTATCTCATTTCAATTTTAATAATTGATCAAAATTAACCATATAAACTTACCTTGTTCACCGTAACAATAAATTCTGTCAACTAAATCTAGTACTTTGTTCTCCTTCATCCTCTATCAAAATCTCATTTTCCCTAATCTATGAAATAACCACTTTTATTTATTTAGTCATCAATTTATACAATTTAGTCCAAAAATTCACATTAGGGTAACTTTACACTTTTGCCCCTAATGTTTCACATTCTTGTAATTTAGTCCCTATCACATAAAAGTGCAAATTCATGAAATTAAGCACAATCCATGCTTAACCAATGTTTATAATTATTACCAGCAGTCCATGAAACATACTTTGGGAATTTTATAGTTTTGCCCCTAAACTTTCACAAAATTATGATTTTTCCCCTATGCTCGGAAATTAATTTTTATCGAATTTCTTCATTTCTTAAGCCTAACCGAACTCTTTTTACTCTTATAGCAACTCAAAATTTCCATTATTTCACAACATTACTATCTATTTTAAAATTTCCACAAACTCATCCATTTAGTGACTTTTCATGAAAATCCTTTCACAAAAGTTATTTACTATGCAACCAAGATTCATTTTCTTCCATAAAATTCCAGCAAACAACATAAATGCTCTCATGGCCAATCCCTAAACTCTTAACCATTTTACAAAATAGTCTCCTCATTAGCTAGATTAAGCTTTAGGGGTCCCAAAAGTACAAAAATCATCCAAAATGGCTACCAAAATGACTTGCTTGTAAGAGATTTGCTTGGCTGAAATTTTGAGCTTTAAAACCCCATATTTTTCTACACATTTTGGTGGAGAAGAAAAGAGAAGTGAAAAGATGATAGCTTTTTCCTATTTACTTTATTTTATTGCTAAATAAGTCACCTAACACCACCAACTTTGACTTTTCAACATTTTTTTGTCTACATGTTCAGCCTGTAATAGCCCAATACAGTGCCTAAATGGAATAGTGGTTACGAAACCACAAATCTAAGGTCAAAATATTTATTCTGATTTTACAATATTTTGTGAAATTTTCGTTACAAAATTTTATTGTTTGTGTATCCAATTTGATAAATTGGACTAAATTACAAAAGTAGTGAACTGTGCATTCTAGAAGGTAAAGGTGTTTAATTGAAATGTGTTTTATTTATATTTTTATGGTTTACATTTTTATGAATTTATATAGTTGGGATCGCATGTGTAGTACTAAGTGCAGGCTACTATGTGCACCAATTAACTTCAGCCACAAAGGTGGTACTACATACAGGCCATCGAACATTTGTTACTGTTTCATTCCACTGTATTCAATGGAAAGTGGCTAAGTGAAAATGAATGAAATTGTGAAATAGCCAAGTGGAAGTAAATGTATATATTGAATAAGTGTAAGTATATGTGTATATATGTACATGAGTAACGTTGATGAATGATCGAATTGTGGTAAATTTGATGTGGGCAAATGTTATTTTGCAAACCCATATAAGAAAATTTATGGGTGAGATGAGATTTGAAATAAAACAGTTTGTACAGCAACAGTAGGGTGCCTTTGAAAATTACGAAAATTTGTAGAAATTGAATTTGAGGTGGAATTAGATATGGAATTAAAGCTTATTGAGTCTATTTTCATATAAAAGAAACAAAGCAAGCAAAAGAATTCTGTATTTTGAGATATTTATACTTTTGTGAGACTAGTTCAGAATGACTTTGTGATCCCCTATTCTGATTTGAAAAAATCATTAAAAATTGTACAAAAATAATTATGGTCCATAATCTATATGGTTAGACTCCTTAATGAGTATATATTCAGAAGAAAGAAACAAGAACCTTATTTGAATTTTGTAGCAAAATATAATTAAATTTTAGTGAAGAGTGGTCAGAACTGCTAAACCGCGAAACAGGGGAGAATTCAATGAATAAAATGTACTAACTGACCAAACCAAAAATTATAAAATTTTTACGGTAAGAAGATATATGAGTATAGTTTCTGGGAAAATTTATGGATCTTAATTTGGAGTTATTTAGCTTTGGATAGAAATAATTTAGTGACTATTACTCGAGTAAACAGCTTGGAAAGGGCTTAAGTAAATGGTGGGACTATGTGTTTTTGTAATTATACCATTATGAGAACATGTTGTGAAGTTTTATAAAAGCTTGTAATAAATTGAGTATTATTTACATATTTACTTACTAAGCTATAATGCTTACTCCCCTTCCTTCCTTTTTCTCATAGAGTTTCAGATGCTAGCTCGAGTTGGAGGTCGCCGGAGATACTATCACATTATCAGGCTGAGGTTAGTATTAAAAGATTCCAAAATATTTATAAGTTTATGGCATGTATAAGGACTTGAATATATGTATATATGTTATTGAGTTGGCCTAAATTAATTGAAATTTTATTGTTATATAATACCATGTGATATGACTAATAGTAGCTATGTTACGAGTCATAATGATACAATACATGAACGAGTATGCTTGCATGTTAGTAAATGAATTAATGTATATATGATAAGAATGTGATTAGATTCTAAATTGAAAGAAATTTTATAGCCGATTTTGTGTATTTGTAAGTGTAAAAATCCAGTGATGCCTCGTACCTTGTTTTGGCATTGAACACGGGTAAGAGGTGTTACATTTAGTGGTATCAAAGCTATGGTTTAGTCGATTCTCAAACTACCGTAGCATGTGTGAGAGAGTCTAGCTATACATGCCACATGTGGACGTGATAGTGTGATATCTCCCGACCCCGATGAGATTGTTTTGTTAAGTAGAGATACTTTCCAACTGAACTACCATCGATAATGCAGAAAGGGAATAAGTAAGTATGTTTAACTTAGTGAATATATTGATTTATTGAGATGGACCTTTATGGTTCAAGTTGACATACATGTGTGTTAATGGTCTGTAATGGATTAATTAATGGTGGTGGAATATGGATAAGATGTTACTGTTCCAATTGAATATTATAAATCAATCAATAAGATTGAATCTTTGTAGTGGATAAATGTGATGGGCTTATTATGAATGGTAGATACTTATACATGATAATGATGAATGTGTTACCAAAAAGCTTGAAAGTATGTTCATGATGAGTTGAAAATTTGAGATGTATAAATCAAATGTCTGATACTATGTTGATATGAAATGTTATACTATATATGTGTATGTATTAAAGTCAAAATTTTTAAAGGCTTTACAATATTCACTCCCCCTTGTCAATATAGTGTCATATGACGAAGTTCATCAGATTTATATTGAATAAAGTTAAAATTTTTAAAGGCTTTACAATATTCACTCCCCCTTGTCAGTATAGTGTCATATGACAAAGTTCATCAGATTTACATTGAATAAGCTCGTAAGTGAGAAATAAAGAGTTTAGTAGTGGAATAGTTAATAATGTTATTAGAGATGGGAAATGGCTTAGTAAGTAAAGATGATTATGACTGAGATATCAGATGATTTTTCTGAAGATTATTCAGAATATGCAATGTTACTGTTAAAAAAAGAAGAAGAAGTTATTCATGAGTAATCAATTTATTCAGGTATGATATCTACAAAAATAATTTACTGGATATTTCTTCTAAATTGGTTCTTTTAGTGAACTAAATAATGTGGAATTATTGGTGACTTTAGTAGTTCGTTGCATAGTGGTAAAATGGAAAAGATATATGACTGCAACTGTTATTATTATATATCTTACAGTAATATTTTTTTTAGGTATTTTACAAGATTTTTTATATACATAAATATATGTAATTATTCATTTTCAAATGTGATTACTATTTTATAGAAAGTTGGCTAATCATGATGTTAAATAGAATTGTTGAAAGTCTGATTAAAATATGAGTGGTACTACTTTATCTCTTTTTTGGTTTTCTAATCAATTATGCTAGAGAGAAAATTTGATAAAAAGATTCGTATGATGTGGTTTTCTACTTCTATTGGTTAAAGCTCTGAATTATAAATATAATATAATATAATATAATATATATTCGAGAAAGATATTCATTAGTCGAAGACCATTATATTTACTGTTATAACTCCTGATTCGAATAGGGAGTTTAGTAATATGAATCACAGATGGTGGATATCATGTTGGACTGGTTGTTATTAGGACTATTTTCAGTCTTTTCTATTCTGTTTGGGAAGTATTATTGATATTGAAGTATTATTTTATTTATAAGGTTGAGACGCTGATCTTATTATGGTACTATGGCTTCAATTAGTATGATGGTTACAATTTTGAAAATTTTAAAGCTTCAGTATTGATAATTGATAGCTATACTGATGATACAATTATTACAGAAAGATGTTTAAACATGACAGTTACAGTTGAGTAATCTATGAAAATTTTTCGGGGCATTTTATGTATCTAGACATTGTCAAAAGTCAATATGGTTGCTTGTTTTCTAATGAAAGTATCATTGATCTGATTGATTAATGATCATTGTTCTTTTATTTTCCATTGGTATTCTATTCTGTTACGTCAGAGATAAGAAGCTGACAGTGAATTCATATGAAATTACTCTTGTGTTTCTTCTAGCTGTTGTCCTATTTGCATTTACATGGAAAATGTATTATCTCTGGTACAATTGACTATAGAATGAATGAATAGTGCATATTTTCTTCTGATTTTTCTGAAGAGTTGGCAGGTTCCTTATTATTTCGTAGGAGTGGTGTTTCTAAATATACTGTATGGTTTTGTATCTTGAATTTCCTTATCTCGATTTTCTTATCATTCTTATGGGTTAATTTATCATGTATGGAATATCTTTAAGGTAAATATTGACAAAGGTGGGGATTATGATAGTTCAAGTTCAGATTGTATATTGATTTGCTTTCCCCAGATAATCTTGGCTATTATCAGTGACTTCGAACAAGATGTTATGTTTCGTCTAAGTTAATACAGTTAATAAGTATTTGTGACTAGTATGTTGAAAGAAATATGAGAAATTGTATGTTTGATTTGTTCAAACGATATGAAGAAGTGATCATTGTGGAATGCTAATAAATAGTTAGGATCAACTAAGTAATTTCAATCAGAATGAGCTGTTCAGTTAGAAGATTAAATTAAACTATGTGTATTTATGTACATCCTCTGGTCCGAAAATAATGTTGCGCATATATAGATTTATAGACGAACAGTTTGAAGGAAGAATTTATATTCCTGAAAGTATGACACGGAGATATATCGATTGGGTTTTTCCTTAACTGAAAGAATGTGTGTGAATACTAACAACTTCATGGGAAAGGTTAAAATATTGTAGGTGCTTGAATGAATTTTTTTTTTTTTACCTTGTGAGTATTGGTTTCAATGATTTACCTTGTTGATTGAGTTTTGATTCTAATTAAACCGACATTTCTGTTATAAATTGGAGAAGCTCAGAATTGGATTGGTAAGTGTTAAGTTAAATGAACGCAGCGTGAGTTGACTTTTGATTCTGAATTTTAAATTAGATCTGATTACTGATACTATTATTCCGGGACAGAATTGGTGTATTGAGAAACACAGGGTATGCAGAGAGTTTTCGTTTAGAGCTCACCGTAGTATTTTATCTATTCATTTAGAAAAGAAATAAAAAGTAGAGTGATTTGAAGTAAATGTTCGGGTATGCAAGTATGAAATTCTATATTTCTGATTTTAAAGTCAGATGTCATTTCATTATCAGAGTTAAGTTGAATGAAAAAATGCAATCAGGACTGTTATAGTTAATGACTAGTCGGGTGTGATATTGAAACAAAGATAATATGAGTTCCATATCGGAATTTCTCTTATTCCTGGAAAATGAAAGCTGTTATTTGGATTGTGATTGATCGATGATGAAAATCCTTATGATTATTTCAGAATTTGAGGATTATATTATTGATTATGGAAACAGCTACAGGAAACTTTTTGTACGAGACTGAGTTGAATTGTGATTATGATAAAAAAGTGAAAGCAATTGTGAAAATTGGAAATAGTTTTTGACTGACATAGAAGTAGACAGAATTGACACTTACTTATACTGGATTTTAGTTTGATGACAGAGTGTTTTTGAAAGTATTATTTTGAAGAGGATTGGTTGTGGATGTTTAAGAAATTTTGAGAAAAGATATTGAATATCTTTACCAATAAGATTTTTGAGGACAAAAATCCCTAAAGGGGGGAAATTGTAATAGCCCGATACAGGGCCTAAACGGAATAGTGGTTATAAAACCACAAATTCGAGGTCAAAATATTTATTCTGATTGAGTTTTAAAATTTATTTTGTGTTCGCAATATTTTGTGAAATTTTCGTTACAAAATTCTATTGTTTGTTTGTCCAATTTGATAAATTGGACTAAATTGCAAAAGTAATGTGCATTCTAGAAGGTAAAGGTGTTTAATTGAAATGTGTTTTATTTATATTTTTATGGTTTACATTTTTATGAAATTATTTTTTAAAAATTTTGTATGAAAATTTTGACGTTTGGGCACTCAATTTAGTCAAAAGGACTAAATTGTAAAAAGTGCAAAAGTTGAGTTCTACATGTTAGAGGTGTCCAATTGTTATGAAATTATAAATTGGAGGTCCTTAAATGGTAATTAGACCATTGGTTAATTTGTTGGAAAAAATGGACATGAAATAGGTGAAAAAGAATATTTTTAAGTTAGGGTCATTTTGGTCATTTAGTGATTAAAAGAATTAAAAATCAAATTAAAAGCCAATTTTTTCTCATCTTCTTCCTCAAGGCCGAATATAGCATGGAGAAATCATGGTTAGGGTTTTTCAAGCTTCCAAGCTCGATTATCAAGAAAGACGTGGAATTGTCTCGAATCGGGGAAAAGAAAAAGTTGTGGACTAGATTGCAAATTTATCATCCTTTGCATTGAGGTAAGTTTATATGTAAATAATACATTTTTATTATTTATTTTTCAATATTTTATTATATTATGCAAGATGAAGTTGGATATTGGATGCTTATTTAATAAAAATTACAAAATTATAATGAAAATGACTGAATTGGTAAATTATATATTTTCTGATTGAACTCATGGAATATAAAAGATACAAATGATTTGTGGTGGGAACACATGTGTAGTACTATGTGTTCAAGATGGATTAAGTCATGTATGTAGTACTAAGTGTAGGCTACTACATGTATCATATAGTTAGGGTCGCATGTGTAGTAGTATAGGTAGGCTACTATGCATATCCGATAACGTCGATCACATGTGTGGTACTAAGTGCAGGCCACTATGTGTAAGAGATGAAATTGGTCACATGTTTAGTACTAAGTGTGGGCTACTATGTGCACCAATTAACTTCAACCACAAAGGTGGTACTACGTACAGGCCACCGAACATTTTTTATTGTTTCATTCCGTTGTGTTCAATGGAAAGTGGCTAAGTGAAAATGAATGAAATTGTGAAATAGCCAAGTGGAAGTGAGTGTATATATTGACTAAGTGTAGGTATATGTGTATATATGTACATGAGTAACGTTGATGAGTCATCGAATTTCAGTAAATTTGATGTGGGCAAATGTTATTTGGAAAACCCATATAAGAAAATTTATAGGTGAGATGAGATTTGAAATAAAACAGTTTGTACAACAATAGTGAGGTGATTTTGAAAAATTACCAAAAATGGTAGAAATTGAATTTGAGGTTGAATAAGATATAGAATTAAAGCTTATTGAATCTGTTTTCATATAAAGAAACATAGCAAGCAAAGGGATTCTGTATTTTGATATGTTTATATTTTTTGTGAGACTGGTTCAGAATGACTTTGTGATCCCCTATTTTGACTTGGAAAAATCATTAAAAATTGTAAAAAAATAATTATGGAGTATAATTTATATTGTTAGACTCCTTATTGAGTCTATTTTTAGAAGAAAGAAACAAGACCCTTATTTGAATTTTTTACCAAAAGATAATTAAATTTTAGTGAAGAGTGGTCAAAACTGCTAAACCGTGAAATAGGGGACAATTCAATGAATAAATTGTACTAATTGGCCGAACCAAAAATTCTAAAATTTTTATGGAAAGAAGATATATGAGTCTAGTTTCTAGTAAAATTGATGCATCTTAATTTGGAGTTCCGTTGCTCTATATAAAAATAACTTAGTGACTATTTCTCGAGTAAATAGCTTGAAAAGGGCTTAAGTAAATGGTGGGACTATGTGTATTAGTAATTATACCATTATGAGAACATGTTATGAAGTTTTATAAAAGCTTGTAATAAATTGAGTATTATTTACATATTTACTTACTAAGCTATAATGCTTACTCCATTCCCTTCCTTCTTCTTATAGAGTTTCAGATGCTAGCTCGAGTTGGAGGTTGCCGGAGATACTATCACACTATCAGGCTGAGGTTAGTATTAAAAGATTCCAAAATATTTATAAGTTTATGGCATGTATAAGAACTTGAATATATGTATATATGTTATTGAGTTGGCGTAGAATGTTGGCCTAAATTAACGGAAATTTTATTGTTGTATAAGACCATGTGATATGACTAATAGTAGCTATGTTATGAGTCATAATTATACAATACATGAACGAGTATGCTTGCATGTTAGTAAATGAATTAATGTATATATGATAAGAATGTGATTAGATTCTAAATTGAAAGAAATTTTATAGCCGATTTTGTGTATTTGTAAGTGTAAAAATCAAGTGATGCCTCGTACCCTGTTCTGGTATTGAACACGGGTAAGAGGTGTTACACAGCCACTATCTTTTTAGTGGTCAAAACTTTTGGACTTTATGCGATTTAGTCCTTTCTTGAGATTAGGCAAGCAATCCCTAAAATAAATTCACCAAAATTTTCATACTCTAATATAATCATCCTAGAACACATAAAATAATATTAGAAATAATTTCTCCGACCTCGGATTTGTGGCCCTGAAACCACTGTTTTGACTAGGCCTGGAATCGGGCTATTACAATTCTCCCCCCTTAGGGATTTTCATCCCCGAAAATCTTACCAGGGTATAGCTTCTAATTTTCTTTTCTCATTGCCTTATCCATTCCTCACACAAGCTTGAATTCTCCAATCTTTGATCTCGTAAGTTAAGATTCTGATCTGTTCCTCACTTTTCATCAAATCAAACAAATTTTCAACTCCTCTTTATAACTAAATCGAGAGATTTTATTTCCACTACAATATTTTCACAAACACCCACTTCCCTAATTGAAATTCAATGCTTTTACATATTCAGTCTGTATAAATATTTTGTCATTCTGAAACTACCTCCAACTATTATAAAGTATTTTCATTTTCTACTCGGATTCTTAAATGAATTCGATCTTAAGAACCGTTCTTCACAAAGCTCGATCAGGTGACAACCGAGTTCGAGAATTGCTACCATACGCAGTCCATACAATGCCGTCTTTATGCATGACCAAAAGATTATAATTACACACAACTCAATTAATGGTAATTGCTTTTATCACTGACTTTCATATTCTAAAGCACCATAACGAAACATTACCTCGAGAATCTAAAATTCCCCCTTCAGGTTAACTATTCAAAATAATAAAGTTTATCTCACTGAGTGATCTAAAAGTCTCCGACATGAATAAGTCTATTAATCCATCAAATGAACAATCTGCACATATTGAGATAAAATGTGCACACTACTCCACACGATCAATAATAATTCAGACACCATATTCCTTTTTCCATTATCCTTTGGATTTTTATCTTTTCGCCACTCTAACGATAACACAGATTGTAATAGTCCTGAAGGTACTTGATACTAAATTTCATTCTATTCATCGTTCAGACATGTAGGCACTTAGTTAAAAGTACGACGTTTCATACTCATTTGCTAGGACAATCATATCAGATTTTCGTATCTCTTAGTATTCCCCGACTTAACCAGATATTGTCTAATAATCTCAGGGTCCCTTAGTACACGAACATCTGTCTTGACATAACGAATGATCATTGGTTCCTATTTGAAATTCTGAGTTAGAAGTCAACTTACTTTGACCCCTTTTTAACTTGTAGTTCACTAACACATTTCTAGGCTTCGCAACTTGATGAATACACCTCAATAGATTTCTAATTCAGTTAATGACCATTCGTCATTGGTCAAAACAATCGTATAGTCCTCACTAACAAAACACACATAGGTTTCTTGTCCAAAATCTTTGTGACGGTAGTCGTTACCTCCGGATAGTGATCAATCATTGTCTCAAAAGCTTTTGACAGTTCCAGACATCTTTGCTGTCTCAAATTTAGATCTCTTCATAGCATCAAATGTTTTAAACTCTTACGCCTGTCAAAAAGTTACATTACTCACCAAATAATTACTGTTGGTAACTATACAATACAATTACGACATCGACCATCTCTAATTCACGTATCGAATAAATCTTTTCATGCAGTTTTAACCGCATGAAAAACATATGCCATCATTATGCATTCTTGCATTAAGAATTACACATCAAACCATTCATTAGAGTAAAACTGAAAATTATAAACTCTTTACTCAGTTCAAGTTGAACCGGGACTAATGTTTTAGTTAACAATATCTTTAATTGCTTATCACTTTATTAATAAGTACTTCATCACATAGACTTCATGAGCACGATAATTCCCCAATTAAAACAACTTTGACTTACAAAAACATGTTTCAATAGGACCGTTTTGATAGATATGACTCAGTATCACGTCTACTAGCATGCGAATTCTGCATTTCGACTATTCGTCTAATTACTCGAGAATATCTCAAGTTTATTTTCCAGCCTGTGGATAAATTCAATCACAATTATCTCGAATAATCTTTCAAGCAATGATCAAATCAAACTAGGCGACTGAATCAATCTTGATTGTTAGACAATGACTTCTCAATTAATAATCAACGAGGTTTTGAATCGCACTAGAGTCATAACTATTACATAGATTAAGACCTTAGTGTCATAATAAGGCCAACACCTCAACTGTATATATACTTAATGTCTCGATGAATATCCGAAATTAAAGTATTACTTATCCAAGGTTATATATATAATCTTCCCGTATATAGCAAAACAACAACCAATGGAAATAGAATATTAGTATTGCACTCATTTTACCATTGGCTTTTCTATTATCATAATGGAGTAATTGTAACACCCCTTACCCGTGTCCGACGCCAGGACGGGGTAGGAGGCATTACCGTACTTAACTTGCCCGAATGTGTAAAATCAAGCCATAAAATTTCATTTCTATTTAAAAACTTTCCATACATCCTCTTATAATCCTTATCATGGGCCTGCGAGGCCAAAAACATACATCGGAAGTGATTCGGAACCAATCTGGGAACTTTCGGGCACTTAAAATTTTTTTCCTCAAAATAGGGTTACACGCCCGTATGATGTGGGACACGCCTGTATGGGCAAGTCGTGTGGTCCTATGTGGAATTTAATTTTCAATTCAAAGCTATAGAGGTTTTCATACGGCCTGACACACGCCCGTGTCCATAGCCCGTGTCCTTCACACGGCCACGACACGCCCGTGCCTTAGCCCGTGTGTGAAACTTGGACAATCTGTTTATGATGTCAGCATGCAATTTTGGGCACATGGCCAAGCCACACGCCCGTGTGCTAGGCCCTGCCCTCCACATGGTTGAGAAATATAACCATGTCTCTGCCATTTTGTTTACTACTGGGCATTCTGTTTTGCATAAGTTAGGTGCAGGGGGTACATGACCTATCAACACGCCCATGGGGCTGATGTGTGTCAAACACGGCCTAGGAACATGCCCGTGTGCCCAACTGTGTGAACAAATATAGGTTATTTTCCAAGCCCTTTACTACCCTGGAACTTAACCAAACTCAGGGCCCAACTTCAATGACACATAATATGGCATTTATAAACATCAAATACCCAAAACTTTAGGCATTCTCATGTCACAAAATACATTCAATAATCATACGTTCATCATCATTCATCTTTCTTACCTAATTGTGCAATTTCTTCCTGACACCATTGACATTCACTTTGCATAGTTAACTTAATCAATATTAGCCCATTTCCAAAGGCCATTACAACCTGACTTAAGTAACATCAATAGCCAACACATTTGGCTACCCAAAATGACAAATATCAAAATGACAAAGTTTTCTATACATGCCATACTCAAATTAACTAACTATACTATACCAAAATGGATAGCTTGATAGTGTGACTTCGAGCTCCGACTTTTAACGATCCCCAAGCTATCTTGGCAAGACTACAAGGAAAAGGGAAAAGAAAAGGAGTAAGCATAATTGCCTAGTAAGTTACATGAAATAAAATAGCAACATAAATCATGGAAGAAACATTCAAGTAAGGTATCATGAAACGTTATATAATTTCTTTACACAATAAAATGGCTTATTCATGCTCTTTCTTACCGACACATTCATATCATTTCGTGTTCTTACTCATGCTTTTCTCACCATCATACTTATATCTTTATGTGTTCATTTTCTCGTAACTTAGTCGTATACACCTGTATCACTCATCACAAAACTTTAGTCTTTCTCGTTAAATTCATTAACTTGAGTGCTTTTCCCATTAAATTACTTAGAATATCAAAGGATATCTGAAATGTCATCCTCATGGTAAGATGCCAAAGCCATATCCTAGATCTGGTCTTACATGGGATCTCAAGTTGATGCCGAAGCCATATCCCAAATATGGTCTTACACGATATCTCATATCGATGTCGATGCCAAATCCTAGACATGGTCTTAGACGAGATCATAATCTGATGCCGATGCCATGTCCCAGACATGGTCTTATACGGGATCACTCTGAGATGCTAATGCCATGTCCTATACATGGTCTTACAAGGGATCTAAATCTCATCTTCGTGCCGACGCCATGTCCCAGACATGGTCTTATATGGGACCACATGTCGATGTCAATGCCATGTCCCAGACATGATCTTACATGGGATCTCAGTTTGATACCGATGCCATGTCCCAGACATGGTCTTACATGGGACCTACAATTTCTCATATCATGACTACGGTACCCTTCAGATTCTTTAAAATTTAACCGGGATTTCTTATTTATTTCTTTCTCATTTCTTTGTAAAAATTCATGTCAATAAACTTCATGGAATATCATGAATTCATAGAATATCATCACAATAAATTTTTATAATGCATAAAGCTAATTTATTACATGCTACTTACCTCAGATCCAAAATGCGGGTGAATGTTCGATTTAATCCACCACCTTACTTTTTCCCCGGTTTCGGTTTGGGCTTCGTGTTTCTTGATCTAACATGACAAATTAAGCTTATTTAATACTCACATTGGCTAAATAGCCCAAAATTCATACTTTTCCAAAATTTATAATTTTACCCCTAAACTTTTACATATTTGTAAAATGGTCCCTAGGCTCATATAATGAAATGCACTTATTTTTTTGGTTACCCAAGCCTAGCCGAACTTTATTAGTGCTCGTAACAACCCCTATTTCTCATCAATTTACACTTTTTCTATACATTTTCTTACCTTTACAAATTAGTCCCTATTAGGGATTTTCATGAAAAATCACCTAGTAAAAGATGTTTACTACACTTTAAAGTTTCATATTCTACAAATAGGCATCAAAATACTTGCATGTCATGCATGAGTATATTTTTTAACATAAACCCTAACTCAAATTAGTTGTAGAAATAACTAAATTAAGCTGCGAGGATTTCAAAAATGCGAAGAGAATTAAAAACGGGGTTAAATTGCACTTACTAGTGAGCTTGAAAATGAAATAAACCCCAGCTATGGAGTCCCTTAAGTTTCAGTAGCCTTGGGAAGAAGATGGACACAATTTTGCTTCCTTTTCCCTTTTTATTTCATTAATTAACCAAATGACCAAAATATCCTTATGCCCTTTCTTTAGAAAATTTTCCTTCCATAGGCATTTTTGTCCATCATAACATAAAATGGTCTAATTGCTAAATAAGGGCCTTTAATAAATTTTCTAATGCTATTTCATCCTTAAAACTTCTAGAAACTCATATTTTGAATTTTTTGCAATTTAGTCCTAAATGAAAAATTAATCACTATTTTGTAAAAATTTCTTCATGAAATTTTCTCACTATCATGAAATCATATCATAAACTTAAAAATAATTGTGAAATATATTTTTCTACTTCGGATTTATGGTCTCAAAACCACTATTCCGACTAGGCCCTAATTCGGGCTATTACAATTCTCCCCCTTAGGGATTTTCGTCCCTGAAAATCTTACTGATGAACAGGTTTGGATATTGGGTTCTCATGTTTTCCTCAAGCTCCCACGTTACCTCATCCACTCCATGTCTTTGCCAGAATACTTTCACAAGGGCTATACTTTTGTTCTTAACTATCTAATTTCTCGAGCTAGAATCTTAACTAGTCCTTCACCATAAGTCATGTTCGGTGGAATCTCAATCTCTATCAGGGTAATCAGATGTGAAGGTTCCGATCGATAGCGCTGCAACATGGACACATGGAATACATCATGGATCTTTTCCAGCTTAGACGGCAAAGCTAGCTGATAAGCTACCGGCCCTATCTTCTCGATGGTCTCATAAGGTTCGATAAAACGTGGACTTAATTTACCTTTTTGGCCAAATCTAAGAACTTTTCTCCACGGAGAAACATTCAAAAATAATATATTCTTGACTTGAAACTCAATTTCTTTCTGCTTCAAATCTGCATACGACTTTTGTCTGCCGAACGCAACTTTCAAACAGTCTCGAATCACTTTTACTTTCTCCACTATCTCCTTGACTAAATCAACCCCGTGAATCTGGTTTTCTGTAACTTCTATCCAATACAAAGGCGTTCAGCACTTACACCCATACAATGCCTTATAAGGCACCATTTTTAGACTCAACTGAAAACTATTGTTATAGGCAATTTGACCAAAGGAAGATATTTTTCCCAACTACCTTGGAATTCCAACACACAACATCTGAGCATATCCTCAAGTACTTGTATTACTCTCTCTGACTGACCATTGGTCTGTGGATGGAAAGCGGTACTAAAGTTTAGCTTTGTACCCAAAGCTTCTTGTAGCTTCGTACCAAAAGCTTCTTGTAGCTTCGTCTAAAATCATGACGTGAATCTCAAATTTCTATCCGAAATGATCGATAATAGTACTTCGTGTAGTCTCTCAATCTCTAAAATATACGAGTCAGCTAACTTGTTAAGTGAATAATTTGTACGCATTAGTATAAAATGGGCTGACTTTGTAAGCTTGTCGACCACAACCCAAACAACATCTGCCTTTTTCAGTGTCCTTGTCAAACCCATCACAAAATCCATGGTAATGCGGCCCCACTTCCACTCGGGAACCATGATAGGCTTTAATAAATTAGAGGGTTCTTGGTGTTCTACTTTTACTTGCTAGCAAATTAAGCACTTCAATACAAACTCAGAGAAATCTCATTTCATGTTCGGCCACCAATACCATTTCTTCAAGTCATTGTACATTTTGGTACTACTGGGGTGAATGGACATATGACTGCTATGTGCCTCATGTAGAATTCTCCGAATAAGCTCATCATCCTTTGGTACACAAATTCAGCCTCGAAACTTTACACAACCATCTGAATTGATCTGAAAATTATAATCGGTACCCAATTTGCACTGAGCTTTCTTGGTTTGCAATTCTCTATCACCTAACTGTGCTTCACAAATCTCTTGAATAAACATTGGTCTAGCTCTTATTTCTGCTAAAATTGAACCATCATCGGTTAAGGTCAACTGTGTATTCATAGCTCTCAAGGTAAATAGCGATTTCAGGCTAAAAGCATCAGCAACAACATTTGCTTTCCCCGAGTGGTAGTCAATAACCAACTCATAGAATTTTAATAACTCAAACCATCTTCGTTGTTGTAAGTTCCAATCATTTTGTGTCATCAAGTACTTAAGACTCTTGTGATCGATGAACACACAGCATTGCTCGTCATATAAATGATGCCTCCAAATCTTTAACGCAAACACTATTATGGCCAACTCCAAGTCATGAGTCAGATAATTCTTTTCATGGGGCTTCAATTGTCTCAAGGCATATGCAATAACCTTGCCTTCTTGCATAAGTATGCAACACAATCCATTTAAGGATGCATCACTGTAAATCACAAACTCCTTCCCGGGTTCAGGTTGTACTAGAATAGGAGTTACAGTCAATAATGTCTTTAATTTCTTGAAACTCTGTTGGCATTTTCCTGTCTACTCAAAATTAACATCTTTTTGCAATAACTTTATCATTGCAGTAGCGATCATGGAAAATCCCTTGACAAACCTTTGGTAATAGCCAGCCAAACTCAAGAAGCTTCTAACCTCAGATACATTTCTCAGCAGCTTCCATTCAACAATTTCTAAGATCTTATTTGGATCAACTCTGATGCCATCACCCGAAACGATGTGGCCCAAAAATCCAACTTCTTTAAGCCAAAATTCACTCTTACTAACTTTGGTATAAAGCTGTTTATCTCATAGAGTTTGCAAAACCGTCCTCAAATGCTCGGCATGTTCGTCCTCATCGCAAGAATAAATCAGGATGTCATCAATAAAGACTACTATGAATTTATCCAATTATGGCCAAAAGATACGGTTCATTAAATCCATAAATACTGCAGGAGCATTAGTTAAATTGAATGGCATGACAATAAATTCATAATGGCATACTTCGTTTGAAATGCAGTCTTCAGCACGTCGGACTCCTTAACTCTTAAATGGTAATACCTGGATCTCAAGTCTTTCTTGGAGAACACTGTGGCTCCTCTCAACTGGTCAAATAGATCGTCGATCCTTGGTAAAGGATACTTGTTCTTTATGGTCACCTTGTTAAGTTGTTGATAATCTATACACAACCTCATAGAACCATCTTTCTTTTTGACAAATAATACAAGAGCACCCCACGGTGAATGACTTGGTCTTGCAAAACTTTTTTCTATCAATTCTTGTAGCTGAGCCTTCAATTCCTTTAACTCAGTCGGAGCAATTCTATAAGGAGCAATAGAAATAGATGTAGTACCTGGAGCTAACTCTATACCAAACTCTAACTCTCTAAATGGAGGCAATCTGGGCAACTCTTCTGGGAATACATCTTGATACTCGCAAACTACTAGTATTGACTCAATTTTCAACTTCGACTTTTTTGTATTCAATACAACAGCAAGGTAAGCTTCATACCCTTTTCTTATACATTTCTAAGCGACCATTGAAGAAATCACTATAGGCAAACTCTCAGATTCATCTGATTCAACTCGAAGCGTATCACCATTCTTACATTTCAGTTCAATAAATTTTCTACCACAATTAACTATTACATCATGAGTGGTTAACCAATCCATACCAAGGATCACATCAAATTCATCAAATGGCAAAAGCATGAGGTTAGCTAGGAAACAATGACCCTTAATCATCAAAGGACAATTTCTGCATACCTTGTCTACTAACACATAATTGCCTACGTGATTGGAGAATTTTATCACATATTTCGTAGACTCTCCAGGTATATTCATGCTAGAGACTAGTTTTATGCAAACATATAAGTGGGTAGATCCCGGATCAATCAAAGTAAGAACAGAATTTTTATGGAGAGAAAATGTACTCGTAATTACATAGGGTCATGACGCCTCTTCGCGAGCACGAATGGCGTACGTCCTTGCTGGCGCTCTACACTTGGGCCTTACAGTTTGTTCTTTCGGTGCGCCTTTACTACTCATTCCCGTAGCCAAGTTTCTCTGAGGTCTACCTCTAGAGGGAGCATTACTCGATCTTGCACTCTGATCTCTGTCTTTTCTGACCATCTCGGGATACTCTCTAATGAAGTGGTCTTGAGAACCACATTTGAAGCAAGCTCGTTCATGTGCCCGACATTTGTCGAGGTGGCATCTACCACACAGAGAGCATTCAGGCCTATTAGGTTGAGTATTACCCACACTCACAATTGAGGTAGTTTAAGCTTTGGAGACTGAATTCTGCCTACCTTTGCCTTTACTTGAAAACCCCGCTGAAGTAGTTGATCGTGTAGTAAATTCTTTTGATTTCTTGGAGGAGGATTGGAACGACTTGCCCAACTGCCTGTTTCTTGAGTCACGAGACTCCATCTCAGCTTGCTTCTTCTCTTTGGATAATTCCTAGGCCTTGCAAGCTCTATCCACGAGCACTACAAACTCTTTCAGCTCTAGAATACCGACAAACATTTCGATGTCCTCATTTAAACCATCCTCAAACCTTTTGCACATAATAGCCTCAGTAGATATGCATTCTCGAGCGTATTTACTGAGTCTCATGAACTCACGCTCATACTCAGTCACGGTTATTCGACCTTGTTTCAATTCTAGAAATTTCATACACTTCTGATCAATAAACCTTGGACTGATGTACTTCTTGCGAAATTCTTCCTAGAAAAACTCCCAATTAACTTTTTTCCTTGGTACCACTGACATAAGGGTGTTCCACCACTGATACGCAGAATCTCGTAGGAGGGATACGACACACTTCATGCACTCTTCAAGTGTGCAAGATAATTCGTCGAATACCCTGACGGTATTCTCTAGCCAAAATTCGGCTCTTTTCGGATCATCATCTTTAGTAGCCCAGAACTCTTTTGTTCCTTGTTTCTGGATTCTATCAACTAGGGGCTTTTCTCGTCTTATTACCTCTACAATTTGTGGAGTTACCAGGGTAGGTTGAGGATTTAGAGGGGGTGGAGCTTGTTGTTGAGCGGTAGGGTTCGTCCGGACGAACTTTTTAACCACTCATTCATCATTTGGAAGAAGGCCCCTCGGGCCTCTCCTCCTTGGCTTATAATGGCTGGCCTATTTTCTGTTCCAGCTAGCACCGTCCCTTTAGCAAGAGCTGGTGTGTTACTTTCTACATCGTCTGCCTTAGCTCTATCAGGATCCATTTACTATAAGAAAACACATTTTGTAACACCCTTAACCCGTAACCGTCACCAGTATAGGGTTACAAGGTGTTGCTCATCAATCATAACTTTCACACATTCAAGAGCAAGCAAATAATGTAGGTTCTTTATTCACTAAGTGTTAATGGATCTCAAAGAAACCTAAAGCATTTGGACCATGTCCGAAATCACTACATGCAATCAAGAATCATCAACAATTGATCGAACATAAACATGCACATGTTGCAGCTCATTGCTTAATATTTGGTAGCAAGTATACATGTAATCTTATTAATTTATAAGTTTAAAATTTGATTTATCAATATGCTTAAAGCCAATTTCATCTCATGTAAGAATTAATACTATTCATTTGGTAATTTAATTAAGCTCTAGCTGAATATAAAGTCATCCTATACTAGTGAATTCAATGGTTATTACTTGTAACAAAATCAAGTTAACCATAGTGAAAGTTTACCAATTGAGCAACCACATAACTTCATCAACCATACATACATACTTAGCAATTAGGCAAGCCATTTTCGCATGGCTATATATATATACATACAATTTCAAAACATCATTTGATTCAAAAAGGAGGTAAGCCTATACGTGCCATCTTCAAAATATAGTCTATCAAAAATACCAAAAATAGGGTTGATAGTGTGGATGACTTTGAGCTTGAATCCCCGAGCCCGTAGCTTCAAATGACATCTATAAAACAGAATAACAAAGACACTCGGAGTAAGCTAATTAGCTTAGTAAGTCTTAAGTGAATTAAACAACTTAACTTAATTTGAACAAATTAAGCATAATATACGAAATTTAATGGTAACCAAATCCATCATTTGGCCGAATGCACATAGCCACATTGCACATATTTTCAACCACATCATATATGAACACAACATATCTTCCATTTATATAATTTCCCAAAGGTCGAATATACCTAATCACATAAATGCACTATTGGTAAGTCACTCGATTAACTTCTAATTCATATAAACATGAACATGATCAAAATCCAATTCGAATCATTTTCACATAAATATGTAAGTATCACATACCTGGGTTACTTAACATGAAATACGAATTCACTTTGTTCATCTTAGCACAGGATCTCGTAGGATTATACTTTCATTAAATTCATCGGCTCTTGGCCTGCTAGGTATAAAACCCGAGTTTCGTCACTGGCTCAAAGCCTTCTAGACTTTTTAAGTCTGAAATTACTTCACCGGCATTATGCCTGCTAGGCTCAAGGCCCGATATCATTTCACCGGCATTGCGCCTGCTAGGCTCAAGGCTTGATATCATTTCGCTGGCATTGTGCTTGCTTGGTAAAAACCCTAAATCATATCACTAGCATATTGCTTGCTAGGTTTATAACCTAAATCACATCACGGGCATATTGCCTGCTAGGTTTATAACCTGAATCACATCACTGGCATATTACCTGCTAGGTTTATAACCTGAATCACATCACTGGCATATTGCCTGCTAGGTTTATAACTTGAATCACATCACGGGCATATTGCTTTGAATCATTTCGCACACTTAGTGCCCCAACAACCGATCTCGCACACATAGTGCTCGGTTAAAGAATACACACACAGTGCCTCTATTCATTTGCACACATAGTGCTCATTTCCACTTGTTATTACCCATCAAAATGACTTAACCAAGTCTATAAAACATTATATGTATATAACATTATCAAAGCATACTACCATCTGGCTGAATATACGAAATTTCATATAAACACCTATAACAGGTCATCTAATTAACTTCGAATTCATGTAGTTATGCACATTTTAATATTTCAATTTCCAACTCAAATTCACCCAAAATGAACTAGAATAAAATACCATTTATCATATGTTCGATTCACATCAATCATCAAATTCATTTAATTCTCATGTACATAATTAGGTTATACATACCTAAATAATATAATTTATGGAACAAATCCACATATCGTATTAGCACATAACCTTATAGCACCATACTTTTAATAGTTCACCAGCTTAACGCTTGCTAGGCCAAAGCCCGAATGTCACATTACAATAACCAAACACTTATCATTTCGTACCTTATTAATCTGCTTTTCACATTTGTATATATATTTATATATATATACATAGTCGAACGTATAATTATACACAAAGGTTCCCATCCTTTTAATATATCACATACAGTATAGTTCACTCTTCAAAATTTATCTTTAAACACATCGTATCATCACATCCATTTCAAATTAGATCTACAAGTCGCATTCGACTTATAGCCTTAAATCAATACTCATTTAGCATATTGATTATATAAAATTAATAGTATCTTTGGTATATTTATTAAATTCATAAGCATACAAAAGAATTAAACTTAATCACTTAAAAACTTACCTCAAGGGTCGTCGAACAATTACGGATCGGTTAATCAATTAGTTTTGCCTTCCCTCTATCCGAGTTTGGCTCTCTTTGCTCTTGAGCTAAAATTAAGACAATCAACTTACTAAGTCATTTAATCTATTTTATTTTTCATTCGGCACTTATGCTATAATCATAGCTAATATCAATTTCTAATATAAAACAATAATTTCATACCCTTTTTAACTATGTAATCGAAAACATTAAACCACTCAAACAACCATAACCGAATATACATAAACTCATATACATATATTCATAGATCAACTTTAATATTTCATACTTATAAATATAAAGTAGCCGAATATACATATGTTTATACCAAAGTATCATACACTATTAAAATCATTTTATCAATCCATAAAGCCGAATGTTTAAACATTTGTTTACAAATACTCAGGTATTAAATCTTAATACCACATGATTGCACTTAACTTATGGCCGAATATACTTCACAATTACTCACAAATTCAAATTAACATTATATATATTTTATCACATATCAAATAATTCACTTACCTTAACACATATATACCACATAGCCGAATGCACATATAACCTTTAGGAAAATTACAAAATTTACACTTTAATAAATTATACATATATCAATAGGCCAAATATCCATTAAATAAATATTTGCAAAATTCATTAACACATTCGGCATTGCTAAAAATTTCTCAATTTACCAATAATGACCGAACATCATTTATTCTTTAAAACCATATATATATATATATATGTATCAAAATTAACAGCTCCACAACTCATATTACAACCATTTCTACTTCAAAACACTAAAACACTACCCATCTTTATACTTATCATCTAACCATCTCACATTTAAAATCATCCAACAATTATTCTTGATACATATAAGCCATAGCCGAATAGTCCTTTACACATACCATCTAAATTTACAGTTTGATTAAACCGTTTATTGACACAAACACATTCAGCCATATATGCATAATTAAACATTCAATTATCCTTTTCTCAAATCACTCACATGGCAAACATTCATTTTCCAACATTTTAATACTCAACATTTGCTCAATTCATTACTCAAGTTCAAATTCGGCTAACACACATATAAATACTAACAATTAGACATTAGCTTTGCATTTCACCAATTAGTCGATTGCTATTAAACAACTAAGCCATAAATATTCAATTTTTACCAAGCTCAATTTATCTATTCTCAACCCTCAATACACAAAAGCATCAAACCACATCAAAGAAATGCAAACATCCATGGCCAGATGCATGACTTCAATCAATTAACAAAATTGAGTTATGGGCTAGTTAAATCACTTAATAAGAATCTCAAATTCACATAAATTACAAAAATTTACAAAAAAATCTTACCTTAATCGAGATTGATAAGAACCGAACACCACACTTCTTCTTCTTTTAAGCAATCGGTAATAACAAAGCAAACAAAAAAAAATAATGCATGTTTGCTTTATGTTCTTTTTATTCTATAACATATATCACCTATTATTAATTTACTTTACTACCCATCACTAAACACATGTGAAAGCCATTTCCAAGTGGCTTTTCTGTCCATCCATATAAATATACTTTGTTTTTATCACCAAAATTCATAATAATTAATAAATTCACATTTCATGTTATATAATGCATATATATATATCATGCGTATAATAATATTTTATCTACTCCACTACCGTACATCACATTTCAAATGGCTTAATTACCATTCAAGTCCCTATGATTATAGAAACATGACACCTTAGCATTTTCATTAAAGCACACATATAATTTACTTGATGCAATTTAGCCCTTTCTTACTAATTAAGCACCCAAACTCTAAAATTTCGAATTCAAACTTTAATATATCTAAGCATGCACATTCAAAACACCGAGAAATAATAATTAAAAATTTTTCTGACTCAGTTTCGTGGTTCCGAAACCACTTTTCCGATTAGGGCCAAAATCGGGCTGTCACACATTTAAACTATCAGGAGTCGTCACACTATCATATCTCAAATACACATAAGTATGGCATGTATAGCTAGACTCGTGCATATGCTAGGTTAGTCCTAGAATCGACTAAACACTAGCTCTGATACCACTGAATGTAACACCCCTTACCGTGTCCGACGCCGGGATGGGGTACGAGGCATTACTGTACTTAACTTGCTCGAATGTATAAAATCGAATCATAAAATTTCATTTCTATTTAAAAACTTTCTATACATCCTCTTAAAAACCTTATCATAGGCCTACGAGGCCCAAAACATACATCAGAAGTGGCTCGAAATCAATCCGGGAACTTTCGGGCAATTAGAAATTTTTTTACCAAAACAGGGTCACACGCCCGTATGAGGTGGGACACGCCCGTGTGGGTAGGCCATGTGGTCACACATGCCTATGTCCCTAGCCTGTGCAGAATTTATTTTTAAATTCGAACCTACAAGGGTTTTCACATGGCTTGGCACAAGCTCCTGTCCATAGCCCGTGTCCTTCACAGGGCCACGATACGCCTGTACCTTAGCCCGTGAGTGAAAACCTAGACATTCTGTTTATGACATCAGCATGCAATTTTGGGCACACGGCCAACCACACGCCCGTGTGCTAGGCCGTGCCCTCCACATGGTTGAGACACACAGTCGTGTCTCGGCCCGTGTGTTCACTATTGGGCATTTTGTTTTGCATAACTTAGATGCAGGGGACACATGGCCTATCAACAAGCCTATAGGGCTGATCGTGTGTCAGACATGGCCTAAGCGCATGCTCGTGTGCCCACCTGTGTGAACAAATATAGGTTATTTTTCAAGCCTTTTACCACCCTGGAATGTAACACCCTTTCCCGTAACTATCGCCGGAATAGGAAAAGAGCATTACCGGACATATACTCATACTGAACCAATAAAATTTTGAACTTTTTAATCTTTAACCATCATGTATTTTCAATCATCAAAGCATACTTCAAATGATCGTAAAATGATGCATATAACTATTGAGGATCAAATTGAAAACATAGTAAAAGATAGGAAAATAATCATAAATTTTCAAGTTAGGGACACACGGCCGTGCCCCTTTACCCGTGTTCTCTCACACGGTCGTGGCTATCTAACACGGCCAAATCACGTAACCCGTGGTCGAATCTGACTTACCTCACACGGCTACTAAACACGCCCGTGTGTCTAGGCCGTGGTTAAAACTGTCCTAGCCACACGGCTACCAGACACGCTCGTGTGTCTAGGCCATGTGCAAGACTGTCCAAAAACGTTTAAGGTGCAGGGGACACACGGTCAAAATACATGCCCGTGTCCCCTGGCCGTGTGGCACAAATATAGGCTTGATTTAAGCCAATTTGTCACCCAAAATGGGTCATTCCCTACGAGTTAATAACCACCACATTTCATACCAATATTGGCAACCAAAACATACAAGTTCAAGCATAATATGAACCTATAATCATCATGATATATTGCATCAACTAAGCATTATGATTCAACGGCTAACAACCTCATTAATGAGCTCATTTATCAACATTTCATTTCTTACCATATCAGCTCATATATCCATCTTGATCATATAGTTTACCATATGCACATATAATCAAAAAGAAACAATCTCAAAATACTTAATTACATATGTATAAGCCAAGCCACATCTCATTGCTTGATCATTTACCCAAACATACCATATTCACTAAATAACTAGTCTATACATGCCATGACCATTTCATTTACAAAAGGTTCAAAAGTACCAAAGCTTGATAGATAGTGTGATGACAATCTCTGACTCGTCCGATTATCGAGCTAGCTTCCGAATCTATAAGACAGTGAAAGAAATAAATGGGTAAGCTTCTAAAGCTTAGTAAGCTTGTAAAACTTAGAATTTAACTTACCAATTCATTAAGGTAATCCCTATATATACAAGTAAGGCCAATTCTATTCATATGCTCTTGTAGCCTATTTCACAAACTCACAGAAGTTAGTTTATAAGACTTCGCATACCATCTTATACAAGAGTTTACCATATAATTCATATCCATTAGCACATATAAACATCATAATTCATATGACATATAATGCATTACTTTCATAATCTCATGTAACATATAAATCATATGAGTTGGATCATACCTTTCATGTAGTTCATATAACAGGTATCATATATACTTATATCTATATCATCTTGTAATTCATGTAACTTATATTGGTATTGCCCGTTGAACCTATAAGAATATCGAGGATACCCGGGTGATACACACACAGTGTATATACATATAACCTGAAATCCGTCAATATGTCATGTATGCTCTTACAAGTCTGTAAGGTAAGCCTCAACGGTTGAACATGTAATCCCGAAGGATGAATGGTAAGCCCGTAGGCTGAACGGTGAGTTCGAAGACTAAACATGTGATCCCGAATGATGAACGTGTAGCTCATGAGCACGTGGTGAGTCCGCAACAAATGTAGGAGCTCAAACCACCCTGTAGCCCTAGTGACATGTCACTTGTATCCCTACGACTTCTACGGTTCTAACGGGGCTCGGTATCCATGTATCACTTATAACATTTAACATTTCCATTCCAAATCACATGTATATACTCAATAGGCAATCCAATTCAGCAACTTTATACATCCACATAATCATTACACAACATTTATAAGCATTTATAAGGTAAATTCAAATTCTACGAACTTACCTCGTAATCCCGATATCTACTCGTCTGTTTTTCGTTTTCCACGATCAAGTTCCGGGATTCGATCGTCTTTATCTATATTAATACAAATTTAAGCTATTTACTAACTCACATATTCAATTCAATCCAAAAACATATATTTTGATATATTTGCAATTTAGCCCCTATATTTTTGACACTTTGCAATTTAGTCCTTCTATCACAAAAATGACAAATTACACAATCAATCCCCCAATTCACCATAACCAAATATTCAAGGGACTTATACAAGCATATATCTTTCAATTAATCACAATTTAACCACAAAAAATTCTACCTTTTTATAATCAAATCCTCAAAACTCATTTTCATCAAAACTTACTTTAAAATTCTTGTATATTTCCACATAATATTCTATAATTCATCAAAATCCATCAAAATAACATGAATTCATCAATGGCATTTTTCAAATACATGTTCAAAATCAGAAATTGAGGTACGGTTCGACTAGTATACGAAGCAACGATCACAAAAACGTAAAAATTATCGAAAACGGAACAAAAACGAACCTTGAATTGAAGCTCAAAGTGACCGAATGTTAAAAGCTTGAAAACCCTTAATATTTTGATGAAGAATCGGTAAAGGAACAAATGAAAATGAGTATTATTTTATTTTATTTAATCTATTATAACATATATTAATTAAAAACCAAAACTAACCTTTATAATATCATTTATAAAACCATAATAGTAAGGACATATGTGTCCATTAGCTTTAGAAAAGGTAAAATAACCATTTAAGGCCTTCCATTTAAAAAGCTATCATCAAATAAGCCATTTATGAAATAGAACTCCTATTTATCGCTTTATGCGATTGAATCCTTTTTATCAAATTAACCGATCAGACAGTAAAATTTCAATACGAAACTTTCACACCCTATACCTATCATGCCATAAAACATATTAAAGCATTTAAAATAATATTTTGACTCGGTTAAGTGGTCCCGAAACCACTCGTTCCGGCTAGGGTATAAAGTGGGCTATTACAACTCTCCCCCCTTTAGGGATTTTCGTCCCCGAAAATCTTACCAGTGAACAGGTTAGGATATTGCTTTCGCACATATTCCTTGAGTTCCCATGTAGCTTCCTCTATTCCTGTTTACACCAGAGAACTTTTACAAGTGCTATACGCTTATTTCTCAACTTTTTGATTTCTCGAGCCAGAATGCTAATCAGTTCTTCACTGTACGATAAATTGGACTGTATCTCTACATCAGTGGGAGAAATGATATGAGATGGATCAGATCGGTATCGACGAAGCATTGAAACGTGAAATACATTTTGAATCTTTTCAAGTTCAGCTGGTAACGATAGTCGATAAGCTACAGGTTCAATTCGTTCCATAATTTCATACGGCCTGATAAAACGAGGACTTAGCTTTCCTTTTCTGCCTAAACGAATAATTTTCTTCCACGGTGATACTTTTAGAATTACTCTATCTCTGACCTGAAACTCTATTTCTTTTCGTTTCAAATCAGCATATGATTTCTGTCTGTCTGAAGCTGCTTTCAAACTGTTGGGTATCATTTTCACTTTTGCTTCTATATCTCGGATTAAATCAACCCCGTGTAACTTTCTCCCACTCAATTCTGTCCAATACAGTGGTGTTCGACATTTACGACCGGATAATGCTTCATATGGAGCCATTTTTAAACTCGTCTGAAAACTGTTATTGTATGCAAACTCTATCAGAGGTAAGTATTTCTCCCAATTACTTTCAAATTCAAGAATACAACACTGTAACATGTCTTCCAGAATCTGAATAACTCTTTCAGACTGATCGTCGGTCTGGGGATGGAATGCTGTACTGAAACTCAATTTCGTTCCCAAAGCCTCTTGAAACTTCTTCCAGAATCTCGAGGTAAACCTCGGATCTCTATCAGACACAATGGATAATGGTATACCATGCAATCGCACAATCTCAGATAAATATAATTCCGCTAATCTACCCAGAGAATAGTCGGTACGTACAGGTATAAAATGTGTAGATTTCGTCAATCTGTCAACGATAACCCAGATTGCATTTTTCTTCTTCGGAGACAGAAGTAGTACAGATACAAAATCTATAGTGACTCTGTCCCATTTCCACTCCGGAATCATAATAGGCTGTAATAAACCTGACGGTACCTGATGTTCAGCTTTAACTTGCTGGCAGATCAAACAGTTCGATACGAATTCTGATATGTCACGTTTCATTCTTGACCACCAGTATTGCTGTTTCAAATCATTATACATCTTAGTGCTACCCGGATGAACTGAAAATCGACTGTCATGAGCTTCATGCAAAACTTTCTGAATGAGTTCACTATCTTTCGGTATACAGATTCTATGTCGGAACATTAAACAATCATTATTCCTTATAGAAAAGTCAGAATCAGAATTAGACTCACAGTGAAGTCGTTTAGCTTGTAGTTTGGAATCAGTCCTTTAAGCTTCACAGATTTGCTGTAGAATCAACGGTTTAGCCTTTAGCTCGGCTAATATATATCCATCATCACATGACATCATTTGAGTACCCAAAACCCATAAAGCAAACAGAGATTTTCAACTTAACACATCAGCTACAACATTAGCTTTTCCTGGATGATAATAAATTACAAAATTGTAGTCTTTTAGTAATTCAAGCCATCTCCTTTGTCGCATATTCAATTCTTTCTGTGACATCAGATACTTCAGACTTTTATGATGGGTAAAAATTCTACATTTTTCTCCATATAAGTAATGCCGCCAAATCTTTAATGCAAAGACTATAGCAGCTAACTCAAGATCATGCGTCGGGTAATTCTTCTCGTGCGGTTTTAACTGTCGGGAGGCATAAGCTATGACTTTCCCATCTTGCATCAATACACAACCCAGTCCGATAATAGATGCATCACTGTATATAACAAATTCTTTACCAGGTTCAGGTTGAACTAAAACCGAAGCTTCTGTTAATAGGGCTTTCAACTGTTCGAAACTCTGCTGACATTTATCAGTCCACTCGAACTTTACATCTTTTTGTAGTATTCGAGTCAACGGTACTGCAATTATCGAGAATCTTTTAAAAAATCTTCGGTAATATCCTGCTAATCCCAGAAAACTTCTAATCTCAGATACATTTCTCGGGGGTTTCCAGTCTATAATAGCAGATATTTTACTAGGATCTACTCTGATGCCTTCCGTAAAAACAATGTGACCCAAAAATCTGACTTCTCGAAGCCAGAATTCACATTTGCTGAATTTGGCAAACAACTGTTTATCTTTCAGAATCTGTAACACAATTCTCAGATGTTTAGTATGCTCTACTTCATCACGTGAATAGATCAGAATGTCATCAATGAATACGACAACGAATCTGTCTAAATACGGCCTGAATACACGGTTCATCAAGTCCATAAACACTGCAAGTGCATTTGCTAAACTGAAAGGCATGACCAGAAACTCATAATGTCCGTATCGTGTTCTGAAAGTAGTTTTCGGTATATCTAAATCTTTTACTCGTAACTGGTAATAACCCGATCTCAAATCAATCTTTGAAAATATAGTAGCTCCTTTTAACTGATCAAACAAATCATCAATTCATGGAAGAGGATATTTATTCTTCACGGTTACTTTATTCAACTATCGGTAGTCAATTCACATTCTCATTGATCCGTCTTTCTTTTTCACAAATAATACGGGAGCACCCCAAGGTGAAAAGCTCAGTCTCGCGAAACCTCTATCCGTCAATTCTTGTAACTGTGCGTTCAGCTCTTTTAATTCAGTCAGTGCCATTCTGTACGGAGCTATCAATATCGATGTAGTGCCCGGTAACAATTCAATACCGAATTCAACTTCTCTAATCGGCGGTAAACCCGGTAATTTTTTCGAAAAAACATCTAAAAACTCACAAACAACTGGTACAGACTCAATTTTCGATTCTGACATGCTAGAATTCATTACATATGCTAGATATGCATCATATCCTTTTCTAACATACTTCTGAGCTCTCATAGCAGAAATCACTATCGGTAATTCATTCAAATCATTTGATTCAATCCGAAGAACCTCACCATTCTAACATTTCAATTCTATGATCTTACTTCAACAATTCACAATAGCCTCATGCGCATTTAGCCAATCCATACCCAGTATTACATCGAACTCGTAAAAACGGAGGAGCATCAGATCAGCCGGAAGACAATATCCCCGAGTCATCAACGGACATTTCTTACATATTTTATCAACTAACACAGACTTTCCTAACGAATTCAATACTTTAACTACACATTCAGTAGACTCAACATGTAAATTCTTTTCAAACACTAATTTCATACATATATATGAATGAGTTGATCCAGGATCTATCAACGCAACAATATCAGTGTTATAGAGAGAAAAAGTACCGGTAATAACATCAGGTGACGAGGCATCCTCGCGTGCACGTATTGCGTAAGCTCTCGCAGGAGTACGCATATTAGATTTCCCATTAGCATCTCTCGCCACATTGCGATTTCCACTTTGATTCCCAACATTTCGAGACGGTCTACCTCTCGATGCATCATTATTTATCTTAGTCGTTTGTTCTTTATCAGCTATAGATCTTTCAGGACAATCACGCAAGTATTGATCTAAC
The DNA here is from genome assembly GCA_020496765.1 of Gossypium stocksii. Taxonomy (NCBI): domain Eukaryota; kingdom Viridiplantae; phylum Streptophyta; class Magnoliopsida; order Malvales; family Malvaceae; genus Gossypium; species Gossypium stocksii. The sequence goes on from CM035624.1 coordinate 27,856,755, forward strand.
AATCCACATCGAAAATAGGCCCTGTTTATCAGTCGACACTCTCCAAAATGCCTTCCGTTACAATGTTTGCACTCTGGTCTAGGGGTCCTCACACTACCCGTACTAGCTACAGAAGTCGTCTGAGGTTCGAATGAGAAGACTTAACGCTAAATCCTTTTATCTCTTGGATCCAGATTGATACGGTTTACCCGCAAACCTCTTTCTAGCCTCTCTGAATTTGAAATCTGCTTTTCTCATTTCTTTAGCAAGCTCTTTGGCTTTATAGGCCCGGTCAACGAGAACTACAAACTCTTTTAGCTCAAGTATTCTGACTAATATTTGAATTTCTTCATTTAGCCCATCTTCGAACCTTTTACACATTATTGCTTTGGTAGAAACACATTTGCGAGCATATTTGTTGAGTCGCACAAACTCTCTCTCGTATCCAGTTACAAACATTCGGCCCTGTTTTAGCTCTAGAAACTCTTTTCTTTTTTGATCGATGAATCGTTGACTAATGTATTTCTTCCTGAATTTCGTCTGAAAGAAATTCCAATCGACTCGTTCTCATGGTACAACTGAGGTCAATGTATTCCACCATTGATATGCTGAATCCTAAAGCAAAGAAATAGCACATCTCAAACACTCATCAGGAGTACAGGCCAGTTCGTTAAAAACTCTGATCGTATTCTCAAGCCAGAATTCGGCCTTCTCAGCATCATCATTTGCAAAGCTCTGAACTCTTCTGCACCATATTTTCGTATCTTGTCAACAGGAGGTCTGGTCAATCTCAGAGGATCCATAACTCGCACATTTTCAAGGTTCGGTTGAGGGACTTGAGGGGGTGGAGGTTGTGGAGCAGCCGGGTTTGCTCGCACAAACTCACTAAACCATCCAGACATCATTTGGAAGAGAGCTTGTTTAATTTCTTCCTGATTGGCCGCAGCAGGGCCCGATTCAGAAGGCATAGCCCATTGAGCGGGTGCTGGCGCAATACTTTCAACATCATCAGCTAAAGCTCAATTCAGATCCATTACTATATAAAACAGATTTTAGAGGATGTCAGGAGATATCACACTATCACATTTCATGTACATGGCATGTATAGCTAGACTTATACCACTACGGTAGTCCTAGAATCAACTAAACCGTAGCTTTGATACCAACCAAATGTAACACCCCTTTCTCGTAACCATCGCCGGAACAGGAAAGGAGCATTACCGGACATATACTCATACTGAACCAGTAAAATTTTGAACTTTTTAATCTTTGACCATCATGTATTTTCAATCATCAAAGCATACTTCAAATGATCGTAAAATGATGCATATAACTATTGAGGATCAAATTGAAAACATAGTAAAAGATAGGAAAATAATCATAAATTTTCAAGTTAGGGACACACGGCCGTGCCCCTTTGCCCGTGTTCTCTCACACGGTCATGGCTATCTAACACGCCCAAATCACATAACCTGTGGTCGAATCTGACTTACCTCACACGACTACTAAACATGCCCGTGTGTCTAGGCCGTGGTCGAAACTGTCCTAGCCACACGGCTACCAGACAAGCACGTGTGTCTAGGTCGCGTGCAAGACTGTCCAAAAACGTTTAAGGTGCAGGGGACACACGGTCAAAATACACGCCCATGTCCCCTGGTCGTGTGGTACAAATATAGGCTTGATTTAAGCCAATTTGTCACCCAAAATGGGTCATTCCCTACAAGTCAATAACCACCACATTTCATACTAATATTGGCAACCAAAACATACAAGTTCAAGCATAATATGAACCTATAATCATCATGATATCTTGCATCAACTAAGCATTATAATTCAACGGCTAACAACCTTATTAATGAGCTCATTTATCAACATTTCAATTCTTACCATATCAACTCATATATCCATCTTGATCATATAGTTTACCATATGCACATATAATAAAAAAGAAACAATCTCAAAATACTTAATTACATATGTATAAGCCAAGCCACATCTCATAGCTTGATTATCTAGCCAAACATACCATATTCACTAAATAACTAGTCTATATATGCCATGACCATTTCATTTACAAAAGGTTCAAAAGTACCAAAGCTTGATAGATAGTGTGATGACAATCTCTGACTCGTCCGATTATCGAGCTAGCTTCTGAATCTATAAGACAGTGAAAGAAATAAACAGAGTAAGCTTCTAAAGCTTAGTAAGCTCGTAAAACTTAGAATTTAACTTACCAATTCATTAAGGTAATCCCTACATATACAAGTAAGGCCAATTCTATTCATATGCTCTTGTAGCCTATTTTACAAACTCACAGAAGTTAGTTTATAAGACTTCGTATACCATCTTATACAAGAGTTTACCATATAATTCATATCCATTAGCACATATAAACATCATAATTCATATGACATATAATGCATTCACTTTCATATATCTCATGTAACATATAAATCATATGAGTTGGATCATACCTTTCATGTAGTTCATATAGCAGGTATCATATATACTTATATCTATATCATCTTGTAATTCATGTAACTTATATCGGTATTGCCCGTTGAACCTATAAGAATATCGAGGATACCCAGGTGATACACACACAGTGTATATACATATAACCTAAAATTCGTCAATATGTCATGTATGCTCTTACAAGCCTGTACGGTAAGCCTCAAAGGTTGAACATGTAATCCCGAAGGATGAACGGTAAGCCCATAGGCTGAACGGTGAGTCCGAAGACTGAACATGTGATCCCAAAGGATGAACGTGTAGCTCATGAGCACGTGGTGAGTCCGTAACAAATGCAGGAGCTCAAACCACCCTGTAGCCCTAGTGGCATGTCACTTGTATCCTTACAACTTCTACGGTTCTAACGGGGCTCAGTATCCATGTATCACTTGTAACATTTAACATCTCCATTCCAAATCACATGTATATACTCAATAGGCAATCCAATTCAGCAACTTTATACATCCACATAATCATTACACAACATTTATAAGCATTTATAAGGTAAATTCAAATTCTACGAACTTACCTCGTAATCCCGATATCTACTCGTCTATTTTCTGTTTTCCACGATCAAGTTCCAAGATTCGATCGTCTTTATATATATTAATACAAATTTAAGCTATTTACTAACTCACATATTCAATTTAATCCAAAAACATATATTTTGATATATTTGCAATTTAGCCCCTATATTTTTGACACTTTGCAATTTAGTCCTTCTATCACTAAAATGACAAATTACACAAGCAATCCCCCAATTCACCATAACCGAATATTCAAGGGACTTATACAAGCATATATCTTTCAATTAATCACAATTTAACCACCAAAAATTCTACCTTTTTATAATCAAATCCTCAAAACTCATTTTCATCAAAACTTACTTTAAAATTCTTGTATATTTCCACATAATATTCTATAATTCTTCAAAATCCATCAAAATAACATGAATTCATCAATGGCATTTTTTCAAAGACATGTTCAAAATCAGAAATTGAGGTACGGGTCGACTAGTATACGAAGCAACGATCACAAAAACATAACAATTATCGAAAATGGAACAAAAACGAACCTTGAATTTTAACTTACGTAATCAATATTAGCCCATTTCCAAATGCCATTACAACTTAACTTACGTAACATCAATAGCCAACACATTTGGCTACCCAAAATGAAAAATATCAAAATGACCAAGTTTTCTATACATGCCCTACTCAAATTAACTAACTATACTGTACGAAAATGGACGGCTTGATAGTGTGACTTCGAGTTTCGACTTTTAACGATCCCCAAGCTAGCTTGGCAAGACTACAAGGAAAAGGGAAAAGAAAGGGAGTAAGCATAATTGCTTAGTAAGTTGCATGAAATAAAATAACAACATAAATCATGAAATAAACATTCAAGTAAGGTATCATGAAACGTTATATAATTTCTTTACACAATAACATGGCTTATTCATGCTCTTTCTTACCGAAACATTCATATCATTTCGTATTCTTACTCATGCTTTTCTCACCGTCATACTCATATCGTTATGCGTTCATTTTCTCGTAACTTAGTCACATACACCTGTATCACTCATCACAAAACTTTAGTCTTCTCGTTAAAATCATTAACTTGAATACTTTTCCCGTTAAATTACCTAGAATATCGAAGGATATCCAAAATGTCATTCTCATGGTAAGATGCCAAAGCTATATTCCAGATATGGTCTTACATGGGATCTCAAGTCAATGCCGAAGTCATATCCCATATATGGTCTTACATGAGATCTCATATCAACGTCGATGCCATATCCCAGACATGGTCTTAGATAGATCGTAATCTGATGCCAATGCCATGCCCCAGACATGGTCTTATACGGGATCACTCTTAGATGCTAACGCCATGTCCCAGACATGGTCTTATAGGGGATGTAACACCCTAATTTTTGGGACTTTTTGGGGTTTCTATGATTTTTGGTTAATTCTTAAATTTTTGTGTTTTGACTGTGTAAATTAAATTCTAATATGGTAGTGGGCCTCTAGAAGGCCCAAGCTTAGGTTGAAACCTGACAGATCTAGTAAATTTTAATTTTAAAGAGAATGGGGGTTTCTGGTGAAGAGGGCTTTTAAGATTAAAGTAAGCAAAATGGATCACAAAAGAGCCCTTAGCAGAGTGGCTAAGTGACGCCACTAAGGAGTTATGAAAGTGGCGTGTTGGAGTTAGGGGGAGCCTAGGTTTGAGTCACAAGGTAAGTTAATTAAGGTGTTTTATTTTTGTGCACAGGAAGGTTAAGTATTGGACTTCAGGTAAAACTCTATCAAGAAGAGTTTGAATGTGTCAAAGGAGTAAGTTGAGGGGTGATAAGGGGAGCAAAAGTAGGAGCTGATCAGGGGACTTGGTGTTGGCTGAATGTTGGACTCTTGAGGAGCAAGAGTTGGCCGGCCAAGGGTCTTTAGTGAAGCAAATCGGCTAGGGGGTTTGGGGATTTTGCAATTTTAGCTTTAGGGGTAGTTGTGCCAAATTCTCTTTTGATCTTCTTGGGTTTTCGTTTTGGCTTTCTTTTGCTTAGCTGAATAAGGTAAAGTGCCTTAGGGTTAATTCTCTTTTCCTTCCATTTTGGTAGAAGCCAAGCATAGGTCTCCCAAAATACCTCCCTGTGCCGTTTTCCCCTATCAAAACCGATTGCCTACTTTCCTTCTTCACTAATCTCTTCTCCTCTTTTCTTTTATCCCATCTTCTTCTTCTGTCATCTGTATCTCTTCCTCTTCATCTTGTTCTCGCTTAGATAGTCACAGAAGCCTTAAGCAAAACCTCCCATTATCGATTTCCCTTGTTGACCAAAACCATTGAAACCAAATCCCGAAACTTTGTGTTCTCATTGTCGATTTCTTTTTAGCTGAATCTACCCTACTCATATTTCTCTTCTACTTCTTTTCTTCCTTTTCTTTGTCAATCTTTCTCAAAAATCAAGTCAACTGAATACCTTGTGGAGCCAAATCTCATCTTTTTCTTTCAAGAACCAAAAACCTTCATACCTGTGATCTTAAAGCAGAATAGTAGTTCACATTTATCTCTTCTCGTGGTTGCAAGTGGAACTACCATAGATTGGGGTTTAGATTGGTAAGTATTTCGAGACTTTCTTTCATTAGTTATCCATGTTATAAGGCAAGAAGTTGAAACCCCTTAGGGGAGGCTAACGTTTTGGACTAAGGGCCTGTTGGCCTCTTTCTCTTATTTTGTATGTGCTAGTGTGATCAAGGGGTTGTGCAACTAAGGATTTTGAAGGCTAACACGGTTGGACATCGAGAACTAGTCCATATTCGGTAGAAAGGTAAGAACTTTAGGGACTTAGGCTATGTTGGCCGATTGGGGTAAGGTGTTTAGTGCTTGGTTTGTGTTGATATGTAATCTGACATATTAGTAATTTGATTGTAGGCTTTACGTACGGGGATCTCGTCAACGCTTTGACAGTTATCAGGTGTGTATCATACCATTGCTATAGACTAGATCGGCAAAGGCCGTAATGACCAAAAAGGTGATCGAAAAGTGACTGAAAGTGACTGAAAGGTCAGCGCTGTGAGGATCTGTGAGTATATGATTACTCTTTGATGGTTGGATCTGAAATCGTAGATGGTAGGATTGCAGAGAGTGCAATTCCGTGTGACGGGCCGAATATGGGCCGAATGGGCTTCTGAGCCCATATGGGTAATATAGTCATTAAAAGGTGTTCTGTCAGACTGTAGGAAATAATACAGTTAAAATCTGTAATCTAATCGTAAAACATGGATTAAATGGGCTTAAGATACCGATAGACACCGTAGGGCCCATTAGGGGTTTTGGGCCTAGTTGCCAAAACTGTTAAGCTAAGTTAAAATGGACTACTATGGCGATAAATAGAATAGGAGTGACTGTAATATGCGTGCAAACCCTAAAGAACTAATAAATTACTAAAATACCCCTAAGTATGGAAAATTACCATTATACCCCTAGGTGCAAAAATGACCGTTTTACCCCTAGGGTTAATTTTATCTGAGATGCATGATATTTTGATTCTATATGATGTATGCCATGACATGTATATCTGTTGCATGGGTTATGGGTTATATTGATGGAGGAAGTGTTCTGGTGGCCTCGCCACATATATATCTGTTCTGGTGGCTTCGCTACATATATATCTGTTCTGGTGGCCCCACAACATATATCTGTTCTGGTGGCTTCACCATAATATCTGTATCTGGTGACTCTGTCACAATATCTGGCAGCCTCGCTACAAATTCTGTGGTGTGTAGCGGATGGGTGGGTCGAGTAGTCTCCCTACAAGGTGTAAGGTTGGTACGGGGGTGTATGTGGATGGATTTGGGCTGGGTTCTCTGCATACATGATATATCTGTTTTGTATCTGTTATGGGCATATGGGCTTCATTTTGATTTCTGTACTGGGCCAAGGCCCAAATAAATCTGACTCTGAGGCTTGATCTATTTTGGGCTGTGGTTGGGTTATGTTACACACTGAGGTTACCAAACTCACCCTTTATTTTCATCCATGCAGGTAATCCCCAACATAGTGGGCTTGGAGCTGTGAGTGATTCGGAGTGGCCACATCATCTGCAAATTTGATTTTCATTTTTGGTTAGGTTATTTTAAATATCTTATTTTACTATTTTGGGTTTTAAGTTGTAATAAGGCCGCTCTTTAAATTTCTTTTTCTTTTGTGGTTTTATTTACTAATTTTATTTATACAGGGGACCTACAATTTCTCATATCATGACTATGGTACCCTTCGCATTCTTTTAAATTTAACCGAGATTTTTAATTTATTTCTTTCTCATTTCTCTGTAAAAATTCATGTCAATAAACTTCATAGAATATCATGAATTCATAGAATATCATCACAATAAATTTTTGTAATTCATAAAGTTAATTTATTGCATGCTACTTACCTCAGATCCAAAATTTGGGTGAATGTTCGATTTAATCCACCACATTGCTTTTTCCCCAGTTTTAGTCCGAGCATCGTGTTTCTTTATCTACCATGACAAATTAAGCTTATTTAATAATCACATTGGCTAAATAGCCCAAAATTCATACTTTGCCAAAATTTATAATTTGCCCCTAAACTTTTACATATTTACAAAATGGTCCCTAGGCTCGTATAATGAAATGCACTTATTTTCTTGGTTACCCAAGCCTAGCCGAGCTTTATTAGTGCTCATAACAGCCCATATTTCTCATCAATTCACACTTTTACTACACATTTTCTTACCTTTACAAATTAGTCATTATTAGGGATTTTCATGAAAAATCACCTAGTAAAAGATGTTTACTACACTTTAAAGTTTCATATTCTACCACTAGGCATCAAAATACTTGCACGTCATGCATGGGTATATTTTTGAACATAAACCCTAACTCAAATTAGTGGTAGAAATAACTAAATTAAGCTATGAGGATTTCAAAATACGAAGAGAATTAAAAACGGGGCTAAATTGCACTTACTAGTGAGCTTGGAAATGAAATAAACCCTAGCTATGGAGTCCCTTAAGTTTCGGTAACCTTGGGAAGAAGATGGACACAAGTTTGCTTCTTTTTCCCTTTTTATTTCATTAATTAACCAAATGACCAAAATGCCCTTATGGCCTTTGTTTAGAAAATTTTCCTTGGGCATTTTTGTCCATCAAAACATAAAATGGTCTAATTGCTAAATAAGGACCTCTAATAAATTTTCTAATGCTATTTCATCCTTAAAACTTCTAGAAACTCATATTTTGAAATTTTTGCAATTTAGTCCTAAAGGACAAATTAATCATTATTTCGTAAAAATTTCTTCATGAAATTTTCTCACTATCATGAAATGATATCATAAACTTAAAAATAATTATGAAATATATTTTTCTACTTTAGATTTGTGGTCTCAAAACCACTATTCTAACTTGGCCCTAATTCGGGCTGTTACAGTAATGCCAATTATCACCCAACCAAACCGACAACGCATTCGTCAAACACAAGTTTTAACTAGCGTTTTCATACGATAAAAGTTTCATCTGAAAATGATTGGTCACTCTTTCCTTTAAGAATGATTGAACTCATAGATTACGCAAAAGAATTCATAGTAACCATCCAGTTACATTCACAATACTCTGTTATCATTTTAATTCAATTATTACCTTATCATCACAGTTATACAATGGGCCTCGGCAAATTAACACACATATTTATGTTACGCTACTTTCCAATCACCTTATTCATAACATATCAATCATTAATTCTGTAACACCCCTATCCCGTAACCGTCGCCGAAATAGGAACGGGGCATTACTGAAAACTAAAAATTAGATTAGGACAGTAAATTTTTAAACATTTCTTGAATAAAGGTTATTCATTTACTAAAATATTTAGACACAATTAAAGTTCGAACTTAAAAACTTATACACGAAAATTCCATAAGATGCATATTCACATAACTTCTATACGAAGATCAAAGTATCATTCTACTTATTGTCCACCCTATACATGCCATAAGATAAGACCAGACACATGGTTTTCGTAATAGAAGATACTGTGACGACGTACTGACGATCCCCGAGCTGGTAGTCAGAATCCACCATCTATAAAACAAAAACACAAAACAACAGAGTAAGCTTACATAAGCTTAGTAAGTCTTAAGCGAAACATAAATCTTGTTGAATTAAAGACAACTGTCTCGTATACATAAAACTGAGTAAGGTCTCATTTGACTAATATACCTAACAAAATGTCACATAATTTAATTGACATATCTTAAATTTTGAGTTTAAAGTCACAAAATGTTTTCATTCGATGTCTTCAGTTATTCATTTCTTTTATTCGATGAAGTTGATCTAGAAATTCCTCTCAAACTATAAGTTTCAATAACCGCATCACTTAACCAATACATATATACTTTCATAGTATTGTCTAAGACGGTCGAAGATTCGCATATACATTACTTTATAAGCTTTCGATTCAACCAAATGAAAACATTTTACTTCAACCACGTGTTATTTCAATGTTTATAATCACATAGTCATATCATAATCTATCGTGAATGTATATACATATATATATATAAAAACTTAATTCCTTAATTCATAATCACATCGATGTCTTTGAGTATTTCAATATAACAAGTGTAAGTTTTACCGCATAGGTACATAAAGGAACATGCATATTCCTTATCACATATACTTAAGTTTAATGGATTACAATCATTACTTTGTATTTGCACATAACTCCTTATACAACTCATTCTCAAATTATAAGGTCTTTTTGGCCGAATATGCACTAATACATAGGATCATTTCGGCACATATACTTCATTATACAAGCATATCATTACTGAATTGGATCATTCACATTTTTATGTAATTTCATACCTCAATCGAATAGGTCATATAATCATTCCGAGATATTAACACATATCTACTTGAACCGAAATACATATTTTATGAATTAGCCATATACTTTTATACAACCATCTGAAGTAGTCGGAAACAGTACTATTTATACAATAATCAAAATTTAAGCATAGTCTAATTTACAGCTTGCATACGATACGTACCTGATAAACTTAGGGTAATGAAATCATAAATTAAGATTATTACGACAAAAATCGCGTATTTTCCCGCATGAAAGCCTTCAGGCCCTGCCCGGATACAACACTGGCACAAAGGCCCTTCGGACTAAGTTCGGATATAACCTCAGCACGTATGCCCTTCAGGACTGGGCCTGGATATAACACTAGCACGTATGCCCTTCGGGACTAGGCCCGGATATAACACTGGCACGTATGCCCTTCGAGACTAGGCCCAGATATAACACTGAAACTTTGAGCATATTTATCCATCGAGTGTACATTACACCATTCTATCACATTAGTAGACTTATGTCACATTCGGATATAAGCACCATATAAACACTATCCTTTAAATGTGAAATCTCACGAACCCATACAATTTAACAACATACTGCCATTCAAAGGTAATCCGAAGCAACATTTTCACTTATAATTATTCCCCATAGGTATAATTTATGCATCAACACCTAATCTCTCAAATCCATTTATAGACACCAAATGCATGCGGCTTATAGCCCACTTTTATTCCACATTCGGCAATTGCCTCATTTAAAAATTTTCCTATCACATTCAGCTTTCCCCACATAGTTAATAATAACTTGTATATCATATTTACCTTTGGCTTTTACTAATCACAACTTGTTTTAAATTCCTTTGTCACACAAACGACATAATATATTTCCGTCCAAATGCTCTTCGGACATCTCACCTCTTACATCTAATTCAAAATATAAGCATATTAGCTATCTTTGGCTAATAGATTCAATTCCATTCTCATTCGGCATGTTAATAACAACAACTAATAACGACATTCTTTTAGCTACTTTCATTCAAACATTAAGCAAGTCAAATTAAACTAACTCTTAAGAACTTACTTGGAAATGTCGTTGAACAATTTCGGACTTGCTACTCAACAATCTTATTTCTTCCCTTATCCGAGTTTGTCTCTCTTTGATCTCGAGCTAAATCAAACAAACTAACTTATTACATCACTTAATCGATTCTATTTTCATTCACATAATAAGCAACCAAAATGAGTTTCAAAATTAAAAATTGAATCAAGATAGACCTCAAGTTCATCCCATTGAAATATGCAAATAAATAGAATTTATATACTACCGTATTCCTCATGACCGAATATCATTTATCACATTAACACATGACTAAAAATTTAGTTATAACCTTACAAAGCCGAAAGCATAGATACCATATTAAACTCAAATATCAAATCATGATCAAAACATAAATCATAGGCTTGGCCGTACGTAGTCTCACAAAAAATTCTTGGTTCTTTTACTTATCAACTAAAACCGAATATCCTACTAAACAACCATAAAACCTGTATTTGTTCTAATTGCATATACACATTCAAACCCTTACTTTATCACAAAATTTTCCCAATTCAAGGTTTATTTTAATATGCCCAAAACCGAATATCACAAGGCTATCAAAGGACATCTTTAACTAACTATTAAGCTTTCATTGTGATTTAAAGCTTCAGCTCACATTCGGCATTTATGAATTTCTTACTAAAACACATAAGCCGATTTCAACTTATCATAATCTAAATTCCTTTTAATTTCATCATATATATATTATAAAAAAAAGATAATAATTAAACATTCTTCTCAATTATCATCTAAGGTCAAATTTCACACTTTACCATATTATGTCTTTAACTTGTTCAATAAATTTTTTTAAACAACTTAATTCATTCACTTGTCCCATAATTTGCCACTCTAAATGTAACACCCCAAACCCGGCCCAAACGTTATGGCCAAGTCTGACGTGTCACATTGAAACAAAAACACAAGTTCTGATCTTAAACCTTCCTTAAAGAATTCAATGATAATTTTTAAGAGACTAAAGTGAATGGAAGCTGTGCACCAGGTAGGTATTCGAAACAGAGGAGGTGAGCCATGAAGGCTGCTTAAGTACCAAGCTCTTGATTGGATCCAATCCTCGACATGCCCACAACCATTGCCACACTTTAGGTTGTTGATACTTTTGAAAATATCTCGAGATGGAGTATGTTCAAGGTGATGTCTTAGTTAAAATGTTGTATTTATCTCTGTATGATTTGAAAACCGAGAGTTGTTTAAAAACGTAACCTAGATCTAGCCCATTTTAAGATATAAATAATAACGCAGATTTCAAAGTTCAAAACCAACCAAATCCAGAAAGAAATTAGTTAAAATGGCCTTATTACAACCCAAAAATAGATAATAATATTTAAATAAAACTTTTAAAAGAACGTCCAACTGAACATCATGGCCACTCTGAATTCCCACCGGCTCCAAGTCTCCACATTAAGGTTCACCTGCAAGGTTGAAGAAGGGGGGTGAGTTTGGAACTCAGTGTATAACAAGCCCTTTCAGAGCCCAAATCCATACATGTACAAGCTCAATTTTCAACATACACTGGGCCGAAGCCTTTCGGTTAACTGTTACTGGGCCGAAGCCTTTATATTACTCATATCGCTAGGCCAAAGCCTTTCTGTAAACAGTATGGCCCATAGGCCCATTTCAATATTACATAACTCAAACCGTACATGTATGCAAAAACCCATTTGGGGAGACTACTCAACCCTCCATCCGCTACTCTCCACCCGTACCAACCAAACTCTCCATGTGGGGAATAACTCAATCCACCCAACCAAACTCTCCACTGGCAGCATAGCTGCTTAATCATATAACTGGAGGCCAAGCCTCTTTTAATAACTGGGGCAAAAGCCCTTTTCGGTAAACTGGGGCAAAGCCCTTTATCACTTCCTCCATCATATAAAACCCAACCCATGCATATAATGAATCAAATAGTGCATATCATGTTCATGTCATAGCATATCATGTGCATATCATGTCATAGCATGTAAAACAACAGTATCAAAGTCATCATAAACATATTACAACCCTAGGGGTATAATAGTCATTTTTACCTAGGGGTAAAATAGTCATTTTCATGTTTTAAGGGGTAATTACGTAATTTTATCCATTATTAGGGTTTTCCATGCTTATTCATCAATTCCAAGTGTTTAAACAGTAGTTTTTAGCCTATTATAGCGCATTCAAGTTATTGGGCCCAAAACCCCTAATGGGCCCTTCGTAGCCGATTTAGTCATTTAGGTCCTTTTTAGCCTAAGTTACGCAACGGTACTAAAAATTTAACATGCAATTCAATCAGATTCCATTTTTACCAATTTTTACCCAAATGGGCCCACAAGCCCATTGGGCCCTATTTTAGCCCATCGAGGCCTAACGTACCAAACTGCACGAAACCGTGCTCTTACCTGTTCCATCACTCTCGTTTACTGTGTTCATCGCAATTGAACTCATCCACACATCATCTCGTATTTACAAGTTACATCAACAACATAATCTGATGTTTCGGCTTTTATGCAACATGAACCTAGGATATTACGGGGTATGTTACACACCTGTTAAAAGACGACCGATTCCTCCAAGTCCTCCACGCACTCGTCCTATATTCATTTAATTGATGTATTAGATCCAAATCTAAAAGAATAATCACTATAGTCTTATTAATACCATTCGGCCCCTATGCCTAAAACCGTAGATAACTTACCTTCGCACGACCGATTAATGGTCCAGACTTCTCCAACACCACTTCACCCAACCTACTATTCCTTCGCGATTTGTTGCTTTCCTACAAGAGGCCATAAAACGATTGAAGAAGGCCTAATAAAGCCTAGGCTAGAAATCGGCAATCTCCCTAAACTTTAGGGGGGGTTTCGGCTTTTATAAGCATCCATAGCATCAAAATATAACTAAGGTTTCGAACTCTTACCGAGGGTTCACTTACACCAATGGTTCAATCCCGTATTGACTCAGATTCGACACAACTCCAAGCTCCTAAACACCAGTAGAAGTCGCCCCATAAAGATCCTAAGATTCGGCCACCAAGACTCCACAAGTGCTGCGCTTTCGGCTTTTAGTCTAAGAGAGAAGAAGTTGTTTTGGGATGGAACTTTTATGATGATTTAATCGGTATGGGTTGAAGGCTCAGAGGTTGAAAGATTCGGCTACAAGAGATGAAGAGATCGTGAAGAGTTTAGCTTACAAGAAATCGGCACAAAGTACTTTTTCGGGATTTGGCTTATTCAGTGTTCGACTACCAAGAGAATGAGGAAGGTGAATATGGTTTGGCTTTTCTAGATGTTAAAGGGAAAAATAAGAGAATAGAAAGTATAGAAGAGAAGAGAGAAGGAAAATGAGAGGAATTTCTGATGTGTATCAAACGGCACAAGGGAAATGAATGGAAAAAAATGAAACACTTAATTCTAATGCCGATTTAGCACTACACACCCCCCCTTGGCCGGCCACCACTTTTCTACTTTCAAATTCTCCTAAAATCTCTCCCCATTATCCTCCCCCTTATCATTCCTTGATTCTAGCTCATGACCAATTCAAACCTTAGCCAACAGAGTTCCGTTCAACTTCAAACTCTTGCATACACAAGACATAAAAATAAACGCCACTGGTACCTTCCCCATGATTCGAACCTTGGCTTTCTCTCCTCATTTTCACGCCACCTTTTTAGGAGACTAGTGGCGTTATTTAGCCACTTTACCAATGCTCCGTTTGTGATACATTTTATCCACATATTTTAATAAGGCCTTCTAACCAGAGCCCCTAATTCTTTAAGTCCAAAATTCAAAAATTCTACCGGGTTTTGGCCAACTCATGGGCCTTCCGTAGGCCCCCTTATACACTCTAAACATGAATTCCACAACCACATCTCAACATTTTAAAATTTTACAAAACATCACACAAAATTACTAAGCCCCAAAAATTAGGATGTTACAACTCTACCCTCCTTAAAGAAATTTCGACCTCGAAATTTACCTTATTAAAATAGTTGAGGATACTGTCGACGCATCGCCTCCTTGGGCTCCCAAGTAGCCTCCTCTCTGCCATGGTTCCTCCAAAGTACCTTTACTAATGGGACTGATTTTCTTCTCAACACTTTAACGTCACGATCAAGTATTTGCACTGGTTCTTCTTCGAAGGTTAAATCTGCTTGTACCTCAATGTCTGCAACTGGCACGATATGAGTAGGATCAGAACGATATCGCCTTAGCATTGAAACATGAAAGACATCGTGAATACGATCTAACTCCGGAGGTAATTCTAACTGATAAGCAACCGGTCCTATTCGCTTCACAATTCGATAAGGCCCAATGAATCGCAGACTTAACTTGCCCTTTCTACCAAATCTCAATATCTTCTTCCAAGGCGAAACTTTAAGAAAGACCATGTCTCCTACTGCATACTCAATATCCTTACGCTTTAGATCTGCATAGGACTTCTGTCGATCTGCTGCCTCCTTCAAGCGGTCTCTGATTACCCTGACTTTGTCTTCAATATCAGCCACTAATTCTGGTCCAAATACTCGTCTCTCCCCTAACTCAGTCCAACAAGTAGGCGAACGACATCTTCTCCTATACAGTGCCTCATATGGAGCCATCTGAATACTCGTTTGATAACTGTTATTATAAGCAAATTCTGCCAACGGCAAGTAATCCTCCCAGCTGCCCCTAAAGTCGATCACACAACCCCTCAACATGTCTTCTAAAATCTGAATAACTCTCTCTGACTGCCCATCTGACTGAGGGTGAAATGCTGTGCTAAAATCCAATCGCGTTCCTAACGCCTCATGCAATTTCCTCCAAAATCGAGATGTAAATCTTGGGTCTCGATCAGAAATTATTGACACTGGCACTCCATGCAACTGTACTATCTCTGCTACATATAACTTGGCTAACTTCTGAAGTGAATAATCTGTTCGAACAGGTATGAAATGGGCAGATTTCGTTAGCCTATCCACAATCACCCAAATCGAATCTTTCTTGGAAGGCGTCAAAGGCAACCCACTTACGAAATCCATGGTTACCCTTTCCCACTTCCAAAGTGGTATTTTCACTGGCTGCAACAATCCTGAAGGTAGTTGATGCTCGGCCTTTACTTGTTGACACGTTAAACACTTTCCCACAAACTCGGTCACTTCCCTCTTCAGTCCTGGCCACCAATATAATTCTCGCAAGTCTCGATACAATTTATTCCCTCCCGGATGCATGGCACAAGGTCCACTATGAGCCTCTTTCAAAATCATCATTCTTAATTCAGAGTCCTTTGGCATACAAATTCTTCCTCTAAAACAAAGAATTCCCTCACTGTTTAACCCAAAGTCTGAATTCTCCTCCTTCTTGGCTTGCTGAAACCGAGAATCCAAAGACTCATCCAACAGCTGCTGCCTCTTAATTTGTTCTACCCAAGTTGGTTTCACTTGCAACTCTGCCAACAGGCTCCCATCATCGTATAAGCTTAAACGAGCAAACATTGCTTTCAAATCTGCTATAGTCCTACGACTCAACGCATCGGCCACCACATTTGCCTTGCCTGGATGGTACTCAATTGAACAATCATAATCTTTCAACAACTCTATCCACCTTCGCTGTCTAAGATTCAGCTCTTTTTGAGTCAATAAATACCTAAGACTCTTATGATCTGTATAGATGATGCACTTCTCCCCATATAAGTAATGCCTCCAAATTTTAAGCGCGAAGATCACCGCCGCCAGCTCCAAATCATGCGTAGGATCGTTCATCTCGTGAGGCTTAAGCTTCCTTGAAGCATATGCAACCACCTTTCCCTCTTGCATCAACACACAACCCAAACCTACATGTGATGCATCGCTGTACACAGTGAAATCTTTACCAGACTCTAGCTGAATCAACACTGGTGCCTCGGTCAAGACTTTCTTTAACTTCTCAAAAGCTTCTTGCTGCTTCTCAGCCCAAACAAATGGTACTCCTTTCCTTATGAGTTTTGTCAATGGTGCAGCCAACACAGAGAACCCTTCCACAAACCTTCTATAATAACCTGCCAACCCCAGAAAACTTCGAATTTCTGACACCGACCTTGGTGGCTTCCATTCTAGAATCGCCTCAATTTTTCGAGGATCTACCTTAATCCCCTCGGCAGAAACAACATGCCCTAAAAAGGTCACCTCACTCAACCAAAATTCGCACTTACTGAACTTAGCATAGAGTTGCTTCTCTCTTAATACTTGTAGAACGATACGAAGATGCTCATCATGCTTTTCTTCTGTTTCCGAGTGCACCAAAATATCGTCGATGAACACAACTACGAACTGATCCAAGTATGGCTGGAATACACGATTCATCAGATCCATGAATGCTGCAGGTGCGTTAGTCAGTCCAAAGGGCATAACTAGGAACTCGTAATGACCATATCGAGTTCTGAATGCCGTCTTATGAATATCCCCCTCTTTGACTCTCAGCTGGTGATATCCAGACCGAAGGTCGATTTTTGAAAATACTGTTGCTCCTCTCAACTGATCGAACAGATCATCGATTCTAGGCAAAGGGTACTTGTTCTTGATTGTCAGTTTGTTCAGCTGCCGATAATCGATACACATGTGCATGGTTCCATCCTTCTTCTTTACAAACAAAACTGGTGCGCCCCACGGAGAAACACTTGGTCTTATAAATCCTCTGTCCAATAGTTCTTGTATCTGAGCCTTCAGTTCTACCAACTCCTTTGGTGCCATCCTATACGGTGCAATGGACACCGGAGCTGTTCCAGGTAACAGGTCAATTCCAAACTCAACCTCGCGGTTTGGAGGTAATCCAGGAAGCTCCTCAGGAAAGACATCTTGAAACTCTTTGATAGTCCTGACTGACTCTACGGTCATCTTTTCAGGCTCAGCTTGGCTTACAAAGGCCAAATATGCCTCACCACCTTTTCGAATCAACTTCTCAGCTTTTAAGGCTGACACCACATTAGACAAATAATTTCTTCGCTCCCCTATAACTAATACCTCCTCATCCTCGACAGTTCTTAATACCATCCTCTTAGCAGCACAATCCAATGTCGCCCTATGCTGAGTTAACCAATCCATTCCTAAGATAAGATCAAATTCTCTGAACGGCAATTCCATTAAGTCTCCTACGAATACTTTATCTTGAGTCTCTAGAGGCACTTCCCTAAAAAGTTTATCTACCTTAACCGAGTGACCCAAAGGACTTATCACTGATACCCCACTCACAGTCTTCTCAGAACGCACACCCAATGCCCCAGATACATTACAGGCAACATACGAGTGAGTCGAACCAACATCTATCAAAGCAGTATAAGGCGTGCTATGAATGAAAAACGTACCGGTTATAACATCAGGAGCATCACTTTCCTCTCGACGTCGTGCAGCATAAACCAACGCCGGCTGACGAGCTTCAGCATGCCCAGCACCCTTGCCAGGTGCCCCACGTCCTCGTCCATTACCATTACCACCTCTGCCTTGGCCACGACCTCTCTGTGGTGGTGGTCCTCCTCGCACTGGTTGCACAACCCTTGGCTCAGCAACTTGGTCCTGAACTGCTCTCCTAGGACATTCTTTAAACTTGTGTTCCTTGGACCCACATCGGAAACAACCCCCAGTTCTTTTCCAACACTCACCCAAGTGTGCTCTACCACAATCCCCACAAACTTGAGGTCTGACGGTATTCACTGGCATGGCCCGAACCGGCTCCTCTACTCTAGTCCGTTTAACATTTCTGTATGCAGCACCCGAGGGTCCAGAATCCCTCCTAAATCTAAGTCGATCCTTCTGACGATTCTGTTGCTCAACCCGCTTAACCTCCTCGGCTATCTTGGCCTTTTCTACCAACGCAGCAAAGTCACGCTCCCTTTGTGGAGCTATCAGCACCCTAAGCTCACCTCAAAGGCCATCCTCAAACCGAACGCTACACTCGTATTCAGTCGCCACTATCCCACTAGCATATCAGCTCAATCTCAAGAATTCTGCCTCATATTCGGCAACAGTCTTATTACCCTGGGTTAGATTTAGGTATTCCTTACGACGAGCATCCACATAACTAGCTCCCACATACCTGCCCTTAAAAGCAGTCTTAAATAGATCCTAAGTTACCCGCTCAGCCGCGGTACTCTCTCTTACTGTGATCCACCATTGGTAAGCCTCGTCTCGCAGCAACGATACAGCCCCTTTCAACTTTTGCTCCACAGAGCAATCCAAGTCGTCCATAATCCGTTCTGTTGCCTCAAGCCAATATTCAGCCACATTCGGAGCTACTCCAGATACGCCCCTAAAAACCTCTGCTCCGTTGGCCCGCAGTCGCTCAGAGATAGATCCTCTATTCACTGTCCCAGTACTAGCTCCAGCAACCCTTTCTAAGACCCTCAGCATTGCTTGGGACAAGGCATCGTCCCCTACAGCTCGATCATGTGACCCAGTCTCAGATGCTGGTGGCACAGATGCCTCTTCAGCTGGCCTATGCCCTGAAGATGAAGATTCGGCCCGCGCTCTACCGTGACCACGTCCGCGGCCTCGTCCACGAGTTCATCTAGTACTTATATCGACTTATCTAATTACGAATTTTATGACATTAATTAATATTTCAGTTGTTTATTACAAGATATCTTATGGAAGTATAGTAGTTCAGAAGTTGTTTCCGCAACATTGTATCTAACTACAGTCTCAATCCTAAATGTTTTTAGCTCTATCCTAACTAAAGTAACAAAGTAGGGTCTTGATTCTATCTATAGCATCATTTTAAAACCAACAATAATATCATATCATTCTCAAATATCATTTTAATATTCCACGATAAAAAAAGTATACTTACAGACTTGGGGCCGGGAATTCAGTGTGCCACCTCTTCCATTGAATCATTTAAAACATATATTTATCCATAAAAATGGGTTAAAAAGATTTTATTTATTTTACTAGTATTTTAGAAATCCTTAAATTTGATTTAAAAAAAGTCATTATTTGAAATTTTGAAAAAGAAACCCGTTAAAAAGCCCGTTAAAAACCCACAACTGAGTTGTTGCAACTTGGCTCTGATACCACTAAATGTAACACCCCAAACCCGGCCCAAACGTTATGGCCAAGCCTGACGTGTCACATTGAAACAAAAACACAAGTTCTGATCTTAAACCTTCCTTAAAGAATTCAATGATAATTTTTAAGAGACTAAAGTGAATGGAAGCTGTGCACCAGGTAGGTATCCGAAACAGAGGAGGTGAGCCATGAAGGCTGCTTAAGTACCAAGCTCTTGATTGGATCCAATCCTCGACATGCCTACAACCATTGCCACACTTTATGTTGTTGATACTTTTGAAAATATCTCGAGATGGAGTTTGTTCAAGGTGATGTCTTAGTTAAAATGTTGTATTTATCTCTGTATGATTTGAAAACTGAGAGTTGTTTAAAAACGTAACCTAGATCTAGCCCATTTTAAGATATAAATAATAACGCAGATTTCAAAGTTCAAAACCAACCAAATCCAGAAAGAAACAAAAATAGATAATAATATTTAAATAAAACTTTTAAAAGAACGTCCAACTGAACATCATGGCCACTTTGAATTCCCACCGGCTCCAAGTCTCCACATTAAGGTTCACCTACAAGGTTGAAGAAGGGGGGGTGAGTTTGGAACTCAGTGTATAACAAGCCCTTTCAGAGCCCAAATCCATACATGTACAAGCTCAATTTTCAACATACACTGGGCCGAAGCCTTTCGGTTAACTGTTACTGGGCCGAAGCCTTTATATTACTCATATCGCTAGGCCAAAGCCTTTCTGTAAACGGTATGGCCCATAGGCCCATTTCAATATTACATAACTCAAACCATACATGTATGCAAAAACCCATTTGGGGAGACTACTCAACCCTCCATCCGCTACTCTACACCCGTACCAACCAAACTCTCCATGTGGGGAATAACTCAACCCACCCAACCAAACTCTCCACTGGCAGCATAGCTGCTTAATCATATAACTGGAGGCCAAGCCTCTTTTAATAACTGGGGCAAAAGCCCTTTTCGGTAAACTGGCAAAGCCCTTTATCACTTCCTCCATCATATAAAACCCAACCCATGCATATAATGAATCAAATAGTGCATATCATGTTCATGTCATAGCATATCATGTGCATATCATGTCATAGCATGTAAAACAACAGTATCAAAGTCATCATAAACATATTACAACCCTAGGGGTATAATAGTCATTTTTACCTAGGGGTAAAATAGTCATTTTCATGTTTTAAGGGGTAATTATGTAATTTTATCCATTATTAGGGTTTTCCATGCTTATTCATCAATTCCAAGTGTTTAAACAGCAGTTTTTAGCCTATTATAGCGCATTCAAGTTATTGGGCCCAAAACCCCTAATGGGCCCTTCGTAGCCGATTTAGTCATTTAGGTCCTTTTTAGCCTAAGTTACGCAACGGTACTAAAAATTTAACATGCAATTCAATCAGATTCCATTTTTACCAATTTTTACCCAAATGGGCCCACAAGCCCATTGGGCCCTATTTTAGCCCATCGAGGCCCAACGTACCAAACTGCACGAAATCGTGCTCTTACCTGTTCCATCACTCTCGTTTACTGTGTTCATCGCAATTGAACTCATCCACACATCATCTCGTATTTACAGGTTACATCAACAACATAATCCGATGTTTCGGCTTTTATGCAACATGAACCTAGGCTATTACGGGGTATGTTACACACCTTTTAAAAGACGACCGATTCCTCCAAGTCCTCCACGCACTCGTCCTATATTCATTTAATTGATGTATTAGATCCAAATCCAAAAGAATAATCACTATAGTCTTATTAATACCATTCGGCCCCTATGCCTAAAACCGTAGATAACTTACCTTCGCACGACCTATTAATGGTCCAGACTTCTCCAACACCACTTCACCCAACCTACTATTCCTTCGCGATTTGTTGCTTTCCTACAAGAGGCCATAAAACGATTGAAGAAGGCCTAATAAAGCCTAGGCTAGAAATCAGCAATCTCCTTAAACTTTAGGGGGGTTTCGGCTTTTATAAGCATCCATAGCATCAAAATATAACTAAGGTTTCGAACTCTTACCGAGGGTTCACTTACACCAATGGTTCAATCCCGTATTGACTCAGATTCGACACAACTCCAAGCTCCTAAACACCAGTAGAAGTCGCCCCATAAAGATCCTAAGATTCGGCCACCAAGACTCCACAAGTGCTGCGCTTTCGGCTTTTAGTCTAAGAGAGAAGAAGTTGTTTTGGGATGGAACTTTTATGATGATTTAATCGGTATGGGTTGAAGGCTCAGAGGTTGAAAGATTCGGCTACAAGAGATGAAGAGCTCGTGAAGAGTTTAGCTTACAAGAAATCGGCACAAAGTACTTTTTCGGGATTTGGCTTATTCAGTGTTCGGCTACCAAGAGAATGAGGGAGGTGAATATGGTTCGGCTTTTCTAGATGTTAAAGGGAAAAACAAGAGAATAGAAAGTATAGAAGAGAAGAGAGAAAGAAAATGAGAGGAATTTTTGATGTGTATCAAACGGCACAAGGGAAATGAATGGAAAAAAATGAAACACTTAATTCTAATGCCGATTTAGCACTGCACACCCCCCTTGGCCGGCCACCACTTCTCTACTTTCAAATTCTCCTAAAATCTCTCCCCATTATCCTCCCCCTTATCATTCCTTGATTCTAGCTCATGACCAATTCAAACCTTAGCCAACAGAGTTCCGTTCAACTTCAAACTCTTGCATACACAAGACATAAAAATAAACGCCACTGGTACCTTCCCCATGATTCGAACCTTGGCTTTCTCTCCTCATTTTCACGCCACCTTTTTAGGAGACTAGTGGCGTTACTTAGCCACTTTACCAATGCTCCGTTTGTGATACATTTTATCCACATATTTTAATAAGGCCTTCTAACCAGAGCCCCTAGTTCTTTAAGTCCAAAATTCAAAAATTCTACCGGGTTTTGGCCAACTCATGGGCCTTCCATAGGCCCCCTTATACACTCTAAACATGAATTCCACAACCACATCTCAACATTTTAAAATTTTACAAAACATCACACAAAATTACTAAGCCCCAAAAATTAGGATGTTACATTAAACATTCCTTCCAACAAATTTTAAAATTCATTCATAAAAATGTCATTTGGCAAAATATACAAGCATAGACTAATATTTAAACTTTGTTTTCCAGCATTTAGCTAAACATTTTACATCAAGCTATTTTAACCGAATGTATCTACTTACAAATTTATTCTTTAAGGCATTCAACACTTATTATAAATACATACAAACTAAGACCGAATGCCCTTTAGACCACCAAAAGCATAATGTTAAACATTTCATAATTTTCATATTTTGAAACCCTTTAATAACAAATCAAAACAAAATTACTTCATAGCTATTATCAAATTTCACATTCGGCCACCATGGACCTATTCAAGCTCATCAACCGATCCTTATCTAACATCTAATTCACAAATATGTATATTTAACAAGATTAACTTCATTTATCATCTATTTCTTCTTAAAACATGAAATCAACAACCATCTAAGCATCAAAACATTTAACCGTCGAAATTACAGCATCTCAAATTATGGCCGAATGCATCTTTCATCATAATTTCAAAGATTAATACTCGGGTCATGATAGGCACTTAGCAATCCACTCAATTTCACAAATAATTTATAAAAATTCACATGAACTTACCATTCAATTAACCTCAACCATGGCCAAAACACCTTGTTCTTCTTCTTTACTTAATTTCTTTTGGTTTCGGCAATGAAGAAAGGGAATGAGCAACTTTGTTTTTTTCACCCCACTATCTATTATTTTACTCTTATTTTTATGCTCATTTTTAACATATAATACTTATAATTTACTAAAATATGAAAACAACATCATTTCATGCATTAGTTGGTCGGCCACTTAAATTAAAAAGGCATAATTGACATGCAAGTCCCTCTTTTATAAAAGCCATGCATTTTTCGGTCACTACCATTCTTCCTAGCATATTTTCAATGTTTCAAAACTAAGTCCTTTTCAAGAAAATTCACATCAAATGACTTAATCAAAATATCAAAATTTTCATACATGCAATTTCACCTATAATAGACATCAAATATAACCTTTAATTATATATATATTTTTTTTGTGACTCGGTTTTGTGGTCCTGAAACCACTTTCCGACTAGGGTCACAATAGGGCTGTCACAAATTCATGATAGTAAAACTGCATTATTTACACCTAACTTTCTATGAGCTTGCACATAATTATCGAGCGATCATGGACATATTTTACTCATTTTCATCATTACTACTATTGTGAATCGGCTCATTTCTCATGAGTTTCGAGTAAATACTTGTACCTTTTACAACATGATCATAGTCTTTCCCATCTCTGTCATAACTCTACTTACCCATTGAACCACTTGGAATACTAAATGATACCCAAGAAATCTCATAGGTCTAGTAAGATGCCAACGCCATATCCCAAATATTGTCTTACATGGAATTGTATCATATACCGAAGCCAATAGCTCATCTATGGTCTTACATGATACCACATGTCGACGCCATGTCCCTGACATGGTCTTACATGGACGTACATATAACTCTAATATCATGGCGTGGGTGTCCAATTGATTCCCTAGGGTTCAACCGGGAATTTATACCTTATCAAATTTCGTTGAACATATTAATGAATAAACAATTCACATTCAAAAGCGCCCCTGTTCGGCACCTATTTGTAAGACATACACTTAAACCACATGTGATATAACAATACTATTAGTCTTGGTTAAAACCTTTTTATAACATTTCATCCATCTCATAAAGTTACCATAGTTCCTCGAAATGCGATACTCGACTAAAACAATGACATTTTCCCATTTCTCTTGTTTTATAGTCATTTCGTTTTCAAGCATTATCAAATACATAATAGGAACTCTTATTCATACATTTCCAAGTTTTTGCTCACCATAACCCATTCCCAAATATCTTAATATATTTTTCAGCATTTTCGAAAATAGCTGGTTTGAAGCACCTTTGTCTCGACAAAACAATTGCATTAAGGTCAGGAGAAAACACACTATCAAGGTATATATATATGACATGTATAGCTAGACTATTACACATGCTAGGTTAGTCCTAGAATTGACTAAACCATAGCTTTAATACCATTAAATGTAACACCCCTTACCCATATCCGACGCCAGAACAAGGTACGAGGCATTACTTAACTGAAATACATACACACTTTCATTTCTAAGTTATTAGATCTTCGTTCCAATTTAAAAGTTTTTAAACATTAACTTAAAGTCCCTTATATGAACCCATGAGGCTCAAATTACACATAAGAAAATAGTTCGAGACTAATTTGAACACTTAGAATACTTTTAAGAAAAGCCTTTGAAAATAGGGCACACGCTCGTGTTGAAGGGCAACACACCCGTGTGGTTTGCTAACATGGCTGTGTTGGTGGCCCGTGTAACTCACACGGCCTAGGTATATTGGGACACGCCTGTGTCCCCTACCCGTGTGGATTACTTTTCCATAATCAACCTATAGGGGTTTTCACATGGCCTAGCGCATGCCCGTGTCCCTAGCCTGTGTCTCTCACATAGCCATGAAACGCCTGTGGCACGACCCTGTGCAAAAACCTTGACATTCTATTTCTGACGTCATTATCCTTTAAAGGTAACACGACCAAGGCACACGGCTGTGTACGACATTGACTTGGCCAACTTAAGGTGCAGGGGACACACGGTCGAGCCACACACCCATGGGGGGAATCGTGTGTCACACACGGCCTAGACACATGCCCGTGTGTCTACCTGTGTGGACAAAAGCAAGGCTATTTACCAAGCCTATTTGCCACCCTTTCTTGTACCATCCTACACAACATTACAAAGCTACCTTCCCAACATATGCATACATCCTAAACATTCATAATCAAAACCTCAATACATCATTCAAATGCTTATTTAACCATACCATATCTTCACATAATTAATAAGCCAAATTCATGGCTAAACATGCATTGAACATTAAAGCAATTGGGGTTAAACTCACTTTACACTTACTACAAAAACTAACCTATACATGCCATATAACTAAAATTTGCAAAGCTTTAAGTACCAAACCATGACGAGATAGTGTGTTGAGATCCCCATCACCTTCCAACCTGAGCAGTCTTCCAAAATCCTACAACATGAGTGAATAAATGAGGTAAGCTATAAAGCTTAGTAAGCTCATATCATTATTGACTTTATGTTAGCTAATAAATACATTTCGAGTATTACCCAAGCATAAAGAGTTTATATAGCCATATCGTACAATCATTTACTCCCTTATAGGGTTTACCTTGATTTTTTGAAAGTTTATTCATTTCAATCATCGTATAAAATGATTTCCTACTTCTCAAATCTCTTACCCTTACATATGCATAATCGGTATAAAATAGATTATATTCAATTCATTGATCACTTCATAAGCATAATATATTATTTCGTATGTCAAACCATAACCTTTCCCATGTTGACAACATGCCCTTAAGTTACTTTTACTTGATGTTCACAAGGATTTCATACATACCTATATCACTTAACCTAATTATGTTTTCATCCTCATCTTGACCTTGTTCGTTGATTCACTTAAACATTGACAACAACACGTTATTCCAATTCATTATTATCAATATCATGAACTCATAAATCTTTCACTTCATATTCATAAAACTAGATGTGAACTCCATAATCTCTGACTAACATGTTGAGTCATCCGGAACACCATCAAATACTCGAGAAATCTCATATGCACGGTACCAATGCCATACCTCAGATACAGTCTTACATGAGGTTGTCTATCGGTGTCAATGCCATGTCCCAGACATGGTCTTATACTGACACACACATCAAGACAGATGCCATGTCCCAAAAATTATCTTACACTGGCTCTCATCTATCTGTGCCGATGCCATGTCCCTGCCATGGTCTTACACTAGCTCTCATCTCATCGTGATGCCATGTCCCAAACATGGTCTTACATTGGCGTATATATCGAGCTGATGTAATGTCCTAGACATGGTTTTACACTGACTCTCTCATAACGAGGCCAATGCCATGTCCTAGACATGGTCTTACACTAGCTCTCCTCTGTCCATGCCGATGCCATGTCCTAGACATGGTCTTATAGAAGCACATATTGAGCCGATGCCATGTCTCAAGCATGGTCTTACACTAGCTCATACGTCTCGTTGTTGATGCCATGTCCTAGACATGGTCCTACACTGACACACACATTGTCATGGTCCAACTATAGTCTTTTCCTTCAATTCATCACGAGTCATAGTACTATCTTACTTGACCCTGCATTTCTCCCAGTTTGATCTTTCGATCCAATCTTGTACTTGCAGAATATCATGGTTAGTTGACAACATATAAAATAATACATTATCTCATTTCAAATTTAACAATTGATCACTAAATTAACTAGATGAACTTACCTCGTTCGCTGTAACGATAAATTGTGTCGACTAAATCCCTCGTCCTCTGTCCAAATCTCGTTTCACCCAATCTATGAAATAACCACTTTTATTTTTTTAGTCATCAATTTATACAATTTAGTCCAAAAATTCACATTAGGGTAACTTTACACTTTTGCCCTTAATGTTTCACATTCTTGCAATTTAGTCCCTATCACATAAAAGTGCAAATTCATGAAATTAATCAAATTCATGAAATTAATCACAAAACATGCTTAACCAATTTCTATAATTATTTCCAGCAGTCCATGAAACATACTTTGGGAATTTTACAATTTTGCCCCTAAACTTTCACAAAATTACGATTTTCCCCTATGCTCAGAAATTTATTTTTATCGAATTTCTTCATTTTTTAAGCTTACCTGAACCCTTTTTACTCTTATAGCAACTCAAAATTTCCATTATTTCACAACATTACTATCTATTTTAAAATTTCCACAAACTCGTCCATTTAGTGATTTTTCATGAAAATCCTTTCACAAAAGTTGTTTACTAAGCAACCAAGATTTATTTTCTTCCATAAAATTCCAACAAATATCATAAATGCTCTCATGGAATCTCCCTAAACTCTTAATCATTTTGCAAAATAGTCCCCTATTAGCTAGATTAAGCTTTAGGGGTCCCAAAAGTACAAAAATCATCCAAAATGGTTACCCAAATGACTTACTTGTAAGAGATTTGCTTGGCTGAAATTTTGAGCTTCAAAACCCATATTTTGCTGTACATTTCAGTGGAGAAGAAAATAGAGGGGAAAAGAAGATAGCTTTTTCCTATTGACTTTATTTTATTGCTAAATAAGTCACCTAACACCACTAACTTTGACTTTTCAACATTTTTTTGTCTCCATGTTTAGTCACTAACTTTTTATTGGTCTATGTACTCAATAAAGGCCTCCAATTTAATGTTCCATAGAAAATTAACACCTTTAGCTATTAAAACAAAACTTCTAGACTTTATGCGATTTAGTCCTTTCTCGCGATTAGGCAAGCAATTGCTAAAATAAATTCACCAAAATTTTCATACTCTAATATAATCATACTAGAACACTTAAATAATATTAGAAATAATTTCTCTGACCTCAGATTAGTGGTCCCGAAACCACTATTTCGACTAGGCTTGGAATCGGGCTGTTACAATGCTTACCTTGATAATTAGTCGTAACAATCATATATAAATATGTATTTATATTGTAACAACCTGTTTTAAGTGAAATTGAAACAGTGGTTTAGAAACCAGAAATCTGATAGTAAAAAATTTATTTTATTATTATTTTATAGTCTCTAGCATGATTGTAACACCCCTATATTGTAACCCTCACCGGAATAGGTAAGGGGCATTACCAAACTTGTAACTCAGATCAGAACAATGTAACATTAAACATATAACATATAACATCGTAATCCAATAGCTTTTCAAGCATTCGTAATCAAATCATGCTGTAAACAGACTTATAAAACTCTAATCATATCATAGGGACTAATTTGGTATCATATAAAAGTTGTAGGAATACTTAAGAAAATTTTTGAAATAGGGTAACACGGTAGTGTGCCCAAGCCGTGTGCCTCACATGGGCACTAGACACGCCCATGTGTCCAGGCCGTGTGAAAACATGGCATACATACTGACTTTACCACATGGTTACTAGACATGCCCATGTGTCCAAGCTGTGTGTCATCCTGACTCGGCTACACGGGTACCGAACATGCCCGTGTGCCCAGCCTGTGTGCTAACCTGATTCAACTACACGATCACTAGACACACCCGTGTGTCCAGCCTGTGTACTACACTAATTTAACTATAAAAAAAAGGGTCACACGGTCGAGACACACGCCCATGTGCTCTGGTCGTGTGGCACGAAATAGGCTTGGTTTAAGCCATTTTCACACCACAAATGGTCAAGTACCTATAAGCACCATTTGCACAACCTTAAACTAGCATAAATAAACAACCCAATTAGCCATCACAAGCCATCAAATGGACCGTTTCATAATCAACCAATTCAATAATGTATACAACACAAACATGCACCAACTATCTCACATCCGTTTTAAGCCAAATATCTATCATTTATAACTCATTTCCATTCAACTCAAACTTGGCATTATCCTACTAATTCAATTAGGAAACTTACCATTTCTACTCAACATCATTTAATCCAATTCAAACCAAAGCTCAAACCTCATCCATCATAATATGAACTTATCAAATGAAACTTTCATGCCAAATTAACCATTTTCAAACCAAGCCATACTACATAGCTTGGATATAAACCAAAAGTCATACCATATTCAATAGCATATGTGACCAAAATATTCAACTTATAAACTAGCCTATACATGCCATATTTACATCATTTACAAAGTTCAAAAAGTATCAAAAAGCTTCTTGGACAGTGCGATTACAATCTCTGACTTCATCCAAAATCAAGCTAGCTTCCAAAATCTATAAAGCACGAAAAATTACAAAAAGTAAGCTTAAAGCTTAGTAAGCCCGTATATATAAAATATAACTTACCGAAACAACATTTAAAAGCGTAAACAACATTATCAAACCAAATCATATGCCCTCAATGCCTATTCAACCATCATACACATGTTGGTCATATAACAACCATGTATTCATTCATTCTAAAGATGAAACAAACATAGAACATCCATGTAACCATAATTCATGTATCAATTCATTCATTTATCAAATACTCATATGGCATATAATCATAATCATGTAACTAGTTATCCATATATATCATATACCTCATATAACATATAAATCATGTAACATATATCTTGTAAGCATATACTTGTAACGTATAATCCATGTAAATTGTACCTCATTTAACATATAATCTCATATGAATCATGTAACATATATCATGTAATCATGTACTTCTTATACCTCTTATAACATGTATTTTATATACTACATATCGGTAAATTGCCCGTTGAACTTTTGAAAACATCGAAGGATACTAAGGTGATACACACATAGTGTATATATGCAAACTTGTAAATCTGTCAAATCATTATATATGCTCTTTCGAGCCATGTACTGTATGCTCCTCCTGAGCCGTCAAATCTAGCGTGTCATATTGATGATTTTTCTAAAAACCATGTTTTCATTGAAACCCTTGTTATTTAAAACTTGTTGCTAACTAAAACTTGTGTTTGTTTATTTTCAAAACGTGGTTTATTAAAAAGTTAATCCGTTTTTAAAAAAATTGTTATTACCTTTAAAACCTGAATTGTTACGGAAGCTAAATTTAAACAGTTGCAAAAACATTGTGATGTTTTAAAAACAATTAACATTTTTGAAGAACCGGGATTTACTTTTAACAGATATAAATCAAAGTAAATAAAAACCCAAAAAAAAGCAAATTAAAATCCCAATGGCCTTATTACAAAATTTTAAAACCAAAACGAAATCGAAACCATAAATAAAGTCCAAAACGTAATAAGAAAGCAGTCGTGTGGCCATCTTCGAGTCCTTCGCAGCACCGATCCTCCTAAAAACTTGGGATTACCTGAACAGTTAATAAACAGGGTGAGTTTATGAAAAGTCGGTGTGTAATCCTCTTTCTAAAGCACAGTCAATAAACAAAACAGATATAGAAACAGTCTAGGCCAGAGCCCTTTAACAATAACAGTACAGTCCAGTACAGGGCATACGTGGGCCAAAGCCCACTACACAATATCATTTGGGTCACAACCCATAACAGAATCAATTGGGCTTAGCCCAAAGCCAATAATAGAACAAGTGGGCCTAAGCCCAAAACAGAACTAGAATAAGGCAGATATGAAAGATGTATAATGCATGGAAACCAATCCAACTAGCATACCACTCTGTCCAACCCTACACTCCTATAGGGAAAGAATCGACCCACCTATCCATACACTCCAAGGTTAACACCAGTTGCGGCACTAACTGGTATCGCGGCGAGGCTGCTAGAAATTAGAATGGCCAAAAGCCATAAACAGAATGGCACCGAGCCATAGCAATATGCATGGCACGAAGCCATCGATAATGGGTCTATAGTTGGCATTAAGCCTTCGGTAATGGCACAAAGACCATAGCAACGGCACAAGGCCCACAATAATGACACGAACCCCACAATATCGATACAAGCCCACAATAAGGTACGAAGCCCACCATAATGGCACAAAAGCCCATAATAATGGCACACAGCCTTCGGTACATGATCGGCACTTATTGTCGATCGGTCCACAGTCATCTCGGGTGACCCGTGCGACCCTAATAGATTAGATCTTCCTCCGTACAATATCCCAACCCATGCTGTATGCAGAATGGCATGCTCATAATCAGTCATACAATCGTAGTCAAGCCAATTAAAACACAATCATACATTCACAATCAAAATAGTTATAGCCCAAGTCAGTCATTTACCCACAACGGGCAAAATAGTCATTTTACACCTTAGGGGCAAAATGGTCATTTTATCCTAGAGGGGTATTTCGGTAATCCTATGCTATAAGGGTATTTTGATAATTTTACAAATCGAGGGAATTTGGGTAATTTCACAAATCGAGGGCATTTCGATAATTTTACAAATCGAGGGTATTTCAGTAAATTTTCAAATCAAGGTCATTTTGGTAATTTTACAAACTAGGGGTATTTCAATAATGTTACAAATCGATGGTATTTTAGTAATTTTACAAACCAGGGTATTTCAGTAATTTTACAACCCAAGGGTATTTCGGTAATTTCATAAACTAGGGGTATTTTGGTAATTTTACAAATTGGGGGTATTTCGGTAATTTCATAAACCAGGGGTATTTCGATAATTTTACAAACTAGGGGTATTTCGATAATTTTACAAATTGAGGTCTTAACGACCCAACAGATGGTACACTGTCGCCTCGAGCGACTTAAGTAACCAAAATAGATATAACGGTGTAAATAGGCCTAAGGCGCTAGGCTTAATTGGGCCCACACACTCGTGTGGCCCATTTAGCCCAGAAGCAACCACGGCTATGCGAACAACACATCCAAAAACAATCACTTATCACATCACATACATTTTAATCGTATGGGGCCCATGAGCCCATTGGGCCAACACGGCCCATCGAGGCCTAGAATGGCCCATGCCATAGACACGACATGACAGGCCTCACTAATTTCTACCTGACAGTTAGATTCATATTTTCGGGGCCTACGACCCTATTGGACCCATCAAGTCCATTCCGACCCAAGTGGCCCACTACGGCCCAAGCCCATGAAGTCGCTTATGGTGGCCTTTCTTATCGCACGCTCACGCTCCGTGAGCTCAGTTCACCCCACGTGTGATCACACGCTCATGTGGCATTATTGGCCAGTACTTTGGCTTTTTGGCATTTTGCTGATCTACAATCAAAACAGTATGAAATACGCACTTTTGGCTTTTCTGCCGATCAACAACCAGAACAGTGTATACGGATACACACATGTTTTGCTAACCTACGAAAATATTCCTTGAGCACAACCCGCACTTATGCAATCAAGAACTATCCTCTCCAAAATCTTTGGCCAAAATCAAACCCTTGATTAACTGCACCATAACGGCCCTTCACTTAAATCTTAGTAAGCCCGAATAATATAGAATTTAACTTACCGAAACAACATTTAAAAGCACAAACAACATTATCAAACCAAATCATATGTCCTCAATGCCTATTCAACCATCATAAACATGTTAGTCATATAACAACCACGTATAAACATATAGCATCCATGTAACCATAATTCATGTATCAATTCATTCATTTATCAAATACTCATATGGCATATAATCATATAATCATGTAACAAGTTATCCATACATATCATATACCTAATATAACATATAAATCATGTAACATATATCTTGTAAGCATATACTTGTAACGTATAATCCATGTAAATTGTACCTCATTTAACATATAATCTTATATGAATCATGTAACATATATCATGTAATCATGTACTTCTTATACCTCTTATGACATGTATTTCATATACTACATATCGGTAAATTGCTCGTTAATCCTTTGAAAACATCGAGGGATACTCGGGTGATACACACACAGTGTATATATGCAAACCTATAAATCCGTCAAATCATCATATATGCTCTTTCAAGCCATGTACTGTATGCTCCTCCTGAGTCGATAACGGTAAGCTCGAAGGCTAAACGGTAAGCTTGAAGGCTAAATATGTAATCCTATAGACTTAACGGTAAGCCTGTAGGCTAAACGGTAAGCCCAAAGGCTGAGCATGTAAGCTCGTAGGCTGAACGGTAAGCCAGTAGCCTGAACGGTAAGCCCGAAGACTGAGCATGTAAGTTCATGAGCTGTGGTGAGTCCACAACAAATGTAAAAGCTCAACCAAACGGTAGCTCTAGCGGCCTGTCAGTTGTATCCTACGACTTTTTACGGTTCAAACGGGACTCGATACTTAATCAGAGCATATAAACAATAGGCATTTCAATCCATTATTTTATATATACATTCATACAATATGCAATTCAATTATTTCAATTGTAAACATAATTCAATTCTAATTATATGAACTTACCTTGTATGAGCTCGTAAATCTGATATCTACTCGTCTACCTTTTGTTTCCACCAATCAAGTTCTGATATTTGTTTATCTTGATCTAAATTTATCAAATTTAATGTTTTCAGTAACTATTCAATTCAATTTAGTCCCTAATTCACATATATGGCAAATTACTCATTTTCCCCCATAATTTTGACTATTTTGCACTTTAGTTATTTGTACACAAAATAACAAATTACACATTTTTAACCAAAAATCACTATAACCAAATTTCATATGGCTTCTATTAAGCCTAAATTTTCAATTATTTCACATTTCTAACCACAAAAATTTCTTTCTTTTTCAATTTAATCCCTATTGCTTAAATTTCTCAAAAATCACATTATAAAACTTGTATATCTGTTAATAACCTTTAATAATCTATTAAGAAACACCAAAATATACATGTATTCAACAATGAAACATTTCAAAATCATTACCAATTTCAAAAATTGAGGTACGGGCTAGCTATATCGAGCTGCAACGAGCTCAACAACATAAAAATCATTAAAAGCCGATCAAAAATCGTACCTGAATTAAAGATGAAAGCTTGGCCGAATGTAAGCTTTGAAAAAAATGGTGGTTCTCTCTTGTTTATTCGGTGAAGAAGAAATGTAACGCCCCAAATTTTAGGATCTTTAGAACTTTTTCATGATTCGATAATTGCATGTTTGGGTACTCTATATTGAGGTTTAAGCGTGTTAGGGGGCCTTCAGAAGGCCTGGGTTGAAGTCTAACCCTTGAGGTAATTTTGATTTTTGGTTTAGGGAAGTAGGGATGTTAGCTTACGGGGTTTAAGTTTAATTAGTATTGGCTCATGTCACAAAGAGCCTAGTGGTGTAGTGGCTTGTGGCGTCATTAGCAAGGGGGGAGCAAGGCTGGTGGCGTCATAGGCAATGGGGACTTGGGTTCAAATCCCCTTGCAAGCAAATGTATGTTTATTTTGCTAAAAGTAAGCAGCAAGTGGTTCAAACTAATTCGAACTCTGAAGGGTGGTTGAGTCTAGGTAAGAGAAAACTTGGTCATGCTAATTTGAATTGAATTCAAATTAGGGGGTGGAGTAAATCGTGGAAGAAATCAGGGAGATTTTTGAGGGATTGGATGAAGTGGGAGTGTTAGCCGAACGTAGGGTATCTGAAGGTGGCAAATTCAGCTAGGAGCTTAGTCATTGACGTTTTTGGTTAATGGGAGAAGGGTGTGTCGATTTCTTCCATTTTGTTGTTCGGGATTTGGGTTTTTGGGTACTTGAGTTTTGTTGCTAGTACCGAATTCTCCATCTCTACCTAAGTTGTGCTCTTTTGGTCATCAAGCTCTTTCTTTTGTTCTCCTCCTCTTCTTTTGCCGAATCTACGTTTCTTTCTCCCTATTTGGTCTTTCGGTTGAGCCTAAGCCGAATTACCCATTCCTTTCAAATTGATTCCTCATCAATTGCCATTAGCCGAATCTCATAACCTTTTCTCCAATCGCAGACCTTCTTCTTTTCCACTTGCTTAATCGATTTCTTCTGAGCACCATATAAGCTAAACCTTGCTTCCTTATTTTGCCGAATCTTATCTTCTCAATTCCCTCTCCCTTGTTTCGGCGAGTGCATATCTTATATGCATTTCATCTAGCTTAGCTGAAACTTAAATCTTCCTCTTTCCTTCATCTTTCACGATTTCGTCCCTGAAAAGCTAAAGCTTCATTCCTTCTTTTCTTTGTGCAAACTGAATCTTCCTCTCTTCTCTTAAGGTCTTTTGTGGAGTTTCATTTAGTCATAATCGTAGTGACCGAACGTTCTAGTTACTAAGGATCCTGGTATCATCAAAGAAGCATTCAGGGTAAGGACTCTCTTCATTTCTTTCGTTCTTTAAGAGTTTTAAATGAAAGTCGAAAGCTTCTATCATCTTGGGTCAATCAGCCTTGATCTTTCTTTAGTGATCGATTAAAGGTTCTTTCTTGGCTGTTGGCATGGGACGGTGGTTTGATAGCTGGTATTATCAAGGCGGTCTAGATCCATTGGGGTGGTTTTTGACAAGGTAAGTGGTTGTTGGGATTTTGGTATAAGCAGAATGTTAAAGGATTCCCTGTGGTTGTGTTTGTAAATCGAATGGGATAGTTACTAATTATTGATTGGCTTGGACGTTGTAGGGTGATCATTCACGAAGATTGGGCGACGTTACTCGTAATCAGGTGTGTAACTACACCCTCTGTAGTGTAGGTCGGCAAAAGCCGGAATGCTGAAATGTTGACATATAGAAGCCCATTAGCGTGTGAATGCTATTGGGCCAATCTAAGGTCGTTAAAATGGGTTTTTGGTCCATGGAGATCATTGGGTGTGAATCTGCACACTTAGGCTATGTTGGGCTCAATTGGGCCGAAACGGGCCTAATGGGCCTATGGGCCCGTAGGAGTAAAATATCTGGTAAGTGATTATTAAAAGGTGAAATAGTAAAAATATGGAATTTTGAGCATAAAATTAGGCGTAATGAGCCACTCGGCCGAGTGGGCCAGTATGGGCCGATAGAGGCTTTAGGGCCCAAAATTACTTTTAACCTAAATAATGAATCTGGGTTGTTAGGCATGATGTGGGATCTGTTATGAGGTTATATTTTGTGTTAAGGCATTAAATCTGATAATAAGGATTGATATACCGCTGAGAGGCAAAATTACCACTTTACCCCCAACTTTAGAAATGACTATTATACCCCTAGAGGGTAGATTAATGACTATGCATGATTAATTCTGTATCTGCTATTTTGTAAGCATGTTATATATACTATTCTGTAAATTTGCATGGGGTTGGGATTATGAATAAGGAAGAAGTTCTGTTATAGTGGCTACGCCACATATTTCTATTAACAGTGGCCTGGCCACTCATTCTGATTCTGGTGGCTCTGCTACGATTTTCTGTTATTGGCAGCTTTGCTGCACATTGGTATGTAGGCTGGGTAGGTTGAGCTATTCCTCACATGGTGTGTTGGTTGGTATGGGTGGTGTGATGGCTAGCTGGGGTGGGTTTTGCATAATATATGTATATTCTGTATCTGTTATGGGCTTAGGCTCGATCTGTTTCTGTTTGGGGCTTCGGCCCATTTTGTTCTGATGGGGAGTTGCATACTGAGTTTTCGCAAACTCACTCTTTTAATTCTTAACTTGTATAGGTAACCCCCAGACTTAGTGGATTTGGAGCCGTGATAGACTCGAGGTGGCCACATGATTTTTACTTGTTTTCTGCACCAGTTGGACTTTCGCTGTTCACATTTTTATTCTCATTTTCTATCTTCTTGGTTTAAACTATGTAATAAGGCCATTACGGGGTTTTAAATTTTATTTGGGTTATTTATTTATTTTAAACGGCATTAGCATGGAATCGGTTAATTAATCCAACTAGGCTTCTAAAATTGATAACAAATGCTTTGAAAGGAAAACTAGGACCTATATTGTTCAAACCAACTCGGTAACTTAACTTGCATCACGATTTTAAAACTAAAGGAAAAAGATTTCTAACTTGTTTTAAAGGAGGGTTTCAAACTAAGTAAACTTGTGGTAAAAGGGATTTTAACTTTTCTAAAAGAGTTTTACAGATTTCAAAGTTTAAGCCATGTGACCCTCTAGATCTGGGCGCAACGTCCAGGCCGGGTTTGGGCTGTTACAAGAAACATAATAAAAATATAATATGGTTTTGTTTTATTAATAATAATATATAAACTATTTTACAAAATTAACCATTAAAAAGCCATTTAAAATCATGTCAAATATGGACATAAATGTCCACTACTCTTAACAAAGGGATAATAACCATTTAAACTCCCATTAATAAAACCATGATCATTTAAGTCATTCCATTAATAGAACTCAAGTTTATCACCTTATGCGATTTAGTCCTTTTTATCGAATTAACTAATCAAATGATAAAATTTCTTTATGAAATTTCCGTATGGTAGTTCTATCATGCTGTAAAACTATTTAAAATAATAAAATAAATATTTTTACTCGGTTAAGTGGTCCCGAAACCACCTGTTCCGATCAGACTCAAAATTGGGCTGTTACAACTCTCCCCCTTTGAGGAATTTTCGTCCTCGAAAATCTTACCGATAAATAGGTTAGGGTACTATTTTTGCATAGCTTCCTCGGGTTCCTACATAGCTTCCTCTATTCTGTGTTTACACCAGAGAACTTTCACAAGTGCTATACATTTATTTCTCAACTCTTTGATTTCTCGGCCCAAAATCCTGATTGGTTCTTCATCGTAAAACAAATCTGAATGAATTTCCACATCAACAGGAGCAATCACATGTGACGGATCGGATCTGTATCAACGTAGCATCCAAATGTGAAAAACATTATGTATATTTTTAAGCTCAAATGGTAATGAGGATCGATAGGCTATAGGCCCTATTTTTTCAACAATTTCAGACAAGTATAATTCAACTAGTTTATCCAGAGATTAGTTTGTACGTACTGGAATCAAATGAGCAGATTTAATTAATCTATCAACTATAATCCAGATTGCATCTTTCTTTTTCGGAGTCAGGGGCAATCCTGATACGAAATCCATTGTAACACTGTCCCATTTCCATTTCGGAATCATCACTGGCTGTAAATAACCTGACGGTACCTAATGTTTGGCTTTTACTTGCTGATAGATCAAACATTTTGATACGAATTTAGATATATCACGTTTCATTCCCGACCACCAGTATAATTGTTTCAAATCATTATACATCTTAGTGCTACTAGGATGAACAGAAAAGCAACTATCATGTGCTTCGTGTAAAACTTTCAGAATGAGCTCGGTATCTTTTGGTATACAAATTCTATTTCGGAACATTAAACAATCATCAGTTCTAATAGTAAATTCAGAATCAGAATTAGACTCACAGTAAAGCCATTTAGCTTGCAACTTGCTATCATTTTTCTTAGCTTCACAAATCTCGTGCAAGAATACTGGTTTAGTTTTTAACTCAACTAAAATAAATTCGTCACCACAAAGCATCATCTGAGTATTCATAGCTCGCAAAGTAAACAGGGACTTCCGACTCAAGGTATCTGTACAACATTAGCTTTTTTCGGATGATAATCGATAATTAATCTTTTAATAGTTCAAGCGATATCCGTTGTCGCATATTCAAATCTCTTTGTAACATCAAATACTTCAGTCTTTTATGATCTGTGAAGATTCGACATTTCTCACCGTACAGATAGTGTCGCCAAATCTTTAATGCGAATACTATTGCAGCTGATTCAAGATCAAGTGTCGGGTAGTTCTTCTCATGTGGTTTCAACTGTCAGGAAGCATATGCTATAACCTTTCCATCTTGCATTAATACACAACCAAGTCCGTTTAATGATGCATCACTGTAAATTACGAACTCTTTACTCGATTCAGGTTGTACTAAAACTGGTGCCTCTGTTAAAAATGCTTTCAACTATTCAAAACTCTATTGACACTTATCAACCCATTCAAATTTCTCATCTTTTTGAAGTAATCGGGTTAACGGTACTACAATCATCGAAAATCCTTTAACAAATCTCCGATAGTAACCTGGAAAACCTAGGAAACTTCTGATCTCAGATACATTATTCGGTGGTTTCCAGTCTAAAATTGCAGATATTTTGCTCGGATCAACTCTGATGCCTTCCGCTGACACAATATGACCAAAAAATTTGACTTCCCAAAGCCAGAATTCATATTTGCTGAATTTAGCATATAACTACTTATCTCTCAAGGTTTGTAGCACAATTCTCAAGTGTTCTGTATGCTCAGTCTCATCACCAAAATTGATCAAAATGACATCAATAAATGCAACGATGAATTTGTCTAAATACAGTTTGAATATACAATTCATTAGACCCATAAATATCGCAAGAGCGTTAGTCAAACCAAAAGGCATAACTAAGAATTCAGAGTGACCGTAATGTGTTTTGAAAGTAGTTTTTGGTATATCAGAATCTGTAACCCGTAACTAGTAATAACCCGATCTCAGGTCAATCAACCCCTTTCAACTGATCAAATAAGTCATCTGTACATGGTAGAGGATACTTATTCTTTACGGTCACTTTATTCAATTACCGATAATCGATCCACATTCTCATCGACCCATCTTTCTTTTTCACAAATAACACCGGAGCACCCCAAGGTGAGAAGCTTGGTCGTGCAAATCCTCTATCGGTTAATTCTTGCAACTATGCTTTTAACTCTTTCAATTCAGTCGGTGTCATTCTATATAGAGCTATTGATATCGGTGTAGTACCCGGTAACAACTCAATACCAAATTCAGCCTCTCTATCGGTGGTAAACCTAATAATTCTTCTAGAAATATATCTGGAAATTCACAAACAACTGATACAAATTCAAGCTTTGATTTTGATATTTTAGTATCTAGTGCATATGCTAGATACACATCACAGCCCTTTTTTCACACATTTCTGAGCTCGCATAGCAGATATCACAACCGGTAATTCATTCGAATCATTAGATCCAATTTGAACAATTTTACAGTTCTAACATTTCAATTCTATACTCTTTCATCTGCAATTCACAATTGCCTCATGCATATTTAGCCAATCCATACCCAGTTTCACATCAAACTCATTAAATGGTAGAAGCATCAAGTCAGCCAGAAAACATATCCCCATGTCATCAGTGGACATTTCTTATAGATTTTATCAACTAATATTGGCTTGCCTAACAGATTCGATACTTCAACTACAAATTGTGTAGACTCTACATGTAAATTCTTTTTAAACACTAGTTCCATATAGATATACGAATGAGTTGATCCAGGATCTATCAACGCAACTATATCAGTGTTAAAAAGAGAAAAGGTACCAGTTATGACATTAGGCGACGAGGCTTCCTTGCATGCGCGTATTGCATAAGCCCGAGCAGGTGCTTGTGTCTCAGATCTAACATTTGAATCTCATGTAGCACTACGGTTTGCACTCTGGTTCCTAGCATTCTGGGGTGATGTACTTCTGGTAACAGTATTGCTAACTTGTATAGATGCTCTTTAACATCAGTAGATCTCTCTGGACAGTCTCGGAGGTAATGATGTAGTGACCTACATCTGAAACATGCTCCACTTTTTAATCGCCATTCACGAAAGTGCTTTCAGTTACAATGCTTACAATTAGGTCCCCAAGTTCTTACACTACCCACACTAGCAACAGATGTCGTCTGGGGATCCAGATTAAATGATCTTGCATCTCTATCTCTAATCGTTACATCCGTAGAAGCAGTAGAATGGGAATGGAAGTCTTTAGATTTCTTTGATCCAGACTGATGTGACTTACTCACAAATATTTTTCTAGACTCTCTCGATTCAAAATCAGCTTTTCATTTTTCATTTACAAGTTCCGTGGCTTTAGAAGTAACTAAGACTACAAACTCTTTCAGCTCAAGAATTCTGACTAACAATCAGATATCTTCATTCAATCTATCCTCGAACCTTTTCCACATAGTAGCTCCGATAGACACGCACTCGCTAGCATACTTACTAAGTCATACAAACTCTCTTCCATATTCGGTTACCATCATACGGCCCTATTTCAAATCAAGGAACTCTTTTAGTTTCTAGTCAATGAACCACTGACTTATGTACTTCTTCCGAGACTCAATCTGAAAGAAATCCCAGTTAATCGTTTCACACAGAACAACTGATATTAGGGTATTCCACCACTCATACGCTGCATCATATAATAATGAGATAGCACATTTCAAGCATTTTTCTGGTGTGTAAGCTAATTCATCGAAAACCCTAATTATATTTTCAAGCCAGAATTCGGCCTTCTCAGCATCATCACTAGCTACAACTCAAAATTCTTTAGCCTCGTATTTATGTATCTTATCTACAGGAGGTCTATTCAATCTCAAATGATTTGTACCTCATATAATTTCAGGGTTTGGTTTGGGAATCGGAAGGGGTAGAGGTTGTGGAGTAGTCGGGTTTGCTCGCACAAATTTGAAAAATCATTCAGAAATCATTTGAAAGAAAGCTTGTTTAACTTCTCATTAATTGCCTGTAGCAGGGCTCAATTCAGTAGGCGT
The DNA here is from genome assembly GCA_020496765.1 of Gossypium stocksii. Taxonomy (NCBI): domain Eukaryota; kingdom Viridiplantae; phylum Streptophyta; class Magnoliopsida; order Malvales; family Malvaceae; genus Gossypium; species Gossypium stocksii. Next base: position 27,898,834 of record CM035624.1, read on the forward strand.
AGTCCCTTGAGCGGGAGCTGGCGCATTACTTTATATATCGTCAACTATTGCTCGATTTGGATCCATTTACTATAAAACATAATTCAAAAGATGCCAGGAGATATCGCACTATCACAATTACATATATGGCATGTATACCTAGACTTGTATGCAGTACGACAGTCCTAGAATCGACTAAACTATAGCTCTGATACCAATAAAAATGTAACACCCCTATACTGTAAACGTCCCTGGAATAGGTAAAGGGCATTACCAGACTTGTAACTCAGATCAGAACAATGTAACATTAAACATGTAACATATAACATCATAATCCAATAGCTTTTCAAGCATTCATAATCAAATCATGCTATAAATAGAGTTACAAAACTCTAATCATATCATAAGGACTAATTTAATATTATATAAAAGTTGTAGGAATACTCATGAAATTTTTGAAATAGGGTCACACGGCCGTGTGCCTCACACGGGCACTAGACATGCCTATGTATCTAGGCCGTGTGAAGACAGGGCATACATACTGATTTTACCACATGGTTACTAGACACGCCTGCGTGTCCAGGCCGTGTGTCATCCTGGCTATGCTACACAAGTACCAGACACACCTATGTGCTAAGCCTGTGCGCTAACCTGATTCAACTACACAGTCACTAAACACGTCCGTGTGTCCAGCCCGTGTACTACACTGACTTAACTATCCAAAAATAGGGGTCACACGGTCGAGACACCACCCGTGTGCTCTAGCCGTGTGGCACGAAATAGGCTTGGTTTAAGCCCTTTTCACACCACAAATGGTCAAGTACCTATAAGCATCATTTGCACGACCGTAAACTAGCATAAATGATCAACCCAATCAGCTATCACAAGACATCAAATGGACCGTTTCATAATCAACCAATTCAATGATATATATAACACAAACATGTACCAACTATCTCATATCCATTTTGAGGCAAATATCTGTCATTTATAACTCATTTCCATTCAACTCAAACTTGGCATTATCCTACTAATTCAATTAGGAAACTTATCGTTTCTACTCAACATCATTTAAGCCAATTCAAATCAAAGATCAAACCTCATCCATCACAAAATGAACTTATCAAATGAAACTTTCATGCCAAATTAACCATTTTCAAACCAAGCCATACCACATAGCTTGGACATAAACCAAAAGTCATACCATATTCACTAACATATGTGACCAAAACATTTAACTTATAAACTAGCCTATACATGCCATATTTACATCATTTACAAAGTTCCAAAAGTACCAAAAAGCTTCTTGGATAGTACGATTGCAATCTCTGACTTCGTCCAAAATCGAGCTAGCTTCCAAAATCTATAAAACACGAAAAAATACATAGAGTAAGCTTAAAGCTTAGTAAGCCCGTATAATATAAAATTTAACTTACCGAAACAACATTTGAAAGTGAAAACAACATTATCAAACCAAATCATATGCCCTCAATGCCTATTCAACCATCATACACATGTTAGTCATATAATAACCATGTATTCATTCATTCTAGAGATGAAACAAACATATAACATCCATGTAACCATAATTCATATATTAATTCATTCATTTATCAAATACTCATATGGCATATAATCATATAATCATGTAACAAATTATCCATATATAGCATATACCTCATATAACATATAAATCATGTAACATATATCTTGTAAGCATATACTTGTAATGTATAATCCATGTAAATTGTACCTCATTTAACATATAATCTCATATGAATCATGTAACATATATCATGTAATCATGTACTTCTTATACCTCTTATGACATGTATTTCATATGCTACATATTGGTAAACTGCCCGTTGAACCTTTGAAAACATCGAGGGATACTCGGGTCATACACACATAGTGTATATATGCAAACCTATAAATTCGTCAAATTATCATATATGCTATTTCGAGCCATGTACTGTATGTGCCTCTTGAGCCGGTAACGGTAAGCTCGAAGGCTGAACGGTAAGCCTGAAGGTTACACATGTAAGCCCGTAGGCTAAACGGTAAGCCTGTAGGCTGAACGGTAAGCTCGTAGGCTAAACGATAAGCCCGAAGGCTAAACATGTAAGCTCATGAGCTGTGGTGAGTCCACAACAAATCTAGAAGCTCAACCAAATGGTAGCCCTAGTGATATGTCACTTGTATCCTACGACTTTCTACTACTCAAACAAGACTTGATACTTAATCAAAGCATATAACCAATAGGCATTTCGATCCATTATTTTATATATACATTCATACAATATGAAATTTAATTATTTCAATTATAAACATAATTCAATTCTAATTACACAAACCTACCTCGTATTAGCTCGTAAATCTGATATCTACTTGTCTACCTTTCGTTTCCCCTGATCAAAGTCTAATATTTGTTTATCTTGATCTAAATTTATCAAATTTAATGTTTTTAGTAACTATTCAATTCAATTTAGTCTCTAATTCACATATATGGAAAATTACACATTTGCCCCCATAATTTTGACTATTTTGCAATTTAGTCCTATATACACAAAATAACAAATTACACATTTTTAACCAAAAATCACTATAGCCGAATTTCATATGGCTTCTATTAAGCCCATATTTTCAATTATTTCACATTTCTAACCACAAAAATTTTTATCCTTTTCAATTTAATTCCTATTGCTCAAATTTCTCAAAAATCACTTTATAAAACTTGTATATCTGTTAATAACCTTTAATAATCTATCAAGAAACACCAAAATGTACATGTATTCAATAATGGCACATTTCAAAATCATTACCAATTTTAGAAATTGAGGTACGGGCTAGTTATATCGAGCTGCAACGAGCTCAAAAACATAAAAATCATTAAAAATCAATCAAAAATGTATGTTAATTAGAGATTAAAGCTTGGCCAAATGTAAGCTTTGAAAAAATGGTGGTTCTCTCTTGTTTATTCCATGAAGAAGAAGAAACATAATAAAAATATAATATGGTTTTGTTTTATTAATAATAACATATAAACTATTTTACAAAATTATCCTTTAAAAAGCCATTTAAAATCATGTCAAATATAGACATAAATGTCCACTACTCTTAACAAAGGGATAATATCCATTTAATGACTGCCATTAATAAAAGCATGATCATTTATGTCATTCCATTAATAGAACTCAAGTTTATCACCTTATGCGATTTAGTCCTTTTTACCGAATTAACTAATCAAACGATAAAATTTCTTTACGAAATTTTTGTACGGTAATTCTATCATGCTATAAAACTATTTAAAATAATAAAATAAATAATTTTGACTCAGTTAAGTGGTCCCAAAACCACCTGTTCCGATCAGACTCAAAATTGGGCTGTTACAATGATGGTAGTATCGTATAAAAATTTCGTTAAGAAATTTTACCGTTTATGTGCTCAATTTGGTAAAAAGGACTAAATGACGTAAAGTGCAAAAGTTGAGTTCTAATAGCTAAAGATATTAAATAGCTATGGAACTTTAAAATAGAGGTCCTTATTTGGTATTTAGCCCATTAATGAGATAGTGGAGGATGTTGGCTTGGCTTTTGGTGTAAATATGAATGTTTTTTACTGGAAAAATAGTAATTAGTAAATTATATGTTAAATTAAAATAAAACCAAGTTTTCTATCATCTTTATCCATATTTCTTGAACCAAAATTAGGTATTTAGAAATCTATTTTTGAGCTTGATATTCATCCAAGTTTACAAACTCAATTGGTAAGTGATTTTTGTCTCGTTTTTAATGATTTATATGTTTTCAAGATTGTTTTAGTTTAATTTAGCTAGCTCGGGAGCTAATTTGTGAAATTGTTAAAGTATTAAGGTTTTTCCACTGATGAGCATACTTGATTTTTGATTTTTGATGATAGAAAATGAATGGTTGTTGTTAGATAAAAAACTTTTGTTAAGGAATTTTTAGTGAAATTTCCAAATAGGGATTAAATTGGAAAATGTGATAAATTCATGGTTACAATTGTAAATTTGTGAAGTATGTGGGCTGCTATAAGCATGTTTATTTTTTAGCTAGGCTTGGGTAGGGATAAAATTGAATGAATTTCATTTTCTAAGCCTAGGGACTAAATTGCAAAGAATTAAAAATATAGGGGTAAAATGGTAATTTTTCTAAAAAATTTGTTGGATTAAATTGTATATGAATTATATTGAATTGAGTTAAATTCATTCGTATCGATCTGGTTAGCCCTCGTACGGAGTTAGATCGATGCAAGGGAAAAATATTAGATTTGTCCCCTTTGTATCTACGTAAACTTGTCGAGGTAGGTTCGTGTAATTAAATTATGTAATCATATGCTTTGATTGAATTAGATGTATGTTATTTGCATTATCTTCATATTTGGGTACCGATTGCATATCCGACGACGTGCGGCAATTACCGAGCCCCATTTGAACCTTAGAAATTCGTAAGGTACAATGACATGTCATCAGGGTTATCAATTTCAGCTCTTATGAGCTTACCGATACTCAGCTCGAATGGGCTTACCATTATTCAGCTCGAAGGAGCTTACTATTTACAGCTCGTATGAGCATATATGTACATGAATTGACAGATTACAATTTAGTACACCTCGTGCGTACTACCTACATATCCAATGATATTCTAAATGGTTCAATGGGCACAACTCTGTTACGAGTTTATAATAGTCCAATATGAACTAGTACAGGCATTTACATGAATTTCATGGAAATGATTTATATATGATATATGGATACATGGTATAGATGTTACATGTACATGGAATTTAAATAGTTGTTGAACTCATACATGATTCTCAATTTTTTTTTATATGAATTACATGGCTAACTTGGTTGATGAATATGTGTTAGGCTTTTGGCCAAACTAAGTTGAGATATGCTTTGGTTTACTTACCCAAATTATGGTTAAATGGTAAGTTAAATTTTGTGTTATACAAACTTACTAAGCTTAAATGCTTACTCTGTGTTATTTTTCGTTTTTATAGTGGTTCATAAGCTCGTTCAAGTTGGAAGCTTGTCGGAGCTATATCACACTATCCATCAGCTCTTTTGGTACTTTTGGTTATTTAATTTCGGTTATAATGGCATGTATAGGTTAATTTGGCCAATGCTAGCATATAAGTGTTTTGTTGAGATTAGCCACTTATTTGGCTTGTGTTTGGTATTTTTTGATGTATATATATAAGTGGCCTTATCATATTTAATGTGTGTTTCATATGGTTGAATGATGGAAAGTAAAATGTGGTTTGAATATGCTCATAAGATTTATTATATATCTTGGTGTGATTTAGTGCTTCGTTATGAAAAACTTATAAGTATATTGATGGTTTGTTTAGAATGGTATATTTGGTATCAAAAGGGTGAGCTTGATAAGTGATCTACATGATAGGTTTTGGTACAATTATGCATATACGTATTTGGTCATTTAGGTAAGTTTGGATACATGGTTGACATGTTTTTGAATTGTCGTTTGAGGTGCCTAAGGGCATATTGGTTGTATGTGATTGTAGTACATGTTTAAAGCTTGCTTATGTTTGTTTTGGGATGCTTGATTATAGCTAGCATATATGTGCATTTTTAGGAGTAGATTGATGTCATTTTTGGGTGAGAAATGTGGCCTGGAAAATGGTTAGTTTTCATCCACATTAGCAGTGACACGGCCAAGTGACACAGTCGTGTGTCCCCTATATCTTTTAATAGCACAAGTCAGTATGCTCACACGACCTAGCACATGAGCATGTAGCTTGGTCGTGTGGCACAAGTCAGTGAGCTAGATGGGTTGGGACACGACCGTGTGTCACTATTTCAAATGCCTACATGGCCTAAGACACGAGCGTGTCTCACACTGCCAAACTACACGGTCGTTGGACCCCTACAGTTTTGAAAATTTTATAAGTTCCTAAAAAATTCTCTAAATTTTTTATTTAGTCCCAATTTATTTCTAAGGTGTATTTTGGGCCTCGAGGGCTCATATTATAGACAATATGCATGATTATGATTGGTTTCTGACATGAATGCTATAAGTTATGAAATGTTTGAAAAAATTTTTTTGTCTGATCTGCAAGTCCGGTAATGCTCTGTAACCTTATTTCGGCTATGGATATGGGTTAGGGGTGTTACACATGTATTGAACTTGAATAAAAAAATACAAATGTAACATCCCAATTTTCAAAGATGTCGAAAATAGTGATTCGAGATCACTAAATCTGACAAGTGAGTTCAAAAAAAAAATTATTAATCATTATTTATGAGTTAAGTGTGATTTTAGAAATATTTTTGAATTAGTGAATTATTGTGTTTTAAAAGGTGCAAAACTTATTAGAATGATTAAATAGCTTAAGAGGTAATTAAGGGAGGGCCAAATAGACAATTATACACTTAGTATAAGGCTGGACAGCCTGTGTGTCCAAGAAATAACAAAAATTAGTGTGAACAAGGGGTAAAATTGGAAATTTTGTAAATAAAACAAATAAAAGAAAGACTAAATTGAAAATCTAGATATTTCTTCATCATTCTTCAGCCAAAAATGCCATAGGAGAGTCCTCTAAGTTGGTTTTTCATATTTTTTACACCATGTGAGTTAAATTCTTTCTCTTTTCTTGTAATTTTTTTGTGTTTTTAAGACTTCTACAATTAGGTCCAACTATTTATTTCATTATTTTTTATTTCATGGCTAATTTTGAAAGTTACCATTGATGAGTGCTGGATGTTTATGGTGAATTAACATGGAATTGAAGTTCTAATTTTGTTATGTGATGATTTTATTTAGTAATTTTGATAGATATTGATTTTAGGACCAAATTATGAAAAGGTTAAGAATTAAGGTTTGGTATTGAAATTCTAAATATTAATGGCTGTATGGTAGCCTAAAATAATTAGATAAACTGTTAATTGAGAAAACTTAGTTCAATTGATAGGAAAATTGATAAGGGACTAACTGTAAAAACTATGAAATTTGGGGTAAATGTGTAATTTCTAAAATTGAAAGGTATAAATTGTAAAGTGAATTAGAATTGAATTAGATCCTAATGAATGAATAATTTTATATTATAGATCAAGAATCCAATGACAAATGTGGAAAAGAGAAATTACCTGAATAGTCCCTGAATTACTACAACTTCCACAATTTACCCCAAGTAAGTTCGTATGGTTAAACCTTAATGTTTATGTGTTAAATTTATAAACGGTATTATATATTTATTTATATTTATTTTTAAAAATAAATAATTGTTGAAACTATGAAATTGAAATGAAATGATCTAAAAGAAGGGAACGTCGAATTGAGTACAGTCGTTTAGTGTAAAGGATGAATTGACGGGTAAGACCATGGTTATACCATGACAATGTTTAAATGTAAGACCATAGCTAGGCTATGACATTTTAATGAAAAGACCATAACTGGGTTGTAACACCCCAAACCCGGCCCAGACGTTACGGCCAAGTCTGGTGTGTCACATCACCTACAACTAACCATGTGACCTAGTTACTAAGTTTGGGGTGAGCTTTGCAAAACTGCTATTTAAAGTCTTAAGAGAAATTACCGGTTTATTGGTGAACGCCCTATCCATGACTAGTTATTAAGAGATTTATTATAAAATTTAACTTTGTTACTCGTTTGATACGTGTGTTTGATTTTGAAAATGTTTGAATAAATTTTAAGAAAACTCGTGCAGCTTTGTACATAGCATTAGAAGTGTAGTATAAATAAAAAGTCAAAAAACCAAAATAATTAGAGCGACCTTATTACAACCCAAAACCATAATGAAAATAATTTAAAATAAATATGGAAATAAAGTAAAATAAAATAAAATAAAAACTTAATTGATTAACTGCAGTCCATATAGCCACTCTGAATCCCTCCCAGCTCCAAGTCCGCCAGTCTAGAGCTCACCTGCATGGATGGAAGGAAAAAGGGGGTGAGTTTGGAAACTCAGTGTGTAAAGAAAGCCCATCCAGAGCCCAAACTAGCTCAGGCCCATTGGGCTTAAGTCCTGCCAGTCTCAGTAACTGCTGGGCCGAAGCCCTATTCAGTATTCAGTTAACGGGCCTTAGCCCTATTCAGTAAGTAGTACAACTGGGCCTTAGCCCTTTTCAGATAACAGTATGGCCCATAGGCCCATTACAGAAACAAAACAGATATCATTATGAATGCAAACCCAAACCCAACCTAAATCCAACAGCTACACTCCACCTATACTAGCCCTGCACTCTATGTGGGGAATAACTTAATACACCCAGCCCTACACTCCACAGTTGCAGCATAGCTGCTCAGATAATAGTGTAACGAGGCAAAGCCCTTTCAGTACGTGGTCAAGACACTATCAGTACTTCCTCCATCAATAACCTAGACCCATGCAACAGATAATCATGTAGTGAACAGAAACAGAAAAACATGCATTTCAGTCAGATTTAGCCCTAGGGGTATAATGGTCATTTTGCACCTAGGGGTAAAATAGTAATTTTCCACCCATAAGGGGTATTTCAATAAGTATGCCAGTTTCTAGGGTTTCATGCACATTTTAATCAGTAATAGTCTAACTTTTATCTCAGTAGCTTATTTAGCCCATTTTAACATATTACAATCATTGGGCATTAAAACCTCTAATGGGCCCTATAGTGTCGTTTAGCTACTTAAGCCCGTTTAGCCCAAATTCTAAGTCTAGTTTAGCAGATTTATCCTACAGTATACCAGAACACTTCTACCACCTATTTTTACCCATATGGGCCCGTAAGCCCATTGGGCCTATTTTAGCCATCGAGGCCTAAATTTACCGAGGTGCACGAAATTGCTCACTTACCAACTAAACTGATTTCAGTTATCAAATCTTACTGCTTCCAACCGACCCACGAGCAATCACACGCTTGCAAGCCCACGAAATGCCAGAATTTTAGCATTTCGGCTTTTGTCGATTTAGACTACAGAAGGGTGTTCGTTTACACACCTATTTTGCAGCAACCACTACCGAGATCTCCCACGATAACCTACAATTAGCCACTACAGTCTTTAGATTACAGATCAACAATAACCAATCTTAAAACTCTTTACCACATTCGACCACAATAGGGTGTTCTTAACCACTTACCCTTGTCGATCTGTTTACTAGATCTAAATCTACCAGTCGCTCTAACGATCCAAGCCTTCGATCGGTAACCCTTAGTCGGCACTAGTACAAAACAATTCAGATAATAAGACCAACAGAACCTCTAGCCCCAATCGATAGCCTCCTATACACATAGGGGTTCGGCTTTTCTTAAATCCCAAAATAAAGTATGAACAGGAGATTCTGATAACTTACCGAAGGTTTAATACTCCAGAATGATTCCAATACTATTTCTAACTCAGATCTGACGTAGATCTAGCATCTAAACATGAGCAAAGAATGAATCTATAGATCTAAAAGTTCAGCTCCTTAATCCCTATGAGTATGGTGATTTTGGCTTTTGATGTGATGAAGAAGAAAGTGATTTGAAGTTATGGATTGAAGAGGTGTTGTCGACAGAGGTTAGGGGTTTTGAGAGTGTGAGATTTGGCTAGAAGGGATGAAGAAGAAAGGAGGATTTGGCTATGGAAAAATCGGCACAAAAGCAAACTTTCAGGATTTCAGCTTTTAGTAGTAGTTGATTGGCTTGAGAAGAAAAGAATGAAAGAAGGGAGGAGAGGGTTTTCTTTTGGTAAAAATGGCAAAAGGGGGTTCTTGCCACACTTTCGGCTTTTGTGGAAAAAAGAGGGAGGAGAAGAGAATAGAGCTTATCACTATACCTAATCGGCAGCCGAGAAAAGAAGAGCCAAAACAAACCCTAAGAGACCCTAAAGCTATTCAGGTAGCACCCTAAACACTCCCTAGCCGATTGTGTCCCAAAACCCTAAGCCAAAACTGATATATTCCCACAAAAATCCCTTGTTCGGCCACCACAAGCTCCCCTTCAAAATTCCTATTATTTCTCTCCCTAATCTATCTAATCTAATTCCATGGACCACTCAAACTATCTTCAGTAGAGTTCCATTTGAGTTCCATCACATGTCCAGCACATGCACAAAAATAAAACACTGCCGCTTGCCATGCAACTAGAACCTTGGCCCTAGCACTCAGTCCACACGCCACTTTTTTAGGCACTTAAGTGGTGCCTCATTGCCACTTTACCAAGGGCTTACTTGAGTCTTATTTTCCCCACTTTTTCTTAAAAGCCCACTCAACAAAGTCCCCTTCACTTAAAATCCAAAGTTGATATTTTTGTCAGGTTTTATCTTAGGCTTGGGCCTTCTAAAGGCCCACTAACTCACTTAAACACAAATTTAATAACCAAACCACCAAAATTTCAAGATTTCGCCAAAATCACAAAAATCCCAAAAAATTCTGAAAATCAGGGCGTTACATGGGTTATGGGACAAAGAAAATGATGTACTCATATCCGTAATTCGTTCTCTGATTTGGAATGACTTGGTTAGTGACATGGAAAATTTATGTATATTCATGATTATGAATTGTTACTAGAATAAATATACACAAAATTCGTAAAAATGATGGTACATGAATATTAATTGTTGTAATTATTATTCAATGTGTATGATAAGTGGAATGAGGTGAGTATTTGATATTATGATATTGAGTTGAATTCTTGAGGATTTGTGATTATTGAATTGAAATGAACATTGGTTGAAATTGAAAAGTGATTTTAAACCCTATTAACTGTATCGGGCTAAGTCGGATATAGTTGGCATGCCATTGGATTGGAAGTGTTTAGGGACTACTTCGACTTCGAGTCGATGAGACACTGAGTGTCAATTTGTTACTTTTGATAAATTCAATGAGGTACTGGGTACCAAATTACTTTGGCATAGTGGATGAGACACTAGGTGTCAAAATATTACTTGAATTATCCGATGCGGCACTAGGTGACAAATTGGTGTGTTTTGGTTTGATCCGTGTATCCATCTGAGTCCGAGTCATGTTAATAGGGGTAAATGAGTAATAAAATTTTATAATTGATATTGAAATGGTATAGTATGGGAAATGGAAGTGAAATAGTGAATTGAAAATAGAATGTGAAATATGTTGCAAATATATGGACTATGTGAGTTATATACTCATGAAATAACTATGGAATGGGTATTGCAATTGTATAATGAAATGTGAAAAGCCATTTAAGATAAAAAAATTAATGAGAATTGAATGTACTATGAGTGATTTGTAAATATTTATGAATTAATATTGAAAGACTTATGATTATTACTAATATATACTGGAAATACTTGGAAATGATATTTAATTGATATATTGAACCATGTCTTGGAAATGATATTTACATGACATTGAAACGTGACATGGAAATGGTATTTACTTAATATATTAGGAAGTGACATGTAAATATGTGATTATCTTTGATTATGTTGATACAAGGAAAGCATGTATATGGTAACATGTCGAGAACATAAGTTTATCAATATTAAATTTATATGTAAGATGTGCTAGTACGCTAGCTATTGTTGTTACTTGATGTTTAAGCAAGTGCCAAGCTGTTAGCTAAATAGTAATTTGTTTATTTATTTGATGCATTGAAATGGTAAGTATTTAAATGAAAATAGGTTAGTATTCATGAAGTATTATGTGTCCAATTAGAATAAGGCTTGGTTAAATGCATTAATTTGTAACTGTGGCTGAATGATATGCAGATGGAATAAGTGTGGAAGAATTAAAGCTAAATAAAATTTTACTTAGCTTGGGAGTATAAGTCTATATATGATACTATGGATTAATTCACCTTGTGAATTAGTGAGAATAGTTTATGAGTATTACGGTAACATTATTGGATCATTTTTATATTTAAAGTTTTATAATTGAAATAAATTAGTATGATTAAAGACTATACAAGCTTACTAAGCAATCATTGCTTACGTATTTGTTTTATTTATTTACCTTATAGATTATCAGAAGCTCGAACGGGTTGGAAGCTTATCGGAGCTATATCACATTATCCATTGGTTTTATTGGTAATTATTGATGACTTGATTCTGGTTATAATGGCATGTATAGGTTATTTTGATTAAAGGTTAGTCTATAGGTGTTTTGTTAAAATTAGTCATGTATTTGGCTTGTGTTTGGTGTTGTGGTGTTTGCATGATTGCCTTAAAATGTTGATATGATTGAATGATGAGCGGTAAAGTAGTAGTCAAATAAACATAAAAGGTGCATGAAATCATATTGGTTATGTGTGAACATATAGGTATAATGATAATTGGTTTCAAGAAGATTATTTAATAAAAATTTGCACATACGTGTTTGAATAAGTTAGGTAGAGTGCCTATGAAGGTACATTGGTTAGGTACTTAGAATGTTTATTTTGACATGTTTAGAGTGTGTTTAACTGAATTTTAAATTGGTTGAATAGATGGTTTTGCGTTGCTTGATGTGTAAGATTGCAATGAATGGTAACCTTACTATTTAAGGCTCATATTAAGTCCACACGGAGTGTGACTGGACCGTGTGAGACACACGGCAAACACATGGGCATGTGAATTGGCCGTGTGTCCCCTGCTACTTAAAATTTTCAGAATAGAAGGCCCAGGAATTTACACACGGGCAGAGACACAGGCGTGTGTCTCAGCCATGTAAGGCACATGGCCTAGCACACAGGCGTGTGGTCGGTCGTGTGACCCAAGTCAGAGTTACATGGGGTAGGACACAGTTTGAGACATGGGTGTGTCCCAAGACCACACGGGCGTGTCCCAGATGTACACGAGTGTGTGTGCGCTGTTTCTGGGAAAAAATTTTGAAAGTTTCACGAAAAATTTCCTTGAGTGTTTGAATTAGTCTCGATTTGTTTTTAACACATATTTTGGGCCTCGAGGACCCATGGAAAGGACAACATGATTATATTATGATATGAATGCTAAATGAATGTGTGACGTTTGCAATTGATCTGAAAAGTTTGGTAATGCTCCGTAACCCTGTTTCGGTTACGTATAAGGGTTAGTGGGTGTTACACAAACTGAATTTTTCGTTACTTGTCTAAGATTCTTGCCTTTGCTTTCTCTCAAGACAACTCACCGCCGTCTTTACCTACGTTTGATAATTCAATTATAAAAATAATGTTAGTTTACATCCAATTTACATTCAAACACATAATTAAGCATATTTTTAATTTTATTCAATTTAGTCTCTATATCTAGGATACTTATATTTTTCAATATGTAGAATCTAATCAAAATCTGATTTCACATTGTTCCGTTAAGGACCTTATACTTTCTAACTATAGCATAATTTCATGATAGTTTTTCAATTTAGTCCCTAATATCATAAAGTTATCTAAAAAGTTTAATTTAGTTTCTAACTTAGTCCTTATCATAATCTTGTTTGAAAAAATCAACTAAAAATTTTATTTTCTGTCACAGCAAAAAAATTAAAATTATGAAAATCGAGCCAATTTGTGATATTTATAACAATAAACTTTTCTCGAAAAATACTTGTGCTTTATGCGAGATGGATCCTAGATGTTTCCAAATTTCAACCAAACGACCTTCTCCACTATCATTGTACCACAAATCGCTTCGAGTGTGGGCTCAAACAATCACAAATCAAATAATTTCTTACTTTTAGTAGGAAAGAAATTCTCTCTCTCAATAGAAACCAATATAATTATTATTCCCAATAAATATAATTTATACTTAGAAATTAAATTCTCAGTATTTTCAAGTAGAATAACAATATCTCAAAGTTGTAAATAACATGTGTTTCTTTATAGCTCTACTAATGCCATCTATTTATAGGGAGAGATAAGAGAATCCTAGTTGAATTATCAAAATAAAAATATACCTATTTGATATAAAAACTAGTCCCTTAGTTCAACTAGGTGAAAAGGGTGGCACACCCTAGTTAGACTAGACTATGTCACCCCCTCATATGTATTATGAGGGATTTTGGGTCTAATTATATGTGCTTTCTAGACTTTTAACTCAATATTTTATAATTTAATCCAACCCAATATATGTTTTTATATTTCAAAAAATAAATCTTATTTATTGAATTAATTAATTCTCCAATTAAATAATTTTCTCAACTGAATTCTACTTTCGTTAAACTCATGTCAACTTTACCGTAAAAGAATCTATGAGAAAATATATTTAATTTTTATATTCAACAGATTCACAATGACCAATTAATTTAAATCCATTTTCGAACTTCAATTATTTGGTTAAATAATAATTCGAATAACTTAACTTAATTCTCATGTCATTTTCATACTTAGTGAGAAAGCGCATTCATTTCCAAATTTGACCTATTTCTCTAACTTTATCATTTTCATTCATTTCTGTTCACTTGATTTTACATGCAATTCATTTTTGGTTTCAACAAGCTAGTGGAAGGACCAATTGGATATATATAATTAGGCCTCAAATGATTTATAAAAAAGTTTCAGCTTTTCGCCTATTAATTATAAACTCATTCAGTCATGTAGTCATTCCACTATAGTATCGTGACTGAGCTCTCCCTTATTACATGTCATTACGAAAGCTACTCGATTAGGCGGCTCATTTAATAACCTTATAGTATATCCTTAATATCTTTAGGATAAATTTGTTCTCCCAATATGATCCTATTTTATCTTATGGTAACCATTACATATTTCTTCGTGAAAATTCAATTACTATCAAATAGTAATTAAGTCATTTATAACAAAGACAAATGACCCATGGTCACATTACTTTTCATCTAATGTGTAACGCCATTTATAGAATATCATTTACCCATTTCTTGGGATATAAATTTCAGTATTGTGAATGATGCTACATACTACAAAAGTCATATACCCAACACACCAGCTTTTAGTTCCTCATCTATTTGAACTCAAGTTTTTACTTACATCAATGTATATGAGTCAAGTATACATAGTCCATAATCCACACAGAATTAAAGTATGTCACACTTTGAACATTACAAGTGAAAAATCCATAAAAAAATTAGGATCTATTTTACTAGAGTCCTATCTGATGTACTGTCAGTCCAGTTAGTCGCATCTATATCTCTATTTTTAGGGGGTAATCCACTCCAATGCTTAAGAGAAATCATCTCTCCAATTGGACTTGATAGACGACATATTAGTCTTTCAATTGATTTGCTCATTTCCGATTAGAGTAAAGACATGTTTAGGTTCATCTACTAATATAAGTCATGAGGTCAATATTGTGATGTTAGACCCATGATATCGTAATATTGATATGAATAATTGCTTAGATGTGGCACTTACCTAAGGGTATTTTGGTTGATTTCTTTTATTTCCCTTAGAATTTCTTAGGTTTTATAAACTTCACTTGTAATCAGTTTTCTATTTCTCTAATTTCTATTTAGTTTAATAAGTTTTCTTTAGATTGTAATAATTTTTTAGTTGTAAATCACTCTTTTCAATTGAACTTGAAAAAAGTTTTATAAAATGTTGATGTATTTGATGAGCCATTAAATTGATATGATCTTCTCTTCCTTTTTAATTCTTTTGAATATTTCTGATATGAAAGAATGATATTGATTGCTATGTGGTTTTGTCTTAAAGCCATGGTTGAGTAGAATTGATTTTATGGTTGATTATTAGCTTAAGTATGTAAATTGAATGGGAACATTGATGAATGTTTGATTTTGTTAATTGTTTGAGTTGAGACATTGTGGTTATTTGTTCTAATATGACAAATCACGACTAAAATATAAACTAAAAAAACTAGAGACTGAGTTTAATTAAGTAAGTAGTGATTTAGCCTTGCCAAACATAAACAAGTTAAGAGACCGAGTGTTTAATAATTCAACAGATGAGAGTTGTGAATCAAGGTAAGTTTTAAGGTTAAAATCAAGTCAAGAAACCTTGATACAATGGATAGAAATTAATTATCAATTTCAATCTTGTTAAACAAATCTTGTAAAGACTATGTTTGTAGTCTTTGGTATTTTACTTTAGTGAAATCAATTCATCTTTCAAACGGTAATCAGTCATATTAATAATCCAATTTCTAATTAGAAGGGTAATTAGAATAGCTAGTTCACTATATTCACTTTTGATAATAAAAGGATTGATTTGAAGTATTAGCATTTATCTCCTAGGGAAAATGATCCTCGAAATACTTACCATAAGTATTTTGTTGTACATTTGACTATAACTTATCTAAAGTGCACTTGCCTCACAAGACTTCTTGTTTTAAAGTTTTAATTGAATTTCAAAGGTACTATAATGACTCAAACTTTTTGGTGTTGAAAATTTTGTTAATTTGACAGATTCAGTAATCCAAGATTTTTGGTGTAACACCCCTAACTTGTATCCGTCACCAAAATAAGGTTTAGAAGCATTACCGGAGTTTACAAAACAAATACAGATAATTCAAGTCATTTACTATTCATATCCAAAACTAATCATATCGTCCCTTAATTGGATCCTCGAGGTCCAATTTAAGCATTAGAAACAAGTCGGGCCTAAATAGAATATTAGAGAATTTTTTACGAAATTTCAAAAATTTTATTAAGTTAAGTGGTCACACGCCCATGTGGTCAGGCCGTGTGGCTCCCATAGCCAGGTGACATGCCCATGCCTTAGGCCATGTGGCATATGAGATAGGGTACACGCCCATGTCCCTAACTCGTGTAACTCTTTGACTTGCAACTTAATTTAGTGCATAGGTTACACAACCAAGTCACACGCCCATGTGCTAGGCCATGTGGACAATTTAACTTTTGAAAATTAGGTGCAGGATTCACACGGCCATGGCACATACCCATGTGCTAGACCGTGTGTCACACATGGCTGAGACACACACCTGTGACTCTGCCCATGTGCCTAATTCTGAGTATTCTATTTCTCAATTACGAGGATGCAGGGGACGCACGGCCAAATCTCATGCCTATGTGCTAGACCAGGTGTCATACACGGTCAAAACACATGCCCATGTGTCTACCCATGTGGACAAAATAAGGTCATTTCCTAGCCTTATTTCTCACCCAAATTTGCCAACAACCTACATCAATACTTGCAATCATATACCAACCAATTCAAGCATTATAACCAAGCCAAATCTATCATCTAGCATGATATATCATCACATGCATTCATGTTTATACTCTTACCTTTTATATACATACTTGTTTAACATAACTCAATTAAACTATACTAAACACATATGTACTTATCATGATCTAACCTTATAAATATACCAAAATAAACTATCACTAGCCATTCCAATGGATAGATTACAAACATCCATTTCCATGCCAACATTGGTAAAGTTAGCCTATACATGCTATTAAACCAAAATATGTTTACTATTTATACCAAAACTTGCTGGTGGATAGTGTGAAGATGCTTCGACCAATCTCTAAACTTTACAAGCTTACGAGCACTATAAAATAGAGGAAATGAAACCTAGAAAGCATTTATTTCTTAGTAAGTTCGTATAACAGGAATTTAACTTACCAATCATATTCAATTAAATAAGCATAGCAATAACATGCTTCCCAACAAATTGGCAAGTTTGCCTAAACACATATACTCAATTAAACAAGTTAGTCACATATTTCACACCTACATCAATCAAACATGGATAAGCTCATCATGTTACAAACTTTCAGCTATTTCAGGCACATTCAGAACATAATTCATTTAATCTTATAATTCCTCATGTCAGACATTTTACCTGTTGAATTATTGAAATATCGATGGATACTCATGTAGTACACATAAAGCGTACAAAACTGTAAATCGCCAACTCATAATCCGGGCTACCAATTAGGGCACTTAATCAAGGAGCACACTCTCGAGCCACATATCAGGATGCTCAAATGAGCTATGTAACAGGACGCTTATCTGGGCTAAACAGGAAACACATAAGAGTTTTAATCAGGGAGCTTATAGAGTTTAACAGGTAACTCTGAAGAGTTATTTTCAGGGAGCACTGGATAGCATAACAGGGAGTTCAATCGAGCCACGTCAAGAAGCTCATAAGATCCTATATTAGGACGCTAACAAAGAGCTGTGTTTGTGTCAGCAATAAATGCTAGATCATAACGGATCGAATTATGTAACAGGATGCTCACAAAGAGCTGTGGTAGTGTGCAACACATACATAATCAATACCGATTTGGATGCTTGCAGGAACTATATAACAGGATACTCAAGAGGGCTTTTAACAGGATTGCTCGTCTGAGCTATATTCTATGTAACACCCCTAACCCGTATTCATCGCCGGAACAGGGTTATAAGGTATCACTCATCTAATCACAACTTATCGACATTCATGAGCAACATATAATATGGGTTCTTTAGTCAATCTATAATGAACACCAAAGAAGCTTAAAACATTTAGGCCATGACTAAATTCACTACGTGCAATGAAGAGTTATCAACCATAGATCGAACATGAACATGTACATGCTACAACTCATAGCTTAATACTTAGCAACACATATACATGACAACTTATTAAGTCATAAATTTAAAATTTTGATTGATCAAATATGCTAAAACCCGATTGTATCACATGCAAGATTTAATACTATTCATTTGGTAATTTATTTAAGCTTTAGCCGAATATAGATCAAGCTATACTAGTGAATTCAAAGGTTATTACTAGTAACAAAATCAAGTCAACTAAAGTGAAAGTTTACCCAATAAACAACCACATAACTTCATCAACCACACATTCATACTTAGCAATTAGGCCACCATTTTCACACGGCTATTCATACATACAATTCCAAAACATCATTTGAATCAAAAGCGAGTTAATCCTATACATGCCACTTTCAAAATATAGAACTATCAAAAGTACCAAAAATTATAGTGTCGATAGTGTGGATGACTTTGAGCTTGAATCCCCGAGCCCGTAGCTTCAAAATGTGATCTATAAAACAGAGTAATAAAACACTAGGAGTAAGCTAATTAGCTTAGTAAGTCTTAAGTAAATTTAACCGTATAACTTAATTAATCACATTAATCAATTATTCAAGATCTAAAAATAATATCATTTGACCGATAGGTCTAACCATAACTGTACACCTTCACATTGACATCTCATTTACCAAAAATTTTGGAATCATATAATTGCATTATCATATACTACAAGGTCATTCAGTAATTCAACTCAATAGAGTTAAGTTAAGGCATCATATCAACATATAAATTCCACAAGCCCGAATATGTATAATCACTGCATGCACTACTACTAAGTCATTCAATTAGCTTCAAATTCACATATAGACGTGAATATTTCAAGTTTTCAATACTATCTTTAATTCACTCGAATTTAGCACTAATATAATACCATTTCCACATTTAAACATTTCTTCTTTATTTATAATTTCATACATAGTTAATATACTCTCATGAATAATTTCACATGATCCGATTGTTCACAAATGAGCATTTGCAAAATGCACTTCAAATCATTATCACATAAATAGATAAGTGTCACATACTTGGACCACTTAATACATAATACGAGTTCAATTTTGTAATCTTAACATAGGATCTCATTGTCTTATACTTTTATTGAATTCACTGGCACTTGGCCTGCTAGGTATAAAACTCGAGTTTCGTCACCGGCTGACAGCCTGCTAGACTTTTTAAGTCTGAATTCACTTCATCGGCATTACGCCTACCAGGCTCAAAGCCCAATAACAGTTCACCGGCATTACGCCTGCTAGGGTCAAAGCCCGATATTAATTCACCGGCATTCTGCCTGCTAGGCTCAAAGCCCGATAACATTTCACCGGCATTACGCCTGCTAAGTCATTGACCCGAATGTCACAGTATACTAATTAATGCATAAATTTTCACATAACTTAGAACATTTACTTCTCATTCCCACATGATATAAACATCTCATAGAAATTGTAGCATCACTCAAGCATTATAGATAGCAATCAATCAATTGCATTTCACATTTACCATTCGGCAATTAGCACAAATTATAGTCTCATCTTTCTCACACAATTTAACCATTCGGCTTTGATACACAATAACACTTATTAAACTTTTAACTTAATCCCATGCATACTATTAGCTTATAAAACATTTCTACTTAAATCTCTTTCATCTCAACTTTCATATTCGGTATGAACATTCATACAAATAACCTTAATTGTTCAAGATACATAGCATGTTAAATTACTTAAAACTTCACTCTATTGTCGTCGAACGACTACGGGTCAACTATTCCACAAGTTTTGCTTTGCCTCTATCTGAAATTGGTTTTCTTTGCTCTTGAGCTATATTAGATAAAATTTAACTTATCACAATTCAATCAAAGATAACTTTACTCACAACTAAGTTCATATATACCATATCAACTTGGCTTATTCAAATAAGCATATGTGAAAATCTTACTCAATCTCATCTCAACATATGGAAATTTTCAAATTATTCCCTAACCACATTCGGCAACTATGCACATATATATACATAAAAATTTCAACTAACATTCCTTCTTAATATTTAACATCATTCGGACATATATAAATAAATATTAAACACTTAGCCAATTATCAATTACTATTAAATTACATATATAACTAAATTCCAATTTCATAGAGCATTTTACAACAAAAACTTATACAATGCCCCCTCGGCTTGAATTGCTTTATTTATGAAATAATCTTACAATATACATTAATCTAAACAATTTATTTTCATCTCATTACAACATGTAATTTAAGCTTTATCAAATCTCTCAAGGCTTCACATTAATCCACATTTACCAAATACTCATTTGTCCTTTAAACTCCAATTTATCAAATTTAACAAATCTAGAACTCATTCAATTATTAGTTCCATTTAGTAGCATCAAAACGTCATTGATATTACACCTAATGTACAAGATCGTATATCATATAGGTATAACTTTCATCTTTAACATAAACACCAAGTTTCAAACTCAATTTACAACTATATATATCATTAAAATCATCCAACACCATACTTTCATGCTCAAATGCCATAGCTGAATGATTTCTTAAGCAATTAGATCACACAAAGCACTAATTTCACCATTTAAACCTTTAAAATTTTAATCACTTATATTTTAACATCACAAAGTCTATCAAACACTTTTTAATCAACTTCTATCATCAAATATCAAAATTGATATTTTCTATCCATAACCGAGCATGTAGCCATTACTAATTCAAGAGAACAAACTCAAAAATTTATACATGGGTCCTGACAAGGGCTTCAAAACCAACTCAAATCCACAATTTAAAAAGGAATTAACATGAATTACATACCTTAATCAAGGCTTTAAGATAACCGAATGCTTTAGCTAGATTTCTTTAGTTTCATGCTTTAGGTTCGGCAATGAAAGAAAGAAAGAGAAGCCACTTTGTTTTTATCACCCTTTTAATATATTAACTTATGTTTTCTTATTATAAAATTCATTAAATATTATTTCATTAATATAAAACACATAAAATGCCAAATTTCCATCATGACTGCCGTCCACTATAATGATAGTGGTCCATTTGACATGCAAGTCCCTTATAATGCTAACCATATACAATTTGGCCTCTTCAAATTTTTTTTTACCTATCACATTTTTATGGTTTATCAATTGAGTCCCTATTTAATAATTTGACATCCAAATAACAAAATTAAAGCACCAAATTTTCACACATAGCAATTCACATAATAAAACATAGAAAATAATATTTTTGAAAATTTTTTGACTCGGTTTAGTAGTTTCGAAACCACTTTTCCATTAGGTCAATTTAGGGCTGTCACAACTCTCCCCCCTTTAGGGATTTTCGTCCCCGAAATCTTACCAATGAATAGGTTAGAATATCGTTCTCTCATCGAGTCCTAGAGTTCCCATGTTGCTTCTTCTACCCCGTGTTTAAACCACAACACTTTCACTAATGAGATTTTCTTATTCCGCAATTATTTTATCTCGTGAGCTAAAATGCAAACCGGTTCTTCCTCGTAACTCAAATCGGACTGAATTTCAATTTCTGACGTATTTATCACATGCGAGGGATCGGATCTATACCGACAGAGCATCGAAACATGAAAAACATTATGGATCTTTTCAAGTTCGCGTGGCAAATTTAATCTATAAGCAACCGACCGAATTCTTTCTGAAATCTCATATGGTCCGATAAATCTTGGACTCAATTTACCTTTACGGCCAAATCTGAGCACCTTTTTCCACAGTGAAACTTTAAGAAATACTTTGTCGCCAACTTGATACTCTATATCTTTCCGTTTCAAATCCGCATATGATTTCTGACGGTCTGATGCTGCTTTTAGACTTTCACGAATCACTTTTACTTTCTGTTCGGCCTCTTTAATCAAATCAACTCTGTAAATTTTATTCTCACTAAGCTTGGTCCGAAACAACGGTGTACGACACTTACGATCGTATAAAGCCTCGTAAGGTGCCATTTTGATACTTGATTGAAAACTATAATTGTATACGAATTCAATCAAAGCTAGGTATCGTTCCCACGAACCACTAAACTCAAGGATGTAACATCTCAACATATCCTCAAGTATCTGAATAATTCGATCGGATTGACCATCGGTTTGGGGATGAAAAGCAGTGCTAAAATGCAACTTGGTACCCAAAGCTTCTTGCAATTTCTTCCAAAACCGCGAGGTGAATCTCGGATCTCGATCCGACACAATAGAAGTAGGCACACCGTGCAATCTCACAATCTCAGAAATGTACAATTCAGCTAATTTATTGAGCGAGTAATCGGTACGGACGGGGATAAAATGAGCCGACTTAGTCAATCTATCAACGACAACCTAGATCACATCTTTCCTGCTTGGTGACAATGGTAACCCGGATACAAAGTCCATCGTGACTCGATCCCATTTCCATTTCGTTATCATAATCGGCTGGAGTAGACCTGAAGGCACTTGATGTTCCGCTTTCACTTGTTGACATATCAAACACTTCGAAACAAAGTCAGAAATGTCTCGTTTCATACCGTGCCGCCAATATAAACGTTTTAGATCGTTGTACATTTTTGTGCTACCCGGATGAACAGACATTCGACTATCATGAGCTTCATTCAAAATCATCGCAATAATCTCTGAATTTCTCAGAACACACAATCGATTTCTGAATCTCAAACAATCATTGTCATCGATACGAAACTCTGAATCGATATTCGAATCACACAGGACCCATTTAGCCATCAATTCATCATCAGTTTTCTGAGCTTCGCTGATCTGCCATATTAACACTGGTTTTGCTTTTAATTCCGCTACTGACACATCATCAGCGGATATCGACAAATGTATATTCATCGCTCGAAGAATGAATAGGGATTTTGGACTTAGGGCATCAGCTACCACGTTAGCTTTTCTCGGGTGATAATCGATGACAAGCTCGTAATCTTTCAATAATTCTAGCCACCGTCGTTGTCTCAAATTCAAGTCTTTCTGAGTCATTAAGTATTTGAGGCTTTTATGATCAGAATAAACATGGCATTTCTCTTCGAATAAGTAATGACGCCAAATTTTCAAAGCAAAAACAATGGCAGCTAACTCGAGATCATGGGTCGAATAATTTTTCTCGTGAGGTTTTAATTGTCTCGAGGCATAAGCAACGACTCTGCCCTCTTGCATCAAAACACAACCCAAACCATTCAAAGAGGCATCACTATAGATCATAAATTCTTTACCAGTTTCTGGCTGTACTAACACTGGGGCTTCGGTCAAAAGAACTTTCAACTGATCGAAACTTTTCTGACACTTTTCTAACCATTCGAATTTGACATCTTTCTGAAGCAACTTTGTCAATGGTGTTGCTATCATTGAGAAGCCTTTCACGAACCTCCTATAATACCCGGCAAGTCCCAAAAAGCTCTGAATTTTTGAAACATTCCTCGGAGGCTTCCAATCAAGTATAGTTGATATTTTGCTCGGATCAACCTGGATACCTGATGCGGACACCATATGTCCCAGAAAACTGACCTCGCATAACCAGGATTCACATTTACTGAATTTTGCATAGAACTGCTTATCACGCAAAATCTGTAGCACAAGCCTCAAATGTTCGGCATGCTCGGTTTCATCGCGCGAGTAGATCAAAATGTCATCAATAAACACAACTACAAAACGATCCAAATACTGTCTGAAAGTTTGATTCATTAAATCCATGAAAACCGCAAGGGCATTAGTGAGCCCAAACGGCATCACTAAAAACTCATAGTGTCCGTACCTCGTTCAAAAAGTAATTTTTGGCACATCGGAGTCTCTAACTCGCAACTGATAATAACCTGATCTCAAGTCTATCTTCAAAATTGCGGAAGCTCCCTTTAGCTGATCAAATAAATCATCAATTCTCCGTAATGGATATTTTTCCTTTATCATGACTTTATTAAGCTAACGATAGTCGATGCACATTCGCATAGTTCCGTCTTTCTTTTTCACAAACAGCATGGGTGCACCTCAGGGAGAGAAACTCGGTCAAGCGAAACCTCTATCTGTTAATTCTTGCAACTGAGACTTCAATTCTTTTAATTCGGTTGGTGCCATACGATACGGGGCTATCGAAATCAGAGTCGTTCCAGGTACTAGTTCTATGCCGAATTCAACTTCTCGAACAGGTGGCAACCCAGGTAACTCCTCTGGAAATACATCCGGATATTCACAAACCATTGGTACTGTTTCAAGCTTTCGTTCAGATACTTTACTATCCAAAACATACGCCAAATAAGCTTCACACCCTTTTTTCACATATTTCTGAGCCAACATCAAAGATATCACTACCGGTAGCCCGTTCAAATCAGTGGACTCAACTCGAATTATTTCACCAATCGTACATCGCAAATCAATTGATTTCCTTTTACAATTCACCACAGCATCGTGCACGGTTAACCAATCCATACCGAGGATAATATCAAACTCGTCATATGGCAATAGCATCAAATCAGCCCAAAAACAAGAATTTTGAATCATTAGGGGACAGTTCCTGCACATTTTGTCAACTAACACACACCGGTCCAAAGGGTTTGACACTCGAATTACAAATTCAGTAGACTCAACAGGTAGAGTCTTACTGGATGCCAAAGTTTCACACACATAGGAATGAGTTGCCTCGGGATCTATCAAAGCAATAACATCAGTATCAAAAAGAGTAAAAGTACCAGTAATGACATCTAGTGAAGAAGCTTCCTCACGAGCGTGAATGGCATAAGCTTTGGTAGGTGCACGAGCCTCAGATTAGACAGCAGTGTCTTTAGTCTCTCTCTGACTACCGCTAGTGTTACCCGTATGTCTAGGTGGTCTACCTCGTGCTGCAGTGTTTCTCGGTCTTTCACCCGAATCAGTATTCTGCTTGGCTAATTTCAGGAAGTCTCGAATAAAATGGTCGGCTGACCCACACTTAAAACAAGAGCGATCATAAAATCTGTAGCTCCCCGAAAGCCATTTACCACAATGCTTGCACTCGACTCTATTCTGACGGTCATTGCCCACACTAGCAACGAAAGTAGCTCGAGTACTCACAGAAGGTCGATCTCAATCTCGTCTAGAAAATCCCGAAGCAGTCTTGGATCGGCCCGATTCATCACGAATTTTCTTCGAGGACTGCTGAATATTTTTCCTCGAAGATCTTTTACAAAATTCTCTTGCTCTAGCTTCAACTTTTCTTTTCTCAATTCCGAGCTCTTCGGCTTTACAAGCTCGCTTGACAAGCACTACGAACTCTTTAATTTTGAGAATACCCACTAGCAGCTTGATGTCTTCATTCAACCCATCCTCGAAGCATTTACACATGATGGCCTTGGAAGAGATACACTCACGGGCATATCTGCTGAGTCTCACAAATTCCTGTTCATATTTAGTAACAGTAATTCGGCCTTGTTTAAGCTCAAGAAACTCTTTACGTTTTTGGTCGATGAATCTTTGACTGATATACTTTTTACGGAACTCTATTAGAAAGAATTCCCAAGTAACCCGCTCTCTCGGAACAACCGAAACTAAAGTATTCCACCAGTGATAAGCAGCATCCCGAAGCAAAGACACGGTACATTTCAAACATTCGTCGGGTGAACACGATAATTCATCAAACACATGGATCGTATTATCGAGCCAAAACTCGGCCCGTTCAGCATCATCGCTAGCTGTAGCTTGGAACTCTTCAGCCTTATATTTTCTAATTTTGTCAACCGGGGGCTTACTTAATCTCAACGGATCGATCACAGGAGGCACTAAAGGTGTCGAAAGCGGAGTATTCGGGGGCGGGGGTTGTGGAACAGCCGGATTAGTTCGAATGAATTGAGTGAACCAATCACTCATCATAGCATAGAAGGCTTGTCTCGCCTCCTCATCTCGATTACTCGCATTTGGCTGAGAGTCATTCGGCACTGTCCCTTGAGCGGGAACAGGCGCTATGCTCTCAACATCATCGGCTACGGCTCGATCGGGATCGGGATCCTTTTGCTATACGAAAAATGTAACACCCTATACCCCTGTCCATCACCGAAATAGGGTATTAAGGTATTACATAACTAAATACAACCTACTGAGGTTCATAGTTACGTACATGACATAGATTTGGTTGTACATCGAAATTCAATTAGGGATCAAATTTAAATTCTAGATCCGAACAATCTAACGTTCAAGGTAATTCGACTAAGGCAACCAGCTCACGTATATTTACTATAAGAGTACTATCAAGGTTGTCAAATGACTACCGACCAATAGGTGTAATCAAATTTTTGGGTATTAAGCATACCATCATCACATCATATAACCCATGCGTCGAGGTAACAAGGCACATAAAATTTCCAACAAAACATATACATCAACTTAGAGATTAAGCAAGCCATTTTCACATGGCTAGAACAAATACAACTCAAAATGTAATTCAGATTCACAAAAGGAGATTAGCCTATACTTGCCATTGTTCTCAAAATAACTATCGAATGTACCAAAATAACGACGATAGTGTAGGTGATTAAAACTTCAATCCCCGAGTCCGTAGCTTCGAAAAGAGATCTATAAAACAGAGGAAACAAAGTAAATAGAGTAAGCATTACATTACTTAGTAAGTTTTAAGTAATGACAACGGATAAAAAAAATCAAATTATAACATAGTTGTTCACATTTTTGTTTCCCACTTCTTTGGGCATGTCACCCCTTAACCGAATATACACGTTCTCATCATATACAATAGGTAGATAACTTTCACTTGATAGTGAGCTCATGTAAACAAAAACATATTGCATAATTTCACGTAACCTTTCACATTGACCAACTGTACTATAATCATATAAATAGTCTCATTTCATACTCACATATGCAATTGTATAATGACCTTATGATTTGGTCCAAAACAAGCTTGCTTATAAGCTTAGGGTACATACCTGTATAACTTAACGATTTGAGCGCATTCATTAACAATCGTTACTATGAAGTCTTTTAATCTTAGACTTTACTCGAGTCATCATCGAGACCTTTAGCTTGGATAAAATCTCCACACAAAGCCAGCGGATCTTTGCCCGAACATAATCTCCGTATATAGCCATCAGGTCTTAACCTGGATATAATCTCCGCATATGGCCATCGAGTCTTAACCCAAATATAATCTCCACATATAGCCTTCGGGTCTTAACCCGGATTCACATCACATAGTTTCATGCATATCTATTCACATGTTACCACATTTCTCATAGTAGGATCACATTTGTAATTCAAGTCCACTCATTCGCATGTAGACATATAACATGCTCATTGACTTTGTGTCGTAACATCATTCAAATCTTATACCTGTATACTTCGTTTACTAAACTTTCAGCTCAATAAGCAAACACACATAAGCATATATCCCCAATCTTGTTCTTTGTTTAATTCTCTAATAGCCATTCGGCTATATATCAACATGTATAAGGTTTCTTTTTTAATAACCTTGTTATGGTAAGGACAATGGGACATCATTCATCTATCATATATGTATATCATGGCATTTTAAATTAAATACCAAATTCAAATACTCAAAACTTACCTCGAACTTTTCTGAGCAACAATAAGTCAACTATTCAACCACTTTAGCTTTCCCTTTATCCGAACTTGTCCCTCTATGCTCTTGAGCTAAATTAAATAATTCAATTTTATTAATCCTTATTCAAATATCTCACTTGATCATTTCACTTACAATCAAAATAAGAAACACATATATACATCCTTTGCCACACACGCACACACATTCGGCCAATCACATATATATCATAAGTCACTACAAGCTAACTTCCTGAGCAACATTCACTAAATTATTCATAAATGGAGCTACAAAACTCCAAATCAAGTTCCGTAAATTTTCTCTGAAACTAGACTCATGTACCTTTCTACCATAAAATTTCCAGAATTTTTAAATTGACAAATTAAAACAGTTTAATCCTCAAAGTTACTCCTAATTCACTGTCGGACAGTTCCGACCCTTCTGTACTAAAGTTCAATTATCTCTTAGTTTAGGTCTCAAAAAATTTTCTTGTATATCTCTCTTGAAAATATACTCATTAAGGATTCTAAGCATATAAAGTACATCTTATGGATATTTTTTTACAATTTATAATGATTTTCTAAAAATAGAACAGAGGATTTCGGAGTCAATCTGACACTATCTCACACTACTTAAATATCTCTTTATCGGCAATTCCTTTGCTTATAAGGTTTCTTTTTTAAAACTAGACTCATTAAGCTTTAATTACATAATTTATTCAGCCTCTAATTCAGCTCCCACAATTTATGGTGATTTTTCCAACACACATTACTGCTGTTGTACCAAGCAGATTTATACAAATTCACTCTTTAAAGTTCTTATTCACATTTTAAAACATAACATCATATATGACATCATTTAGAGAAGTCATTGACCTTAACATATATATACATAATTCATATTCATTCCATTTCAGTACTTAAAACTTACAAAGGAATCAAACTCAAATACTTAAGAACCTACTTTTCAAACACACCTATAGCCGAAACACATATATATGAATATAAGATTTTCCATCATTTGAAGAAAGCACAAATACATAATTCACTCTTCTCACATACCCTTTTTTCACTTCACATTATCATATCCATTCAGCCACTAATATATATACTAAATTAATAATCACGTCTTTACTTCCAACATATAGCATGAAAATTTTCCAACTAAGTACCAATACCCGTATACTATTTTAACTATTTTAGTACTCTTTGCATATGTCTAACAAACTCCACATCAACCCTCATAGCCGTGTACTAATCGTCCTTAAGGCCTCATTTATCAAGATTTATTAACTTAAAACTCAACTAACAACCAAATTAAGCATCAAAACATATAACTCTCAAAATATAACACATTAAAATTCATGACCGAAAGTATAATATGCATCTATTTTGAAATTGATGTTTTGGGCTAGTGGTGATGTTAAATAACAACTCCAAATATGCTAAAATTACAAAGAATTACGTCAGCTTACATTTGATCCAAGCTAAACCATGGCCGAATCTCTTGTCTCTTTTCTTTTTCTTTTTACTTATTGTTTTGGCAATAAAAAAAAAACAAGGAGATAATACTTTGTTTTTTATCGCCCTTTACTTATATTATAATCATGTTATATATATTATAACATATATTAAGTTTTACTTATCATTATTATAAAGCATATAATATCATTTCATCTACTTCCACTACCGAATGCTTAACAAAATGATTTATTAACCATGCAAATGCCCCCAAATTTGGAAATTCTCACATTCGGCCACATATGCATAATTTAACATTCAAATGTCCTTTTTCTCAAATCACTCACACGGCAAATATTCATTTTCCAGCATTTTAATACTCAACATTTGCTCAATTCAATACTCAAGTTCAAATTCGGCTAACACACATATAAATACTAACAATTAGACACTAGCTTTGCGTTTCACCAACTAGCCGATTGCTATTAAACAAATAAGCCATAAATATTCAATTGTACCAAGTTGAATTCATCTATTATCAACCCTCAATACACAAAAGCATCAACACAACATCAAGGAGATGCAAACATCCATGACCGAATGCATAAATTTACTCAATTAATAAAATTGAGTCATGGGCTATATAAATCAATTAATAAGAATCTCAATTTCACAAAAATTACAAAAATTTACATAAACATCTTACCTAATTTAAGGCCTTAAATGGCCGAATACCATGTCTTCCCCTCTCCCTTTCCTCTTCAAGAATCGGCAATTTAAGAACAAAGAATGAAGAAACTTTGTTCTTTTCACCCAATTCCTTATCAATTAATTTTATTATTTCTATTTTATGATATCATTCCCTTAAAATAAATATTAT
The DNA here is from genome assembly GCA_020496765.1 of Gossypium stocksii. Classification (NCBI taxonomy): domain Eukaryota; kingdom Viridiplantae; phylum Streptophyta; class Magnoliopsida; order Malvales; family Malvaceae; genus Gossypium; species Gossypium stocksii. Next base: position 27,929,166 of record CM035624.1, read on the forward strand.
TATCACTAACATATAAAACACAAAATGCCAAAACAAGTCATCATTACCATCCACTATCCACAAAATGGTGAAATTGACATGCAACTCCAACATTTCACATTCATGCACTTGTTAGTCATCACACCTTTGTCAAGCATATTTCCAAAGTTCACAATTAAGCACTTTTGATGCAATTCATAATTTTAATACTAAATTAAAGCACCTAAGATGTCACACATGAATTGGCACATACAATAGGCATCAAAATAAATATTAATTTATTCCCGTGACTTGGTTTTGTGGTCCCGAAACCACATTCCGACTAGGGGTAACTTAAGGCTGTCACAAAAAACACATTTCAATTGTCAAAAGTCACCACACTATCGTATTAACACAAAATGGCATATATAGCTAGACTCACATACGCTACGTTAGTCCTAGAATCGACTAAACTGTAGCTCTGATACCAATAAAATGTAACACCCCTAACCCGTATCCATCACCGGAACAAGGTTATAAGGTATCACTCATCTAATCACAACTTATCGACATTCATGAGCAACATATAATATGGGTTCTTTAGTCACTCTATAATAATGAACACCAAAAAAGCTTAAAAATTTAGGCCATGACTGAATTCACTACGTGCAATGAAGAGTTATCAACCATAGATCGAACATGAACATGTACATGCTATAGCTCATAGCTTAATACTTAGCAACACGTATACATGACAACTTATTAAGTCATAAATTTAAAATTTTGATTGATCAAATATGCTAAAACCCGATTGTATCACATGCAAGAATTAATACTATTCATTTGGTAATTTATTTAAGCTTTAGCCGAATATAGATCAAGCTATACTAGTGAATTCAAAGGTTATTACTAGTAACAAAATCAAGTCAACTAAAGTGATAGTTTACCCAATAAACAACCACATAACTTTATCAACCACACATTCATACTTAGCAATTAGGCCAGCTATTTTTGCATGGCTATTCATACATACAACTCCAAAATATCATTTGAATCAAAAGCGAGTTAATCCTATACATGCCACTTTCAAAATATAGAACTATCAAAAGTACCAAAAATTATAGTGTCAATAGTGTGGATGACTTTGAGCTTGAAGCCTCGAGCCCGTAGCTTCAAAATGTGCTCTATAAAACAGAGTAACAAAACACTAGGAGTAAGCTAATTAGCTTAGTAAGTCTTAAGTAAATTTAACAGTATAACTTAATTAATCACATTAATCAATTATTCAAGATCTAAAAATAATATCATTTGACCGAATAGGTCTAACCATAACTGTACACCTTCACATTGACATCTAATTTACCAAAAATTTTGGAATCATATAACCGCATTATCATCTACTACAAGGTCATTCAGTAATTCAACTCAATAGAGTTAAGTTAAGGCATCATATCAACATATAAATTCCACAAGGTCGAATATGCATAATCTCTGCATGCACTACTACTAAGTCATTCAATTAGCTTCAAATTCACATATAGACATGAATATTTCAAGTTTTCAATACTATCTTTAATTCACTCTAATTTAGCACTAATATAATACCATTTCCACATTTAAACATTTCTTCCTTATTTATAATTTCATACATAGTTAATATACTCTCATGAATAATTTCACATGATACGATTGTTCACAAATGAGCATTTGCAAAATGCACTTCAAATCATTATCACATAAATAGATAAGTGTCACATACCTGGACCACTTAATACGTAATACGAGTTCAAATTTGTCATCTTCACATAGGATCTCATTGTCTTATACTTTTATTGAATTCACCAGCATTTGGCCTGCTAGGTATAAAACCGGAGTTTCGTCACCGGCTCAAAGCCAGCTAGACTTTTTAAGTCTGAATTCACTTCACCGGCATTACGCCTGCTAGACTCAAAGCCAGAAAACATTTCACTGGCATTACGCCCGCTAGGCTTAAAGCCCGATAACATTTCACTGGCATTACGCCTGCTAGGCTCAAAGCCCGATATTAATTCATTGGCATTACGCCTGCTAGGCTCAAAGCCCGATAACATTTCACCGGCATTACGCCTGTTAGGTCACTGACCCGAATGTCACAGTATACTAATTAATGCATAAATTTTCACATAACTTAGAACATTTACTTCTTATTCCCACATGATATAAACATCTCATAAAAATTGAATCATCACTCAAGCATTGTACATAGCAATCAATCAATTGCATTTCACATTTACCATTCGGCAATTAGAACAAATTATAGTCTCATCTTTCTCACACAATTTAACCATTCAGCTTTGATACACAATAACACTTATTAAACTTTTACCTTAATCCCATGCATACTATTAGCTTATAAAACATTTCTACTTAAATCTCTTTCATCTCAACTTTCATATTTGGTATGAACATTCATACAAATAACCTTAATTGTTCAAGATACATAGCATGTTAAATTACTTAAAACTTCACTTTATTGTCGTCGAACGACTACGGGTCAACTATTCCACAAGTTTTGGTTTGCCTCTATCCGAAATTGGTTCTCTTTGCTCTTGAGCTATATTAGATAAAATTTAACTTATCACAATTCAATCAAAGATAACTTTACTCACCACTAAGTTCATATATACCATATCAACTTGGCTTATTCAAATAAGCATATGCGAAAATCTTACTCAATCTCATCTCAACATGTACAAATTTTCAAATTATTGCCTAACCACATTCGGCAACTATGCACATATATATACATAAAAATTTCAACTAACATTCCTTCTTAATATTTAACATCATTCGGACATATATAAATAAATATTAAACACTTAGCCAATTATCAATTACTATTAAATTACATATATAACTAAATTCCAATTTCATAGGGCATTTTACAACAAAAACTTATACGATACCCCCTCGGCTCGAGTTGCTTCATATATCAAATAATCTTACAATATACATTAATCTAAACAATTTATTTTCATCTCATTACAACATGTAATTTAATCTTTATCAAATCTCTCAAGGCTTCACATTAATCCACATTTACCGAATACTTATTTGTCCTTTAAACTCCAATTTATCAAATTTAACAAATCTAGAACTCATTCAATTATTAGTTCCATTTAGTAGCATCAAAACGTCATTGATATTACACCTAATGTACAAGACCGTATATCATATAGGTATAACTTTCATCTTTAACATAAATACCAAGTTTCAAACTCAATTTACAATTATATATATCATTAAAATCATCCAACACCATACTTTCATGCTCAAATGCCATAGCCGAATGATTTCTTAAGCAATTAGATCACACAAAGCACTAATTTCACCATTTAAACCTTTAAACTTTTAATCACTTATATTTTAACATCACAAAGTCTATCAAACACTCTTTAATCAACTTCTATCATTAAATATCAAAATTGATATTTTCTATCCATAACCGAGCATGTAGCCATTACTAATTCAAGAGAACAAACTCAAAAATTTATACATGGGTCTTGACAAGGGCTTCAAAACCAACTCAAATCCACAATTTCAAAAGGAATTAACATGAATTACATACCTTAATCAAGGCTTTAAGATAATCAAATGCTTTAGCTATATTTCTTTAGTTTCATGCTTTAGGTTCGGCAATGGAAGAAAGACAGAGAAGCCACATTGTTTTTATCACCCGTTTAATATATTAACTTATGTTTTCTTATTATAAAATTCATTAAATATTATTTCATTAATATAAAACACATAAAATGCCAAATTTCCATCATGATTGCCGTCCACTATAATGATAGTGGTCCATTTGACATGCAAGTCCCTTATAATGCTAACCATATACAATTTGGCCTCTTCAATTTTTTTTTACGTATCATATTTTTATGGTTTATCAATTGAGTCCCTATTTAATAATTTGACATCCAAATAACAAAATTAAAGCACCAAATTATCACACATAGCAATTCACATAATAAAACATAGAAAATAATATTTTTGAAAATTTTCTGACTCAATTTAGTGGTTCCGAAACCACTTTTCCGATTAGGGTCAATTTAGGGCTATTACATTCTATCCGCAACACATGCAGGATTATACTCTTTACGGAAATTTCTATATCCATCGCATTTCATTATTAAAATGGGATTTATCAATTATCGTGTAATATTAGACATGTGATTAATTTCATACATTAAAAATTTATGAAATTCACAAAAATACAACATGCAATTTAAACTTATTAATATTCATAATTAAGTTACATGAACTTATCTTGACACTTGTTGGTGTTGGTAAATCCATTAATCAGTCACCTTTCTCTTTTCTCTATCTAACACTTTATTTGATCTTTCCGGATCTATATAAATGAGTTCAACATCAGTTTAATCTATTACATACTCAATTAAGCTCAATTCACTTTCTAGGCAAAATTACCCTTTTGCCCCTATACTTTTCATAAATGACAATTTTGTCCCAAGGCCTGGAAAATGAAATTCTCGCAATTTATCCCTTATTCCAAGCCTAGTTGGTTTTCATATATAACAATAACAGTCCATGAATTTCACAAAAATCAGAATTTTTTCATGAATTTTACAACTTTACAATTTAGTCCCTAATTCACAATTTCATCAAAATTCCCTTTTCAAAAGTTATTTATTTATCAACAACCTTTCATTTTCTACCATAAATTTCTGAATTTCAGCATATTCATCCATGGCAAAATTTTTATACTTTGATATCTTTGCATATTAATCCCCAAAATAGGTAGTTTAAGCTATTTCGATCTCAAAAATATAAAAATTACTAAAAACGAGACATGATTATTTACCCAATTAAGCTTGTCTGATTTCCCTTCTCTTTCCTATGGTTTCCATGTATTTTGGGAAAGATGATGATGAAATAAGATGATATTAATCTATTATCATATTTTATTTAATTCAATTCCAATTTAGTCCTTTTCTTTTTCTATTTTTCCATGGATGAATTACCAAAAATATCTACTAACTTTTTCTTAATGGTCTAATTACTATATTAGGACCTCAAATTTTGAATTTCGTAGCTATTCAATCCTTCTAGCTACTAGAATTCAAGTTTTACATTTTATGCAATTTAGTCATTTCTATAATTAAACCACGTAATTGGTAAAAATTTCTTATCAAAATTTTTATATAACATTCCTATGATAATCCAAACCAGACAATAGTTTTAAAATAAATTTTCTTTATGACTCAGATTTGTGGTCCCGAAATCGTAGTTTCAATTTTACTGAAAACGGGCTGTTATAAGTCTCCCCCTTAAAAATTTTCCTCCTCGAAAATCTTACCAGTAAAGAGGTTCGGGTATTGTTTCCTCATTGTTTCCTCCGATTCCTAGGTAGTGTAATACCCCAAACCTGGCCTAAACGTTATGTCCAAATCCAGTGTGTCACATTGAAGTGTTTTATTAAAAACCTTGTTTTCATTGAAAACCCTTCCAAAGAAATTTCCGAGTAAAACCCCAGTTTGTATTTGTTTTTTTAAAACGAGGTGTATTCAAAAACTATTTCTTTGTTACGTGTTAACAATTAATTTGAAAACAAAATTCTCTTTAACTGCGGAAGCTCAATTTTATTTAAAAACATTAATTGATTTCAGAAAAATTTGAAATGTGTTTAATAGAAATAGGTCCATCTTCCGTTCTCATTGCATAACAATGAATAATAGTAACCAGAGAAAAGGCCTTATTACAATCTGGACTTAAATAATTAAAATACTAGAACTTTTAATAAAAAAAGAAACAAGTCTAAACTGTCTTACAGGTTGGCCACCTCCGAGTCCCTCCATCCGTCGAACCGCCTACTGAGGTTCACCTGGGAAAAGTAAAACAGGGAGTGAGTTTCGAAACTCAGTGTGTACAACCCTCAGCAACAATATATATATCATGCAACATAGCTCATCTTGGCCTTGAGTCGAATACGATAAAAGCACAAAATCTAGAGCAATCATGTATGTAATAATGCAATGCCCAACCCATCCAACCGATACACATCATCTCCGTCCAACCGAAACACATCCTGTGTGTAACACCCTAAACCCGGCCTAGACGTTACGCCCAGATTTGGAGGGTTACATGGCTTAAACTTTGAAAATCGCAAAACTCTTTTAGAAAAGTTAAAACCTGTTTACCACCAGTTTGTTTAGTTTGAAAACCTCCTTTAGAACAAGTTAGAAACCCTTTTTCTTTTTGTTTTGAAATTGTGATGAAAGTTAAGTTACCGAGTTGGTTTAAACAAAATAGGTCATATTTTTAATTTCAAAACATTTGTTATCAATTTTAGAAGCCCATTTGATTAGTTAACCGTTTCTATGCTAATGCCGTTCAAACAGAAAAATAAACCAAATAAAAGTTAAAACCCCGTAATAGCCTTATTACATAGTTTAAACCAAAAAGATAGAAAACGAGAATAAAATATGAATAGCAGAAATCCAATTGGTGCAGAAAACAGGTAAAAATCATGTGGCCACCTCGAGTCCGTCACGGCTCTAAATCCACTAAGTTTGGGGGTTACTTGCACAAGTTAAGAATAAAAAGAGTGAGTTTGCAAAAACTTTATAACACCCCAAACCCGGCCTAGGCGTTACAGCCAAGTTTGGTATGTCACATTGAAGTGTCTTTCGAAAACCATGTTTTCATTAAAAACCCTTCTTAGTGTTTAGAAACTTCTACCGTAAAACTTGTATAAAACCTCAGCTTGTGTTTGTTTATTTTTCAAAACGTGGTTCCTTGAAATAATCATTCCCTTTTCAAACATTAACAACTTTGTAAAATTTTATGGAAAATTGTGAAAGCTTGTAAACCTTTGTAGCTTGCAGAGACATGTTATTTTTAAAACAGTTTAAGTATCGAAAAATCAGATCTTCTTTGTTAAAGTGAATAGGTACTATGCAACAGGTAGGATTCAAGAGAAGAAGAGGTGAGTTAATTAGACTGCTAAAGTACCAAGCTCTTCCTAGATCCAATCCTAGACATGCACACACCCATTGCCACACTTTAACCTTAAAACTTGTCCACGGAACACAAATTAGGTTTCAGTCTATTTAAAATATTTATTTCCTTTGAAAATGTTTATGTTGCGGAAGCTTTGCTCCATTATCGTGATATTTTGAAAACAAGTAACTTTTATAAAAGCGCGCCCCTAGTGCTAACCGATTTCAAAAGGATTTAAACAATATCATACCTAAGGTAAAAACAAATTAAAATAATTAGAGCAGCCTTATTACAAAACCCAAAACCAAATAAAGTAAATTAATTAAAAATAATTTAATGCTAAATATAGACAGTTTGTTTGTAGTCTGCATGGCCACTCTGAATCCCTCCAGCACCAAGCCCACTAGCTTAGGGCTCACCTGCATCAATGAAAGGAAGGGGTGAGTTTGGAAAACTCAGTGTGTAAAGAAAGCCCATACAAAGCCCCAAATAAGCTCCAGCTCACTGGGCGTAAGCCATTATTTAGTATTTGGTTACTGGGCTATAGCCCTATTCAGTACGGTTTATCTAGGCCTTAGCCCCTTTTTAGATATTAATACGGCCCATAGGCTCAATTCAGTAGCAGAACAACAATATCGATGCATGAATGCAAAACCCATATCAGTATGTGGGGAAGGTACTCAACCTAGCCAACCGCTACTCTCCACTCGTACCAGCCAAACTCTCCATGTGGGGAAAACTACTCAACCCACCCAACCGCTACTCTCCACGGTGGCAGCATAGCTGCATAATCAGATAGTGTGGCCGAGCCACCAGAACAGTAAACTAGGGCAAAGCCCTTTTTTCAATCAACTGAGGCAAAGCCTCTTTTCAGTACTTCCTTCATCAAATAATCCCAATCCCATGCAACAGATAATCATGTCATGGCATACAGTGAGCAGAAACAGTAAAACATGCATTTCAGTCAAATTTAGCCCTATGGGTATAACGGTCATTTGCACCTAGCGGTAAAATAGTAATTTCTACCCATAAGGGGTATTTTAGTAATTATGCTAGTTTCTAGGGTTTCATGCATGTTCAAATCAGTAATAGTCTAACTTTTATCTCAGTAGTTTATTTAGTACGTTTTAGCAGATTATAGTCATTGGGCCCTAAAACCCCTAATGGGCCCTACAGTTTCATAATACTATTTTGGCTCATTTAGCCCAAATTCAAGCCTAGTCTAACAGATTTAACCCACTGTTTTTCGGAACACTCTTACCACTTACTTTTACTCATATGGGCCTGTAAGCCCATTGGGCCCAATTTCAGCCGATCGAGGCCTAAACTTACCGAAGTGCATGAAATTGCGCACTCAACCATCTTACCACTTGCGATTATAGATCCAGTGATATCCAACCGACTTATGAGCATTTGCATGCTCACAAGCCCACAAAATGCCAGAATTCTAGCATTTTGGCTTTTCAGCTTTTGCCAATTTGAACTACAAGAGGGTGTTCGATACACACCTGATTTGTGACGACTGCTACCAAGATCTCCCACAATATCCTACAATCGATTACTAGATACATTAGATCCAAAATACAATGACAATCTCCATAATTCTACTTACCATAATCGGCCATCACCACTTAAGGCCCTTGAGATCTTACCTTTGCCGAAACTAGTGACTAGATCTAGATCTAGTCGTTCCAAAGGTCTAAGCCTCTTATGCTCCTTGCTAGATCGCCCCTTCCACAACAAGTACACATAAAACCAATTAAAATAACTGTCTTTACCTATCACCACATTCGACAGCCTCCCTAAAGAGTTTAGGGATTTAGGCTTTTCTTAAATCCAAAGATAATGAATAAATCTGAGATGTCGAGTACTTACCACAGGTTTTCCTTAATCAAGGCGATTCATCTACTCAGATCTGATGCAGATTAGCCCCTAAACACTAGCAAAATTTGAATCTTAGAGATCTAAGGATTCAGCTATATATCCCTAAAAACTATGGTGTTTTTAGCTTTTAAGTGGTGAAAGAAGATATGATTTGAGGCTATGTTTGGAGGGGTGTTTGTTGACAGAGCCTAAGGGTTTGGAGAGTATGAAATTCGGCTACAAGTGAGGAAAAAAAAAGGGGGTTCGGCTATAGGCAAATCGGCACAGGAAGTAACCTTTCGGGATTTCAGCTTTTACTAGTTGATGAGTTTGAGAAGAAAAGAGTGACAATTTCAATTTCTAAAGGGAAGAAAATGAAAGATGAGGGAAGAGGAAAGGTGATTTTGGCTAGAGAGGGAAAGACAAAGAAAGAATGGAAGAGAGGAGAAGAGAAGGAAGAATTCGGCACTTAGGAGATCTAACTTTGCTTTTTCGGCTTTTTGCAACACTGAGAAGAGAATAGAACGAAAATGAATGCTCTAGGTGGCTAACCCTAATTCGGCAAGACAAAAAGAAAATAAAGCTTGCCCTAATGGCCATTCAAACCAACAGCCCAATCCCCCTAAGGCCTTAGCCGAATGTTACTTAAGCTTTATCACATGCCCGGCACATGTACAAAACTAAAAGTACCATCTGCTTACCTTGCAACTTGAACTCTAGCCCCTAAACTCAATCCACACGCCACTTTTTTAGGAGCTTAGTGGTGCCACCTTGCCACTTTACCAAGGCCCTCTTTGTGTCTCAACTTACTAATTTTTTCTTAACGGCCCATTTAACCAAGTCCCTTTCACTTAAAATCCAAGCTGATTTTTCTGTCGCGTTTTAACTTAAGCTTGGGCCTCCTAAAGGCCCACTAACACATTTAAACACAATTTCAATATCCAAAAAACCAAAATTTCAAAATTTCATCAAGAATCACAAAAACCCAAAAAATCCCGAAAATCAGGACGTTATCTAAATTACTCAGGTTATCTTCCATCCAAACCCAGACTCAAAGCCCAATTCTTCTAGGCCCAAATTCAGGGTGTTACAACTCTACCCCCTTATAGAAATTTCATCCTCCAAATTTCCCACTATCTACTAACCACACAATACAGGTTACACCACTATGCTTTTGTTACGCATTTTAACTCTAATTACGAATTAAGTACATAGATCACTATGAGAAAATCACGTACTAGTATTCGCATCTGGAGTATTTTCCTCCTCTTGGCAAAGTACTGCCTACACCAAAGCTTGTTGTCTTGCCTCAGCATAATCAGCACCTCTACTTGGTGCTCCATGACCTAAGCCATTACCATTTTCACCCTTGGCTTGACCTCGGCCCCTTGGTGGTTGTGGTCCACCTCGCACTGGTTGAACAACCCTTTGATTAGCAACTTGATTCTGAGTTGGTCCTCGAGGACACTCTTTGAACTTATGTTCTTTGGATCTGCATCAGAAACATGCCCCAGTATGCTTCCAACACTCTCCAGATGTGCTCTACCACAGTCCCCACAAGCCTACGGTCTAACAGCATTTACCGGAACTGCTTGAACCAGTCTAATACCACTGAATGTAACACCCCAAACCTAGCCTAGACGTTACGGCCAAGTCTGGTGTGTCACATTGAAGTGTTTTTCGAAAACCTTGGTTTTATTTGAAAAATCCTTCTTAGTGCTAAGGAATATCTTTGTTATGGATTAAAGTGAATGGAAGCTGTACACCAGGTAGGATTCCAGAAAAGAGGAGGTGAGTCGAATGGACTGCTTAAGTACCAAGCGCTTCTTGGATCCACTCCTAGACATGCACACAACCTTTACCACACTTTAACCTAGTGATAGATTATGGTAAACAAATCAACTTAGAATCCGTTTGAAGAGTTTATTAATTTTGGAAACGGTTCCGTTGTGGAAGTCTTGCTTTGTTATCACGATATTTTGAAATCAAGTAACATCTTTAAAAACACGCCTTAGAGCTATTCAATCTCGAAATGTAATCATACCTAAGCTAAGAGCTATTCAATCTCAAAATGTAATCATACCTAAGCTAAATATGAAATAATTTAAGAAAATAATTATTAGCGGCCTTATTACAACCCAAAACTAAATAAAAGTGAATAAAGTAAAATTACTAAAAATAACTTAATACTTGATGAAAATAGTCCATTTACAGTCCACATGGCCACTCTGAATCCGTCCGGTTCCAAGTCCACCTATCTAGGGCTCACCTGCAAAGATGGGAAAAGAAGGGGTGCGTTTGGAAACTCAGTGTGCAAACAAAGCCCATTCAGAGCCCAAATCGGCTCAAGCTCACTGGGCCTAAGCCCTTATCCAATTTCAATATCAAATGGGTCGAAGCCCGATTAAATATTCGGTTACTAGGCCGTAGCCCTATTTAGTACGGTTTATCTAGGCCTTAGCCCCTTTTCATATATTAATACGGCCCATAGGCTCAATTTAGTAGCAGAACAGTAATATCGATGCATGAATTCAAAACCCATATCAGTATGTGGGGAAGCTACTCAACCCACCCAACCGCTACTCTCCACCCGTACCAGCCAAACTCTCCACGTGGGGAAAACTACTCAACCCACCCAACCGCAACTCTCCACGGTGGCAGCATAGCTGCATAATCAGATAGTGTGGCCAAGCCACCAAAATGGTAAACTAGGGCAAAGCCCCTTTTCGAAAAATGTGGCATTGCCACTTGCACTTCCTCCATCGATATAACCCAATCCCCGTGCATCAGGTAATCATGTCATGGCATACAATGTGCAAAAACAGTAAATCATGCATTTTAGACAAATCTAGCCCAAGGGGTATAACGGTCATTTTACACCTAGGGTAAAATAGTAATTTCACACCCTAAGGGATATTTTAATAATTATCTCAATTTTGGAGTTTCATGCTCATCACAGTTAATAACGCTTTACCAGAAAATACTTGCCGCATATTTTTACCAAAATGGGCCCGGAAGCCCATTGGCCCAAATTCAGCCCATTGAGGCCTAAAGTCGCCAACGTACACGAAAACGCGCACTTAAGAGTCTTATCATTCGCGTTTATCAGAATTACCAATATAACTAGCCCACGTGCGTTCGCACACTCGTAAGCCCTCGAAATGCCAAAATTCTAGCATTTCAGCTTTTCGGCTTTTGCCGATTTAGTCTACTAGAGGGTGTTCGTTTACACAGTTGTTTTGCGGCAATCAGTGATGATATCTTCTCCAAATCAATCCTACATTCGTTTAGATCACATTAATATCTAAAACCAAATCGAATGCTCACCAATATCCCAACATACATATTCAGCCGACATCCTTAATGGCCCTAAAACACCTACCTTTGCCGAAACTGATGACTAAGTCTAAATCTAGTCACCCAAATGGTCCTAGCCTTCCAAAGCTCCTTGATCGACAGCCTTTAATCTACATTTACACATAACACCACGAATAATAATAAGATTTATAGAGTTTGCAGCCTCAAACGATAGTCACTTTTAAGAGTTAGGGGTTTCGATTTTCTATTAACAAAGAAGAAGATCACTTACCCAACGTTTGTTGACTAGCCTTGCTAGAAAAGAGAATCCATGTCCACCAGTCTAAACACAGATCTATCGTAGATTATGCGACAGAAAGATGAGAGACTTGTAAGTTTTAGCTTTTCGATAGACGAGACGAGAAGAAGTGATCTTGTTTATTATGGTAATCGGCTATGGTGAATTGGTTTTGGCTTCTAGAATTTATGAGTAAAGAGGAAGAAGAAATATTCGAATGGATCAAAAAGGGATGCAAGTTGTGACTTTAATTATAAGAAAAGGGACCCCATAATCGGCTATTATGGAAAGAATAACGAAAGGAAAAGTTAAATAGGATTTTGCTTTGGAAAACGAAAAGGTAAAAAGAAAAGGTTGCTTCAGCTTTTGAGTGGAAAAAAATAAAAGAGAAAAAGAGCAAAAGAAAATATAAACTAAAATAGTAAAAATAGGAACCGTTTGCACGAGAGCCATTTTCAGCTAACAGCTAAGACATCCCACTAATCCCGTGCTTATCACCTCGTTCCTGGCACCATTTGAAAATAATTCAAACTCTCCTTGCGCAAACAGTAGCAGTCCACCGCTTGGCCGACTCATCTTGCTACTGGGGAGAGTTTTGGTCCAACAAAAACACCTTCCCCATGCATGCAGCAAAAACGTAGGCCTACGTGCACATAGCAGCTCGAACCCGGGACCTCCAAGTATCCTCAAATGCTGCTGGCTACTGTGCCACATCTTCTTCTTTACTAGAATACGGTCGCACTTAAATATAAGCCTTATCCGCTTCAGTTACGGCCTCTTAAAAAAACCAAAGTTTCGCATGCCTCAAGACTCAAACTCGCGCCCGCTCAGTCCCCTTAGCACATTGCCGCCACTGCGCCACAGGCGCTTTTTGTGCCAAATTATACTCGCAACCTCTTTTAACCCCCACTTTAACGCGACCAGATTACAAAATCAAAATACATTTTGCGCACGCCAGGAGTCGAACCCTAGCCTCTCTTCCTACCGCCTAGTGCCTCTTGCCACTGGGCCAGGCGCGCTTCTTATGCCCAATTTTGCCTAATTTATTTTTAAGGCCTTATGCCCAGATTTCCTTAAGAGGCAAAATTTAAGAATTTTGCTAAAGCCCTAGGCCGAGCCTAGGACTTTACCCGCACCATAAGCACATCCAAAATCACTAACCCAACCATTAAACTAATAATAACAATAATAATGGTAATAATAATTTTTTTCCATAAGAATTTAAAACATCCAACTAATTCGAGCCGTCTTCTTCCCAAGCCCAAACTCAAGCCCAATACTTCTAGGCCCAAATTCAGGGTGTTACAACTCTACTGCCTTTAAAGAAATTTCATCCTCAAAATTTCAAACTATCAACTCACCGTATTACTCAAGTTCAACCACTATACTTCTGCTACGCACTCCAACTCTAATTGTGAATTAAGTACATAGGTCATTATGAGAAATTTACATACCAGTATTCGCATCTAAAGCATTTTTGTCCTTTTGGCGACGTGCTGCATAGACCAAAGCTGGCTGCCTTGCCTCAGCATAACCAGCACCTCCGCCTGGTGCTCTACGACCGCGTTCATTACCATTTTCGCCCCTGGCCTGACCTCGGCCCCTTGGTGGTTGTGGTCCACCTCGCACTGGTTGAGCACCCTTTTGATCAGCAACTTGATTCTAAGTTGGTCCTCGAGGACACTCCTTGAACTTATGTCATTTGGATCCGCATCGAAAACATGCCCTAGTACGCTTCCAACACTCTCTCAGATATACTCTACCACAGTCCCCACAAGCCTGCAGTCTAACAGTATTTACCAGAACTGCTCAAACCAGTTCCTCCACTCTAGCTCTTTTGACGTTCCTACTTGCAGCACTCGAGGGTCCAGAATCCCTCCTAAATCTGTCTCGATCCTTCTCGCGATTCTGTTGTTCATCTCGTTTCACCTCCTCGGCTATGTTAGCCTTCTCCATTAAAGCAGCAAAATTAACCTCCCTCTGCGGAGCTATTAGCACCCTAAGCTCATCCTGAAGGCCATCCTCAAATCGAACACTACGCTCATATTCAGTCGCAACTATCCTGCTAGCATACCGGCTCAACCTCAAAAATTCCGCTTCGTATTCAGCAATAGACTTGTTACCCTGGGTTAGGTTCAAAAATTCCTTTCTACGAGCGTTAACATAACTTGCTCCAACGTACTTCCCTTTAAAAGCAGTCCTGAACAATTCCCAGGTTACCCGCTCAGCCGGGGTACCCTCATTCACAGTGAGCCACCACTGATAAGTCTCATCCTGTTCCCGTACTTGCCCCACGGAGCAATCCAAATCATCCATCATCCGTTCCGTGGCCTCTAACCAGTATTCAGCTACATTCGGGGCTATACCAAATACACCCAAAAAGATCTTCGCTCCATTAGCCCAGAGTCGCTCAGAAATAGATCCCTGAATCCCGATTCCCGTACTTGCCCCGATAACCGTTTCCAGAACACGAAGCATTGCCTGAGATAGAGCGTCATCCCCTGCAGCCCGATTATTCGACCCTGTCTCTGTTGCTGGTGGCACTCGGGCCTCCTCAGCAGGTGTAGGCCCTATTGTCGACGATCCCCCTTAGGAACTTACGCGGCCATGTCCACGGCCTCTTTCACGAGCTGCCCTCGTACTTATTGCGTACTATCTATTTTATAAAGTCTTATAGGTTAGTTTAATGTTTCAGTTTTTATTACACATGTCTTATGAACAGGTATAGTTTCAAAGTTTGTTTTCGCAAAATCGCAACCTAGCTACAGTCTCAGTTTTCTAGAGTTTTGTTTCCCTACTATTTTAGTCTCTACAGTTTTCAGTATTGTCCTAACCACAGTATCATAGTATGGCTTCAGTTCTATCTTATAGTAACATTTCAGTACAGTACAATTATAAGAAAAGAAACACTTACAGACTTGGTGCCAGGGATTTAGTGTGCCACTTTTTCAGATACCCAATTCTAGATAGCCCAATTTTAACAAAACTTTTTAAGTAACAACCTTTAATGAGTGTATTCGAGGATAAGTTTAAATGGGTTTTTTTCTAAAGTTTTCAGAAACTGATTTCCAAAAATACCCTTCTTGGGCCTAAAATTTTACAATTTTTCAAAAATCATTTTGGACCCGATCCACAGCTGAGTTGTTGTAACCGGGCTCTGATACCACAAAATGTAAGACCCCAAACCCGGCCCAGACTTTACAGCCAAGTCTGGTGTGTCACATTGAAGTGTTTTTCGAAAACCTTAGCTTTATTTGAAAAATCCTTCTTAGTGCTAAGGAATATCTTTGTTATGGATTAAAGTGAATGGAAGCTATGCACCAGGTAGAATTCTAGAACAAAGGAGGTGAGTCGAATAAACTGCTTAAGTACCAAGCTCTTCTTGGATCCACTCCTAGACATGCACACGACCTTTGCCACACTTTAACCTAGTGATAGATTATGGTAAACAAATCAACTTAGAATCCATTTGAAGATTTTATTAATTTTGAAAATGGTTCCGTTGTGGAAGTCTTGCTTTGTTATCACGATATTTTGAAATCAAGTAACATATTTAAAAACGTGCCCTAGAGTAATTCAATCTCGAAATGTAATCATACATAGGATAAATAAGAAATAATTTAAGAAAATAATTATAAGCGGCCTTATTACAACCCAAAACCAAATAAAAGTGAATTAAGTAAAATTACTAAAAATAACTTAATACTTGATGAAAATAGTCCGTTTGCAGTCCACATGGCCACTCTGAATCCCTCCGGCTCCAAGTCCACCTATTTAGGGCTCACTTGCAAAGATGGGAAAAGAAGGGGTGAGTTTGGAAACTCAATGTGCAAACAAAGCCCATTCAGAGCCCAAATCGGCTCAAGCTCACTAGGCCTAAGCCCTTATCCAATTTCAATATCAAATGGATCGAAGCCCGATTCAGTATTCGATTTCTGGGCCATAGCCCTATTCAATACGGTTTATCTAGGCCTTAGCCCCTTTTCAAATATTAATATGGCCCATAGGCTCAATTCAGTAGTAGAACAGTAATATCGATGCATGAATGCAAAACCTATATCAGTATGTGGGCAAGCTACTCAACCCACCCAATGCCAAACTCTCCATATGGGGAAACCTAATCAACCCACCTAACCGCTACTCTCCACGGTGGCAGCATAGCTACATAATCAGATAGTGTGGTCAAGCCACCGGAACGGTAAACTAGGGTAAAACCCCTTTTCGAAAAACGTGGCATTGCCACTTGCACTTCCTCCATCAATATAACCCAATCCCCATGCATTAGATAATCATGTCGTGGCATACAATGTACAGAAACAGTAAATCATGCATTTTAGACAAATCTAGCCCTAGGGGTATAACGGTCATTTTACACCTAGGGTAAAATAGTAATTTCACACTATAAGGGATATTTCAATAATTATCTCAATTTTTGAGTTTCATGCTCATCACAGTTAATAACGCTTTATCAAAAAATACTTATCGCATATTTTTACCAAAATGGGCCCGTAAGCCTATTGGCCCAAATTCGACCCATCGAGGCCCAAAGTCGCCAACGTACACGAAAACGCGCACTCAAGAGTCTTACCGTTTGTGTTTATCAGAATTACCAATATAACTAGCCCACGTACGTTCACACACTCGCAAGCCCTCGAAATGCCAGAATTCTGATATTTTAGCTTTTCGGCTTTTGCCGATTTAGTCTACTAGAGGGTGTTTGTTACACACCTGTTTTTTGCCAATCAGTGATGATATCTGCTCCAAATCAATCCTACATCCGTTTAGATCACCTTAATACCTAAAACCAAATCGAATGCTCACTAAGATCCCAACATACATATTCGGCCGACATCCTTAATGGCCCTAAAGCACATTCCTTTGCCGAAACTGATGACTAAGTCTAAATCTAGTCACCTAAATGGTCCTAGCCTTCCAAAGCTCCTTGATCGACAGCCTTTAATCTACATTTACACATAACACCACGAATAATAATAAGATTTATAGAGTTTGCAGCCCCAAACGATAGTCACCTTTAAGAGTTAGGGGTTTCGGTTTTCTATTAATAAAGAAGAAGATCACTTATCGAACGTTTGTTAACTAGCCTTGCTAGAAAGGAGAATCCACGTCCACCAGTCTAAATATTGATCTATCTTAGATTATGCGACAGAGAGATGAGAGACTTGTAAGTTTCAGCTTTTCGATAGACGAGACGAGAAGAAGTTATCTTGTTTACTATGGTAATCGGCTATGGTGAATTGGTTTTGGCTTCTAGAATTTATGAGTAAAGAGGAAGAAGAAATATTCGAATGGATCAAAAAGGGATGCAAGTTGTGACTTTAATTATAAGAAAAGAGACCCCATAATCGGCTATTATGGGAAGAATAACGAAAGGAAAAGTTAAATAGGATTTTGCTTTGGAAAAAGAAAAGGTAAAAAGAAAAGGTTGCTTCGGCTTTTGAGTGGAAACAAAAATAAAAGAGAAAAATGGCAAAAGAAAATATAAATTAAAATAGTAGAAATAGGAACTGTTTGCACGAGAGACAATTTCAGCTAACGGCTAAGACATCCCACTAATCTCGTGCTTATCACCTCGTTGCTGGCACCGTTTGAATTTAATTCAAACTCTCCTTGCACAAATAGCAGCAGTCCACCGCTTGGCCGACTCATCTTGCTGCTGGGGAGAGTTTTCGTCCAACGAAAACACCCTCCCCACGCGTGCAGCAAAAACGGAGGCCTACGTGCACACAGCAGCTCGAACCCCTAGACCTCCAAGCATCCTCAAACGCTGCTGGCCACTCCGCCACAGCTTCTTCTTTACTATAATACGGTCGCACTTAAATATAAGCCTTATCCACTTTAGTCACTGCTTCTTAAAAAAACCAAAGTTTCGCATGCCCCAGGACTCGAACTCGCGCTCGCTCGGTCCCCTTAGCAAGCTACCGCCACTGCGCCACAGGCGCTCTTTGTGCCAAATTATACTCGCAACCTCTTTTAACCCCTACTTTAGCGCGACTAGATTACAAAATCAAAATACATTTTGCGCACACCAGGAGTCGAACCCCAGCCTCCCTTCCTGCTGCCTAGCGCCCCTTACCACTAGGCCAGGCGCGCTTCTTATGCCCAATTTTGCCCAATTTATTTTTAAGGCCTTATGCCCAGATTTCCTTAAGAGGCAAAATTTAAGAATTTTGCTAAAGCCCTAGGCCGAGCCTAGGACTTTACCCGCACCATAAGCACCTCCAAAATCACTAACCCAACCATTAAACTAGTAATAACAATAATAATGCTTATAATAATATTTTTTCCATAAGAATTTAAAACATCCAACTAATTTGGGCCGTCTTCTTCCCGACCCCAGACTCAAGCCCAATACTTCTAGGCCCAAATTTAGGGTGTTACAATCCCCTAGTCCATGACGCCACAAGCCTTGCTCCTTCCCTTGCTAATGACACCATAAGCCACTACACCACTAGGCTCTCTGTGACAAGAGCCAACACTAATTAAACTTAAACCCTGCGAGCTAACATCCCTACCTCCCTAAGCCAAAAATCAAAATTTCTCCAAGGGTTTAGACTTTAACCTTGACCTTCCAAAGGCTCCCTAGCACACTCAACCATAAACAAAGAACACTCAAACATGCAATCATCGAATTATGCAAAAGTTCTAAAGACCCCAAAATTTGGGTCGCTACACTTTGGGGATAACTATATCGACCCACCCATCCTATACACACCAAGGGTAGCGCTAGTTGTGGCACTACCTAACGTTGCAGCAAAGCTGCTGATCATATATTGGGCTTGAAAGCCTTCATTGGACCCACGGTCATCAAGCGACTATGCGATCCTCATATAACACTTCCTCCAATATAATTCCCACCCACATGCAACATCATAACACATGGGGGCAACATATAGCATACAGTATACATAAGTCATACTTATAACACACAAGGGTATTTCAGTAATTCTACCCTACAGGGGTATTTCAATAATTCTACCCTACAAGGGTATTTCAGTAATTTACTAATGTAGAGTGTTAATTATTAACTTTGGCCAGTCAACAAGTCCTCGTTGGCTAAAGTGAGCAGACACTATGTACCAGGTAGGATTCCAGAGAAGAGGAGGTGGGTCATTAAGGCCGTTTAAGTACCAAGCTCTCCCTAGATCCAATTCTAGACATGCATATGCCCATTGCCACACTCTACCCTTATGACTTGTCTTTAGATGCACTTGAGAAAATTAATTAAGTTTTATGCTTGCTTAAGAATTCATTAATACTAGGCCTAAAAGTCCATTATAAAACCCTAGCAAGTCTACATGCTTTCATACATTCATATAGCCTATATGGCCCAATCACTCTTATATGGCCCATTAGGCTCAATCACATTCATATGGCCTATTAGGCCCAATCACATTTATACAGCCTATTAGGCTCAATCACACTTATGGGGCCTATCAGGCCTGAATCCATTCCCAACTATTCAACAAACTTAATCAGTTCATCACATTTTATTAAATTATCGATTTTTGCTTATTTGGGTTCACAGGACTGTCAGGCCCACTTGGTCCATTCTGGCCCAGTTGGCCAAAACGTGGCCCAAGTCCATACGATCACTCATAGGGCCTCTACTACCATCTCGGTTACCCTCATACGAGTATTCGCGCACTCGTGAGACTGCCGTAGCTAAACTTTTAGCTTTTCAGCATTTCGACATTTCAAGATTTACCGATCTATCATGTGTGGGCAGTGTATGTACACACTTGGCATCAAAACGTGCTACGATCTCCTTAGCCATGCTTCTACAATCAATATCACTCCTCAAATACTCAAAGGCTTAATAAATATCTTGACCAAAACTGAAATCTTACCATCAACCTTACCTTACGCGATAAGTCCTAATAGCCCTTCTTCAACCATTAACCGCTAATATTTCCTAGATCTGCACCAACCAACCATTAGAGACTGAATAGTAGGTGACTTGTATTCCATACGAGTCACCTTATAATACCTATAACCATTTGGCCATCAACCAATCCAAGTATAAAGATGGGTTACTTACCCGTAAAACCCGAAACGCATATGGTAAAATCGGCAGAGGGTTTTGGAGAGTAAAGATTCGACTCAATCCCCTACAAATCAACTAAGAGAGTGAGAAAATAAGGGTCCATTCTTAGCCACACCGATCAAACGAGTGAGATTCTTACCAAGAAGTAATTAGCCCAAGTTGAAGGAGAAGTTGACACGCCAAAAAGGAATAAAAAGAGGCTTTTAGCTTTTGAATGTTTTTGAAAGGAAGGTATTTAAATGGCTGCGATTCAATACTCAGCTTTTGCAAGAAAATCAAATAAATTATTTAAGAAAAAGAGATTAAAGGTTTACCTAGGTGCATAGAGGAGAATTGAATTCAAAAGGAGAAAATGCTGAAAAGTGTCTAAAGAATTCGGCAATATACTTTTATAGCCAAAATTGCTATCCCTTAATTGCCAATTCGGCTCCAACACTTTTCCTATCCCAATCTCTTAACTTTTCTCCAAAATAGCTCCTTAATCCCCTCATTGAATTTCTCACATGGACACACCTTTCAGAGTCCACATCCAACGCCACTGCTAACCTTTTAAATGAGCAAAAATGAACCTTCCTTTTGGGCAAGGAGGGATTCGAACCCCAAACCTCCCTGCCATGCTTGTGACGCCAACCACATGTCTCACATGTGGCACCCCTTGCCACTCCAACACAAGCGTATTCGTGTCAAAATCCTCCTCCATTTATGTAAAAACCAAACTACTTGCCATTACGGTTCCTTTAACAAACTAAAATTTTTTCCCACTTTCAGACTTGAACTCAAAACTTTCTCAAAGACTTATTTATACTCTAATAACACGTACTCAAAAAAAATATCAAACACACACATTCCACAACAAAACTGAAAAAGAAAGTTTGGGATTTTTGGGGAGTTATAACTCTGCCCCCTCAAAAAAATTTCGTCCTTGAAATTACCTGATCCAAATAGTTAAGGATATTAACGCCACATCGCTTCCTTAGGTTCCCAAGTAGCCTCCTCCGCATTGTGATTACGTCAAAGAACTTTGAGTAATGGGATGGATTTCCTTCTTAGCACCTTAACATCCCGATCAATTATTTGAACAGGCTCTTCCTTGAAAGTTAGATCTAGCCTAACCTCGAATTCCTCGACTGACACGACATGTGAAGGATCCAAGCGATAATGCCTCAGCATGGAAACATGGAACAGATCATGGATCTGACTTAGTTAAGAAGGTAATTCCAGCTAATAATCAACTGGCCCAATTCGCTTCAGAACACAATATGGCCCAATGAACCTAGGGCTTAACTTTCCCTTCTGTCCAAACCTTAACACCTTCTTCCATGGAGATACCTTAAGAAAGACTAAGTCCCCCACTGCATACTCAATCTCTTGATGCTTAAGGTCAGCATACGACTTCTGCCTATCCGAGGCCTCCTTCAACCGATCCCGAATCAATTCACCTTATCCTCAGTATCTGCTACTAACTCAGGGCTGAAAATTCATCTTTCGCCTAATTCTATCCAACATGTTGGAGTACGACACCTTCGCCCATACAGTGCTTCATATGGTTCCATTCCAATACTTCCCTGATAACTATTCTTGTACACAAATTCAGCTAACGGTAAATAGTCCTCCCAACTACCTCGGAACTCAATTACGCATCCCCTTAACATATCCTCCAAAACTTGGATAACCCTTTTCGACTGTCCATCAGTTTGAGGACGGGACACCATACAGAAGTTCAACCTAGTACCCAACGCCTCGTGCAGCTTCATCTAGAACTGTGATGTGAAACATGGATCACTATCAGGTATTATGGAAACTGGCACTCCATGCAATCTAACAATCTCAGCCACATACAACCTAGCCAACTTCTGCAATGAGTAATCGGTATGTACCAGTAGAAACTGGGTAGACTTAGTTAACCGATCCACTAAAACCCATATTAAGTCTTTCTTAGTAGGTGTCAAGGGTAGCCCACTAACAAAGTCCATAGTCACACTTTCCCACTTCCAAAGTGGAATCTTCACTGGTTAAAGCAATCCTGAGGGCAACTGATGTTCCGCCTTCACCCACTGACATGTCAAACATTTACTTTCGAACTCTGTCACCTTGTGCTTAAGTCCAGGCCACCAATAAAGCTCACGCAAATTCCGATACAACTTGTTTCCATCGGGATGCATAGCATAGGGATTGCTATGCGCTTCCCGCAAAATAGACTGCCTTAGTTTATCATCCTTTGGTACACACATTCTTCCACGGAAACACAACACTCCTTCACTATTCAACCCAAAGTCAGACATTTCCCCATTCTCTATTTGTCTAAAATGAGAACCTAAGGTTTCATCCAATAACTGCTTACCCTTTATCTGCTCAACCCACACTGGCTTTACTTGAAGCTCAGCCAACAAACTACCATCATCAAAGAAGCTTAAACGAGCGAGCATAGCCCTCAAGTTTGACACAACCCTACGACTTAATGCGTCGGCTACCACATTCGCTTTGCTAGGGTGGTACTCGATCGTACAATCATAATCCTTCAATAATTCCACCCACATGCGCTACCTAAGGTTTAGCTCATTTTGGGTAAGAAGGTACTTCAAACTCTTATGATCCGAATAAATTATGCACCTTTCCCCATATAAATAATGCCTCCATAATTTTAGCACAAAAACCACTACAATTAACTCCAAGTCATGGTTGGGTAATTCACCTTATGCGTCTTAAGTTAACGTGACGTATATGCAACCACTTTACCTTATTGCATCAATACGTAACTCAGGCCCACATGCGATGGGTGACTATAAACCGTAAACTCCTTCCCAGGTTCTGGCTCAATCAACACAAGGGCCTCCATCAAAACCTTCTTGAGCTTCTTAAAACTCTCTTGTTGCTTGTCCGTCCAAACAAATGGTACCACTTTTTGCAACAACTTAGTTGGAGGTGTAGCTATTAAAGAAAAGCCCTCAACAAACCTCCTATTGTACCCTGCCAAGCAAAGAAAACTTCAAATTTCGGATACCGTCTTAGGTGTTTTCCAATCTAACGCTACTTCAATTTTCTGACGATCCACCCTAATCCCCTCAGCTGATACCACATGTCCTAGAAAAGTAACTTCCCTTATCCAAAATTTGCACTTGCTAAATTTGGCATATAGCTGCTTTTCCCTTAGAATCTGCAACACAATCTTTAAGTGTGCATCATGCTCATCTTCATCTCTGGAGTACTCTAAGATGTCATTAATAAAGACTACCACGAATCGATCCAAATAGGGTTGGAAAACCTGATTCATGAAATCCATGAAAGAAGTAGGTGCGTTCGTTAGCACAAATGGCATTACCAAGAACTCGTAGTGTCCATAACGAGTTCTGAAAGTCGTCTTATAAACATCTGCCTCCTTAACTCTTAATTGGTGGTACCCCGAACGTAAATCAATCTTTGAGAAAATAGAGGCTCCCCTAAACTAATCAAAAAGATCATCGATTCTAGGTAGAGGGTACTTGTTCTTAATGGCTAGCTTATTTAACTGCCAATGGTCGATGCACATTCGCATAGACCCATACTTCTTCTTTACGAATAATACCAATGCTCCCCACAGAGACACACTTTATCGAATAAATCCCTGGTCCAATAATTCCTGAATCTGTGCCTTAAGTTCTGCCAACTCTTTCGGTGCCATCTGATAAGGGGCGATGGACACCGGAGCCATACCAGGTAGCAACTCAATTCCAAATTCTACTTCTCTATTGGGCGGTAGCCCAGGCAGTTCATCGAGAAAGACGTCAGGAAATTCCCTAACCATTCTCAAATCCTTTACAGTAGGACTCTTAGCCTCTGTATCACTTATATACACCAAATAGGCTTCGCAACCCTTACGCACAAACTTCTCAGCCCTTAGTGCCGAAATTACATTTGACAAATAATTTCAGCGTTCACCAATTACCACCACCTTCTCATCCTTCGCCATTCTTAACACCATTCTCTTTGCGGCACAATCCAAAGTCACTCGATGTTTTACCAGCCAATCCATACCCAAGATTAAATGAAACTCACTAAAAGGCAGTTCCATCAAATCCGCCAAGAAGGTAACCCCTTGAACTACTAAGGGTACTTCCCTAAGTAACTTATTCACTACTACCGACTGGCCTAATGGACTTAACACAGTAATCTCATTTGCAGTAATTTCAAATGTATCCCTAAAAGGTTCAGTCATATTGTATGCAACATAAGAATGCGTCAATCCAATGTCAATTAATGTAGTATAAGGTAACTCATGTATATAAAACATACCCGTTATGACATCTGGGGCATCCCAATCTTCTCAGCGATGAGCAGCATAAACCAAAGTTGTCTGCCTTGCCTTAGCATGACTTACACCTCCGCTCGGTGCTCCACGTCCACATTCATTGCCATTACTGCCCCTTGGCGGCAGCTGACCACCATATGGTGGCTGAACATTACCCCGGCCCACTATTGCTATTGTGCCCGATAGTCTAGGGCAATTCTTGATCCTATGCTCTATAGATCCATAAGCTAGACAAGCTCTCATCCTCTTCCAGCATTTGCCTGCATGACTTTTCCAACAATCAACACAATCAACAAACTAAATATTTTCCCACTTTTAGACTTGAACTCAAAACATTTTCAATGACTTATTTATACTTTAATAATACGTACTCAAAAAAAAAAATCAAACACTCACATTCTACAACAAAATCAAAAAAGAAAGTTCGGGATTTTTGGGGGCATTACAGGTAGCTTCTTCTATTCCATGACGTTGCCAAAGTACTTTCACTGAAGCTACTTTTTTATTTCTTAACTCTTTCATTTCACATGCTAAGATTTTGATTAGTTCTTCACTATAGGTCATATCAAGTTGATTCTCAATCTCTGTCGGGGAGATAACATGTGAAGGATCTGACCAATATCGCTGTAGCATAGATACATAAAAAACATTATAAATCTTTTCTAACTCTGGTGGTAAAGCTAACCAATATGCAATAGGCCACAATTTTTTCGGTAATTTCAAATGGCCTGATAAATCGTGGACTTAGTTTTCCTTTTCGGCCAAATCGGAGAACTTTCTTCCAAGGTGATACTCTCAAGAATACCTTGTCATTGACTTGAAATTCTATCTCTTTTCATTTAAGATCAGCATAAGACTTTTGACGATCAGAGGCTACTTTCAAACTATCTTGAATTACTTTCACCTTTTCTTTAGTTTCACGGGCTAAGTCAATTCCATGTATCTTTTTCTCACTAAACTCTGTCCAATACAATAGAGTTCTACATTACGACCATATAGAGCCTCATACGGTGCCATTTTAATGTTGGATTGATAACTATTATTATATACAAATTCAACCAAAGGTAGGTATATTTTCCAGTTACCTTCAAATTCCAAAATACAACATCAGGGCATATCTTCTAAAATTTGTATTACACGTTCAGATTGACCATCAGTCTAAGGATAAAATGTAGTACTGAAATGTAACTGTGTACCCAGAGCTTCTTGCAATTTATTCCTAAATCAAGATGTAAACCAGGGATCTCTATCAGAAATAATAGAGAGTGGTACTCCATGTAGTCTAACAATCTTAGACACATAAAATTTACCCAACCTATCCAACAAGAAATCCATACGTACTGGAATAAAGTGTACAAATTTTGTTAACTGGTCGACGATTACCCAAATGACATCTTTTTTCTTTGGAGATAAGGGCAATCCCGACACAAAGTCCATAGTAATTCTTTCCCATTTCCATTCTGGTATCCTAACTGGCTGTAATAATCCCGAAGGCACCAAATGTTCAACTTTAACTTGCTGACATATCAAACATTTAGATACGAATTTAGAAATGTCACGTTTCATTCTCGGCCACCAGTACGCCTTTTTCAAATCATTATACATTTTTTACTACTAGGATGAACAAACATAATACCACTCTGAGCTACATGTAAAATCTTCTATACTAGCCCTGAATTCCTCGGTACACATACTCTACCTCTGAATAGTAGACAATCATCATGTAACACCCCTAGACCCGTCGACGGAGGGTAAAGAGGCATTACCCGAAGTTCTATTAAGCTAACCTATTATCACTCGACCAAACATGACATGGTTCCATACGGATTAACTTGTGCTTATGGGTTTATAAAACTAAATCTAAACAAATTAATTTCATTATAAACTTTGATTCTTACTAGGCATACATCTCAAACATTGATTCACATATGCAAATCATTCTATTTACTATCTAACCATATCAAAACTAAAACAACCACCAGTAAGTATATTTAACATCTTAGGGAGCCATTTTCGCAAGGCTAAATATGCTTACAAGAT
The DNA here is from genome assembly GCA_020496765.1 of Gossypium stocksii. Classification (NCBI taxonomy): domain Eukaryota; kingdom Viridiplantae; phylum Streptophyta; class Magnoliopsida; order Malvales; family Malvaceae; genus Gossypium; species Gossypium stocksii. The sequence continues at coordinate 27,955,971 of CM035624.1, forward strand.
CAGATGTATCAAAAATTTATCCTATACATGCCATCTTGAAAGAGTACTACAAAATACCAATTTAAAGTTGGATAGTGCGAACGACTTTGACTTGAGATCACCGAGTCCGTAGCAGAAGTACTGAACCTACAAAACAGAGTATTTAAAAACAAAAAAAATCGAGTAAGCATTTTAATGCTTAGTAAGTTACAATCAATGGAATCGTTAAAAGAAATTGAATCGAAATGAAAGGTAAACTTTTCCCTTGTCCGAATGGCAACCTAACAATTACTCAACTTTACCTTAGTGATGATCGAGTCGTAAGCATTCAAATACATATTAATAACAGTCAAAGTGACCTCATAATTTATTAAAATTTGCAAATCTAATTAGGGCCACTTTCTCGAATAGGAATAGATTCCATACCTGAATGAAGTACAACATACGGATTCATAGGTTGGATTACATTACATAAATTTGAGAATTTTATACACAAATACTTGAGAAATTTCAACCTTTAAAATAAAATAAACACGGATGATCTTCGAAACTAAATCGGAGTTTAACTCTGGCTCAAAACCCATCGGAACTAGGTCCGGTTTTCACACTGGCTTGAAAGCCCTTCGAGACTAAGCTCGGATCACCACACCGGTTCGAGAACCCTTTGAGACTAAGCTCGGATCATCACATCGGTTCAAGAACCCTTCGAGATTAAGCTCGGATCATCACATAGGTTCGAGAACCCTTTAAGACTAAGCTCGGATCATCACATCCCACTCGATGTTCACACACGTTTTTATGTACATGTAGTATATCACCTTTGAATCACTAGCCTTAGACAAGTGACACTATTTTATTTCAAAGCATAACTTGATTCAAAATTCACATGCCACTTCCAACAATTTCGTAAATTATCTTTGCCACAACGACATTCAAATATAGCTCTTATGTCTAGGTTTATATAGTATCCACATGTATTAAAGTTTCCTCATGCTATGAGCAAAACTTTGTTACCCAAGACTTACCTCGTATCTTTTTGAGTAGTGCACGGGTTGGCTATTCCACGACCTTCGCCTTTCCCTTGTCCGAGAGTGTCCCTCTTTGTTCTTGATCTTAAATTAAACAAGTTTAATTAAGTTAAACTTTATTCAATCCTTTCACTTATTCATTTTATTAACATTCCAACAAAACATATACATACTTCATATACTAAGCACATTCGGCCAAAAACAATTAAGCTACATTTCATTTAGAGATTATTGATTTAAAGCAAGTATACATAGATCTTTTAACCAACTCACTATATAATACATAGAAATCATTAATGGCCGAATATGTCATATTCAAAATGATGAAATCACGAGTCATTGCCCATCACTTTTAGTATATACAAAAATCACACATTTGATCAATTCCACATTCGATTAAGTTCAAACACATGAGACAATCTTTGAAGTTTCATGACAACACTTGATATGAATATTCTCTCACTAACTTATTTTCTTTACTCAATATCATAGCTCCCATTCGGCACATCAAGACCATTTTAATACATTTAATACATCGGTAACCTAACATGGCATAACTAATTTTCCCTTAAATTTTTGATCATTTCTTAAAGGCAAAACCAAAAACTCACCCATCAAAATAAGACACAAAAGCATGATCCCCTTACCACATCTAGCTAATAGCCGAACATAATTTACCTTGTACCATACTCTCAATTACACAAATTCTAGGCTCAATTCTTAAATTAAGCAAATAGTACTCAAGTTGAGTATCATTCGGCACCTTTTCAAGAATGGATAACTAAATTCATGTTCTAAATTCACGAATTCACATATTTAAATTCACATATCACACAAATTATGCATAATACCTCAATTTGACAATTTCGGTAACACAACCACATAACACAAGACCCTTAATCATTTTTATACAAAATCTCCTAGGTTCAAATTAGAATTTACAATCATAAAACCCTATTAACACCATCAACATTTCTCATTTAAGCCTTCTATGCCAATGCCGTATGTTCATTTTAAGAAAACATGACACACACATGGTTCACTTCAAGATTTCAACTCAAAGTTTTGAAGATTCATGGCTTCTACCATCATTGAGCCTAATTAACCAACGTTCAAGCGTCTAGCAAGAACTTCAACCATTTCTTACTTTCCTTAGCTTAGACCGAATGCTCATAAACACCTCAAAATTAAAAATTCACATATGGGTTGTGTTATGGACCTATTAATCAACTACATTTCAAAATTTCTAAAAGAATAATCAAGAAACATACCTTAATTTACAAATGCATCAGCCGAATGTTCAAACCTCTCTTTCTTTCACCCTTCTTTGAGTTTCGGCAATGGAAGAGAAAATGAGCATTCACTTGGTGTTTTTATTTTCTTTCTATTATTCTATTTTTTTCTTTTATTTAAAGCATTATAATTTATTTTCTCATAAAAAAATGCATAAAATACTATTAAGACATCATCATTACTGTCCACTAAAGTGGAAATGGGTAAATTGACATGCAAAGACCTTTCTTTGTAATTTCTATTATTTAGCCACTATGATTTTTGTCTATTAGATTCTTAAAGTTTGGTAATTAAGCCCTCTTTAAGCAATTAGTCACTTTGAGGATCAAATTTCCACACAAATTTTTGGCACATATTAATTCTCATATCAAACACATAAATCATGACATCAAATAAATTTTATGACTCGGTTTAGTGGTTTCGAAACTACTTCCTGACTAATGTCGAAATAGGGCTGTCACAACTCTCCCCCTTTAGAAATTTTCGTCCCCGAAAATCTTACCAGGAAATAGGTTTGGGTATCGATCTTTCATCATATTCTCGGACTCCCAAGTCGCCTCTTTGATCCCGTGGTTGAGCCACATCATTTTAACTAATGGAACTCTTTTGTTTCGCAATACTTTATCCTCTTGAGCTAAAATACGGATAGGTTCTTCTTCGTAACTCAAATCAGGTTGAATTTCAACTTCTGATGGATTTAACGTATGCGAAGGATCGGATCTATACCGACGCAGCATCGATACATGGAAAACATTGTGGATCTTTTCAAGTCCAGTAGGCAAAATCAATCTATAAGCAACCGGCCCAATCCGTTCTGATATCTCATACGATCCAATGAATCTCGGACTTAGCTTGCCTTTACGGCCAAATCGGAGTATCTTTTTCCATGGTGAAACTTTCAGAAACACTTTATCACCCACTTGATACTCGATGTCTTTACGCTTTAGGTCCGCGTACGATTTCTGACGATCGTATGCCATTCTTAAACTTTCACGAATTATCTCCACTTTCTGCTCTGCTTCTCTGACTAAATCAACTCCGAGAATCTTACCTTCACTAAGTTCGGTCTAAAATAGAGGTGTACGGCATTTTCGACCGTAAAGAGCTTCATAGGGTGCCATCTAAATACTCGATTGGAAGCTATTATTATACGCGAATTCAATCAGAGGTAAGTATTTCTCCCACGATCCGCTGAACTCTAGAATGCAACATCTCAACATGTCTTCGAGTATTTGAATAACTCGTTCAGATTGACCGTCAGTCTGGGGATGAAAAGTAGTGCTAAAATGGAGCTTAGTACCCAATGCTTCATGTAATTTCTTCCAAAATCGCGAAGAAAAGCGAGGGTCTCGGTCTGAAACAATAGAAGTCGGCACTCTGTGCAACCGTACAATCTGGGAAACGTACAATTTCGCTAGTTTATCAAGTGAAAAGTCCGTGCGAACGGGAATGAAATGAGCTGGCTTCGTTAATCTATCAACAACAACCCAAATGGAGTTTTTACTGCTCGGTGTGAGTGGCAACCCCGACACAAAGTCCATCGTAACTCGGTCCCACTTCCACTCGGGTATCAAAATCGACTGAAGCAAACCCGAAGGCACTTGATGTTCCGCTTTTACTTGTTGGCATACCAAACATTTAGATACAAATTCTGAGATGTCCCGTTTCATACCGTGCCACCAGTACTATCGTTTCAAATCGTTAAACATTTTTGTACTACCCGGATGGACTGTCATTCGACTATTATGGGCTTCATTCAAAATCGTCGAAATTAGCTCAGAATCTCTCGGAACACACAATCGATCTTTAAATCTCAAACAATCCTTTGCATCGATTCGAAATTCTGTACCCTCACCCGACATACATTGAGCTCGTTTAGCAATCAGGTCGCCATCGACTTTTTGAGCCTCACAAATTTGTCTTATAAACACCGGCTCTGCTTTCAATTCGGCTACCAATACAGCATCTGCCGACATCGTTAATTTCACATTCATAGCTCGCAAATAAGATAGAGATTTTCGGCTAAGAGCATCTGCAACTACATTCGCTTTACCGGGGTGATAATCAATAGTAAGCTCGTAGTCTTTAAGCAATTCTAGCCACCGCCTTTGTCTCAAATTCAAATCCCTTTGAGTCATCAGATACTTGAGACTTTTGTGATCAGAGAAGATGTAACATTTCTCACCGAACAGATAGTGTTGCCAGATCTTCAAGGCAAAAACAATAGCGGCTAATTCAAGATCATGAGCCGGATAATTTCGCTCGTGAGGCTTCAACTGTCTCGAAGCATAAGCAATAACCCGGCCTTCTTGCATCAAAACGCAGCCTAAACCGTTCAGAGATGCATCGCTAAAAACTACAAACTCTTTATCGGTTTCTGGCTGAACTAACACTAGAGCTTCCGTCAAAAGGGTTTTCAGTTGGTCGAAACTTTGCTGACACTTATCCGACCACTCGAACTTGATATCTTTTTGCAACAGTCTCGTCAATAGAGTCGCAATCATCGAAAAACCTTTGACGAATCGTCGGTAATAACCGGCGAGTCCTAAAAAGCTTTGAATCTCAGAGACATTTTTAGGGGGTTTCCAGTCAAGTATAGCGGAAATTTTATTCGGATTGACTCGAATACCCGAAGCAGACACCATATGTCCCAAGAAACCGACCTCACGTAACCAAAATTCGCACTTACTGAACTTCGCATACAATTGGTTATCCCGCAAAGTCTGAAGTATAAGTCTCAAATGCTCGGTATGCTCAATCTCATCACGAGAGTAAATCAAAATATCATCAATGAATACTACTACAAAACGGTCCAAAAATGGCCTAAACACACGATTCATCAAATCCATGAAGACCGCAGGGGCATTAGTGAGCCCAAACGGCATTACTAAGAACTCGTAGTGACCGTATCTCGTTCTGAATGCTGTCTTCGGCACGTCAGAATCTCTAACCCTCAACTGATAATAGCCGGATCGCAAGTCAATCTTCGAAAACACTGAAGCTCCTTTCAACTGATCGAACAAGTTGTCAATTCGGGGCAACGGATACTTATTCTTTACAGTGGCTTTATTCAGCTGTCGATAGTCGATGCACATTCTCATAGTCCCGTCTTTCTTTTTCACAAACAAAACCGGTGCACCCCAAGGTGAAAAGCTAAGTCGTGCGAAGCCTCTGTCTGTCAACTGTTGCAGCTGAGATTTCAATTCTTTTAACTCGGTAGGTGCCATACGATACGGGGCAATCGAAATCGGTGTTGTACCTGGAATCAACTCTATACCGAACTCGACCTCTCTTATAGGCGGCAATCTCGGTAATTCTTCAGGAAACACATCTGAAAACTCACAGACTACAGGCACCGTCTCAAGTTCTCGTTCAGAAACTTTGTTATCTAACAGATAAGCCAGATACGCTTCATAGCCCTTTCTCACGTATTTCTGAGCTGACATGGTCGTAATTACGGCAGGTGGCCCGTTAAGATCAATGGACTCAATTCGGATTATTTCATTATTCGAACATCACAAATTAATAGTTTTTTGCTTGCAATTCACAATCGCGTCATGAACGGTCAACCAATCCATTCCGAGAATAATGTCAAATTCATCGAATGGTAGAAGCATCAAGTCAGCTGGAAAACAGAAATCTCGGACCATTAGGGAACATCTCTTGCATACTTTATCAATCAGAACAAAATGACCTAAAGGATTCGACACTCGAATTACAAACTCAATAGACTCAACAGGTAGAGTCTTACTGGAAGCTAATGTTTCACACACGTACGAATGAGTCGAACCAGGATCAATCAGAGCAATAACATTAGTATTGAAGAGAGTAAATGTACCAGTAATGACATCTGGAGAAGAAGCCTCCTCACGGGCTCGAATAGCATAAGCTCTGGCAGGTGCTCATGCCTCGGATCTGACTGTAGTGTCTCTAGTCCCTCTCTGACTACCACTAACATTACCACCCCGTCGGGGTGGTCTACCCCGTACAGCGGTGCCGCTAGCTCTCTGACTCGGGTCGGGAGTGCGCTCATCAACTTTCGGACAGTCTTTAATAAAATGATCGGCAAATCCACATCTGAAACAAGAGCGATCATGATGCCTACAACTCCCCAGGTGCCATTTACCATAATATTTGCAATCAGATCTATCTCGACGTTCATTACCAACACTGGCGATGGAAGTAGCTTGCGAACTCACGGGAGGTCGATGGTGCTCGCGTCTAGAAAAACCTGATGTATATTTGATCGGCCTGAGTCATCTCTAGTCTTTTTGGATGATTGCTGAACAGGTTTTCCCGCAGATCTCTTACGGAACTCTCTATCTCCATCTTTGGCTTTTCTTTTCTCATTACCGAGCTCTTCAGCTTTACAAGCTCGCTCGATTAACACGACAAACTCCTTAATTTCCAGAATTCCCACTAGTAGTTTGATATCTTTGTTTAATCCGTCCTCAAAACGCTTACACATAATAGCCTCGGAGGATACACATTCTCGAGCATAGCAGCTGAGCCGCACGAATTCTCTCTCGTACTCGGTTACTGACATCTGACCTTGTTTGAGTTCTAGAAATTCCTTCCGTTTTTGATCGATGAATCTCTAGCTGATATATTTCTTATGGAACTCGGTTTGGAAAAACTCCCAGGTGACCCGTTCTTTCGGAACAACAGAAACCAAAGTATTCCACCAGTAGTAGGCAGCGTCACGCAACAGAGACACCGCGCATTTCAGACACTCCTCGGGTGTACAGGACAGTTCATCAAACACTCGAATGGTATTGTCGAGCCAAAACTCGGCCCGCTCGGCATCATCGCTGGGGGTAGCCCGGAACTCTTCAGCCCCATACTTTCTAATTTTGTCTACTGGGGGCCTACTCGCTCTCACTGGATCGGCCACAGGAGGGGCCATATAAGTCGAAAGTGGAGTATTCGAGGGCGGGGGTTATGGAACAGTCGGATTCGATCTAATGAATTAAGCGAACCAGTCACTCATCATCACGTAAAATGCTTGTCTAGTGTCATCATCTCGATGACTGATATTCGGCTGAGAGTCAGGCGGCGCTGTCCCTTGCGCAGGAACAGGTGTTACACTCTCGACATCGTCCGCTACGGCTCGATCGGGTTCGGGATCCATTCTATACCAAAAAAAAATCACTTTTTTAGAAGTCAGAAGTCATCACACTATCGCATTTACATAAAATGGCATGTATAGCTAGACTCGTACTTACTACGGTAATCTAAGAATCGGCTAAATCGTAGCTCTGATACAAATAAAAATGTAACACCCCTAGACCTGTCGACGGAGGGTAAAGAGGCATTACCCAAAGTTCTATTAAGCTAACCTATTACCACTCGACCAAACATGACATGGTTCCATACGGCTTAACTTGTGCTTATGGGTTTATAAAACTAAATCATTAAAAGAAATTGAATCAGAATGAAAGGTAAACTTTTCCCTTGTCCGAATGGCAACCTAACAATTACTCAACTTTACCTTAGTGATGATCGAGTCGTAAGCATTCAGATACATATTAATAATAGTCAAAGTGACCTCATAATTTATTAAAATTTGCAAATCTAATTAGGGCCACTTTCTCGAATAGGAATAGATTCCATACCTGAATGAAGTACAACATACGGATTCATAGGTTGGATTACATTACATAAATTTGAGAATTTTATACACAAATACTTGAGAAGTTTCAACCTTTAAAATAAAATAAACACGGATGATCTTCGGAACTAAATCGGAGTTTAACTCTGGCTCAAAGCCCATCGAAACTAGGTCCGATTTTCACACTAGCTCGAAAGCCCTTTGAGACTAAGCTCGGATCATCACACTGGTTCGAGAACCCTTCGAGACTAAGCTCAGATCATCACATCGGTTCAAGAACCCTTCGAGACTAAGCTCGGATCATCACATCGGTTCGATAACCCTTCGAGACTAAGCTCGGATCATCACATCCCACTCGATGTTCACACACGTTTTTATGTACATGTAGTATATCACCTTTGAATCACTAGCCCTAGACAAGGGACACTATTTTATTTCAAAGCATAACTTGATTCAAAATTCACATGCCACTTCCAACAATTTCGTAAATTATCTTTGCCACAACGACATTCAAATATAGCTCTTATGTCTAGGTTTATATAGTATCCACATGTATTAAAGTTTCCTCATGCTATGAGCAAAACTTTGTTACCCAAGACTTACCTCGTATCTTTCTGAGTAGTGCACGGGTTGGCTATTCCACGACCTTTGCTTTTCCCTTGTCCGAGAGTGTCCCTCTTTGTTCTTGATCTTAAATCAAACAAGTTTAATTAAGTTAAACTTTATTCAATCCTTTCACTTATTCATTTTATTAACATTCCAACAAAACATATACATACTTCATATACTAAGCACATTCGGCAAAAACACAATTAAGCTACATTTCATTTAGAGATTATTGATTTAAAGCAAGTATACATAGATCTTTTAACCAACTCACTATATAATACATAGAAATCATTAATGGCCGAATATGTCATATTCAAAATGATGAAATCACGAGTCATTGTCCATCACTTTTAGTATATACAAAAATCACACATTTGATCAATTCCACATTCGGTTAAGTTCAAACACATGAGACAATCTTTGAAGTTTCATGACAACACTTGATATGAATATTCTCTCACTAACTTATTTTCTTTACTCAATATCATAGCTCCCATTCGGCACATCAAGACCATCTTAATACATTTATCACATCGGTAACCTAACATGGCATAACTAATTTTCCTTTAAATTTTTGATCATTTCTTAAAGGCAAAACCAACAACTCACCCATCAAAATAAGACACAAAAGCATGATCCCCTTACCACATCTAGCTAATAGTCGAACATAATTTACCTTGTACCATACTCTTAATTACACAAATTCTAGGCTCAATTCTTAAATTAAGCAAATAGTACTCAAGTTGAGTATCATTCGGCACCTTTTCAAGAATGGATAACTAAATTTATGTTCTAAATTCACGAATTCACGTATTTAAATTCACAAATCACACAAATTATGCATAATACCTCAATTTGACAATTTCGGTAACACAACCACATAACACAAGACCCTTAATCATTTTTATACAAAATCTCCTAGGTTCAAATTAGAATTTATAATCATAAAACCCCATTAACACCATCAACGTTTCTCATTTAAGCCTTCTATGCCAATGCCGTATGTTTATTTTAAGAAAACATGACACACACACAGTTCACTTCAAGATTTCAACTCAAAGTTTTAAAGATTCATGGCTTCTACCATCATTGAGCCTAATTAACCAACGTTCAAGCGTCTAGCAAGAACTTCAACCATTTCTTACTTTCCTTAGCTTAGACCGAATGCTCATAAACACCTCAAAATCAAAAATTCACATATGGGTTATGTTATGGACCTATTAATCAACTACATTTCAAAATTTCTAAAAGAATAATCAAGAAACATACCTTAATTTACAAATGCATCAGCCGAATGTTCAAACCTCTCTTCCCTTCACCCTTCTTTGAGTTTCGGCAATGGAAGAGAAAATCAGCATTCACTTGTTGTTTTTATTTTCTTTCTATTATTCTATTTTTTTCTTTTATTTAAAGCATTATAATTTATTTTCTCATAAAAAAATGCATAAAATACTATTAAGACATCATCATTACCGTCCACTAAAGTGGAAATGGGTAAATTGACTTGCAAAGACCTTTCTTTGTAATTTCTATTATTTAGCCACTATGATTTTTGTCTATTAGATTCTTAAAGTTTGGCAATTAAGCCCTCTTTATGCAATTAGTCACTTTGAGGATCAAATTTCCACACAAATTGTTGGCACATATTAATTCTCATATCAAACACATAAATCATGACATCAAATAAATTTTATGACTCGGTTTAGTGGTTCCGAAACCACTTCCCGACTAATGTCAAAATAGGGCTGTCACACATCAGACCCAATCTAAAATTTTGAATTAGAATTTGACTCACATTGAAGTTGTTTAGCTTATAATTCATCATCATCTTTCTGAGCTTCACAAATCTGCTGTAAAAATGTAGGTTTAGATTTTAATTCAACTATGATTGAACCATCCTCTGCTAATGATAATCTGGTATTCATTGCCCTTAAAGTAAATAGTGATTTTGTGCTTAAAGCATCAGCAACCACATTGGATTTTCTCGGATGATAATCAATAATCAGGTCATAATCTTTTAATAATTGAAGCCACCTGTGTTGTCTCGAGTTCAGGTCTTTATGCAACATCAAATACTTCAAACTTTTATAATCAGTGAATATGTGACATTTTTTACCAAACAAGTACTGCCGCTAGATTTTTAATGCAAACATAATAGCTGCTAGCTCCAAATCATGCATCGAGTAATTTCTTTCATGTGGTTTTAGCTGTCTAGAAGCATAGGCTATCACTTTACCTTCTTGCATCAAAACACAGCCTGATCTATTTAATGATGCATCACTATAAATTACGAATTCTTTACCTAATTCAGGCTGAGCTAATATGGGTGCTTCAGTTAGCAAGGCTTTCAATCTATCAAAATTTTGCTGGCACTTATCAGACCACTCAAACTTCACCTCTTTTTGCAATAAACGAGTCATCAGAGAAGTTATTATTAAGAACCCTTGTACAAATCTCTGATAGTGTCTGACTAATCTCAAAAAACTTTTAACTTCTGACACATTATTTGGTGGTTTCCAATTAACAATAGCTAAAATTTTACTCAGATCTACCCTATACCTTTTGTAGACACTATATGTCCAAGGAAACCAACTTCTCGAAGCCAAAATTCACACTTACTGAATTTGGCATGCAATTGTTTCTCACACAAAGTTTGCACCATGATTCTGAAATGATCAGAATGCTCATTTTCATCTCAGGAATATACAAAAATATCATCAATAAACACCACCACAAATCTGTTTAGATACGGTCTAAAAATTCTATTCATTAAATCCATGAATACTGCAAGTGCGTTAGTCAATCCGTATGGCATCACAAGAAACTCATAGTGTCCATACCTGGTTCTGAAAGCTGTCTTTGGTATATCTAAGTCTTTCACTCGCAATTGATAGTATCAAGAATGGAGATCTATTTTAGAGAATACAATGGCACCTTTCAACTGATCAGACAGGCCATCAATACGAGGTAATGGATAATTGTTCTTGATTGTAACCTTGTTAAGCTACCTGTAATCAATACACAGCCTCAACAATCCATCTTTATTCTTTACAAAAAGAACTGGTGCACCCTAAGTTGAATGACTAGGTTGAGTAAAGCCTCTGTCAGTTAATTCTCGCAACTGTGCTTTCAAATCTTTCAATTCAGTAGGAGCCATTCTGTAAGGTGCTATAGATATAGGTGTTGTTCTCGGAACAAGATCTATAGAAAATTCTACTTCTCTAACGGGTGGTAAACTAGGTAATTCCTCCAGAAACACATCAGGAAACTCACAAACAGCAGACACTGATTTGATTTTTGATTCAGACAATTTAGTATCCAATACATAGGCAAGGTAAGCATTACACCATTTTTTGACATATTTCACTGCGGACATGGCTGATATCAAATTAGGCAAACCATCTGAATTATTTGATTCAATAGAGAGTATCTCACCCTTTTAAGATTTTAGTACAATATGTTTCTACCTACAATTTACTACAGCATCATGCTGAGTCAACCAATCCATACCCAGTATCACATCAAATTCATCAAATAGCAATAACATCAAATTAGTTGTAATACAGTAACCTCATATCATTAACGGACAATTCTTATAGACTTTATCCACCATAACATACTAACCTAGGGGTTTAAAACTCTAACCACAATTTCAGTGAATTCAACGGGTAAATTCTTAATAGACACTAAATTTGTGCATATATATGAATGTGTTGAACCAGGATCAATCAAAGTAGTAATATCAGTATCAAGAAGAGAAGATGTGTAACAGCCCGATTTAGCGCCAAATCAGAATAGTGGTTTTGGGACCACAAATCCGAACTATAAAAATTTATTGTGATATTATTTTGAGGTCTATGGTATGATTGAATGCATGTGTGAAAATTTTGTTAAGAAATATTATCGATAGTGGGTCCAATTTGACTAATTGGACTAAATTACAAAAAGTACAAAATGTGTGTTCTAGAAGCTTTGGGTGCTTAATTGAAATGAATTTGTAAATTAGAGGTCCTTAATTAGTAATAAGACCATTATATCTCATGATGGACAAAAATGGATATGGAAGGGTAAAATTTCAAAGTAAGGCAAAAATGGCATTTTGGTCATTTGGTTAAAAAAAGAATAAAAAGGGAAAATAAAGCCAAAATTTTTCCATCTTCTCCACCCCTTAGCTGAAATTTTGAAGCTCACCATAGCCCCATTTTAATGCTCTTTACGTTTTTGAAGTCGTTCTCGCCCGATTTACCTATTTCTACCATTATTTTGAAGTAGGGTTCATGTTTAAAATTTTACCCATGTTAGACATGCATGCATTTTGATGTCTAATGGTAGAATATGAATGTTAATTGTGTGATAAATGACTTTTGTTAGGTGATTTTCGGTAAAAATGTAAAAAATGACCTATTTGTAAAAGTTGTAAAATGTGTGTAGAAATATGTGAATAAATGAAAAATGTAGGCTTCCATAAGTATGTACAAGGTTTAGCTAGGCTTGGGTCTTAAGAAAAATGAACACGTTTCATTTTACGAAGGTAGGGACTAAAGTGTAAATAAGTGAAAAGTTAGGGGCAAAACTATAATTTTTCCATAATATGATTTTTGAACCAAATTGAGTAATGTAATAATTAAATGAGCTAAATTTATTATTATAGATCAAGAAAGACGAGTTTCTAACCTAGATCGGGGAAAGAACAAGTTTGTGGACTAAATCGTAAATATTAACTATTTTTGTACCGAGGTAAGTTTATGTGTAAATAATTGTAACACCCCCACGCCCGAGACCGTCGCCGGAGTCGAGCTTGAGGTGTTACCGAAAATAATTTATCATTTAAACAACTTTACATCATTTATTTTGATTTTCAGAATAAGCAGTTTTTCTGCATCATGGTCGCTAAAAAAATCATATCTTGAGTTACGAAACTCGAGATCAAGATCCGTAAATTTCCCTTAATCTAGACTCACATATTTATCTACTAATTTTTTTCTAAAATTTTTGGTTGGGCCAATTAGTACAGTTTATTAGTTAAAGTTACCCCTGTTTCAGGACTTGACTGCACTGACCTCTACTTACTACGAACCACTTTTCTCCTTGTACAAAATTCATATAACTATACCGTTTATTTCTCATAAAATTAGATTCAATAAGGATTCTGATAATATAAATTACGCCTTCTAATTATTTGTTTACAATTTATAGTGAATTTTCAAAGTTGGAAGAGGGGATCCAGAAATCGCTCTGGCCCTGTTTCACTAAAACTCAAATTTCTTATAACATATAACTCCTTTACCTATTTCACTTTTTCCATTTGAAAGTAGACACAATAAGCTTCAATTTCATAGTTAATTCTTCACCTAATTCGTTTTATACTATTTTTGGTGATTTTTCAAACTCACATCGTTGTTGCTGTAGTGTTCTATTTTATGGCAAGTTTCATCTTTTTATGAATTCTCATGAACTATATAACATATTAAACTCAGAAGGCATCCAACATTATCTAGGCTAGCCATACCAATGACTAATCATTATCAAGCATTTTCTCAACCAAACCAAAACCATATCACAAGATTATTTACACAAAACAAGTATATTGCTATACATGCCATACATCAAAACCTACAAACCAATATACCAATTCTTCCTCGGATAGTGTGAGCATTTCTTCGACCTTCCCGATATCCAAGTTGGCTCGCTAAAAACTAAAATGAATGTAAAGGAGGGAGTAAGCATAAATGCTTAGTAAGTTCACATGCAAATAACAAGTAACATAACAAAGCAATTATATCAACAACAATAGCATGATATCACCAAGATACAAACCACATTTCTAGCTATCGTGTATCATCTTACCACCTCATTTCTGTTATATCAAGTTTCAACCCGAGGGTTAAGTACATACCTGTCCAAATTGTCCATTTCACAACACTTACCAAAATATCATTTTCATCTTGAGTATTCTTCCATTCCGCTAGAATTTTACCCGTTGAACACATCGGAATATAACTCGGATACACGGATCATTTGCACATAAGTGCCACATATGTAATCAATCAATCATGTAACCCTCCCATAAGCAAACTCAGACTCAACTCAACAAGCTCGGATGCCTAGTTACATCTCACGAACTCGGACTCAACTCAACGAGTTCGGACATTTGCATCCATAAGTGAACTTGGACTCAACTCAACGAGTTCGGATGCCCAACCATCCTAATGACATGTCACTTGTATCCTAATCTATTCCTAAGGTTCAAACGGGATTTTTCCTCAATCACATATCCTTGCCGTCTTCCACAGACTACCGAAACCAATACTCGGTAGCAATTTATATTTAACAAGTAGCACACATAATTTGCATATTATTCGATAATAACCACAAAGCATATATTTCATGATAAAAATCAGCATATCATATAAATAACATCAATTAACTTAAAAATAACAATTATGTTACATTATTTACACATGAACTTACCTGGGTACAAAATATAGCAATTTTGCAATTTATTCCAAAATCTTTTCTTTTCCTCGATCAAGGTTGATTCCACGTCTTTCTTGATCTAAAATAACACATTTAGCTTATTTAATACTCACATTATCAAAATAGTCCTAAATTCAAATTTTGGCAAAATTACAATTTTGCCCCTAAACTTTTGCATATTTACACTTTTGCCCCAAAGTTCGGAAATTAAATTTTATCACAAATTCTTATGTTTTAGGACATGCTGATCATTTATTTACCATTAGCAAGCTCAAATTCCCACTAAAACACATACTTATGAACAATATGTACTTTTACCGATTAAGCCGTTGTACTCGTTTTTACTTAAAACCGAGTAGCACAAGTTGTCTAACATAATTTAAAACCTCATATTCTATCATAAAACATCAAAATACACAAATTTCACCTATGGGTATTTTTCCAAATATGAACCTAAACTTAAATTATTGCTAACATAAGCTTTATCAAGTTACCGGGACTACGAAAACGTAAAGAACATTAAAAATGAGGCTTGGAATCACTTACTATGAAGCTTGGAAGCTTGAAACAAACCCTAGCTATGGAGGACCCTTGAAATTTCGTGGTAATGAAGAAGATGACCAATTTTGTGTTATTTTTCCCTTTTTATTTCATGTTAATATCCAAATGACTAAAATGCCCCTTCTTACTAAACTTTCAAAAATTCCATCCATGTCCAAATTTTGTCCATGAACTTAAAATTGGTCAAATTGCTATTTAAGACCTCCTAATTAATATTCCAAAGCAATTTCATACTAGAAACTTCTAGAATGCAAGTTTTACAACTTATTCGATTTAGTCCCTAATTTCAAATTAAGCACTTTACGCTTAGAATTTCTTCACGAAATTTTCACACCATCATAAAATCATATCATAAACATCAAAATAATTATAAAATAATTATTTCTACCTCGGATTTGTGGTCACAAAACCACTATTTTGATTAGGCCCTAATTCGGGATATTACAATAATGCATCGTTAATTTATGTTTAAATGCTTTAATGTTGTTTGAATTGCATAATTGACCATGTGAATGAGTTAAATTATATGAACAAGTTCGATGATAATTCGATAATTGTAGAAGTCCAGTAGAACTCTAGGAACATTATAGGATACAAGGGTCATAACATTAAGGTTATCGAGATGAGATTTCATGTAAGACCATATCTAGGATATAGCATCGATATTGTAGTATGTGTAAGACCATGTCTGGGACATGGTGTCGTACGAGTTTTCGTGCAAGACCATGTCTAGGACATGGCATCGATATGAGTTTTCGTGTAAGACCATAGGTGGGCTATTGGCATCGATATTGAATTACATGTAAGGCATTGTACGATCTATGTATGACTCCCGAGTATCCTTAGTGATTCTGAGTGGTTCAACGGGCCTAGTTTAAACAAGAACAAAAGTAATGCAAAGTAAGTAATACAAGTACGTACGAAGCCCATATGATAATTGGATGGAAAAATAATGATGAGTTAATATATGATGTTTAGTAATGCTCTTATGGTAAGGTTATGAATGGGTAAGAAATGACTATGAGAGTTTAGTAATGCTTACACCAATTTCTATTATGGATTTTGTATAATAAAGTTATACAAATGATGTCTATTATTTGCATATAAACTTGCTAAGCTATATAGCTTACCCTTCTTTTCTTTCCCTTATTTTATAGCGTCACCGAGCTAGCTTGGGGATCGAGAATTGTCGGAGTTTGAATCACACTATCAAGGCTTTATTTTGAGGTATTGATGATCTTAGTATTTTGAAAGTATGCCATGTATCGGGACTTGGTCATTTTGTTTATGTGTCATAGTTGTTTGGGCCAATGGTGTTGGCTTATATTGGTTAAGTGACTATTTTGTGTAAGGCCATTGAAAATTGGCTAAATGTTGATTTCACGTTTAATCATATGATGATGCATTTCATAGATGTGGTAATTTGCATGATTTTGGTTGATGAGTATGTGATTGTTTGAGTATGATAGATAAAGCATTAGAATGATGTGTTATTGTCTTGGTTGTGGACATTATGGTTTCTTAAGTATGCTATGATTTATTCTTATGAATTGGTGTTTGTGTGTATGAGTTTCAGGGTGGCGATTTGCTTGGAAATTAGCCTTGCTTTTGTCCACACAGGTAGACACACGGGCATGTGTCTAGGCCATGTGTGACACAAGGTCAGCCCCATGGGTGTGTGGACAGGTCGTGTGAAGTCTACACCTATTTTATGAAAAATTATGAAAATTAAATTAACTACACAGCCTAAGCACACGAGCATGTGACTTGGCCGTATCACCTTCAAATGTTGATGATGTCATAAACAGAGAGTTACACGAGGTAGGGACACGGACGTGTGTGACCACACAGCCTACCCACACGGGCGTGTCCCATAACCACACGGGGCGTGTGACCCCTGTATAGTGGAAAATTTTCTAAAAATTGTTAAATTTTCTAACGTTCTTAGTTTAGTCCCGAACCACTCCTAATGTATGTTTTGGGCCTCATAGACTCATTTTAGGGACTTTATGATTAAATGTGAATGGTTTTAATTTGGATGCAAATTTAATTATCGGAAGGATGTGTTTATTCATGTAATAAGTCCAATAATGCCTCGTACCCTATTCCAACGTTGAATACGGGTAAGGGGTGTTACATTTAGTGGTGTCAGAGCTATGGTTTAGTCAATTCTCGAACTAACCTAGCATGCGTAAGAGTTTAGCTATACATGCCAGACATAAAATGTGATAGTGTGATGACTCCTGACAATCTAAATTGCATCTTTATATAGTAAATGGATCCCAAACGAGTTGTAGCTGATGAAGTAGAAAGTAATGCGTCGGCTCCCAATCAAGGGGTAGGGCATCTGATAGTAGACCTCGTACGATTAGTTAGGGGGAAGGGGCTAGAGAAGCCTTCCTCCATATGATGAATGAATGGCATACGTAATTTGTTATAACAAATCCGAATGCTCAACATCCCCGACCCCCTTCTTATCATCAACCGGTTCCCATATCTCCCAAGGTTTGGAAATGGTAATAGTGAATAAGCCTCTGGTTGATAAGATCTAAAAGCAACAGGATGAAGAATTCAGAGCAAACATAGATGATGATCCTGAGAGAGCCAAGTTCTGGCTTGAAAAGTCTATCCGAGTATTTGATGAGTTATCTTGCACACCCGAAGAATGCTTGAAATGTGCTATATCTTTGCTGAGGGACGTAGCATATCACTGGTGGAAGACACTAGTATCTATGGTTTCGAGAGAAAGGGTCATATGGAATTCTTTCAAGAGGAGTTCCGAAAGAAATAAATTAATCTGCGGTTCATTGACCAGAAACATAAGGAATTTCTTGAGCTGAACCAGGATCGAATGTCAGTAACAGAATATGAGCGAGAATTTGTTAGGTTTAGTAAGTATGCTCCGGAGTGTGTTTCCTCCGAGGTTATTATGTGTAAAAGGTTTGAAGATGGGTTGAATGAGAACATTAAGTTGTTAGTTAGGATCTTGGAAATTAAAGAATTTGTTGTAATTGTTGAACGGGCTTCCAAAGCCGAAGAATTAAGCAAAGAGAAGAGAAAGGTCGATGAGTAAGTTATTCCCATCTCAGTCCAAGAAATCCAGAGAAGTATATTCTTATTCGAATATATCAGCCGGGCAATCAAGTAGAGATCGCGGGAAGCTATATTCAAGTTCTAAAGCTCAAGCCACTTCGATGGCCAGTGCAGGAAATGTTAGGCTTGATAGACTTGAATGTCAACATTGTGGTAGACAACATTTCGGTAATAGTAGCCTAGTTTTGATCCTAGTTGGAATAGTGGTTTCGAGACCACAAACTCACGTAAAAAAATTTAATATTATTTTTTCATTTTTATAGCATGTGAATTATGAAATTTCTGTGATTTAATTTGATCAAATGTGTGCCAAATTATGAAAAATGACTGAATCGCAGAAAATACAAAAATGGCTTGCTATTTGTTAAACAGCTGAGTTGATGTATCTTTATAATTAAGAAGTCCTTATATGGTTATTTGACCATTGAAAGCATTAAATGACTTAGATAGACATTACTTAGTGGATTTTAAACGAAATGAAAGGCTAAAATGGTAAATGGCAAAATTAATGAATGATTAATAAAACAAATGTGTGAAAGTACGCCATTAAGCTTCATTTTGCCGAAAATTAGAAAGAAAGAAAAAAAAAAGAAAGCCATCCTAGGGTTCGAGCATTGTTAAAAAAAATTAAGGTATGTGTTTCGATCCATTTTTGATAATTTCAACATTTTTGTGATTGTTGCTTAGTGTTGTACTTAGCCCATGTCTCAATTTCTGAATATGGTGAAGATTTCGAATTGTGCCATTGATGATTTTGTAAGCTTTGTCAAGATACTTGTTGAAAAATGAAAGATATGTGTTAGATTAATATGTTTTGTATTTAAATTTTTGATGAATTTGAGTATATTGGACTAAATTGTGAAAATGAGATTTTGAGGGACTAAAGAATGACATAAATGAAATATATGGGCTTATATGGGCTAAGGGCATATTCAGTCAAACACATGTATAGAGAAATTTTGTGTATTTTATGATTTTGTAAATTAGGGACTAAAATGTCAAAATGTGTAAATGTGAGGGCTAATTTGTAAAATGCCCTAAATTTGTGTTTATTGATTGATTTGAATGAATGTGAAACTGAATAATTCAAATTTGAATGTGTATAGATCAAGAACCAAAAGAAAACGAAATTAGATAGGGGGAAATAAAAAATAGTTGAAGAGCTGTTCGTTTCTGTTCATCCCCGTACGAGGTAAGTTGATATACAAATAAATGTGTATGAATTGAATTATTATTGTTTATATGTGAATGAATTGTGATATATGGCTATTTGAGCCGAATATGTGAAATCTGAGAAAGTTCTGATAATGCGACGACGTTCAAAAAGTCCCGTACGAACCTTAGGAATAGTTAGGATACATATGTCATGACATAGGATTTTGATATGTGATTTCATGTAAGACCACGTCTGGGCCGTTGGCATAGATTTGAGATTTACGTGTAAGACCATGTCTGGGACATCGACATCGTATGTGATTTCGTGTAAGACCCTATTTGGGACAGTGGCATCGATATTTGATTACATGTAAGACCACGTTTGGGTCGTTGGCATTGTTCGAGCTCTTTGAGCTATCCGAATATCCTATTTGATTTCTAAATGGTTCAACGGCTGCTCTGAGAAATGTATGACTATGTTAATATATGTCCGAATTAGGTATGTTTGAGATATTTCCAATATTTGATCATGACAGGTACGTACATGTGCCATTAAATATATTTGAAATATGAATGAGAAAAATGTGCCATATGAATAAGTGAATTGGGATTATGTGTTATATATGTGATCAATGAGGTTGTGAATGAATTTGGATATGGATTATGTGTATAAAGTGGTGAATATTTACTTTGATGATAAGTTTATTTGTATATGGCTTACTGAGCTTTTGAAAGCTTACTTTGTATGTGATTTCAACTGTTTTATAGATATCAAAGCTATCAGGAGGTCGGGGATCATCAAGGACCATCACCACACTATCAAACTTAACTTTGGTACCTTTTGAAAGTGTAAATGTTTAAGTATAGTATGTATAGTCTAGATAAGTTGAGATATGTTTTTGAGTTATGAATACTATGCCATGTGATATGGCTATATCATGGTTGCAATTATGGCTTGGTATTTGGTATATGATTGTGTTAAGTAATGGTATGTTTTAATGCTAATGAATGACCAAATGAAATACTAATTTGATATGTTCTTGAATGAGAATTTGGTATAATTTGGCTTGTGAATGAAAGTGATAAATTGGAAATATAAACATGTATGATTGAATGAAATTGATTTGTGAATTTTGTTATAGTTTGGTATGGAAATAAGCATGAAGTTGGTTGATGATGATATGGCATGAATAAAGTATGTTTTGGTGAAGAATTGGCTGAAAATTTGGTATGAAATGTTGTTTATTTGATACTTGTAAGGAGGACCCAAAATGGGAGACATACCGGCCTTGTAGATGGCCTGTTTTGCAATGGCTTAGACGCAAGGGCGTGTCTAATGCTTTGTGAGGCAGACGGTTTGACCACACGGGCGTGTGACCTCTGTTTCTTTGAAAAATGTTTAAATTTAGGAAAAATTTGTATGTGCTTGATAATACTCTAGAATAACGTGTTTTATTGTATTAATTATGTGATTATTCTGAGTATGCTCCTGCTAATTTGTGCTATTTATAATCTTTTATCTCATGGGGACTAAATTGGAGGCGAAAGTAAAATTAAGGGGACAAAAGTGAGAATTTGGAGACAAAATGGGCTGATACGCGACACAGGAAAAAATTGTGCCAAAAGTACGAACATGGAAGACACAGGGACTAAAAAGTAAATAGAAGAGATTTTATTTTAGAAGACTCTATTTTATTTTATTTATATTAGGATAATTAATGTTAGGATAATTATTAGAATTATTTTTGGATTTTATTTTAATTATTTTTATTTAAATGTATTTATCTTTAAGGAATTCAAGTTAAGTTAGACTATCTCTCTAGCACTGTAAATAGGGGGTTAAGTGACTCTAATTGTGTTTATCTTTTCTGTAAACACTCTCCACCAAAAGTCTAGGCTTTTGTTCTTTCCATATTTTCTTTTAATAAAATTCCTTTTTCCATTTTTATATTTATTTCCTTCCCCACCATTATCATGACCACTAAAACCCATCTAGCCGAAAGTTGTCGATATTCCCCAAAAAGGGTTCTTGAGGCTTAGAATCTGTACTTAGCCTTTTTCACCAAGTATTCATCATTTCTCCACACTACGGGCTAACGCTTCCATCCGTGGCCATTAAGAAGTAAGCTTTTCAACATATGCAAAGGCGGTCGCTTTGTGTGTTTTGGAAGGGTTGCACCGTCGGTTCATCAACTTACTGCGTCAGAGGTTGGCAAGCCAAAGAGATAAAATTGCGTGGGATTCGCCATTGAGAGGCGTTGATCTAGCATAGGATGCTGGCTAGAGTTAGGTTCCCTTAAATTGTAAGTCCAAATTCTTGGAGCTGGTGGTCGTAGGCGTCCTCTTCCACTATAACTGGCTTACTTGGTTCGAGAAGGGTCATCCAAAAGCCAAGGATTGAACCCAAGATGGAATGAGACAACTGGAGGCTGGACTCTTCCCATAAGAACTTCTTTTCCCTCAATTTTTTTATTATTATTAATTTTTGCAATTTCGATTCAATTCCTTAATTCTATTTTATTTATTTGTTTATTTTATTTCTCCTCAACTCGAATCTTTAATTCTGTTTTTTATTTCCCAGGAACGCAGGTTTCTTGGGCACGATTTCGGCCAGGATATCGAAAAACAAGCATTCGTCCGGTCCCTGAGGATTTTGACCCTGCTTCCCATTTACTGTTATTTTTACTATTTTGCAGGGAATGGGATAATTTGGTGCTTTCAATGACCGCATCAAATTTTGGCGCCGTTGCCGGGGATCGGCGACATACTAATATTGTTTTTTTTTGTTTTCTATGACCAGATCTGCTCCAGGCACTCTTGCGTTCGACTCAGAAATCAAAAAGACTGCAAAAGCTAATTGAGAGGAAACAAAACTAAGGAAGAAGCAGTCAGCAGTGGTTGGAACTCAAAGCAATCCACCGCCAGAAATCAGAATCGACGACGAAGTAGAGTCTAGGGTTAACGAAAACCCTACTCGAACATTTGAAAGTAAAGAAGAAGAAGTTGATTCACTTGATGAGGTTCTTGACTCCAGGGTTAACAAAAACCCTAATCAGGCGCAGCAACAGATGGCTCAAACAATTCGGCAACTAGCCGAAGCCCCAACAGAACAACCACCATTATGCATACCGTATCCTAATATGGATACTGATTTTGAATTAAAGTTTGGTTTAATTCAATTACTTCCTACTTTTAGAGGGTTACAAAATGAAAATCCTTAGAAGTACTTGAAGGAATTTCACATGGTTTGTCTTAGTATGAAACCTCAGGGGTTAACTGAGGATCAAATTAAATTACGTGCTTTCCCTTTTTCCCTAGCAGATTCAGCAAGGGAATGGTTATTTTATTTACCCCTGGATCTATTACTACATGGGCTGATCTATCTTGTTTATTTCTGAACAGGTCTTTTTCCAGCATCTCGAGTAGCTTAGCTAAGAAGAGAGATCGGTGGAATAAGGCAAAAAGAAGCTGAATCTCTTTACGACTATTGTGAGCGGTTTGAGAAGTTGTATGCGAGCTGCCTACAACACGGTATAATAGAGCATTCTTTCCTCCAATATTTTTATGAAGGCTTGAAGCCTATGGAAATGAATATGGTGGATGCTGCTAGTGGAGGAGCATTGGTCAACATGACTCCCCAACAAGCGAGAGACTTGATCTCCACGATGGCTATAAACTCTCAGCAGTTTCGAGTCAATCATGAACCCCCAGAAGGGTTCACCAGCTAAGTAATTCTACTATTGAGGATAGACTTGATAAACTTACTAATATTGTGAATTCTCTTGTTGACAGGGTGAAACCAGCTCGAGTGTGCAGAATATGTGCTATACCTGAACATACCACAGATGCATGCCCTAGCTTGCATGATGACACTATGGCTCATTTGGATGCTGTGGGAAACTTCCCTGGGCCACCACAAAGGCAATATGACCCCTATGCTAAAACATACAATCTAGGATGGAGAGATCACCCTAACTTGAGTTATGGGGTGAATCCACGAAACAACTAGGTGTGCCAAAACTGATTTCCACAACAGCCGCAAGGTTCAGGTAATTCTTTGAGACTTTGGTTAATAAATTAGTAGCGAATATCCTTAAATTTCAACAGCAAACTCTTAATTTCCAAAGAGAGACGAAGGATTCCATAAGGGAGTTGACCACCTCAATTGAAAAAGTGAATTCTCAAGGGAAGCTACCATCACAAACAGAACCAAACCCGAGGCAAAATGCGAATACAGTGATGTTACGAAGTGGAAAGGTACTGGAACCAATTCCCAACAGGAATCTTGGCCAAGAAAATGCCCAGGAAAAACCAAAGAAAGACGAACAGTTCCGACTTAAACCTCAATTGCCTAAGATTCCACCTCCATTCCCAGAACAGTTCAATTAGTGCTGAAAAGGTAAAGAGGACAAGGAGATCCTCAAAACATTTAGGAATGTTGAGATCAACATGTCCCTATTAGACGCCATCAAGCAAATTCCAAGGTATGTTAAATTTCTTAAGGAACTTTGCACCAACAAACGAAAGTTAACAGGTAATGAAAGGGTAAATGTTGGTGAGAATGTATCTGCAGTATTACAGTGGAAAATGCCGGCAAAGTGTAAAGATAGGGGCATGTTTGAACTACCATGCAAAATTGGCCATTTGGGAATTAAGAAGGCTATGTGTGATCTAGGAGCCTCCATAAATGTAATGCCATATTCTATTTATGAATCACTTAACACAGGTTTTTTGACAAAAACGGGTGCTATCATTCAATTGGCAGATAGGTCCATTGTGCACCCAGAAGGAATCCTTGAGGATGTGTTGGTAAAAGTTAACGAGCTCATTTTTCTTGCAGATTTTTATGTGATTAAAATGGAGGAGGATAGCACCCCTGGATCCTCAGATCTCTTGTTAGGACGACCTTTCCTTAGTACGACTAGTACTAAAATTGATGTTCGAAGTGGAACTCTCATGATGGAGTTTGATAGGGAGATCGTGAAGTTTAATGTCTACGACGCCATTAGCCATCCAAGTGAAATTTTGAGTGTAAATCGTATCGACATAATTGACTAGCTAGTGGAGGAGAATTTTGAGTCAATTCATGAAGATAATTCTAAACTTAATAAATTTGAATTCGTTAATGAATTATTATCTCCAAATACTAAACTTTTACCCTATATTGTGCAAGCACCAGAGTTGGAGTTGAAATCGCTTCCTGAGCATCTAAAATATGCATTTTTGGGTAAGGATAATACCTTACTGGTCATAGTTGCTAATAACCTCTCTATGCAGGAAGAAGAAAGTTTGGTTCGTGTGTTAAAAAGTCATAAGGAGGCAATTGGCTGGACCATTGCAGACTTAAAAGGGATAAGCCTTTTGACGTGCACACACAGGATCTACTTGGAGGAAAACACAAAACCGAGGCGAGAGGCACAACGACGACTAAATCTAAATATGATAGAGGTGGTAAAAAAGGAAATAATCAAGCTTCTGGATGCTGACATAATTTACCCCATTTCTAACAGTAGATGGGTAAGTCCGGTACAAGTCGTGCCCAAGAAAATGGGCATGATAGTGAAGGAAAATGCTGAAGGTGACTTGGTACCTACCCGAGTACAAAATGGGTGGCGCGTCTGTATTGATTACAGGAAGTTGAACTCATACACTAGAAAATATCATTTCCCTCTTCCTTTTATTGATCAAATGCTTGAAATATTAGCTGGAAAATCTCACTTTTGTTGTTTTGATGGTTACTCAGGTTTCTTTCAAATCCCAGTGGCACCAGAAGATCAGGAAAAGACCACTTTCACTTGCCCATTTGGAACATTCACATAGAGAAGGATGCCATTTGGTCTTTGTAATGTGCCAGCCACCTTCCAGAGATGCATGATGAGAATATTTTTTGAATATGTGGAAAATATTATCGAAGTTTTTATAGATGATTTTACTATTTATGGGAATTATTTTGATGAATGCCTTAAAAACCTAACGATAATTTTGAGTATATGCATAGAATTTAATCTTGTCTTGAACTATGAAAAATGTCACTTTATGGTAGACAAGGGTTTAATTCTAGGGCATGTTGTGTCATCTAAGGGAATTGAGGTCGATAAGGCCAAAATTGAAATTATAAACTCTTTGCCTTAACCCTCTACTGTGAGGGAAATTCGTTCTTTCCTTGGTCATGCAGGGTTCTACAGGCGCTTCATAAAGAACATCTCGAAGATAGCTGAACCACTGTGTGAATTGTTGTAAAAGGATAAGAAGTTTGAGTTTGGCCCAGAGTGTAAGGAGGCTTTTGACACGCTTAAGCAAAAATTGGTCTCCGCTCCTATAGTGCAACCGCCAAATTGGAAGTTTCCATTTGAAGTTATGTGCGATGCCAACGAACGCAGTGTAGGAGCCGTGTTGGGGCAAAGGATAAACAAGGTACCAAATGTCATTTGTTATGCCTCGAAAACCCTAGATGCTACACAGAGCAACTACACCATGACAGGAAAAGAACTCTTAGTCGTATTTACCTTAGATAAATTTTGACCTTATTTATTGGGATCTAAAGTAATTGTTTTTTCTGATCATGCAGCCCTCAAGTACTTGATCTCAAAGAAGGAAGCAAAACCAAGGCTTATCAGGTGGATTCTATTACTCCAAAGTTTAACATCGAGATTCGAGACAAAAGGGGATGTGACAACTTAGTGGCTGACCACCTGAGCAGAATAAAGGTACCTTTTGACGACATCCCCATCAAGGAGGAATTCCCTGATGAAATCTTATTCTTGACCGAGGCACATTTCCCATGGTATGCAGATATGGTAAATTTCTTAGCCGTAGGATCGTTTCCCACTGAGTTAGCACGTTCCGTAAGGAATAAGCTCAAACGCGATGCTCGATATTACATTTGGGATGACTCGTACTTGTGGAAACACTGTTTAGACTAGATAATACGATGATGTCTATTAGAAACTGAGGTAATTTCTATACTTAATTTTTGTCATGCTAAAGCTTACGGAGGGTATTTTGGGCCTAAGAGAATGACTCATAAGGTATTAGAATGTGGGTTATATTGGCCTACAATTTTTCGAGATGCATATAACTTCTGTAACTCTTGCGATAGGTGCTAACATACAGGTAACATCACTAAACGAAATCAAATGCCCCTATCCCTGATTCATGTATGCGAAATCTTTGATGTTTGGGGCATCGATTTCATGAGCCTATTTATTTCTTCATTTAACAATACATATATAATTCTCGCGGTGGACTATGTTTCTAAATGGATAGAAGCAAAGCCTACTCGCAACGATAATGCCAAAACTGTTGTGGAATTTCTGAAACAAACTATTTTTTCCAGGTTTGGCACCCTTCGAGCCTTAATCAGTGATCGCGGCACCCACTTTTGCAACAAAGTAATGGAGGCACTATTGTTAAAATATGGAGTCCATCATCGTAAAGCTACGACTTACCACCCTCAGACGAATGGACAAGCCGAGGTTTCAAATAGGGAAATAAAAACTATTTTGGAGAAAACGATGCAGCCCAACTGAAAAGATTGGAGTCTTTGGCTCAATGACGCACTTTGGGTCTATCGGACAGCATATAAAGGACCAATTGGAATGACCCCGTATCGACTTGTTTTTGGCAAAGCCTTCCATCTTCCAGTAAAATTAGAGCATAAAGCCTATTGGGTGGTTCGACAATGTAACATGGAGTTAGACCCTGCAGGAAAGGCGAGGAAGTTAGATATCCAAGAATTGGAAGAAATCCGTAACGATGCTTATGAGAATTCTCGTATTTATAAAGACAAGACCAAGTTGTTTCATGATACGAAAATGCTCAAAACTATTTTTTAGTAGGACAAAGAGTTTTGCTTTATAACTCTATATTGAAATTATTTCCAAGAAAGCTTCGATCACGATGGCAAGGACCTTTTGTCGTTACTAAAGTATTCCCTCATGGTGCGGTTGAAATAGAAAGTGAAGGATCGAGGAAGCAGTTCAAAGTCAATGGCCAGAGATTGAAGCCATTTTACGAAAATTTTTAGGCCCACACAGTCGAAAAAATTCAGTTAGAGCCACCATAGAACCGTTCAAGGCGTCAAGCTAATGACGTTAAACAAGCGCTTGTTGGGAGGTAACCCAATCTTTATTTTTTATCTTTATTTTTATTTTTCATTTTTCATTTTTATTATTTATTGTGTATTATTTATTATTTTCTTTTTATTTGTTTTAAATAAATTTCTCTTCTTCCCTCTAAGTGAAACAGAGCGAAAATACGAAGAAAAAAAGATAAAAATGGTGCACCAAATAGACATATCCTTACATCCAAACAGCCTTATTCCAGCCCTAGAATAACTTATCCCTGCAACCAAACACCCCTTTTCAGCAACTTAAAACCCCCAATCTTTCATAATTTTTTCTTTTTCAAACTTTTCTTCCCCCATTGCCGTCGCATCTCTTCTTCTCCACCTACACCGCCGGTCGCCATTCACCATGGTCCGCACACGTAGCCGCGCCGCCGCCAAACCCTCCTTCATGGTGAATTCACGACGGTGCTATTTCTTTGCCCCTCAAGACGTCGATTTAACCGACGATGCGTCTTCTTCAACTTCATCTCCTCCATGTGTCTCTACCTCCTCGTTGTCTCCCTCCTCCTCACCACCGTAATCCGTTGAGCCCACCCCGTCTTCTTCATCGAACGACACCACCATCGGGCTGCCTATCACGATGGCATCCCCTTTACGCGACTCATCTTCTCCTCCACACGTGCCTTCGACGAACACGTCATCTCTCGTCCCTTTTCCGCTTCTGCATCACCGGTGCCCGTTCTCTCTCCGCTGCAAGCTGAGTCATCGTCTGCTCCCTTGCACGAAACCATCCTTCTCCTTCCTCCACCATCATGTGCCGCGTATACCCAAGCACCACCTACCCGAATGGGGACCCAAGCCGCGAAGTCTGAGTCCGCACCTCGTCCACCTTGAAGACGGTCGTCCCGAACGTCAACTCACCCTTCACCAACCTTCGCAACACCCACCTCTGACATAGGGCCTTCACGATGTTCGACCTTGCAGATAGAAGCATTCGTGGAGGCACCTACGAGTTCTTCATCTTACCACACTGTCGACTCCTCTAACACAGCTACCGAGTAGCACCCCATACCTTCTCGTGGCCGCACCTACCGTTCTCGCGTCAACATCCTACCACTGGAAGCCCGTTTGCATGTTAACCTTATTTTTACTTTCGATATTGATCGGCGTAGGTATGACCCTCTTCGACATAAATCGATTATACCTTGTAAATGCCTATCGATACTTATTTTGGCTGTTCTGCATATTGAGAATGATGTTACAGGTTATTTTAAGAACATTGGATGGGTTTGAAATTCTGATATTACTCACTGTGCATATTATGAGTTAGTTTTGGAATTTTATTCCACATTTCGTTTTAAGCAACATAATCAAATTTCATTAGATACACCTGGTACAGTCAAGTTTCGGTTACTTGGCACTATGCATAGCTTATTCCTTCTTGAATTTAATCTTGCCTTATCTTTTGTAACAGAAGAATATGCTATGTCTCTTGCTTTCCAAAACAGTTTGTGTACGTTTCCTACTGATTTTAAGGCCGTCGAGGCCTTTGCTTTGCTAACTGATAATGCCGAGTCCACATATAGCCCAAAAACATCAAAGGATTTATGGTTTCGCAACCCTGCCTTATGTTACATACACCATTATCTTGCTTACAATTTTTCAGGCCGTCGAGACACTCCGGCCATCATTTCAAAGACGAAACTATTCTTTTTATGGTGTATGTATACCGGTCATCCGGTTCATTTGGGTTATTGGTTTGTACTTCAATTTGAGCATGTTATCAAAGCTAAACGCCCTCTAATTTTAGGATCTCTTATTACACAGCTGTTATTTTCTTTACATGCTTCTACCGTTCACGTTTCAGACTTAAATGTTGCTTGTCAAGCTCATCCTTTAGATGCTCGGTGCCTCGACTAAATGGGGCTACTTCTTAGCACTCCATCATCCTTCTGTTTTGTCCCTCTTGATGTTCGTTCCACTCCCTCCGAACGGGTCTTTCGACAATGAAATCAAGATGACACACCAGTACCCGCCCAAGCTCAACCGACATTGACCGTTGAGCAATGATTAGAGCACATTGAGGCTTGACTTGACACTTTTGGCTAGCAAATCACCGAACTCCTTGCCGTCATGCGCGATCATCGGTAGACTACACGGGGAGTATTCCTAAACCTTTCTACCTATTTATTTCTTTTTTTCAACATTGAGGACAATGTGTTTTAAGTAGGGGGAAGGAAGTCTTTGTTATTACTGTCGTTTTCTACTGAAATTTTGGTTGTGTTACTCTATTTTTGTTTGATGTTGCTGTTTGAGGCCCCATTTTGTCCATATTTATTTTTTTAAGAATATCTTGCCTCTTTTCATGCCCAAGATTTTGACTAGGAATTGCCTACTGTTTGCCCCACAAGCATGATTTTTACTCTCTAAGAAAGTTATGATTTTTCCATAATTGATGCCATCTCCATTGTTTTATTTTTATTAGGCTAAAAATAATTGTGATCAATAAAGTTACCTCTATCTTGCTTTTCGTAAAATTAATTAAGTTTAATATAAAGTGAATACTTAAAATGATTGCATGCTTAATTTATGTTCATGGCTATTAGGTGATTATTGAAACTTATTTTTGACACTTAAATTGTTTTTTTCCTGAGTTCTCAAAAATTTTAAATATCGTTTAATTTTTAATAAATGTTTTCCATGGTTATGAGTATAGCCTAGAACGTGACTGACTGAGTAACCGGGGTAGGGTGCTTGGGTTGTCATTCTACTTCGCGTCAAAAGGTTGTGTGACGTGATAGGTAAAACTCTACTAACCAAGCTTATGAGTGCGGCTCAAATCGTGACTGACTGAGTAACCGGGGTAGGGTACTTGGGTTGTCATTCTACTCCACATCAAAAGGTTGATGAGTAAATAAATAATTCTAGGAGTATGTTGGGCTGAGTTGTAACACCCCAAACCTGGTCTAGACGTTATGACCAGATCTGGTGTGTTACATGAACCTAAAACTAAGTTTATGGCCTTTTGTATGTTATGAATTAAGTGTGATTTTCAGTAAAACAGTAAGCTTGTGAAAAAGTCAGTTTGTTACTCTTTTAAGTTGTCCAAATTTTAAACTTGTTGAGTTGTGAAAACGTTCTTAAGAATTTGAAAACCTGCACAGCCTATACTAGCAGTTTCGACCAAATACGATTTAAACCATCAAAGAAAATAAAACCCATAAAGAAAATTTAAACAGCGGCCTTATTACAATTAAAACCCAAAAATAATAGCAAAATAAAATACTAAAAATAATATGAAAACCCGAACTTGCAAATGTTGTGGCCACTCCGAATCTCCCGCAGCTCCAAGCCCACTATTGTTGAGGGTTACCTGCAGAGATGAAAAAAAAGGGGGGTGAGTTTGACAACTCAGTGTGTAACATAATCTCAATGATAGGCCAAAACAGATCAAGCCTCAGAATCAGATTAATTGGCTCTTGGCCCACTACAGAAATCGAGTTAAGCCCATAGGCCCATAACAGATACAGATCAGATATAATATGCAAACAGAGACCCAACCCAAATCCATCCATAACACCCCCGTACCAGCCTTACACCATGTGGGGAGACTACTCGACCCACCCATCCGCTACACACCACAGATAATTGCAGCGAAGCTGCCAGATATAATTTGCAGCGAGGCTGCCAGATATTGTGACGAGGTCACCAGATACAGATAATGTGGCGAGGCCACCAAATTGCAGCGAGGCTACCAGAACAGATATATATATGTGGCGAGGCCACCAAATTGCAGCGAGGCTGCCAGATAATAATGTGACAAAGTCACCAGATTGCAGCGAGGCTGCCAGAACGCTTCCTCCATCATAAACCCATACCCCATGCAACAGATGTAATCATACTAGCATGCAACATATAGCATCTCATGTATCAGATATATTCATATTAATAGATAACTCATGCAGATACATAACATCATACATTTCATACAGAATTGACCCTAGGGGTATTATAGTCTTTTTGTACCTAGGGGTATTTTGGTAATTTTCCATGTTCAGGGATATTTTAGTCCTTTTCCGTACTTTCAGAGATTTCATGCAAGTTCAATAAATTATCAGCCCTCATATAACCACAGGAGTCCATTTAAGCCAAATTTCCAGTTTTGCCCTTTTTAGCCTAAAACCCCTAATGGGCCTTACTAAGTCCAATATTGTCTCAAGCCCGTTAAGCCCAAATTTTAGGTTTAATTTACCAATTTAACCATGTTTTATTATTCATGTTGTCAAAAAGTCCTTAACGATCCTTTTCCGACTTGGGCTCGGAAGCCTATTGGGCCCACCTTGGCCCATCGAAGCCCAACTTACCAAACCGCTCGAAATTGCACCTTCTGTAATTTCACCACCGTCAATTCCCAGTTTGACCACAATAGAGTATTTGGCTACTCTTAGATCCTTCCAAGACTGATTTTCGGTCACTTCGATCGGTCACTTTAGCACAGTTTTCGGTCATTACGGCCTTTAGCCATCCTAGTCTATGATGGAGATACGTTACACACCTATTAACTGTAGAACGTTGACGAAATCCACGTATGAAGGGCCTACAATTGAACGATAACTTTTAGTCTAATAATCTATAACCAAAGAGCCATAAACCCTTACCACAATCGGCCTACATATCCTAAGTCATTAAAATCTTACCCTTTTCTCAGTTATGGACTAGATCTCAATGTCCAACTGCGTTAGCCTTCCAAAACTGCTCGCTTGATCACCGTTCCTTGCTATCCAATGCGCAAAAGAATCAAACCATAGCATTAGAACCTTACAAGAAATGCCGACATGCCCTCTAAAGACCTATAGGTTTCGGTCTTCCTTTAAGAGTTTAATAAACGAATGTACTTAGTGATTAGATCACTTACCAATGTCACCACTCGAAGAGTATTGCTCCCACGCTCCACTATCTCCGATCTATTCTAGATTCACTGTAAATCTAACTCTAATGTCACCCAATTGTCTCTAGAGATATTCGGCTTTTGAATGGTTAGAAGAAGGTGCTTTTGGCTTTTGAGAAGGTGGTATGGTGCTCTTGTTGTTTCAATCAATAAAGTAGGTGGGGTAAAATGACAACTAGAAGGGATGAAAGAATAGGGGTTCGGCTATTGAAGGCTTTGAAAGAAGAGAAGAGTGAGAGTAGTCGATTTGGCCAAGAGCAAATGGCACAGAGGTATTTGGTCAAGATAGGTTCGGCAATGAGGATTACAATAGGTTTCGGCTACCAACACAAAAAGAAGAAAAAGAAGAATTATGGAAGCTAAGCAAAAAGAATCGGCACAATCATCACCAAAAGAACTTAAAGGAAAACGGCACTAATAGCCCCTAATAGCCGAATACTTCCTATGCAAAAATCCGAAAATGCACTACTAAGAGTCCTCTTGGCCGGCCACCTTACTTCAAATTCAAAAACACCTTAATCCGCTCCTTGATTCACTCCCCAATATCCTCTCATGACCGATTCAAACACTCCTCAAGCAGAGTTTTATTCTGCTTCAAATTCCTGCCTGCTCCCTGCATAAAAATAACACCTTCCTTGCATAACCTGGGACTTGAACCTTGGCCTTCCCATTCATTTAGGCGCCACTTTTGTAGCTCCTAAGTGGCGTTACACAACCATTTTACCAGGAGCTCCCTTGTGCTTCATTTTAGCCAAATTTATTTAAGACCCCTTACTTCCAAAAGTCCCCTATCTCCCTAATGAAAAATTTAAAAATTTTCCCGAGCTTTCAACCAACACTTGGGCATTCCATAGGCCCAATAACATTCTCAAAACACGAATTTCACAACCAAATACCAGAGTTCAAAAATTTTACTAGATGAACAATAATTCAAGAAAGACCAGAATTTTAGGGCGTTACAACTCTACCCTCCTTAAAGAAATTTCGTCCTCAAAATTTACCTTATCCAAACAAATGGGGATATTGCTGACGTATTGCCTCCTCTGGTTCCCAAGTGGCTTCCTCTCTGCCATGATTACGCCAAAGTACCTTTACCAATGGGACTGATTTTCTTCTTAGAACCTTTACGTCTCGATCAAGAATCTGCACAGGCTCTTCCTCGAAAGTCAAATCAGGCTGTACTTTTATTTCTGCAACCGGTAGAATATGGGTAGGGTCAGAACTATATCGTCTTAGCATAGATACGTGAAACACATCATGGATTCTATTTAACTCTAGAGGTAATTCCAACTGATACGCCACCGGGCCTATTCGCTTAAGAACCCGATAAGGCCCAATAAACCGCAGGCTTAGCTTGCCTTTCTTACCAAATCTTAGTATCTTCTTCCAAGGCGAAACCTTCAGAAAGACCATGTCACCCACTGAATACTCAATTTCCTTACGCTTCAAATCTGCGTAAGACTTCTGTCGATCAAATGCCTCTTTTAACCGATCCCTTATCACTTTGACTTTCTCTTCAGTCTCTGCTACCAACTTAGGTCCAAGAACTTGCTGCTCGCCCAGTTCCGTCCAATAACTAGGTGAATGACACTTATGCTCATACAGTGCCTCATAAGGTGCCATACGGATACTAGCCTGATAACTATTATTATACGCAAACTCTGCTAAGGGTAGATAATCCTCCCAACTGCCTCGAAAATCGATAACACAACCCCTCAACATATCTTCCAGAATCTGAATAACCCTTTCTGACTGACCGTCAGTCTGAGGATGAAAAGCCGCGCTAAAGTTCAGTCGTGTTCCTAACGCCTCATGCAACTTTTTCCAGAACCGAGATGTGAATCTAGGATCTCGATCTGAAATAATAGACACTAGCACCCCATGCAGTCGCACAATCTCTGCCACATACAACTTGGCTAACTTCTGAAGCGAATAATCAGTACGTACAGGGATGAAATGAACAGACTTAGTCAACCTGTCCACAATCACCCAAATCGAGTCCTTCTTTGATGGCGTTAAGGGCAATCCACTTACAAAATCCATGGTCACCCTTTCCCACTTCCAGAGTGGTACCTTCACTGGTTGCAGAAGTCCAGAAGGTAACTGATGTTCCGCTTTCACTTGCTGACAAGTCAGACATTTCCCCACAAATTCTGTTACCTCTCGCTTCAGCCCAGGCCACCAATACAACTCCTTTAGGTCATGATACATCTTATTACCTCCAGGATGCATAGCACATAGTCCTTTATGAGCTTCTTTCAGAATTGCTTGCCTTTACTTGGAATCCTTAGGAATACAGATTCTACCAGGGAAACATAGAACTCCCTCACTGTTAAGTCCCAACTCAGAAGTACTCCCATCCTTAACCTGCTGAAATCGAGAGACCAGAGACTCATCCTTTGACTGCTTTTCCTTAATCTCATCCACCCAGGTCGGTCTTACTTGCAACTCTGCTAATAGACTCCCGTCATCATACAGACTCAAACGTGCAAACATCGCTCACAGATCAGATACAGTTCTATGACTTAGGGCATCAGCCACCACATTAGCTTTGCCTGGATGATACTCAATCGCACAATCATAATCCTTAAGCAACTCAATCCATCTCCATTGCCTAAGATTCAGCTCATTCTGAGTCAACAAGTACTTAAGACTCTTATCGTCTGTGTATATAATACACCTTTCTCCATACAGATAATGTCGCCAGATCTTAAGTGCGAAGATTACTGCTGCCAACTCCAGATCATGGGTAGGATAGTTCACTTCATGAGGTTTAAGCTGTCGCGATGCATAAGCAACCACTTTACCCTCTTGCATCAACACACAGCCCAACCCAACATGTGATGCATCACTGTACACGGTAAAATCTTTTCCAGACTCTGGTTGAATCAGTACAGGTGCCTCAGTCAGAACCTTCTTTAGTTTCTCAAAAGCTTCTTGCTACTGCTCGGTCCAAATAAATGGCACTCCTTTCCTTACGAGTTTTGTCAATGGCGCTGCCATCACAGAAAATCCTTCTACAAACCTTCTATAGTATCCAGCTAAACCCAGAAAACTTCAAATTTTTGCCACTGACCTCGGTGGTTTCCACTCCAATATTGCTTCAATCTTTCGAGGGTCTACCTTAATCCCCTCAGCAGATACAACATGACCCAAGAAGGTTACCTCCCTCAACCAGAACTCACACTTACTGAATTTTGCATAAAGCTCCTTTTCCCTTAACACTTGCAGCACAATACGGAGATGCTCATCATGTTTCTCCTCAGATTCAGAATAAACCAGAATATCGTCGATAAAGACGACCATGAATCGATCCAAGTATGGCTGGAACACTCGATTCATCAGATCCATAAATGCTGCAGGTGCATTGGTCAGTCCAAATGGCATAACCAAGAATTCATAGTGACCATAACGAGTTCTGAATGCTGTCTTGTGTATATCCACCTCTTTTACCCTTAACTAATGGTACCTAAATCGAAGGTCAATCTTGGAGAATACTGAAGCTCCTCTAAGCTGGTCGAACAGATCATCGATTCTTGGCAACGGGTACTTATTCTTAATCGTCAATTTGTTCAACTACCGATAATCGATGCACATTCGCATTGACCCATCTTTCTTCTTTACGAACAGCACTGGTGCTCCCCACGGAGACACACTTGGCCTAATGAAGCCTCTATCCAACAGTTCTTGAATATGCGCTTTCAACTCCACCAACTCTTTTGGTGCCATCCTATACGGTGCAATAGACACTGGTGCCGTACCAGGCAACAAGTCGATCCCAAACTCAACTTCTCGATTCGGAGGTAGCCTTGGAAGCTCTTCTGGAAACACATCTTGAAAATCCTTAACGGTTCTAACTTTGTCCACAGTTAGTTCCTCAGTTTCTGCTTGACTTATGAATGCCAGATAAGCCTCACATCCTTTTCGAATCCACTTCTCGGCTCTTAATGTCGACACCACATTTGACAAATAATCTCTACGTTCTCCTATCACCATAATTTCCTCATCTTCTGCAGTCTTTAGCCTCATTCACTTTGCAGCACAATCCAAAGTAGCCCTATGCTTTACAAGCCAATCCATTCCCAAGATGAGATCAAATTCTCCGAAAGGTAGCTCCATCAAGTCTCCAAAAAAGATTTTTCCTTGAGTCTCTATAGGTACGTCTCTATACAGTCTGTCTACCCTAACCGAGTGACCCAACGGACTTAATACAGTTGCCCCACTCACTGTCTCCTCAGAACGCACTCCCAGCGACCCAGATATGGCACATGCAACATAAGAATGGGTAGATCCAACATCTATCAATGCAGTGTATGGCATACCAGAAATCAAGAACGTACCGGTTATGACGTCAGGAGCATCACCCTCCTCTCGACGACGAGCTGCATAAACTAATGCTGGCTGACGAGCCTC
The DNA here is from genome assembly GCA_020496765.1 of Gossypium stocksii. Classification (NCBI taxonomy): domain Eukaryota; kingdom Viridiplantae; phylum Streptophyta; class Magnoliopsida; order Malvales; family Malvaceae; genus Gossypium; species Gossypium stocksii. Next base: position 27,993,206 of record CM035624.1, read on the forward strand.
AGCAAAAATAGCACCCCTACCAGGTGCTCCTCATCCTCGTCCATTTCTATTTCCGCCTCTACCTTGTCCACGACCTCTCGGAGCTGGTGGTCCACCCCTCACTGGTTGAGCAACCCTTTGATCCCTAACTTGATCCTGATCTGGTTCCTGAGGACAATCCTTTATCCTATGCTCCATCGACCCACATCGAAAACAGGCTCTAGAATGTTTCTGACATTCGCCCACATGTATCTTACCACAATTCCTACAACCCTGTGGTCTGACAGCATTCATTGGCACTGCTCGCACTGGTTCCACCACTCTTGCCCTCTTAACATACCTATTAGCCCCACCTGATGGTCCAGAATCCCTCTGGAAGCGGTTTCTATCCTTTTCGCGATTCTGCCTCTCGGTACGCTTTACTTCCTCAGCTATCTTAGCTTTCTCAACCAACGCAGCAAAGTTATGCTCCCTCTGCGGAGCAATCAGCACCCTCAATTCATCCCTCAGACCATCCTCAAAGCGCACGCTACGCTCATATTCAGTAGCAACTATCCCAGAGGCATACCGGCTTAGCCTCAAAAATTTAGCCTCGTACTCAGATACTGTCCTACTTCCCTGAACCAGATTCAAGAATTCTTTCCTGCGGGCGTCCACATAGCTAGCCTCAACATATTTTCCTTTAAAGGCTTTCTTAAACAGCTCCCACGTTACCTCACCATTGGAAGTTCCACCTCTTACTGTGAGCCACCACTGATAAGCTTCATCTCTAAGCAATGACACGGCTCCTTTCAGCTTCTGCTCCATAGAGCAATCCAGATCATCCATGATTCGCTCTGTGGCCTCCAGCCAATATTCAGCCACATTTGGGGCTACACCAGACACACCCCTAAAGAACTCTGCCCCATTAGCTCGGAGTCGCTCGGAAATGGATCCCCGAAATCCATTACCGGTACTTGCCCCAGCAACCTTTTCCAGAACTCGAAGCATCGCTTGCGATAGGGCGTCGTCCCCAACACCTCGATCATAGGACTTCACCTCTGTTGCCGGTGGTATCGGTATATCAGCTACTGGCACATGACCCGAAGATGAAGTTTCAGCTCGTGCACTACCTCGGCCACGTCCACGGCCCCTACCATGAGCTGCTCGCGTACTCATTTCGTATTTTCTGTTTTAGAAATTTTATGAGTCAGATTAATATTTCAGTGTTTATTACATATGTCTTATGAATAGGTAGATTTCAGAGGTTATCTTCTTCCGCGGTAACCTAGCTACAGTCTCAGTCCACCTATCAGAGTCTCTATAGTTTCAGTAATACCCTAGCTAAAGTATCATAATAGAGTCTTAGTCAGGCATATAATCAGAAATTCAGAATTAACCAGAAAAGTTCAGAAAACTTACAGGCTTGGGCCGGAGATTCGGTGTGCCACTCTTTAGAAAGATTACATAGGAAAACTTAATTTATTCTTTGAAAATATATCATTTATATAAGAAAGAAGTTCATCAAAACAAGTTCCAATTAATTTTGAAAACAATTGTTAAAAACATGATCTTTCGAAAATCTTTGTTTTGATTATTTGAAAACTCCCATTTTTAGACCCGATCCACAGCCGAGTTGTTGCAACTTAGCTCTGATACCACTAAATGTAACACCCCAAACCCGGTCTAGACGTTATGACCAGATCTGGTGTGTCACATGAACCTAAAACTAAGTTTATGGCCTTTTGTCTGTTGTGAATTAAGTGTGATTTTCAGTAAAACAGTAAGCTTGTGAAAAAGTCAGTTTGTTACTCTTTTAAGTTGTCCAAATTTTAAACTTGTTGAGTTGTGAAAACGTTCTTAAGAATTTAAAAACCCGCGCAGCCTATACTAGCAGTTTCGACCAAATACGATTTAAACCATCAAAGAAAATAAAACCCATAAAGAAAATTTAAACAGCGGCCTTATTACAATTAAAACCCAAAAATAATAGCAAAATAAAATACTAAAAATAATATGAAAACCCGAACTTGCAAATGTTGTGGCCACTCCGAATCTCTCGCAGCTCCAAGCCCACTATGGTTGAGGGTTACCTGCAGAGATGAAAAAAAGGGGGGTGAGTTTGACAACTCAGTGTGTAACATAATCTCAATGATAGGCCAAAACATATCAAGCCTCAGAATCAGATTAATTGGCCCTTGGCCCACTACAGAAATCAAGTTAAGCCCATAGGCCCATAACAGATACAGATCAGATATAATATGCAAACAAAGACCCAACCTAAATCCATCCATAACACCCCCGTACCAGCCTTACACCATGTGGGGAGACTACTCGACCCACCCATCCGCTACACACCACGAATAATTACAGCGAAGCTGCCAGATATAATTTGCAGCGAGGCTGCCAGATATTATGACGAGGTCACCAGATACAGATAATGTGGCGAGGCCACCAGATTGCAGCGAGGTTGCCAGAACAGATATATATATGCGGTGAGGCCACCAGATTGCAGCGAGGCTGCCAGATAATAATGTGACAAAGTCACCAGATTGCAGCGAGGCTGCCAGAACGCTTCCTCCATCATAAACCCATACCCCATGCAACAGATGTAATCATACTAGCATGCAACATATAGCATCTCATGTATCAGATATATTCATATTAATAGATAACTCATGCAGATACATAACATCATACATTTCATACAGAATTGACCCTAGGGGTATTATAGTCTTTTTGTACCTAGGGGTATTTTGGTAATTTTCCATGTTCAGGGATATTTTAGTCCTTTTCCGTACTTTCAGAGATTTCATGCAAGTTCAATAAATTATCAGCCCTCATATAACCACGGGAGTCCATTTAAGCCAAATTTCCAATTTTGCCCTTTTTAGCCTAAAACCCCTAATGGGCCTTACTAAGTCCAATATCGTCTCAAGCCCGTTAAGCCCAAATTTTAGGTTTAATTTACCAATTTAACCATGTTTTATTATTCATGTTGTCAAAAAGTCCTTAACGATCCTTTTCCGACTTGGGCTCGGAAGCCCATTGGGCCCACCTTGGCCCATCGAAGCCCAACTTACCAAACTGTTCGAAATTGCACCTTCTGCAATTTCGCCACCGTCAATTCCTAGTTTGACCACAATAGAGTATTCGGCTACTCTTAGATCCTTCCAAGACTGATTTTTGGTCACTTCGATCGGTCACTTTAGCACAGTTTTCGGTCATTACGGCCTTTAGCCATCCTAGTCTATGATGGAGATATGTTACACACCTGTTAACTGTCGAACGTTGACGAAATCCACGTATGAAGGGCCTACAATTGAACGATAACTTTTAGTCTAATAATTTATAACCAAAGAGCCATAAACCCTTACCACAATCGGCCTACATATCCTAAGTCATTAAAATCTTACCCTTTTCTCGGTTCTGGACTAGATCTCAATGTCCAACTGCGTTAGCCTTCCAAAACTCCTCGCTTGATCACCGTTCCTTGCTATCCAATGCGCAAAAGAATCAAACCATAGCATTAGAACCTTACAAGAAATGCCGACATGCCCTCTAAAGACCTATAGGTTTCGGTCTTCCTTTAAGAGTTTAATAAATGAATGTACTTAGTGATTAGATCACTTACCGATGTCACCACTCGAAGAGTATTGCTCCCACGCTCCACTATCTCCGATCTATTCTAGATTCACCGTAAATCTAACTCTAATGTCACCCAATTGTCTCTAGAGATATTCGGCTTTTGAATGGTTAGAAGGAGGTGCTTTTGGCTTTTGAGAAGGTGGTATGGTGCTCTTGTTGTTTCAATCAATAAAGTAGGTGGGGTAAAATGACAACTAGAAGGGATGAAAGAATAGGGCTTCGGCTATTGAAGGCTTTGAAAGAAGAGAAGAGTGAGTGTAGTCGATTTGGCCAAGAGCAAACGGCACAAAGGTATTTGGTCAAGATCGGTTCGGCAATGAGGATTACAATAGGTTTCGGCTACCAACACAAAAAGAAGAAAAAGAAGAATTATGGAAGCTAAGCAAAAAGAATCGGCACAATCATCACCAAAAGAACTTAAAGGAAAACGGCGCTAATAGCACCTAATAGCCGAATACTTCCTATGCAAAAATGCCGAAAATGCACTACTAAGAGTCCTCTTGGCCGACCACCTTACTTCAAATTCAAAAACACCTTAATCCGCTCCTTGATTCACTCCACAATATCCTCTCATGACCGATTCAAACACTCCTCAAGCAGAGTTTTATTCTGCTTCAAATTCCTGCCTGCTCCCTGCATAAAAATAACGCCTTTCTTGCATAACCTGGGACTTGAACCTTGGCCTTCCCATTCATTTAGGTGCCACTTTTGTAGCTCCTAAGTGGTGTCACACAACCATTTTACCAGGAGCTCCCTTGTGCTTCATTTTAGCCAAATTTATTTAAGACCCCTACTTCCAAAAGTCCCCTATCTCCCTAATGAAAAATTTAAAAATTTTCCCGAGTTTTCAACCAACACTTGGGCCTTCCATAGGCCCAATAACATTCTCAAAACACGAATTTCACAACCAAATACCAGAGTTCAAACATTTTACTATATGAACAATAATTCAAGAAAGACCAGAATTTTAGGGCGTTACATGAGTAACCGAGGTGGGGTGCTTGGTTGTCATCTCTCTTCCCGTCAAAAGGTTTAATATATTCCTAAGTAAATAAATAATTATAAAAAAAGAAAAAAAGATAAAAACAAAAAAAAAACACTAATAAAATTGCAGTTGAGGACTAAAGGAGGAAATAATTAGGGTGTCTTGGTAGGTTAGGTAATTTACCTAAATAGCATGAAATAACACAAGTCGATCTTAATTTTTGTGTGAATTAATTGGAATACTTTTTCTATTTTACTTAAAGCAAGCTTAGAGTTCTCTTTATTTTTCATATGCTTTTTTAACTAATTTTTATGAAACTTTGGAGTGGTATTTCTCTTATGGCAGAATATAGCTTTCACAAGTTGATAGAAACAATACTTGAGGGCAAGCATGGGCTAAGTAGGGGGAATTTGATAATACTCTAGAATAATGTATTTTATTGTATTAATTATGTGATTATTTTGAGTATGTTCCTGCTAATTTGTGCTATTTACAATCTTTTATCTCATAGGAACTAAATTAGAGGCGAAAGTAAAATTAAGGGGACAAAAGTGCGAATTTGGAGACAAAATGGGCTGATACGCGACACAGGAAAAAAATTGTACCAAAAGTACGAACATGGAAGACACAAGGACTAAAAAGCAAATAGAAGAGATTTTATTTTATTAATATTAGGACAATTAATGTTAGGATAATTATTAGAACTATTTTAGGATTTTATTTTAATTATTTTTATTTAAATCTATTTATCTTTAAAGAATTTAAGTTAAGTTAGACTATCTCTCTAGCACTATAAATAGGACGTGAAGTGACTCCAATTGTGTTCATCTTTTCTGTAAACACTTTCCCCCAAAAGTCTAGGCTTTTGTTCTTTTCATATTTTCTTTTAATAAAATTCCTTTTTTCCATTTTTATATTTATTTCCTTCCCCGCCATTATCATGAGCCACTAAAACCCATCTAGCCGAAAGTTGTCAATATTCCCCAAAAAGCGTTCTTGAGACTTAGAATCCGTACTTAGCCTTTTTCACCAAGTATTCATCGTTTCTCCGCACTACAGGCTGACACTTCCGTCCATGACCCTTAAGAAGTAAGCTTTTCAACGTATGCAAAGGCGGCCGCTTTTTGTGTTTTGGAAGGGTTGCACCGTCGGTTCATCAACTTACTGCGCCAGAGTTGGTGAGCTAAAGAGACAAAATGGTGTGGGATTCACCATTGAGAGGCGTTGATCTAGCATAGGATGTTGGCTAGAGTCAGGTTCCCTTAAATCGTAAGTCCAAATTCTTGGAGCTAGTAGTCGTAGGCGTCCTCTTCCACTATAACTAGCTTACTTTGTTCGAGAAGGGTCATCCAAAAGCCAAGGATTGAACCCAAGGCGGAATGAGACAACTGGAGGCTGGACTCTTCCCATAAGAACTTCTTTTCTCTTAATTTTTTATTATTTTTAATTTTAGCAATTTCGATTCAATTCCTTCATTTTGTTTTATTTATCTGTTTATTTTATTTCTCCTCAATCTAAATCTTTAATTCTATTTTTTATTTCCTAGGAACGCAGGTTTCTTGGGCACGATTTCGACCAAGATATCGAAAAATAAGCGTTCGTATAATCCGGTCCCTGAGGATTTCGACCCTACTTCCCCTTTACTGTTATTTTTACTATTTTGCAGGGAATAGGATAATTTGGTGCTTTCAACGACCGCATCAGTGCTTGGTTACACCCCGACCTTTCCCCAATGCTTGTTTAAGGTCTCGTAGTTCTTCAAAAGGGACTTACTGTTGATTTATGACTATGACATGATAATAATGTATAACAAGTTTGTGAAATGTTCATAAAAGTTTTGATCTGGTCGGTAATGCCTCTTAACCCTAGTCTGGCGATAGATACGGGTTAGTGGTGTTACAATTTGGTTGGTATCAAAGCTATGGTTTAGTCGATTCTTGGATTAACGTAGCGTATATGAGTCTAGCTATACATGCCATAAATTTGAAATGCGATAGTGTGATGAATCCTGACAAATAAAATGTGCTTTCGTATAGTAAACGAATCCCGAACAAGCCGTAGCTGACCATGACGAAAGTAATGCACCTGCTCCTATTCAAGGGGTAGTGCCATCCAATTCTAGCCTCGTAACTAGTAGCCACGAGGGACAGGCAAAGCAAGCCTTCTTCCAAATGATGAACAAGTGGTTTATGGAATTTGTTCGACCGAATCTGGCTGCTCAACAACCTCCACCTCCGCCTAATCCCCCTCAGATGCCTGTTGTGCCTCTGGTTATGAATCCGATTCTGATAAATAAACCTCCAGTTGTTAAAATCTAAAAATATGATGCCGAAGAGTTCAGGGCCACTACTGATGACGATGTTGAGAGAGCCAAGTTTTGGCTTGAGAATACAATCCGAGTGTTCGATGAAATGTCGTGTACTCCTGACGAATGTGTCAAATGTGTCATTTCCTTGTTAAGAGTGTGACAGCCTTATTTTGCCCCTAATCAGAATAGTGGTTTCAGAACCACGAAACCGAGTCAGAAAAATTTTTAGATATTTATTTATGTGCTTCTTATATGTGAATCATCATGTGTGAAAATTTCGTGACTTAATTTTGTTGTTTGGACGTTCAATTTAGAAAAAGGGCTAAACCGCGTAAGCTATAAAAGTTGATAGCTATTTTGTAAAGTGCTAATTTACCATTGTCCTTTAAGGTGGAGTCATTAAAAAGAAATAAAGCCATTAAAATTTAAGTTGACGGTAGTGGACTTTAGTTGTAAACTTTTATATTATAACAGATAATATAATATAGTAATTTAAAAGTAAAAACATAATATGATATAACAAAACAAAAAAATTAAATTAGAAAGCCATTTTTTTATTCATTCAACCTTTGCATGCCGATTGTTTAAGAAAGGAAAGAAGAAGCTTGAGGTATCGGCCTTGAGAAGCAAAAATTAAGGTACGATTCCATGTAGTTTTCTTTAAATTTTTAAGAATTTGAGGTAGTTGTTAGATTATTTACATAGCCCATGTGTTAAATTTTAAGCTTATGGTTAATTATACATTCGGCCATGGAAGAGATGTATGAAATAGTTGGTGTTTTGATGTTTTAAAGAAAAAAAAGGGTTGTAGGATGATTTGTGGAGCTTGTTAAATTTGATATATATATGACTTTAAGGAACCTATGATATTCGACCATTATAGGTAATCTGAGAAAGCTTAAGTTAAATGTTATAATGTAATGTTAGATGCTAAAATTTATTTAAGCAAATTGCCGATTATAAATGTGATGAAAACGAATTGTTTAAATTAATGTACATTGAAGTAATTGAGTTAAAATTTTAATGTGAATAAAATTGTGCTATGTTTTCTTTGTAAAGGCCGAATAGTAATGAAATTATGGGAAATGAGTTTTTGCCGTATATATATATATATATGTGGTTTAAATAACAAATGGCAATTGGCTAAGTGATTAATATGTATTTATATATGTCTGAATGATGTTAGATATTAGAAAAGAGTGTTTAGATGAAACTTTTATATATATATATATATATATATAATTGCTGAATGTGGTTTTAAATAATGATTTGAACAATTTGTTACATGTTGAGATGAGGAAAAGTGAGATTGTCGTATGTGTGTATTTGAATAAGCAAAGTTGTTGTGGTATATATGTGCTTAGTGGTGAGTAAGGTTATTTTTTATTGAGTTAAAAGTGGATAGTAAGGCCTATTTACTTTCCTTGTTATTCGATCATAGGTTTGAATAATTGAGTTGTAATAAGTTAAAATTTGTCTAATTTAGCTCAAGAGCAAAGAGAGCCAAATTCGGATAGGGGAAAAGTGAAACTAATTTAAATGTCGATCTGTAGTCATTCGACGACATTTGAGGTAAGTTCTTAAATGTTTAAGCTTTGATCAAGTGAAAGCCCTTCTAACCGAAGCTCCAGTGCTAGTTCAGCCAAAATCCGGTAAAGAATTTGTGATATACAGTGATGCCTCTTTGAACGGTTTAGGCTATGTTTTGATGCAAGAGGGTGGAGCTGTTGCGTATGCTTCGAGACAGTTAAAACCTAACGAGCGAAACTATCTGACTCATGATCTCAAATTAGCCGCTATTGTTTTCGCTCTAAAAATTTGGCGTCATTACTTGTTCGGAGAGAAATGTCACGCATATTCTTATCATAAAAGCCTCAAATACTTGATGACTTAGAAAGACTTGAATTCGAGACAACGAAGTGGCTAGAATTACTGAAAGATTACGAGCGTGTCATTAATTATCATCTGGGAAAAGATAATGTGGTTGCTGATGCTCTTAGTCAAAAATCACTATTTACTCTACGAGCGATGAATATACATTTGTCTATATCCGCTGATGATGTGTTAGTAGTGGAATTAAAAGCAAAACTAATGTTGATGCAACAAATCCGAGAAACTCAGAAAGTTGATGAAGATATGATCACAAAGAGAGCTCAATGTGATTCGAAAGAGGATTCAGAGTTTCTGATTGACGATAATGATTGTTTGAGATTCAGAAATCGATTGTGTGTTTCGAGAAATTCAGAGGTGATTCCGATGATTTTGAATAAAGTTCATAGCAACTGAATGTTAGTTCATCCTGGTAGCACGAAAATGTACAACGATCTGAAACGTCAGTACTGGTGGCGCGGCATGAAATGAGACATTTCTGACTTCGTTTCGAAATGTTTGGTATGTCAACAAGTGAAAGCTGAACATCAGGTGCCTTCGGGATTGATACAGCTGATTATGATACCTGAGTGGAAATAGGATCGCGTCATAATGGATTTCGTATATGGTCTACTGTTGACATTGAGCAAGAAAGATTCAATCTGGGTTATTGTTGATAGAATGACAAAGTTAGCTCATTTTATTCCCATTCGTACCGATATTCACTCGATAAGTTAGCTGAATTGTATGTTTTTCAGATTGTGAGATTACACAGGGTACCTACTTCTATCGTTTCGGATAGAGATCCCAGATTTACATAGCGATTTTGGAAGAAATTGCAAGATACGTTGGGTACCAAGCTACATTTTAGCACCACTTTCCATCCCCAGACAGATGGTCAATCCGAGCGAGTTATTCAGATACTCGAGGATATGTTGAGATGTTGTATCCTTGAGTTTAATGGCTTGTGGGAACGGTATTTACCTTTGATTGAATTCGCATACAATAATAGTTTTCAATCAAATATAAAGATGGCACCTTACGAGGCGTTGTACGGTCGTAAATGTCGTACACCTTTATTCTGGACTAAGCTCAGTGAGAATAAGATTTACGGGATTGATTTGATTAAAGAGGCTAAACAGAAAGTAAAAGTGATTCATGATAGTTTGAAATCAGCATTAGATCGTCAGAAATCATATGCTGACTTGACACGTAAAGATATAGAGTATCAGATTGAAGATAAAGTGTTTCTGAAAGTTTCGCCATGGAAAAAGATACTCAGATTTGGTCGTAGAGGCAAAATGAGCCCGAGATTTATCGGACCATACGAGATTTGAGAACGAATTGGACCGGTCATGTACAGATTAATTTTGCCACCTGAACTTGAAAAGATTCACAATGTTTTTCATGCTTCGATGCTTAGACGGTATAGATCCAATCCTTCACATGTGAATAATCCGTCAGAGATTGAAATTGAGCCTGATTTGAGTTATGAGGAAGAACCGGTTCGTATTTTGGCTCGCGAAGTGAAATAACTGCAGAATAAGAAAATCTCATTAGTAAAAGTGTTGTGGCTTAAACGCGGGGTTGAAGAAGCAACTTGGGAGCTTGAGGACTCAATGAAAGAACGTTACCCTAACCTATTCGCTGGTAAGATTTTCAGGGGCAAAAATCCTTAAGGGGGGAGAGTTGTGACAGCCCTATTTTGGCCCTAATCGGAATAGTGGTTTCAAAACCACAAAATCGAGTCAGAAAAATTTTTATATATTTATTTCTATGTTTATTATATGTGAATCATCATGTGTGAAAATTTCGTGACTTAATTTTGTTGTTTGGATGTTCGATTTAGAAAAACGGCTTAACCATGTAAGCTATAAAAGTTGATAGCTATTTTGTAAAGTGCTAATTTACCATTGTCCTTTAAGGTGGAGTCCTTAAAAAGAAATAAAGCCATTAAAATTTAAGTGGATGGTAGTGGACTTTAGTTGTAAACTTTTATATTATAAAATATAATATAGTAATTTAAAAGTAAAAACATAATATGACATAACAAAACAAAAAAATTAAATTAGAAAGCCATTTTTTTATTCATTCAACCTTTGCATGCCGATTGTTTAAAAAGAAAAAAAGAAGCTTGAGGTTTCGGCCTTGACAAGCAAAAATTAAGGTACAATTCCATGTAATTTTCTTTAATTTTTTAAGAATTTGAGGTAGTTGTTAGGCTATTTACATAGCCCATATGTTAAATTTTAAGCTTATGGTTAATTATACATTCGGCCATGGAAGAGATGTATGAAATAGTTGGTGTTTTGATGTTTTAAAGAAAAAAAAAAGGGGTTGTAGGATGATTTGTGGAGCTTGTTAAATTTGATATATATATGACTTTAAGGAACCTATGATATTCGGCCATTATAGGTAATTTGAGAAAGCTTAAGTTAAATGTTATAATGTAATGTTAGATGCTAAATTTTATTTAAGCAAATTGCCGATTATAAATGTGATGAAAATGAATTGTTTAGATTAACGTAAATTGAAGTAATTGAGTTAAAATTTTAATGTGAATCAAATTGTGCTATGTTTTCTTTGTAAAGGCCGAATAGTAATGAAATTATGGGAAATGAGTTTTTGCTGTCTATATATATATATATATGTGGTTTAAATAACAAATGGTAATTGGCTAAGTGATTAATATGTATTTATATATGTCCGTATGATGTTAGATATTAGAAAAGAATGTTTAGATGAAACTTTTATATGTATATAAAATTGCCAAATGTGGTTTTAAATAATGATTTGAACAATTTGTTACATGTTGAGATGAGGGAAAGTGAGATTGCCGTATGTGTGTATTTGAATAAGAAAAGTTGTTGTGGTATATATGTGCTTAGTTGTGAGTAAGGTTATTTTTGATTGAGTTAAAAGTGGACAGTAAAGCCTATTTAGTTTCCTTGTTATTCGATCATAGGTTTGAATAATTGAGTTGTAATAAGTTAAAATTTTTCTAATTTAGCTCAAGAGCAAAGAAAGCCAAATTCGGATAGGGGAAAAGCGAAACTAATTGAATAGCCGATCAGTAGTCGTTCGACGACATTTAAGGTAAGTTCTTAAGTGTTTAAGCTTAATTTTTTTTGTATGCTTTAGAGTGAAATGAATATAGCAAAGAGGATGTTTGATTTTATATAGTCAATGTGCTGAATGAGTATTGATTTAAGGTTATAAGCCGAATGTGGCTAGTAGATCTAAGTTGAAATGGATATGATGATATGATATGCTAAAAGATGTATTATGAAGAGTGAACTATACTGTATGTACTATATTTGAATGATGGGAAACTTTGTATATAGATATATGTTCAGTTATATGCAAATTTGAAGTGTAGATTATGAAAGTATGAGAAAATATGTGTTTTGGTTATCGTAATGTGATATTCGGTCCTTGGCCTACCAAGCTTTAAGCTAGTGAATATTATCGGGCTCCAAGCCTAGCAGGCGTAATGCCAGTGAAGTGGTATCGGACTTAAAAGTCTAGCAGGCTTTATGTCAGTGATAAACTCAGGTTATTACCTAGCAGGCTTTGTGCCGGTGATGAATCCAGGTTGTTACCTAGCAGGCTAATTACCGGTGAACTAATAAAAGTCTAATACTATGAGGCTTTGTGCTAACACGGCATTGGATTCGTTTAATAAATTAAGTTATACAGGTATGTATAATTTATTTATGCACATGAGAATAAAGCGGATTAATTGATCAATGTGAAATGATAAGTATATGTGAAGTGGTTGTATGTATATATATATACACATTCGGTCATTGTGGAATTATATACATGAAAGTATATGTTATATATGTGATCATGAACATTGAAAATTATATGTGGATATCTATTAGGTGGAATTAAAGAATGACATTGAGGTAATTAGATGTTGTGACTTTGTAATTTCGAATTTAAACGAAATGATATGTCAAAAATGTGTACAATGTGGCTATGCATATTCAGCCAAATGGTGATACACTTCGATTATGTTATATGTGAATTTGGATATTTGACTGTAAGTGGATATTGTCTATAAAGTGAATTCTTGAGTTGTGAGTTTAAATGTTTTAAATTATTTAAGACTTACTAAGCTTAATTGCTTACTGTGAATCATTGTGTTTTGTTCCATTTAATAGAGCTTGGTTGAAACTACGAGCTCGGGGATTCAAGTTCCAAGTCATCCACACTATCTTCTCTATGTTTCGGTACTTTAAAAGATTTTATATTTCAATGATGGCATGTATAGGCTTAACTCTTTTGAAAACGAATTATTTTGTATATGTTTATAATCAAGCTATGCGAAAATGGCTTGCCTATTAACTAAGTATGAATGTATAGTTTGATGTAATTATGTGGTAGATTATTGTATGAATATCTGTAGATGTTAATTTATTTTATGGCATGAGTTATAATTACTCTTGGAAATGCATATACATATACATATGTTTGAATAGATAAAAGTCCTAGAGTGGTTAACTCTTATATTTATTTTGAAGCTAAACTCAATTATTGAGAGAGAGTATAAGTCTTGATTATAAGTTAAATTATAATTGTCCTGTAATCTTTTATATGTTATATTATGAATGAGTGAATGGATCATAGGAATAGGATAGTCTTATTTTCGGTTATAACCTTATGAAATTACCAAATGAAAAGTATTAATTTCATATGATGTATAATCGGCCTACAACATTTTTGCTCAATCATGTGCAAGTACAAATTTTATTGATTATGCTTTATTTGGCTTAATACTGAAATTTGGATTTCAGTTAGATGAAACGCTCATTTGAAATATACATATATTCTTTCGGGTATGATTATGAAATGATTAGAAAGGCATGATAGAAAAAAATTTAGTAAAGGAAATTATATTACTTATGCATGTTTAATGATGAATGACTAGTCTGATCTGTCTTCTAATTTGTAATGCCTCGTAACCCTAATCTGGCGACAGTTATGGGTTAGGGGTGTTACATTTTATTGGTATCAGAGCTACAGTTTAGTAGATTTTAGGACTAACGTAGCGCGTGCGAGTCTAGCTATACATGCCGTTATATGATAATACGATAGTGTGATGACTTTTGACAGTTAAAATTTGTTTTTCGTATAGTAAATGAATCCTGATTTTGATCGAGCCGTAGTAGATGATGTTGAGAGTGTCGCGCCTGCTTCCGCATAAGGGACAGTGCCAATTGACTCTCAACCAATTTTGAATAATCGACATGATGAGATGAAACAAGCCGTTTATGCTATGATGAATGATTAGTTCACTCAATATGTTCGAACTAATCCAGCTATTCGACAACCTCCACCACCGAATGATCCACTTCCAATACCTGTCGTGCCTCCTGTGATCGATCCGTTGAGATCGAGTAAGCCCCCGGTTGATAAAATTAGAAAATATGAGGCCACTGTTAACGACGACGCTGAGCGGGTCGAGTTTTGGCTTGATAATACTATACGTGTTTTCGATGAACTATCATGTACACCTGATGAGTGTTTGAAGTGTGCCATGTCTCTATTACGTGATGCTGCCTATCATTGGTGGAACACATTGGTTTCAGTTATACTAAGAAAGCGGGTCATCTGGGAATCTTTCTGACATAATTCCGTAAAAAGTATATCAGCCAAAGGTTTATTGATAAAAAACGTAAAGAATTTCTTGAGCTTAAACAGGGCCGAATGACAGTTACAGAATATGAACGAGAATTTGTAAGGCTCAGCAGATATGCCCGTGAGTGTATTTCATCCGAAGCTATCATGTGTAAACGCTTCAAAGATGGGTTGAATGAGGATATTAAGTTGCTGGTCGGTATTTTGGAAATTAAAGAGTTCGTAGTACTTGTCAAGCGAGCTTGTAAAGCTGAAGAGCTTGGAATTGAGAAAGGAAAAGCTGAAGTTGGAGCTAGAGAGTTTCGTAAGAGATCCTTAGGAAAACATTTCAGCAGTCATCGAAGAAATCCCGGGATGAATCGGGCCGATCCAAGACTACTTCAGGCTTCTCCAGACGAGATCACAATCAACCTCCTGTGACTTCACGAGCTACCTCAGTTGCTAGTGTTGGCAATGATCATCCAGATAGATCTGAGTGCAAGCATTGTGGTAAATGGCATTCAGGGAGTTGTAGATTGCATGACCGCTCCTGTTTTAAATACGGATTAGCTGATCACTTTATCAGAGACTATTCGAGACTAGCTAAGCAGAATGCTAATCCGAGTGGGAGACCTGGTAATATCGCAGCACAAGGTAGACCACCTAGACATGCGGGTAATGCTGGTGGCAGTTAGAGAGGGACTAAAGATACTACTATTCGATCTGAGGCTCACGCTCCGGCCAGAGCCTATGCTACACGTGCTCGGGAGGAAGCTTCATCTCCAGATGTTATCACTGGTACATTCACTCTCTATGATACTAGTGTACTTGCTTTGATTGATCCCGGTTCGACTCATTCATATGTATGTGAAACTCTAGCATCCAGTAAGACTCTACCTGTTGAGTCTACTGAGTTTTTGATTCAGGTGTCGAACCCTCTGGGCCATTATGTGTTAGTGGATAAAGTATGCAAGAAATGTCCCCTGATGATTCGAGATTTTTGTTTTCTGGCTGATTTGATGCTGTTACCATTTGACGAGTTTGATATCATTCTCAGTATGGATTAGCTATCTATGCACGATGCTGTAGTGAATTGCAAACGAAAGATAATTGACTTGCGATGTTCGAATAATGATATCCGCGTGATATGAAGTAATAAAATTTATAAAGAACTTGATCAAACCTAAACTGACTAATATCACGACGTTTTTAAGGCAAGCGCACCTGTCGACAGTAGTATAGTTTAGTGATAAGATCGAGTATCGTACCCAAGGGAACCGAAAGTACTATTACTCACTTTCTTTCTATTATTTAACCTAAAAATTAAGTGAGGGTTTATTTAAAACTAACTCTAAAACTGACTTAAGAAAAGCAGGAAAAATAAATTGGGAAGAACTTTTAGGGAAAGGCTAATTGATATGATTAATACTTAAGGGAGAATCCACCTAGACTTCACTTGTTATTATTTTCTTGAATTATACGAGTTATTTACTTGACTTGATCCGTAGAGATCCCTAATCTATGCTAAACCCTCCGTCGAGGTGAAGAGCAACTAGGCCTAAGTTGTTAATTAAAGTTCCTTTATTAATTAACTCCCTAGGCTGCATTAATTCGATCTATGGTTCCCCATATTAGGTTTGACCCTAATCCGGCAGATTTATGTCGCCCTATGTCTAGGGTTGCATGCAACTCCGCTTAATTATGGTAGATCTACTCTTATCACAGGGACTTTTGCTCCTCTGCTTTAAGCATATCCAATTCTTGAATGAATACCTAGGACTATTAAATCAAGGATTAAAAACACATAATTAAGAACAATTTAAGTAATTCTCATAATAATCAAGAATAAATAACAATATCTGTCTTAGGTTTCATCCCCCTCAAGTATTTGAGGGGTTTAGTTCATAATAATAAAAGAAAACATCTCAGAAGTTATAAAATAACAAATCATAAAAGAAACCAAAAACCCCTGAAGGAATTTAGGAGAATCCTCTATGTTGATGCAGAACTTCGGCTTCTGAGATGAATCGATTGGCTTCTCCCTTCGTGTAATCCCTTGCTTCTACCTGTGGTGTGGCAGAAAGACGAGAGGAAAAGAATATAGAGGGTGTGTAAAAGATGGAAGAAGACGCCCTCTATGTTGCCTCATGGGGTCTTTATATAGAGAAGTTTTGGGGACTCTTTCTTAGCCCCTAAGCATCCCAATTTGATTGAAATTCGTCTTTCCCGCGACTAGAACACGCCCCTGTGCCACGCCCGTATGGGTTTCTGTAGGATCGCCCGGTGCCTCCAAGGCGCAGCGGAAAATTAGAATAATAAATTTTACCGGCGATCCATACCATGGATCCATGTGTAAGGAACGAATCGGGGTGATAAAGGTTTCGAAATTACCGAAACTTCAATCTGAGTAGACAGCGACGCCAAGGCAACGGGAATCCTGAAGCACTATCGAACCAAGCTGCAACCTTTAACGATGTCGGCCTCTACGTAGTCCACCCAATTGACAATGAACGGAAATCTCTCAGAAACTATTTTCAGAGAGTATCACTTTTGACGGCTGCTAGGCCTCACTTTTATGGTTTCGGGATTGCCTATGTATATCCCCTTTAGGGTTTTTACCCTTGCCATATTTAAAACTTTGTGTTAATTGGTATATATTCATAATGAATATTTATTACCATAAATAATCCGAATCATAATAATCGTTATTAAATAAATATAATAACGTTTAACCGAAAATTATAATTACGTTAATTATAATAAAGATTTCGGTAAACTATATTTATTTAAATTTATATATATATGAACCAAAATCATATATTAGAAAATTATGTTCTTGATTATGTGTACAACATCCTTGTACATATAGTATGTTCAATAATTTGATTGCCGAATTTAATTAATTCTATAATTAATTTAATTCATGCGACAACCAGACACAATACCAACTATGTTTTACTCCGTTCATTTCAATTAAAAGGTGTGACCCTATAGGTTCTTGTAACATTAGCAGTAATATTAGAACTATTCTAATATTACAAACAATGAGTGGCATCTAGCAATGCATCATTGCTACCTAAGTTACAAGAAGTCATGATTCGACATAACCTTTTGTGATTAACTTTTCATGCATTAATCCTTAAGTCCAATATCTTTAGAATAGACACAAGTCATGGAATAGTCACACTTGCATAGTCCATCCTATGTTTCTTGATACCTTGAGTAGACTATGATATACAAATAAGTATGACATCTCATATCAACTTATTTGAGCATGGCCATGCATTTCTAGTCTCACTCAATCAAGTGGCCTGAGATATTACTCCTATTATGTAGGAGGGACTTATCCTATATTGATCAACCATATCCCTCTACATAGATTGTGGTATATCCAACATTAGTCTTAATAGAACAACCAATTACAGTGTTCGTTTGACTATATCAAAATATACAACTCACGATGTTGGAATGATGATGATCTCAAGTATGAGGATCATATACATATTAATCACTATGAGTAATATTGTGACAATTACATAATAATCCAAGAAACATACTCATAGCGGGTCGGTCCAATATGTTGTTCTCTAACACACACATTCATGCATTGATTCTGATACTCGATATCAATGACAACTCTTTATCATCAATCAACTACATGTTAGTCTCAATGCATTATTATTGTCCTAGCCAACAATAATACTTGACTAAGGATCTTTTAAGAATAATCATATTATTCTTAGGACATTATTATAAAACAGTTTATTTATGCACACAGAAATGAAACTGAAATAATAATGGCAAAGCCTTATATTAATAAACATGATAAATCAAGTATGTTGTTACAACCATCTCGTGATTGATCTTTGGGCATACTCTTACAGTTTCGACAGAGGCCGTGTGATTTAGCATGCCCGTGTGCAGTGGCCGTGCTTGTCGGGGCTTTGTCCGTGTGATCTTTGTGAGGCACGCCCGTGTGGCACGGCTTGGCCCGTGTGATTCGTGCATTTTGGCCCATTTTTCATCGTTTTGGGCTCGTTTTCTGTTCTTTTATCTTCCCTAGGCTCTCCTGAGTATAAGATATGAAAAAGAAGAGGAAAATTAGAAGTGCAAAAAGAGAACAAAATGTGAATTCGGCACAAAAGAAAAATGAGCAAAAGAAAAACCAAGAGCATTATTTTCCCAAAAGCCAATTCGACACTAAGTGCCTATCACCAAACATGCACCAACGAGTCCTACATTTAGCCAACAATCAACTCCCTTCCCATCCTTGATCCATTCCATGATTTCCTCTTTGACATTAGCTAACAACCCCATTTGAATTCCATTCAAATTCCTTCCACCGAACAGTAGCCACCTATTTCAAATTTTCCACCGCTTGACCGATTCAATCCACTGCCAAGAGGAGTTTCGATCAAACACCAATTCTTTCCCCATGTGAGCAGCAAAATTAAATCTCCCATGCACAAGGGGTAGCTCAAACTCTAGCCCTCCAAGCTCCCTACATGCCACTTACCACTGCGCCAAAACTCTTCTTATGCTATAATTTAGTCACAAATAATTATAAGGCTTACTACCCAGTGATCGAGTAAACCAAAATAATCTAAAAATATTTGCTACTACCCAGGTTCGATCCTCCAATCCCCAGGCTATGCTACATGCCTGTTGCCACTATGCCGCCCTCCTTATTTACGTCATTTTTTCCTCCATGACTAATTATAAAGCCTTCAGGTCGGACTCTAGGTTGTTTTAAAAAATAACCAGCATTTTCGTACATGTTTCGACTTGAACCCAGCTTCCCTTCCTGCTCCTAATGCCTTTTGCCACTAGGCCAGGCATTTCCTTGTGTCAAGTTTTACCAGGCTTTTATTAATAAGCCTTCAACCTAATGCCCAGGGTCCTTTAGAAAAAAATATAAAAATTTTGCTAAAGCCCTGGATCGAGCCCTAGACTTTTCCCACATTACCAACCCTTCCTAAATCACTTAGTTGAATAACTAAACTTGCAATTGTAAAATTTGGCAACACATTTAAATCATTTAAGTCACCTTCTAACTGATCTCAAACTCAAGACCTAATGCTTCTAGGCCCAAAATTTAGGGTGTTACATGCCACCCTTAAATACAAACCAATATCAACCAATTTTTCCAATTCACATTATAACATAAAAACTCATCAAAACATACATGTTAAGCCATCCACACCCTAACTCTATCTAGCATCATCAAACTTGTGCATCCACCCACATTTTTGACCAAATATGACTTAACTATACGTGGCTCATTTCTCATTGCCAAAGTACTAAAACACCACTATCAACAAATGGACCCAAAAGAACTATGACACATAACCAAAACAATAGACCACCTATACATGCCATAATATTCAAAGTTCATAATCAAATACCCAAAATAATTATTGATAGTGTTGATGGAATCCTACTGATCACCCAACCTCGGACCAGCTTGACAAACCTATAAGGGAAGGGAAAAGGGAAGGGGTAAGCTGTAAAGCTTAGTAAGTCTATATGTAAAATTAATGAGCATCTAAACTAAGGCTTTATATAAAAGGAAATAGGTTATATTATGATCATATTAATCAATACATACATTAGGCATTTAGCATACATGATATTTTTCACATAACCTGCACATGCACATTCTTAAATATATTTTTCATGAATGGCATATGTCCTTGCAGGAGCTCTACCCTTAGGTCTCACAACTGGGTCTTTGGATGTAACAGCCTAAACTTGGGCCTAGTGGAATAGTGGTTTTGAGACCACAAATTTGACGAGAAAAAAATTATTTTTATTATATTTTATGGTCTAAAATTTCACAAAATGATTTCGTGAAAATTTCGTTCAAAAAATTCGACGTTAGGGCACTTAATTTAGTCAAAAGGACTAAATTGTAAAAAGTGCAAAAGTTGAGTTCTACATGTTAGAGGCGTCCAATTGTTATGAAAATTTAAATTAAAGGTCTTTAAATGGTAATTATACCATTGGTTAATTTGTTCGACAAAAATGGACATGAAATATGTGAAATAGAATATTTTTAAGTTAGGGGCATTTTGGTCATTTAGTGATTAAATGATTAAATAAACAAAATTAAAAGCCAATTTTTGTCCATCTTCAACCCCATCGCTAAATTTCACAAGGGGAAACTATGGCTAGGGTTTCTTAAGCTTCCAAGCTCGATTGTAAATTCGTTCTAGCCCCGTTTTTAATATTTTTATGTTTTTTGAAATCCTCGTAACAAGATCTATCTATTTCTACCACTAATTTGAGATATGGTTAAAGTTTATGGTTTTGACCCATGATGAATATGTGTGTATTTTTTTTATTTAATGGTAGAAAATGCATGTTTATGGTTAGAGAAACGACTTTTACTAAGTGATTTTCAATGAAAATCCATAAAGGACTAATTTGTAAAAGTTATAAAATGTGTCATAAAAGTGTGTTTTAATGGAAATTGTGGGCTTTTATAGTTATGAAAATGGTTTGGCTAGGCTTAAAGTATAAAGAAATTGAATGAAAAACTAGTTTACGAGCCTAAGGGAAAAATTGTAAATATGTGAAATTTTAGGGGCAAAAACATAATTTTGCCATAATATGATTTTTGGGTCACATTGAATAATGGGACTAATAAATAAATTAAATTTGATATTATAGATCAAGGAAAATGAGGTTTGGAACTAGAACGAGGGAAAAATGATAAATTGACGAATAAGTCCTTTTCACCGATTGTGCTACCGAGGTAAGTTTGTACGTAAATAATACATCATTTTTACTTACGTTTTTATGTTTTGATATATTTTATGAAACGTGGCAGAATATTGAATGAAATTGACAAAATATCGAAATGTGAGAAATTTCACGGTTGAACCCTAAGAATAGAATAGGATACAAGTGACATGTCACTAGGGGCCTATGTAAAATCTATGTGAAATTGTGATTAAGTGAATCCAGGTGCTGGTCTTAGGTTCTACCAGTGGCTGGGTATATCGACATGTGTTGCGGATACCTGACAGCTTGTTTGAGTAGCATTGAGTAGCAACGAATGACTGACAGCTCGTGTGAGGATGCCCGTGAAAGTAAATTGGTTGAGAACAAGCCTCTATGTGAAAAGTGATGTGAAGTAGCTTTCGCTACAAGTGTAGCATTTATGTGCAAACTTCTGATGTATCCATTAATATTCCGATGTGTTCAACCGGAAAATGACTAAGTGTAATTGAATGTGATTGTGTGATGAACAAGTTACAGGTACATGTGTATATATATATTCATGAGCAATGTGCTCGATATGTGATCGAACTTTGGTAAGGTTGATGTGGAGTAAGTGTTACAATGAAGACTTATAAATATTTGGTAATGACTAGTTATTGGAATGGCTAACTATGGATATACTTTAGTGTTATATATGTGTAAATGAGAATTAATACAAACGAAACATGAAAGAGTAAAATTAACAATAAAACATTTTGGACAACAGTAGTTGCATCACTTTGAAAAATCACAAAAAATGGTGGAAATTGAATTAGAGGTTGAAAAAGATATTAAATTAAAGCTTATTGAGTCTATTTTCATATAAAAGAATTTCATATTATGAGATATTTAAATTCTTATGAGACAGAGTCAGAATGATTTTGGAATCCCCTTTTTTGAATTTGAAAAATCATTAAAAATTTTACAAAAATAATTGTGGGTTATAATTTATATGCTTGAAACCCTAAATGAGTCTATTTTCAAAAGAAGTAAATAAGAACATCATTTGGATCCTGTACGAGGAGATAATTAATTATTAGTGAAGAGGGGTCGGAACTATGGTGAGCGAAACAGGGGTGAATTTAATGAATAAACTATACTTATTGGCTGAATGAAAAATTACAAAAATTTTATGGTAAGAAGATATGTGAGTTTAGTTTCAGGAAAAATTAGCAGATATTAATTTGGAGGTCCATAACTCAAGATATAAATAATTTAGTGACTAGGATTCAAGTAGACAGTATGAACATGAGAAAATAGTGGAACTATGTGCAATTAAATTGTATTATCTTGAGAACATATTGTGAGGAATGGTAAAAGCTTGTTAGTAAATTTCTTATTATTTATATACCAACTTACTAAGCTATATAGCTTACCCCCTTCCTTTCCTTTTTCTTTAGTGTCACAGATACTAGCTCGGGTTGGAGGTCATCGAAGATTCTATTATACTATCAAGCTATTGATTAGTATCAATTTTTTCAAGCATTTTAAGTTTATGGCATGTATAGGGACTTAGTCATTTTGTGTATGAGTTGTTATGTTTTGGTCGAATGTTGTTATGTTTTAGCCGAATGTATTGGCTTGTAATGGTTAAAGGTTTGATTTCTGTGTAACCATGTAACTTAACTTATATTGGCTATTTGGTTGTAACCCTATATATACATTATTTATGTGCCAATGCCTTGTGATGTGAATTGCGTTTGCATGATACATGATTAGTTGTGGGTTATGGCCTAAATACCTACTGGTTGAATGTGCTAGTAGTATTGATGCCTAATGGCTAAGTTTGGCTCAATGGTATGGTATGATAGTTGGGTATAATTATGCATGGATAAGAGATGTTGATGATGCATATTGAATATGACTAACTGAGACTTGCTACATTGGTTGTTAGAAAACAAGTTTGAGGCTGAATTGTTGATATATTGGTAGCTTATTTATGCCATGAAATACACCTTTGAAGTTATGTTTAAGTATGTGCAAATGAGGTTGACAAATGGTTGGGAAAATAACCAATTTCTTAGCTATAGGGGCAGAGACACAGCCGTGTAAGGGCACACGGCCTAGCATACGAGCATGTGACTTGGCTGTGTGACCCTAAATGGGTTATAACATCATAGTTAGAGAGTTACACAGGTTGAGGACACGAGCGTGTCCTGAGTCACATGGGCATGTGTGACCATACGGCCCGAGCCACACAGGCGTGTGACTCTCCAAACCATGAAATTTTTGTAAGTGTTGTAAAAGGGACTACCTCTTATTGCATGTTTAAAGCCTCGTAGGCCCGTAATAGGGACGTTATGAATATGTTTGGAAAGTTTTGAATTGGACAAAAATTTCACGTCTCAAATTTGTATGTGTAAGTGTGTTTAAGTTCGGTAATGCCTCGAACCCTATCCCGACATAGATATAGGTAAGGGGTGTTACACTGGATGCATTCTTACTACTTGCTCCGCTTCTCGAATTTCTCTATAGTCTCCCTCTAGGGGCAGTATTACCGGATCTCGCACTCTGAAATTTCTCTTTTTCAACCATTTTAGGGTACTCTCTAAAAAAAAATCTTGGGAACCACACTTGAAACAAGTTCCATCATTTGATTGACACTCTTTGGGGTGATGTCTACCGCATTGCGGACACTCAGGTCGACTAGGTAGAGCATTACCCACACTCGCTATCAAAGTGGTCCAAACCTTATGACCCGAATACTGTTTCCCCTGGTTTCTATTTGAAAACCCAACTGAAGCACTCGATCGGGTCTTAAACTCTTTTGATTTCTTAGATGATGACTGAAACAACTTACCTATCTATCTCTTTTTTTAGTCTCGAGATTCAAACTCAGCATTTCTTTTCTCTTTAGCTAATTCCTCAGCCTTACAAGCTCTCTCTACAAGCAATTGGATGTCCTCATTTAACCTATCCTCAAATCTTTTACACATAATGGCTTCAGTAGATACACATTCTCGAGCATACTTGTTAAGCCTCACAAACTCACGCTCGCACTTTGTTATGGTCATTCGACCTTGTTTCAATTTCAAAAATTCCTTTCTTTTCTGATCGATAAACCTCTGACTAATATAATTCTTACGGAACTATTCCTCGAAAAATTCCCAAGTTACCCTCTCCCTTGATACAACCGACACAAGGGTGTACCACCATTGGTAAGTCAAATCTTATAGGAGTGATACCACACATTTCATGCATTCCTTAGGTGTGCAAGACAGCTCATCGAATACTCTAATGGTATTTTCAAGACAAAATTCTACTCTTTCCAGATCATCATCTTTATTAGCTCGGAATTCCTTGGCTCCCTGTTTTTGAATCTTATCAACTGAAGGTCTATTCAATCTCATGAAATCCATACCTTGGACAGCTACAAGGTTAGGCTGAGGAATAGGTGGGAGTGGAGGGGATTGGGCATTCGGGTTCGTTCGAACGAACTCCGTATACCATGCACTTATCATATGGAGAAAGGCTTCCCTAGCTCCTTCTCCTTGTCCCTGACTCACAGTCACACGTCTACTCTCTGACGGCACTGTCCCTTCAGCGGGAGCAGGCACATTACTTTCAACCTCATCTGCCACAGCTCTGTCAGGATCCATTTACTATATGAAAACACTTTTGAAAATCCTCAAGAGTCGTCATACTATCATAAAATATGTATGGCATGTATAGCTGGACTCTTACTTACACTACGTAGTTTGAGAATCAACTAAACCATAGCTCTGATATCACTAAATGTAACACCTCTTACTTGTATTCATTATTGGAACAGGATACGAGGCGTTACCGGGCTTAAACATAAACATTCATGCAAAACTAGACCATAAATTTCATAATTGACATTCATATTCATATCGTCCCTTATATGGGCCCATAAGGCCCAAAACATACATTGGGAGTGGTCTAGGATTGAACCAAGAACTTTGAAAACCTTTGTGAAACTTAAAAAAATTTCATGTTTTGGAGAGTCACACGCCCATGTGGGCAGGCCATGTGAACTTACACACCCGTGTGACCCTAGGACACGCCCGTGTTCCAGACCATGTCCAAAGTAGGGGGCATTCTGTTTATGACCTCATCACTCAAATAAGGTCACACGGCCAAGGCATACACAGACCGTGTAGCGAATTAAATTTTGAAAATTAGGTGCAGACTTCACATGGCATGGGCACACGCCCATGTCCTTACGTCGTGTCATTCACACGACCGATACACACAGCCGTGTTTTTGCCCGTGTGTTTACTACTGCACATTCTGTTTTGCAAAATTATGGTGCAGAGGACACACGGTGTAGCAGCCCGATTTTAGCTAAATTAGAATATTGGTTTTGGAACCACAAAACCAAAGTCGTAAAATTATTTTTTATATTATTTTTGGTGTTTACAGCATGTTATTTGATATGTACGAAAATTTCATGATTTAATTTTATCGATTGGTTGTCTAATTTGATAAAATGACTTAATAGTGTAAAATGCAAAATTAGCATGTTCTATTTTAAAGTACTAATTTGCTATGGTTATTTAATTGTTAAATCCTTAAAGTGAAATTAGGCCATTATTAAAGCTAGTGGATGGTAATGGCATGCATTATATGGTTTTATTACTAAATGATTAAGGTAGTGAAATTAGGCCATTATTATATGGTAAATGTATAATAAAATGAATAAAACATAAACAAAATAATGCATGTTCATCTTTTTATGGTGTTGGCAGAATGCAAGAGAGAAAAAGAAACCATTTTTCTTGTTTAAAGTTTCGGCACTATCCAAGCTAATTTGAGGTATGGATTTTGTTTAGTTTTTGATAATTTGTACATTTTTGATATCGTTGCTTCATATATTAGCTAGCCCATGCTTTAATTTTTGGAATATATGATGAATTTGTAATTTGTCATTGTTGATAATTTGATGATTTTGTTGTTTGATGATGAAAAATAAATATTTGATGTTTGATTATCATGTTTAATTAAGTGATTTTTTATAAAAATCCAAATTAGGATTTATTTGTGAAGTTTGAAAATTTAGGGGTCTAAATGTGAAATAAATTGAATAAATGGGCTACTAAGGACCTAAGGTAAATTCAGCCTAACATGAGTTTATTGAAATTTTGAATATTTTGAGTTGTTTTAAAATAGGGACTAAATTGAGAAATATAAAATGCTAGGGGCTAAAGTGAAAAATGCTCATTTATATGTTTGTGGATTGAATTGAATGAATATTTCATTAAATAAGTCAAATTTGTATTAATTTAGATCAAGAAAGGAAGAAATTTACTTTGGATTCGGGAAGTTGAAAGTTGTCGATTAGTCGTTTCGGTCCGTTCGTTTCCGTATGAGGTAAGTTCATAAGTAATAAACATGTTTAAATTTAAGTGAATACATTTTATAATATTAATTAAATTGTATATAAATACATACATTGCTGAATCGATTGAATTATGACGTCCGAAATGTAGCACCCCTAACCCGTATACATCGCCGAAGGGGTTACGAGATATTACCAGACAAAACACATCATCCAAACAACCATAGTCGAACATATGTTCAATTTCTTAAACCGATAATATTAGAATAATAATCTAATATAACTTATTACAATTCATTTATAAACACATTACAGACAATTTGTAATCATATAATTCATAAGCTAAAATATTAACCATATCATAGTTTATTTCAATACGCATCCAATCACAAAAGTTCGTAAACAAATATGCCGCATATACCAATTACACATAACTTAAATGCATGTCAAATATAAAGGTAATAGCTCAATAAAAGATTACATTCATGAATATAATAAAATAATATATTCAAATAAGCAACAACTCTAGCTAACTCAGCTTGATACACGAAAACTACTATTTGTGATGTTCAAATAATCATTTAAACATAAGCAAAACTACTATTTAAATGGTCATTCTAAAATGCCAAAGTCAAACTTTAACATACTTATTACCTATACTTTAGCACAAAGTCTGCATCATTTACTCAATCAACTCATGCACATAAATTATAGCATAAAAGCCGAATCTAAATCAATGAAACATATTATGTTATACCATTTAGACAAACCACCTAGTTATAAAAGATCAAGTATCAAAGTCACATATCACTTACAAACTCAAATTTCATGATAGTAGCCGATTGTGCCCATAACTTTGTCTATTAACACAAACATCAATTTATGCATAAACAATTCACATAAGTATCAAATTATACTATAATCTCATCTATAAAATATAACTCAATATACATTTTCAAACCCAAAATGCCGCATACAACATCCAAGAAATTAAGCATATTACATATACATATCAACTACACCAAGCAACCTTAATAAGTATCACATACATCTACTAAGCTTATTACTAAATTCACATATAATCGTTCATGTATATGATATGCCCGAACCATAAAATCAAGACCAACACGAATACCATTTAATCAAAAAATCGCATTTAACACATCAAAATAATAAGCCATTTTCGCATGGCATACTATATATTTATGTCCAAAATAAGGCATTAACATACTAGCTTATACGTGCCATAAGTTAGAATTCAAACTTCTAAAGTATCGAAAAATAAACGATAATGTTGATGACTTCATTGACGATCCTCGAGCCCGTAGCTAGCTTCGAAGTTTATAAAACCGAAGCAAAAAAAAACACACAGTAAGCTAGCTTAGCTTAGTGAGTCAAAAACAAAAAATATAAACAACATATACATTTATAAACAAATTATCAAGGTCGAATATACGCATATACAAATAATACTAATACATTCACAAATTATCAAGCTTCCAAATCACATACATATGCTTAACATAAGACCAAACATACCTTTCATATACACACATAAACTTAAGATAAGACGAACATACCTGCTCGTTTTAACTTGTTAATCACATTCGATACCACATCGGCATAAAACATTCTAGGCATAGAGCCTATAATAAAAAGCCTGCTAGGCACAAGCCTGATATAACACACCGGCACAAGGCCTGCTAGGCTTAAATCCTTATATAATACACCGGCAAAAGGCTTGCTAGGCTCGGAGACCGAATATCACTGATACAAAATCGGTCTTACACATAATTCATATATCAAAAATCCTAGTTATTCCTTAAATTTTCATGCGGACTTTTAGATGTTGTAACTCGATCGAATTAAACTCGAATACATTATTTCTTTGCATAATCACATTCGACCATCTCAATTATAAATCCATAATATTGAAATCAGTATATCAAGTTAATTTATATTCAAAATTAACGACACTTATTTGCTTATAAACTTACCTCGGATATAGACGAACGATGTAAATAGACTATTTGACTATTTTTGCTTTCCCCCGATCTAAGTCTGGTTTCTTTTGTTCTTGATCTATACAATTTCAAATTAATCTCATTCAAACACAATTCCATTCAATTTAATCCAACAACACATAAATGGGAAAATTACGATTTTACCTCTGATATTTCACACTTTTACGAATTAGTCCTAATTGCATAAAACACAAAATACAAAAAATCTCTGTGACAGCCCTAATTTAACCCTAGTTGGAAAGTGGTTTCGGAACCACAAAACTGAGTCAAAAAATTTTTAAGATATTATTTTTAATGTTTCTAGTATGTGAATTGCCTATTGTATAAGTTTGGTGTTTTAATTTTGTCATTTGAATGTGGATTAATTAAAAAGGGGCTTTTGTGAGAAACCTTGAAAATGTGATGGGTCAAATTGTAGTGGCCAAATTTTAGCATGGTTAAAAAAAAAAATGGGGATTCATATGTTAAATTTCCCATTTTTTTTAAATTAGTGGCCGGCCAACTTGGACATAAATCACTATGTTTCATATTTTATGTGCTTGTTAAATTATATGTTATTATTTAAGCATAAAATAAATGGTAAATTATATTAAAATAAGTGAGTGGGAGGAAAAACCAAGGTGGGTTCATATTTTCTTCTAATGCCGTGAATAGAGAAAGAATAGGGAAATTTGGGAGCTCAAGCATTCGACTAACCTTATAGCTTAGATTAAGGTATGATTCCATGTTATTCTCTTTGTATTTGATGAAATTGAGTTTATGGTTATGTGCTTTGCATAGCCCATGTGCTAAATTTGAAGAATTTGGTTAGTTGTGCATTCAGCCATGGGAGGAGTTGAGAGGAATGTTTGAGTTTTTATGCTTTAGATTGGAAAATAATTTTGGTAAGGAAATGAGCTAATGAAAAAATATTGGTTTTTGTGCTTTAAATGAATGTTTGCATTCGGCCTTGGGCTATATTTGTATAAAGGATTTGGGTTTTGATATTTAATATATATATAGTATACGTGGGGTAGAAGAGTTGCTTTATTAAGAGATTTATTTCGATTTAGAAGTTGAATTAAAAGTTTGATAAATTAATTAAAGGTGAATCCAATAATTCGATGATATTCGACTTTGGGTTATTATATATTGAATCTTAAATGTTGTAATGTTCAATTAATAATAGATAAAAGGTAAAGTTTGAGCTAGTAGCTGGATATACTTGTGAATTAAATGGAAAAAGGGTAACTAGCTAATGTATTTATATATGTTTGTAGTTGCCAAAAGTATTCATGAATGATGTAAATAAGCTGGTTGTTTAAGTGAAAGAAAAGCATAAGTTAATGTATAATGGATGTATTCGAATACAACTTACAAAGTATATGATTTGAAAATGAAATGATGATAGACTTAAAGGAGCATTCGGCTTTGGTCTAATGGATAATGAATTTTTGTTTTGCCTCGAATGAAATGTGTATAATCATGAAATGAATAATTACTTTCGGTTATGGTTTAAAAGAGTTATGAAGTTGAGTTTTTAGGTTATAACTTAATATTAGCTATGACTATAGCATAAATGCCGAATGTGATTTAAAATTTATAATAGTTTGGGTTGAGTTGATATGGTATTTGAATTAGTTAATATATTAATTTTATTTTGCTTTTTGATCATGAAACAAATAGATTGATTTTAACCCAAGAATATGAGAAGATCGTGAAATAATCATTGGAAAGTCGAGGTAAGTTCTTAAGTTATGCTATATACCTAATTTGCATTAATGATAATTATACTATTCGAATTGAATCCTTACAAATGGATATGACATTTCCGAATATGGAATTAAGAATTTAATGGTATTATTTGATATACATTGAAGTAATTTAAGGTGGATTATAAAGTGAATAATATATGTGTTAAATGTTATTAATGCAAAGGATAAGTGATAATGGGATTACTTATTGTGTTCTAGTTATGAGATTTAGATGTGACATGTGTGATTTTGAATAGTTGAAATGTGGTAACTATAATATCATTGACAGTGTCGATTAAAATATAAAACGAAGAATTTATCAAATTGATATGTATATTGAATATGCTGAATGTGAATTTGTTTTGAAGGTTATTACTCCAAGTGTTTTAGTTTAAATCAGACTTTACGCCTAACAGGCTTTGAGCCGGTGAATCGTATTAAGCTTAATGCTTAGGTGACATATTGCTTATATGATTTCAAAAGGTAAAAATTTACATTTAAAAGTTTGAGTAAGTCGGATTAGCAAATACTGAATTCAGGTATGTTCATAATTCCTGGAATTTATTTCCATGGAGATGCATTCGTGAAGTTGTATTATTTAAATGTAACTGTTAGCATCAATTAAGAAATATAAAGTTGGAATAATTTATTGCTAATAGAGAATTTGTGAATTAAAGCATTCGGTTATGAAATCTTAGTCTGTGTGAACAAAATTGTAAGCTAAGTAATTGGGACTTAATTAGTTGGTTAGCTATTTTGCATCGATTTATCAAATGCATGGTTAATTGAGTAGTATATCTTGTCATATATTATGAGCATGTTTATGTAGTTATAATTCAATTCATAAGAGAATGCATTCGAGAGGAAAGGTACTTATTTAGCACATACATGCACCTTTGGTTTCAATTTAAGTTACATGTGAAAGATTTTGGTTTCCATGAAATCGAAAGTCAGTGATTTATAGTGAATGTGATGGTTTATATTATGGGTATTCAGTTTGTGAATGAACAATTAAGATCATTGAGATGTTTCTTAATTATATATATATATATAGGTGATATTATTTATGGTCTATTGTATTCGGCCAACAAGTGAACTTGATTTAAGAGATTAGACCTCATTTTGTGAATTTGTGTAAATAAGTGGACGTATATTGGTCGTGTAGTGATGGTTAGCTTTGAAAATTTAATGAAAACTTATAATACTTGGCCGTATAGGTATTTGGTCGTGAAATGTACTTTAAGTATAAGAACTTATATCTTGTTTCATGAAATTAGGTGTATAACTGTGTGCACTTATGTTGAGCTTATAAGGACATCTTAATTTGTGAATAGTTCATATTATTATGCATTCTTGATTATATGTGATCGGCCAATATAATAGTCAAGTGACAGAAATATTCATATTATTGAGAAATTTCTGTGTTAAGAATAATTTTAATGTCGGTTTTATAAACTAGTTAATACCTACTTGAGATAAGGTATGTAAGTATCTAGAATGATTTATTAAATTATGTATGCTAGAAATGGAAGAAAAATATATGTGAGCTTAGTATGTAAATTTGCCTGGTGTTTAAATAATTTGAATATTCATGAATGACTCTCCTCTATGAGCTTATATGTGACCACGTGTACTTGACTATGTAAGCAATGTACTAATATAAGCTTACATGGGTTCTTGTGCATTCAGCAAAATAGGTGAGGTTTGCAATTGAAGTTAAAATTTCCTTTGGTTAGCTAGCGTAAATAGTGGAAGTATCTTCGAATGTGAAATGTCGATTGGCCTTGAAGATTGAATGGAAATTTGTGACACTTAGCCTTGCAAATATTCGGCCAAATAATAGTTAAGTTACAAACATGTGGTTCATGGTATGCACGAGTGAGGTAGAATATAGTATTCGGTCAAGTGACTTGTTAGTATTATTATATATTGTTAATAGTTTGATTTGATTCGATTGAAGTATCTAATTCTTCATATGAATTGTTTAAATTGCTTAAGACTTATTAAGTGATGAAAACTTACGCTGTGTTTTTATTTTTATTTTTATTTTTCTCTATAGATTTTGAATTCGTGACACGAGCTCGGGAATCGTCGATGAAGTATATCACACTATTGATAGTCTTCGGTATTTTTATAAAGATTTGGTTTTGGAAATTATGGCATGTATAGGCTAGAGTGTGTTTTGAAATATTGTATTTCGGTTTGTAAAATTTGGCCATGTGAAGATGGTTTATTACTTGTTGTGCTGAATTTTATCTTTTGATTTAATTAGATTAATTGTAAAAAAAATGTTGACTTTAGTCTCGCAATGCCTCGTAATCTATTCCGGTGACGGAATCAAGTTAAGGGTGTTACATTTTATTTGGTATCAGAGCTATGGTTTAGTCGGTTCTAGGACTACCATAGCATAAGTGAGTCTAGCTATACATGCCATTTTTAATCTGCGATAGTGTGATATCTCCTGACTCTGACGAAAATTATTTGGATGGGACAGATAAGTCTTTCGATCGAGCTAATTTTAATAATACAGAATATGTACTCGGATGTTTAAATGAAATTGTGTTAATGCTGTGTTGAAAATCATACGGGTATAGATTAAAATGTATGACATAAATATTGTTTATTTTTATATTAAAGATTTCATCCTAAGATAGATTGAAAAAGTTAATATATTTGTTGAATTCGACAATTATTACATCTTGATAGTTACGCATATTCGATTGAGAAATAAGTGAAGTTGTTGATAAGTTTGATATACATCTGTGAGTTATGTTTGATAAAAATGGATGAAATGATATTCGGCATTTGAGTTTGAATTGGGGATTATTAAATATTATTTGGAAGCTGACTATTGGTTCGACTACAATTTCGTTATAAGGAAATAAATTGTTTGATATATGTTTTTGTTCGATTGATTGCTAAGTTTTTAATTAGGTGTGCGTGCTATATGAAATCTAGTGGTATATACTTTAATTCATATATGAAACTTAGTGATGTGATTATCATGCAGAGTTAACATCGGGCTTCGTGCCTAGCAGGCTATATGCCGGTGATGTGTATTCGGGCTTCGTGCCTAGCAGGCTTTATGCCAGTGATATGTTCGGGCTTCGTGCCTAGCAGGCTATATGCCGGTGATGTGTATTCGGGCTTCGTGCCTAGCAGGCTTTATGCTGGTGATATGTTTGGGCTTCGTGCCTAGCAGGCTATATACCGGTGATGTGTATTTGGGCTTCGTGCCTAGCAGGCTTTATGCCGGTGATATGTTCGGGCTTCGTGCCTAGCAGGTTATATGCCGGTGATGTGTATTTGAGCTTCGTGCCTAGCAGGCTTGTGCCGCTTGTGCTAGTGACTGAATTCGGGTTTTAAACCTAGCAGGCTGAATGCCAGTGATTTGAGTAAAGTTTAAGATTTTGTGAATTCACGATAAAACTGCAATTGAATATATCCAATACATTAAGCTGGCCAGGTATGTATCATATACTATTTTGTGAAATTAATTTGGATTGAATCATAAGTATCATGAGTGATGTATATGTGAATGTGTTCTATGAATACATATGTAATGGTGATACATTCAGCCAAGGTATGATATTGTATGAAATTATGTGATTTAGCTATATTGTATGAGATTTAAATCAAGCGAAAGTATATGCTGAAATTTCCTTAAGTCTATGTGCATATTTGGCCAATTGGTTATGTAATCAGAAAATAAGTTTTGTGTAATTGAATGCCTATAAGTTCGAACTTAAATGAAATGATGCGTTAAAAGTGTATATATGTGATGTTTTATAGACTTGGTTAAGTCAATTTGATGTGTAATAATGAATGAACATGGGCACTATGTGTGTGAATGAATTAAGGCACTATGTGTGCGAGTTATTTAACCGAGTACTATGTGTACGATATCGGTCATTGAGGCACTGTGTGTGTGAGTTATTTAACCCAGTACTATGTGTACGAGATCGGTCACAGAGGCACTGTGTGTGCGAGTTCTTTAACCAAGCACTATATGTGCGAGATCGGTTGTTAGAACACTAAGTGTGTGAAATGAGATCATGTAAGACCTCGTCCGGGATGAAGGCATTGATTTGAGGTAGTGTATAAGACCGTGTCTGAGACATTGGCATCACTTATAATTCGTGTAAGACCCTGTCCAGGACAGTGGCATCGATATTGAATAACATGTAAGACCGCGTCTGAGACGTCGGCATTGTATAAGTTCTATCTGAATTTTTGCGCATTCCTGAACGACTCGATTTAAAACATCTGTTGAATGGGTAAATGCTTACCTTATATATATGATTCAGGATATATACCTAACAGGCAGTATGCCAGTGATGTGATTCAAGGTATCTACCTAGCAAGCAATTAAAAACACCGGTAAATATGGTTCAGACTGTGAAAGTCTAATAGGCTTCGTGCCGGTGAGATGTATCAGGCTCTATGCCTAGAAGGCTTCATGCTGGTGTATTATAGTAGGCTTTAGGCCTAGACTAATTCATATGGACAATAATAACTAATACTGATTGTGTTAAACAAACCCAAATGATCGAGTATGCGGATG
Source organism: Gossypium stocksii (assembly GCA_020496765.1). Taxonomy (NCBI): domain Eukaryota; kingdom Viridiplantae; phylum Streptophyta; class Magnoliopsida; order Malvales; family Malvaceae; genus Gossypium; species Gossypium stocksii. The sequence goes on from CM035624.1 coordinate 28,027,987, forward strand.
ATGATTTCCTTTTTGGAAAGAAATAAGATAAATATTGATGTAAGATGTTAACATAATCTTGTATTAGCTTATATATGTTGCTGAATTGAGAATTTAAAACCTTGAGCTACTGTATCAGTAGTCACTTGTAATAGTCGAAGATAAAGGATGGCATTAAATTCTTATTGATAGTGTTTTATTGATGAATGGGTGTATGAAAGATCATCTAAGTTATATGTATAAAAGTCAATAAGATATTAAATGAGTGTTGTCATGAACCAAATGAATATATATATATATATTTGAGTTATTCAGGCCTTGTGCCTAACAGGTTTGGGACCGATGAATTGTATACTAGGCTAATAGCCTAATTAGTTGATGGCTATCAAGTTTATTCAGACTTTGGGTTAAGTAGGCTTAGAACCTATGTGTGGGGTTCGAGCCTATACCTAGTAGGTTCATACCGGTGAGTTAAATTGTGTTATACCTATGTGCGTTATTACTGAAATGAAAAGTAAGTCAGTAAATGTCAATTCTGCGGATCTCTGTGATTTATTATGATCAAACTAAGAAAATTTTGTTAGTTAAAGTACTGTGGCATAAGTTTAAAGTTGAGGAGACGAGGTGGGATCTAGAGAACTCAACGAGAGAAAGTTACCCTATCCTATTCGCCGGTAAGATTTTCGGGGACGAAAATCCTTAAAGGGGGGAGAGTTGTGACAGCCCTAATTTAACCCTAGTCAGAAAGTGGTTTCGGAACCACAAAACTGAGTCAAAAAATTTTTAAGATATTATTTTTAATGTTTCTAGTATGTGAATTGTCTATTGTATAAGTTTGGTGTTTTAATTTTGTCATTTGAATGTGGATTAATTAAAAAGGGACTTTTGTGAAAAACCTTGAAAATGTGATGGGTCAAATTGTAGTGGCCAAATTTTAGCATGGGTAAAAAAAAATGGGGATTCATATGTTAAATTTCCCATTTTTTTTAAATTAGTGGCCGACCAACTTGGACATAAATCATTATGTTTCATATTTTATGTGCTTGTTAAATTATATGTTATTATTTAAGCATAAAATAAATGGTAAATTATATTAAAATAAGTGAGTGAGAGGAAAAACCAAGATGGGTTCATATTTTCTTCTAATGCCGTGAATAGAGAAAGAATAGGAAAATTTGGGAGCTCAAGCATTCGACTAACCTTATAGCTTAGATTAAGGTATGATTCCATGTTATTCTCTTTGTATTTGATGAAATTGAGTTTATGGTTATGTGCTTTGCGTAGCCCATGTGCTAAATTTGAAGAATTTGGTTAGTTGTGGATTCGGCCATGAAAGGAGTTGAGAGGAATGTTTGAGTTTTTATGCTTTAGATTGGAAAATAATTTTGGTAAGGAAATGAGCTAATGAAAAAAAATTGGTTTTTGTGCTTTAAATGAATGTTTGCATTCGGCCTTGGGCTATATTTGTATAAAGGATTTGGGCTTTAATGTTAAATATATATATAGTATACATGGGGTAGAAGAGTTGCTTTATTAAGAGATTTATTTCAGTTTAGAAGTTGAATTAAAAGTTTAATAAATTAATTAAAGGTGAATTCAATAATTCAATGATATTCGACTTTGGGTTATTATATATTGAATCTTAAATGTTGTAATGTTGAATTAATAATAGATAAAAGGTAAAGTTTGAGCTAGTAGATGGATATACTTGTGAATTAAATGGAAAAAGGGTAACTAGCTAATGTATTTATATATATTTGTAGTTGCCGAAAGTATTCATAAATGATGTAAATAAGCTGGTTGTTTAAGTGAAAGAAAAGGATAAGTTAATGTATAATGGATGTATTCGAATACAACTTACAAAGTATATGATTTGAAAATGAAATGATGATAGACTTAAAGGAGCATTCGGCTTTGGTCTAATGGATAATGAATTTTTGTTTTACCTCGAATGAAATGTGTATAATCATGAAATGAATAATTACTTTCGGTTATGGTTTAAAAAAGTTATGAAGTTGAGTTTTTAGGTTATAACTTAATATTAGCTATGACTATAGCATAAATGCCGAATGTGATTTAAAATTTATAATAGTTTAGGTTGAGTTGATATGATATTTGAATTAGTTAATATATTAATTTTATTTTGCTTTTTGATCATGAAACAAATAGATTGATTTTAACCCAAGAATATGAGAAGATCATGAAATAATCATAGGAAAATCGAGGTAAGTTCTTAAGTTATGCTATTTACCTAATTTGCATTAATGATAATTATACTATTCGAATTGAATCATTACAAATGGATATGACATTTCCGCATATGGAATTAAGAATTTAATGGTATTATTTGATATACATTGAAGTAATTTAAGGTGGATTATAAAGTGAATAATATATGTGTGAAATGTTATTAATGCAAAGGATAAGTGATAATGGGATTACTTATTGTGTTCCAGTTATGAGATTTAGATGTGACATGTGTGATTTTGAATAGTTGAAATGTGGTAACTATAATATCATTGAAAGTGTCGATTAAAATATAAAACAAAGAATTTATCAAATTGATATGTATATTGAATATGCTGAATGTGAATTTGTTTTGAAGGTTATTACTCCAAGTGTTTTAGTTTAAATCAGACTTTACGCCTAACAGGCTTTGAGCTGGTGAATCGTATTAAGCTTAATGCTTAGGTGACGTATTGCTTATATGATTTCAAAAGGTAAAAATTTACATTTAAAAGTTTGAGTAAGTCGGATTAGCAAATACTGAATTCAGGTATGTTTATAATTCCTAGAATTTATTTCCATGGAGATGCATTCGTGAAGTTGTATTATTTAAATGTAACTGTTAGCATCAATTAAGAAATATAAAGTTGGAATAATTTATTGCTAATAGAGAATTTGTGAATTAAAGCATTCAGTTATGAAATCTTAGTCTGTGTGAACAAAATTGTAAGCTAAGTAATTGGGACTTAATTAGTTGGTTAGCTATTTTGCATCGATTTATCAAATGCATGGTTAATTGAGTAGTATATATTGTCATATATTATGAACATGTATATGTAGTTATAATTCAATTCATAAGAGAATGTCTTCGAGAGTAAAGGTACTTATTTAGCACATACATGCACCTTTGGTTTCAATTTAAGTTACATGTGAAAGATTTTGGTTTACATGAAATCGAAAGTCAGTGATTTATAGTGAATGTGATGGTTTATATTATGGGTATTCAGTTTGTGAATGAACAATTAAGATCATTGAGATGTTTCTTAATTATATATATATATATAGGTGATATTATTTATGGTCTATTGTATTCGGCCAACAAGTGAACTTGATTTAAGAGATTAGACCTCATTTTGTGAATTTGTGTAAATGAGTAGACGTATATTGGTCGTGTAGTGATGGTTGGCTTTGAAAATTTAATGAAAACTTATAATACTTGGCCTTATAGGTATTTGGTCGTGAAATGTACTTTAAGTATAAGAACTTATATCTTGTTTCATGAAATTAGGTGTATAAATGTGTGCACTTATGTTGAGGTTATAAAGACATCTTAATTTGTGAATAGTTTATATTATTATGCATTCTTGATTATATGTGATCGGCCAATATAATAGTCAAGTGATAGAAATATTCATATTATTGAGAAATTTCTGTGTTGAGAATAATTTTGATGTCGGTTTTATAAACTAGTTAATACCTACTTGAGATAAGGTACGTAAGTATCTAGAAGAATGTATTAAATTATGTATGCTAGAAATGGAAGAAAAATATATGTGAGCTTACTATGTAAATTTGCCTGGTGTTTAAATAATTTGAATATTCATAAACGACTCTCCTCTATGAGCTTATATGTGACCACGTGTACTTGACTATGTAAGCAATGTACTAAAAAATGCTTACATGGGTTCTTGTGCATTCAGCAAAATAGGTGAGGTTTGCAATTGAAGTTAAAATTTCCTTTCGTGAGCTAGCGTAAATAGTGGAAGTATCTTCGAATGTGAAATGTTGATTGGCCTTGAAGATTGAATGGAAATTTGTGACACTTAGCCTTGCAAATATTCGGCCAAATAATAGTTAAGTTACAAACATGTGGTTCATGGTATGCACGAGTGAGGTAGAATATAGTATTCGGTCAAGTGACTTGTTAGTATTATTATATATTGTTAATAGTTTGATTTGATTCGATTGAAGTATCTAATTCTTCATATGAATTATTTAAATTGCTTAAGACTTATTAAGTGATGAAAACTTACGCTGTGTTTTTATTTTTATTTTTATTTTTCTCTATAGATTTTGAATTCGTGATACGAGCTCGGGAATCGTCGATGAAGTATATCACACTATTGATAGTCTTCGGTATTTTTATAAAGATTTGATTTTGGAAATTATGGCAAGTATAGGCTAGAGTGTGTTTTGAAATATTGTATTTCGGTTTGTAAAATTTGGCCATGTGAAGTTGGTTTATTACTTGTTGTGCTGAATTTTATCTTTTGATTTAATTAGATTAATTGTAAAAAAAAATGTTGACTTTAGTCTCGCAATGCCTCGTAATCTATTCCAGTGACGGAATCAGGTTAAGGGTGTTACAATCTCCATACAACATGCTTAGGCCGAATGTTCCTCTTATTTATATAAATCCATACATTTTAATTATTTCACAATTTAGTCCCTCAATTTCTCATTTTTTTTGCAACTAAGCCCTAATTACTCAAATTCATCAAAAATTCCAATACAAAATATATTAGTCTAGAATATATATTTCATAACTCATTGTAACACCCCAGACCCGGCCCAGACCTTATGGCCATGTCCGGTGTGCTACATCACCTAGACTATGCTACGCCGTCCTATATACTAAGTCTGATGTTTGAGATTTTTGAAAAGTAATACTTGTTTTTCTTGAAATTCCCTATTTAATTATTATTCAACCTAATTTCTATCTCATTTGTTAATCGTTTCATTTTAGTCTTATTGTCCTCCTTAGTCTTCAGTAAAGTCAGGTTGGTTAATAAAATGTTTGTTTAATGTTGAAAACGGTGTAGGTTTGTGTTTGAATTAAAACGGTAGAGAAATCCCGAGTAACAGTTATAGCGGCCTTATTACAACCCATATCAAAATAAAACCAATAAAAGGTAGTTAAATAATAAATAAATAAAAACCAACTTTGATGAATGTACAGTCCTCGTGGCCACTCTGAATCCCTCCCAGCGTCCAAGTCACGATCTAGGGCTCACCTGCAAGGATGGAAAGAAAGGGTGAGTTTGGGAAAACTCAGTGTGTGCAGAACCCATCCAAAGCCCAAATTGGCTCAAGCCCACTGGCCTAAACCCTAACCAGTCTCAGTCAGATACTGGGCCGAAGCCCTATTCAGATAACAGATTGGCCCATAGGCCCATAACAGTACAGTACAGTAATACAGTATAAATGCAAACCCAATTGGGGAGACTACCCAACCCACCAACCGCTACACACCACCCGTACTAGCCAACACACCATGTGGGGAATAACTCGACCCACCCAGCCCACACACCACAGTCGCAGCATGGCTGCTCAGTTAAACAGTATACGAGGCAAAGCCCCTTTCAGAAACAGTACGAGGCATAGCCCCTTTTCAGTAACGTGGCTGTGCCACTCACACTTCCTCCATTATCAAAACCCAACCCATGCAATAGATATATATCATGGCATACAATAACAGTAACAGTCATGTCAAACAGTATAGTAAATTTTAGCCCTAGGGGTATAACGGTAATTTTCTACCTAGAGGCAAAACCGTAATTTCTTACCCTAAGGGTATTTTAGTAATTTTGCTCTCATGTTACAGATTTTATGCTTATTACAGTATTTATTAATCACATAGTTGTCACAGAAGTCCGGTTAACTCAGTTTTTCAGTCTTAGCATTCAAGCCCTAAAACCCCTAATGAGCCCTATTACGTCGATTGGCCCATTAGGCCCATTTAGTCCCAATTTCATAATCAGTTACCTCGTTTTAACTGTTTTCACGCCTACAGTTCACAATATTACCTTTCAACCTATTTTTACTCACATGGGCCCAAATCGCCCATTGGGCCCATATTTGGCCCACCGAGGTCCAACTTACCATAATGTCCAAAATTTAGCGGTCAACACGCCTAACAGTGCCGATTCCAAAACTAACCTTCCCCTACTAACTTGAGAACGTTCGCACGCTCACAAGCTCTCGAAATACTGAAACTTCGGCATTTCAGCTTTTCGGCTTTTACCGATTTGCGCATTGAAAGGAGTTCGAAACACACACCTGTTTTGCAGTTTCTCCGACGAGATCTCCTATGCGTCAATCCCTACAATCCAATACTTAATTGATTAGACCATACCAACACTTAATCTGAATTGAAAACTTACCCAAAGCCTTACTTTCACATTCGGCCAACGCCTCCAATGGCCTTAATGTTCTTACCTTGCCGATTTAGATCCCTTTAGATCTAGATCTGATGTGTTCCAATGTCTTCAACTCCTTGTTTTATCACCTTCTTCTCTAACTAACACACAAAAAGAACAAAGAAAACACCACTTGATTTACCAAAAGTACAAAACGACAAAATCATTAACTTTAGGGACTTTCGGCTTTTCCAAATGTGAAATATTGAACAGATCTGAAGTATTAAACACTTACCAATGATTTCCCCTCAGTTCCTATGCTGATCTGATGTAAATCTGACCCTTAAACGTCAGTAGAAACCTTATCTCTGAGATTTGCAATTTCGGCTATCTCCCTACAACTATGGTGATTTCGGCTTTTCAACAAGAGAAGAGGATGGCGTTTTGGGCTGTAGATTTTGGGTGATGGTGTCGACAATGGTGTGGCTCAAGGGAGAGTAGTAATCGGCCACAACAGGTGAAAGGAATAGGGGTGATTCGGCTTACAAGAAATCGGCAAGAAAGGAAGCAGTTTTCGAGATTTCTGGCACTTTGAGCAATCGGTTATGGTTGATTTTAGGAGGAATAAAAGCAAAAGAAAGAGTGGATCTGTGCAAGGTGGGTATTCGGCTGGGGAAGAGATCAAAGGGGAAGAAGAAAAATGAAAAAAAACAATGGTAGAGGTGGAGAGGAAGAATTCGGCTATGAGCTTTCCATGGAGGCAACTTTTGGCTTTTCTGACAGTAGAACAGAGAAAAATTCCTAAGGTGGCTAACCCTAATTGTCATGACAGAAAAAAGAAAATGATATAACCCTAGTAGTCCCTCTAAAGCAATCGGCCCAAGTCCCTAAAGCCCACTTGCCGAAATTCACTTAAGTTAGGCACATGCCCGGCACATGCTTAAAAATTAAAAAGAACTCTACGCTTACCTTGTAACTCGAACCCTTGTCCTTGAATATCCACTTAGGCGCCACTTTTCTAGGAGCTTAGTGGCTCCACCTTGCCACTTTACCAAGAGCTCACTTGTGACATATTTTACACGGTTTTTCTTAAAAGCCCGCTTAACCAAGTCCCCTTCCACTTGAAAATCCAACTTAATATTTTACTGGGTTTTAACTTAAACTTGGGCCTTCTATAGGCCCACTAACACATGTACATACATTATCAACCTTTAGAACACCAAAATTTTAAAAATTTTACTAAAATTCACAAAACCCGAAAAATCCCAAAAATCAGGGCGTTACAACTCTACCCCCTTAAAGAAATTTCGGCCTCGAAATTTACCTGATCCAAATAACTGAGGGTATTGTTGACGCATCGCTTTCTCTGGCTCCCAAGTAGCTTCTTCTTTACCATGATTACGCCATAGCACCTTAACTAATGGAACAGACTTCCTCCTTAAGACTTTGACTTCACGATCTAAGATCTCCACAGGTTCCTCCTCGAAGGTCAAATCGGTATTCACTGCAATCTCCTCCACTGGTACAATATGCGATGGGTCCGACCGATACCGTCTAAGCATAGACACATGAAAAACATCATGAATATGATCCAACTCTGGTGGCAACTCCAACTGATAGGCTACTGGCCCAATCCTCTTGAGAATCCGATAAGGCCCAATAAACCGCGGACTTAGCTTGCCCTTTTTACCGAATCTCAAGATCTTCTTCCACGGCGACACCTTTAGGAAGACCATATCCCCAACAGCGAACTCAATCTCCTTACGCTTAAGGTCAGCATATGACTTCTGCCGATCAGATGCCTCCTTTAACCGATCTCGAATCAGCTTAACCTTACTTTCAGTATCTGCCACTATCTCTGGTCCAAGAACTTTACGTTCCCCTAACTCTGTCCAACAAGTAGGAGTACGACATCTCCGCCCATAAAGTGCCTCATATGGAGCCATTTGAATGCTTGCTTGATAGCTGTTGTTGTATGCAAATTCTGCCAACGGTAAATAATCTTCCCAACTACCACGAAAGTCGATAACGCATCCTTTTAACATGTCTTCCAACACTTGAATGACCCTTTCAGACTGACCATCTGTCTGAGGGTGGAATGCAGTACTAAAGTCCAAACGCGTACCCAACGCCTCGTGCAGCTTCTTCTAAAATCGAGAAGTAAATCTAGGGTCTCGATCAGAAATTATCGAAACTGGCACCCCATGCAAACGCACTACCTCTGCTACATACAACATGGCTAACTTCTGAAGTGAGTAATCAGTTCTAACCAGTATAAAATGAGTAGACTTCGTTAATCTATCCACAACTACCCAAACAGAGTCTTTCTTTGAAGGTGTCAAAGGCAATCCACTCACAAAATCCATCGTTACTCTTTCCCATTTCCACCGCGGAATCCTCACTGGCTACAACAATCCAGAAGGTAACTGGTGTTCAGCTTTAACCTGCTGACACGTCAAACATTTCCTCACGAAATCAGTCACCTCTCGCTTAAGTCCAGGCCACCAATACACCTCTCGCAAATCCCTATACAACTTATTACTGCCAGGGTGCATCGCATAGGCTCCACCATGAGCCTCACTCAATAACAACTTCCTTAAGTCGGAGTCCTTAGGAATACAAATTCTTCCTCGAAAGGATAGGACTCCATCAGAATTCAGTCCAAAATCATCACTCTTACCCTCCTTGACTTGCTGAAATCGAGGAGTCAACGAATCATCCTTCCATTGCAACTCTTTAATCTTCTCAGTCCAAGTCGGTCTCACTTGCAGTTCTGCTAGCAAACTCCCATCATCATACAAACTTAAACGAGCAAACATCGCCTTTAACTCAGTAACAGTTCTTCGGCTCAGTGCATCAGCCACTACATTAGCTTTACCAGGGTGATACTCAATCGAACAATCATAGTTCTTAAGCAACTCTATCCATCTCCGTTGCCTAAAGTTCAACTCTTTCAGAGTTAACAGATACTTGAGACTTTTATGGTCAGTGTATATAATACACTTTTCTCCATAAAGGTAGTGTCTCTAGATTTTCAACGCAAAATCACTGCCGCCAATTCCAAATCATGCGTAGGGTAGTTCGCCTCGTGAGGCTTAAGCTGCCGCGAAGCATAAGCAACCACCTTACCCTCTTGCATCAGTATACAACCCAATCCCACATGCGAAGCATCACTATAAACTGTAAAGTCTTTCCCAGATTCTGGCTGAATCAGCACTGGCACCTCAGTCAACACCTTTTTCAGCTTCTCAAAAGCTTCTTGCTGTTTCTCAGTCCATACAAATGCTACTCCCTTCCTTAACAATTTCGTCAGTGGTGCCGCGATTAACGAAAATCCCTCAACAAATCTTCTATAATAACCTGCTAGGCCCAAAAAACTGCGAATTTCTGAAACTGATCTTGGAGACTTCCAATCCAGAACTGCCTCAATTTTACGAGGATCTACCCTAATCCCCTCAGCAGAAACAACATGACCTAGAAAAGTCACTTCGCGAAGCCAAAATTCGCACTTGCTAAATTTCGCATACAGTTGCCTTTCCCTCAATACTTGCAGAACGATTCGAAGATGCTTGTCATGCTTCTCCTCTGTTTCCGAATACACCAATATATCATCAATAAAGATGACCACGAAACGATCCAAGTACGGCTGAAATACTCGGTTCATTAAATCCATAAAAGCTGCCGGTGCATTCGTCAATCCAAAGGGCATAACCAAAAACTCGTAGTGACCATAACGAGTTCTGAATGCGGTCTTATGCACGTCCACCTCCTTTACCCTTAACTGATGGTATCCAGATCGAAGGTCAATTTTGGAAAACACTGAAGCTCCTTTAAGCTGGTCAAACAGATCGTCAATTCTCGGCAAAGGATACTTATTCTTGATCGTCAGTTTGTTCAACTGGCGATAATCAATGCACATACGCATCGTCCCATCCTTCTTTTTCACAAACAGCACCGGTGCTCCCTACGGAGACACACTCGGTCTAATGAAACCCCTATCGAGCAACTCTTGAATCTGGGCTTTCAATTCCACTAGCTCCTTTGGTGCCATTTTGTAGGGCGCAATAGACACTGGAGCCGTTCCAGGCAACAGATCGATCCCAAATTCAACTTCGCGGTTAGGAGGTAAACTAGGAAGCTCCTCAGGAAAAACGTCTTGAAACTCATTAACAGTCCTCACTATCTCTACTGTCACCCCTTCGGGTTCAGTTTGACTTATGGACGCCAAGTATGCTTCACAACCTTTACGCATCAATCTTTCAGCCCTTAAGGCAAAGACCACATTAGACAAATAATCCCTACGTTCACCAATAATCATCACCTCCTCACCTTCAATTGTTCTCAGTACCATCCTTTTGGCCGCGCAATCCAGCATTGCCTTGTGCTTGGTTAACCAGTCCATACCCAAAATCAAATCGAAATCACCAAAAGGTAGCTCCATTAAATCTCCAGTGAAGATCCTACCTTGAGTCTCTAAAGGCACTTCCCTAAATAGTTTGTCTACTATAACAGAGTGACCTAAAGGACTAACTACTGTGACACCTCTCACAGTCTCCTCAGAATGCACACCCAATAACCCAGAAATCTTACAAGCAACATATGAATGTGTAGAACCCACGTCAATCAAAGCAGTGTATGGTATACTAGATATCAAGAACGTACCAGTTATAACATCAGGGGCATCACCCTCCTCGCGGCGACGAGCAGCATACACCAAGGCTGGCTGACGAGCCTCAGCATTACCAACACCCCTTCCAGGTGCTCCACGACCACGTCCATTACCATTGCCTCCTCTACCTTGACCACAGCCCCTTGGCGGTGGCGGTCCTCCTCGCACAGGCTGAGCAACCCTCTGATCAACAGCTTGAGCCTGAGCTGGCTTCTGTGGATAGTCTTTGACTTGATGATCCTTTCACCCACAATGAAAACAAGCTCCAATGCGTTTCCAGCATTCTCCTCGATGAACTTTGCCACAGTCTCCACAAGCTTGCGGTCTAACAACATTCACTGGCACAGCTCGCACTGGTTCCTCCACTCTTGCTTTCTTAAAGTTTCTGCTCGCAGTACTAGTCAATCCAGAATCTCTCTTGAAGCGATTACGATCTCTATCGCGGTTCTGACGCTCATCTCGCTTCACTTTCTCAGCTATCTTAGCCTTCTCCACTAGTGCAGCAAAGTCACGCTCTCTCTGTGGCGCTATCAACACTCTCAGCTCATCTCTAAGGCCATCCTAAAAACGAACACTGCGTTCATATTCCGTGGAAACAATACCGCTAGCATACCGACTTAATCGCAGAAATTCTGCCTCATATTCAGCCACAGTCTTACTACCCTGGGTCAGGTTCAGAAATTCCTTCCTTCGTGCGTCTACATAACTAGCCCCAACATATTTCGCCTTGAAAGACTGCTTAAACAATTCCCAGGTTACTCTCTCAGCTGGGGTACCCTCTCTCATGGTGATCCACCATTGATACGCCTCGTCCCTCAGCAACGATACCGCTCATTTCAGCTTCTGCTCCACTGAGCAATCCAAGTCATCCATAATTCGCTCTGTGGCTTCTAACCAATACTCAGCCACGTTCGGGGCCACTCCAGATATGCCCCTAAAAACTTCAGCTCCATTGGCCCGAAGTCGCTCAGAAATGGACCCCCTATTCACCGGCCCAACATTAGCTCCGGCCACCCTTTCCAGAACTCTCAGCATGGCCTGGGACAGAGCGTCGTCCCCTGCGGCCCAATTGTACGGCCCATTTTCCTCAACCGGTGGTCGTGCCTCTCCTGCTGGCTTATGCTCAGAAGACGACGATCCAGCTTGAGCACTAACCCGGCCTCGTCCACGGCCTCGTCCACGAGTAGCCCTTGTACTCATATCGATTATCTGATTTACAAAGTTTTATGACATTAGCTCAATGTTTCAGTTTTTATTACGGAATATCTTATGAACAGGTAGAATTTCAGAGTTGTTCTCGCGCAACGTAGTCTAATTACTGTCTCAGTTTCCTAGGGTTTAGTTTACCCTACCGTCTCAGTGCTACAGCCTTAATACTACCTCATCCATAGTATTCTATCTAAGGCTCAGTGCTATCTACAGTTTTATTATCAGTACAGTACAGAATTTAAGGCAGAACATACTTACAACTTGGAGCCGGGGATTCAGTGTGCCACTTTCCGGTTTAGTAGTTCAAATACTTTGAGACCTCAAAAAACAATGTTTAAAAACTACAAGTTTGTTTAAAACCAAAAGAAAATTTTTAAAAAATTCGATTTTCCAAAGATACCCTTCTGGACTTTTAGATTTTTGAAACCCCTTTGTTTTTGGACCCGATCCACAGCCGAGTTGTTGCAACCTGGCTCTGATACCACTAAATGTAACACCCCAGACCCGGCCCAGACGTTATGGCCATGTCCGGTGTGCTACATCACCTAGACTATGCTACGCCGTCCTATATACTAAGTCTGATGTTTGATATTTTTGAAAAGTAATACTTGTTTTTCTTGAAATTCCCGATTTAATTATTATTCAACCTAATTTCTATCTCATTTGTTAATCATTTCATTTTAGTCTTATTGTCCTCCTTAGTCTTCAGTAAAGTCAGGTTGGTTAATAAAATGTTTATTTAATGTTGAAAACGGTGTAGGTTTGTGTTTGAATTAAAACGGTAGAGAAATCCCGAGTAACAGTTATAGCGGCCTTATTACAACCCATATCAAAATAAAACCAATAAAAGGTAGTTAAATAATAAATAGAAAAAAAACCAACTATGATGAATGTACAGTCCTCGTGGCCACTCTGAATCCCTCCCAGCGTCCAAGTCACGATCTAGGGCTCACCTGCAAGGATGGAAAGAAAGGGTGAGTTTGGGAAAACTCAGTGTGTGCAGAACCCATCCAAAGCCCAAATTGGCTCAAGCCCACTGGCCTAAACCCTAACCAGTCTCAGTCAGATACTGGGCCGAAGCCCTATTCAGATAACAGATTGGCCCATAGGCCCATAACAGTACAGTACAGTAATACAGTATAAATACAAACCCAATTGGAGAGACTACCCAACCCACCAACCGCTACACACCACCCGTACTAGCCAACACACCATGTGGGGAATAACTCGACCCACCCAGCCCACACACCACAGTCGCAGCATGGCTGCTCAGTTAAACAGTATACGAGGCAAAGCCCCTTTCAGAAACAGTACGAGGCATAGCCCCTTTTCAGTAACGTGGCTGTGCCACTCACACTTCCTCCATTATCAAAACCCAACCCATGCAATAGATATATATCATGGCATACAATAACAGTAACAGTCATGTCAAACAGTATAGTAAATTTTAGCCCTAGGGGTATAACGGTAATTTTCTACCTAGAGGCAAAACCGTAATTTCTTACCCTAAGGGTATTTCAGTAATTTTGCTCTCATGTTACAGATTTTATGCTTATTACAGTATTTATTAATCACATAGTTGTCACAGAAGTCCGGTTAACTCAGTTTTTCAGTTTTAGCATTCAAGCCCTAAAACCCCTAACGAGCCTTATTACGTCGATTGGCCCATTAGGCCCATTTGGTCCCAATTTCATAATCAGTTACCTTGTTTTAACTGTTTTCACGCCTACAGTTCACAATATTACCTTTAAACCCATTTTTACTCACATGGGCCCAAATCGCCCATTGGGCCCATATTTGGCCCACCGAGGTCCAACTTACCATAATGTCCAAAATTTAGCGGTCAACACGCCTAACAGTGCCGATTCCAAAACTAACCTTCCCCTACTAACTTGAGAACGTTCGCACGCTCACAAGCTCTCGAAATACTGAAACTTCGGCATTTCGGCTTTTCGGCTTTTGCCGATTTGCGCATTGAAAGGAGTTCGAAACACACACCTGTTTTGCAGTTTCTCCTACGAGATCTCCTATGCGTCAATCCCTACAATCCAATACTTAATTAATTAGACCATACCAACACTTAATCTGAATTGAAAACTTACCCAAAGCCTTACTTTCACATTCGGCCAACACCTCCAATGGCCTTAATGTTCTTACCTTGCCGATTTAGATCCCTTTAGATCTAGATCTGATGTTCCAATGTCTTCAACTCCTTGTTTGATCACCTTCTTCTCTAACTAACACACAAAAAGAACAAAGAAAACACCACTTGATTTACCAAAAGTCCAAAACGACAAAATCCTTAACTTTAGGGACTTTCGGCTTTTCCAAATGTGAAATATTGAACAGATCTGAAGTATTAAACACTTACCAACGATTTCCCCTCAGTTCCTATGCTGATCTGATGTAAATTTGACCCTTAAACATTAGTAGAAACCTTATCTCTGAGATTTGCAATTTCGGCTATCTCCCTACAACTATGGTGATTTCGGCTTTTCAACAAGAGAAAAGGATGGCGTTTTGGGCTGAGATTTTGGGTGATGGTGTCGAAAATGGTGTGGCTCAAGGGAGAGTAGTAATCGGCCACAACAGGTGAAAGGAGTAGGGGTGATTCGGCTTACAAGAAATCGGCAAGAAAGGAAGCAGTTTTCGGGATTTCTGGCACTTTGAGCAATCAGTTATGGTTGATTTTAGGAGGAATAAAAGCAAAAGAAAGAGTGGATCTGTGCAAGGTGGGTATTCGGCTAGGGAAGAGATCAAAGGGGAAGAAGAAAAATGAAAAAAAATAATGGTAGAGATGGAGAGGAAGAATTCGGCTATGAGCTTTCCATGGAGGCAACTTTTGGCTTTTCTGACAGTAGAACAGAGAAAAATTCCTAAGGTGGCTAACCCTAATTGTCATGATAGAAAAAAGAAAATGATATAACCCTAGTAGTCCCTCTAAAGCAATCGGCCCAAGTCCCTAAAGCCCACTTGCCGAAATTCACTTAAGTTAGGCACATGCCCGGCACATGCTTAAAAATTAAAAAGAACTCTACGCTTACCTTGTAACTCGAACCCTTGTCCTTGAATATCCACTTAGGCGCCACTTTTCTAGGAGCTTAGTGGCTCCACCTTGCCACTTTACCAAGAGCTCATGTGACATATTTTACACGGTTTTTCTTAAAAGCCCGCTTAACCAAGTCCCCTTCCACTTGAAAATCCAACTTAATATTTTACCGGGTTTTAACTTAAACTTGGGCCTTCTATAGGCCCACTAACACATGTACATACATTATCAACCTTTAGAACACCAAAATTTTAAAAATTTTACTAAAATTCACAAAACCTGAAAAATTCCGAAAATCAGGGCGTTACACTCATTATCAAACATCACAAAACACAATTATTCATAAATGACATAACTTCAAATATTCATTAAAATAAAAAATTCAAGCATGGGTCGGATAGTATTTGAAGCAAGAATCTCAAAAACGTAAAAATTATCGAAAATCGAACCAAACTAACCTTGAATTTGAATCAACAATGGCCAAATATGGCTTGGTTTTTCTTTTACTTTCCTTTTACTAGTTTCGGTCAAAAGATGATAACACATGCATGATTTCTTTAATGTTTTATTGATCGTGATTTGATGAAGTAATAAAATCTAATCGTACCTGAAAACTAACTAATATCACGATAAAAGGCAAGTGCACCTATCGAATAGTAGTATAGTTAGTGGCAAGACCAGAATATCGAATCTAAGGAACTATGAGTACTAGTAATGACTTTCTTTCTATTACCTAGCCTAAAAATAAAGATGGTTTGGTTGTAAACTAAACTAAACTAACTAAAGAAGCGATAAAGAGTAAAGTGGGAGATTGCTTTTGGGAAAGACTGATTGATTAAGGCAATACCTAAGGAAGAATCCGCCTAGACTTCACTTGTTGTCTAACTCTGAACCAGATGATTTCTTCATTTGATTTGATCTGTAGGGATCCCTAAATTATGTTAATACCTCCGTCGAGGATAAGAATAACTGATCCTAGGTTGATTAACTAAAATCTCTTTCTAGTTAAAACCCTTAGTCTTGCATTAACTCGATCTATGGCTCCTCATATTAGATTTGACTCTAATCCGGTAGATTTTCTTTGTCCTATCTCTAGGATTGCGATCAAATCCACTTAATTGTGTTGGATCTACTCCTATACAGGGACTTTTGCTCCTCTACATAAGCATATTCGACTTAAATCAATATCCCAAAAATATCAATTTAAGAATTAAAAACACAATTAAGAACAAATCAAATATTTATCACACAGCTGAGATAACAATAACACGATCTATCTTAGGTTTCATCCCCTTAGGTATTTACGGTTTTGGTTCATAATTATAAAAGAAAACATCTCAGAAGATATAAAATAAAAAACATAAGAAAACCCAAAACTCCTGAAAGGATTGAAGGTACGTCCTTTGTCTTGATGTAGATCCTGGCTTCTGAGATGGATCAATCGGCTTTCCTTCGAGTAATTCCCTCCTTTAACTCCCCATCTTGGCGGGAATAAAGCCTCCTTTGTAGTTGCCTCGTAAGGTCTTTATATAGAGTTTTGGAATGCCTTTCTTAGCCCCTAAGTAGCCTTTTCCTAATGAAATTGAACTTTCTCACGACAGGGACACGCCCGTGTGCCACGCCCGTGTGGATCGAGGCCCAGGCCGTGCTTGAGCCTATTAAAGTGGCAGGCCGTGTGGCGAACCTTCAGGCCATGTTGATTACTGAACTGGGCTTAATTTGCCCCTTTTTGGCTCGTTCCTTCCTCTTTTCTCTTCCCTAAGCTCACCTGAGTATAAAACATGAAATTAAGGGTTTAAGAGCATCAATTTACACAAATCAAGGGGTAATTCATCCAGAAATTGGGCTAAGCATGGGGTAAAAATATGTATAATTTATCACTTGTCAAATACCCCACACTAAAGCCCTTGCTTGTCCTCAAGCAAAATCTCAATTCACAGTTAAGAATCATTCTTCTCAACTTATAATCCTTATCAATAATGTTTCAAACTAATCCATAAGTAATCATACAATGAAAATTCAACCAGAAGAACATTAAAGTTTCAAACACTCTAAGTTGAGAATTTTATCACAAAAACATAGGTTTTCTCCCTTCTCCTAAGTAATTACCTTTCAATCAAAATCAACAAGATTTGACATCGTCACTAAAGATTCACTCTATCCACTCAAAGCATTTATTGTTCAAAAATTAAGCAGTCTTTAGTCAACCTGGAAAGTTATTACCATAGGCTTGCAAGACAATCAAATTTCCACCACTATAGATTGATATGACACATCGATCAAAAGGTCTTTCAATGGTTGTAATGAGGCTTTGGTTAGGGGTGTTGCCACAAGCTAAAAAAGAGGGTTAGAATCGAGATTGAATTGAAAAATCGTCTAGATAGAAAAATCTCTTTCACTTGAACATATTTCTAGTGTAAAGCCTTTCTTTTGGATAATGTTGTCTAAGAACATCAGCTCAAAAATTACATGGAATACGCAAAAATATTGAATTACAACTGAAGTAGACATACGTTTTTTTAAAGAACAAATCAAATATTTATGGACCTTACAAATCGAACAAAAAAAAATAAAGCTAGATAATAATTCAATTCAAATCTTGACAAAAATAGTGATCAAAATAATTAGGGGGATTTCAACAATAATGGTTTTTTGGTTAATTTTAAGGTTAAGTCAAATGAATGGGTTGTTAGGCTCAAGGGGGTTCACTAGGGGTTAATTTATGGAGGTAGGCTTTTATGGAGTAAGTGGGTTATACCTAGGTGCCTTTATCATCTCAGTATATCAAATCAATGATGTAGTCTCGACATGTATAATCGAAGCAAGTTCTAGAATAACAAATCAGTATTGACTCACTCAAAGCAACAATAAAAGTGAGCACGAAAGGATGTATGCTCAAAAGGCTCAAAAATCTCACCAGAATTATGGCTTTTTGATGTCAATCCTGCGAATTTCAAATCTCAAGATAACACTTAAAATTAGGGGTAATAGCCTAGAAAATTTAAATTCTCAAAAATTTCAACTTACTATGCTTGATTCCCTAATGTCTTAGAGTTTGAATAATCAAAGCATAAGTACCTATGTCTTAATTCTCAACATATCAATAAAAATCATAAGTCAATCAGAATTAATTCCTAATAGGAGATTGAGACTCATGCAAAGAGTGAAAGTGAGAATTTGAAATTTTGAGAAAAATGCAAAAAGTTAGTTGCAAAAATTTTTCAGGGGTTCGAAGAGAATGCAGTGACTGAAAGTAAGTTCCCCCCACACTTAAGATGTACATTGCCCTCAATGTACAAAGATAACATTAGTAGCAATAGAAGCATAATATCATAAGATAGGGAAAGAAATGAAACTCCTTGAATATTGGATAAATTCCTTGAAAGTAGTGAAAGCTGGATTGGAGAGATGACTACTTGAAGTTCATGATCCTGGGTAACTTGAAGCACAATTGCATGGGGAATTTAAGTCTTACTCGATAAGAAGTGAAGTGTAAAATAAAAGGAAAAATATAACGTGAAGAGAATAAAAATAAAATAAAATTAATAGGAAATTGGAAACACGGCCGTTGGGCACAGGTGTGTGGCCTAGGTCTAGCCCGTGTGTTTCATGCTCTTGCCGATGTGGCCACAGCTGGTTGGCACGGGTGTGTCCTATGCCCGTGGTAATTTCTCAGTCTCGCCCACGGTTAATTGGCACGGGCGTGTTGAGTCACACGGCCTTATAGCACAGTCGTGTCTTTTGGTGTTCGCTTCTCCCATGGCTATGTAAGGGGTTGCACGCCCGCGTTGGAAATAGCAGGTTCGACCACGTTCTTGAGGCACGGGTGTGTCGCACGCCCGTGTTGCTTTAATAGGATTGGCCACAGTGTTGAGACACGGGTGTGTTGTATGCCTGTGTCGATTTGTCAACCTTGGCCACAGCCATATCGCACGGCCGTGGCTCATTGTCTCAGCCCGTGTTTTGCCATGGTGTTCCTACGGCCTTAGGCACGCCCGTGGGCAAGACCGTGTGGCTCGAAAAAGCTACATTCAAAAGGGTTAGTTGATGTAATAGAGAGCCTTAAAATAAAAGAATTTACTAAGTTAGTGCTCGGTTGCCTCCCGAGAAGCGCTTGTTTATAGTCTAAGCTCGACTTTTCTCAAGCTATTTTGTCACGGTGGCTTGAAGAGTTGATACTCTTCTATCCTGCTTTCAATTTCATTATCAACATAAGATTTGAGTCGAGTGTAATTTACCTTGAAAGTGTCGAGTGACTCATGTTTTATCTCTACTATACCATAGGGAAAACTTTTCATTACCGTGAAGTAGGGTGTGTCACTTGTATGTTCTTTTGAATTAAAGATTCGAGGATCGTCTCCCCCTAAGATTACCTTATCCCCTACCTTGATTTCATTTTTTTTACCTGAGGGTCGTCTTGATGATGCTTTGGGTTGGTGTGGCATATTTTGGGCTTTTCTTGATAGTTCAGCCACTCGTCTAGTTCCTCAATCTGAAGCATTTGCTTTTCATGTATGTCTCCCTTGGATGGAGTTGTCTGTGGTTGGGTCACCTTTATGTGGAGTGCATCCTGCACAGAAGGTTGGGTGGTGAGATCAGTGCTTTTATAAGGACTCATCACTATATTTTTGTCAGCAACAGTCTTAATCGAGTTTCGAGCTTGTAAAGTAACTTTGTCATCACATATACGTAGTGTAAGCTCACTTGTTCCTACATCAATTATTGTTCTAGCAGTTGCAAAAAATGGTCACCCTAAAATTAAGGGTACCTTGCTATCCTCATCAATGTCTAAAACAACAAAGTCAACTGGGAATATAAATTTATCAATTTTGACAAGCACATCTTCAATTATTCCCTTTGGAAATCTAATGGTCTTATCAGCTAATTGGATGCTCATCTTAGTTTGTTTAGGTTTTCCAAGACCTAGTTGTTTAAATAATTTAAACGGCATGACATTTATACTAGCCTCTAAATCAGCTAAAGCATTTTTGGGGTCTAAACTACCAAGCAAACAAGGAATAGTAAAACTCCCTGGATCTTTTAGCTTGTTGGGTAGCTTATTCTATAAAATGGCTAAGCATACTGCATTCAGCTCCACATGAGATTTCTCATCTAGCTTCCGCTTGTTTGTCAATAGCTTTTTTAAAAACTTAACAGCATTTGGCATCTGCGAAAGAGCTTCAATAAATGGTAATTTAATATGTAATTTCTTTAAGAGTTTAAGAAACTTACCAAATTGCTCAACTGTGCGGTCTTTCTTTAACGCGTTTAGGTATGGGATAAGAAGTTTATACTCTTTGATAGTTACTTCGTAGGAACTTACCTCATCCTTACCTTTATTTGCCACAGTCTCCTTACATGGCTCTGAGTTGGTTTTGGTTAACTCTTCCTCATCTATTGTATCCATGGCATTGAGTTGCTCCTTAGGGTTAGTCTCAGTGTTGCTTGGTAATCCACCTTGTGGTCTTTTAGAGATTAGCTTAGCGAGATGGCCTATTTGAGTTTGGAGTCCTAGAATGGATGGTTGCTGATTCTTCAGTGCTATTTCGGTGTTTTGAAAATGGGTTTCTGATACGGCAATAAATTTTTTGAGTATTTCTTCAAGGTTCGGCTTTTTGTCTTATTGGAATAGTGGCTGTTGGAATCCTAGAGGAGGTGGTCGCCTCTGATTTCCTTAGTTGCTTTGTCCTCCCTATGAGAAGTTAGGGTGATTTCTCCAACCTGCATTGTACATGTTACTATAGGGGTTATTTTGAGATCTAGAATTGTTACCCATTTAGTTGGCTTGTTCGTTTTTCGTGCCATATCTGTAGTTGGAGTGGTCTGGATTGTAACTATTCCCTTGAATTGCGTTGCAGTGCATTATTGGGTGTGCCTGCATAGAACCAACAAAATTATCAATCTTTTTATTTAAAAGTTCTACCTGATTAGAAAGCATGGTTACGGCATCAATATTAAAAACTCCTGCAGATTTCTGTGGCTTTGTTCGCAGGACTTGCCACTAATAATTATTTAGTGACATCTCTTCTATAAACTTGTAAGCTGCTTCGGGTGTTTTGTTGTTGATTGTTCCACCAGCCGCTGCATCGATCATCTGCCTGGTTGAGGGATTCAAACCATTGTGAAAGGTTTGAACTTGTAGCCACAGAGGTAACCCATGGTGAGGGCACCTTTTCAAGAGATCTTTGTATCTTTCCCAAGCATCGTAAAGTGTTTCTAAATCCGTCTGCACAAAAGAAGAAATATCATTCTTCAATTTAGCTGTTTTAGCTGGAGAAAAATACTTAAGTAAAAACTTCTCAGTCATTTGTTCCCATGGAGTGATGGACCCTTGTGGTAAAGAATTTAACCATTGTTTAGCTTTATTTCTCAGAGAATGGGAATAGCCTAAGGCGAATGGCATCATCAGAAATGCCATCTATTTTGAATGTATCGCATAATTCCAAAAAGTTGGCTAGATGCGAGTTACGATCCTCATCCTGCAAACCATCAAACTAAACAAATTACTGTATCATTTGAATAGTGTTAGGCTTTAGTTCAAAATTATTTGTAACAATAGTAGGCCTAACAATGCTAGATTCAGTGCCTGTTAAATTAGGTCTAGCACAATCATACATAGTACGCGGAGCAAGATTTTGCTCAACAGGATTTGTGGCTACTACAGGAGGTAGCTGATTATCCTGATTGGCTTCCATCTCTTCAGTAGGTTCTGGATCTTCTTCTTGTCCTTGTTCTGGGTATTGCAAGCTTCTTCTTATCTCTCGGTGAGTTCGACAAACTGTCACTTCTAAATCGTCGTCAAAAAGCAGTGGTCCTCCCGGATTTCTTCTAGTCATAAACTAGAGATAACTGGAAGGGAAAAGGAAAAGAAAATTAAAATAAATAAATAAAACAAATAAAAATAAAGGTTGAAAATAAATAAAAATAATAATGGCTAAAGTAATAGAAATCGAGTGTTACTAATATCGAGTGTTACTAATAAAAATTATCAAGGCTGAATATACACATATACAAATAATACTAATACATTCACAAATTATCAAGCTTCCAAATCACATACATATGCTTAACATAAGACCAAACATACCTTTCATATACACACATATACTTAACATAAGACCGAACATACCTGCTCGTCGGCATAAAACATTCTAGGCATAAAGCCTATAATAATACACCGGCAAAAAGCCTGCTAGGCACAAGCCTAATATAACACACCGGCACAAGGCCTGCTAGGCTTAAAGCATGATAGAATACACCAGTACAAGGCTTGCTAGGCTCGGAGACCGAATATCACTGATACAAAATCGGTCTTACACATAATTCATATATCGAAAATCCTAGTTATTCCTTAAATTTTCATGCGGACTTTCAGATGTCGTAACTCGATCGAATTAAACTCGAATACATTATTTCTTTACATAATCACATTCAACCATCTCAATTATAAATCCATAATATTCAAATCAGCATATCAAGTTAATTTATATTCAAAATTAACGACACTTATTTGCTTATAAACTTACCTCGGATATCGACGAACGATGTAAATCAACTATTTGACTATATTTGCTTTCCCCCGATCCAAGTTTGATTTCTTTTGTTCTTGATCTATACAATTTCAAATTAATCTCATTCAAACACAATTCCATTCAATTTAATCCAACAACACATAAAAGGGAAAATTATGATTTTACCCCTGATATTTCACACTTTTACGAATTAGTCCAAATTGCATAAAACAAAAAATACAAAAAATCTCCATACAACATGCTTAGGCCGAATGTTCCTCTTATTCATATAAATCCATACATTTCAATTATTTCACAATTTAGTGCCCCATTTTATCATTATTTTGCAATTAAGCCCTAATTACTCAAATTCATCAAAAATTCCAATACAAAATATATTAGTCCAGAACATATATTTCATAATTCATTATCACACATCACAAAACACAATTATTCATCAATGGCATAACTCAAAATATTCATCAAAATAAAAAATTCGAGCATGGTTCGGATAGTATTCGAAGCAAGAATCTTAAAAACGTAAAAATTATCGAAAATCGAACCAAACTAACCTTGAATTTGAATCAACAATGGCCGAATATGGCTTGGTTTTTCTTTTACTTTCCTTTTATTAGTTTTGGTCAAAAAATGATAACACATGGATGATTTCTTTAATGTTTTATTGATCGTGATTTGATTAAGTAATAAAATCTGATCGTACCTAGAAACTAGCTAATATCACGATAAAAGGCAAGTGCACCTATCGAATAGTAGTATAGTTAGTGGCAAGACTGGAATATCGAATCCAAGGAACTATAAGTACTAGTAATGAATTTCTTTCTATTATCTAGCCTAAAAATAAAGAGGGTTTGGTTGTAAACTAAACTACACTAACTAAAGAAGCGACAAAGAGTAAAGTGGGAGATTGCTTTTGGGAAAGACTGATTGATTAAGGCAATACCTAAGGAAGAATCCACCTAGACTTCACTTGTTATCTAACTCTAAACCGGATGATTTCTTCATTTGATTTGATCCGTAGAGATCCCTAAATTATGTTAATACCTCCATCGAGGATAAGAACAACTAATCCTAGGTTGATTAACTAAAATTTCTTTCTAGTTAAAACACCTAGTCCTGTATTAACTCGATCTATGGCTCCCCATATTAGATTTGACTCTAATCCGGCAGATTTTCGTCGTCCTATCTCTAGGATTGCGATCAACTCCGCTTGATTGTGTTGGATCTACTCATATGTAGGGATTTTTGCTCCTCTACATAAGCACATTCGATTTAAATCAATATCCCAGAAATATCAATTTAAGATTTTAAAAACACAATTAAGAACAAATCAAATATTTATCACACAGCTGAGATAACAATAACAAGATCTATCTTAGGTTTCATCCCCTTAGGTATATAGGGTTTTAGTTCATAATTATAAAAGAAAACATCTCAGAAGATATAAAATAACAAAACATAAGAAAACCCAAAACTCCTAAAAGGATTGAAGGGAGGTCCTTTGTATTGATGTAGATCCTGGCTTCTTAGATGGATCAATCGGCTTTCCTTCGAGTAATTCCCTCCTTTAACTCCCCGTCTTGGCGGGAATAAAGCCCCCTTTGTAGTTGCCTCCTAGGGTCTTTATATAGAGTTTTGGAATGCCTTTCTTAGCCCCTAAGTAGCCTTTTCCTAGTGAAATTGAACTTCCTCATGACAAGGACACGCCCGTGTGCCACGCCTGTGTGGACCGAGGCCTAAGCCGTGCTTGAGCCTGTTAATGTGGCACAGTCATGTGGCACAGCCATGTGGCAAACCTCCCGGCTGTGTTGATTACAGAACTGGGCCTAATTTGCCCGTTTTTGGCCCTTTCCTTGCTCTTTTCTCTTCCCTAAGCTCACTTGGGTATAAAACATGAAATTAAGGGTTTAAGAGCATCAATTTACACAAATCAAGGGGTAATTCATCCAGAAATTGGGCTAAGCATGGGGTAAAAATATGTATAATTTATCGCTTATCATTTATTATAATATAACTTATATTATTTATCAAATTACCTAAATAACCTTTATTTAATAATTTGAAATCATTATAAAACAAGTTTAGTGTCGTCCATACTAAGCTTTCATGATATTATTGCAACATAAATACTCCACATTAAAAAGACATATTCAATTCAGCCCTTTTCTATTAAACCATCAAATTTTCATTTTACGAGATTGAGCCCTTTTATTAAAATAGGTATCCAAATGACAAAATTCAAATACGAAAATTTCACACATGCAAATTCACACAAATTAAACATATAAAATAATATTAAAATATTTTTCTGACTCAAATTCGTGGCCTGGAAACCACCTTTCTGAACAGGGTCAAGATCGGGCTGTCACAACTCTCCCCCTTAGGGATTTTCGTCCCCGAAAATCTTAACGGTAAAGAGATTGAGATAACATTCTTTCATTGAATTCTTTAGCTCCCAAGTTTCTTCTTCGACCTCGTGTTTATGCCACAACACTTTTACTAGCGAAATTTTCTTATTTTGCAATTCTTTAACTTCATGAGCTAGAATATGAATCGGTTCTTCCTCATAACTCAAATTAGATTGAATATCAATCTCTGACGGACTAATTCATGTGAGGGGTCAGATCTATACCATCTAAGCATAGAAACATGATATACATTATGAATCTTTTCTAACTTAGGTGGCAACAATAGTCTGTACGCAACCGGCCTGATATGCTCAATAAATTCATACAACCCAATAAATCTTGGACTCAATTTGCCTTTACGTCTGAATCTAAGCATTTTCTTCCACTGTGAGACTTTCAAAATCACTTTGTCTCCGATCTAAAACTCTATATCTTTACATTTCAAATCCGCATATGACTTTTGATGATCTGCCCTGCTTTCAAATTTTCACGGATCATTTTGACTTTCTGTTCAGTCTCTTTAATCAAATCAACCTTGTGTATCTTGTTTTCGCTAAGCTCAGTCCAGTACAAAGGTGTACGACATTTACGATCGTACAAAGCCTCATAAAGAACCATTTTGATTCTTAATTGAAAGCTATTATTGTATGCAAATTCAATCAGAGGCAAGTATCGACCCCACGTACCTTTGAACTTGGGAATGCAACATCTCAACATATCCTCAAGTATTTGAATAATTCATTCAGACTAACTATCTATTTGGGAATGGAAAGCAGTGCTAAAATGCAGTTTAGTACCTAGTGCATCTTGCAGTTTCTTCCAAAACTACGATGTAAACCTCGGATCTCTATCCAAAACAATAGAAATAGGTACCCCGTGGAATCTCACGATATGAGAAACGTATAACTTAGCAAGCTTATCAAGTGAATAATCAGTACGGACCGGAACAAAAGGAGCTGATTTTGTCAATCTATCAATAATAACCCAAATTGCATCTTTCTTGCTCGATGTCAACTGTAAACCGGATACAAAATCCATCATAACTCGGTCCCATTTCCATTCAGGTATCATAATTGGCTGAAGCAATCTAGAAGGTACCTGATGCTCAACTTTTACTTGTTGACATATTAAACATTTCAAAACAAAGTCAGAAATGTCTCGTTTCATACCGTGCCACCAATAGTGTTGTTTTAGGTCATTGTACATTTTCGTGCTACCTGGGTGAACAGATAACAGGCTATTATGAACTTCATTCAATATTATCTAAATCAACTTTAAATATTTCAGAACACATATTCGGTTTCTAAATCTTAAACAACCCTCGGCATCAACTAAAAACTCTAAATCAGCATTAAAGTCACATTGAGCCCGTTTTACAGCTAAATCATCATCAGCTTTCTGAGTTTCGCAAATCTGCTGAGTAAATAATGGTTTTACTTTTAACTCAAATATTATCGCACCATCATCAGACATAGCTATATGCACATTCATTGCACGTAGAGCAAACAATGATTTTCAACTTAGGGCATCACCAACAACATTAGCCTTTCCCAGATGGTAGTCAAGCACAAGCTCATAATCTTTTAGCAACTATAACCACCATCGCTATCTTAAATTTAGATCTTTCTAAGTCATCAAATATTTTAGGTTTTTCTGATAGGAATAGACGTGACATTTCTCACCAACAGATAGTGACACCATATTTTCAAAGCAAACACAATAGAGGCCAATTCGAGATCGTGCGTCGAATAATTCTTTTCATGCGG
The DNA here is from genome assembly GCA_020496765.1 of Gossypium stocksii. Lineage (NCBI taxonomy): Eukaryota > Viridiplantae > Streptophyta > Magnoliopsida > Malvales > Malvaceae > Gossypium > Gossypium stocksii. Next base: position 28,054,961 of record CM035624.1, read on the forward strand.
CTTTGACTATCTCAAGGCATAAGCTACAACTTTGCCTTCCTACATCAAAACATAGCTCAAACCATTCAAAGATGCATCGCTAAAAATAATAAATTCTTTACCTGACTCTGGCTGAACTAGTACCGAAGTTTCTGTCAAAAGGGCTTTCAATTGCTCAAAGCTTTTCTGCCACTTTTGTGACCATTTGAACTTAATGACTTTCTATAGCAGCTTTTCCATTAGTGTCGCAATCATAGAAAAACCTTTCATAAACCGTCTATAGTAACCAACTAGTCTTAAAAAGCTCCGAACTTCTGAAACATTTCTCGGAGGTTTCCAATCAATGATGCCAAAATCTTGCTCTGATCAACCAGAACACCCACTACTGATACAACATGTCCCAAAAAATTGACTTCGCGTAACCAGAACTCATATTTACTAAATTTTGCATGCAACTACTTATCTTTCAAGATCTGCAACACGAGTCTCAAATGCTCGGCATGCTCGGTTTCATCACGTGAATCGATCAAAATGTCATTTATAAACATAACCACAAACCAATCTAAATACTGTCTGAAGACCGATTCATCAAATCCATGAAAACAACAGGTGCATTTGTGAGTCCGAAAGGCATAACCAGAAACTCATAGTATCCGTACGTCGTTCGGAAAGTAGTTTTAGGCACATCGGAGTCTCTAACTTGCAACTGATAATAACCCGATCTCAAATCTATCTTTGAAAACACTGAAGCCCCTTTCAATTGATCGAACAAGTCGTCAATTTGTGGTAACTGATATTTATTCTTTATAGTCACCTTATTGAGCTATCGGTAATCAATGCACATTCTCATAGTTCCATATTTCTTATTCACAAATAGAACTGGCGCACCCCAGGAAGAGAAAATCGGTCACGCGAAACCTTTATCTATCAACTTTTACAACTATGCTTTCAACTCTTTTAAGTCAGTAAGTGCCATTCGGTGCAGAGCTATCAAAATTAGATTCATTCCCGGTATTAACTCAACACCAAATTCTACCTTTCGAATAGGTGGCAAACCCGGCAATTTTTCAGGAAATACATTCGAATATTCGTACACAATTGGTATGGATTCAATCTTCTTTTCGGTCACTTTACTCCCAAGCACATATACAAAGTAAGCTTCGCAACCTTTTCTTACATACTTTTGAGCCAACATTGATGATATTACTGCTGGTAAGCCACTCAAATCATTAGATTCAATTCGAATAATCTTGTCATTCTAGCATCTCAAAATTAGTAGTCTTTCTTTTGCAATTAACAACAGCACCATGCAAAGTCAACCAATCCATACCCAAAATTATGTCAAACTCGTCAAATGGTAATAATATCAAATCAACCGGGAAGCATGAATATCGAATCATCAAAGGGTAGCTTTTACACACTTTGTCAACCAGAACACACCGGCCCAGGGGTTTGATACTCGAATCACAAACTCACTAGAATCAACAAGCAAAGTCTTACTGGATACTAAAATCTCATATACATATGAATGAGTCAAACCAGGATCAATCAATACAATAACACTAGTATCATAGAGATTGAAAGTACCGGTAATAATATCTGGGGAAAGAGCCTCCTCGCGAGCGCGTATAGCATATGCTCTGGCAGGTGCATAGGCCTCAGATCGAACTATTGTATCTTTCGTCCCTCTCTGACTACCACTCACATTACCCATATGCCTGGGTGGTCTACATCGCACTACATATTACTCGGTCTCGCATTCTGAATAGTGTTTTGCTCAGCTAACATCGGGCAACCTCAGATAAAATGATCCATTGATCCACATTTAAAACAAGATCAATCATGCAATTTGCAATCTTTGGAATGCCATTTACCACAATGCTTGCACTCAAGTCTAATCTGCCGAACATTGCCAACACTAGCAATTGAAGTGGCTCGTGAACTCACAGGAGATCAGTCTCGATCTCATCTAGAAAAGCCCGCAGTAGCTTTAGATCGGCTAGAATCATCCCTGAACTTCTTCGATGCTGAGTGAAAAGTCTTACCTGATGATCTTTTACGAGAATATCTAGCCTCAAAGTCAGCATTTCTTTTCTCATTCCCAAGCTCTTCAGCTTTACAAGCTCGCTCAACAAGTACCATAAACTTTTTGATTTCTAGTATGCCAAAAAGCAATTTAATATCTTCATTCAACTTGCCTTCGAATCTTTTACACATTATAGCTTTGTTCAAAACAAACTCTTGAGCATATCTACTGAGTCTCACAATTCCCGCCTATATTCAATGATAGTCGCACGACCTTGTTTAGGCTCAAGAAATTCTTTACATTTCTGATCAATGAATCTCTGGCTGATATATTTCTTGCAGAACTCAGTCTAAAAGAATTCCCAGGTGACCTTCTCTTTTGGAACAACCAAAACTAAAGTGTTCCACCAATGATAGCAGAATCGCGTAATAAAGATAAAGCACATTTCAAACACTCGTCGGGTGTACATAATAGTTCATCGAATACATAGATAGTATTATCGAGCCAAAATTTAGCCCGCTCAGCATCATCATTAACTATGGCCTTGGCTTTTTCGGCCCCTTATTTTCTAATTTTATCAATAAGGGGCTTAATTAATCTCATCGGATCAATCATATAAGGTACCACAGGTATCAGAGGTGGATTATTTGGGGGTGAGGGTTGTTGAATAGCCAGATTAGTTCGGAAATACTGAGTAAATCAATCATTCATCATTATTCTTGTTTAGCCTCCCCCTCATGGCTACTCGAGGTAGGTCGAGAATTAACTGGTGCTATCCCTTGTGCGGGAGTAGGCGCTATACTCTCAACATCATCAACTGCGGCTTGATCGAGATCCATTTACAATACGAAAACACATTTTCAATTATCAGGAGTCATCACACTATCATAGTATAAACTATGGTATGTATAGCTAGACTCACACCTACTATATTAGTCCTAGAATCGACTAAACCATAGCTCTGATACCAATCAAATGTAACACCCTTAACCCGTATCCGTCGCTGGAGACAAAACACATTATCCGAACAATCATAGTCGAACACATGTTCAATTTCTTAAACCGATTATATTAGAATAATAAGCTAATATAACTTATCACAATTCATTTATAAACACATTACAAACAATTTGTAATCATATAATTCATAAGCTAAAATATTAACCATATCGTAGTTTATTTCAATACGCATATAATCATAAAAGTTCATAAACAAAGATACCGCATATACCAATTACACATAACCTAAATGCATGTCAAATCTAAAGCTAATACCTCAATCAAAGATTACATTCATGAATATAATAAAATAATATATTCGAATAAGCATCAACTCTTGCTAACTCTATTTGATACATGAAAACTACTACTTGTGATGTTCAAATAATCATTTAAACATAAGAAAAACTACTATTTATATGGTCATTTTAAGATGCCAAAGCCAAACTTTAACATACTTATTACCTATACCCTAACACAAACTCCGCTTCATTTACTCAATCAATTCATGCACATAAATTATAGCTTAAAAGCCAAATCTAAATCAATGTAACATATTATATTATACCATTTAGACAAACCACCTAGTTATAAAAGATCAAGTATCAAAGTCACATATCACTTACAAACTCAAATTTCATGATAGTAGCCGATGTGCCCATAACTTTGTCTATTAACATAAACATCGATTTATGCATAAACAATTCACATAGTATCAAATTATACTATAATCTCATCTATAAAATATAACCCAATATACATTATCATTTTGTCATATAATGAAACCTTTGCTAAACATAAAAACATGGTTCATATAAGTATACCTAACAAGGCCGATTCTTACTAAACATCTATATAATCAACATTTAACTAAATCATTAATATATATAATATGTTTACCACATATCACATATGTATCCATTTTCAAACCCAAAATGCCGCATACAACATCCAAGAAATTAAGCATATTGCATATACATATCAACTATACCAAGCAACCTTACTAAGTATCACATACATCTACTAAGCTTATTACTAAATTCACATATAATCGTTCATGTATATGCTATGCCTGAACCACAAAATCAATACCAACACGAACACCATTTAATCAAAACATAGCATTTAACACATCAAAATAATAAGCCATTTTCGCATGCCATATTATATATTTATGTCCAAAATAAGGCATTAACATACTAGCTTATACATGCCATAAGTTCAAATTTAAGCTGTTAAAGCACTAAAAAATAAATGATAGTGTGGATGACTTCACCGACGATCCCCGAGCCCGTAACTAGCTTCCAAAGCCTATAAAACCGAAGCAAAAATACACACGGCAAGATATCTTAGCTTAGTAAGACATAAGCAAAAGATATAAACAACATATACTTTCATAAACAAATTATCAAGGATGAATATACACATATCCAAATAATACTGATACATTCACAAATCTCAAACCATTTTTGTCATAACCAACCATTTATACACAAGCTTTCACCTTTTGATAAACCATAATTTATACATATTTTTATCCCATGCTTAGCATACTTTTGAATGATTTATCATTAGAATTGTGCAATTTGATGCTCCTAATCCTTTAATTTCATGTTTTATACTTAGATGAGCATAAGGAAGAGAAAAGAGCAAGGAACGAGCCAAAAACGAGTAAAGTTGGCCCAAATCAATAATCAACACGGCCTGGAGTTTGTAACACAGGCAACCCACACGACCGTGCCACATTAACAGGCTCGAGCACGGCCTGGGGTCGAGTCACACGGGCGTGTCACACGGGCGTGTCCCTATCATGACAAGTTTCAATTTCACGCGGAAAAGGCTTCTTAGAGGCTAACAAAGGCATTCCAAACTTTATATAAAGACACTAGAAGGCGACTACAAAGATATAGTGTCCTCGCCAAGACTCAGAGTAGAAGACATGGAATTACTCGAGGGAAAGCCGATTGATCCATCTTAGAAGCAAGGATCAAAATCAAGACTGAAGATCTCCCTTCAATTCTTCAAGGGGTTTTAAGTTTTCTTTATGTTTTGTTGTTCTCTTTCTTTTGAGATGTTCTCTTTTATAATTATGAACTAAACCCCCTAAATACCTAAGGGGGATGAAACCTAAGATGAATCTTGTTATTGTTATCTGAACTATATGATAAATATTTGACTTGTTCTTAGTTATGTTTTTTTTAATTCTTGAATTGATATTTCCGAGATATTAGTTCAAGTCAAATGTGCTTATTCAATGGAGCAAAAGTCCCTGTTTAAGAGTATATCCAACACAATTAAGTAGGGTTGATTGCAATCCTAGACATAGGACGACGAAAATCTACCGGATTAGAGTTAAATCTAATAGGGGGATCCATAGATCAATTTAATGCAACACTGGGGGGTTTTAATTAGAAAGAGATTTCAATTAATCAACCTAGGGCAGTTGTTCTTAGTCTAGACGAAGATATTAACATAATTTGGGGATCTCTACAGATCAAGTCGAATGAAGAAATCGTCTAGTTCAGAGTTAGATAGCAAGTGAAGTCTAGGTGGATTCTTCATTGGGTATTGCCATAATCAATCAGTTTTTCCCTAAAGTCTTTCCCCAATTCATTATTTGTCACGTCCTTGGTTTAGTTAGATTTTAGATTACAGACAACTCCTTTTTATTTCTAGGCTAGATAATAAGAAGAAAGTCATTACTAGTACTTTTGGTTCCTTGGATTCAGTATTCCGGTCTTGCCACTAACTATACTACCATTCGATAGGTGCACTTGCCTTTTATCGTGGTAATTGTTAGTTTCCAGGTACGATCATTATTATTACTTAATCGAAATCATGATCAAGTTTTTGGCTCCGTCGTTGGGGAACTGAAATATTAGGAACACTCGATTTCTATTACTCTAGCCATCTTTACTTTTATAAGTAATTTATTTTCTATTTTTATTTTAGATTTTATTTACTAAAATTTTCTTTTTTTCCCTTCCAAGCATCTCTAGTTTATGACTAGAAGAAACCCGGCAGGACCTTTATTGTTCGATAGCGATTTAAAAGCCACAGTTCGCAGAAACTGAAGAGAGATAAGAAGAAGCTACAGTACCCAAAACTTGGACAAGAAGAAGAACCTGAATCTACTGAAGAGATGGAGGCAAATCAGGATAATCAGCTACCTCTTGTGGTAGCCGCAGATCCTGTGAATCAAAATCCTGTCCCTCGCACTATGTATGATTATGCTAAACCTAATTTGACTGGTACTGAATCTTTTATTGTTAGGCCTACTATTGCTGCAAATAATTTTGAACTAAAACCTAACACTATTCAAATGATACAACAGTTTGTTTAGTTTGATGGTTTGCAGGATAAGGATCCTAACTCACATTTAGCCAATTTTTTGGAATTCTGTGACATATTCAAAATAAATGGCGTTTTTGATGATGCCATTTGTCTTCGGTTATTCCCATTTTCTTTGATAAATAAAGCCAATTAGTGCTTAAACTCTCTACCACGAGGATCTATCACTACATGGGAACAAATGATCGAAAAATTTTTACTTAAATATTTTCTCCCGGCTAAGACTGCAAAATTGAGGAATGATATCTCTTCTAATGTGCAGATGGATTTAGAGACACTCTACGATGCTTGGGAGAGATAGAAGGATTTATTGAGAAGGTGCCCTCACCATGGGTTACCTTTATGGTTACAAGTTCAAACTTTTCACAATAGTAGATGTCACTAAATAACTATCAGTGGCAAGTCATGAGAACAAAGCCACAAAAAGCTATCGGAGTTTTTAATGTTGACGCGATCACCATGCTTTCTAATCAGGTAGAACTTCTTAATAAAAAGATTGATGGTTTAGTGGGTTCTACGCAGGTACATCCAGTGATGTAGTGTGAGTCAATTCAAGGAAACATGAGCAATTCAGAGTATCTCACTATGGACATGGCACGGAAAACGAACAAGCCAACTATATGGGTAATAATTCTAGATCTCAAAATAACCCTTATAGTAATACTTACAATGCAGGTTGGAGGAACCACCCTAATTTCTCATGGAGAGGACAACACAATCAAGGAAACCAAAGGCAACCACCCCCACCGAGATTTCAACAGCCACCTTACCAGTAAGAGAAATAGTCGAACCTTGAGGAGATGCTCACGAAATTTATCTCTGTGTCAGAAACTTATTTTCAAAACACTAAGACGACACTTAAGAACCAACAGGCTTCTATTCAAGGACTTGAAACTCAAATAGTTCAGCTTGCCAAGCTAATCTCTGGAAGACCACAAGGTGGTCTACCGAAAACACCAAGACTAACCCTAAGGAGCAACTCTACGCCATCGACACGATTGATGAAGAATGGCTAGTTAAAACCAAATTAAAGCCAAGTCAGGAAATTATGGTAAATAAAGGTAAGGCTGAGGTAAGTTGCAAAGAACAAATAGTCAAAGAGTATAAGCCTTGTATCCCATATCCTAATGGGACAAGGAAAGACCGCATAGATGAACACTTCGATAAATTCCTTAAACTTTTAAAGAAATTATGTATTAATTTACCATTTATTGAAGCTCTTTCACAGATGCCAAACGCCGTGAAGTTTTTAACAGAGCTTCTGACAAACAAATAGAAGTTGGATGAGTAGTCGCATGTAGAGCTGAATGCAGTTTGCTCAGCCATTTTGCAAAATAAGCTACCCAACAAACTAAAAGATCCAAGGAGTTTTATGATTCCTTGTTTACTTGGTAGCTTAGATGTTAAAATGCCTTGGTTGATTTAGGGGCAAGTATTAATGTGATGCCCTATAAACTGTTTAAACAATTAGGTCTTGGGAAACCCAAAAAAACTAGGATGAGCATTCAATTGGCTGATAAAACCATTAAATTTCCTAGGGGTATAATTGAAGATGTTCTAGTTAAAATTGACAAATTCATATTCCTAGTGGACTTTGTTGTTTTAGACATAGATGAGGATAGCAATATGCCATTAGTTCTAGGGTGACCCTTCTTAGAACCTGCAAGGACTATAATTGATGTAGGCACAGGAGAACTCACACTTTGTGTAGGTGATGATACAATTACTTTGCAAGCCCGTAATTCTAATAAGACTGTTAATGATAAAGATTTTAGTACGAGTCCTTATAATAAGAATGATCTCACTATCCAACATTCTCTGCAGGGTACTCCTCATGAAAGTGCAATTGAGCCACATTTAAATTCATACGATAACAAGGGAATAATCCATGAAGATAGAATGCTACAGATCAAAGAACTAGACGAGTGGTTGAACTACCGCCAAGGGAAACCTAAGATATGCCACATCGAACCAAAGCACCACCATGACGACCCTAAGCTAAAGACGAATCAACTTAAGGTAGGGGATAAGGTATTATTAGAAGAGGAGGATCCTCGAATCTCAAATTCAAAATTTCATACAGGTGACACACCTTCCTTCATGATAATAAAAATTTTCCCCTATAGTACAGTCGAGATAACACATGAGACATTTGGCACTTTCAAGGTTAATTATACTTGACTTAAAACTTATTTTGATATTAAACCTCAAACCACCGTGACTGTGCAAGCTTGAGAGAAGTCGAGCTTAGACTATAAACAATCGCTTCTTGGAAGGCAACCCGAGCATTAACACTATTAACCCTTTTTATTTTTCGTGTTTTTAGTGCAGCTTTTTCTTACTCACACAGCCTAGACACATGACCGTGCCCCTGGCTACGTGAAAACAGGGCTGAATTTTTGTTTCAAATAAACAAAAGCACACGGCCTCTGACAAATCAACACGGTCGTGTGATATGACCGTGGGCAAGACTAACAAATTGCCACGACTGTGTGATGATGCCATGGTTGAACCTACTAACTTTACATGGGCGTGTGAATAAAAACACGGGCGTGGGATAAGCGAATACTTCCAAACACAGCCGTTCGAAGTAGTCGTGTGTACCCCACAGACAGGAGGCACGGCTATGCGATATAGCCGTGGCCGAACCTGTTTAATGAACACGGGCGTGGCACGAACAACACGAGTGTGTGATCAGGCACCGTTGAAATTCAAACCCATGAAACACACGGGCTGACCCCAGAAAAACACGGGCATGGACCACGAACCGTGTGACCCAATCCCTATTATTATAGATTTATCCCTTTTATTTCTATTATTATTTCCCTTTACTTTTAGCTTTATTTAGTTCTTGTTTTATCCAAATTTCCATTAACAATTTTTGAATTCTTCATTTATGGCTGTTTCTTAATGAGTAACCTTGCCAATATACTCACTTAAAATATTATTGAGGACTCCACAATCTCAAAAAGGTTAAGGATTCATCCAAAAAGCGGGAAGTTTCACTTCTCCCCCTCTTCTGATTTCTAATTATACTATTAGCTATCTTCGTACAGTGAGGACAATGTACATCTTAAGTGTGGGGGGGATTATCAGTCCATTATCAGAAAATCCTTGGATTTTGCTTTATCTCTCAAGTCACTTTCTCATATCACTATTAGAATGAATTCTAATTGATTTATGATTTTTATTGATATGTTTAGGATTAAGACATAGGTATTTATGCTTTGATTCTTCAAACTTTAAGAAATTAAAAAATCAAGCATGATAAGTTAAATTTTTTAAGAATTTAAAATTTTTCTAGGTTGTTTTCCCAATTTTAAGTGTTATCTTGAAATTTGAAATTCGCAGGATTGACATCAACAACCATAATTCTGGTGAGATTTTTGAGCCTTTTGAGCATACATCCTTTCGTGCTCACTTTTATTGTTCCTTTGAGTGAGTCAATATTGATCTATTATTCTAGAACTTACGTCAATTATACATGTCAAAACCACACCATTGATTTGATATACCGAGATGATAAAGGCACTTAGGTTTTAACCCACTTACTCCATAAAAGCCTACCTTCATAATTAACCCCTAGTGAACCCCCTTGAGCCTAACAAGCCATTCATTGACTTACCCTCAATATTAATCAACAACCCATTATTGTTGAAATCCCCCTAATTACTTTGATCCCTATTTTTTTCGAGATTTAAATCAAATAATTATCTAACTATGTTCTCCCTTTCAGTTAGTTAAAGTTTGTAAAATATTTGACTTGTTCTTAAAAAAAATCAGTTGTAACTTAATTGTTTAGCATATTGTTATGTAATTATATACTATAGATCTTAAACGATGTTAGTCATGAGGAAACAACTCAAATGTATGAGTTTATTTCAGTGATAGAGATTTTTCTAGTTAGATGATTTTTCAGTTCAATCTTGATTTTAACCTTCTTTTTCAGCTTGTGACCACACCCCTAACTAAAGCCACGTTACAACCCTCTAAAAACCTTTTGATTGATGTATCATGTCAATACATAGTGTTGGAGATTTGATTTTCTTGCAAGCTTATGGTGATAACATTTCATGTTGACTAACGAGTGCCTAATTTCTAAACCCTAAACACTTCGAGTGGATAGAGTGAATCTTTAGTGAGGATGTCAACTCTTGTTCTTGAATTCAAGGTAATTACTTAGAAGAGGGGAGAAAACCTATGCTTCTGTGATAAAATTCTTAACTTAGATTGTTTAAAACTTTGATGTTCTTTTAGTTAAATTCTCAATGTATGATTGCTCATGGATTGGTTCAAAACATTATTGATAAGATGTATAAGTTGAGAAGAATGATTTTTAATTGTCAGTTGAGATTCTGCTTGAGGACAAGCAAATGCTTAAGTGTGGGGGTATTTGATAAACCATAATTTATACATATTTTTATCCCATGCTTAACATACTTTTGGATGATTTATCATTAGAATTATGGAATTTGATGCTCCTAATCCTTTAATGTCATGTTTAATACTTAGATAAGCATAAGGAAGAGAAAAGAGCAAGGAACAGGCCAAAACCGAGCAAAGTAGGCCTAAATCAATAATCAACATAGCCTGGTGTTCGTCACACGGGTAACCTACACGGCCACAAGGGTTTTGGGTTTTCTTTATGTTTTGTTATTCTCTTTCTTTTTAGATGTTCTCTTTTATAATAATGAACTAAACCCCCTAAATACCTAAGGGGGATGAAACCTAAGACTAATCTTGTTATTATTATTTGAACTATATGATAAATATTTGACTTGTTCTCAATTGTGTTTTTTTTAATTCTTGAATTGATATTTTCAGGATATTAGTTCAAGTCGATTGTGCTTTTTCAATAGAGCAAAAGTCCCTGTTTAAGAGTAGATCCAACACAAATAAGCGGGGTTGATCGCAATCCTAGACATAGGATGACGAAAATCTGCCGGATTAGAGTTAAAGCTAATAGGGGGATCCATAGATCGATTTAATGCAACACTAGGGGGTTTTAATTAGAAAGAGATTTCAATTAATCAACCTAGGGTTAGTTGTTCTTAGTCCGACGGAGATATTAATATAATTTAGGGATCTCTACGGATCAAGTCGAATGAAGAAATTGTCTAGTTCAGAGTTAGATAGCAAGTGAAGTCTAGGTGGATTCTTCATTGGGTATTGCCTTAATCAATCAGTTTTTCCCTAAAGTCTTTCCCCAATTCATTCTTTGTCACTCCTTGGTTTAGTTAGATTTTAGTTTACAAACAACTCCATTTTATTTCTAGGCCAGACAATAGGAAGAAAGTCATTACTAGTAGTTTTGGTTCCTTGGATTCGATATTCCGGTCTTGCCACTAACTATACTACTATTCGATAGGTGCACTTGCCTTTCATCGAGACAATTGTTTGTTTCCAAGTACGATCATTATTATTACTTCATCAAAATCATGATCATCTTTACATACTCATAGTTCAAGCTTCTAAATCACATGCATATGTTTAACATAAGGCCAAACATACCTTTCATAGACACACATATACTTAGTATAAGACCAAACATACTTGCTCATTTTAACTTGTGAATCATATTCGATACCACATCCGCATAAATCTTCTAGGCATAAAGCCTATAATAATACACCGACATAAAGCCTGCTAGGCACAAGCTTTATATAACACACCGACACAAGGCCTGCTAGGCTTAAAGCCTGATATAATACACCGGTACAAGGCCTGCTAGGCTTAAAGCCTGATATAATACACCAGCACAAGGCCTGCTAGGCTTAAAGCCGATATAATACACCGGCACAAGGCCTCCTAGGCTCAGAGCCTGAATATCACAGATACAAAATCAGTCTTACACATAATTCATATATCGAAAATCCTAGTTATTCCTTAAATTTTCATATGGATTTTTAGATTTCGTAACTTGATCAAATTAAACTCGAACACATTATTTCTATGCATAATATCATTCGGCCATCTCAATTATAAATCCATAATATTCAAATTAGCATATCAAGTTAATTTATATTCAAAATTAATGACATTTATCTACTTATAAACTTACTTCGGATATCGACGAACGATGTAAATCGACTATTTGACTATTTTTGCTTTCCCTCGATCCAATTCTGATTTCTTTTGTTCTTGATCTATACAATTTCAAATTAATCTCATTCAAACATAATTCCATTCAATTTAATCCAACAACACATAAATGGGACAATTATGATTTTACCCCTGATATTTCACACTTTTACGAATTAGTCCTAATTGCATAAAACACAAAATACACAAAATCTCCATACAACATGTATAGGTCAAATGTTCCTCTTATTCATATAAATCAATACATTTCATTTAGTTCCTCAATTTATATTTTTTTTTGCAATTAAGCCTTAATTACTCAAATTCATCAAAACTTCCAACACAAATTATATTAGACCAGAACATATATTTCATAATTCATCATCAAAAATCACAAAACACAATTATTCATCAATGGCATAACTCAAAATATTCATCAAAATAAAAAATTCGAGCATGGGTCGGATAGTATTCGAAGAGCGATCTCAAAAACGTAAAAATTATTGAAAACTGAAACCAAACTAACCTTGAATTTGAATAAGTAATGGCCGAATATGGCTTGGTTTTTTCTTTTTCTTTCCTTTTACTAGTTTTGGTCAAAAGATGATAACACATGCATGATTTCTTTAATGTTTTATTATAGTATAACTTATATTATTTATTAAATTACCAAAATAACCTTTATTTAATAATTTGAAATCATTATAAAAAATGTTTAGTGCCGTCCATACTAAGCTTTCATGGTATTATTGCAACAAAAATACTCCACATTAAAAAGACATATTCAATTCAGCCCTTTTCTATTAAACCATCTAACTTTCATTTTACACGATTAAGCCCTTTTATTAAATTAGGTATCCAAATGACAAAATTCAAACACGAAAATTTCGCACATGCAAATTCAGACAAATTAAACACAGAAAAATAATATTAAAAGATTTTTTTGACTCAGATCCGTGGTCTCGAAACCACCATTCCAAATAGGGTCAAGATCGGGCTATCACACAAAAACCTCGTACGAACCATAAGAATAGTATAGGATACGTATGTCATGACATTAGGATTTTTTATGTGTGATTCATGTAACACCATGTCTGGGACATTGGCATCGTAAATGATTCGTGTAAGACCCTATTTGGGATAGTAGCATTGATATATGATCGCATGTAAGACCATATCTGGGATATGGCATTGTACGAGCTTATTATGATTTTCGTTTATCCTTAACAGTTCCAAATGGTTCAACGAGCAAATACATTGCAAGATCAAATGTGAGTTTGAATTAAACGATTCAGGTATGTGTTAAGTTTATATGAAATTTGAAAGAAAGGGTAAACCTTGATGCTTATGTAGTAATATGAATTATATGAATAAAATGATTGTATATGTGTATATGATTAGATAAATTTGGCACATACGAATTGAATTACATATGTTCTTGTGATGAATTATTTACTTATGGCTTACTAAGCTTTCAAACCTTACTTTGTGATGAATTGTTTTCAAAACTTGTATCTATGACATATGGCATGTATATGCTAGTTGACATGGTTGGTTTTGTATTGTATATATATAGCCATGCAAAAATGGCTTGATCATGATGTTAATGCTTGTGTGTATCCGGTCATGTCTTAAGCTTATTTTTTGGAAGTATATTTCATGGTAAATATGTTTGTGGTGTTGGTTATGGTTTGACAATGTGAGATGGTAAGTATGAAGTATAATCGACTTTATGGTTAGCTCATTTTGGAAGCATGATATATGATATATTTGTATGGTAGTTGTTATGATTTGGCTTGATCAATGAGGTAAATGTTGGATGTATTTTTTTTATGATTTACGTTCCTATAGGTAGAATGTTGAGTATATTATTGATTGTGCATTGGATATTATGTACAATTTGAAGTGGCTAATAATGAATATGTTTTATGATGATTTGGGTTGAATATTGGAGATTAAATTGGATGATTGAATATATGTTTAATAGATTGGATGAGTATTTGGAGATTAGACATGTTAGTTAGCATGTGAATTTGGTAAGCTATGAATTGTTCTTTGTATTCCTAAATGTTTAATGTGGCTATGGTGAAATTCGCACGAGTCGGTAATAATCACATTTATAGGTGGTTATTTGGTGATGTTTGTTTATATTATATATATATATGCCTATTAAGCCGTGAGGATAGTTTAACTTAAATCAATGTGCATAACATGTGAATTGGTATAATCATTAATTAGTAAATGGAATAGGATAGTATTAATTCGATAATAATGCATAGAAATGGCTTTTGTTCTAGGGTAATATACGCATAATTGGATAGCATCAAAAGTATGCTCGACTATGCTATAAGGTTACTAATGTCATATATATGAATGCATATTAAGTAGCGCAATATGATTTGATTAGTTTTAATGTATGTGCATGGATTTGTAATGTAATAAGCTTTCTTATAATTTGATAAGTTGAATACCATGAATGAGTTGTACATATGATTCGAATAGTGGATTTATAAAGCATGTGTAACATGACTTTGTGGTAGGTTAGTTGATTCAAATATGTGATTAAAAAGATGTTATTAAAATGATTGAATTTTGGAGCATAATTTGTATTTGTAACATGATGAATAAATCATGTTTAATTTTTATTGAATAGATAGCTACTATTCGAGTTTTACAATTATTATAAATAAGATCGTTTAACTTTGTGCATATTTTGAATTGAATGACTGTGTTCAGTTGTGTTTTATCAGGTAATGCCTCGTAACCCTAATCCTGTAAACGGATACGGGTTAGGGGTGTTATATTTGATTGGTATTAGTTCTACTTTTTAGTCGATTCTAGGACTAACGTAGCACGTGTGAGTCTAGCTATACATGCCATATATTTTTTTTGCAATAGTGTGATGAGTCCTGACAATTTAAAATGTGTTTTTGTATAGTAAATGGATCACGTTCAAGCCATAGCTAATGATGTGGAAAGTAATGCACCTGCTCCCGCTCAAGGGGCAACGTTGGCTGATTCTAGGCTAAATGCGAGTAGCCACGAGGGAGAGGCTAAACAAGCCTTCTTCCAGAGGATGAACAAATGGTTCACACAATATATCCATACAAATCTGGCTGCTCAACAGCATTCACCCCCGCCTAATCCTACCCAAATACCTGTAATATCTCAAGTTACTGATCCAATACGATTAAATAAGCCTCCAATTGATAAAATTAGAAAATATAGGGCTGAAAAAATTCAAGGCTACTATTAATGATGATGCTGAACGAGCTGAATTCTAGCTTGAGAATACGATCCATGTGTTCGATGAGCTATCCTATACCCCCGATGAATGTATCAAATATGTTGTATATTTGCTATGGGACACCGCGTATCACTGGTGGAATACACTAGTATCGATAGTTCCCAAAGAATGGGTTACTTGGGAGTTCTTTCAGACTGAATTCTAGAAGAAATATATTAGTGAGAGATTCATAGATTAAAAACGCAAAGAATTCCTCGAGTTGAAACAGGGTCGCATGACTGTGACAGAATATGAATGGGAATTTGTGAGACTTAGCATATATGCCCGGGAATATGTATCGACCAAAGCAATCATGTGTAAAAGATTTGAAGACAGTTTGAATAAAGACATTAAGCTGTTAGTCGGGACTCTGGAAATGAAATAGTTATTGGTACTTGTCGAGCGGGCATGTAAAGCTGAAGAGCTCGGAAAAGAAAAAAGAAAAGTTGACTTTGAAGCTAGAGATTCATGAAAAAGATCATCGAGTAAGTCATTCCAGTCGTCATCAAAGAAGTTCCAAGATGATTTTAGCCGTTCAAAGTCTACCGTGGGTTATTCTAGACGAGGCCAAGGAAGGCCACCTGTGAGTTCAAAAGCTACTTCAATAGCTAGTGTTGGAAATGTCAGATTAAATAAACCTAAGTGCAAACATTGCGGTAAACGACGTCCCCGTAATTGTAGATTGAATGATCGGGCCTATTTTAAATGTGAATCCTTAGATCATTTCATCCGTGAATGTCCTGAGTTGACCGAGCAAGATACATTGTAGAATATGAGGCCGAGTAACACGATAGCTCGAGCTACACCACCCAGAAACATGGGTAATATGAGTAGTAGCCAGAGGGGAACTAAAGACACTACTATTAGATCTGAGGCTCGTGCACCTGCCAGAGTGTATGCTATTCACTCTCGCGAAGGAGCTTCATCTCCTGATGTTATTACCAGTACTTTCACTCTTTATGATACTAGTGTTGTTGCATTGATTGATCCTGGATCGACTCGTTCTTATGTATGTGAGACATTAGTATCTAGTAAGACTTTGCATGTAAAGCCTACTAAATTTGTGATTAGAGTATCGAACCCCTTGGGCCAGTTTGTTTTGGTTGATAAAGTATGCAGTAATTTTCCGTTGATCATTCGAGATTCTTGTTTTCCAGCTGATCAAAAGTTGTTGTCGTTTGACGAATTTGATATAATTCTGGGTATGGATTGGTTAACACTACACGGTGCTATTATGAACTGCAAATGGAAGACAATTGATTTGAGATATCAGAATGATGAGATTATCCAGATTGAATCAGATGATTTGAATGGTTTACTGGTAGTAATTTCTTCGATGTTAGCTCGAAGATATATGAGAAAGGGTTGTAAAGCTTACTTTGCATATGTGCTTGACTCTAAAGTGACCGAAAAGAAGATTGAATCTGTACCAATTGTGTGCAAATATCCGGATGTGTTTCCTAAAGAATTACCAGGTTTGCCACCGATCTGAGAGGTAGAGTTTGATATTGAGTTAGTGCTGGGAACAACTTCAATCTCAATAGCCCCATATAGAATGGCTTTGACAGAGTTGAAAGAGTTGAAAGCTCAGTTGCAAGAGTTGACAGATAGAGGTTTCGCGCGACCGAGTTTCTCACCCCGAGGTGCTCCGGTATTATTTGTGAAAAAGAAAGATGGAACTATGAGAATGTGCATCGACTATTTGTAACACCTCTTACCCGAGTTTGACGCTGGGATGGGGTACGAGGCATTATTGTACTTAATCATGCTTAAACATATAAACTCGAGCTATAAAAACTCATTACTATTTAAAAACTTTTCATACATTCTTTTAATATCCTTATCATGGGTCTGCGACGCCCAAGACATACGTCGGGAGCAGTTTGAAACCAATCTGGGAACTTCCGGGCACTTAGAAAATTTTTTGCTTGAAACAGGGCCACACGCCTGTGTGAAGTGGGACATGCCCGTGTGGCAGGCCATGTGATCACACATGCCCATGTCCCTAGCCCATGTCGAAATTATTTTCATTTTGAACCTATAAGGGTTTTTACATGGCCAAACACATGCCTCTGCCTATAGCCCGTGTCCCTCACACGACCTAGACACACCCGTGCTCTCAACCTGTGTAACTCTTCAAATTTTCTCAAAGAACAAATGAGATTCACACGACCAAAGCACACGCCCGTGTGCTCTACCTGTATGCGACACTGGCTTAGCTAACCTCAAGTGTAGGGGACACACGGCCTATTAACATGCCTATGAGGTTGACCGTGTGTCACACACGCCCTAAGCACATGCCTGTGGAGACAATTATAGGCTATTTTCCAAGCCCTTTACGACCCTAAAACTTAACCCACCACAAGATCAAATTCAATATCACACAATATGACACTTATAAGCATAAGGTACTCAAAACTTGAGGCATTCACATTGTAACAAATCAAACCCGGCCCAGACGTCATGGCCGAATCTGATGATCTACATCATAGTGTCTTTCGATAAATCAGAATTGTGAGTCCAAAACTAGTCGTCAGATAAGAACCCCTTTGATGATTTAGTAGAAATCTTTAGTGAATTAGGATCTTTATCATTATGAAATCAACTTATTAAAATGTTTTCCATTGGTGTGTAAAACCGATTTAGAACACGGAAGCTTTTAAAAACTTTAAAGTTTGAATCGCGTGTCTTTTAAAAACCTGTTATTATTTTGAAAACTCGTTTCCCCTTAAACTAGTTGTTTAAAGTGACTAAACAAAAGCCCAATTAAAAATTAAATCCCATAAATGGCCTTATTACAAAAACAACCTCAAAACGTAAATATTAGTATAAATAAAACCAAAAGTAGAACTATCTATAGTCATGTGGCCACCTCCGAGTCCCTCGCAACATCAAATCACTTAAGGCTGGAGATTACCTATACAGTTAGAAGAAAGGGTGAGTTAGCGAAAACTTAATGTGTAATCCCCTATCAGTCAATCAATATATAGCATACAGATGCAAACTAGGCCTGAGCCCTTTTTAGAAACAGTACAGTGTGGGCCTTAGCCCGATGCAGTAACAGTGTGGGCCTTAGCCCAATACAGTAACAGTTCAGAACAATTATGCAACAGTGCAACCCACCCCAATCCAACCAATACACCACTCTGTACCACCAAGACACCATGTGGGGATAAAATCGACCCACCCAGCCAGTACACCAATATCGCAGCTGAGCTGCTAGTACAGTACATGTGGCAAAGCCACCAGTAACAGAATATGTGGCAAAGCCACCAATAAAAGAATATGTGGCATAGCCACCAGTACAGTACTACCTCCATATCAGTATCCCAATCCCAAGCAGTATGTCATGCCATAGATATCATGTGTATGCAGCATGTCATGCTCAGTAATAGTCATGTTTATATCATAATCACAGTCAATCTACCTCTAGGGGTACAACGGTCATTTTACCTTAAAGGGTTATATTAGTAATTTTACCCTACATGGGTATTTCAGTCATTTTAACTATTATGGGTAAAATAGTCATTTTACCCCTTAAGGGTATTTTGTTCATTGACCTATTTTGGAATCTTGGTACACATACTGACCTTTAGAAGGTCTACAGACGTCCAGGGCGACTTAGGTAATCAATATGGTCATAACAGTGTATTTGGGCCCAAGGGCCAAGTGGTCCCACATGCTTTTGTGGCCCATCTAGCCTAGATTTAGTCACAGCTATGCGAACCACATAACGTGATCCAAGTTTTGTCACATTTCGTGAATTTCATCTGTGTGGGGCCTACGAGCCCATTGGGCCCACACTATCCTTTTCGGCCCAACGTGGCCCATACCGGTCTAAGCCTATGAGAACACTCATTGCAGCCTATGCCTATGTTTCGTGGGCTCGGATTACAACACGAGTGCCTGCACGCTTGTGTGGCGTCAACGCCTAACCTTTCAGCTTTTCGACTTTTCAGCTTTTGCCATTCCACAGATATGGAGGGGTGTTTACACACCTATTTATGAGATTTGTGAAGAATCCTACGTGCACCGAACCTTGATTGAATGAGAGTGGCTTAATCCTCTAAGATCGCTAATCCAAAATTGATCACACGCCTTGTCAAGAATCTAAATTACAGACAAATCTTGTTAGATAGGATCAACTACTATCCCATTAACACAAAGACAACATTCGGCTTAACACCATCAAGTGAGGTAGCATATTACCTTAATTGAATACTTGAGGAAAAATGCTGCGGTTGCTTCAAAACCACTTGTACACCACCACTCCTTGAGGAAACCTTATAAATAAGGAAGGAATCAGAAATCGGTACCCAAAGAATAAAAGAAAAAGCATGAGGCTTAGATGAATGACAGGAAGCATACTTAAACCCTTACCGATTGTCAGGAAATCTTATAAAAACCGAAATAGCAATTAATACTAGAATAGAAGAGTACTCAGCCAGTCCCCAAATAGCAGAGTAACCGAAAATGGCTAGCCAAGAAGAGGTGAAGGCTATTTGGCCCAAATTATATGAGTATATCGAAAGAAAACAGGAAAAGGGAATGAAACAAAAAGATGAAGAGAGGATTCGGCTAGAAAAGAAACCAAGAGAAAATAAAATAGAGAGGGAGGGGTGAAACTATATTTGGTCAAGAAGGAATAAATAGTAGAAGACAGTGAAGGTAGCAAGCAACTCGGCAAGGGCTTAATTGAACAGTAAGACGAAAGACACTTCGATGAATAGAGTTGGGAAGAGGAACAGAGAGACGGTGTTACACAAAAAGATAGATTCGGCAGAGAGGGGAGTTGCGAAAAGAAGTAAAATCAAAGGCACAAAAAACTGAGAAAAACCCTTAATCCCTAGCAAGAAATCGGCACTAAAAGGAGAAAGTAACAAAACCGAAACTAAATGTCAAGCACCACAAAACCTCGAAGTTGCACAGAAGTCCAAACTCTAAAGTCGAAAGTGTTCACACTAATCCTCCCTAGCCGAATTTGTCCTATACCAGCTCTCTTATTTGGCTACAACACTCCAATTTTAAAATTCCTTGATTCCTCCACTCTGCTTCTTACCTGACAGAGCAACAAAATAGCTATCCCCTTGAGTAGTGTACAACTCGAACACAAGCCTTCTTAGAAGGAATAACCTGCCACCTTCCACTCCCCTATAAACTCTTTTTGCATCATAACTACACACAATATTTTTAAAAGGCTACCCCCTAATGTAACACCCCAAACTAGGCCCAGATGTTATGGCCAGGTCTGGTGTGTCACATGGATAACTAATTACATTATGGGCTTCTTTTTTATAATCGTTATGTCGACTTAATCAAAATCTTATTACCTTTTGAATATAAGAACCTTATTTAGTTTTCAGGAAAAAAAACCTTATCCACTATCAGTTGGAGTTTACTTTTTAAAAGATCTTGTTAGTGAGCCGTTCTCATTAAGTTATCCATTTGTCACGTAGTACTTTTTAAAAGATCTTGTTAATGAGCCGTTGTCATTAAGTTATCCATTTGTCACGTAGAGAATGTTTTGAAAACGTTTGTTAATTTGAAATAAAAATCTGCGCAGACTAGTCTATCATTTTAAAACAAGTAAAAACCAAAGTAAAAATAAAATAATTATCGAGCGGCCTTATTACAGATTAAACCCCCAAAAAATTAATGAATGCTAAAACAAAGAAAATTTAATAAAATATAAAACTGAAAACAGATCACGTGGCCGCTTCGAATCACTCGCAGCTCCAAGTCCTCTAAGGTTGGGGTTCACCTGCATGGATGGAAAGGAAGGGGTGAGTTTGTGAAAACTCAGTGTGTAAGCTAACCCAACCAGAGTCAAAGATTAGTTCAAGCTCAAACTGGATCGAAGCCCTATCCAGGTACAGTGTTAACTGGGCCTTAGCCCTATTTAGAAAACAGTGTGGGCCTTAAGCCCATTACAGTAACAGATCAGTGTATTATGCATGAATGCAAAGCCCAAGCCCGTACAGCCCTACACACCATGTGGGGAATAACTCAACCCACTCAGCCCTACACACCACAGTTGCAGCTTAGCTGCTTAATTAGATATCGTGGCCAAGCCACTAAAACAGTAATATGAGGCAGAACCTCTAACAGAATACGTGGCATTGCCACTTAGCAGTTCTTCCGTCATAATAACCCAATCCTATACAATAGAATATAATATGACATGGCATACAGAGTATCAAAAATATTAGCATGCAAATTAGTCAATTTAACCCTAGGGGTAAAATAGTCTTTTAGCACCTAGGGGTAAAATAGTAATTTCCACCCTTAAGGGGTATTTTAGTAAGGGTTTCATGCTCATAACCATCTTCTAACAGACCTATTGTCGTCCAAGTAACTTAATTAGCCCATTTTATTATTGCCGAGTCATCGAGCCCTAAAACCCCGAATGGGCCCAATAGAGTCCACTAGCTACTGCGGCCAATTAATTCCAAATTTTACACCCGTTTTAGCGGATCTTAACTATCAGATTACCAAAATATACTTTCCGCTCGTTTTCACCCATATGGGCCCGTAAGCCAATAGGTCCAAATCTGTGCCTTTGAGGCCCAAACCACCAATGTGCACGAAAACGCGCACACAACAATCTTACCATTCACGATTACAACTTTACCATTTCAAACCGACCAATGAGAGCTCGTATGCTCGCAAGCCCTCGAAATGTCAGAATGTTAGCATTTTACCTTTTCGGCTTTTGCCAATCTAGTCTACTAGAAGATGCCGATTACACACCTATTTGCGCTATACTCAGAAGTCCCTTGAGCGAAAATCCTACAATCATTTTAGCCATCCGTCACCTATAATCCAATTGATCAATTAAAATTACCTTAACATACCTATTCGGCCATAATAGAGCATCACTAATCTCTTACCTTTGTCGATCCTAACCACTAGATCTAGATCTAGATCTAGATTGCCTTGGTATCGTCAACCCCTCTAGCTGCCACAAGATCCACCTTACGAAAACCATAGAACTTCATCAGTAACGAAAAAACCTACCATCCAAACCTATAGAGAGTCTAGATCGATTAGCCCTAAAAGGGTTAGGGGTTTCGACTTTCCCTTAACCAAAAGTAAGAGGAGATTGAAATTCTTACCCAGTGATTTGATTGATCCACTAGCCACCACCAAAGTCGTTTTCTACCAAATGATCTCTACCAGATATAGCCCAAAACCTGAAGGTGAAAAAGATGCCTAAAGTATTCGGCCAAAGGGTAATTGTTTGCAAATGGATGAGGGGTTTGGCTATTAAGGAGTGCCAAAGAAATCAATAAAGAGAACTAGAGAAGAGAAGAATAGATGGTTCAACTTAAAGAGAAGAAAAAGAATAGAGGGGTTCGGCCAAGAAGAAATCGGAACAAAGACTAAACTTTTTTAGATTTTCGGCTTTTGAGAAATCAGTTAAGTGAGGTTCCAAGTGAATCGCTTTAGGCTATGAGACAAAGAAGAAATAGGAGAAAAAGAGAATATTTCGGTTTGAGGTGAAAAAGAAGAAAAGAGCTTGGATTCTTTGATCAAATCGGCACGAGGGGTTTGTAAATTACATTTTCGGCTTTTAGAAAAAATAGAGGAGAATAGAAAAGAAGAACAGAATGTAGGTACCCTAGGGACTTACCTAATCAGCACTTACCACCAAAAATGTCGAGACCAAAACCTAAAAAGAACCCCAAGCAGTATTCGGCTAGCACCCTTTACTCCACTTGCCGATTATGCCAACACCAATAGACCCTAGCCGAAAATGCTCCCCCAAGAGACCCATATTCAGCCATCACTTGCTTCCCATTCAAAATTCCTAAATTTTCTCCCTTTATCCCTCCTTGATTCAATCCCATGAGTAGTTCAAACACTTCCCTTCAGAGTTCAACTTGAGTTCCATCACTTACCATGCACACATGTTAAAAACAAAACAACACCTTGCTTACCACGGGATTTGAACCTTAGCTCTTACATAGCCTCTACACGCCACCTCTTTAAGCTCTAAGTCGTGCCAACTTGCCACTTTAACATAAGCTTACTTGTGTCTTAATTTCCCAATTTTTGTTTAAAAGCTCACTTAGTCAATGCCCCTTCTCCTTTAAGTCTAAAACTTAAAAATTTTACCGGGCCTTAACTTAAACTTAGGCCTTCTAAAGGCCCACTAAACACACTCAAAGCATAATTTAGCACATCTAGACAAGTAATAAATAAATTTAAGCAAAAACTCAAAAACCTAAAAATTAGGGTGTTACAACTGTACCCCCTTAAAGAAATTTCAGCCTCTAAATTTCACCTGGTCCAAATAGGTGAGGGTATTGTTGACGAATCGCCTCTTCTGGCTCCCACATAGCTTCTTCTTTGCCATGATTGCGCCAAAGCACTTTCACCAAATGAACTGGCTTCTTTCTTAATACATTGACATCACGGTCCAAATTTTATACAGATTCTTCCTCAAAGTCAAATCAGCTTTCACTTTGATCTCTTTTACCGGTACGACATGAGAAGGATCAAATCGATACTGCCTTAACATGGAGACATGAAAGACATCATGAATTTGGTCCAACTTCAGAGGCAATTCCAGTTGATATGCTACCGGACCCACCCATTTAAGAACTCGATAAGGCTTGATAAACCGCAGACTCAACTTGCCCTTCTTTCCAAACCTTAATATTTTCTTCCAAGAGGAAACCTTTAAGAGAACCATATCTCCCACTGAGTATTCAATTTCCTTATGCTTCAAGTCAGAATAAGATTTCTGCCTATCAGATGCTTCCTTTAACCGAACCCTAATCAACTTAACCTTGTCTTCTGTATCTGCCACCAACTCTGGCCCAAGAACCTGACGTTCTCCCAACTCTGTCCAACAAGTAGGCCTATGACACCTTCGACCATACAGCTCCTCATATGGTGCTATTCGAATACTTGCTTGATAACTATTGTTGTAAGCAAACTCTGCTAACAGCAAGTAATCTTCCCCACTACCTCGGAAGTCAATAACACATCCTCTCAACATGTCCTCCAGAACTTGAATCACCCTTTCCGACTGTCCATCCGTCTGGGGGTGAAAAGCAGTGCTGAAATCTAACTGTCTACCCAACGCCTCATGCAACTTTTGCTAGAATCGAGATGTAAACCTAGGATCCCGATCAGAAATAATCAAAACTGGCACTCCATAAAGTCGCACTATCTCTGCCACATACAACTTGGCCAACTTTTGAAGTGAGTAATCGGGTCGAACAGGTGTAAAATGAGCAGATTTAGTTAACCTATCCACAATCACCCAATTTGAGTCTTTCATGGTAGGCGTCAAAGGGTAGCCCACTCACAAAGTCCATGGTTACCCTTTCCCACTTCCAAAGGGGAATCTTCACCGGTTGCAGAAGTTGAAAAGGTAGTTGATGCTCAGCTTTCACTTGCTGGCATGTCAGGCACTTACCGACGGATTCTGTTACTTCACGCTTAAGTCCAGGCCATCAGTACAACTCTCATAGATCCCGATACAACTTATTCCCTCCGGGATGAGTGGCACAAGGTCCGCCATGAGCCTCTCTCAGAATTGACTGCCAACTCTAGATCATGTGTAGGGTAGTTCGTTTCGTGAGGCTTAAGCTGTCGCGATGCATAAGCGACCACCTTACCCTCTTGTATGAGTACACAGCCCAACCCAATGTGCGATGCGTCACTATACATAGTGAAATCCTTTCCAGACTCTGGCAGAATCAAGACAGGTGCCTCAGTCAAAACTTTCCTCAACCTTTCGAAAGCCTTCTACTGCTTCTCAGTCCATACGAATGGTACTCTTTTCCTCAAAATCCTTCCATAAACCTTCTGTAGTACCCTGCCAAACCCAAAAAACTCTGAATTTCTAACACAAATCTCTGTGGCTTCCATTCTAGAATCGCCTTAATTTTCTGAGGATTCACCCTAATCCCCTCAACAGAAACAATGTGACATAGAAATGTCACCTCTCGCAACCAAAATTCACACTTGTTGAATTTCGCATATAGTTTCTTCTTCATCAACACTTGCAAAACAATACGGAGATACTCATCATGTTCCTCCTCAGTCTTCGAATACACTAGAATATCGTCTATGAAGACGACCACGATCCAAGTAGGGTTGGAATACCCGATTCATCAGATCCATGAAAGCCGCTGGTGTATACGTCAATCCAAACGGCATCACTAGAAACTCGCAATGACCATACCGAGTTTTGAATGTTGTCTTATGAATATCCACCTTTTTTACCCTTAACTGGTGATATCTAGATCGAAGATCGATCTTGGAAAACACCAAAGCTCCTCTTAGCTGGTCAAACAGGTCGTCGATCCTTGGTAGAGGGTACTTGTTCTTAGTAGTCAACTTGTTCAACTGATGATAATTGATGCGCATACGCATCGTCCCATCCTTCTTCTTTAAGAACTGCACCGGTGCTCCCCACGGAGACACACTTGGCCTAATAAAACCTCTATCCAACAACTCTTGGATTTGCACTTTCAACTCCACTAACTCCTTTGGTGCCATCCTGCACGGAGTGATACACACTGTAGCCGTTTCAGGCAACAAGTCGATTCCAAACTTGACCTCACGATTCGGAGGCAACCCAGGAAGCTTATACGAAAAAACATCTTAAATGTCCTTGACAGTTCTAACCTCTCCTATGGTCAAACCCCCAGCATCAGACTGACTCACATAAGCCAAAAATGCCTCGTAACCCTTGCGAATCAGCGGCTCAGCTCTCAACGTCGAGACAACATTGGACAAGTAATCTATTCGCTCCCCTATAACCATCACCTCCTCCTCCTCTATAGTCCTTAACACCATCTGCTTAGCAACGCAATCCAAAGTTGCCCTATGCTTAGCAAGCCAGTTCATTCCCAAGATGAGATCGAACTCTCAAAATGGTAGCTCCATTAAATCCGCAGAGAAAATCCTACCTTGAGTCTCTAAAGGTACATCTCTGAAGAATTTGTCTACCCTAACCGAGTGACCTAGTGGACTTATCACAGTTACCCCACTCACAGTTTCCTCGGAGTGCACACCCAACAACCCAGATACATCACAAGCGACATATGAATGGGTAGATCCAATATCAATCAAGGTAGTGTATGGCATGCTAAAAATAAAAAATGTACCGATTATGACATCAAGTGCGTCACCCTCCTCTCGGTGACGAGTAGCATAAACAAATGCTGGCTAACGAGCCTTAACATTTCCAGCACCCCTGCCCGATGCTCCACATCTACGACCATTCCCATTGCCGCCCCTACCCTGACCACGACCTCTTAGCAGTTGTGGTCCACCTTGCACTGGTTGAGCAACCCTCTGTTCAGCAGCTTGCATCTGAGTCGGCCTCTAAGGACAATCCTTGACTCTATGATCCTTGGACCCACACCAAAAACATGCCCCAGTACGCTTCCAACACTCACCCAGATGCACTGTACCACAATCCCCGCAAGCTTGTGGTCTAACCACATTCACCGGAATAGCTCGAACCGACTCCTCCACTCTAGCCCTTTTGACATTCCTACCTGTAGCATCCGAGGGCCCAAAATCTCTCATGAATCGGTTTCAGTCCTTCTCATGGTTCTGCTGCTCTATGCGTTTCACCTTCTCAGCTATCTTAGCCTTTTCCACAAGAGCCAAAAAGTCATGCTCCCTCTGCGGAGCAATCAACACCCTTAGCTCATCTCTGAGGCCATCCTCAAAACATACGCTACGTTCATATTCCGTAGCGACTATTCCACTTGCATACCAGCTTAACCTTAAGAACTTAGCCTCGTACTCTGTGACACTCTTATTACCCTGGGTCAAATTTAGAAATTCCTTCCTTCGAGCGTCCACATAACTTGCCCCAACATATTTCCCTTTAAAGGCCGTCTTAAACAGCTCCCAAGTCACCCGCTCAGCGGGGGTACTATCCCTTACAGTGATCCACTACTGATAGGCCTCGTCTCGCAGTAGAGACATTGCTCCCTTCAGCTTCTACTCCACTGAGCAGTCCAAGTCGTCCATGATTTGCTCCGTGGCCTCCAACCAATATTCGGCCACTTTTGGGGCTACACTAGATACGCCCCTGAAAATCTCCACTCCGTTAGCTCAGAGTCATTTGAAAATAGATCCCCGATTCACAGTCCATGTACTCGCTTCAGCGACCCTTTCTAGATCTCGTAACATTGCCTAAGACAAAGCATCGTCCCCTACAGCCCGATCGTACGAGCTAGTCTCAGTTGCCGATACGCTCGTGCCTCCCCGACTGGCATATGTCCCGAAGATGAAGACCCAGCTTGCGTGCTACCTCAGCCACGTCCACGGCCTCTTCCAAGAGCTGCCCTCGTACTCATATCGTATTATCTGATTACGAATTTTATGCATTAGTTTAATATTTTAGTATTTATTACAAATGTCTTATGTATAGATAGTATTTCAGAGTTTTGTTTTCGCAGAATCATAGCCTAGCTATAGTCTCAATCTTCTAGGGTTTTCAGTTTTTCCTATTGTCTCAGACCCTACAGTTTCAGTGTTGCCCTTACTACTGAGTCCTAGTTGGGTCTTAGTACTATCTACAGTACTGTAATAGTATTGCAGTAAAGTAAAGTATAGCAAAAGATACTTACAGACTTGGTGCCGAATATTCAGTGTGCCATTCTTTAGAAACTATATTCAAAAAAATCAAGTTTTACTAGTTATAACCATTTCAAATATCTTAAAATTTTCTCAGAAACCCTTGTCTTTAGAAAAACGATGAAAATATTTTCGAAAATGAAATCATAAAAAAAAATCTTCCTTAAGAAATTTTCAGAACTGATTTTCAAAACAATTTAAAATTTGGATTTTAGTGAAACGTTGAACCTATTCCACAGCCGAGTTGTTGCAACCGGGCTCTGATACCACTAAATGTAACACCCTAAACCTGGCCCAGACATTATGGCCAGATCTAGTGTGTCACATGTACAACTAATTACGTTACGGTCTCTTTTTTATAATCGTTATGTCGACCTAATCAAAACCATATTACCTTTTGAATATAAGAACCTTATTTAATTTTAAGGGAAAAAACCCTATCCACTATCAGTTCGAGTTTACTTTTTAAAAGATCTTGTTAGTGAGCCGTTGTCATTAAGTTATCCATTTGTCACGTAGAGAATGTTTTAAAAACATTTGTTAATTTCAAATAAAAATCCGCGTAGACTAGTCTATGATTTTAAAACAAGTAAAAACCAAAGTAAAAATAAAATAATTATCGAGCGGCCTTATTACAGATTAAAACCCAAAAAAATTAATGAATGCTAAAACAAAGTAAATTTAAGAAAATATAAAACTGGAAACGTAGACACTCCGAATCCCTCGCAGCTCCAAGTCCTCCAAGGTTGGGGTTCACCTGCATGGATGGAAAGGAAGGGGTGAGTTTATGGAAACTTAGTTTGTAAGCTAACCTAACCAGAGTTAGAGATCAGTTCAAGCTCAAACTGGGCTGAAGCCATATCCAGGTACAGTGTTAACTGGGCCTTAGCCCTATTTAGAAAATAGTGATAACTGGGCATTAGCCCTATTCAAAAAACAGTGTGGGCCTTAGGCCCATTATAGTAACAAATCAGTGTATTATGCATGAATGTAAAGCCGAAGCCCAATCCAGCCTTACACACCACCCGTACCAGCCCTACACACCATGTGGGGAATAACTCAACCTACCCAGCCCTACACACCACAGTCGCAGCTTAGCTGCTTAATCAGATATCATGACTAAGCCACTAAAACAGTAATACGATGGAGAGCCTCTAACAGAATATGTGGCATTGCCACTTAGCACTTCGTCCATCATAATAACCCTATCCCATTGTAACACCCCAAACCTGGCCCATACGTTACGGCCAGGTCTGGTGTGTCACATCAAGAACAGACTAATCATGATCCTTAGTTATTACGATTAGGGTGAGTTTTGCAGAATTGTTACTATAGTTTGGGAAGAAAATCCAGGTTTAGTTGTGAGCATCCTATCCACTACCAGTTTAAAATTTATTTTGTTACAAGATCTTGCTCGTCTATTCGTTATCCATTTGATACATGTGTTCCATTTTGAAAACGTTGGTTAATTTTAATTAAAAACCCGCGCAGCCTTAGTCTACCCATTTTAATCAAATTATAAATAAGAAATAAAAACCAAATTAAAAATACTTAAGAGTGGCCTTATTACAATTAAAAAACTGAAATGAAAACAAATTAAGTAAATATGTAAATAAATAACTTAATTAAAACCACCATGTGCAGTCCCCGTGGCCACTCTGAATCCCTCTAGCTTCAAGTCTACTAGTTTAGGGCTCACCTGCATAGATGAAAGGAAGGGGTGAGTTCAGAAACTCAGTGTGTAAAGAAAGCCCTTCCAAAGCCCAAATCAGCTCAAGCTTACTGGGCCTAAGCCCTATCCAGTTTCGGTAATAACTGGGCCAAAGCCTTATTCAGATCCAGTTAACTGGGCCTTAGCTCTATTCAGTAATCAGTACATCCCATAGGCCCGTTACAGTAACAGAATAGAAATAATGTATGTATGCAAAAGCCCAGCCCATGTCCAACCCTACACACTATGTAGGGAATAACTCAACCCACCCAACCCTACACATCACAGTCGCAGCATAGCTGCTTAATCAGATAACGTGGCCAAGCCACTAACAATAAAACGAGGCATAGCCCCTTTCAATAAATGTGGCAATGCCACTTAGCACTTCCTCCATCAATAACCCAATCCCATGCAATAGTACAACATGTCATGGCATACAGTAAACAGATAAAATATAACATGCATTTCAGTCAAATTTAACCCTAGGGGTATAATGGTCATTTTGCACATAGGGGTAAAACCGTAATTTTCCACCCTTGAGGGGTATTTCAGTAATTATACCAATTTTTAGGGTTTCATGCTTATTACAGTGATTATCAGTCCAATTTTCACCTAAGTAGCTTAGCTACCCATTTACCAACTTTAGAGCTATCGGCCCCTAAAACCCCTAATAGGCCCTACAGTGTCCATTAACTATTTTGGCCCACAAAGCCCAATTTTTAAGTCTGGTTTAATAGTCTTAGCATACAAATTACTCGTAACCACTTACCGCTCGTTTTCACCCATATGGACCCCAAATTCAGCCCCTCGAGGCCTAAATTTGCCGAGCTGTATGAAATCATGCACACGTCCATCTTACCAATTGTGATAACTGATCTTACCAGTCTCAATCGACCCACAAGCCCTCGCACGCTTACAAGCCCACGAAATGCCAGAATTTCGGCATTTCAGCTTTTTCGATTTTTGCCGATTTAGTCTACTAGAGGGTGTTCGTTTACACACCTTATTTGCGATTACTACAGCGAGATCCCCCACGCGATTA
Organism: Gossypium stocksii; assembly: GCA_020496765.1. Lineage (NCBI taxonomy): Eukaryota > Viridiplantae > Streptophyta > Magnoliopsida > Malvales > Malvaceae > Gossypium > Gossypium stocksii. Next base: position 28,086,054 of record CM035624.1, read on the forward strand.
TCCTATAATCGGTCACTCAAGACATTAGACTATGAATCGATGATAATCAATGTAACCACTACTTACCATATTCGGCCAACAACACTTTAGGCCCTTGAATACTCACCTTTGCCGAAAACACTGACTAGATCTAAATCTAGTCGTTCCAACGATCCAAGCCTCCAACGCTCCTTGCAAGATCATCTCTTTCGTGAACAAACACACATAAAACTTATTAGAAGGACTAGCATTACTCTTCACCATAGTCGACAGCCACCCTATGCACATAGAGGTTTTCAGCTATTCTTAAATCCTGAAATAACGAATAGGAAGGGGTTGCAATAACTTACCGTCGATCTTTTTGCCAGAGAATCCACCCAAATCACCTTTCTAATCTAGATCTGATATAGATGCAATCGAACGTTAAAAAGAGAATAACAAAATATTCGGTTAGAAAGAAATCAGCAGTACAAGCTTTGCATTTCAGCTCTTGAAGTAGTCGACCAAGCAGAAGTTGGCTACAAGATTAGGTGTTTCGAGTTTTGAGGAGAGATCACTTGAGACAGGGTTAAGATTCGGTTTGGAGAAAGATGACAGAAGAAGAAGAAGTCTTGAACAAATAGGTAATCGGTAATGGTGGGTTTGATTTCGGCTTTTGTGGAAGTCGACTACTAGGCTTTGAGAAGAGAGTAGAAAAGAAGGAATAGATTCGGCTTTAGCTGAAAAATAGAAGAGACGAAGAGAATGAAGAAAATAGGAGAGGGTGATTGATTTGGTTTTGGGATGAGGAGTGGGGGAGGGTTCGGGTCTTTGGGTAAAATGGCACAAAAGGGGTTTGTAGGTCTCGTTTTTGGCTTTTAGAACATATGGGAGGAAGAAAAAGAGAAGTAAGGAGTACTATACCTAATCGGCAAAAAGAAAATGTCCCACTTGACAAATCCCGAAGGCTAACTACTAGGAGAAATTAGCACTTAGTTCCTAATTGCTGAAATTGACAACTTCTAACACCTCTAGCCACAAATGCCACACCAAAGTCCCTTGGCTGGCCACCTCTTGCTTCAATTTGAAATCCCTTACTTTCCTCCCCCTTATCCTCTTTCATCTAATCTCATGAGCATCTCAAACTCTTCCCAATAGAGTTTCACTTGGAGTCCATCACATAGCTTGCACATGCATTAAAAAATAAAATATTACACTGCTTACCATGTGACTAGAACCTTGGCCCTTACCTAGCCACACGCCACTTTCTTAGGCTTTAAGTGGCGCCACCTTTCCACTTTACCAAGGGCTCACTTGTGTCTTAAATTACTTACTTTTTCTTAAAAGCCCACCTACTCAAGTCCCCTTCTCTTTAAGACTAAAATTTGATAATTTTAACGGGTTTTAATTTAGGCTTGGGCCTTCTAAAGGCCCACTAACACACTCAAAGCATAAATTTTACAACCAAATAGCAAAATTTCATGCTCACACCAAAATCGCAAAAATCCCAAAAAATCCAGAAAATTAGGGCGTTACACCCATGCAACAGAATATAATATGACATGGCATACAGAGTATCAGAAATATTAGCATGCAAATCAGTCAATTTAACCCTAGGGGTAAAATGGTCTTTTAGCACCTAGGGGTAAAACTGTAATTTCCACCCTTAAGAAGTATTTCAGTAAATTTGCTAGGTTTTAGGGTTTCATGCTCATTACCGTCTACTAATAGACCTATTGTTGTCCAAGTAACTTAATTAGCCTATTTTATTATTACCGAGTCATCGGGCCTAAAACCCCTAATGGGCCCGACGGAGTCCACTAGCTACTGCGGCCCATTAAGTCCAAATTTTACACCCGTTTTAGTAGATCTTAACAATCAGATTACCAGAATACACTTACCGCTCGTTTTCAACCATATAGGCCTGTAAGCCTAATGGGCCCAAATTCGGCCCTTCGAGGCCCAAACCACCAACATGCACGAAAACGTGCACACAACAGTCTTATCGTTTGCGATTACCAACTTTACCATTTCAAACTGACCCATGAGTGCTCGCATGCTCGCAAGCCCTCGAAATGCTGGAATTTTGGCATTTCGGCTTTTCAGCTTTTGCCGATCTAGTCTACTAGAGGGTGTCGATTACACACCTGTTTGCGGTATACTCAATAGTCCCTTGAGCGAATATCCTACAATCATTTCAGCCATTCGTCAACCATAAGCCAATTGATCAATTAACATTAACTTAACATACCTATTCGGCCATAATAGAGCATTATTAATCTCTTACCTTTGTCGATTCTAACCACTATATCTAGATCTAGATTGCCTTGGTATCGTTAACCCCTCTAGCCTCCATGAGATCCACCTTACGAAAACCACAGAACTTCATTAGTAACCAAAAAACCTACCATCCAAACCCATAGAGAGTCTGGACCGATTAGCCCCAAAAGGGTTAGGGGTTTCGTCTTTCCCTTAACCAAAAGTAAGAGGAGTTTGAAATTCTTACCCAGTGATTCTCTTGATGCACTAGCCACCACCAAAGTCATTTTCTACCAAATCAAACCCGATCTCTACAAGATCTAGCCCAAAACCCAAAGGTGAAAAAGATGCCTAAAGTATTCGGCCAAAGGGTAATTGTTTGCAAATGGGTGAGGGGTTCGACTATTAGGGAGTGCGAAAGAAATCAATAAAGAGAACTAAAGAAGAGAAGAATAGATGGTTCGACTTAAAGAGAAGAAAAAGAATAGAGGGGTTCGGCCAAGAAGGAATTGGCACAAAGACTAAACTTTTCGAGCTTTTTGGCTTTTGAGAAATCGATTAAGTGAGGTTCCAAGCAAATCGCTTTTAGCTATGAGACAAAGAAGAAAGAGGAGAAGAAGAGAGTAGTTTCGGTTTGAGGAGAAAAAGAAGAAAAGAGTTTGGATTCTTTGTTCAAATAGACACAAGGGGTTTGTAAATTGCGTTTTTGGCTTTTAGAACAAATGGAAGAGAAGAGAAAAGAAGAACAGAATGTAGGTACCCTAGGGACTTACCTAATCAGCATTTACCTACCAAAAATGCCGAGACTAAAACCTCAAAAGAACCCCAAGCAGTATTCAGCTAGCATCCTTTACTCCACTTGCCGATTATGCCAACACCAATAGACCGCAGCTGAAAATGCTCTCCCAAAAGACCCATATTCAGCCATCACTTGCTTCCCATTCAAAATTCCTAAATTTTCTCCCCTTATCCCTCATTGATTCAATCCCATGAGTAGTTCAAACACTTCCCTTCAGAGTTCAACTTGAGTTCCATCACTTACCATGCACACATGTTAAAAGCAAAACAACACCTTGCTTACCACAGGATTTGAACCTTAGCTCTTACATAGCCTCTACACACCACCTCCTTAAGCTCTAAGTGGTGCTAACTTGCCACTTTAACACAGGCTTGCTTGTGTCTTAATTTCCCAATTTTTCTTTAAAAGCTCACTTAGTCAATGCCCTTTCTCCTTTAAGTCTAAAACTTAAAAATTTTACCAGGCCTTAACTTAAATTTAGGCCTTCTAAAGGCCCACTAAACACACTCAAAGCATAATTTAGAACATCCAGACAAGTAATAAATAAATTTAAGCAAAAACCCAAAAACTTGAAAATTAGGGCGTTACACCTAATGTCCAGCCCCTTTTTATTAAGAAAACAAAATTTTTTTCTAATGACAAGGCTCGAACCTAGAGTTTCTCAAAGACCCCCAACCACTCCTAAACCACTCAAACATTTTATTATTCATGTCAAAACACATAAAATAAAGGGATAGATTTTTGGGGTGTTACAACTTTACCCCCTTAAAGAAATTTTGGCCTCGAAATTTACCTGGTCAGAATAGGTAAGGGTATTATTATCGCATCACCTCCTCGAGTTCCCATGTGGCCTCTTCTGAACTGTGATTATGCCATAGCACCTTAACCAGCGAAACAGACTTTCTTCTCAGGACTTTAACGTCATGATCTAGTATCTGCACCTATTTCTCCTCGAAAGTCAGATCCGACTTAACCTCGATTTCCTCAACAGGCACTATATGCAAAGGATCAGCGTGGTAACGCCTTAGCATGGACACATGGAAGACGTCATGAATCCAGTCTAATTCTGGAGGCAACTCAAGTTTATAGGCGACCGGCCCTACATGCTTTAGTATACGGTAAGACCCAATGAACCTAGGACTTAGCTTGCCCTTCCGACCAAACCTCAGAATCTTTTTCAATGGTGAGACTTTCAGAAAGACACAATCCCCCACGGAGTACTCAATATTCTTACGTTTCAAGTCTATATATGACTTTTGTCTTTCTGATGCTGCCTTTAAACCGTCTCGAACCAACTTTACCTTGCCTTCACTATAAAAAACTATCTCAGGACCCAGAGCTTGCCGTTCCCCCAACTCAATCTAACAGGTAGGGGTACAACACCTACGCCCATACAATGCCTCATACGATGCCATCTGAATGTTGGACTGGTAACTATTGTTAAACGCAAACTCTGCTAACAACAAATAGTCTTCCCAGCTACCTTAGAAATCAATTACACAGTTTCTTAACATGTCCTTCAGTACCTAAATCACCCTCTCTAACCGACCATCTGTCTGAGGATGGAACGCAGTACTAAAGTCCAACCTTGTACCAGTGCCTCATGTAACTTCTTCCAAAACTAAAACATGAAACGAGGATCTCTGTCAGATATGATGGAAACCGGTACCCCATGCAGTCTTACAATCTCGGCCACATACAACTTAGCCAATTTCTACAATGAACAATCAATACGGACCGGTATAAAATTGGCAGATTTAATGAATCAGTCTACTATAACCCATACCGAATCCTTCTTAGTAGGCGTTTAGGGCAGCCCACTCACAAAACCCACAGTTGCTCTTTCCTATTTCTAGAGAGGAATTTTAACTGGTTGTAATAACCCAGAAGGCAGTTGATGCTCAGCTTTAACTTGCTGGCATGTCAGACACTTGCCTACGAAATTAGTAACCTCACGTTTAAGTCTTGGCCACCAATACAGTTCATGCAGATCTCGGTACATCTTGTTTACACCGAGATGCATAGCATAAGGACTACTATGTGCCTCTTGTAAAATAGACTCTCTCAAACTTTAATCCCCTGGTACACATATTCTCCCACAGAAACATAGTATCCCTTCACTGTTTAGTCCAAAATCTGAAGTCTTTCCATTCTCAACTTGTCAGAAAGGAGTAACCAATGACTCATCCAACAACTGTTTACCCTTAATTTGTTCAGTCCACGTCAGTCTGACTTGCAGTTCAGCCAACGAGCTACCATCATTGAACAAGCTGAGATGAGCGAACATTGCTATTAAGTTAGATACAGCCCTATGGCTCAATGCGTCAACAACCATAATAGCTTTGCAGGGATGGTATTCAATTGAACAGTCATAATCCTTAAGTAGCTTGATCCATCTATATTGCCTAAGATTCAACTCCTTCTGAGTGAGGGGGTACTTGAGGCTCTTGTGATCCGTGTAAATAGTACACTTCTCACCGTATAGGTAATGCCTTCAAATCTTCAGTGCGAATACCACCGCGGCCAATGCCAAGTCATGTGTAGGGTAGTTGACCTCATGGGTCTTAAGTTGGCAAGACATATATACAACCACCTTACCCTCATGCATCAGCACACAACCCAAACCAATGTGTGATGCATCACTGTAGACAGTGAATTCCTTCCCAGATTCTAGCTGTATCAAGACAGGGACCTTAGTTAGAACCTTCTTTAGTTTCTTGAAGCTTTCTTTCTGCTTATCAATCCAATTAAACGGTACTCCCTTACGTAGTAACTTAGTCAAGGTGCAGCAATCAGTCAAAACCCCTCAACAAAACATCTGTAATACCCAGCCAGACCTAGAAACCTTCAAATTTTTGATACGGTCTTAAGTGGTTCCAATCCAGAACAACTTTGATCTTTCGAGGATCAACCCTGATTCCCTTGGCAGACACTACATGACCCAGAAATGTCACCTCTCGCAGCAAGAATTTGCACTTACTGAACTTAGCGAATAACTACTTTTCCCTTAAGATTTATAGAACGAATCGCAAATGTGCTTCATGTTCATCCTTAGTTCTCGAATACACCAAGATATCATCTATAAACACCTCCATGAACCGGTCTAGATAGGGTTGGAACACTCAGTTCATGAGGTCCATGAAGGCTGCTGGTGCATTTGTTAGCCCAAACAGCATTACTAGGAACTTGTAGTGACCATAACGAGTCGAAATGTTGTCTTGTACACATTATCTTCTTTAACACTTAGCTGATGGTATCCAGAACAGAGATCTATCTTGGAGAATACCGAAGCTAGTCGTAGCTGATCGAATAGATCGTCAATCCTTGGTAGAGGGTATTTGTTCTTGATAGTCAGTTTGTTTAGCTGCCGGTAATCGATGCACATGCATATGGATCCATCCTTCTTCTTCACAAATAAGACCGGTGGTCCTCATGGAGACACACTAGGTCGAATAAGCCCTCGGTCCAGTAGCTCTTAAATTTGAGCCTTTAATTCCACCATCTCCTTCGATGCCATCCTGAAAGTGGCAATGGACACTGGAGCTGTTCTTGGCAGGAGCTCCATTCCAAATTCGACCTCACGGTTCAGAGGCAGCCTAGGGAGCTCATCAGGAAATACATCCAGAAAATCCTCAACTGTTCTGATATCTTCAACAGAAGAAGCCTTAGAGTTAGATACACCAATGTAGGCTAGAAACACCTTGCAACCCTTACGAACTAGCTTCTCAGCCTTTAACGCCGAGATCACATTCGATAGATAATCCCTTCGCTTCCCAAACATAACCACTTCCTCATCCTCAGTGGCCTTTAATGTCATATGCTTAGCAGCACAATCCAAATTTGCTTGGTGCTTCACCAACCAATCCATTCCCAAGATCAGGTCAAATTCATCAAATGGCAGCTCCATCAAGTCTGCCGGGAAAGTAACCCCTTAAACCTCTAAGGGCACATTTCTAAACAATTTGTCTACTTTTACCGACTGTCCTAGTGGACTCATCACCATCATCTCATTAACAGTACTTTCACACATAGTACCCAAGGTTCTAGACAAAGTGCATGCAATATATGAATATGTAGACCCAATATCAACCAGAGTAATGTAGGATACATTATGAATTAGGAATGTACCGATTATAACATCTGGGGTGTCTCCATCCTCTCGAAAATGTGCAGCATATACCAGAGCTGGCTACCTCACCTCGGTATTACAAGCACCTCTACCTGGTGCTCCACGACCTTGCCCCATATCATTTCCACCTCTAGCTTGGCCACGGACTCTCGATGGCTACTAGACACCTCTCACTGGTTGTACATGACCTTGTCCTGTAGTTTGCATCTGAAAAGGTCTGTTAGGACAATTCTTAACTTGATGCTCCTTAGACCCACATCTAAAACATGACCCAATCTTCTTCCAGCACTCACCTTGGTGATGTCTCCCACAATCTGCACAAGGCTGTGGTCTAGTAGCAGCGATAGAAACCCCAACTTGAACCGGCCCATCAAGCTTGGCCTTCTTTATAGGCCTTCTAGATGAACTTGAGGGCCCGAAATCCCTTCTATTCATGGCCCTATCCTTTTTGCGGTTCTGACGCTCCGAGTGCTTCACATACTTAGCAATTATTGTTTTTTTCACAAGGGTACTAAAATATTGCTCCCTCTACCGAGCTATTAGTACTCGTAATTCATCTCGATGGCCGTCCTCAAACCGTACACATCATTCACACTTAGTCACTACTATACCACGAGCATAACGACTCAACCGCAGGAACTCTACCTCATATTCTGCCACTGTCTTATTCCCTGAGTCAGGCTCAGAAATTCTTTTCTTTGGGCGTCCACATAACTTGCGCCCACATACTTTCCTTGGAATGCTGCCTTAAAGAAATCCTATGTCAACCGATTAGCCTGTGTACCTTCTCTTATAGTAAGCCACCACTGGTAGGCCTCATCCCGTAGTAATGACACTACTCCTTTTAACTTTTGCTTAATAATACAGTTGAAGTCATCCATTATTCATTCAGTGGCCTCTAACTAGTATTCTGCCACATTTGGCGCTACTCTAGAAATACCCCTAAAAGGTTTAGCTCCATTAGCCCGGAGTCGCTATAAAATTGACCCTTGGCCCATTGCACCAGTACTAGTTCCAGCAACCCTCTCAAGAATGCGGAGCATAGCTTGGGATAGAGCATCATCCTCAGCTGCTCGATCATAAGATCCCGTCTCAGCCACTGGTGAAGCTGATGCCTTCCTAGCAGGCATGAGGGCCAACACCAAAGACCCAACTCTAGCACTTCCTCGGCCTCTACCTCGGCCTCGTGCACCCCTTCCACGAGTACCTCTAGTGCTCATTTCGATTTACGCATTATCTGATTTAGAAGTTTTATGCATCAATTTGTAATTCCAGTAATTATTAACAAATGTATTATGAAAGATAGTAATTAGGGTTTATTTTTGCAGATCGAGATCTCACTACAGTTTTTAGTTTCCTACAGCTTTAGTTTGCTCTAACTAGAGTATCACAGTACAGTCTTATATCTAAAGCAATTTTAGTAAAGTGTTTCAGTCTAAACAGCCATCAGATATCAAGAGAACTTACAGATTTGGCACCAAAGACTCAGTGTGCCACACTTGTAACCTCCCAAAACATTACAAGATTAGTTTTCTAGAAATTCAAAACATTTTCACTAACCCATTGCACAACCGAGTTTTGTAACTTGGCTTTGATACCACTAAATGTAACACCCCAAACCCGGCCCAGATGTTATGGTCGAATCAATGTGCTACATCATAGTGTCTTTCAAAAAATCAGAATTGTGAGTCTAGAACTAGTCATCAAATAAGAACCACTTTGATGATTTATTAGAAATCTTTAGTGAATTGGGATCTTTATCATTATTAAACCAACTTATTAAAATGTTTGCCATTCGTGTGTAAAATCAATTTAGAACGCGAAAGCTTTTAAAAACTTTGAAGTTTGAATCACGTGTCTTTTAAAAAACCTGTTATTATTTTGAAAACTCGTTTCCCCTTAAACTAGTAGTTTAAAATGACTAAACAAAAGCCCAATTAAAAATTAAATCCCATAAATGGCCTTATTACAAAAACAACCTCAAAACATAAATATTAGTATAAATAAAACCAAACATAAAACTATCTACAGTCGTGTGGCCACCTCCGAGTCCCTCGCAGCACCAAATCGCCTAAGGCTGGGGATTACCTATACAGTTAGAAGAAAGAGTGAGTTTGCGAAAACTCAGTGCGTAATCCCCTATCAGTCAATCAGTATTACCATGTCATAATTAAATATTTCATGCATGTAGATTAACAGACACAATTACAGTCATACCTATATTAGACAAACTATCACTAGGGGCATAAGGGTCATTTTAGTAGTTGAGAGTAAAGTGGTAATTTTACCCCTTAAAGGTATTTTGGTCATTATACTAAGCGTCAGAGTTTTGATACCTAATACGACCTTCTAAAAGGTCTAACGTCGCTTCAGGCGACTCAGATAGTCTATGTGGTCAAGCAGTGTATATGGGCCCAAAACCCCTATTGGGCCCAGGTGGGCCCACATGCTCGTGTGGCCCATTCAGTCTACTTTTACGTACGACATCATAAGCCTTATCATCCAATATACCAATGATCACTTACCGAGTAATTTGCCCTTATGGGCCAGTATGCCCATTGGGGCCTATAATGGCCTAAGCACACGAAATCACGCTTGATGGCCTCTACAGTCTATTGCCCATGATTCATGGACTCGATTTGGCCCACAAGCGTTCACACACCTGTAAAGCCTCGAAATCCAGCATTCAGCTTGTCAGCTTTTGCCGATCTACACTACAGTGGGGTGTGGTTACACACCTTTATCAGATCTTGACAGTAACAAAGTCGGGGATGCGATTACATACCTTTATCGCAAAACGTACAGTCAGCCTTCAACACCAACCTATATTAATAAAAATTTTTCCGTTAAAAGCTTGATAATAGAACACAATACTTAATCTAAATTAATAAGGTTTTAACACTTGCCTTCTTTAACAAGTGAGATTAGTACACCTCAAGTGTTAAACGCAGACTAACTATGTTTCCCCTTGATAAAAAGCTGCAAAGATGACGAACCCGTTAACGATATTTACGAGAAAAATACCCTGAATTAATGCTCTAAGTCTAGATAAAAATTCTATTAGCATAATGAGAAAATAATTATTCGACCAACCCTTCACAATAACCTAAGAATTTACCTTATGCCAATCAATAAGAGGGGTTGTATCTAGCTTTACCAAATAACAGAATAATTAAAGTGATGCTAAATGAAGGTCGGTAGAAGTCGGCAAAAAAGAATTAAAAGAAAGAGAATGGAAAAGAGTATATGGTAATGACAAAAGGCAATGAGAGTGGCAAAAAACAAATGGTAGAATGAGAGTAGAGAAAAAAAAAAAGAGCTAAATCAGTCAAAAGAGAAATAGGGTAGAGATGATAGATTTGGCCTTAAGAAATTTGTGTGAATAGGAAGAAAATAGGATGCTAAAGAGAGATAAAATTTGGCAATTGGCTTAGAGAGGGTCAAAGAAAAATGAACAAAGAGAAAGAGATGTAAAAATTCGATTAAGAAGTCTAAAAGGAGAAACAATGAGATTTGGCCAGAGAAGATGACCAAAAGAAAATAAATAAAAGAAAGGGAGAAGAAGATTATTGAAGTTCGGCCTAATGATAGACTAAGATTGAAAGAGAATAAATTGCAAATATGGCTTCTTGGAAAGAGATGCCTAAATGGTCAAAAACAGAGTAGAACAAAAATGCCCAAAAAGAAGAAAAACCCGACAATCAGATGAGAAAAATGGCTTTAACACTCACCCAAGATCGAAAACGCATACCAAGAGGACCCTTAGCTGAAATTTGCCTAATCAAACACCCCCCAAAAGATCCCAAATTCGGCCAACCCCCATTTCCTCCCCAATCCCATGAAAATCTCCCCATCATGCTCACCAACCACCTTGATTATCTCCAACACCCATTCAAATTTGAATTCTAACAACCAAGACCAAGTCCACCCTTTTACCAAGTCTCTAACCAACTTGGAGTGTTTGAATTTAACTCCACCTCTTACGAATCCCATGTAGCAAAATAAATACACTTTGCTTACAAGGGGATTTAAATGCCAGTTCTTCCACTTAGGTAAAATGCCACAAGCCACTCCACCACAAGCACCCTTGTGCCATGAAACAACAACATTTAATTAAAACCCTACATGCCAATGTCCAGATTCACTTAAGGCAAAATTTTTGTCAAGGTCCTGTATTAACCCCTGGCTTTCTAAAAACCCCTAAACACACCAAACTACCTAGCTAACATGCTAAACATTCATTTATGTCAACTCATACAAAAATTACAACCCCTATACTTTCGGGGCATTACATAAACTTTTCAAATTATTTCAATTTAGTCCTGAATTGTTTCTAAGATGTTTCTTGGACCTCGAGGACTCAATATAGCGATCGTATGTGTATGTATAAATGATTTCTGTTATGTTTATTATATTGAATAAATTTAAGTTTAAATGTTTTGATTGTTCGGTAATACTACGTAACCCTGATTTAGTGACAGATACGGGTTAGGGGTGTTACACCTTTGTTGTTCAATAGATTTGCCATGGCAATCTTTAAGTATTATTTTGTGCATGCAAATTGTTAGGATAATTCCTTTGATATCCATAATTGCCCATCCTAAAGCTTTTTAGGAATTTTTTAAGACTTCCGATAATTGCATCTCCTAGTCTATTGTAAGCTCGATAGAGATAACCACAGGTAGTGTATCGTTATCTCCCCAATAAGCGTACTTCAAATGCACTTGTAATGGCTTCAAATCTAAAACAGGTGAATCTTATATTGACAATCGTAAAGGGTTGAAAGTTCGATCTGTGAAGTCTAATGATTCAAATCTCCTCTTGAATCCATTTCCAGATTGTTGAATTTTCATCAGTTCTCCAGATTCTTCAGCCAATTTTGTTTCATTTAGTTTAACAGAGTCTGCATCAGAATTGTTGTGCATATGACCTACAAATTTTCTTGCACTACAGTGACAACAAATTCAATAGCATAGCATTTTTCATCTGAGTTTGCACACTTTAAAGCATCAAACACATTAAATGTCAACTATTGATCATTCATTCTCATGGTTAATTCACCTTTTTATACATCAATCAATGTTCTACCAGTTGCTAAGAAAGATTGTCAAAGTATTATGGGTACCTCTTTATCTGTTTCACATTCCAAAATAATAAAATCTACTAGAAAGATGAACTTGTCAACTCTTACCAATACATCTTCAATTTTACCTTCTAGAAGGACGTATGACCTATCAGCTAGTTGTAGTGTGACTGTAGTAGGTCTTTCCTTTCCTATCCTGAGTTTTCTAAAAATATACATAGGCGTTATATTGATACTTGTACCTATGTCGCTTACTGCTTTGCCTATATAATGATTTCCAATCGAGTAAGGTATCGTGAAACTCCATGGATCTTTTAATTTTGGTGGCAGTTTGTTTTTCAACATTACTGTACACCCCTTAGTAAGCACAACAGTTTCGAGCTCACCTAACTTTCTCTTCTTGGATAGGATATCTTTCATGAATTTCACATAGTTAGGCATTTCTTCAAATAATTCACATGAATTTTGCATTCATTCCTATATATAACTCAAAATAGGCATAAGATCTAAAAAATCTCACTTTCCATATAATCAAATCATTCAAGAAAAAAGGAAATTTATTTTGATTATCTAATTATACTTATATATAGAACACAACCTGGCTTTGATACCAATTATTGGAAAAACGGGTTTAATAAAAGCAGCAAAAAATAAATTTAAGGAAAAATCAGAGTTTTATAATTTTTTTCAAAATAAGATCTTGGTTGTGATATCTAAAGTAATAAACACTTAATTAAATTTGTATATTTTTTATTCATCTACGATGAGTGCTTTGACCGAGTAGCCTTCTCTGTTATCCTTAAGCTCACGTCTACCGAGTGTGGGCTTGCTTTGAATTAAAAAAAATTTCACAAAAATTACTAGTCAGGTAATTTCGTAATTTCTCTAAACTTTTGGGCCATGTTGTAAATCAGAAAAATATGTCTAAAAATTTTCTGGAATAATCTCTTTAGAGAATTTTCTCTCTAAAACTTTCTCTTAAATTCAAGTGTCTGTTAAATAATGGCTCAATACTATCTTTATATAGGGAGAGTTTAGAGTGTTCAACTATGATTAAACTTAATCACTTTAATATTAAATTTAATCTAATATTTATCAAGATAAATATTAGAATAAAATAAATATTAAATCTTATTAAAATAATATAATGTTTATCTACAAGATAAACATTAAATTGAATTTAATATTAAGATAATCACTTTAATATTAAATTAATAAAATACTAAAATAATATTATTTTTGAAATAGTTAATCTGAAATAAAATTCTCTGGTAGAGTCCCAGTAGGAGTATAACTCTTCCACTACTCAACCTCCGAAGACCAATCACCGTAGGCCACTGGGACGCTGTCGTCACAGCCACCAGCATCGTCGTGTCTGGGAATGTATGTGTGTCACCCTTATGGCACCTAAGTAGGTTCGCCTGCTGCCAGTCTGGCCTAGGTCAATGAGTTCGGTCTAGCCACCTGTTGGACCATCGGCCCAATTTCACATATCAAGTTCAATTCGAGTAGTTTTTGTGTCTTTGTATCAGTTTTGGGTGTAACGCCCTGAATTTTGGGATTTCTCAGGTTTAGTGTGATTTTGGTGAAGTTGTGAAATTGTATGTTCTGATTATTGATTTTGTGTTTGAGCATGTTAGTGGCCCTTTAGGAGGCCCAAACTCCGGTTGAAATCTGATAAAAATAGCAAAGTATGTTTTTAATGAAAGGAGGAACATGGTCAAGAGGGCTTTTAAGAAAAACTAAGTAGAAATTGTCATGAGACGAGCTTTGGCAAAGTGGCAAGGGGCGCCACTTAGCTCCTAAAAAAGTGGCGCCTAGGAGGTGTATGAAGGCCATGGTTCGAGTCGCAAGGTAAGCTTCAGTGGTTTTTATTTTTATGTGCATATGTGGTCAAGTGTTGGTACTTAAGTAAAACTCCATCATGAAGAGTTCAAACCGCTCAGGAGAGTGAATTGAGGAGAGAATTTAGGACATTTGAATTTGAGAGAGTAGTGGCCGGCCATAGGACTCTATTTAGTGCAAATTCGGTACCCTAAAATAAGGTAGGGCATTTTCGGCAATTCAAGGTTAGATGTGCCGAATTCTCCAGGTTAGTAAGTTCTTGTGTTTGCCGATTGTGTATAGAGTTTTAGGGTTGTCATCTTATTCCTCTTTTACTGCTTTCCCTCTTCTTTTTTGACCTAGTAGCCGCAATTTACACTTAAGAAACCCCTATTGTCGAATTTACTTATTGACCGAAACCACTTTGTTTTCTTTCTTCTTTTCTCATACTTCTTCTTTTCTTTCTTTTGCATCTTGAATCAGCTCTACCCTTTCATTCTCTCTTCAAGCCAATTCTGTTCCATTGCAAATCCACCTAAGCCGAATCCATCTTCTTCTTTCTCTTTTCTTCAACCTCTGTCGACAAAGCTTTTGATCGAAACCATCCCCTTAGTCATTTGCATTTTGACTGAAATCAGCCACTCTTTTTCTCTTGAATCTATCAAAAGCCAAACCCCTAGCCTTTCCTCTCTTCTTTTTGCCGAATCACTACACCTATCCTATTGCTAAAACGACAAGGACACTTTGCTATAGATCTAAAAGCTGAGCATCCTAGATCCTTTTTCTCTGTTGTCGTTTGGGGGTAGATCTACTATAGATCTTGTTTAGAGAGAGTGTAGAAGCGATACTCATCAAGTAAAGTCATTGGTAAGTGATCGAAACCTTGGGTACATTCATTTATTAACATCTAAGGAGAAGCCGAAACCCCTAAGTCCTTAGGGTCTTTGTCGAATTGGTCTATGGATAACATAATGTTGTATCTTGGTTCTTTTACGTGTTAGTTACCGAAAGAGGAGAGCCATTAAGGAACTGAAGGCATCGATTCAACCGGATCTAGATTTGGGGCATCTGAGTAGTCAAGGTGAGAACTTTATGGCCATTAAAGGTGTGGCCGAATATGGTAAGGGATCTTAGCATCGGTTTTCATAGTTTTTTTGGCCAATCGTTTGAATGATGGTTTGTAGGATAAAGCACGTAGAGGATTTCATCGGTGAAATTGCAAAAAGGTGTGTGTATCGAACACCCTTCTATGGTTCAAATCGGCAAAAGTCGAAAAGCTGAAATGCTGAAGATCTGGCATTTCGAGGGCATGTGAGCGTGCGAACTCTCTCAAGTCAATAGGAGTATGATGGAGTTGGAATCGCTATTGGTTGGTGAGTCGAGTGTGTAATTTTGAGCACTTGGGTATATTAGGCCTCGGTGGGCTAAATGAGGGCCCAATGGGCTTTTGGGCCCATTTGGTAAGAATAAGTTTTATAAGTATTCTGAAGATTACAAAGTTAAAACCACTAAAACTGGTAACTGAAAAACTAAATTTGGAATAAATGGGCTTAAGGGATCAGTAGGCTATGTAGGGCCCATTAGGGGTTTTAGGGCCCTGTAGTTGAAATTGTTAAACACTGATAAATTGACTGCTAAGACAGAAATAATGACTATTAGTGACTGTACATGCTTAAGACTGATAATAATAGTGTAAATGACTGAAATACTCCTTAGGGTGAGAAATTACTGTTTTAGCCCTAGGTGTGAAATGACTATAATACCCCTAGGGCTAAAATTGACTATACTACTTAATCTGATTGATACTGTTACTGTATGCCATGTCATATGTATATCTGTTGCATGGGTTGGGTTGATATTGGAGGAAGTGTGAGTGGCTCTGCCATGTTTTCTGAAAAGGGGCAATGCCTCGTACTATTTTCTGAAAGGGGCTTTGCCTCGTTATTCTATTTATCTGAGCAGCGATACTGCGACTGTGGTGTGTGGGCTAGGTAGGTTAAGTTATTCCCCACATGTTGTGTTGGCTGGTACGGGTGGTGTGTAGCGGTTGGGTGGGTCAAGTAGTCTCCCCACATGATATGGGCTTGCATTCATGCTATTATTCTATACTGTTCTATTCTGCGCCTATGGGCCATATTGCTATCTGAATAGGGCTTCGACCCAGTTTACTGTTATCTGAATAGGGCTTCGGCCAAGTTTCTGACTGAACTGGATAGGGCTTAGGCAAGTGGGCTCGAGCCAATTTGGGCTTTGGATGGGCTTCTGCACACACTGAGTTTTCCAAACTCACCCTTTTTCTTTCCATCCTTACAGGTGAGCCCTAGTTCGCGACTTTGAGCTGGGAGGGATTCATAGTGGCCATGAGGACTGAACTTGGTTTAGAACTTGCTTTATTATTTCACATTTTTAATTACTCATTTTACTTTTATTTTAGGGGTTTGTAATAAGGCCGCTTTAACTATTTTATTTGGGGTTTATTACTTTACTTATGCATGACGTATTTCATCAACAACGACTCACGTTTTCAAAATTAAACTTAAGTTTTCAAAACCAACCTTGCAATACAACCGGTTAAACTAGATAATAGTTCTAAAATGAAACGTGTAACAAACAGATAGAGAGTAGGCTAGTTATCAAATAAACCGGGAATTTTTATTAACCCCAAAGCACTACTTTACAAAACTCAGCAACAGACTTAGTAACTAGGCAACGCAACTTAGTTTAGGTGATATAGCACACTGGATGTGGCCATAACGTCTAGGCCAGGTTTGGGGTGTTAAATTTAGTGGTATCAGAGCCAGGTTGCAACAACTCAACGGCGGATCGGGTCCAAAAAGGGATTTTCAAAATTTTGAGTCCAGAAGGGTATTTTTGAAAAATCAGATTTTTGAAAAATTTTGGTTTTAAAAAGATTTTTCTTCAAATTTGCCTTCTTTAAATCAAAATGTTTTGAGACATTGATTTTTAAAGATTTAAATCTTTCTGAGTGTTTCTAAAATCTGATAAATTGAGATGTGGAACGCTAAATCCCCAGCACCAAGTCCTTAAGTATTTCTGCCCTAAATAATATACTGTACTGAAACAATGCTGTAGATAGAACTAAGCCATTGATATGATACTGTAGATAATGTAGTATTAAAACTACAATACTTAGACTGTAGGGTAAACTAAACCCTAGGAAACTGAGACAGTAGCCAGATTACGATTACGTCAAAACAACTCTAAAACTTTATCTGTTCATAAAATATTCTATAATAAAGAACTGAAACATCAAACTAATGTCATAAAATTCATAAATCAGATAAGTCGATACGAGTACGAGAGCTGCTCGTGGGCAAGGCCGTGGTCGAGGCCGTGATCGAGGCCGAGGTAGTATTCAAGCTGGATCTTTATCTTCTGGACACATGCCAGCTGAGGAAGTGCGAGTTTCACCAGCGACAGAGACTGGATCTTATGATAGGGCTGCAGGGGACGACGCTCTGTCCCAAGCCATGCTGAGGGTGTTAGAAAGGGTCACTGGGGCAAGCATTGGATCTGTGACTAGAGGGTCTATTTCTGAACGACTCCAGGCTAACGGGGCTGAGGTTTTTAGGGGCATATCTGCAGTAGCCCCAAATGTGGCCGAGTATTAGTTGGAAGCCACAGAGCGAATAATGGATGATCTGGACTGTTTAGTGGAGCAGAAGTTAAAAGGAGCGGTGTCATTGCTGCGAGACGAGGCATATCAGTGGTGGATCACCATGAGAGAAGGTACTCCAGCTGAAGGGGTAACATGGGAATTGTTCAAGAAGTCCTTTAAAGCGAAATATGTAAGAGCTAGCTATGTGGATGCGCGTAGGAAGGAATTCATGAATCTAACCCAAGGCAATAAGACCGTTGCTGAATATGAGGCAGAGTTTCTGCGACTGAGCCGGTATGCTAGTGGTATTGTTTCCACTGATTATAAGCGCAGTGTTCGTTTCGAAGATGGCCTCAAACATGAGTTGAGGGTGCTGTTAGCTCCATAGAGGGAGCGCGGCTTTGCTGTACTGGTGGAGAAGGCTAAGATAGCTGAGGAAGTGAAGTGAGCTGAACAACAGAATAGTGATAGAGATCGCAACCATTTTAAAAGAGATTCTGGACCATTGGGTGCTGCAAACAGGAACTTTAAGAGAGCTAGAGTGGAGGAACCAGTTCGAGCTGTACCGGTAAATACTGTGAGACCACAGCCTTATAGGGATTATGGTAGGGTACATCTGGGTGAATGTAGGAAGCGTAGTGGAGCTTGTTTTCGATGTGGGTCTATGGAGCACTAAGTAAAAGATTGTCCACAGAGCCAGCTAAGAATCAAGCTATTGATCAGAGGGTTGCTCAGCCTGTGCGAGGAGGATTGCCACCGCCAAGGGGCCGTGGTCAAGGTAGAGGGGGCAACTGTAATGGACGTGGTCGTGGGGCACCTGGCAGGGATGCTGGTAATGCTGTGGCTCGTCAGCTAGCCTTGGTGTATGCTGCTCGTCGCCGAGAGGAGGGTGACACACCTGATGTTATAATTGGTACGTTCTTGATATCTAGTATGCCATATACTACTCTGATTGATGTGGGTTCTATACATTCATATGTTACTTGTGAGATCTCTGGGTCGTTGGGTGTGCACTCTGAAAAAAGTGTGAGTGGGGTAACTATAATTAGTCCTCTGGGTCACTCGGTTAGGGTAGATAAACTCTTTAGGGATGTGCCTTTAGAGACTCAAGGTAGAATCTTTTTGGGAGACTTGATGGAATTACCTTTTGGAGAATTCGACTTGATTTTGGGTATGGACTGGTTAACTAAGCACAAGGCGACATTGGATTACGCGGCCAAGAGGATGGTGTTGAGAACAACCGAGGGCGATTGTTATTGGAGAACGAAAGGATTAATTATCCAACGTGGTTTCGGCTTTAAGGGCTGAAAATTTGATGCGCAAGGGTTGCGAGGCATATTTGGCATTCGTTAGTCAAACTAAATCTGAAAGTGTGACAGTAGAGACTGTTAGAACTATTAATAAGTTTCAAGATGTTTTTCCTAAGGAGCTTCCTAGATTACCTCCTAACCGAGAAGTTGAGTTTGGGATCGATCTATTGCCTGGAGCAGCTCCAATGTCCATTGCGCTTTACAGAATGGCACCAAAAGAGCTAGTGGAACTAAAAGCTCAGATTCAAGAATTGTTAGATAGGGGCTTCATTAGACCGAGTGTGTCTCCGTGGGGAGCACCGGTGCTGTTTGTGAAGAAGAAGGATGGAACGATGGGTATGTGCATCGATTATCGCCGGTTGAACAAACTAACGATAGAGAATAAGTACCTTCTATCGAGAATAGATGATTTGTTTTACCAGCTTAGAGGAGCTTCAGTGTTTTCTAAGATCGACCTTCGATCTGGATACAATCAATTAAGGGTAAAGGAGGTAGATGTTCATAAGACGGCATTCAGAACTCGTTATGGTCACTACGAGTTTTTGGTTATGCCATTTGGATTGACAAATGCACCTGCAGCTTTTATGGATTTAACGAACCGAGTGTTCCAGCCGTACTTGGATCAATTCGTGGTGGTCTTTATTGACGATATATTGATATATTCAGAAACAGAGAAGAAGCATGATGAGCATCTTCGAATTGTTCTGCAAGTATTGAGAGAAAAGTAACTGTATGCGAAATTTAGTAAGTGCAAATTCTGGCTGCGAGAAGTGACTTTTCTGGGTCATGTTGTTTCAATTGAGGGGATTAGAGTGGATCCTCGAAGGATTGAGGCAGTTTTGGACTGGAAACTACAAAGGTCGGTATCGAAAATTCGTAGTTTTCTGGGTTTGGCAGGTTATTACAGAAGATTTGTTGAGGGGTTTTCTTTAATCGCGGCACCATTGACGAAACTGTTAAGGAAGGGAGTAGCATTTGTATGGACTGAGAAGTAGGAAGAAGCTTTTGACAAGCTGAAAAGAGTGTTAACTGAGGCGCCAGTGTTAATTCAGCCAGAATCTGGGAAGGACTTCACTGTATATAGTGATGCTTCGCACGTGGGGTTAGGTTGTGTATTGATACAAGAGGGTAAAGTGGTTGCTTATACTTCGCGACAGCTCAAGCCTCACGAAGCAAATTACCCTACGCATGATTTGGAGTTGGCAGCGGTGGTCTTCGCATAAAAAATCTGGAGACACTATCTGTATGGGGAAAAGTGTATTATATACACCGACTATAAAAGTCTCAAATATCTGTTGATTCAAAAGGAGTTGAATCTTAGGCAATGAAGATGGATAGAGTTGCTGAAAGATTATGACTGTTCGATTGAGTACCACCTAGGCAAGGCTAACGTAGTGGCTGATGCACTGAGCCGAAGTATTGTTGCTGAGTTAAGGGCTATGTTTGCTCGCTTAAGTTTGTATGATGATGGGAGCTTGTTAGCAGAGTTGCAAGTAAGACCGACTTGGACCGAGGAAATTAAAGAGTTGCATTGAAGGATGATTCTTTGATTGCTTGATTTTAGCAAGTTAAGAATGATGAGAGTGAGGATTTTGGGCTGAATTCTGATGGGGTTCTTTGTTTCCGTGGAAGAGTTTGTATTACTAAGGATTCTAATTTGAGGCTGTTGATCTTGAGTGAGGCTCATAGTGGACCTTGTGCTATGCACCCTGGAGGAAATAAGTTGTATAGAGATTTGCGAGAGGCGTACTGGTGGCCTGGACTTAAGCGAGAGGTGACAAAATTAGTTGGGAAGTGTCTGACGTGTCAGCAAGTTAAAGCTGAGCACCAGTTGCCTTTTGGACTATTGCAACTAGTGAAGATTCTACAATGGAAATGGGAAAGAGTAACGATGGATTTTGTGAGTGGGTTGCCGTTGACACCCTTGAAGAAAGACTCTGTTTGGGTAATCATGGATAGATTGATGAAGTCTGCTCATTTTATACCGGTTAGAACCGATTACTCGCTTCAGAAGTTGGCCAAGTTGTACGTGGCTGAGATAGTGCGTCTGCATGGGGTGCCCGTTTCTATAATTTCTGATCGAGATCCTAGATTTACATCTCAATTCTGGCAGAAGCTGCATGAGGCGTTGGGTACGCGATTGGACTTCAGTACCGCATTTCACCCTCAGACAGATGGTCAGTCTGAAAGGGTCACTCAAGTGTTAGAAGATATGCTGAGAGGATGTGTTATCGACTTTCTTGGTAGTTGAGAAGACTATTTGCCATTAGCAGAATTCTCATACAACAACAGTTATCAAGCAAGTATACAGATGGCTCCATATGAGGCACTTTATGGGCGAAGATGTCGTACGCCTTCATGTTGGACAGAGTTAGGAGAGCGCTAAGTTCTTGGATCAGAATTGGTAGCAGATATGGAAAGCAAGGTTAAGCTGATTCGGGACCGGTTAAAAGAGGCGCCTGATAGGTAAAAGTCAGATGCTAACCTTAAGCGTAAGGAAGTTGAGTTCACTGTTAGGGACATGGTGTTTCTAAAGGTTTCGCCATGGAAGAAGATCTTGAGATTTGGCAGAAATGGTAAGTTAAGTCAGCGATTTATTGGGCCTTATCAGATTCTCAAGCGAATTGGATTGGTAGCGTATCAGTTGGAGTTGCCGCCAGAGTTGGACCGTATTCACGACGTGTTTCAAGTGTCTATGCTAAGACGGTACCGATCGGATCCTTCACATATTGTACCAGTAGAAGAGATTACAGTTAATACCGATTTGGCCTTCGAGGAGGAACCGGTACAAATCTTAGATCGTGAAGTGAAAGTATTAAGGAAGAAGACCGTTCCATTGGTAAAGGTGCTATGGCACAACCATGGGAGAGAAGAGGCTACGTGGGAGCCAAAAGAGACCATGCGTCAATAATACCCTCAGTTATTTGGACTAGGTAAATTTCGAGGCCAAAATTTCTTTAAGGGGGTAGAGTTGTAACGCCCTGAATTTCGGGCTTTCTCGGGTTTAGTGTGATTTTGGTGAAGTTGTAAAATTGTGTGTTCTGATTGTTGATTTTGTGTTTGAGCATGTTAGTGGGCCTTTAGAAGGGCCAAACTCCGGTTGAAATCTGATAAAAATAGCAAAGTATGTTTTTAGTGAAAGGAGGAACATGGTCAAGAGGGATTTTAAGAAAAACTAAGTAGAAATTGTCATGAGAAGAGCTTTGGCAAAGTGGCAAGGGGCGCCACTTAGCTCCTAAAAAAGTGGCGCCTAGGAGGTGTATGAGGGCCATGGTTTGAGTCGCAAGGTAAGCTTCAAAGGTTTTTATTTTTATGTGCATGTGTGGTCAAGTGTTGGTACTTAAGTAAAACTCCGTCATGAAGAGTTCAAACCGCGCAGGAGAGTGAATTGAGGAAAGAATTTAGGACATTTGAATTTGAGAGAGTAATGGCCGACCATAGGACTCTGTTTAGTGCAAATTCGGCACCCCAAAATAAGGTATGGCATTTTTGGCAATTCAAGGTTAGATGTGCCGAATTCTCTAGGTTAGTAAGTTCTTGTGTTTGCCAATTGTGTATAGAGCTTTAGGGTTGTCATCTTATTCCTCTTTTGCTATTTTCCCTCTTCTTTTCTGACCTAGTAGCCGTAATTTATACTCAAGAAACCTCTATTGCCGAATGATCGAAACCACTTTGTTTTCTTTCTTCTTTTCTCATACTTCTTCTTTTCTTTCTTTTGCACCTTGAATTAGCTCTACCCTTCCATTCTCTCTTCAAGCCGACTCTATTCCATTGCAAATCCACCTAAGCCAAATCCATCTTTTTCTTTCTCTTTTCTTCAACCTTTGTCGACAAAGCTTTTGACTGAAACCATCCCCTTGGCCGTTTGCGTTTTGACCAAAATCAACCACTCTTTTTCTCTTAAATCTATCAAAAGCCGAACCCATAGCCTTTCATCTATTCTTTTTGCCAAATCACTCCACCTATCCTATTGCTAAAACGACAAGGACACTTTGCTATAGATTTAAAAGTCGAGCATCCTAGATCCTTTTTTCTCTGCTGTCGTTTGGGGGTAGATCTACCATAGATCAAGTTTAGAGAGAGCGTAGAAGCGATACTCATCAAGTAAAGTCATCGGTAAGTGATCAAAACCTTGGGTACATTCGTTTATTAACATCTAAGGAGAAGCTGAAACCCCTAAGTCCTTAGGGGCTTTGTCGACTTGGTCTATGGATAACATAGTGTTGTATCTTGGTTCTTTTACATGTTAGTTAGTGAAAGAGGAGAACCATTGAGGAACTGAAGGCATCGATTCAACCGGATCTAGATTTGGGGCATCTGAGTCATCAAGGTGAGAACTTTGTGGCCATTAAGGGTGTGGCCGAATATGGTAAGGGATCTTAGCATCGGTTTTTTTAGTTTCTTTGGCTAATCATTTGAATGATGGTTTGTAGGATAAATCACGTAAAAGATTTCGTTGGTGAAATTGCAAAAAGGTATGTGTATCGAACATCCCTCTATGGTTCAAATCGACAAAAGCTGAAAAGCCGAATTGCTGAAGATCTAGAATTTCGAGGGCTTGTGAGCGTGCGAACACTCTCGAGCCGATAGGAGTATGATGGAGTTGGAATCGCTACTGGTTGGTGCGTCGAGTGCGTAATTTCGAGCACTTGGGTATATTAGGCCTCGGTGAGCCAAATGAGGGCCCAATGGGCTTTTAGGTCCATTTGGGTAAGAATAAGTTTTATGAGTATTCCGAAGATTGCAAAGTTAAAACTACTGAAATCGGTAACTGAAAATCTAAATTTGGCATAAATGGGCTTGAGGGATCAATAGGCTATGTGAGGCCCATTAGAGGTTTTAGGGCCCAGTAGTTGAAATTGTTAAACACTGATAAATTGACTGCTAAGAAAGAAATTAAGACTGTTAGTGAATGTAACATGCTTAAGACTGATAATAATAGTGTAAATGACTGAAATACTCCTTAGGGTGAGAAATTATTGTTTTACTCTTAGGTGTGAAATGACTATAATACCCCTAGGGCTAAAATTGACTATACTGCTTAATCCGATTGATACTGTTACTGTATGCCATGTCATATGTATATCTGTTGCATGGGTTGGGTTGATATTGGAGGAAGTGTGAGTGGCTCTGCCACGTTTTTTGAAAAGGGGCTATGCCTCGTACTATTTTCTAAAAGGGGCTTTGCCTCGTTATTCTGTTTATCTGAGTAGCGATGCTGCGACTGTGGTGTGTGGGCTGGGTGGGTTGAGTTATTCCCTACATAGTGTGTTGGCTGGTACGGGTGGTATGTAGCGGTTGGGTGGGTCGAGTAGTCTCTCCACATGATATGGGCTTGCATTCATGCTATTATTCTGTACTGTTCTGTTCTGGGCCTATGGGCCATATTGCTATCTGAATAGGGCTTCGGCCCAGTTTACTGTTATCTGAATAGGGCTTCGGCCCAGTTTCTGACTGAACTGGATACAGCTTTAGCCTAGTTTCTGACTGAACTGGATAGGGCTTAGGCTAGTGGGCTCGAGCCAATTTGGGCTTTGGATGGGCTTCTGCACACACTGAGTTTTCCAAACTCACCCTTTTTCTTTCCATCATTACAGGTGAGCCCTATTTCGCGACTTGGAGCTGGGAGGGATTCAGAGTGGCCATGAGGACTGAACTTGGTTTAAAACTTGCTTTATTATTTCACATTTTTAGTTACTTGTTTTACTTTTATTTTAGGGGTTTGTAATAAGGCCGCTTTAACTATTTTATTTGGGGTTTATTACTTTACTTATGCATGACGTATTTCATTAACAACGACTCATGTTTTCAAAATTAAACTTAAGTTTTCAAAACCAACCTTGCAATACAACTGGTTAAACTAGATAATAGTTCTAAAATGAAGCGTGTAACAAACGGATAGAGAGTAGGCTAGTTATCAAATAAACCGGGAATTTCTATTAACCCCAAAGCACTGCTTTACAAAACTCACCCACAGACTTAGTAATTAGGCAACACGACTTAGTTTAGGTGATGTGGCACACCGGATGTGGCCATAACGTCTAGGCCGGGTTTGGGGTGTTACATTGGGCTTCTAGGCCCAATTTTCGACAGTAGATCCAATTTTCAAGTTCAATTACCCATTGGGTCAATTGTTTGACTTGAAAATAAACTTCCAAAAATATCATATTAATTTTAATTTATTTGATTAATTTAATTTCACTTCATCAAAATTAATTTTTCCAAAAATCGGTTAGATTTTCCAAATTAATTTTTGAAGAAAATTCTTTAGATAAATTCTCTAGTTAAACAATTCTCACGGCCACCTAATTTGATTCTAGTTTGAATAAACCGACTCAATTAAATTATTCCTAAAGTCAGAGAATTTTGTTTTGATTCAAATGCAGTCCGATCGAGCTTTTGTTGAGCTAGCGGAGGGCTCAATCGGACATATACAATTAGGCTCTAGTGATTGCAATTATGTCTAGAAGCATCGTTTCGATAATTTGCAATTACTTAATCATGGAGTCAGTCCACAAGAAGTACCATGATTGAAAACTCCTTATTGTATACTTTTTACAAAAACAATTCATCCAACTACTTTATCCAATAACCTCGTCATGTGTTTGTTACCCTCATATGATATCCTTGATTCCTTTGAGTTAAATCTGTTCAATCAATACAATCTTATTTTATCCCATTGTCACCATTATGTCTTCTTAATGATTAATATGATCACTGTCAAAAAATGACAGTGATAAATAGCTCATTTGAGAACTAGCAACCCGTGGCCACGTTCCATATTTATCAATCCACACAATGCTAATGAGAGGATATAATTAACTATTTAATTTAGCTATGAATTCCATTGTTGTCAGTAAAGTCATGCCAGACACAAGTCATGTACCCAACATGGTGGCTATAGGCTCGATCATCTTTAAAGCATAAG
Source organism: Gossypium stocksii (assembly GCA_020496765.1). Lineage (NCBI taxonomy): Eukaryota > Viridiplantae > Streptophyta > Magnoliopsida > Malvales > Malvaceae > Gossypium > Gossypium stocksii. Next base: position 28,111,963 of record CM035624.1, read on the forward strand.
CCTCCACTTATACCAAAACACATGAATTGCATTTGCATGGCCAGTGACTAACTCAAGATTTAGGTAAATCACATCATGAATGTCACAAATGAATTAATTCACAAACGAATTCAGAATTAATTCATCTTGGGTTTAGTCCAATGTATCATTCTACCAATGAATACATCTATGTCTCTACTCATGAAGTCAACTGCTTCAATAACCAAGACTATCTATCTCCCCAATTGGAATTGTAGACGACATAATAATCCTTCTCACTATTTGAATCAAATGCTCACTTTGATTCTTTTATGGGATTATAGACTCATTTAGATTATCTATTGAAGTATGTTGTCTTTCTCGCAATGTATACATTCTTTACAATGCCACTTATATTCACTTTGAACTTTAGACAATCAGTGAGCTAATATTTGCTTGCCACAATTTCTCTATGCATGCAAAAATATAAAGACAGAAAATACAAAAGACATAATAGTAAAATGTGCAATTAAATTTATTTATTTATTCATCATTCAAATAAATAGAAAACAGTTACATGTTTACTACAATATGAGCACATTTACCAATAAAACTAATATTGATAAAAATAAAACGAGAAAAGCATCCACATGTACATTGACTGAGCTGACTGGTGAATCTGGTAGCAAGACCTCGAATTTTTGGCTCAGCTCTAACTTTATGTACATTATTGTATATTTCATTGAATAATTAGTTGAGATTGTAATTGATTTAGGTCGAATTAGTTTATGGGGATGTTGCACAATCATCTATGTCTAGGGATTGCACTCGTACAATTTAAAAATAAAACAATTTAATGAAACAATAAATTGAATCAGATACATGCTTCAGCCATTAAAGAAAATAAAAGTTTCATCATGTAATCCCAACCCGACAAGATTTAGCTCATGGGTTGGCACATAAAGTTCAAAACCAGAATAACATCCAAAACCATTTTCATCATTCAATTCACAGAAGAATAAAGTAAGAAATACGAAAAACTTCAAGAAGACAGCTTTCATGTGTCTAGTTCACACTCCAGCAGCACAGTGTCCTGCGATGGCTGAAAGGGACTACTTTCGTCTTCCTCTTTTCATCTCTATTCATCGCTACCCTCTATTTTTGCCTAAGGATCTCTTCCTTTTTTTTCTTTGTGTCTTTGGGTTTCCTCCTTTGGCTTTTTATAGGATTTTTCCCTAGGGTAAATCAAACAACCCCAGTTTATCTTCTCCTTTTTAAAATTCTTTTTTCAACAACTCAAGATTTTCTTCTTTTTAAATTCTTTTTTCTAGGATAAAAACCAGTAGCCTAGAATTATCTTCTCCTCTTTTTTAAGCAGATTTTTCTAGTAAAAGTATAGTTGGGCTGAAACTGGTATGCATTGAGTGTTGACTCGGTCTTCCTAGAATTTGCATGCATTTGTACTGACAAAATGTCCAACCTTTTACCCTGACAAACCTTCACTTCTTCATTTCTTGTTCCTCAACCTACACCTGCCAAAGCACCAAACACAGTCCTACCACAAGCAATTAAAAGTACTTAATATTTAAACACAATCCAAGTTCCTCATGCAATGATAAAAATACTAGTGAAATGTCATAAAATGCTACTAAATGTACTTAAGTACAAGCAATTGGCTAGGTCTAAAGGCAGAAAATATAATTCTTTTTAAGAGTTATCACTATGATCGATAATTAATAAAGGAACAATATCATAATTCATCCAATTCACATTCAAATATAAAACTAAACATAATTTGCATTTTATTCAATTTAATCCCTATACCCGGGATATGCAAGCTTTCGATATTTAGCATCAGATTAAAATATGACTTCACATTTTTATTAGGAACCCTATACCTTCTATTCCTAGCATAATATCATAATACGTTTTCAATTTATTCAATTTGGTCCCTAATGTTAAAAATTTAACAATCAAGCTTATTACGCTTTACAGTTTAGTCCTTATCATAATCTAAGCTTCATTTCTATTAGTTTAAAGTCTAATTCATCATTTTTTCAATAAAATTAACATTTAAAAAACTCAATAAGTAAACAAGTTGATACATGGGCTACCTAAATCAAGCTCCTACGATCATAAATCTATAAAAATTACATGCAAAAGAGCTTGGTTACCTTAAACCTTGCTTGGCCAGTTGTTCAAGTTCCAAAAATGGAGTTTTCTTTGTTTTTTTCTATAGGAGAATGTAAAAGATTATAGCTTATCACCTTTCTCCACTTACTTTTTTTTATATACTAGGATTAAGTTATAGTTAGTCTAGTTTAATTAGTTTAAACATAGTTTAATTTACATTTATTATCTATTACTTAAACTTCATCATCATCTATTATCCACTATTTAATATTGGTTTATTTACTATTTTGGTCCCTTGGATAATTGCCATCTAGGTCCCCAAGTCTTTCCCTAATTAAAACACAATAGAGATTAGACTTTTACAATTTAGACCATAGGCTTTAATTAACTAAATTTTAGGCTAAATTACTTGATCAAACTTTATTATATTTAATATTAACTCTGTAAATACTCCTATTTTATATTTATAGAGTCAATTTATGTAAACGGAGTTCTAAAACTGCATTTTTCAACACTATTGAAAATCGAGTTATTACAAAAGAAGATTCTACAAAGTATCACTAATTCACACAAAATAAGAAAAGACTAATGTCCCTATATGTAACACCCTACGCCCCTGTCCGTCACCGGGTTAGGGTTTAAGGTATTACAAAATCAAAATACAAACTAACGAGGTTCATAGTTACAAGCTAGACGTGAATTCATTGAGTTCTACAAGCATGCTAGCAAAACTATACCTTAAGGCTACTAATAAATGGGCTAAACCGAACATTCAAAGACCGATCATCATATTAGAAATTCATCACATATTGGTTACTAACTGAACAACATGCCACAACATTAAACCATACGAGGATCATTCACATAAATAATCAACTCGAAGACTAAGCAAGCCATTTTCGCATGGCTAGAATAATTACAATTCAAAATGAAGTTTGGTTTAATCGAAGGAAAATAGCCTATACATGCCATTGACCCAAAATAACCGTCAAATGTACCAAAATAACAGCGATAGTGTAGGTGATTAAGGCTTCAATCCCCGAGTCCGTAGCTTCCAAAAAGAGATCTATAAAACAGAGGAAACAAGGGAAACGGAGTAAGCATTACAATGCTTAGTAAGTTTTAAGCAATGACATCAAATAAATCATCAAATTAAAGCATAGTTGTTCGTATTTTTGTTTCCCTCTTCTCTTGGGTAAGTCACCCTTTTTCCACACATATACATTCACGTCATATACGAAAGTGGATAGCTTTCATTCATAGTAAGTTCACGTAAACATATACATGTCACAAAAATTCACATAACATTTCACATAGGCCAATTGTACTTTGATCATATTAATAATCTCATTTCATGAACACATAAGAAATCACATAATGACCTTAGTATTCGGTCCAAAATCCAGCTTGCATATAAGCCAAGGGTACATACCTGTATAACTTAACACTTTCAGCGCAATTCATTAGCGATCGTTACCTTGAAGACCATTAGTCTTAGGCTTTACTCTCATCATCATCGAGATCTTTAGCTCGGGTAAACTCTATACATGGCCATCGGGTCTCTACCCCGGATATAATCTCCGCATATAGCCTTCGGGTCTTAACCCGGACATCATCTCTGCATATAGCCTTCGGGTCTTAACCCGGACATAATCTCCACATATAGTCAGCGGGACTTAATCCCGGATTCACATCACATATTCTCATACACATATATATATTCGCATGTTGCCAAGTTTCACATAGCAAGATTGCACTTGTTATTCAATCAATTCATTTGCATACAAACATATAACATGCTTCTCGACTTTATATCATAAATATATATATAATTCAAATCTTATACATGTATACTCTTCTTTTCTAGACTTTCGGCCCAATGATCAAGCATACATAAGCAATGCATTTCAAATCTCAATTTCGGTCCTTTTCTCTATGAGCCATTCGGCTATATAGCAAACATGAATAAGGTTTCCTTCTTAATGGGACATTGTTCAAATATCAGCATGTATGTCATGGCATTTTAACTTAAATACCGAATTCGATTACTCAAAACTTACTTGAACTTTCACGAGAAATTTTGAGTTGGCTATTCGACCACTTTAGCCTTCCCTTTATCCGAACTCGTCCCTCTATGCTCTTGAGCTAAATAAAACATTTAATTCTATTAATCCTTATTCAAGCACCTTAAAGAATCATTTTCACTCATAGAAAATTCATACATACATATTCTTCTCATTGCAAACACTCATGCACATTGGAGCATTTCACATACATATCATAATTCACAGCAAGCTGATTTTCTGAGCAGCATTCAATAATTTACTCATAACTGGAGCTACGAAACTCCAAATGAAGTGCCGTTAATTTTTTATGAAAATAGACTCATTTATCTTCCACCCATAAAATTTTCATAATTTTTGGTTTGGCAAATCAATACCAGAATTTTCTCAAAGTTTCCCTATTTCACTGTTTGAGTAAACTGACCACTCCATACTACGAACTGAATTTCTCCTTGTACAGAATTCCAACTATGGCCTCACCTATTCCATTCGAAACTAGACTCATTAAGGAGTCTAAGCATATAAATTTTGTCTCATAACAATTTTTATACAATTTATAGTGATTTTCCAAAAACAAAGCAGGGGACTTCGAAGTCAATCTGACACTGTCTCACTCTACTCTAAAAATCTATTTGTAGGAAATTCCTTTGCTGGCAAGGTTTCTTTCATAAGAAACTAGACTCATTAAGCTTCAATTACACAGTTTATTCAGCCTCTAGTTCAATTTACACAATTTATGGTGATTTTTCCAAAACACGTTACTGCTGCTGTACCAAGCAGATTTTTATACAAAATTCACTCTTTAATGTTCTTAAGCACATACTCGAAATATAGCATTTTCTAAGGCATCATTTAGAGAAGTCATTGCTCTTAACACAATGTACATATTTCATATTCATTACATCCACAATCAAATCAATATTACCAAGTTAGCCGAATACATGCATATACACATAAGGCATTTAGCCACTTCATTCACCTTTGTTCATTTAACAATTTTACCACTAAATGCTTGAGTCCAAAATTGGCAATCATTGGCACAAGGATACACTAGCCGAATGTTACTCAACATGAATCACAATCTCAACCATCCAAATCAATCAAGATAATACCTACTAAGTTCATGTATAATTTTTCCTTAGCCTATTACTTAGTGAACTTATGAGCAATGCTCAATTAGCTCATGTTGCAAAATATGTATCATAATTTCCAAAATCAATTTATCAAATTCAAGATCAAAATACAATCAAAAGCACAACAACTCAATCATTCAAAGAACCGAAGGTCCCTTAGGCTTTAATCCTCTCTAAAATTCTAATCTTACTAATTTGAACTCACAAATCCAACTCTTATGAATTTTAACATCATAGAGTCTATTAACAAGCTTTAACAAGCTCTTAAATGCAAAACAAAACTCCCTAACCACAACTTGACAAGGCCGAATGCCTTCATCCTTCAAAGCTCAAGAAAATTTTCACATTAGACAAAGGAGAGGACCCTTTAGGCAAGCTCAAACAACACCCATATTCCATTATTTAACACAAGCATTAAAGAAAGCACAATTTACCCCCACCCTTGCTCATATGGCCGAACATTACATCTTGTTTATCACACAAGGGTTTTATGCTTATGAAGCTCAATCTCCCTTAGTAATCATCTTCAAAACAAGGAAAATCTAACAAATCATCACCCAAGAAGACATGCATCATGACCGAATGTTTCTAGCACTTAGAGCTCAAGAAATTCAAACATGGACAAGTAGAGAGCTTCAAAACCAACTAGATTTCGTGAAATGCAAAGAAAATCATCTAGAAATTGTACCTTAATCAAGATTTCTCCCAACCAAATTGCTTGAACCCTATTTCTCTTCTCCCTTAGTCACATACGGCAATGAAGGAAAAAGATGAACAAAAAATGTTGTTTTTACCCTCTTTTTCTTATTTTATTAACTATATTATTTCTATTTTATGACAACTTATTTTATTTAATATAAACAAATTTATTTTCATCATTATTGTTATTAATTAGCTACAAACAAAACATAAAATGACAAACTATGTCATCATTACTATCCACTATCATAAAAGTGGGTAATTTGACATGCAAGTCCTTGATTTTGCATGCATGCATTTATTAGCCATCACACATCTAGCTAGTTTACTTTCAAAGTTTACAACTAAGCCCTTTTAAGTGAAATTCAAATTTATAACTCTAAATTGACACGCCAAACATGTCACACATGAATTATCACATATAATAGACATCAATATGAACGTTAAATATATTTTATGCCTCGGTTTTGTGGTCCCGAAACCACATCCCGACTAGGGTCGTTTTAAGGCTGTCACACTATAAATGCAAAAGTAGCAAATCACTTAATGAAAATTTTCAACTAGATATGGGTAAATTCTAGACATGTTTAGGCTATTTAACAAAGGCTTATAAATACCAAAGCCATCGAATTGATAAAGTTGATACGAGCAAGTTCATATGACCGACCACAAATAGACAACAACGAAGTTCATAAGTTACTCGAATCAACTGAAAATGCTCAAATTATACTGATTCCAAAAATTGAATTGTTCAATAACATAACGAGGAATAAGAATTTTTTTAATTGCATAAAAATAAATTTAGCCCTCAACGTTTACATTTTCTTTCAATTTGGCCCATATTCCCTTTTGTAGCTAAATTTAGTCTTCAACCTTCTAAAAAGAGACAAATCGCTTTTATTTAACAGAAATGCTAACTAAAACATTAATTTTGTAAATTGTTGGTGTGACAACCTACATGGTAGCCCATGTGCACTTCATGCAAACATAACATTATTTGTTTTATATGACATGTCCACAAATATTTGAAAGATTATAAAAATAAAAAAATCAAATTTCATAAAAAATATTATAACTTAAAAAAAATAGTATAAAGTACACATGGATGGTCATGTAGTCTACCACATTTAAAATTTTAATATTTTTGTTAGTATTTCGTTAAAAAAAGTTATTTATACTTTTTTTAAAAAGTTGATGTAATAGCGCGAACTAGGGTCTAAACGGAAAAGTGGTTTTGAAACCATGAATCCGAGGTTTAAAATTTTATTTTGATTTAGTTTTGATGTTTATTGGGTGTTTGGATAAATATGTGAGATTTTGGTGTGTGAATTTTATTGGTTGCATGTCCAATTTGGTATGTTGGACTTAATTGCAATAGGTGAAAATATGGGTTTTATTTCATAAAGTACTTGATTGAATGGTTTGAAATTAGAGGTCCTTATATGGTAATTAAACCATTTTAACTTTGGACAAAAATGCCCAAGGAAGGGTGGAATACTAAAGGTTTTTAATGAAGGGCATTTTGGTCATTTGGTTAATAAAAGAATAAAAAGGGAAAAATAAGGCCAAAATGTGTCCATAACCTCTTCTTCTTGGTTGAACATGGTGGGATACCATTGCTAGGGCTTTTTTAACTTCTCAAGCTCATAGTAAGTGCAATCGAGCCCCGTTTTTAATTTTTTTCGTATTTTTAGAATCCTCGTAACTTGCTCTATCTATTTCTACCATTATTTTAAGCTAGGGTTGATGTTTAAAATTTTACCCATGTATGACATGTAAGTATTTTGATGTCTAATGGCGGAATATGAAGGTTTAGGGTGTGGTAAACTATGATTACTAGGTGATTTTTCATGGAAGTCCCTAAAAATGACTAAATTCCAAGGTTAATAAATTGAAGCGTAAAAGTATGAAATTGTGAGAAATGTGGGCTATATTGAGTGCCATGGACATTTGGCTAGGCTTGGGTAATGAAGTGAATTCATAAATTTCAATTTACGAGCATAATGACTTTGTTGTAAAAATTTACAAAGTTAGGGGTAAAATGGTAAAGGTTTCCATAGAATGATTTTGTATCCAATTGAATAATGTGTGTATTAACGAGTTAAATGTGTCATTATAGATCGAGAAGATCAAGGAATCAACCATGACCATGGCAAGGGCAAGGTCTCGGATTAAGTTGCAAATTACCGCTTTTTGTTGTCAAGGTAAGTTTAGATATTATGAATTTTTGCTATTGGAAATATTCTATGATGATTGGATGTGTTGGAAATGAGAGTTCCTGTATGAACATTCGTAATAACGGGTGATACGGATAAAATATGGTTTGGTTGCATGTGTGATAAAGTGATCTTCACTATGTAGACCCGAAGGCTATGGAGCTCAATGGCTAAGCCACATGTGTGATAAAGTGACCTTTACCATGTGCAATGATAATTATGGGACTTAATGACTATGCCTAATGGGTGATAAAGTGACCTTCACCAAGTATACATGAGAGTAATGTCATATGCAGCAAAGTCACATGGGTGATAAAGTGACCTTCACCATATGCATACGAGGGCTACGAGAATAAATGGCTAGGTCACATGGATGATAAAGTGATCTTCACCATGTGTACTCGAGAGCCGAGCTTATGTGATTGGTGGAATTATGAGTGGAAAATCTACCGATTGCCAAATCCTAATCCGTAGAGTTCAACGGGAATACTCACTAAAGAGATTTGGTGTGGTAGTTTGATATTTGTGTGCAGATGTATTCTTTGGGCAAGTGAAATTGTGGAAATATGCATGTGGTTGTAAGAGTGCATGTGGACTTAGTTAGGTGCAAATAATGTGTATGAATTGTATGGGAAAGTTGGTAAGTTTTGGTGGTAAGTTAACATGTAAGAGATACCTTAGGTGTGGTAAAATTGTTATCTTAATGTTAATTATTTAAATATAGAATTACTAAGCTTTTAAAGCTTACTCCTTTCTCTTTTCCCTTGTTTTATAGATTCAGTCAAGCCAGCTTGAGATCGGATCGAGTCGGAGGATTACCCACACTATCGACATTATCTTTTGGTATAGTGAAATAAAATCTTAGACTATGGCATGTATAGGGACTTAGTGAGGTTGTTGGTGTTAAGTTGATTTCGTTATGTTATAGTAATTGTCGTGGTATAAGTTATTTTGAAATTAAAGGCTAAGTGATTAGCCATTGATGAATAACATTTTGTTTATCTATTATTATGAGAAATTCATGAAATACTTGGCATGTTTGTGTGTGGTTAAATTTGAAATGGATGAGTAAGTGAAGTTTTTAGTTGAATAAAGATGTGTTTATTATGTGGTGTTACAAGCAGTAGTGATAGCATGTTGTTTGGGGCAAAATATGACTTGGAAAATAGCCTAACTTTGTACCACACGGCCAGTCCCCATGGTTATGTGTGTAGGGCGTGTGAACCTTGCATGGGATTTTTGGAGTTTTGGGACGTCACAAGGCCTGGTCACAAGGTCATGTCCCATAGTCGTGTGACCAAAATTGTAACACACGTATACCCGAAACCGTCGCCGAAATCAAGTACAGAGCATTACCGAACTTAAACAGACCTTAACAGAACTTAATCAGAAATGGATACAGAATTTCGTGCAAATCAGCTCAGAATCATTCTTATTGAGGGTTTTCAGACACAATACAAACATCTCGGATGATTAGGATTCGAATCCTTTCAAATCGGTTACTCAGAAAATTTTTCACAAGAAAACAACGTCACACTCCCGTGTGACCCTTAGCACGGCCGTGTTGTGAGACCGTGTGGCCTTCACACGCCCATGTCAAGCACCCGTGGATGAAACTGTCCAAAATGACACGGCCACTTCACACGCCCGTTTGAAGGTTGTGTGCTCCCATACGGTTGAGACATACAGCCGTGTCTCCTACCCGTGTGGTACCTAAATTTTAAATCAAGGTACAGGGAAGGCACGGTCTAGTGGCACGCCCGTAAGATCAGACCGTGTATCGCCCACGGCCTAGGCACGCCCGTGCTGCATACCCGTGGAGCATTCTGCCAAATCCCACACGGCCATGGCACACACCCGTGTACCATGCCATGCAGGCCGTGTTAGGCTATCTACCAAGCCTTTGATTTCCTAAGACACAAATAAGCACATCCACAACCAATCCAAATAATACTTTACTTAAACAAACATTTACTTCTATATACCACATTAAAAGCGTAATGCTTATAAGATTACAAATTGACTATACATATCCATAACCTCCTATACATGCCATAAACTTACGCTAGATACATAACGTACTAATAAGGCTTGACAGTGTGAAGCTTACTCCGAAGACTCGGCTCCCAATCCAACCGTTCTCATACACTGAAAGGGGAAAAAGAATAGAATAGAGTAAGCTATAATAGCTTAGTAAGTCGTATGCAAATTAGAGCAATAAACATTACAAATTATCGATTACTTCATAACAAGTATTAATACATATCATTCCATACTCAACTTACTCTTTTGGGCACATTTCACATACCAATCATATGTGTGCTTAACCGTACTAATCTCAATGTACAGAACTATTTCATGTCACCTGCAGAAACACTTCATCATAGTATAGATAAACTAATCCCATTGAGCAGATTCGGAATATGACCAGATATTCAGAGGTTAGCACCGAAGTGCCTCACAGACATGGCAGAGCCATGAGGTAGCCGAAGCTACTAACAGAGGGGTAGCCAAAGCTACATCACAGAATGGTAGCCGAAGCTACTAACAGAGGGGTAGCTGAAGCTATATCACAGAATCAAAACAGAAGTTACCTCGGGCCTGCTCACATAAGCTGATAGGTGTCTGCAACACATGCTAGACCACCCAGCACCTGGGAACTTTATCAGACAGAATCAAAACCCTCTAGTGACATGTCACTTATATCAATGTCTATTCTACTTGTTCAATAGGGATTTTACAGATAATTCATCATTATCACAATTTCAGAGATATAACAACTGATTAGCCGAATAATTTCAGAAGCACATCAAACAACCAATCGTAATTTACTGTACTTACTTTAATTCCACATTTACAGATATATATATATTTACACCAAATTTCCAATCATACCATAATCCACATATCAATAGTTCTACAAATACATCTAATTATCAACCGAAAGTTCACCAAACATACCTTATTCTTCGAAATACGGAAGTATACCGGATTTCCAGTTATTCCATAATTTACATATCAATATAAACAATCAATCATGAATAGACAATTATATTTTAGCAAATATGCTAGAATTTACATACAACTTACCTGATAATCGACCGATTTAATTCATGAGATTTCTCTATTTCCCGTACTCGGGCTTTATCATATCTTTCTTGGTCTAAATTAACACATAGAATACAATTATCAATCGTTTATTCAATTCCGGACACAATTCATATTTTGGGTAATTTTCCAAATTTACCCCTCAACTTTCACTAATTTACAAATTAGTCCCTTGGCTCAAAAACTCATTTTCTTTATTCCATGGGCTTAATTAACCCATTTCCAAAATTAAAACACTAAATTTATCAATAATTAACACATTTAGGAACAATTTGTACCATTTACAAATTAGCCCCTTTTTATACACTTTCACCAATTTCATTACCAAAAGCATGCATATAACATCTTAAGCTTTCATTTTCTACCATTAACCAACAAAAAACACTTATATCACAAATGGGTATATTTTTAAACCCCAATATTTCTTGAAAATAATGGTAGAATCGTAAAATTCAAGCTTAGGAGAACTCAAAAATACGAAAATAATCAAAAACGGGGCAAGAATGCACTTACAAATGAGCATGGAAAGCAAAGGAACCCTAGCCATGGAGGAGAAGAAGAATCGGCAGCCATGGGTGCCTTTTCCATGGAGAAGATGATGTTATATCATCTTATTTTGTCGTTTTCTCATAAATGACAAAAATGCCCTTAATGACATAACTAGCAAATGTTTTTAAAAATGCCCTTTTATGTCCATGCCACTATTTGATGGTCTATTTGCCACATAAAGACCTCTAATTCAAACCCCCATTCCAAATAGGTACTTATACTCTATACCTCACATTTTGCAACTAATGCAATTTAGTCCCAAACATAAAATTGGGCACTTAATCAATAAAATTTTTCAAACAATACTTTCACATCAAATATCAATAAATCAAATCTTATAAAAAATTTACAAAAATTCAAAATTTCATTTCAGATTTGTGGTTACGAAACCACTATTCTGACTAGACCCTATTTCGAGCTGTTACAACTCTCCCCCTTCAGGGATTTTTATCCCCAAAAATCTTATCAGAAGCAAACAATTTCCATATTTAATTTGGACAGAAGTTCTATCTCATAATCATTCTCATAATACCACTGACTATTCTCATTCCAATTAGAATAAATTTCTAACTTATATCAGATGTTAACTTGTCATTTAAGTATAGAGTCAGAGCGTGATACAGCATACACAATCCTTATTATACCCAGTTTCATCAAAAGAACCTTGTTGTGGCATTTAATGCAACTAAACTCAGACTTTCTTTCAATAGAATCAGTCCATAACTACATTAAACTTTTCAGTATCCCAATCTGATCACTCTGTCTCATACATTAAGTCTCTTCTATGACGTTTAGTACTATTCAATCTAAGTCGAAAAGTACACTAAGTTCCCACCATATACTCGGAATTATCAGATCCATATAAGAGAGAAAAGATCACTGTACGATTCAAGCTTTGAACTTCCATCATATTCTTTTCATAAGAATCAGAAAGCTCCAAACACATAATCATAGCGAAAGTAGTCGTTTCAGGTCAGAGAAGAAAATACTTCAGAAATAGATCAGAATAACAATATTTCAAAATTCACATAAAAAGATTAATAATAAGAAAACCAGAATACAAAATTCCAAGAATATAATTCCTCACGGTAAAATAGTGCTTCAAAGAATACCAGAAGAAAACCATAATCAATAATCTTGAAGTCTTCTTTCAGAATCACAACGTAAATCCCCGATTTCTAGCAAGCACAACTAACAATGATACTCCGTGCAACCTCACAGTATCAGGAATGTAATGCTTGACTAATTATGGAGTACGAAATCAGATCATACTAGAATATTATGGACTGCTCTCATCAGTCTATCACTTCAATTCATGTCAAATCTTCTTTCTCGGAAATAAAGGCAACCTAAAACAAAATCCATAATTATTCTATTCCACTTTCATTCAAAAATTGTGATCAGTTGTAACAAATCAGATGACACTTGATATTTAGTCTAAATTTGTTGACAGATGAAACATTTCATACTAAGTTAGAAATATTTCCTTTCATGTTTCTCAGATGTACAGAAAATCTATTACTGTGAGCTTCATTCAAAATCATACAAATTAATTCTGAGCTTCTCAGAATATAAAACCTATCTCTGAACTGTAGTCGATCATAACATTTACTCGAATCTCAAAATCAGAATCAGAATCACACCAAGTTCGTTTTGCTAACAATAAGCATTTAAAACTCCTTGCATACAGTTCTAAGTACACAGAATTACCAAATATTTCTGAAATCTCTTTCATCAGAACACACTTTGAACTAAACAATGTTACATAATTGGAATTCACAAATCCTTTACTCAACTCAGACTGAACCAGAACTAACACTTCAGTCAAAAGTATCTTCGTGCAAAAGAAAACTTTAATAGTCTGACAAACTTAGATTATCACAACATTTCTCAGACAGGATTGTTCTGACAGAAGTACTACTATGTCAAATCTTCAATAACATTGACTCTTCAGTTCATACGTATAAAATTAAGAATTTATCTTCCCAGTACAATGGATAAATTTCATCGTATGAAATTCAAATATCCTTTCAATTGAATCACATCAAATCAAACTACATTTCGAATTGGCCCTTTTTACAGATACCGTTTCTTCTCGTTATGAAGTAACCTAGACTTATCATTTTACAGAAATCACAACCACTAAATTGGGAATCGTAGAATCATAATCATACTGAGGTCTTAATCGTAGTAATAAACAATATCTCAACTTCTTTATAAAGCATTCGAACACAGAAGAAAGTCAATTGTAATTCAAACAGAAATCAATGCAGAAATACAACTTCTGTAGCTCAGATGAAGGTACCACTATACTCTTATCCTTTGAACCAAAATTTATAATCATTATAGACATAGTTATCCTGTCAAATAGAGGTCTCTTGCAACCATTCACATGGTATCATAAGAAAATCAACATAACGAAGTTTCGACGTCTGAAGTTACACTAAATATCAGAGGATCACGACCCATATAGAATGATATCGATTCCAATAATATCCCACATAAGATCTAGAAAGAATAGTGTCACTCCTGAACACTGAATTCCTCAGTAACAAAAGTAATATAACCTTCACATATATTTAACAGAACAACAACTTAGAAGAAATAGATTATTAACCACTTACAGACTTTTCCGTTGACTTTCATATTCATACAATAGAATAGAATATCAGGAAGAGATGAAACCATATCAGACATAACCCAAACAGATCACATATATATATATATCTCTAAAGATAACGTACACATAAAATGTCCAGGAGGAGTTACAATAATTATCTATCACCACTTCACTCAATTTTCAAATTTTAGGTTTCTGAAATCCCTTAATCATAAACTTATTCTATTCAAATCTCACAGACTTCATCGTAACATTTTACTACTAAGAGGTGAGATTAGTAAAGTCTCAAATTCAATTCATAGACAAATGTACATATTACACTCTATCATAGATAGTCAATTCATTTCAGATTTCCTATTCTTAATACATTCTCCAACCTTTCTTTACCATCAAATACCATTCAACAGAAATAGAGAATAACCTCATACAATTTTTTTTTCTCTTAGACTCATTCCAATCACAGTATAATAAAATCCCAAAGAAATAATACAATTATACTAATTGTAAACAAATCAGAATGACCATATCTTTATTAAACAGTAGAGTTAGATAACATTTTCATTCTATAACAATTTCATCAGAGAAGAAATAATCACATATGTATTTTTGTGAATAGGAAATGCAGAACATCTAATGGAGACTAACATACTCTATTCCACTACAGATATTCAATCCAAACATCCTTTCAATTCACTTGTCATCATGAATTTTCATACTATTTCAAATTTCATTTATTAACGGAAACTACTCTAGAAGATTTCCCAGTAGACACATGCTCAAACATCAGATCCAATTAAAATAATTTACCAGAACCAGTCTTTCTTCCTTTATCAGTAACAATTAGCTAATTTTCAATCAGAAAATCTCTCAGAACATATTACCATACTTTCTAACCTCAACTTATTACTAAACCACTCCAAATTTTATTTACGGAATCATTTATCTACCACAGTACTCTTTAATCTCTCTCATAGAAACTCAATTAAATTTTATTACACAGGAACCTTATTATCAAAATATCATTGATAAGGGGGTGAGGTCGTTAAGCCTCGAATGCGACTCTTACATTCATTTACATATGTAACTTAATACACGTAATATTATTACAATACCATCACACTGGCACAATTCACTTTATGCAATTTCTTACACATCATTTCATGTCTTTCCAGAATCAGACATATCACAAACACATATAGTTATTTCAATGACATTTCAGTTAAATCAACAATAGATCAGTTAGAAACATCATCACAACTCTAACAGAATCATTCATAGGAGTCGGAGAATATCACACTGTCACACTATACTTATGGCATGTATAGACAAACTACCACACTTGCTACTTTAGTCCAAGAATCGACTAAACTATGCTCTAATGCCAATAAATGTAACACCCGTATACCCGAAACTGTCACCGAAATCAAGGACTTAAACGGACCTTAACAGAACTTAATCAGAAATGGATACAGAATTTCGTGCAAATTAGCTCAGAATCATTCTTATTGAGGGTTTTTGGACATGATACAAACATCTAGGATGATTAGGATTTGAATCCTTTCAAATCAGTTACTTAGAAAATTTTTCATAGGAAAAAAACGTCACACTCCCGTGTGACCCTTAGCACGACCGTGTTGTGAGACCGTGTGGCCTTCACACGCCCATGTCAAGCACCCATGGATGAAACTGTCCAAAAATGACACAGCCACTTCACACGCCCGTTTGAAGGCCGTGTGCTCCCACACGGTTGAGACACACGGCCGTGTCTCCTACCCGTGTGGTACCTAAAATCTAAATCAAGGTACAGGGAAGGCATAGTCTAGTGGCACGCCCGTAAGGTCAGGCCGTGTATTACCCACGGCCTAGGCACGCCCGTGCCGCATACCCGTGGAGCATTCTGCCAAATCCCACACGGCCATGGCACACGCCCGTGTACCATGACATGCAAGCCGTGTTAGGCTATCTATCAAGCATTTGCTTCCCTAAGACACAAATATGCACATCCACAACCAATCCGAATAATACTTTACTTAAACAAACATTTACTTTTATATACCACATTAAAAGCGTAACGCTTATAAGATTACAAATTGACTATACATATCCATAACCTTCTATACATGCCATAAACTTACGCTAGATACATAACGTACTAATAAGGCTTGACAGTGTGAAGCTTACTCCGAAGACTCGACTCCCAATCCAACCGTTCTCATACACTAAAAGGGGAAAAAGAATAGAACAGAGTAAGCTATAATAACTTAGTAAGTCGTATGCAAATTAGAGCAATGAACATTAAAAATTATCGATTACTTCATAACAATTATTAATACATATCATTCCATACTCAACTTACTCTTTTGGGCACATTTCACATACCAATCATATGTGTGCTTAACCGTACTAATCTCAATGTACAGAACTATTTCATGTCACCTGCAGAAACACTTCATCATAGTATAGATAAACTAATCCCATTGAGTAGATTCGAAATATGACCAGATATTCAGAGGTTAGCATCGAAGTGCCTTACAGACATGGCAGAGCCATGAGGTAGCCGAAGCTACATCATAGAATGGTAGCCGAAGCTACTAACAGAGGGGTAGCCGAAGCTACATCACAGAATCAAAACAGAAGTTACCTCGGGCCTGCTCACATAAGCTGATAGGTGTCTGCAACACATGCTAGACCACCTAGCACCCGGGAACTTTATCAGACAGAATTAGAACCCTCTAGTGACATGTCACTTATATCAATGTCTATTCCTACTTGCTCAATAGGGATTTTACAGACAATTTATCATTATCACAATTTCAGAGATATAACAACTGATTAGCCGAATAATTTCAGAAGCACATCAAACAACCAATCGTAATTTACTTACTTACTTTAATTCCACATTTACAGATATATATATATCATATTTCCAATCATATCATAATCCACATATCAATAGTTCTACAAATGCATCTAATTATCAACCGAAAGTTCACCAAACATACCTTATTCTTCGAAATACGGAAGTATACAGGATTTCCAGTTATTCCATAATTTACATATCAATATAAACAATCAATCATGAATAGACAATTATATTTTAGCAAATATGCTAGAATTTACATACAACTTACCTGATAATCGACCGATTTAATTCACGAGATTTTTCTATTTCTCGTACTCGGGCTTTATCACATCTTCCTTGGTCTAAATTAACACATAGAATACAATTATCAATCGTTTATTCAATTACGGACACAATTCATATTTTGGGTAATTTTCCAAATTTACCCCTCAATTTTCACTAATTTACAAATTAGTCCCTTGGCTCAAAAACTCATTTTCTTTATTCCATGGGCTTAATTAACCCATTTTCAAAATTAAAACACTAAATTTATCAATAATTAACACATTTAGGAGCAATTTGTACCATTTACAAATTAGCCCCTTTTTATACACTTTCACCTAATTTCATTACCAAAATATGCATATAACATCTTAAGCTTTCATTTTCTACCATTAACCAACCAAAAACACTTATATCACAAATGAGTATATTTTTAAACCCCAATATTTCTTGAAAATAATGGTAGAATTGGAGAACTCAAAAATACGAAAATAATCAAAAACGGGGCAAAAATGCACTTACAAATGAGCATGGAAAGCAAAGGAACCCTAGCTATGGAGGAGAAGAAGAATCGGAAGCCATGGGTCCTTTTTCCATGGAGAAGATGATGTTATATCATCTTATTTTGTCTTTTTCTCATAAATGACAAAAATGCCCTTAATGACATAACTAACAAATGTTTCTAGAAATGCCCTTTCATGTCCGTGCTACTATTTGATGGTCTATTTGCCACATAAAGACCTTTAATTCAAACCCCCATTCCAAATAGGTACTTATACTCTATACCTCACATTTTGCAACTAATGCAATTTAGTCCCAAACATAAAATTGGGCACTTAATCAATAAAATTTTTCAAACAATACTTTCACATCAAATATCAATAAATCAAATCTTATAAAAAATTTACAAAAATTCAAAATTTCATTTCGGATTTGTGGTTACGAAACCACTATTCCGGCTAGACCCTATTTCGGGCTGTTACAAAAATGGCATGCTAACATCATAAACAGAATGTCCCAGTTTTTCACACGGAGAGGCCACACGGGTGTGTCAAGGCCGTGTGAAGGACATAGACCAAGGACACAGGCATGTGCTTGGCTGTGTGAAAACCCTGTAGGTTCGAAATAAAAAATAAATTCTTAGTAATTCAACACGGGTAGTGGACATAGGCGTGTCTGACCATACGGCTTGTCGACACGGACGTGCCCCTGTTTCACAGGGTGTGTGCCCTGCTTGAGGTTACATTTTTCAAAATTTTTCTAAGATCTCGGTTTGGTCTTAGACCATTCCCAAACCATGTTTTGGACCTCCTAAGTCCATTTTAAAGGATGTATGATATTTTATGATTAAGTTTTTAATTGGAACAAAAATTTGTTGTTCGATTATGTATAGATGATGGTGATATTGTTAGGTCATGCCTCGTGCTTGAGTAAGGTGATAATCCCAGGTAAGGGGTGTTACATTTAATGGTATCAGAGTATAGTTTGGTCGATTCTCGGACTACCGTAATGTTACAGGTGAGTCTAGCTATACATGCCATAGGTATATTATGATAGTGTGGTGACTCCTAACTTTTCTAAACTGTGTTTTGGTTTTATATAGTAATGGATCCCTAATAAGCTGTGGCTAATGATGCTGTTAGCAATGCACCAGCTCCCGCGCAAGGGACCGCACTGGTAGAAAGTAGAAGTGAGACTATGAGTCAAGGAGACGAGACTCGGGATGCCTTTCTCCGAATGATAAATGATCAGTACACTGATTTCATTAAAGCTAATACTAATGCTCAATCCCTCCTCCCTTGCCTACACCACAACCAGTTCCCGTAGCCCCACAGGGTGTTGATATGGTAAGGTTGGCAAAATCTTCTATGGATAAAATTCAGAAACAAGGAACTGAAGAGTTTAGAGATAGTGTGGATGATGATCCAGAGAGAGCGAAGTTTTGGCTCAAAAATTCTATCAGGGTATTTGAAGAATTATCTTGTACACTTGAGGAGTGTCTAAAATGTGTTGTGTCCTCGTTGAAAAATCCGGCTTATCGTTGGTGGAAGACATTAATATCCGTGGTTCTGAGGGAGAAAATGATGTGGGATTTCTTTTTGAAGGAATTTTGCAAAAAGTATATAAGCCAGAGGTTTGTAGATTAAAAACAGAAAGAGTTCCTTGAGTTGAAACAAGGTAAGATGATCGTGGCTGAGTATGAACGTGAATTTGTCACACTTAGCAAATATGCACAAGAATGTGTTTCTACCGAGGTGATATTGCGTAGAAGGTTTGAGGATGAGCTCAATAAGGATATCAAAGTGCTAGTGGGAATCCTAAAACTAAAAGAATTTTTAGTGTTAGTTGACAGAGCATGCAAAGTCGATGAGCTAAATAAAGAGAAAAGAAAAGCAATTATGGAGGCTCAAGATGCTCAGAAGAGACTGATGAGTAAGTCCTTCCAATCTTCATCAAAGAGGTCTAAAGGAATGAATCCTAGAACGACAGTTTCAGTTGGACAGTCACGCCGAGATCAGGGTAAAGCATATTCAGGTTCTAAAACTCAAGCTACATCGATGGCTAGTGTGGGTAACGTAAGGACTAATAGACCTGAGTGTCAGAGCTGTGGCAGACGACACACCGGTGAGTGCTGAGGACCTAACCCAACTTGTTTCAGGTATAACTCGATAGATTATTTTATTAAAGATTGCCCTGAAAGAGCCGAAGATGAGAAATTTCAAGGTGTTATCTCAGGTCACACTATCAGTAAGGGTAGACCACTAAGGAACATTGGAGGTGGAACCAGTGGTAAGGGTACGGTGAAAGACACAGTTGGGAGATCCGAGATGAGAACATCTAGTCGAGCTTATGCTATGCGAGCTCGTGAAGAGGCATCATCTCCGGACGTGATTACCAGTACATTCTCACTTTATAATATTTATGTTATTGTATGAATAGACCCAGGCTCTATTCATTCTTATATTTCTGAAAAATTGGTGCATAGTATGATATTGCCTGTTGAGTTGATTGAAATTGTTATTAAGGTGTCAAACCCGTTAGGAAAATTTATATTGGTAAATAAGGTTTGCAAGAATTATCCTTTGATGATTCATGGTTATTATTTTCTGACAAATCTGATGTTGTTGCCATTTGACGAGTTTGATATTCTTTTGGTTGATATTACATGATGTTAAGGTAAATTGTAGACAGAAAACTCTTGAGCTAAAATGTGAAAGTGGTGAAATTCTGTGGGTTGGAATAGATGAGTTGATTAAAATGCCAGTTGTGATTTCTTATCTGACTACTCGAAAATGCATGAGAAAAGGGTGTAAGGCTTATCTAGCATATGTGTTGAATACTGAGGTGTCAGAATTAAGACTTGAATCTGTGCCTATAGTTTGTGAATTTCCAAACGTATTTTCGGAAGTGTTACCCAAGTTACCTCCTGTCAGAGAAATTGAGTTTGCTATTGATTTGTTACCTGGGATTGCACCTATTTCTATTGCTCCATATAGGATAGCTCTGAAAGAATTGAGAGAGTTAAAGGCTCAATTGCAAAAGTTGACAGAAAAGGGATTTGTGAGGCTGAGTTTCTCTCCTTCGAGTGCACCTGTATTGTTCGTAAAGAAGAAGGATGGTTCGATAAGGCTTTGTATTGATTATAGGTAGTTAAATAAAGTGACAATCAAGAATAAGTATCCATTGCTGGGAACTGATGATTTATTCGACCAATTAAAAGGAGCAACTGTAACACCCCAAACCCGGTCTGAACGTTATGACCAGATCTGGTGTGTCACATGATCCTAAACTACTATTGTAACCGTTTAATACGCGTTGAGACTTAGGTGATATTTTATAAAACTAGCAAGGTGAGAAAAGTTCTTGTTAAAACTACTTTAGGTTGTCATTATTCAAGATTGTTTAAATTTTATAAACGTTATTTTGAAAACGTTATTAAGGTTTTGAAAACCCGCACAGCCTATATCTAGCAGTTTCGATAAAGTACGAACCAAATCCTTTAGAAAGTTATAACCCAAAAAGAAAATTTAATAGCGGCCTTATTACACATTAAAACCCAAAAATTAACATAAAATTAAAATACTAAAACATAAATGAAAACCAGTTTTATTGCAGTCGCTGTGGCCACTCCGAATCTCTCGCAGCTCCAAGCCCACTATGGTTGAGGGTTACCTGCAGAGATTAATTAAAAGGGGTGAGTTTGACAACTCAGTGTGGAACATTATCTCAACCATAGGCCAAAACAGATCAAGCCTCATAAACAGATTTAATTGGGCCTTGGCCCATTACAGGAATCAGGTTAAGCCCAAAAGGCTCATAACAGAAACAGATCAGATATAAGCATTATGCAAACAGAAACCCAACCCAGATCCATCCTTAACACCCCCGTACCAGCCTTACACCATGTGGGGAGACTACTCGACCCACCCAACCGCTACACACCACAGATATTTGCAGCGAGGCTGCCAGATATGATTTGCAGTGAGACTGCCAGATAACATTTGCAGCGAGGCTGCCAGATATATTTGCAGCGAGGCTGCCAGATATT
This sequence comes from Gossypium stocksii, assembly GCA_020496765.1. Taxonomy (NCBI): domain Eukaryota; kingdom Viridiplantae; phylum Streptophyta; class Magnoliopsida; order Malvales; family Malvaceae; genus Gossypium; species Gossypium stocksii. Next base: position 28,134,115 of record CM035624.1, read on the forward strand.
GTGACGAGGTCACCAGATACAGGTATTGTGGCGAGGCCACCAGATTGCAGCGAGGCTGCCAGATAATAATGTCACAAAGTCACCAGATTGCAGCGAGGCTGCCAGATAATAATGTGACAAAGTCACCAGATTGCAGCGAGGCTGCCAGAACGCTTCCTCCATCATAAACCCATACCCCATGCAACAGATAATCATACTAGCATGCAATATATATAGCATCTCATGCATCAGATATGTTCATATTAATAATTAACTCATGCAGATACATAACATTATACATTTCATACAGAATTGACCCTAGGGGTATAATAGTCTTTTTACACCTAGGGGTATTTTGGTAATTTTCCATATTTAAGGGTATTTTAGTCTTTTTCTTATTTTCAGAGATTTTATGCAAGTCTGATAAATTAACAGTCCCTAAATAACCACGGAAGTCCACTTAAGCCAAATTTCCAATTTTGCCCTTTTTAGCTTAAATCCCCTAATGGCCTTACTATGTCCAATATCGTTGATAAGTCCGTTAAGCCCAATTTTAGGTTTTAGTTTACCGACTTTACCAAGTTTTTATTATTCAAGTTACCAGAAAGTCTTTTATGAACATTTTCAAATTTGGGCTCGGAAGCCCATTGGGCCCACCTTGGCCCATTGAGGCCCAACTTACCAAAATGCTCGAAATTGCACCTTCTGCAATTTCACCATCGCCAATTCCCAATGAGACCACAACAGAGTATTCGGTCACTCTTATTCCTTTCCAAGGCTGATTTTTCGGTCACTTTTGATCGGTCATTTAGCACAGTTTCGATTATTTCGGCTTTTAGCCATCCTAGTCTATGATGGAGATACGTTACACACCTGTTAACTGTCGGAATCGCTGAAGAACCCACGAATGAAATCCTACAGTTGATCACTAAATGTTAGTCTAAGATTCGGCCACATATAAGATCTTCTCCCACAAATCATAATCGGCCAACATGCCCGAACATTGAAATCTTACCCCTTTTCGCTGATCAAAGACTAAATCTCGATGTCCACTCACGTTATCTTTCAATACTCCTCGCTTGATAACCTCTTCTTGCTATTCCATGCGCAAAAGAAACAAACAATAATATTAGAATCTTACAAAAATGTCGACATGCCCTCTAAGGCCCTATAGGTTTCGGTCTTCCTTTAAGATATTCAATAAACGAAGATACGCAGTGATTAGATCACTTACCAATACCACCTCTCAAAGAGTATTGTTCCACGTTTCCACTATCTCCGGTTTATTCTAGATCTACCATAAATCTAACTCTAATGTGAAAGAGTGGCTCTAAAGATATTCGGCTCTTGAAGAAGTGATGTGGTGCACTTGCCGTTCAACCAATAAGGTAGGGTAAAGTGGCAATTAGAAGAGAAGAGATAGATGAATAGGGTTCGGCTTGCTAGAGAATCAAGAAGAAGAAGAAGATTTTGATCAATAGGTAACAAAGGAGGTGTGGTTTCGGTCATACCAGGTATTCGGCCATGGAGGTTTTGATCAACTGAGCATTCGGTTTAGGGCTTGAAGAAAGGAAGTAGGAGAAAACTTTAGTTGATTCGGCCAGGAAGGAGGTAGCAAGGTAGGTTTCGGTTTGTGAAAGCAAGACGAGAAGAAGATGAAAAAAAATAGAGAAAGGGGAAGAATAGCAAAAGTGTCTTTCAGTCTCCACGAAGAAATCGGCAGTGGGGTTCTTGGGATATGGTGTGCGGCTGCTTAGTCAAAACAAAGAAAAGGATTGCCAAAAGGAAACACTAATATGCCACCTAAATTCGGCAAAAGAAAGGATGCACAAAACTTCACAAATTCGGCACAAGGACCCCTCCTAAGCCGATTGCTATACCCAATATTGCTTACCGATTTTTGCCTCCTAAAGAGTCCCTAATGCCGGCCACCTCTTTCAAAATTCGAACTCCTTGATTTGCTCCTCAACCTCCTCCATGATTTACTCTTTGACCGATTCAAATCTCCTCTCAGCAGAGTTCCAATCGGCTTCAAACTCTTACCTGCTCAAGCTAAAAAAATAAACAACACCTTCGCAACCTCTGGCGCTTGAACCCTTGACCTCTAAGCTCATTTAGGCACCACCTTTTAAGGAACCTAGTGGCATCTCCCTTGCCACTCTACCACTGGTTCATTTGTGCTATATTTTGCACACAATTCCTTAAAACCCTTACTTTCACTGATCCCCTATCTCCTAAGACGAAAATTCAAAATTTTGCCGAGCTTCCAACCAACTCATGGGCCTTCCATAGGCCCATTAACACACCCCAGACATGCATCACACACCTAATTACTAGCATTTAAACATTTTAACCGATAATGATAAATCTAAGAAAAAAAACCCGAAAATTTAGGGCGTTACAACTCTACCCTCCTTAAAGAAATTTCGTCCTCGAAATTTACCTTATCTAAACAAATGAGGATGTTGTTGACGCATAGCCTCCTCTGGTTCCCAAGTAGCTTCTTCTCTGCCATGATTACGCCATAGTACCTTCACCAATGGGACTGATTTTCTTCTTAAAACCTTCACGTCTCGATCCAGAATCTGCACAGGTTCTTCCTCGAAAGTTAGGTCAGGCTGAACTTCTACTTCTGCAACTGGTAGAATATGGGCAGGGTCAGAACGATATCGTCTCAGCATGGATACGTGAAACACATCATGAATTCTATTTAACTCTGGCGGTAATTCTAACTGATACGCCACCGGACCCACTCGCTTAAGAACCCGATACGGCCAAATAAACCTCGGACTCAGCTTGCCCTTCTTACCAAAACTTAATATCTTCTTCCAAGGCGAAACTTTCAGAAAAACCATATCACCTACTGAATACTCAATCTCTTTACGCTTCAAATCTGCATAAGATTTTTGTCGATCAGATGCCTCTTTCAAATGGTCCCTTATCACCTTGACCTTCTCTTCAGTCTCTGCTACCAATTCAGGTCCAAGAACTTGTCGCTCGCCCAATTCAGTCCAACAACTAGGTGAACGACACTTACGCCCATACAGTGCCTCATAAGGTGCCATGCGGATACTGGCCTAATAACTGTTATTATACGCAAACTCTGCCAACGGTAGATAATCCTCCCAACTACCTCGAAAATCGATAACACAACCCCTCAACATATCTTCCAGAATCTGAATAACCCTCTCTGATTGACCATCAGTCTGAGGATGAAAGGCTGTGCTAAAGTTCAGCCGCGTTCCCAACGCCTCATGCAACTTTTGCCAGAACCGAGATGTGAATCTAGGATCTCGATCAGAAATGATAGACAATGGCACCCCATGCAGTCGTACGATTTCTGACACATACAATTTAGCTAACTTCTGAAGCGAATAATTAGTACGTACAGGGATGAAATGAGCAGACTTAGTCAATCTATCCACGATCACCCAAATCGAGTCCTTCTTTGACGGCGTCAAGGGCAACCCACTTACAAAATCCATGGTCACCCTCTCCCACTTCCAAAGTGGTACCTTTACTGGTTGCAGAAGTCCAGAAGGTAACTGATGTTCAGCTTTCACTTGCTGACAAGTCAGACATTTTCTTACAAATTCTGTTACCTCACGCTTCAGTCCAGGCCACCAATACAACTCCTTTAAGTCATGATACATCTTATTACCTCCAGGATGCATAGCACACAACCCTTTATGAGCTTCATTCAGAATTGTTTACCTTAAATTGAAATCCTTAGGAATGCAGATTCTACCGCGGAAACATAGAACTCCCTCACTATTCAGTCCAAACTCAGAAGTACTCCCATCTTCCATCTGTTGAAATCGAGAAACCAGAGACTCATCCCTCAACTGCTTTTCCTTAATCTCATCCATCCAGGTTGGCCTTACTTGCAGTTCCGCTAATAGACTACCATCGTCATATAGACTCAAACGAGCAAACATCGCTCTCAGATCAGACACAGCTCTACGACTTAGGGCATCAGCCACCACATTAGCTTTGCCTGGATGATATTCAATCGCACAATCATAATCCTTGAGCAACTCTATCCATCTTCGTTGCCTAAGATTCAGCTCCTTCTGAGTCAACAAGTACTTAAGACTCTTATGATCTGTGTATATAATACACCTTTCTCCATACAAATAATGTCTCCAAATCTTAAGTGCGAAGATCACCGCTGCCAACTCCAAATCATGGGTAGGATAGTTCACTTCATGAGGCTTAAGCTGTCGCGATGCGTACGCAACCACTTTACCCTCTTGCATCAACACACAGCCCAACCCAACATGCGATGCGTCACTGTACACGGTAAAATCTTTTCCAGACTCTGGTTGAATCAGTACAGGTGCCTCGGTCAGAATCTTTTTAAGCTTCTCAAAAGCTTCTTGTTGCTGCTGAGTCCAGACAAATGGTACGCCTTTCCTTATAAGCTTTGTTAACGGCGCTGCCATCACAGAAAATCCTTCTACAAACCTCCTGTAGTATCCAGCTAAACCCAAAAAACTCCGAATTTCTGCCACAGACCTCGGTGGTTTCCATTCCAGAATTGCTTCGATCTTTCGAGGGTCCACCTTAATCCCCTCAGCAGAAACAACATGCCCTAAGAAAGTTACTTCCCTCAACCAAAACTCACACTTGCTAAATTTCGCATAAAGCTCCTTTTCCCTTAACACTTGCAGCACAATACGGAGATGCTCATCATGTTTCTCCTCAGATTCCGAATAGACCAAAATATCGTCGATAAAGACGACCACGAATCGATCCAAGTATGGCTGGAACACTCGATTCATCAGATCCATAAAAGCTGCAGGTGCATTGGTCAGCCCAAATGGTATAACCAAGAACTCATAGTGACCATAACGAGTTCTGAATGCCGTCTTGTGAATATCCTCCTCCTTCACCCTTAATTGATGGTACCCAGATCGAAGGTCAATCTTGGAAAATACTGAAGCTCCTCTAAGCTGGTCGAACAGATCATCGATTCTAGGTAACGGGTACTTATTCTTAATCGTCAGTTTGTTCAACTGCCGATAATCAATGCACATTCGCATTGACCCATCTTTCTTTTTAACGAAAAGCACTGGTGCTCCCCATGGAGACACACTTGGCCTAATGAAACCTCTATCCAACAGTTCTTGAATCTGCGCTTTTAACTCCACCAACTCCTTTGGTGCCATCCTGTACGGTGCAATGGACACCGGTGCCGTACCAGGCAACAAGTCGATCCCAAACTCAACCTCTCGATTCGGAGGTAGCCCTGGAAGCTCTTCTGGAAACACATCCTGAAAGTCCTTAATGGTTCTAACTTGATCCACAGTTAGCTCCTCAGATTTAGCTTGACTTATGTATGCCATAAAAGCCTCACATCCTTTACGAATCCATTTCTCAGCTCTTAATGCTGATACCACATTAGACAGATAACCTCTACGTTCACCAATCACCCTAACTTCCTCATCCTCTGCGGTTTTTAAACTCATCCGCTTTGCAGCACAATCCAAAGTAGCCCTATGCTTTGCAAGCCAATCCATTCCTAAGATGAGATCGAATTCTCCGAAGGGCAGCTCCATCAAATCTCCAGAAAAGATCTTCCCTTGAGTTTCTTTAGGCACGTTTCTATACAGTTTGTCTACCCTAACCGAGTGACCCAAAGGACTTAGTACAGTTACCCCACTCACTGTCTCCTCAGAACGCACTCCCAGCAACCCAGATATGGCACATGCAACATAAGAATGGGTAGATCCAACATCTATCAACGCTGTGTATGGCATACCAAAAATTAAGAACGTACCGGTTATAACGTCAGGAGCATCACCCTCCTCTCGGTGACGAGCTACATAGACTAATGCCGGCTGACGAGCCTCAGCAAAACCAGCACCCCTACCAGGTGCTCCTCGTCCTCGTCCATTTCCACCTCTGCCTTGCCCACGACCTCTTGGAGCTGGTGGTCCCCCTCTCACTGGCTGAGCAACCCTCTGATCTCTAACTTGATCCTGATCTGGTTCCTGAGGACAATCCTTAATCCTATGCTCCATCGACCCACATCGAAAACAGGCTCCAGTACGTTTCCGACACTCGCCCAAATGGAACTTTCCACAATTCCTGCAACTCTGCGGTCTGACAGCATTCATTGGCACCGCTCGCACTGGTTCTGCCATTCTGGCTCTCTTAACATTCCTATTATTCCCACCTGATGGTCCAGAATCCCTCCGGAAGCGGTTCCGATCCTTCTCGCGGTTCTGCCTCTCAGTACGCTTTACTTCCTCAGCTATCTTAGCTTTCTCAACCAACGCAGCAAAGTTACGCTCCCTCTGCGGAGCAATCAGCACCCTTAGCTCATCCCTCAAACCGTCCTCGAAGCGCACACTACGCTCGTATTTAGTGGCAACTATCCCAGAAGCATATCGACTCAGCCTCAAGAACTCAGCCTCGTACTCAGATACCGTCTTACCTCCCTGAACCAAATTCAAAAATTCCTTCCGACGAGCGTCCACATAGCTAGCTCCAACGTATTTTCCTTTAAAGGCTGTCTTAAACAGCTCCCATGTTACCTCACCAGCTGCAGTTCCATCTCTTACTGTGAGCCACCACTGATAAGCCTCCTCTCTAAGCAACGATACAGCTCCCTTCAGCTTCTGCTCCACAGAACAGTCCAGATCGTCCATAATTCGCTCTGTGGCCTCCAACCAATACTCGGCCACATTTGGGGCTACTCCAGACACACCCCTAAAGAATTCTGCTCCATTAGCTCGGAGTCGCTCAGATATCGCACCCCGAAATCCATTTCCAATACTCGCCCCAGCAATCCTTTCCAAAACTCGAAGCATCGCTTGTGATAGGGCATCATCCCCTACACCCCTATCATGAGATTCCACCTCTGTAGCCGGTGGTACTGGTATCTCAGCTGCTGGTGCATGACCCGAAGAAGAAGATTCAGCTCGTGCACTACCTCAGCCACGTCCACGGCCTCTACCCCGAGCTGCTCGCGTACTCATTTTGTATTTTCAGTTTTAGAAGTTTTATGAGTCAGATTAATATTTCAATGTTTATTACAGATATCTTATGAATAAGTAGAGTTTCAGAGTTTATCTTCTTTCGCGGTAGCCTAGCTACAGTCTTAGTCTACCTATCAGAGTCTCTACAGTTTCAGTAATACCCTAGCTAAGGTATCATAATAAAGTCTTTAGTCAGGCATGCAATCAGAGTTTTCAGAAATAATTAGAAAAGTTTAGAGAACTTACAGGCTTGGGCCGGAGATTCGGTGTGCCACTCTTTCGAAAGATTTCATAGAAAAACTTAATAAATTTTTGTTTTCTTTGAAAATAAATCATTTATGCTTGAAAAGAAGTTCATCAAAACTAGTTCCAAATAATTTTTTTTTGAAAAATCATGATCTTTTGAAAATTTTCATTTTGATTGTTTGAAAACCTTCATTTCTAGACGCGTTCCACAGCCGAGTTGTTGCAACTTGGCTCTGATACCGCTAAATGTAACACCCCAAACCCGGTCTGAACGTTATGACCAGATCTGGTGTGTCACATGATCCTAAACTACTATTTTAACCATTTAATACGCGTTGAGACTTAGGTGATATTTTGTAAAACTAGCAAGGTGAGAAAACTTCTTGTTAAAACTACTTTAGGTTGTCATTATTCAAGATTGTTTAAATTTTATAAACGTTATTTTGAAAACGTTATTAAGGTTTTGAAAACCCGCGCAGCCTATATCTAGCAGTTTCGATAAAGTACAAACCAAATCCTTTAGAAAGTTATAACCCAAAAAGTAAATTTAATAGCGGCCTTATTACACATTAAAACCCAAAAATTAACATAAAATTAAAATACTAAAACATAAATGAAAACCAGTTTTATTGCAGTCGCTGTGGCCACTCCGAATCTCTCGCAGCTCCAAGCCCACTATGGTTGAGGGTTACCTGCAGAGATTAATTAAAAGGGGTGAGTTTGACAACTCAGTGTGCAACATTATCTCAACCATAGGCCAAAACAGATCAAGCCTCATAAACAGATTTAATTGGGCCTTGGCCCATTACAGGAATCAGGTTAAGCCCAAAAGGCTCATAACAGAAACAGATCAGATATAAGCATTATGCAAACAGAAACCCAACCCAGATTCATCCTTAACACCCCCGTACCAGCCTTACACCATGTGAGGAGACTACTCGACCCACCCAACCGCTACACACCACAGATATTTGCAGCGAGGCTGCCAGATATGATTTGCAGTGAGACTGCCAGATAACATTTGCAGCGAGGCTGCCAGATATATTTGCAGCGAGGCTGCCAGATATTGTGACGAGGTCACCAGATACAGATATTGTGGCGAGGCCACCAGATTGCAGCGAGGCTGCCAGATAATAATGTCACAAAGTCACCAGATTGCAGCGAGGCTGCCAGATAATAATGTGACAAAGTCACCAGATTGCAGCGAGGCTACCAGAACGCTTCCTCCATCATAAACCCATACCCCATGCAACAGATAATCATACTAGCATGCAATATATATAGCATCTCATGCATCAGATATGTTCATATTAATAATTAACTCATGCAGATACATAACATTATACATTTCATACAGAATTGACCCTAGGGGTATAATAGTCTTTTTACACCTAGGGGTATTTTGGTAATTTTCCATATTTAAGGGTATTTTAGTCCTTTTCTTATTTTCAGAGATTTTATGCAAGTCTGATAAATTAACAGTCCCTAAATAACCACGGAAGTCCACTTAAGCCAAATTTCCAATTTTGCCCTTTTTAGCTTAAATCCCCTAATGGCCTTACTATGTCCAATATCGTTGATAAGTCCGTTAAGCCCAATTTTAGGTTTTAGTTTACCGACTTTACCAAGTTTTTATTATTCAAGTTACCAGAAAGTCTTTTATGAACATTTTCAAATTTGGGCTCGGAAGCCCATTGGGCCCACCTTGGCCCATTGAGGCCCAACTTACCAAAACGCTCGAAATTGCACCTTCTGTAATTTCACCATCGCCAATTCCCAGTGTGACCACAACAGAGTATTCGGTCACTCTTATTCCTTTCCAAGGCTAATTTTTCGATCACTTTTGATCGGTCACTTAGCACAGTTTCGATTATTTCGGCTTTTAGCCATCCTAGTCTATGATGGAGATACGTTACACACCTGTTAACTATCGGAATCGCTGAAGAACCCACGAATGAAATCCTACAATTGATCACTAAATGTTAGTCTAAGATTCGGCCACATATAAGATCTTCTCCCACAAATCATAATCGGCCAACATGCCCGAACATTGAAATCTTACCCCTTTTCGCTGATCAAAGACTAAATCTCGATGTCCACTCACGTTATCTTTCAATACTCCTCGCTTGATAACCTCCTCTTGCTATTCCATGCGCAAAAGAAACAAACAATAATATTAGAATCTTACAAAAATGTCGACATGCCCTCTAAGGCCCTATAGGTTTCGGTCTTCCTTTAAGATATTCAATAAACGAAGATACGCAGTGATTAGATCACTTACCAATACCACCTCTCGAAGAGTATTGTTCCACGTTTCCACTATCTCCAGTTTATTCTAGATCTACCATAAATCTAACTCTAATGTGAAAGAGTGGCTCTAAAGATATTCGGCTCTTGAAGAAGTGATGTGGTGCACTTGCCGTTCAACCAATAAGGTAGGGTAAAGTGGTAATTAGAAGAGAAGAGATAGATGAATAGGGTTCGGCTTGCTAGAGAATCAAGAAGAAGAAGAAGATTTTGATCAATAGGTAACAAAGGAGGTGTGGTTTCGGTCATACCAGGTATTCGGCCATGGAGGTTTTGATCAACTGAGCATTCGGTTTAGGGCTTGAAGAAAGGAAGTAGGAGAAAAATTTAGTTGATTCGGCCAGGAAGGAGGTAGCAAGGTAGGTTTCGGTTTGTGAAAGCAAGACGAGAAGAAGATGAAAAAAATAGAGAAAGGGGAAGAATAGCAAAAGTGTCTTTTAGTCTCCACGAAGAAATCGGCAGTGGGGTTCTTGGGATATGGTGTGCGGCTGCTTAGTCAAAACAAAGAAAAGGATTGCCAAAAGGAAACACTAATATGCCACCTAAATTCGGTAAAAGAAAGGATGCACAAAACTTCACAAATTCGGCACAAGGACCCCTCCTAAGCCGATTGCTATACCCAATATTGCTTACCGATTTTTGCCTCCTAAAGAGTCCCTAATGCCGGCCACCTCTTTCAAAATTTGAACTCCTTGATTTGCTCCTCAACCTCCTCCATGATTTACTCTTTGACCGATTCAAATCTCCTCCCAACAGAGTTCCAATCGGCTTTAAACTCTTACCTGCTCAAGCTAAAAAAATAAACAACACCTTCGCAACCTCTGGCGCTTGAACCCTTGACCTCTAAGCTCATTTAGGCGCCACCTTTTAAGGAACCTAGTGGCATCTCCCTTGCCACTCTACCACTGGTTCATTTGTGCTATATTTTGCACACAATTCCTTAAAACCCTTACTTTCACTGATCCCCTATCTCCTAAGACGAAAATACAAAATTTTGCCGAGCTTCCAACCAACTCATGGGCCTTCCATAGGCCCATTAACACACCCCAGACATGCATCACACACCTAATTACTAGCATTTAAACATTTTAACCGATAATGATAAATCTAAGAAAAAAACCCGAAAATTTAGGGCGTTACAGCAACAGTGTTCTCTAAAATTGATTTGAGATCTGGCTATTACCAGCTGCGGGTTAAGGAATCCGATGTGCCGCAGACTGCTTTTAGAATGAGGTACAATCATTATGGATTTCTTGTTATGCCTTTTGGTTTAACTAATGCATCGGTTATGTTTATGGATTTGATGAACTGAATTTTTTGTCAATATTTGGACAAGTTTGTAGTAGTATTTATAGATGATATATTGATATATTCTCGGGATGAGTCGAAACATGCTGAGCATTTGAGGACGATATTGCAGACTTTGAGCAAAGAGAAGTTATTTGCTAAATTTAGCAAGAGTGAGTTTTGGCTACATGAAGTTGGGTTTTTGGGACATATAGTCTCGGGTGATGGTATTCGGGTTGATAACAGCGAGATTTTGGCAATTGTTGATTGGAAGCTGCCAAAAATGTAACCAAGGTTAGAAGCTTTCTAGGTTTAGCTGGCTATTACGGATGATTTGTTGAGGGTTTTTCGATGATCGCTTCTCCTATGACCAAGCTGCTGCAAAGAGATGCAAAATTCGAGTGGACCGAAAGATGTCAACAAAGTTTTGATAAGTTGAAAGCTAAATTGACTGAGGCATTAGTGCTAGTGCAACCTGAATCAGGAAAGGAGTTTGTGATTTATAGTGATGGGTTACTAAATGACCTTGGATGTGTACTTATGCAAGAAGGCAAGGTGGTGGCCTATGCTTTGAGGCAATTAAAACCACATGAGAGGAACTACCCGACACATGATTTAGAGTTGGCCGCTACCATCTTTGCTTTGAAGATTTGGCGCCATTATTTGTATGGTGAGAAATGTCAGATTTTTACTGACCATGAAAGTTTGAAATACTTAATGAGCCAAAAGAAATTGAATTTGAGGCAATGGAGGTCACTTGAATTATTAAAGGATTTCGAGCTAGTAATTAAGTATCATCCCAGAAAGGAAAATGTGGTTGCGGATGCTTTAAGTAGAAAGTCTTTGTTTACTTTAAGAGCTATGGACACGAGTATGACTTTGTTGGATGATGGTTCCCTATTAGCTGAGTTGAGGGCTAAGCCATTGTTTCTATAGCGGATTTGTAAAGCTCAAAGGAATTATGACAGGTTGCAAGCCAAGAGGGTTCAGTGTGAGACTGATGGTAACTCTAATTTTCGAATTGGTTTGGATGGTTGCTTGATGTTTCATGATAGGATTTGTGTTCCTAAAGATGAGGAATTGATTAGGGAAATTTTGCTTCAGGCACATAGTAGTTTTTTATCGATAAATCCTGGTAGCACAAAAATGTATAATGATTTGAAGAAATTGTATTGGTAGTCAGGCATGAAAAAGGACATATCAGAATTTGTAACAAAGTGTCTGATCTGCCAACAGGTGAAGGCGGAGCATCAGGTACCTTTGAGTTTGATTCAACCAGCAATGGTTCCTGAGTGGAAGTGGGATAGAATTACCATGGATTTTGTGATAGGGTTACCCTTGACACTGAAAAAGAAAGATGTTGTATGGGTTGTTGTGGATAGATTGACCAAGTCAGCTTATTTCATCCCGGTACGTGTAGATCATTCATTTGATAAATTGGCTGAGTTATATGTTACTGAAATTGTGAGGTTACATGGAGTACCTATGTCTATCATCTCGGATAGAGATTCGAGGTTCACCTTAAGATTTTGAAAAAAGTTGCAAGAGGCACTAGGTACGAAGTTAAATTTTAGTACTGCATTTCACCCACAGGCGGATGGTCAATCCGAGAGGGTAATTCAAGTTCTTGAATATATGCTTCGATGTTGTGTTCTAGAGTTTGAGGGTATTTGGGAAAAGTATTTGCCATTGGTGGAATTTGCCTACAACAATAGTTATCAGTCGAGCATAAGGATGGCGCCTTATGAGGCATTGTATGCCCAAAAATGTCGAACTCCTTTGTATTGGACTGAGTTGAGTGAGAAATAGATTCATGGTGTTGATCTAGTTAAAGAGATTGAGGAAAAGGTTAAAAATAATTTGGGATTGTTTAAAGGGTGCTTCTGACCGGCAAAAGTCTTATGCTAATTTGAAAAGGAAAGAGATTGAATTTCAGGTTAGTGATAAATTATTTTTGAAAGTGTTGCCATGGAAGAAAATATTAAGATTTGGCTGGAAAGGCAAGTTAAGTCTACGTTGCATTAGACCATACGAGGTTACGGAAAGAATAGGGCCAGTGGCATACTATTTAGCTTTACCGTTAGAATTGAAGAAAATAAATAATGTGTTTCATGTGTCAATGTTACGATGGTATCATTCAGATCCCTCTCATGTGATTTCACCTACGGATATTGAGATTCAGCCGGATATGACCTACAAAGAAGAATCGATTAAGGTTTTGGCTCGAGAGGTTAAACAGTTAAGAAACAAGAGTATAGTTTTGCTGAAAGTGTTGTGGTAAAAGCATGGTGTAGAAGAGGCTATGTGGAGATCGGAGGAAGCTATGAGGAAACAGTACCCAAACCTATTTACCGGTAAGATTGTCGGGGACGAAAATCTCTAAAGGGGAGAAGAGTTGTAATAGCCTGAACTAGGAGCTAAACGGAAAAGTGGTTTCGAAACTATGAATTCGAGGTTTAAAATATTATTCTGATTTAGTTTTGATGTTTATTAGGTGTTTGGATAAATATGTGAAATTTTGGTGTGTGAATTTCATTGGTTGCATGTCCAATTTGGTATGTTAGACTTAATTGCAATAGCTAAAAAATATGGGTTTTATTTCATAAAGTACTTGATTGAATTAGGTTTTGAAATTAGAGGTCCTTATATGGTAATTAAACCATTTTAATTTAGTTTGGACAAAAATGCCCAAGGAAGGGTGGAATACTAAAGGTTTTTAATGAAGGGCATTTTGGTCATTTAGTTAATAAAAGAATAAAAAGGGAAAATAAGGCTGAAATGTGTCCATAACCTCTTCTTCTTAGCCGAACATGGTGGGAAACCATAGCTAGGGTTTCTTCAACTTCTCAAGCTTATAGTAGGTGCAATCGAGCCCCGTTTTTAATTTTCTTCGTATTTTTAAAATCATCGCAACTTGCTCTAGCGATTTCTACCATTACTTTAAGCTAGGGTTAATGTTTAAAGTTTTTCCCATGTATGACATGTAAGTATTTTGATGTCTAATGGCAAAATATGAAGGTTTAGGGTATGGTAAACTATGATTACTAGGTGATTTTTCATGGAAGTCCCTAAAAAGGACTAAATTCCAAGGTTAATAAATTGAAGGGTAAAAGTATGAAATTGTGAGAAATGTGGGCTATATTGAGTGCCATGGACATTCGGCTAGGCTTGGGTAATCAAGAGAATTGATAAATTTCAATTTATGAGCAAAAGGTCTTAGTTGTAAAAATCTAAAAAGTTAGGGGTAAAATGGTAAAAGTTCTTATAGTATGATTTTGTATCTATTTAAGTAATGTGTGTATTAAACGAGTTAAAGGTGTCATTATAGATCGAGAAGATCGAGGAATCAACCTTGACCGGGGCAAGGGCAAGGCCTCGGAATAAGTTGCAAATTACCACTTTTTGTTGTTGAGATAAGTTTATATGTAAATAATGTGTTCGTTCTATTTTTACATTAATAATTATAATGGATATTATAAATTACTGCTATTGCAAATCTTCTATGGTGATTGGATTTGTTGGAAATGAGAGTTCCTGTATGAACTTTTGGAATAACGGGTGATATGGATAAAATATAGTTTGGTTACATGTGTGATAAAGTGATCTTCACCATGTAGACCCGAGGGCTATGGAGTTCAATGGCTAAGCCACATGTATGATAAAGTGACCTTCAGCATGTGCAATGATAATTATGGGACTTAATGACTATGCCTCATGGGTGATAAAGTGACCTTCACCAAGTATACATGAGAGCAATGTCATATGTAGCTAAGTCACATGGGTGATAAAGTGACCTTCACCATGTGCATACGAGGGCTACGAGAATAAATGGCTAGGACACATGGATGATAAAGTGATCTTCACCATATGTACCCAAGAGCCGGGCTTATGTGATTGGTGGAATTATGAGTGGAAAATCCACTGAGTATCAAATGTTAATCCGAAGAGTTAACGGGAATACTCACTAAAGAGATTTGGTGTGGTAGTTCGATATATGTGTGTAGGTGTATTCTTTGGGCAAGTGAAATTATGGAAATATGCATGTGGTTGTGAGAGTGCATGTAGACTTAATTAGGTGTAAAGAATGTGTATGAATTGTATGGGAAAGTTGGTAAGTTTTGGTGGTAAGTAGACATGTAAGAGATACCCTTGGTGTGGTTAAATTGTTATCTTGATGTTAATTTTTTACATATAGACTTACTAAGCTTTCGAAGCTTACTCCTTTCTCTTTTCCCTTGTTTTATAGATTTAGTCAGGCTAGTTCAGGATCGAATCAAGTCGGAGGATCACCCACAATATCAACATTATCTTTTGGTATAGTGAAACAAACTCTTAGACTATGGCATCTATAGGGACTTAGTGAGGTTGTTGGTGTTAAGCTGGTTTCGTTATGTTATAGTAATTTTCGTGGTATAAGTTATTTTACAATCAAAGGCTATGTGATTTAGCCATTGATGAATAACATTTTGTTTATATATTATTATGAGAAATTCATGAAATACTTGGTGTAACACCCTAAACCTGGCCTAGAAGTTAGGCCCGAGTCTGGCATGTCACATAGAGGTGTTTTTCGAAAACCTTGTTTCCATTGAAAACCCTTCTTATTAAAACTTGTTGCCATTTAAAACTTATGTAAAATCTCGAATTTTCTATGCATATTTTTAAAACGTGGTTTATTAAAAGATGTTCTCTTGTAAAATGTTATTACCTTTAAAACCTTAATTGTTACGGAAACCTAATTTAAAATAGTTGCAGAAACGTGATATTTTGAAAAATAGTTGTTGTTTTGGAAAAACCGTGTCTGACTTCTAGTAATTATAAAACAATAAATAAAATCCCAAATGTAAAAACTAGAAAGTTTAAAAGGCCTTATTACAACCCAAACCGGAATAAAGTATTTAAAAGTAAATCAAGACAGAGCATAAGCAATGTGTGGCCTTCTCCGAGTCCCTCACAGCACCGATCCTCCTAAAGCTAGGGATTACCTACACAATTATTAAACGGGGTAAGTTTTATGAAAACTCAGTGTGTAATCCCTTACCATATAAAACGAACAGTTAGTCATACAAAAGAATTAAAAGTCTGGGGTTCAGCCCTACTACAATTCCAGTAACAATTGGGCCTTAGCCCACTATAACAGACAGTACCAGATGCGCCTTAGCCTATTACAGAATCAAAAACATTATCAGAATTAGAATCAAAATCAAAATTAGAATCAGGTGGGCCTAAGCCCAAAACAGAATCAGTAACAGTATAATACAAATATGCAGAACAGACTGGGCCGAAGCCCTATATAGAACAGATCAGTCTGGGCCTTGGCCCTACACAGAACAGTGTGGGCCAAGCCCATAGTAGAATCAGAATAATATGCGAATGCAATCCCAACCCAGTCCAGCCATCACACCACCCGTACCAACCCAACACACCATGTGGGGAATAACTCGACCCACCCAGCCCTACACACCAATGACACAACCATGCTGCTAATTTAAATGCAGCTTTAAGCCTTTAGTAGTAGTATCATAATTGGCACAAAGCCGTCAGTAACTGTGATAGGATTGGCACATAGCTAACAATTAGGGTAATATAACCGGTACACAGCCATGGGTAAATGTGATCGACACTTAGTCATCAATAAATAAGATAGGCACATAGCCTTAGGCAAATATAATCGGCACAAAGCCATGATCCCAATAGCACAGAGCCATATGTTGGTTAGCACAGAGTCATACTCAGAATAACTGACATTAACCCCTCAGTCGGTCCATAGTCCTCTCGTGCAACCAGTGCGACCTTATCAGATTATTACCGGATCTACAGTCGTCTCGTACGACCCGTGCGATCCTATCAGAACAGAACTTCCTCCATATCAATGTCCCAACCCAATATGTCGTGTATGCTAAGCTCAATCATCACACATGTATGCAGAATGGCCATGTTCAGTATCAGTCATTTAAACACATATTGAAACATATCAATCACACAACCACGGTAACGTCATACAAATCACTGTCATAGAAACACAATCAAATCCATCAAACACACAGTTCAAGTCATTCACTTGCCTACAAGGGCAAAACAATCATTTAACACCCTAGGGGCAAAATGGTAATTTTACCCCAATGGGTATTCAGTAATGCTACCCTATAGGGGTATTTCGATAATTCTACCCTACAGGGGTATTTCAGTAATTCTACCCTATAGGGGTATTTCGGTAATTCTACCCTAAAGGGGTATTTCAATAATTCTACCCTAAAGGGGTATTTCGGTAATTCTACCCTACAAGGGTATTTCGATAATTCTACCCTAAAGGGGTATTTCAATAATTCTACCCTAAAGGGGTATTTCGGTAATTCTACCCTACAAGGGTATTTCGGTAATTCTACCCTACAGGGGTATTTCGGTAATTTTACCCTAAAGGGGTATTTTGGTAATTCTATCCTACAGGGTTATTTCAGTAATTTTGCAACCTAGGGGTATTTTGGTAATTTCACAAACTAGGGGTATTTTGGTAATTTTATAAATCAAGGGTATTTCGGTCATTTTGAAATTCGGGGTATTTTCGTAATTTGTAAACTGGGGTATTTTTGTAATTTTGTAAACTGAGGGTAAAACGGTAATTCTAACAAATCAGGGGTACAACAATAACTTTACTAATCAGGGTAAAACGATAACTTTACAAATCAGGGGTAAAACGGTAACTTTACAAATCAAGGGTAAAACAGTAACTTTACAAATCAGGGGTCAAATGGTAACTTTATAAATTAGGGGTAAAACGGTAATTTTGCAAATTAGGGGTAAAATAGTACTTTTACAAATCAGTGGTATTTCTGTAATTTTACAAATCAAGGGTAATTCGGTAATTTTGAAAATCGGGGGTATTTATATAATTTTGCAAATCGAGGGTATTACAGTAATGCTACCCTATAAGGGTATTTCATTAATTTTATCAATCCCTCAGAAAGTCTACAGTCGCCTCGAGCGACTCAAGTATTCTAAACAGAGATAACGTTGCGAATGGGCCAATGGCCCGTTCTCGGCCTAGGTGGGCCCACACACTCGTGTGGCCCTAGCCTAAATCTAGCCACAGATATGTGATTCACCTAGTCTAGTCCAATATTTACTACACAATCATACAATTTGCCCGATCCATTGGGCCCACATGGCCCATTTCGGCATTTGCTGTTCTACAGCTAGAGTAGGGTGAAGTACACACCTGATAGGTATCTGAAGTTAATCCACGCTTTGAACGCTGTTATGCCCAAAAGCCAACAATAATCGCACCTTGACTCCCCAGGGGGGTGTGTCGATCAACTACGGTCACCACCACCGTGACCCAATGGCATACAGATCAACGAATGATCCAACTCCTAACCCAAACGAACACGCCACAACATGAAAGGGATAAGCCAAGAAAGGTATCCCTACTCTCCTCATGGTTTGCTCTATTTAAAGCCAGCTCCTCACCTATTCTCATGATAGCTTCCCGATGTGGGATTCTCCGTCAATCATCAAAAACCAACTTATTAGCAAAATAACCAACCCTTGCGTGCAGAGGGATTCAACCAAAGTCCTCTCGATAGCCCTGTCAAGCCACCACCACTCAGACACAAGCTCTTTTGTGTCATAAGTCCAACACATTTAACTTTAAAGCCCACCTACTCACTTCCAGATTTATTTAAAAGAAAAACCAAAATAAATTGTAAGATTTATGAGCCAAGACTTGAACCTTAGACCCTTTGCTTCCCTTTTGGCGTCACTTCCTTGCCACTAGACCACATCTCCTTTTGTGTCATGCTTTCACAAAAAAATTTCTTAAAGTTTACCCACTAACGTCAAGGCCCCCATAAAAGAAAAACATAAAATTTTCCTAAGGTCTAGGTTTGAACCCAGAACTTCTCCAACACTCCCAAACACTCCCAAACCTCTTAGCTAACATACCAACATGCCATTCCACGTATAAGGGCCCAAGGCCCATTACGCAACCCAAGTGGGGCATACGTGCTCACATGGCCTGCTAAGCTAAATTTGCCCACAGCCACATGTACGACACAGCCGACCCACTAATTTCGGTAAGTCCAAAGACAACCACCCATGTGGGGTCCACAAGCTCATTGGGCCCATATGGCCTAATCTTCCAGGCCCAATTTTGGGGCGTTACACTTGGCATGTTTGTGTGTGGTTAAATTTGAAATGGATGAGTAAATAGAGTCTTTAGTTGACTAAAGATGTGTTTATTATGTGGTGTTACAAGTAGTGGTGATAGCATGTGGTTTGGGGCAAAATATGGCTTGGAAAATAGCCTAACTTAAGGCCACACGGCCAGTCCCCACGGCCATGTGTGTAGGGCGTGTGAACCTGGCATGGGATTTTTAGAGTTTTGGGACGTCACACGACCTGGTCACACGGGCGTGTCCTGTGGTCGTTTAACCAAAATGGCATACTGATGTCATAAACAAAATGTCCCAGTTTTTCACACGGGCGTGTTGGCCGTGCGAATGACACTGGCCAAGGACACGGGCGTGTACTCGGCCGTGTGAAAACCCCTGTAGGTTCGAAATGAAAAATAAATTCTCAATAGTTCAACACGGGTAGAGGACAGGGGCATGTGTGACCACACAGTCTGTCCACACGGGCATGCCCCTATTTCACACGGGCGTGTGCCCTACATTAGGTTAAATTTTCCAACATTTTTCTAAGATCTCGGTTTGGTCTCGGACCATTCCTAAACCATGTTTTGGATCTCGTAATTCCATTTTAAAGGATGTATGATATTTTATGATTAAGTTGTAAATTGGAACAAAAATGTGTGGTTCGATTATATACGGATGATGGTAATATTGTTTGGTAATGCCTCGTACTCGGGTAAGGTGATAATCCTGAGTAAGGAGTATTACAGTTGATGGCCAAATTGATTTTTTTAAAAGGTTGGGAATTGGTTTTAATTAAAAAATCAAATTAATAAAAAAATATAAATGTCACAAAATAAATTTGATATCACACTCTTTTTAATTCAACCCAAATAACTTATAATATCTATTAACAGATTCCAAATAACATCTAATAAAAAATGGGAGGGACATAATATATTAAATTATTAATTGCAAAGTCGGTTTTGGATTTTGGCATATAGCTATGTTTTAATATATTTCTCTTCAATAGAATCTTACATGGAGACTTGGGAAGAGAGCGAAGAAAATAAGCATCGAGTTCCTCCACAAAGTATTTTTGCCTACATTGAACTTTGGCTAATAGTCCATTATTTCTAGGAAACTAAAATAAATAAAAATTTAAGTGGTATTTAATTAATTTGGCAATTGCTAATTTCCATAAGGTTGTTCATCACAGTAGTTAATGTTTTTTTTCCTGCATTTTTAATGTAAGATTTGCATCACCTCAAGGTTGGAATATGGAAATGACAAATATATTATACGGAATATCTTATTTTGTTTTAAATCAAATATATCGGAATTGAGAGGAAAATGGTATAAAAAAAATTTTACAATTAATGATTTTGATTAGAATTTCTGGCTTCATATCTTTTTTTTTTTCACAATTTATGGTAATGTTAATATGGAAAATACTTTTTTAGAATAACAAATTTGCTCTCAACTACATTTTAAAGCTTTAAATGTATCAAATTAAAAAGTTTGTGAACTATCTTTGGTGCTTGTGTCTAGTTATATTCTCTAAAATGGTATCATACCTCATGATATGATGCAAAAAAATATTTTTTATTTGTATAATTAACATCTACCATATAATATTTGAGTTCATGGTGCAAATATATTGTTTCTTTAATCATAAAATATAATATAAACTTAATTTAGTGAAAGAATTATGCTATATTATAACCATTTTTTAAATATTCAAGTTAAGTAAAAAATAAAATATATGATATATAATTATAATATATAATATATATAACTTTTATAAAAAAAAGATATCATAAAGTTTCAAGTTGTAACACCCCAAAATTTTCGATTTATCGTATACCGTTATACCTAGAAATTTAGTAGAATTCTGATATGAAAAAATTAGAATTTTCGAGGGATTAATTTTAATTTATTAGGAAGCCTTTAAAAGACAATTTTAGCTAATCTACTTTACCGACCTAATCGGGTAAAAATCTGAGAGTAAGAGCAAAATAATAATGTTTGCCACCGAGGGTATTTTAAACATATAAGGAACGTGATATTAAATATTGACAAAAATTTGTGACTTGTGGTGAAGGATAGATGATGAGACATTTTTATTGAATTTTTAATTTTTGTAATGACATTTTTAACAAATGATAGAAGTACTTTTGACTTGTTGACTTCTCTCAGTGAATATTATACTATAAAATTTTATATAAAAAAAAGAAATATATCTTCTTCTTCCTCAAAAAGTGACTAGTCAATAAGTGTGGAGAAAATTCTCAATTTTTCTTCATCTTTCTCCAAACTCTACTCATATCTCTCCTAAATCTTCATCATTTTTCATCGCTTTCTATCGATTCCTTATAAAATCATCATTAATGAACTTTTATTAAGCATAATCCTTCTTTGTCTCCATCATCCAAGTGCTTAAGCATTGAACCCTAATGTGAGAAAGTGTGTTAAGAGGAAGAAAGGATCTAATTAAGGTAGTAATTTTCATTTCATTCATACATGTTATTACAAGTTTTGGGTATTGCTAAGCCATATTAACATGAATTTAATGTTTTGGTATTTATCAAAATTTTTATTAATGATGAAAAATAGAAGAAGGAAGGTGAAATATTAGCAAAAGGAAATAAAATCTAGTGGATTGAGGTGGATATACACTTCTCCAACAACTTTTGAATATTTAGTGCGGTGAGATATTTGGGAACTCCATTAATTTACTTATGTTAAATTAAGATTGTTTCTAATGGAATTGTTATAATTATCAATTTTGATAAGTTATGGTATGTTAATGTCTCAATGATATGGAAGTGTAGTTAATGATAAGAAAACAAATTTATAAACAATTGTTAAGTTAAGCCTCTTGAAGAAAAGTTACTTTGAGTTTGAAACTTGATTTAGTATGTAACAGGCCAGTTTGGACCCTAGTTGGAAAAGTGGTTTTAGAACCACATATCCGAGTCTGAAAAATGTTCTGATATTATTTTCTATGTCTGTGGTATATGAATCTACATCTGGGAAATTTCTGTGATTTAATTTGTCTGTCTCTGTGCTTAATTGTGAAAAATGACTGAATTATATATGTGATAAAATTAGTATGCTAAATGTTCAAGTGTTCTATTGAAATGGCTTTTTAATAATGGTGGCCTTATGAGGTAATTAGACCTTATTAAATGGTAGTGGACATTTATGGCCTTATAAAATATATTTTATGTGTTTATGAATAAAGGGTAAAATGGGAATTGAATTATTATTAAGGTTTTAATGAATTAAAAGCATGAAATTAAGCATTTCATGCATGTTCTTCAACTGAAATAAAAGAAAAAGAGAAGGAAATAAGCTTCCTAGGTTTCGGCAAGTTAAATCCTTGATTAAGGTATGAGTTTTCGTCCGTTTTTTATAATTTCTATATTTTTGTAATCGTTGCTTCGTATTCTTCCACGCCCATGTCTCAATTTCTAATTTTGATAAAGTTTATAAATAGTGCCATTGTTGATAATTGAAGCTTTGTAGTGAAATTAAATGAATTATGATGAATAGGTGTTGAATAAACATGTTTTGCTATGAGATTTTGATGAATTTGAGACATAAGGGCTAATTTGTGAAAATGACATCTTAGGAAGATTAAATTGTGAAATAAATGTGTATATGGGCATATATGAGAGCCATGAAGATTCAGCTAGGCCATTTTGTATCGAAATTGTGCATACTTGATGTTTTTTGTGAATTAGGGACCAAAGTGTCAAAATGTGAAAATGTGAGGGCTAAAATGTAAAATACCCTAAATGAGTGCTTATGGATTGAATTGAATGAAATGGAATATTGAATAGCTGAAATTTCATTGATTTAAATCAAGAACAAAGAAAAACGGACTTATATCAAGGAAAGTCCAAAGTCGTTGAATAGTCTACTCAAATCCGTTAAAATCCGTACGAGGTAAGTCAATATACAAATATGCGTTATATTAATGTTCGATATATATGCTTGAATTATAAACTATATTGGACGGCCATGAGAGCCTGGTATAGTAAATTCTGAATCGCCTTTGATTAAGTAATGGTAAAACGATATCATGTAAGACCTCATCCGGGACATAGGCATTGATTTGAGAATTATGTTTAAGACCATGTCTGGGACACTGGCATCATATATGTTTCATGTAAGACCCTATCTGGGACAGTGGCATCGATAGTGAATAACATGTAAGACCATGTCAGGGACGTCGGCATTGTTTAAGGCCTATCTGAATTTTTTAATGTTTCTAAATGATTTGAGGAGAAATTTTGATATATAAATAAATGCATACCTCATGTGTCTGACTCAGGTACGTCTGTTTTGTACTGAATTTCTGAGTATGAAAGGTATGCGAATTGTGTGAATTAGAAGTCTGAGTAAAATGAATGAATCTGAATGGTGAAATATCTGTGGGAAATGGTTATCGTATTATGATTATGGATTGCATAATTTTTTATTTGACTTACTAAGCTTATTGTAGCTTACTCTGTTCTTCTTTCAACTATTTTATAGATATTGTAACTACTATAGGCTCGGGAATACTCAAGGATCATCACCACATTATTGAGCTAAATTTTGGTACCTTTTGTATGTATAAAGTTGAAATATGGCATGTATAGGCTAGAGTATCTATGTATTGAGCTTGGATATGTTTAGTTGTAAGGCCATGAGAGTTGGCTAACAAATGATTTTGTGTTTGTTTTTGGTATATGACTTGTGATGCCAATTTAAGTAACTTATAATGGCTATATGAATTTGTATGTTTTGATCTTCATGAACTTTGTTAATGTGATGAATGGTAAGAATTGGATATGGTATGAATGAGCTAGGTGCATCATGTTTAGTCTTGACTTTGGTTAAGTCATGGAATTGCTTGGTGTGAGATTTGAAATTAAGTATGTATGTGAATGGTTTGATCATGCTGAGATGTGTTTTAAGGCATTGAATTGAGTTGAAATTGTGGCATTATTATGACATGAATTTGGCTTGTAGGTTTAACCCTTATTGGGAGTAATGTATGAATTAAACCTAGCCTACATTGTGCCACACAGTTAGGGCACACGGGCGTGCCTTAAGGTCGTGTTGATTGTCCAGTATTGGTAATAAAACCCACACGGCCAAGACACACGGGTGTGTCTCGTGGCCGTGGCAATAAGTCAGTATACCTACTCTGTTTTGGCACGGCGTGGGTGCACGGGTGTGCCTGAGTCTCGTGTGGGGAACACGGCCTGATCACATGGGCGTGTGACCTCCAAAAGTTAGAAAAATTTTTATGTGTTTTGGAGTTTACGAATGTATTCGGTTAGTCCCGACCCTGTCTAAATGTATGTTTAAGGTCTAGTGGACTTTCAAAAAGGGACTTTATGTTTGAATATTGTTATGATCTCTGAATATTCTGTTCTGATCTGTTTGGAATATCCGGTAACGCCCCTACCTATTCTGGAGACGGTAACAAGATAGGGGTGTTGTATTTGGTTGGTATCAGAGCTACGGTTTAGTCGATTGTAGGACTAACGTAGCATGTTTGAGTCTAGCTATACATGCCATATATTTGAATTTCGATAGTGTGATGAATCCTGATGAATGAAACGTATTTTTCTTATAGTAATGGATCCCAAAAGAGCCGTAGCTGATGATGTTGAAAGTAATGCGCCTGCGCCTGTCCAAAGGACAGCGCCATCTGATTCTAGGCCTATTACAAGTGGTAATGAGGGAGAAGCTAAGCAAGCTTTCTTCCAAATGATGAATGAGTGGTTCACTCAGTATGTCTGAACAAATCCGGCTGTTCAACCCCCACCCTCAACTGTTCCTCAACAACCTTCAGTTGTACCATCTGTGACTAACCCGATTCGTCTAAATAAGCTTCCTGTAGATAAGATTAGAAAGTATGAGGCTGAAGAGTTTCAAGCTACTACTGATGATGATGCCGAGAGGGTTGAATTTTGGTTGGAAACCATAATTTAAGTTTTTGATGAACTATCGTGTACTCTAGAGAAAAGTGTTAAGTGTGCGGTTTCATTGTTACGAGACTCTGCATACCATTGGTGGAAAACACTGACATCTGTGGTTTCGAGTGAGCGTATCACCTGGGATTATTTTTAGACTGAATTTAGAAAGAAGTATATCAGTCAGCGTTTCATTGATCAGAAACGTAAAGAGTTTCTTGAATTGAGACAATGTAGCAAATCTGTTACGGAATACGAATGAGAATTCGTAAGATTGAGTTAGTATGCACGGGAATGTGTAGTTCAAAGGCCATTATGTGTAAAAGATTTGTTGAGGGCTTGAATGAAGATATTAAACTTCTGATTAGAATTCTTGATCTGTATGAGTTTGTCGTGTTAGTTGAAAGGGCTTGTAAAGCTGAAGAACTTAATAAAGAAAAGAAGAAAGCTGATTCAGAAGCAAGAGAGGTTCGAAAGAGATCTTTGGGTAGATCATTTCAGTCTGTGTCAAAGAAGTTTCGACATGATTCCAACTGTTCAAAGATTATCATGGGACATTCTGGCAGAGATCATGACAGATTGCGTTCAAGTTTTAAAACTCCTGCTACATCTATAGCTGGTGTCGAGAATATGAGATCTGAGAGACCTGAATGTGAACATTGTGGGAAGAGACATTCGGGAAGTTGTAGATTGAAAGATTGAGCTTTTCTTATGTGGATCTCTAGATCATTTTGTTAGAGACTGTCCTAAATTTGTTGAGCAAGAGATATTGCAAAACCTGCGATCTGGTAATACTTCTGCTAGAGGTAGAACTTCTAGAACCACAGGAAATGCTAGTGTTGGTTAAAGAGTTACTAAAGATACAACTGTAGGATCTGAAGTTCGAGCTCCTGCTAGAGCCTATGCAATCCGGGAATGTGAAGAAGCTTCGTCTCCTAATGTGATTACTGGTATTTTTACTCTTTTTGATACCTCTGTGATTGCTTTGATAGATCCTGGATCAACGCATTCTTATATCTGTGTGAATTTAGCATATAGTAAGACTTTATTTGTAGAGTCAACTGAAATTGCAATTAGAGTATCAAATCCCTTAAGCAAAAGTGTTCTGGTAGATAAGATTTGCAAGAATTGTCCGTTAATGATTCGAGATATTGTTCTCCTACTAATTTGATGCTATTTCTGTTTGATGAAATTGATATAATTCTGGGTATGGACTGGTTAACTCTGCATGATGCTGTTGTAAATTGCAAACGAAAAGTTATTGACTTGAAATGCAAGAGTGGTGAAATCATTAGAATTGAGTTTACTGAATTGAATAGTTTTACCGGATGTGATATTCGCATTAAAAGCTCAGAAATATGTAAGAAAAGGTTGTGAAGCCTACTTTGCTTACGTGATTGACTCAAAAGTGTCTGATAAAAAGATTGAATGAGTGCCTGTTGTATGTGAATTCTCTAATGTCTTTCTCGAAGAACTTCCGGGTTTGCCTCCAATTTGAGAAGTTGAGTTTGGGATTGAACTGGTTCCAGGAACTACTCTGATTTCAATAGCTCCATACAGAATGGCCCCGACCGAATTGAAAGAATTAAAGACTCAGTTACAAGAATTGACTGATCGAGGCTTTGCTAGACCGAGTTTCTCACCGTGGGGTGCTCCTGTTCTTTTCGTGAAAAAGAAAGATGGCACAATGAGAATATGTATTGATTACCGTCAGCTTAACAAAGTGACTATAAAGAATAAATACCCTCTGCCCCGAATTGATGATTTGTTTGATCAACTAAAAGGTGCTTCTGTATTTTCGAAAATAGATCTGAGATCCGGTGATTATCAATTACGTGTGAAAGATTCTGACATTCCGAAAATAACTTTTTGAATGAGGTACGGGCACTATGAATTTTTAGTTATGCCTTTCGGATTAACGACTGCTCCTGCTGTGTTTATGGATCTGATGAGCATAATTTTCGGACCGTATTTAGATCAATTTGTTATTGGCTTCATTGATGATATATTGATCTACTCGAGGAATGAAAGGGATCATGCTGAACATTTAAGAATTGTACTTCAGAAACTGCATGATAAGCAATTGTATGCAAAATTCAGCAAATGTGAATTCTCGTTACATGAAGTTAGTTTTTTGGGTCACATTGTATCTGTATCAGGTATCTGGGTTGATTTGAGCAAAATCTCAGCTATTTTGGATTGGAAACCTCCGAGAAATGTTTCTGAAGACTGTAGTTTTCTAGGACTTGTTAGTTATTACTGTCGCTTTGTAAAGGGTTTTTTGGTAATTACAACTCCAATGACAAGACTACTACAAAAAGATGTAAAGTTTGAATGGCCTAATAAATGTCAGAATAGCTTTGATCAGTTGAAAGCTATGTTAACTAAAGCTTCTGTACTTGCGCAACCTGAAACGGGTAAAGAATTTGTTATATACAGTGATGCTTCGTTAAGTGGACTAGGTTGCATTTTGATGCAGGAAGAAAAGGTTATTGCACATGCCTCTGGACAGTTAAAGCCACACGAGAAGAACTATCTAACATATGATCTTGAGTTAGCTGCCATTGTTTTTGCATTAAAAAATTGGCGTCACTACCTGTTCGATGAGAAATGTCAAGTGTTTTCAGATCATAAAAGTTTGAAATATTTGATGACTCAGAAAGATTTGAATCTGCGGCAGCGAAGATGGTTAGAACTGTTAAAAGATTATGAACTTGTTATTGATTATCATCCGGGTAAAGCAAATGTGGTAGCTGATGCTTTAAGCTGAAATTCACTATCTGCATTATGTGCCTTAAATACTAGTACTGATCAATTTGTTGATGATTCAGTGTTGGCTGAATTAAAAGCAAAACCTTAGTTTTTGCAACAAATCCTTGATGCTCAGAAAGTAGATAATGAACTGTTAAAGAGACAAGCTCAGTGTGATTCTGATTCTGAATTCCGGATTGATGATGATGATTGTTTGAGATTCAAAAATAGAATTTGCATTCCTAGAAATTCTAAATTGATTCAGATGATTTTGAGTGAAGCTCAAATAGCAAATTTTCTGTACATCCGGGTAGCGCAAAAATGTATAATGATTTAAAACGGTTATACTGGTGGCCAGGAATGAAAAGAGATATCTCTGATTTTGTTCTGAAATGTTTAATATGTCAGCAAGTAAAAGTGGAACATCAGGTGCCTTCTGGTTTATTACAACTGATTATGATTCTTGAATGGAAATGGGACCGAGTGACTATGGATTTTGTTTCTAGGTTACCCCTAACTCTAAAAAAGAAAGATTCAATTTGGGTTGCCATTGACCAATTGACGAAGTTTGCTCATTTTATTCCAGTACAATCTAACCATTCATTGGATAAATTAGTCGAAATTTACATTTCTGATATTTTGAGATTACACGGAGTACCACTGTCAATTGTATCTGATAGAGATCCAAGGTTTACTTCGCAATTCTAGAAGAAGTTGCAAGAGGCTTTAGGTACGAAATTGCATTTCAGTACAGCATTTCATCATCACACGGATGGTCAATCTGAGCAGATCATTCAGATACTGAGGACATGCTTAGATGTTGTATGCTGGAGTTTAAAGGTAGGTGGGAACAATATCTACCTCTAATTGAATTTGCATATAATAATAGTTTTCAATCGAGAATTAAAATGGCCCCGTATGAAGCTTTATATGGTAGAAAATGTAGAACTCTATTATACTGGTCTGAACTCTGTGAAAATAAAATATATGGAATTGATCTGATAAAAGAAATAGAAGAGAAGGTGAAAGTGATCAAAGATAGTCTAAAAGCAGCTTCTAATCGTCAGAAATCATACGCGGATCTGAAATGAAAAGATATTGAATTTGAAATTGGTGACAAAGTATTTCTGAAAGTGTCTCCGTGGAAGAAACTGTTTCGGTTTGGAAAAAAGGGCAAACTGAGTCCAAGGTTCATCGGGTCGTATGAGATTGTTGAACGAGTTAGGTCGGTTGCTTATAGACTGATGTTGCCACCTAAACTAGAAAAGATACATAATGTATTTCACGTATCAATGCTCCGACGTTATAGATTTTCGAGGATAAAAATCCCTGAGGGGGAGAATTGTAACAGCCCGATTTGGACCCTAGTGGGAAAAGTGGTTTCGAAACCACATATCCAAGTCTGAAAAATGTTCTGATATTATTTTCTGTGTCTGTGGTATACGAATCTATATCTATGACATTTTTGTGATTTAATTTGTCTGTCTCTATGCTTAATTGTGAAAAAAGGACTGAATTGTATATGTGATAAAATTAGTATGCTAAATGTTCAAGTGTTCTATTGAAATGGCTTTTTAATAATGGTGGCTTTATGAGGTAACTAGACCTTATTAAATGGTGGTGGACATTTATGGCCTTATAAAATATGTTTTATGTGTTTATGAATAAAGGGTAAAATGGGAATTGAATTATTATTAATGTTTTAATGAATTAAAAGCATGAAATTAAGCATTTCATGCATGTTCTTCAATCGAAATAAAAGAAAAAGAGAAGGAAATAAGCTTCCTAGGTTTCGGTAAGTTAAATCCTTTATTAAAGTATGAGTTTTCGTCTGTTTTTTTATAATTTCTACGTTTTTGTAATTGCTGCTTCGTATTCTTCCATGCCCATGTCTCAATTTTTGTTTTTGATAAAGTTTATAAATAGTGCCATTATTGATAATTGAAGCTTTGTAGTGAAATTAAATGAATTATGATGAATAGGTGTTGAATAAACATGTTTTGCCATGAGATTTTGATGAATTTGAGTCATAAGGGCTAATTTGTGAATATGACATTTTGGGAGGATTAAATTGTGAAATAAATGTGTATATGGGCATATATCAGAGCCATGAAGATTCGACTAGGCCATTTTGTAATGAAATTGTGCATACTTGATGTTTTTGTGAATTAGGGACCAAAGTGTCAAAATGTGAAAATGTGAGGGCTAAAATGTAAAATGCCCTAAATAAGTGTTTATGGATTGAATTGAATGAAATGCAATATTGAACGGCTGAATTTTAATTGATTTAGATCAAGAACAAAGAAAAACGGACTTAGATCAAGGGAAGTCCAAAGTCATTGAATAGTGACTCGAAACCGTTTAAATCCGTACGAGGTAAGTCAATATACAAATATGCGTTATATTAATGTTCGATATAAATGCTTGAATTATAAATTGTATTGGACGGTGATGAGAGCCTGATATAGTAAATTCTGAATCGCCTTTGATTGAGTAATGGTAAAAAGATATCATGTAAGACCTCGTCCGAGACGTAGGCATTGATTTGAGAATTATGTGTAAGACCATGTCTGGGACACTGGCATCATATATGTTTTGTATAAGACCCTATCCGGAATAGTGGCATCAATATTGAATAACATGTAAGACCACGTCAGGGACGTCGGAATTGTTTAAGGCCTATCTAAATTCTGTAACGTTTCTGAATGATTTGAGGAGAAATTCTGATATATGAATAAATGCGTACCTCATGTGTCGGACTCAGGTACGTCTATTTTGTACTCAATTTTCGAGTATGAAAGGTATGCGAATTGTGTGAATTAGAAGTCAGAGTAAAATGAATGAATCTGAATGATGAAATATCTGTGGAAAATGGTTATTGTATTATGATTATGGATTGCATAATTTTGTATTTGACTTACTAAGCTTATTGTAGCTTACTTTGTTATTCTTTCAACTGTTTTACAGATATCGTAGCTACTATAGGCTTGAGAATAGTCAAGGATCATCACCACACTATCGAGCTAAATTTTGGTACCTTTTTTATGTATAAAGTTGAAGTATGGCATGTATAGGCTAGAGTATATATGTATTGAGCTCAGATATGTTTAGTTGTAAGGCAATGAGAGTTGGCTAACAAATGATTTTGTGTTTGTTTTTGGTATATGACTTGTAATGCCAATTTAAGTAACTTATAATGGCTATATGAATTTGTATGTTTTGATCGTCATGAATTTTGTCAATGTAATGAATGGTAAGAATTGGATATGGTATGAATGAGCTAGGTGCATCATGTTTAGTCTTGACTTTGGTTAAGTCATGGAATTGCTTGGTGTGAGATTTGAAATTAAGTATGTATGTGAATAGTTTGACCATGTTGAGATGTGTTTTAAGGCATTGAATTGAGTTGAAATTGTGGCATTATTGTGACATGAATTAAGCTTGTAGGTTTAACCCTTATGGGGAGTAATGTATGACTTAAACCAAGCCTACATTGTGCCACACGGTTAGGGCACATGGGCGTGCCTTAAGGCTGTGTTGATTTTCCAGTATTGGGCATAAAACCCGCGTGGCCAAGGCACACGGGCATGTCTCGTGGCCAAGGCACACGGGCATGTCTCGTGGCCATGGCAATACGTCAGTATACCTTCTCTATTTTGGCACGGCTTGGGTGCACGGGCGTGCCTAAGTCTCGTGTGGAGAACACGGCCTGATCACACGGGCGTGTGACCTTCAAAAGTTAGAAAAATTTTTATGTGTTTTGAAGTTTACGAATGTATTCGGTTAGTCCCGACCCTGTCTAAATGTATGTTTAAGGTCTAGTGGACTTTCAAACAGGGACTTTATGTTTGAATATTGTTATGATCTGTGAATATTCTGTTCTGATCTATTCTGAATATCTGATAACGCCCCTACCTATTCCGACGACGGTAACGGGATAGGGGTGTTACATAATAGCTTAACGCTATGATTGAAATCATTATTCCGTGATATAGTGTTTATTGCTTCAGATATTATTTCAAACTTGGAGATTTTTAACACTAATATTCTAGAGATTTTGAAACAAGGGCATAGCAAATTTGTTCAATTGTTTGGATATAATTGGCATACCAATAGAAAACTTCTGTTACTTGTAATAAGATACTTATTTTATTTATACTTCGGTACTTTTGTTAATGACACTTTGGTGTGATCCTGATATAGTCTTCAGACACACACGTTTCAATATTCTTATTATTGTGGCTTTGGCCGACTAGTTTCTAATATCCCCTATGTAACACCCCTTACCCGTATCCGATGCCGTGACAGGGTACGAGGAATTACTTTACTAAAATCCACACAACCTAATCAACAATACTCATGGAAACGTGTCTGAATTTAAAAGTTTTCCATTCTTTATCCAACTAGCCTTCTTATAGGCCCACGAGGCCTAAATCATGGGTCAGAAGCAACACGCCCGCGTGGTCTCTAAACACGGCCATGCTGATGGCCTGTGTACCTCACACGGCCTACACTATTGAGTGACATGCCCGTGTCCCTCATCCGTGCTGATTTATTTTCCAACACTAGACTATAGGGGTTTTCACACAGCCTAGCGCACACTCGTGTGCCGAGCCCGTGTCTTTCACATGGCCATGACACGCCCGTGTCAGGGCACGTGTTTAAAAACATGGACATTCTGCTTCTGGCATCATCATTCACACCGCTGTGGCACACGCCCGTGGCACATGCCCGTGTACTGGCCGTGTCCTCTACACGGTTGAGACACACGGCCGTGTCTCATGCCCGTGGGAGAACCTGATGACATTTAATGCTATCCATGCAAGGTGCAGAGGACACACGGTCGAGCCACACGCCCGTGTGCGGCCCGTGTGTCCCACACGGCTTAGACATACGCCCGTGTGCCTACCCATATGGGCAATATAGGGCTATTTAACAAGCCCTTAGCCACCCTGAAATACATGCAAACATAACCACAAATCTTCAACCATCCTAACATAGCGTCAATACTCATCTAAATGCCCTTAAATGGATATTCATACATCAACCAACTCAAGTCCAAAATGTATGCACAAACTACTAAACAACGTTGAACTAATTCCATATGAATTAAACTCATTTCATTAAGCAACTTAAATGATTTTAGGCCAATTCCAAAGGCCATTTACAACATGAACTCAATAACATAAATGGCTAACACAATTGGCTTACTAATAGATTTACATCCAAAATGGCTATCTAACCTATACATGCCATTACTCAAATACAAAATGCAACCATACCGAAAACTTCGATTGATAGTGTAAACGTTGCCTCCAATATTTATGGATCCTCGAACTGTAACGCCCTAATTTTTGAGACTTTTCGGGAATTCTGTGATTTTTGGTTAATTCTTAAATTTCTGTGTTTTGACTATATAAATTGTATTTTAGTATGTTAGTGGGCCTCTAGAAGGCCTAAGCTTACGTTGGAACCCGACGAATTTAATAAATTTTGGTTTTAAAGAGGAGGAGGTCCTGAAGAAGTGGGCTTTTAGGATTAAAGTGAGCAAAATGGATTACAAGAGAGCCCCAGGCAAAGTGGTTAAATGACGCCACTAAGGTGCTATAAAGGTGGCGTGTGGATGTTAGGGGGAGCCAAGGTTCAAGTCACAAGGTCAGCTAATTAGAGTGTTTTATTTTTATGAACAGGAGGGTTAAGTGTTGGACTTCAGGTAAAACTCTATCAAGAAGGGTTTGAATGGTTCAAAGGAGTGAGTTAAGGAGAGATAAGGGGAGCAAAAGTAGGAGCTGATCAGGGGACTTGCTGTTGGCCGAATGTTGGACTCTTGAGGAGCAAGAGTTGGCCGGCTAAGGGTGTTTAGTTAGGCAATGGGCTAGGGGGTTTGGGTATTTGCAATTTCGGCAATAAGGGTAGTATGTGCCGAATTCTCTTTTGATCCCCTTCCAGTCCTAGTTTGGTCTTTCTTTTGCTTAGCCGAAATAGGGTAGAATGCCTTAGGGTTTATTCTTTTACTCCTTCCCTTACTAGCAGCCGAAATACAAGCTTCCATTTTCTCTTTGTGTCGTTTTTTCCAAACTGAATACCCATCTCCTCTCTTTCTTTTTTTTCTCTTTCTTCTTCATTGTTTCTTCAAAGTTGAACCCTCCTTTGCCGAACACTGCTCTTGGCCGAATCTGTTCAGCTCATATTTCTCCTATTCTTTTTACTTTTTTGATCGACTACCATCTTCTTCACCTCTGTTTGGTCTCAAAATCAAATACCTACTGTCGATTCTTTCCCATAGCCGAACCTATCTCACCATCATCATCTTCTCTTTCTCTACTTCTTTTTCTTCACTAAAATCTCCCACAACTTGTTAGCCGAACCCTTTTGTGGCTAAATTTCCTTATTCTTTTATAAAATTTGAAACTTTCCTACACTGAGTTACTTCAGGAGCCGAATACTTAACTATACTCTTCTCTTCTCGTGTTCGTGATAGGAGCGACGGTAGATCGGGATTATATCATTATCTAGAACTCTTCTTTGGCAGTATAACGTTTTGGGGCAAGTATACAAACCTTGTTCTTTCGATAGTTTATGTGTTAAGGCAAAAAGCCAAAACCCCTTAGGGGAGGCTAACGATTTGGACTAAGGGCCTATTGGCCTCTTTCTTTTGGTTTTGTATGCGCTAGTGTGGTCAAGGGGTTGTACAGCAAAGGATTTGGAAAGCTATCACGATCAAACATCAAGATCGAGTCCATACCCGACAGAAAGGTAAGAACTTTAGGGACTTAGGCTATGTTGGCCGATTGTGGTAAGGAGGTTAATGCTTTAGTATTGTCGATCTTTAGACTAACGTGATAGTGACCGATTATAGGCTTTTCGTGAGGTGGATCTCGCAACGTTTCGGTAGTTAACAGGTGTGTATCATACCCTCACTATAGACTAGATCAGCAGAGGCCATAATGATCAAAAAGGTGATTTAAAAGTAACTGAAAGTGACTGAAAGGTCGACACTGTGAGGATTTGTGAGTATGCGATTACTCTTTAATGGTTGGATCTGAAATCATAGATGGTAGGATTGCAGAGAGTGCAATTCCGTGTGTTTTGGTAAGTTGGGCCTCGACAGGCTGAATATGGGCCCAATGGGCTACCAAGCCCATATGGGTAATATAGTCATTAAAAGGTGTTCAGTCAGACTGTAGGAAATAAAACGGTTAAAATCTGTAATCTGATGGTAAAACTTGGATTAAATGGGCTTAAGATTCCAATAGACACCGTAGGGCTCATTAGGGGTTTTGGGCCTAGTTGCCAAAACTGTTAAGCTAAGTTAAAATAGACTACTGTGATGATAAATGGAATAGGAGTGGCTGTAATATGCGTGCAAACCCTAAAGAACTGATAAATTACTAAAATACCCCTAAGTATGGAAAATTACCATTATACCCCTAGGTGCAAAAATCACTGTTATACCCCTAGGGTTAATTTTATCTGAGATGCATGATATTCTGATTCTGTATGATGTATGCCATGACATATATATCTGTTGTATGGGTTATGGGTTATATTGATGGAGGAAGCGTTCTGGTGGCCTCGCCATATATATCTGTTCTGGTGGCCTCGCCACATATATCTGTTCTGGTGGCCTCGCCATAATATCTATATTTGGTGACTCTGCCACAATATCTGGCAGCCTCGCTGTAAATTCTGTGGTGTGTAGCAGATGGGAGGGTCGAGTAGTCTCCCCACAAGGTGTAAGGTTGGTACGTGGGTGTATCTGGATGGATCTGGGTTAGGTTTCTGCATACATGATATATCTGTTCTATATCTATTATGGGCCTATGGGCTTCATTCTGATTTCTGTACTGGGCCAAGGCCCAAATAAATCTGACTCTGAGGCTTGACCTGTTTTGGGCTATGGTTGGGTTATGTTACACACTGAGTATACCAAACTCACCCTTTATGTTCATCAATGCAGGTAATCCCCAACCATAGTGGGCTTGGAACTGTGAGAGATTCGAAGTGGCCACATCATCTGCTAATTCGATTTTTGTTTTCATTAGGTTATTTTAATATCTTATTTCACTATTTTGGGTTTTAAGTTGTAATAAGGCCGCTCCTTAAATTTCTTTTTCTTTTGTGGTTTTATTTATTGGTTTTATTTATACTTTATCAAAACTATTAGTTATAGGACGCGCAGGTTTTTAATCAAATTTAATGAATGTTTTCAAAACACAAACAAACGTAACAAATGGCTAACTTAAAGACTTAATAAACTAACTTTTCGCTAAACCACTATTTTTACAAAAATCACTTTAGTCACCTTAAACAAAGAACACACAATCAGTCGTAAGTCCATGTGACACGTCAGATTTGGCCATAACGTCCAGGTCAGGTTTGAGGTGCTACATTTAGTGGTATCCGAGCCTGGTTGTAACAACTCGGCTGTGGAACGAGTCTAAAAATGAGAGTTTTTAAAGTAACGTTGAATAAAGATTTTTGAAAAATCATGTTTAACAACTTGTTTTTGAGATTGTTTACGAGGTTTTTTTTTATATTGTCTTTCTGCATATAAATGATTTTTACGAATTGAACTCGTTTTTTCTAAATTGGGTTTCTAAGAAGATGGCATACCGAATGTCCGGCCCAGGCCTGTAAGTTTTCAAAATTTTTATAATTATTTCTAAAATTCTGTTATATGCCTGTACTAAACCCTATCATGATACTTTAGTTAGGGTAACACTGAAACTATAGAAACTCTGATAAGTAGACTGAGACTGTAGTTAGGCTATCGGGAAAGAAAACAAACTCTGAATTTCTGTCTATTCATAAGACATCTGTAATAAACACTGAAATATTTAACTGATGCATAAAATTCCTAATCAGATAATATGAAATGAGTACGTGAGCAGCTCGTGGAAGAGGCCGTTGACGTGGCCGAGGTAGCGCACGGGTTGGATCTTCGTCTTCGGGACATGCATCAGCAACTGATGCACCGGTACCACCGGCAATGGAAGTAGAGTTTCATGATCAAGGTGCCGGGGATGAAGCTCTATCTCAGGCGATGCTTCGAGTTTTGGAAAGGGTTGCTGGGGCAAGTACGGGAAACAAAATTCGAGGATCTATTTCTAAGTAGCTCAGGGCTAATGGAGCGGAGATCTTTAGAGGCATATCTGGTGTAGCTCTGAATGTGGCTGAGTACTACTAGAGGCCACAAAGCGAATTATTGATGATTTGGACTACTCTGTAGAGCAGAAGCTGAAAGGAGCCATATCGTTACTCTGGGATAAAGCTTATCAGTGGTGGCTCACGGTGAGAGATGGAACTTCAGCTGATAGGGTGACTTGGGAGCTGTTCAAGACATCCTTCAAAGGAAAGTATGTTGGGGCTAGTTACGTAGACGCCCGCAGGAAAGAATTTCTGAATCTAGTTCAAGGGGGTAAGACAGTTGCTGAGTACGAGTCTGAGTTTTTGAGGCTAAGCCGGTATGCTATTGGGATAGTCGCTGCGGAGTATGAACGTAGCGTGCGTTTTGAGGATGGTCTGAGAGATGAGCTCAGAGTGCTGATTGCTCCAGAGAGGGAGCGTAACTTGACTGCTTTAGTGGAGAAAGCTAAGATAGCTGAGGAAGTGAAGTGTACAGAAAGACAAAATCGTGAAAAGGATCGAAACTATTTTCAGAGAGATTCAAGACCTTCAAGTGGTGCCAACAGGAATGTTAAGAGGGCAAGGGTGGTAGAGCCAGTTCGAGCAGTATCGATGAATGCTGTTAGATTGCAAGGTTGTAGGAATTGTGGTAAGATACATATGGGTAAGTGTCGAAAATGTTTTGGAGCTTGTTTCCGATGCGGATCTATGGAGCATAAGGTTAAGGACTGTCCTCAGGAACCAGATCAGGTTGAAGCTATAGATCACAGAGTCGTTCAACCAGTGAGGGGCAAACCACAGCCTCTGAGAGGACGTGGACAAGGTAGAGGTGGTAATGGTAATAGTCACGGATAAGTAGCACCTGGCAGGGGTACTGGATATGCTAAGGCTCGTCAGCCAGCGTTGGTGTATGCAGCTTGTCGCCGAGAGGAGGGAGATGCACCTGACGTCATAACTGGTACATTTCTTATTTCTTGTATGCCATACACTGCGTTGATAGATGTTGGATCTACCCATTCATAAGTTGCATGTGCCATATCTGGGTCGCTGGGTATGCGCTCTGAGGAGACCATGAGTGGGGTATCTGTACTAAGTCCTTTGAGTTACTCAGTTAGGGTTGACAAACTGTATAGAGACGTGCCTTTAGAAACTCAAGGTAAAGTTTTCTCTAGAGATCTGATGGAACTACCATTCGGGGAATTCGACCTCATCTTGGGGATGGATTGGCTTACTAAGCATAGGGCTACTCTGGATTGTGCTGCCAAGCGAATGATGTTAAAGACTATAGAGGATGAGGAGGTTATGGTGATAGTCGAGTGAAGGGATTATCTGTCTAATGTGGTGTCGGCATTGAGAGCTGAGAAGTGGATTCAAAAGGGTTGTGAGGCTTACTTAGCATTTGTAAGTCAGTCAGAGACTGAGGGCTTGACAGTGGATAAAGTTAGAACTGTTAAGGATTTTTAAGATGTTTTTCCAGAGGAACTTCTGGGTTTGCCTTCGAACCGAAAGGTCGAGTTTGTAATCGATTTATTGCCTGAAATGGCACCAGTGTCCATCGCACCATACAGGATGGCACCGAAGGAGTTGGTGGAGCTGAAAGCTCAGATTCAGGAGTTGTTAGACAAAGGCTTTATTAGGCCGAGTGTGTCTCCGTGGGGAGCACTAGTGTTGTTCGTGAAGAAGACATATGGATCAATTGGCATGTGCATCGACTATTGGCAGTTGAACAAACTGACGATTGAGAATAAGTACCCTCTGCTGAGAATCGATGATTTATTCGACCAGCTTCGGGAGCTTCGGTATTTTCCAAGATTGAGCTTCGATTCGGATATCATCAGTTAAGGGTTAAGGAGGAGGATATTCACAAGATGACGTTCAGAACCAGGTATGGCCACTATGAGTTTTTGGTTATGCCGTTTGGGCTGACGAACCCAACTGCAGCATTTATAGATCTAATGAATCGAGTGTTCCAGCCATACTTGGATCGATTCGTGGTCGTATTTATCAACGATATTCTGGTATATTCTGAAACTGAGGAGAAGTATGATGAGCATTTCTGTGTTGTGCTGCAAGTACTGAGGGAGAAGGAGCTTTATGCGAAATTCAGTAAGTGTGAGTTTTGGTTAAGAGAGGTAACTTTCTTCGGACATGTTTTCTTTGCTAAAGGGATCAAGGTGGACCCTCGAAAGATTGAAGTAATTCTGGACTGGAAGCCACCAAGGTCAGTGTCAAAAGTTCAGAGTTTTTTGGTTTTGGCTGGGTACTATAGAAGGTTTGTGGAAGGATTTTTTGTAATGGTAGCACCACTAACAAAGCTTTTAAGGAAAGAAGTATTATTTGTTTGGACCGTGAAGCAGCAAGAAGCTTTTGAGAGGTTGAAGAAAGTACTGACTGAGGTACTTGTACTGATTCAGCCGAAGTCTGGAAAGGATTTTACTATGTATAGTGACGCGTCACATGTGGGTTTTGGCTATGTGTTGATGCAAGAGGGTAGAGTGGTTGCTTATGCATCGCGACAGCTTAAACTTCATGAAGTAAACTATCCTACTCATGATCTGGAGTTGGCAGCAGTAATATTTGCACTCAAGATTTGGAGACATTACTTGTACGAAGAAAGGTGTGTCATATACACGAATCATAAGAGTCTTAAGTACCTGCTGACTCAGAAGGAGCTGAATCTTAGGAAACGGAGATGGATAGAGTTACTTAAGGATTATGACTGTTCGATCGAGTATCACCCAGGCGAAGCTAATGTGGTGGCTGATGCCCTAAGTCGTAGAACTGTATCTAATCTGAGAGCAATGTTTGCTCGTTTGAGTCAGTATGACGATGGTAGTTTGCTAGTAAAACTGCAAGTAAGGCCAACCTGGGTTGATGAGGTTAAGGAAAAGCAGTTAAAGGATGAGTCTCTAGTTTCTCGATTCGAGCAGGTTAAGAATGGGGAAATTTTTGAGTTTTGACTGGACAGTGAGGGAGTTTTGTGTTTCCGAGGTAGAGTTTGCATTTCGAAGGACTTTGACCTGAGGCAGACAATTCTGAAGGAGGCTCATGGAGGACTTTGTGCTATGCATCCTGAAGGGAATAAACTATATCACAACTTAAAGGAATTGTATTGGTGGCCTAGACTGAAACGAGAAGTAATAGAATTTGTGGGAAAATGTCTGACTTGCCTACAAGTAAACGCTGAACATCAATTACCTTCCGGACTTTTGCAGCCAGTGAAAGTACACCTTTGGAAGTAGGAGGGGGTGACCATGGACTTTGTGAGTAGATTACCCTTGACACCGACGAGGAAGGGCTCGATTTGCGTGATTGTGGATAGCTTGACTAAATCTGCTCATTTCATACCTCTCCGCACTAATTATTCACTTCATAAGTTAGCCAAGTTATATGTGGCAGAAATTGTGCGATACTTCATCCTCAGACTGATGGTCAGTCAGAAAGGGTTATTCATATTTTGGAGGACATGTTGAGGGGATGCATTATCGACTTCCGAGGTAGTTGGGAGGATTATCTACCGTTGGCAGAATTTGCGTACAATAACAGTTATCAGGCTAGTATTCGTATGGCGTCGTATGAAGCGCTGTATGGACGTAAGTGTCGTACCCTTAGTTATTGGACCGAATTGGGTAAGCGGCAGGTTCTTGGACCTTAGTTGGTAGCAGAGACTGAAGATAAGGTCAGGATAATTAGGGAGCGGTTAAAAGAACCATTTGATCGGTAGAAGTCTTACGCAGATTTAAAGCGCAAAGAGATTGTGTACTCAGTAGGTGGCATGGTCTTTTTGAAGGTTTCACCTTGGAAGAAGATACTAAGATTTGGAAAGAAAGACAAGTTGAGTCCGAGGTTTATTGGGCCTTATCGGGTTCTTAAGTGAGTAGGTCCAGTGGCTTATCAGTTGGAATTACCTCCGGAGCTAAACAGGATTCACGATGTTTTTCACGTCTCCACGTTAAGGCGATATCGTTCTGACCCTACTCATGTCGTTCCGGTTGCAGAGGTTGAGATACAGCCTGATTTGACTTTTAAGGAAGAGCCCGTGCAGATTCCTGATCGTGATGCAAAGGTCCTAAGAAGGAAGTCGGTTCCATTAGTGAAGGTACTTTGGCGTAATCATGGCAGAGAGGAAGCTACTTGTGGGCTAGAGGAGGCGATGCGTCAGCAATACCCTCAATTGTTTGGATCAGGTAAATTTCGAGGAAAAAAATTTTTTTAAGGAGGGTAGAGTTGTAACGCCCTAATTTTTGGGACTTTTCGGGAATTCTATGATTTTTGGTTAATTCTTAAATTTCTGTGTTTTGACTGTATAAATTATATTTTAGTATGTTAGTGGGCCTCTAGAAGGCCCAAGCTTAGGTTGGAACCCGACGAATTTAATAAATTTTGGTTTTAAAGAGGAGGAAGTCCTTAAGAAGTGGGCTTTTAGGATTAAAGTGAGCAAAATGGATCACAAGAGAGCCCCTGGCAAAGTGGTTAAATGACGCTACTAAGGTGCTATAAAGGTGGCGTGTGGATGTTAGGGGGAGCCAAGGTTCAAGTCACAAGGTAAGCTAATTAGAGTGTTTTATTTTTATGAACAGGAGGGTTAAGTGTTGGACTTCAGGTAAAACTCTGTCAAGAAGTGTTTGAATGGTTCAAAGGAGTGAGTTAAGGAGAGATAAAGGGAGCAAAAGTAGGAGCTGATCAGGGGACTTGCTGTTGGCCGAATGTTGGACTCTTGAGGAGCAAGAGTTGGCCGGCCAAGGGTGTTTAGTTAGGCAATCGGCTAGGGGGTTTGGGTATTTGTAATTTCAGCAATAGGGGTAGTATATGTCGAATTCTCTTTTGATCCCCTTTGGGTCCTAGTTTGGTCTTTCTTTTGCTTAGCTGAAATAGGGTAAAGTGCCTTAGGGTTTATTCTTTTACTCCTTCCCTTGCTAGAAGCCGAAATACAAGCTTTCATTTTCTCTCTGTGCCCTTTTTGCCAAAACCAAATATCCCTCTCCTCTCTTTCTTTTCTTTCATTTTCTTCTTCATTGTTTCTTTAAAGCCGAACCCTTCTTTGCCGAATACTGCTCTTGACCGAATCTGTTTAGGTCATATTTCTCCTATTCTTTTTACTTTTTTGATCGACTCTCATCTTTTTCACCTCTGTTTGGTCTCAAAATCAAATACCTGCTGTCGACTCTTTCCCATAGCCGAACCTATCTCACCATCATCACTCTTCTCTTTCTCTACTTCTTTTTCTTCACTAAAATCTCCCACAACTTGTTATTCGAACACTTTTGTGGCTAAATCTCCTTATTCTTTTATAAAAACTGAAACTTTCCTACACTGAGATACTTCAAGAGCTGAATCCTTAACTATGCTCTTCTCTTCTCGTGTTCGTGATAGGAGCGACGGTAGATCGAGATTATATCGTTATCTAGAACTCTTCTTTGGCAGTATAACATTTTGGGGTAAGTATACAAACCTTGTACTTTCGATAGTTTATGTGTTAAGGCAAGAAGCCGAAACCCCTTGGGGGAGGTTAACGATTTGGACTAAGGGCCTATTGGCCTCTTTCTTTTGGTTTTGTATGCGCTAGTGTGGTCAAGGGGTTTTACAGCAAAGGATTTGGAAAGCTATCACGATCAAACGTCGAGATCGAGTCCATACCCGACAGAAAGTTAAGAACTTTAGGGAGTTAGGCTATGTTGGCCGATTGTGGTAAGGAGGTTAATGCTTTAGTATTGTCGATTTTTAGACTAACGTGATAGTGACCGATTATAGGCTTTTCGTGTGGGGGATCTCGTCAATGTTTCGGCAGTTAACAGGTGTGTATCATACCCTTCCTATAAACTAGATCGGCAAAGGCCGTAATGACCAAAAAGCTGATCGGAAAGTGATCGAAAGTGACTGAAAAGTTGACACTATGAGGATCTGTGAGTATGCGATTACTCTTTGATGGTTGGATCTGAAATCGTAGATGGTTGGATTGCAGAGAGTGCAATTCTTTGTGTTTTGGTAAGTTGGGCCTCGACGGACGGAATATATGCCCAATGGGCTACCGAGCCCATATGGGTAACATAGTCATTAAAGGGTGTTCTATCAGACTGTAGGAAATAATACGGTTAAAATCTGTAATTTGATCGTAAAACTTGGATTAAATGGGCTTAAGATACCAAGAGACATCGTAGGGCCCATTAAGGGTTTTGGGCCTAGTTCCCAAAACTGTTAAGCTAAGTTAAAATAGACTACTGTGACGATAAATGGAATAGGAGTGACTGTAATATGTGTGCAAACCCTAAAGGACTGATAAATTACTAAAATACCCCTAAGTATGGAAGATTACTATTATACCCTAGATGCAAAAATGACCGTTATACCCCTAGGGTTACTTTTATCTGAGATGCATGATATTCTAATTCTATATGATGTATGCCATGACTTGTATATTTGTTGCATTGGTTATGTGTTATATTGATGGAGGAAGCGTTCTGGTGCCCTCACCACATATATCTGTCCTGGTGGCCTTGCCGCAATATCTATATCTGGTGACTTTGTCACAATATCTGGCAGCGTCGCTGCAAATTCTATGGTGTGTAGCGGATGGGTGGGTCGAGCAGTCTCCCCACAAGGGGTAAGGTTGGTATGGGGGTGTATCTAGATGGATCTGGGTTGGGCTTTCTGCATACATGCTATATCTGTTCTGTATCTGTTATGGGCCTATGGGCTTCATTCTGATTTCTGTACTGGGCCAAGGCCCAAATAAATCCAACTCTGAGGCTTGACCTGTTTTGGGCTATGGTTGGGTTATATTACACACTGAGTATACTAAACTCACCCTTTATGTTCATCAATGCAGGTAATCCCCAACTATAGTGGGCTTGGAGCTATGAGAGTTTCGGAGTGGCCACATCATCTGCAAATTCGATTTTCCTTTTGGTTATGTTATTTTAAATATCTTATTTTACTATTTTGGGTTTTAAGTTGTAATAAGGCCGCTCCTTAAATTTCTTTTTCTTTTGTGGTTTTATTTATTGGTTTTATTTATACTTTATCAAAATTGTTA
The DNA here is from genome assembly GCA_020496765.1 of Gossypium stocksii. Taxonomy (NCBI): domain Eukaryota; kingdom Viridiplantae; phylum Streptophyta; class Magnoliopsida; order Malvales; family Malvaceae; genus Gossypium; species Gossypium stocksii. The sequence goes on from CM035624.1 coordinate 28,177,940, forward strand.
GTTATAGGACGCGCGGGTTTTTAATCAAATTTAATGAATGTTTTCAAAACACAAACAAACGTAACAAATGGCTAACTTAAAGACTTAATAAACTGACTTTTCACTAAACCATTGTTTTTACAAAAATCACTTTAGTCACCTTAAACAAAGAACACACACTCAGTCGTAAGTCCATGTGACACGTCAGATTTGGCCATAACGTCTAGGCCAGGTTTGAGGTGTTACATTTAGTGGTATCAGAGCTTGGTTGCAACAACTCGGCTATGGAACAGGTCTAAAAACAGGAATTTTTAAAGTAACGTTGAATAAAGATTTTTGGATAATCGTGTTTAAGAACTTGTTTTCGAGATTGTTTTTGATATTGTCTTTCTGCAAATAAATGATTTTTATGGATTGAACTCGCTTTTTCTAAATCTGTTTCTAAGAAGGTGGCACACTGAATCTCCAGCCCAAGCCTATAAGTTTTCAAAATTTTTCCAACTATTTTTGAAATTCTGTTATATGCCTGTACTAAACCCTATCATGATACTTTAATTAGGGTAACACTGAAACTATAGAAACTCTGATAAGTAGACTGAGACTGTAGCTAGGCTATCGGGAAAGAAAACAAACTCTGAATTTCGTTCTATTCATAAGACATCTGTAATAAACACTGAAATATTTAACTGATGCATAAAATTCCTAATCAAATAATACAAAATGAGTACGCGAGCAGTTCGTGGAAGAGGCTGTGGATGTGGTCGAGGTAGTGCACGGGCTAGATCTTCGTCTTCGATACATGCGCCAGTAGCTGATGCACCAGTACGACCGGCAATGGAAGTAGAGTCTCACGATAAAGGTGCCAAGGATGACGCTCTATCTCAAGCAATGCTTCGAGTTTTGGAAAGGGTTACTGGGGCAAGTACAGGAAACGGAATTCAAGGATCTCTTTCTGAGCGGGTTAGGGCTAATGGAGTGGAGATCTTTAGGGGCGTATCTGGGGTAGCTCCGAATGTGGCTGAGTACTAGTTAGAGGCCACAGAGCGAATTATGGATGATTTGGACTGCTTTGTAGAGCAGAAGCTGAAAGGAGCCATATTGTTACTTCAGGATGAAGCTTATCAGTGGTGGCTCACGGTGAGAGATGGAACTTCAGCTGATAGGGTGACTTGGGAGCTGTTCAAGACATCCTTCAAAGGAAAGTATGTTGGGGCTAGTTATGTGGACGCCCGCAGGAAAGAATTTTTGAATCTAGTTCAAGGGAGTGAGACAGCTGCTGAGTACGAGTCTGAGTTTCTGAGGCTGAGCCGGTATACTACTGGGATAGTCACTACGGAGTATGAACGTAGTGTTTGTTTTGAGGATGGTCTGAGAGATGAGCTCAAGGTGCTGATTGCTCCGCAGAGGGAGCGTAACTTCACTGCTTTAGTGGAGAAAGCTAAGATAGCTGAGGAAGTGAAGTGTATAGAAAGACAGAATTGTGAAAAGGATCAAAACCATTTCCGGAGAGATTCAGGACCTTCAGGTGGTGCCAAAAGGAATGTTAAGAGGGCAAGGTTGGTAGAGCCAGTTCGAGCAGTACCGATGAATGCTGTTAGACCTAAAGGTTCTAAGAATTATGGCAAGATACATATGGGTGAGTGTCAGAAACGTTCTAGAGCTTGTTTCCGATGTGGATCTATAGAGCATAGGGTTAAGGACTATCATCAGGAACCAGATCAGGTTCAATCTATAGATTAGAGAGTCGCTCAACCAGTAAGGGGTGGACCACAGCCTCCGAGAGGACGTGGACAAGGTAGAGGTGGTAATGGTAATGGTCGAGGACGAGGAGCACCTAACGTCAGCCAGCGTTGGTATATGCAGCTCGTTGCTGAGAGGAGGGAGATGCACCTGACGTCATAACTGGTACATTTCAAATTTCTTGTATGTCATACACTGCGTTGATAGATGTTGGATCTACCCATTCATATGTTGCATGCGCCATATCTAGGTCGCTGGGTGTGCGCTCTGAGGAGATCGTGAGTGGGGTACCTTTACTAGGTCCTTTGGGTCACTCGATTAGGGTAGACAAACTGTATAGAGACGTGCCTTTAGAAACTCAAGGTAAAGTTTTCTCTAGAGATCTGATGGAACTACCATTCGGGGAATTCGACCTCATATTGGGAATGGATTGGCTTGTTAAGCATAGGGTTACTCTGGATTGTACTGCCAAGCGAATGATGTTAAAGACTACAAAGGATGAGGAGGTTATGGTGATAGGCGAGTGAAGGGATTCTCTGTCTAATTTGGTGTCGGCATTAAGAGCTGAGAAGTGGATTCGTAAGGGTTGCGAGGCTTATTTAGCATTTGTAAGTCAGTCGGAGACTGAGGGCTTGACAGTGGATAAGGTTAGAACCGTTAAGGATTTTCAAGATGTTTTTCCAGAGGGACTTCCGGGTTTGCCTTCGAACCGAAAGGTCGAGTTTGGAATTGATTTATTGCCTGGAACAGCACCAGAGTCCATCGCACCATATAGGATGGCACCAAAGGAGTTGGTGGAGCTAAAAGCTTAGATTGAGGAGTTGCTAGATAGAGGCATTATTAAGTCGAGTGCATCTCCGTGGGGAGCACCAGTGTTGTTCGTGAAGAAGAAAGATGGATCAATGCACATGTGCATCGACTATTGGCAGTTGAACAAACTGACGATTAAGAATAAGTACTGTTTGCCAAGAATCGATGATTTATTCGACCAGCTTCGGAGAGCCTCGGTATTTTCCAAGATTGACCTTCGATCTGGATATCATCAGTTAAGGGTTAAGGAGAAGGATATTCACAAGACGGCATTCAGAACTCGGTATGGCCACTATGAGTTTTTGCTTATGCCGTTTGGGCTGACGAACGCACCTACAGCATTTATGGATCTGATGATTCAAGCGTTCCAGCCATGCTTGGATCGATTCGTGGTCGTCTTTATCGACAATATTCTGGTATATTCTGAAACTGAGGAGAAGCATGATGAGCATCTCTGTGTTGTGCTGCAAGTACTGAGGGAGAAGGAGCTTTATGCGAAATTCAGTAAGTGTGAGTTCTGGTTGAGGGAGATAACTTTTTTCGGACATATTGTCTCTGCTGAAGGGATCAAGGTGGACCCTCAAAAGATTGAAGCATTTCTGGAATGGAAGCCACCGAGGTCAGTGTCGAAAATTCGGAGTTTTCTGGGCTAGGCTGGGTACTATAGAAGGGTTGTGGAAGGATTTTCTGTAATGGCAGCACCACTGACAAAGCTTATAAGGAAAGGAGTATCGTTTGTTTGGACCGTGAAACAGCAATAAGCTTTTGAGAGGTTGAAGAAAGTTTTGACTGAGGCACTTGTACTGATTTAGCCGGAGTCTGGAAAGGATTTTACTGTGTATAGTGACGGGTCACATGTAGGTTTGGGCTGTGTGTTTATGCAAGAGGGTAGAGTGGTTGCTTATGCATCGCGACAACTTAAAACTCATGAAGTAAACTATCCTACACATGATCTAGAGTTGGCAGTAGTAATATTTGCACTCAAGATTTGGAGACATTACTTGTACGGAGAAAGGTGTATCATATACACGGATCATAAGAGTCTTAAGTACTTGTTGACTCAGAAAGAGCTGAATCTTAGGCAGCGGAGATGGATAGAGTTGCTTAAGGATTATGACTGTGCGATCGAGTATCACCCAGGCAAAGCTAATGTGGTGGCTGATGCCCTAAGTCGTAGAACTGTATCTGATCTAAGAGCAATGTTTGCTCGTTTGAGTCTGTATGACGACGGTAGTTTGTTAGTAAAACTGTAAGTAAGGCCAACCTGGGTTGATGAGATTAAGGAAAAGCAGTTAAAGGATGAGTCTCTAGTTTCTTGATTCCAGCAGGTTAAGAATGGGGAAATTTCTGAGTTTGGACTGGACAGTGAGGGAGTTCTGTGTTTTCGAGGTAGAGTTTGCATTTCGAAGGACTCTGACCTGAGGTAGGCAATTCTGAAGGAGGCTCATGGAGGACTTTGTGCTATGCATCCTGGAGGGAATAAACTGTATCGTGACTTAAAGGAATTGTATTGGTGGCCTGGACTGAAACGAAAAGTAACGGAATTTGTGGGAAAATGTATGACTTGCCTGCAAGTAAACGCTGAACATCAATTACCTTCCGGACTTTTGCAGCCAGTGAAAGTACCCCTTTGGAAGTGAGAGAGGGTGACCATGGACTTTGTGAGTGGATTACCCTTGACACCGACGAAGAAGGGCTCAATTTGGGTGATTGTGGATAGGTTGACTAAATCTGCTTATTTCATACTTGTCCGCACCGATTATTCACTTCAGAAGTTAGCCAAGTTGTATGTGGCAGAAATTGTGCGACTACTTCATCCTCAGACTGATGGTCAGTCAGAAAGGGTTATTCATATTCTGGAGGACACGTTGAGGGGATGCATTATCAACTTCCGAGGCAGTTGGAAGGATTATCTATCGTTGGTAAAATTCGCATACAATAACAGTTATCAGGCTAGTATTCGAATGGCGCCTTATGAAGCATTGTATGGACGTAAGTGCCGTACCCCTAGTTGTTGGACCAAATTGGGTGAGCGGCAGGTTCTTGGACCTGAGTTGGTAGCAGAGACTGAAGATAAGGTCAGGATAATTAGGGAGTGGTTAAAAGAAGCATCTGATCGGCAGAAGTCTTACGCAGATTTAAAGCATAAGGAGATTGTGTACTCAGTAGGTGGCATGGTCTTTTTGAAGGTTTCACCTTGGAAGAAGATACTAAGATTTGGAAAGAAAGGCAAGTTGAGTCCGAGGTTCATTGGGCCTTATCGAGTTCTTAAGCGAGTAGGTCCAGTGACTTATCAGTTGGAATTACCTCTGGAGCTAAATAGGATTCACGATATTTTTCACGTCTCCATGTTAAGGCGATATCATTCTAACCCTACTCATGTCATGCCGGTTGCAGAGGTTGAGGTATAGCCTGATTTGACTTTCGAGGAAGAGCCCATGCAGATTCTTGATTGAGATGTGAAGGTCCTAAGAAGGAAGTCGGTTCCATTAGTGAAGGTACTTTGGCATAATCATGGCCGAGAGGAAGCTACTTGGGGGCCAAAGGAGGCGATGCATTAGCAATACCCTCAATTGTTTGGATCAGGTAAATTTTGAGGACGAAATTTTTTTTAAGGACGGTAGAGTTGTAACGCCCTAATTTTTAGGACTTTTTGGGAATTTTGAGATTTTTGGTTAATTCTTAAATTTTTATGTTTTGACTGTATAAATTATATTTTAGTATGTTAATGGGCCTCTAGAAGGCCCAAGCTTAGGTTGGAACCCAATGAATTTAATAAATTTTGGTTTTAAAGAGGAGGAGGTCCTGAAAAAGTGGGCCTTTAAGATTAAAGTGAGCAAAATGGATCACAAGAGAGCCCCTAGCAAAGTGGTTAAATGACGCTATTAAGGTGCTATAAAGGTGGTGTCTGGATGTTAGGGGGAGCCAAGGTTCAAGTCACAAGGTAAGCTAATTAGAGTGTTTTATTTTTATGAACATGAGGGTTAAGTGTTGGACTTCAGGTAAAACTCTGTCAAGAAGGGTTTAAATGGTTCAAAGGAGTGAGTTAAGGAGAGATAAGGGGAGCAAAAGTAGGAGCTGATCAGGGGACTTGCTGTTGGCCGAATGTTGGACTCTTAAGGATTGGCTGGCCAAGGGTGTTTAGTTAGGCAATCGGCTAGGGGGTTTGGGTATTTACGATTTCGGTAATAGGGGTAGTATGTGCCGAATTCTCTTTTGATCCCCTTCGGGTCCTAGTTTGGTCTTTCTTTTGCTTAGCCGAAATAGGGTAGAGTGCCTTAGGGTTTATTCTTTTACTCCTTCCCTTGCTAGAAGCTGAAATACAAGCTTTCATTTTCTCTCTGTACCGTTTTTGCCAAAACCGAATACCACTCTTCTCTCTTTCTTTTCTTTCGCTTTCTTCTTCATTGTTTCTTCAAAGTCGAACCCTCTTTTGCCGAATACTGCACTTGACCGAATCTGTTCAGCTCATATTTCTCCTCTTCTTTTTACTTTTTTGATCGACTCTCATCTTCTTCACTTCTGTTTGGTCTCAAAATCAAATACCTGCTGTCAATTCTTTCCCATAGCCGAACCTATCTCACCATCATCACTTTTCTCTTTCTCTACTTCTTTTTCTTCACTAAAATCTCCCACAACTTGTTAGCCGAACCCTTTTGTGGCTAAATCTCCTTATTCTTTTTTAAAAACCAAAACTTTCCTACACTGAGATACTTCAAGAGCTGAATACTTAACTATACTCTTCTCTTCTCGTGTTCGTGATAGGAGCGACGGTAGATCGGGATTATATCGTTATCTAGAACTCTTCTTTGGCAGTATAACATTTTGGGGTAAGTATACAAACCTTGTTCTTTCGATAGTTTATGTGTTAAGGCAAGAAGCCGAAACCCCTTAGGGGAGGCTAACGATTTGGACTAAGGGCCTATTGGCCTCTTTCTTTTGGTTTTGTATGCGCTAGTGTGGTCAAGGGGTTGTACAGTAAAGGATTTGGAAAGCTATCATGATCAAACGTCGAGATCGAGTCCATACCCGACAGAAAGGTAAGAACTTTAGGGAGTTAGGCTATGTTGGCCGATTGTGGTAAGGAGGTTAATGCTTTAGTATTGTTGATTTTTAGACTAACGTGATAGTGACCGATTATAGGCTTTTCGTGTGGGGGATATCGTCAACGTTTCGGCAGTTAACAGGTGTGTATCATACCCTCGCTATAGACTAGATCGGCAAAGGCCGTAATGACCAAAAAGGTATCTAAAAGTGACCGAAAGTGACTGAAAGGCCGGCATTGTGAGGATCTGTGAGTATACGATTACTCTTTGATGGTTGGATCTGAAATCATAGATGGTAGGATTGTAGAGAGTGCAATTCCGTGTGTTTTGGTAAGTTGGGCCTCGACGGGCCGAATGTGGGCCCAATGGGCTTTCGAGTCCATATGGGTAATATTGTCATTAAAAGGTGTTTTGTCAAACTGTAGGAAATAATACGGTTAAAATCTGTAATCTGATCATAAAACTTGGATTAAATGGGCTTAAGATATCAATAGACACTATAGGGCCCATTAGGGGTTTTGGGCTTAGTTGCCAAAACTGTTAAGCTAAGTTAAAATAGACTACTGTGACGATAAATGGAATAGGAGTGACGATAATATGCGTGCAAACCCTAAAGAATTGATAAATTACTAAAATACCCCTAAGTATGGAAAATTACCATTATTCCCCTAGGTGAAAAAATGACCGTTATACCCCTAGGGTTAATTTTATCTGAGATGTATGATATTCTGATTTTGTATGATGTATGCCATGACACGTATATCCGTTGCATGGGTTATGGGTTATATTGATGGAGGAAGCGTTCTGGTGGCCTCGCCACATATATCTGTTCTGGTGGCCTCGCCATAATATCTTATCTGGTGACTCTGTCACAATATTTGGTAGCGTCGCTGCAAATTCTATGGTGTGTAGCGGATGGGTGGGTCGAGTAGTCTCCCCACAAGGTGTAAGGTTGGTACGGGGGTGTATCTGGATGGATCTAGGTTAGGTTTTCTGCATACGTGATATATCTGTTCTGTATCTGTTATGGGCCTATGGGCTTCATTCTTATTTTTGTACTGGGCCAGGGCCCAAATAAATCTAACTCTGAGGCTTGACCTGTTTTGGGCTATGGTTGGGTTATGTTACACACTTAGTATACCAAACTCATCCTTTATGTTCATCAATGCAGGTAATCCCCAATCATAGTGGGCTTGGAGCTGTGAGAGATTCGGAGTGGCCACATCATCTGCAAATTCGATTTTTGTTTTGGTTAGGTTATTTAAATATCTTATTTTACTATTTTGGGTTTTAAGTTGTAATAAGGCCGCTCCTTAAATTTCTTTTTCTTTTGTGGTTTTATTTACTAGTCTTATTTATACTTTATCAAAACTATTAGTTATAGGACGTGCGGGTTTTTAATCAAATTTAATGAATGTTTTCAAAACACAAACAAACGTAACAAATGGCTAACTTAAAGACTTAATAAACTGACTTTTCACTAAACCACTGTTTTTACAAAAATCACTTTAGTCACCTTAAACAAAGAACACACACTCAGTCATAAGTCCATGTGACACGTCAGATTTGGCCATAACGTTCAGGCCAGGTTTGAGATGTTACACGAACTACTTAGACAGCACTAAAAAGAAAGAGGAAAGCAAAGGGGTAAGCATAACGCTTAGTAAGCCTATATGCAAACATTTTATACCATAGTCATGCATTAAAGAAATAACTATTGCATGAATCTTACCAATACCTCCTACCATAAATTCACTTACTCTCCCCACGATTTATCGAACATTTTCACATACATTTTACGCACAAGGCTCATATTGCTTATCACATACAATTCCTGCACTTATCCATCACCACAACACACATAAAGTTTCATTCAAGAACTTTTGCACCACAAACTTGTCTGTACCTAATAGGTTCATACATGTTCTGTGACAGCCCTATTCCGACCTTGGTTGGGAAGCGGTTCGAGACCGCTAAACCAAGTCATAGAAATATCTGATTATAATATTCAATTTTAAATTTTCGTGATAAGTGTATGTGTGAATTTTGAATTGTTTGAACATGTCAAATTGAGTGTGAATTTGAGCATGAGGACCTAGATGAGAAGCTTTGAAACGTTGTTGGGTAAATTAAATTGGCTAATTTTAGATGGACTTAAAACAAGAGGATTTGCATGTCAAATTGACAATTTCTTCATGTAGTGGCCGGCCATGTGTTTTAATGATTGAAAAGTGTATTTTGCATGTATTTTGCATAATTACACAAGTATAATGTTGTAATAGAAAAGGGTATTTTGTTAAATTGAATAAGTGTCATAAAATCATTTTGTAATAAAAATATTAAGGTGAAAAGAACAAGGTTTCTCACCTTTGTTCTTCATTGCCAATTTCACCAAATGAAAAGGGGAGAAGAGAGAACCAAGCTTTCGGTCATTCTAGCTTCAAATTTAAGGTATGTTCATGAGATTTTTTTTTTCAAATTCTTGTAAAAATCTGGCAAGGCACCTAGTTCCCTCACCAACCCACGTCAAAATTTCTAATTTTTGGGTTGAGGTTTTAAGTATTCGGCCATGCTTAAGAATTGGGTCAATTTTGTTGACTTGTTGAATGTTGTATTGAAAGGATGAAAATTTTAATCTTAGATGAGTTATATGTTGAATTGTTGATGAAATGAACCTTGTTGCATCTAGACAAGCATATTCAGCCAATGAAGAGATGAAACCTTGTTAAATTCTTAAATAAATACTAGATGGATGGTATGATGTTAAAAATGTGTAAATTACTTACCTATAGGTTAATAAGGGAGATTTGAGCTTAATGTGTGTGGCTTAATGGAAAAGGGGACAATCGGTTAAGGTCTTTTGGTAAAGGAAAATCTTGTGGTTAGGTTGTGTGTGAGAAGAAAGGCATGCCGTATGAGTGAGGGTAGGTAAGTGAAATGCTTGGTTGCTTTATATGTGAAATTATCCTTTGATGGGTGGAAGTATGGGTTGTCGCGTAATTGTGAGTGTCATACGGGAATAATGAGTTGAGCTCATCTTATGAAAAACCTATTCGGTCTTGATTATGTACTTGATCTAACCCTTAAGCTATTCATGACTTACCATCTAGTTATGTTTGGCCGAATGTGTGTATAAGAGAAGCATGTGTATGTGTCTTTTTGAAATGAATATTGGACAGTCGAATAAGTTGGTATTTATAAATTTTGTGATTTGTTGGCCTTGAATGAAAGTGTGGTAGTGTAAAGTAGCCGAATACTCATTGTAATAAGAGTGTTAATAGCAAATTCTTTCTTTGTTCAAATTTAAGCTCAAGAACCTAGAGGAGCGCATTTGGATAAAGGAAAAACCAAGGTGGTGGAATAGCTAAGTCTAAAATTCCTCAGCAACAAAAAGAGGTAAGTTTTTAAGTGTTATAACTTAGCTCATGACTTGATTTAGCATGATGTGAATGGTATGATGAAGTATGTGGGATAGAGATGATCTAATGAAGTAGTGAATTTGATCATACAGCCGAAGGTTTAGGTAGACATGTGAGGGCCTCCGAATCCGATTTGATGCGAAATTCATTTATGCCTATTGACCGAAAATGTAATGAAATGTTTACTATATTTTGAATTATTATGTGAATAAAGCAAATGACTGTTAGCATGTAATCGACTATGTGAAAAGTATATGTTATGGATCCCAATATATATATATATATCTCAGTGCATTCATCTAGGTTAAATCCCGAAGGGCATACGTGCCAGAGTTTCATCCGGGTTAAATCCCGAAGGGCATACGTGCCAGAGTTACATCCGGGTTAAATCCCGAAGGGCATACGTGCTAGAGTTACATCCAGGATAAATCCTGAAGGGCATTTGTGCCGGTTTTTCATCCGGGCTGAGTCCCGAAGAGCCCTAAGGCTAGTGCTTTATTCCGGGCTAAACCCGAAGGCCTTAATGCTGGAAATACAAAAATGTTGGGCCTTAAATGATCGAACTGAATAAATCCATGATCTTAAATTAACCAGGTATGGGCTAGATGCTAATTACAGGGTTGCTTCTGTTTAAATGATGCTATAACGAATGAGTAAGACTGAATTTGACCTTTGCCTAGAAAAGTTTAAAAGAACATTGCTCAAAATTACTATTCATGAAGTTCGGATCTTTGGGCATATTCGGCTAATGATAGTCATAGATAATAAATGGGGATGATATGCTTGAATCTTTGTTTTGTAAATTTTTTTTATGACTTAAAGCTTACTAAGCATGTAATTGCTTACTCTGTTTCCTTGATTCTCTGTTTCTATAGATTTCTCTTAATCTGACGCTACGAGCTTGTGGGGTCGAAGTCAAGTCATCTACGCTATCGCCATTATTTTGGTACCTTTTTAAGTCTAGCTTTGTAAATGGCATGTATAGTTTTTGTTTTATGGTCGTTAATCGAGAGACTCTCGTTTTGAGGTTGTAATTAAGTCTAGCCATGCGAAAATGGCTCTTTAAAATGCTTTATGTCTATATATATAGTCTTGAGGTCGATGTTGGATGCAAATATTTGAATTAGTATGCACTTGTGAAAGATTGTTTCGAGTTATATGCATGGTAGAAATGGAAGCCTGAGGATAGAAATTTTTTGAAACTTTAATAGTGAAATTTGACAATTTGGTTGGCTTATATGCATACATACATACGAGCAGATTGAAGTTTTATTAAAGCTTCTAAGTGTAAATAGTTAATATGAACCTAAGGATATGTTTCGATTCAGTTTAAGTTTGTTATGCTTGCATAAATTTTATTCATGAAGCTAGATGTTTTATCTTAGGATTTCAAATGCCTACTTGCATGTTTTGAACTTAGCCATCCGACCAAAGCACATTTCTATTTGTGTATATGATGTTGAGTGAAGATCACTAGTGGATGATTTAGTTGCATCGCGAAATGGTGATATGTCAGGTCCTTTTTGCTTGAAATCATTCCATAGACTAGTAAATTGTCCTAACTAAGCACCCATGTTTTGCTATACAATAGTTTCTGTATTTTATATGCGGGATGTGGTAAAACCTCTTGACCCTCCGGCGACAGGTACGGGTCATAGGGGTGTTACATGTTCATCCATGATAATGTTAGCAATACTATGATGACACCGTACATAGCCCATCATCGTTAATAAAATATGTGGTGGTATCTCACATAGCTCACCATTAACAATTCACGGTGGTCTCGCACATAGCCCACAATCATAAGTAAATAACGGTGGTATCGCACCTAGCCCAACCTTATCAATATGTTCTCGATGGTATCGCACTTAGCCCATTGATATTAATCGCCATCAGACAATTTGCCCTTAACACACTAATTTCAACTCTTAACTAGTGGTTTCGCACATAGCTCACCTTAACTCATAATTTATGGGAATTTACCCCTACTCTCAATTCTCATGATTTCATTCCATATCCATGCCATTAACCACATATCATATAAATCATTTATGAGTGAAAACATTAATTAAGAAGATTTCGTTTACATATAAACTTACCTCGGTATACAAAATGCGAGAAAATGTGGAATTTACTCTGAAGCTTTTCCCTTGCCTAACTCGAGGTTAACTCCACGCTCTCCTTGATCTAAATGAATACAAATTTATCCATTTAATCACTAATTTAATTAAAACAATTCAAAAATCACAATTAGACAAAATGACCGTTTTTCACCTAGTCGCTTGGCAAAAAGACCATTTTGCCCTTAGGCTCAAAAATCGATTTTTTATCAAATTTCCTCATCAACCAAGCCTACACGACTCCTTTAATCCACAATATTACCCGAATTTCTTATTATTTCACACAATTTCTCTTTATTTTACAATTTCTACTACTAGGTCCAATTTGAGTGTTTTCATCCAACCTCTTACACAAAAGTGGTTTTATGGACAACCTGCATTCTTTTTCCTCCCCAAAATTTCCAGCAAACATCATTTATTCAACAATGGAAAAACTCTCAACTTTCCACCATTTTGCACAATATACCCCTCCAAATGTAGCTCATACTACAAGGGTCTCAAATATGCAAAAATATTCAAGAAAAGCCTTAAAAATCACTTACTTGTGAGTGTACAAACTTGCTGAAATTTCAAGCTTCTAAAACCCCAAATTTTGCTGCAAATTTTGGTGCTTCTGGAGAAAGAAGTGAAAAAGATGAAGGCTATGCTATAGGCTATTATTAAAATGCTAAAAATCCTACCTAATATGATAAAATTTTGACTTTTCTTCTTTTCCCATGTCATGGTCGGGCACTTTCTTTTAAAGGAGTCAAATTGCTCATTAAAGGTCCCTAATTTCAGTTCCAATACTAATAGACACCTTTATGACTATTAAATCAAACTTTTACCCTTCTTGTGATTTAGTCGTATTTCGCGATTGAGCCTTCAATCGTGTAAATTAATTCTCCAAACTTTTAGTCATTAAAGGTAGATGATTGATGCAGTCGCCGATGGAACAATCAACAACAAAACACCCAAAGTAGCTCACAGTTTATAGAAGAGATGTCACTGAATAATTATTAGTGGCAAATCATGCGAACAAAGCCACAGAAAGCTGCAAGAGTTTTAATATTGATGCCGTAACCATGCTTTCTAATCAGGTAGAACTTTTAAATAAAAAGATTGATAATTTTGTTGGTTCTACGCAGGCACACCCAGTAATGCAATGCAACGCAATTCAAGGGAACAGTTACAATCCGGATACTCCAACTACAAATATGGCACGGAAAAAGAACAAGCTAACTATATGGGTAACAATTCTAGATCTCAAAATAACCCGTATATTAACACGTATAATATAGGTTGGAGAAATCACCCTAACTTCTCATGGGGAGGACAAAGCAACCAAGGAACTCAAAGACAACCACCTCCTCCAAGATTTCAATAGCCATCATTCCAACAAGAGGAAAAGCCAAACCTTGAGGAGATGCTCACAAAATTTATTGCCGTGTCAGAAGCCCATTTTCAAAACACCGAAACAGCACTAAAAAACCAGCAAGAATCCATTCAAGGACTTGAAACTCAAAGAGGCCAGCTCGCCAAGCTAATTTCTGAAAGATCGCAAGGTGGTTTACCGAGGAACATTGAGACTAATCCTAAGGAGCAACTTAATGTCGTGGATACAGTGGATAAGAAAGGGTTAACTAAAACTAACCCAGAGGCATGCAAGGAAACTATGGTAAGTAAAGGTAAGGATGAGGTAAGTTCCAAAGATGCAATTGTCAAAGAGTATAACCTCATATACCATACCCAAATGTGCTACAGAAAGACTGTACAGATGAATAATTCGGTAAATTCCTTAAACTTTTAAAGAAATTACACATTAACTTACCATTTATTGAAGCTCTGTCACAGATGCCAAACGCCGTTAAGTTTTTAAGAGAGCTACTGACGAATAAGCCAAAGCTAGACGAGACATCCCATGTGGAACTAAATGCATTGTACTCAGCTATTCTACAGAATAAGCATCCCAACAAACTGAAAGATCCAGGGAGTTTTACTATTCCTTGTTTACTTGGTAGTTTAGATGCCAAAAATGCTTTAGCTGATTTAGGGGCTAGTATAAATGCCATGCCATTTAAATTGTTTAAACAACTAGGTCTTACAAAACCTAAACAAACTAAGATGAACATCCAACTAGTTCTTAAGTGAGTCAAACTAACCAACAGGGAGAAGAAAAAGGAGAAAAAGAAGATGGTGCATTCAACTTGAGAAGAAAGAGATCAAAGGTTTAGTTCTTTGCACAATTCGGCACAAGGAGGGTGTAGGGATCTAGTTTTCGATTTTTAGAACATGAGGGAGGAAGAAAAAGAAAACAAAGGGCACTATACCTATTCGGCAAAAGAAAGTGACCCCAAATTGTAAAATCCCGAAGGCTAATCACCAAAAGAAATCGGTACCTACCCCCTAATTGCCGAAAATGCTAAAACCTAAGGTACGTAGCCGAACTTGCCTCTCCAACGTCCTCTAGTTGGCCAGCTCTTGCTCCCATTCAAAAATTCCTAACTTTTCTCTCCTTGTCACTCCTTGATCCAATCCCCTGAGCACTTCAAACTACCTCCTACAGAGTTTCACTCGGGATCTACCACTTACCTTGCACAAGCAATAAAATAAAAGAAGCAATTTGCTAATCCATGGATTCGAACCTTAGCTCCTTTACCATCCTTGACACGCCACTCCCTGTGCTTTAAGTGGTGCCATCTTGCCACTTTAACACAGGCTTTCTTGTGTCTTAAATTACCAACATTTATTTAAAAGCCCACTTACTCAATGCCCCTTCTCCTTTAAGTCTAAAATGTTAAAATTCTACCAGGCTTTAACTTAAACTTAGGCCTTCCAAAGGCCCACTAAAATGTATTTAATGCATAACTTAACACATCCAGACAAGCAAAATAAAATTCAAGCGAAATCTCAAAAACTCAAAAATTAGGGTGTTACAGGCTGTAGCCAAACCTGCTAGATCAACACAGGCGAGTGACACGCCCGTGTCACTGGCTGTGGTTGAAACTGAGAAATCAGTACGGGCGTACGACACGCCCGTGCCTAACACCCGTGGTCGAACCTAACAAATCAACACGAGTATGTGACCTCATACGTGGGAGAAGCAAACAAAGCAGGACGATTGTGTGACACGGTCATGTGCCCTAACACGCCCAAAGAACATGGGTGTGGGTCAATACTCAGACGTGCCAAAAATTCAAAATCCAAGAACCACACGAGCTAAATGCGATACACACGGGCGTGTGCCACGCCCAGGTGCCCCAATTTCTATATATACCCTCCCCCAAATGCCACTATTCATCTTCCCCTTCCTCAAGCCACAACCCTAGCCGTCGCTCCCTCAGCCCCACTACCAAATTCCAGCCACCATGTCAAAAAGCCAACCCCCTACCTCCTTCATTCTTTCCTTTTCTCCCCTATTCACCCCAAATACAGCCACATTCTCGCCATCTCGATGACCGTGTGCCATCTCTATGACCATGCTAATCATTTATTTACCAACGGCAACATCAAATGCTCACTCTAACATATACTTATGAACATTAGGTATTTTTACCGATTATGTTGTTTTACTCGTTTTCACTTAAAACTGAGTAGCACAAGTTGTTCAACATAATTTAAAACGTCATATTCTATCGTAAAACATCAAGATAAACATATTTCACCTATGGGTATTTTTTCAAATATGAACCCTAGGTTAAATTATTGTTAGAATAAGCTAAATCAAGTTACCGGGACTCTAAAAACGTAAATAACATTAAAAACGAGGCTTAAAATCACTTATTATGAGCTTGAGAAGTTGAAGAAACCCTAGCTATGGTGTCTCCTTAATACATTCAGCCATTATGGAGAAGATGAGCATATTTTGCCATCTTTTTCCCTTTTAATTCCTTTTAATTACCAAATGACTAAAATGCCCTTCATTAAAACTTTGGTTATTTCTACCTATGTATATCCATTTTTGTCCATGGAAACCTAATGGTATAATTACCATTTAAGGACCTCTACTTTAATTATGCTCTTCAAATAAATCCTTCAACATCTAGAACTAATATTTATCAACTTTTGCAATTAAGCCCTAATAGGTAAATTAAACATGTAACTCATAAAATTTTCTATCGATACTCTAACACATGTAATTCATAAAATTTTCTATTGATACTCTAGCACATGCATCTAATCACTTGATAAATTATAAAAATTAATCAGAATAAATTTTTCTACTTCGAATTTGTGGTTTCGAAACCACTATTCTATTTAGGCCCTAAATCGGGCTATCACAATCTTAGTGCAACCAGAACCCGGAAAAGAATTCGTTGTGTATAGTGATGCATCCTTGAATGGATTAGGGTGGGTACTCATGCAAGAAGGCAAGGTGATAGCCCATGCCTTGAGACAACTGAAACCACACACGATTTGGAGTTGGCTGTCATAGTTTTTGCATTAAAATTTTGGAAACACCACCTGTATGGCGAGAAATGCTGGATATTCACCGACCATAAAAGCCTTAAGTATTTGATGACTCAAAAGGAGTTAAACTTGTGGCAACAAAGATGGCTGGAGTTGATAAAGGACTATGAGCTAATAATTGACTATCACCCCAAAAATGCAAATGTAGTCACTAATGCTTTGAGTAGGAAGTCATTGCTCGCCTTGAGGGCCATGAATACTCAGTTGACTGTAAGTGATGATGGATCGATCCTAGCTGAGATGAGAGCCAAACTAATGTTTCTGCAAGAGATTGTTGAAGCTCAAAAAAAATGACAATGATTTACAAGCCAAGATGGCTTAGTGCGAGACAGGTAATGAATCTGACTTTCGGGTTGGTACCGATGGTTGCTTAATGTACCGAGCTAGGATTTGTGTGCCTAATGATGATGAGCTTATTCAGAGCATTTTGTGAGAAGCACATAGTAGTTGCTCACCAATTCACCCAGGGAGTGTGAAAATATACAATGACTTGAAGATAATGTATTGGTGGTCAGGAATGAAAAGAGACATTTCAGAGTTCGTTTCCAAATGTCTAGTCTATCAGCAAGTGAAGGTCAAACACCAAGTACCTTTGGGTTTGCTTCAGCCTGTGATGGTCTCTGAGTGGAAACGGGACCAGGTTACCATGGACTTCATATCAAGATTGCCTTTGTCGCTAAAGAGGAGAAAGGCAACATGGGTTGTTGTGGATAGACTAACAAAGTCGGCTAATTTCATAACAGTTTGTACGGACTACTCACTTGAAAAACTAGTTGATTTGTATCTTTCTAAAATAGTGTTGGGAAAAGTACTTACTGCTGATTGAATTTGCCTACTACAGTAGCTATTAGTCAAGTCTAAAAATGGTGCCTTATAAGGCTTTGGATGGGCGTAAGTGTCTGATAAGCGATAAATTATACATATTTTTACCCCATGTTTAGCCCAATTTCTGGATGAATTACTCCTTGACTTGTGTAAATTGATGCTCTCAAACCTTTAATTTCATGTTTTATACTCAGGTGAGCTTAGGAAAGAGAAAAAAGTAAGGAACGGCCCAAAAAGGGGCAAATTAGGCCCAATTCAGTAATCAACATGGCCTGGAGGTTTGCCACATGGCCATGCCACTTTAACAGGCTCAAGCACGGCCTGGGCCTCAATCCACATGGACGTGGCACACGGACGTGTCCCTGTCATGAGGAAGTTCAATTTCACTTGAAAAAGGCTACTTAGGGGCTAAGTAAGGCATTCCAAAACTCTATATAAAGACCCTAGGAGGCAACTACAAGGGTGTGATTTTCTCCCGCCAAGGAGGCTTTTATTCCCGCCAAGACGATGAGTTAAAGAAGGGAATTACTCGAAGGGAAGCTGATTGAGCCATCTCAGAAGCCAGGACCTACATCAAGATAGAGGATCTCCCTTCAATCCTTTTAGGAATTTTGGGTTTCCTTATGTTTTGTTATTTTATATCTTCTAAGACGTTCTCTTTTATAACTATGAACTAAAACCCTAAATACCTAAATGGGTGAAACCTAAGACAGATCTTATTATTGTTATCTAAGCTGTGTGATAAATATTTGATTTGTACCTAATTGTGTTTTTAACCCTTAAATTGATATTTCTGGGATATTGATTTACGTAGAGGAGCAAAAGTCCCTGCATAGGAGTGAATCCAACACAATTAAGCAGAGTTGATCGCAATTCTAGACATAGGATGACGAAATTCTGCCAAATTAAAGTCAAATCTAATATGGGGAGCCATAGATCGAGTTAATGCAAGACTAGGGGTTTTAACTAGAAAGAGATTTCAGTTATTCAACCTAGGATTAGTTGTTCTTATCCTCGACGGAGGTATTAACATAATTTAGGGATCTCTACGGATCAAATCAAATAAAGAAATTATCTGGTTCAGAGTTGGATAACAAGTGAAGTCTAGGTAGATTCTTCCTTAGGTATTGCCTTAATCAATCAGTCTTTCCCAAAAGCAATCTCCCACTTTACTCTTTGTCACTTCTTTAGTTAGTTTAGTTTACAACCAAACCCTTTTTATTTTTAGGCTAGATAATAGCAAGAATGTCATTACTAGTACTCATAGTTCCTTGGATTCGATATTCCAGTCTTGCCACTAACTATAATACTATTCGATCAGTGCACTTGCCTTTTATCGTGATATTAGTTAGTTTCCAAGTACGTTCAGATCTTATTACTTCATCAAATCATGATCAAGTTTTTGCCGTCGTTGCCGAGGAGCTAAGATATTAGGAACACTCGATTTCTATTACTTTAGCCATTACTATTTTTATTTATTTTCAACCTTTATTTTTATTTGTTTTATTTATTTATTTTAATTTTCTTTACCTTTTCCCTCTCAACTATCTCTAGTTTATGACTAGAAGAAATCTGGGAGGACCATTCCTTTTTGACGACGATTTAGAAGCAACAATTTGTCGAACTCGTCGAGAGATATGAAGAAGCTTGCAATACCCAGAACAAGGAAAAGAAGAAGAGCCGGAACCTACTGAAGAGATAGAAGCCAATTAGGATAATCAGCTACCTCCTGTAGTAGCCGCAAATCTTGTTGAGCAAAATCCTGCTCCACGTACAATGTATGATTATGCTAGACCTAATTTAGCAGGCACTGAATCTAGCATTGTTAGGCCTACTATTGCTGCAAATAATTTTGAACTGAAACCTAACACTATTCAAATGATACAGCAATTTGTTTAGTTTGATGGCTTGTAGGATGAGGATCCGAACTCGCATCTAGCCAACTTTTTAGAATTATGCGATATATTCAAAATAAATGGCATTTCTAATGATGCTATTCGTCTTAGGCTATTCCCATTCTCCTTGAGAAACAAGGCTAAACAGTGGTTAAATTCTTTACCACGAGGGTCCATCACTATATGGGAAATGACCGAGAAGTTTTTACTTAAGTATTTTTCTCCGGCTAAAATAGCTAAATTGAGGAATGATATTTCTTCTTTTGTGCAGATGGATTTAGAAACACTTGATGATGCTTTGGAGAGATACAAGGATATCTTGAAAAGGTGCCCTCACCATGGGTTACCTCAATGGCTATAAGTTCAAACTTTTCATAATGGTTTGAATCCTTTAACAAGGCAGATGATCGATGCAGCCGCCGGTAGAACAGTCAACAACAAAACACCCGAAGTAGCTTACGAGTTTATAGAAGAGATGTCACTAAATAATTATCAGTGGCAAGTCATACGAACAAAGCCACAGAAAGCTGCAGGAGTTTTTAATATTGATGCCGTAACCATGCTTTCTAATCATGTAGAACTTTTAATAAAAAGATTGATAATTTTGTTGGTTCTACGTAGGCACACCCAGTAAAGCAATGCGATGAAATTCAAGGGAACAGTTACAATCCGGACTACTCCAATTACGGATATGGCACGAAAACCAAACAAGCCAACTATATGGGTAACAATTTTAGATCTCAAAATAACCACTATAGTAACACGTACAATGCAGGTTGGAGAAATCACCCTAACTTCTCATGGGAGGATGAAGCAACCAAGGAAATCAAAGACAACCATCTCCTCTGGGATTCCAACAGCCACCATTCCAATAAGAGAAAAAGCCAAACCTTGAAGATATGCTTACAAAATTTATTGCCGTATCAGAAACTCATTTTCAAAACACCGAAATAGCACTGAAGAACAAGCAAGCATCCATTCAAAGACTTGAAACTCAAATAGGCCAACTCGCTAAGCTAATTTCTGAAAGACCACAAGATGGGTTATCGAGTAATATAGAAACTAAATCTAAAAAGCACGTTAAAGTTGTTACACTAAGGAGTCGAAAAACACTAGATGAACCTGAGAAGAAAGTATTACAAGAGCTTGAAAAGGAAAAAGTTGGGGAAGCCGAACCCCAAGAAAGCGTTCCACTAGTACTCAATGAATATAAACTACCTATCTCATACCCAGCACAATTGAAGAAAGACCGCATGGACGCCCAATTTGGTAAATTTCTTGAACTTTTTAAGCAATTACACATTAACTTACCTTTTGTTGGAGCTATTTCATAGATGCCAACATATGCAAAATTTTTGAAAGAACTTCTTACAAAAAAAAAGGAAGTTTGAAGAACTGTCCACAATAGAGCTGAACAAAGAGTGTTCAGCAATTCTCCAAAATAAACTCCTAACAAAATTGAAAGATCCAGGAAGTTTTACTATTCCCTATTTTATTGGTAATTGAAATATTGAAAAGGCATTAGCAGATTTAGGTGCTAGCATTAACTTAATGCCCTATAAAATGTTCAAACAACTAGGTTTAGGGGAACCAAAACCTACTAGGATGAGTATTCAATTAGCCGATAGATCTGTCAAATATCCTAGGGGTATCATTGAAGATGTACTAGTTAAGATGGATAAATTTATATTCCCTATTAACTTTGTCGTGTTAGATATGGACGAGGATGTTGAGGTACCCTTAACCCTAGGACGGCCATTTTTAGCTACTGTCAGAGCTGTTATTGATGTAGGAGACGGTAAACTTGTGCTTAGGGTAGGTGATGAAGCGATTGTGTTTAAGATTTATGATGCCATGAGATTTGCTAGGGAGCAAGATCATTCATGTTATTTTATTGATTCTATTGATCATTCTGTTCAAGATTTTTTTTAGGAAATCACTCTTAAAGACACATTGGAACTGTGTCTCGTTCAAAGTGAGGGAGAGCATGAAGTCACCACTGAGATGAAAAAGGTAATAAATGAGATAAACTCCAACGAATCTTTCCCAAGACAAATAGGTTACAGGGGCATTAAAATTGAAGATGAACTAATACAAAAACCCTCTATTGATGAACCACCCAAACTAGATCTCAAACAATTACCCAAACACTTAGAATATGCATTTTTAGGAGACAATTCTACACTACCAGTCGTTATTGCTACAAAATTGCAACCTAAGGAAAAAGAGGAGTTAATCCAAGTGCTACAAAAGCATAAAAGAGCCATAGCTAGGAAAATTTTTGACATCAAAGGAATCAGTCCTTCCTTTTGCACCCACAAAATTTTGATGGAGGATGAACACAAACCATGTGTGCAAGCTCAAAGGAGACTGGACCCTAACATGAAGGAAGTGGTCAAAATCGAGGTAATTAAACTTCTAGATGCTGAAATTATTTATCCTATTTCTGACAGTGCTTGGGTAAGTCCTATGCAGGTGGTCCCTAAGAAGGGTGGCATGGCTGTCATTGCCAACAAAAGGAATGAATTAATCCTTACGCGAACTGTCACTGGTTGGAGGGTTTGTATTGATTACAGGAAATTGAACGACGCCACGAGAAAGGATCACTTCCCTTTACCTTTCATTGATTAGATGTTAGAAAGACTATCAGCACATATGTATTACTGTTTCTTGGATGGTCTCTCTAGCTATTTCCAAATCCCGATAGCTCCTAAAGATCAAGAGAAAATGACATTCACTTGTCCATACGGTACGTTTGCTTATTGTAGAATGCCTTTTGGATTATGTAATGCTCTGGCCACTTTTTAGCGTTGCATGCTAGCATTTTTAATGAGTTTGTGGAGGACATTGTGGAGGTATTCATGGATGACTTCTCGGTATTCAGTAACCCTTTCCAACTCTGCCTCAAAAATTTAGAACAAGTCTTGGTAAGATGTGAAGAAACAAATCTTGTTCTCAATTGGGAAAAATGCCATTTTATGGTACAAGAAGGTATAGTACTAGGACACAAAATTTCTAGTAAAGGGATAGAAATAGATAAAGCAAAAGTTGTGACCATTGAAAAACTACCTCCCCCCAGTTCAGTTAAGGTAATTAGAAGCTTTTTAGGACATGCTGGTTTTTATAGAAGATTCATTGAAGACTTTTCTAAAATAGCTAAGCCATTAACAAAATTACTAGAAAAAGACTTACCTTTTGGTTTTGATCATGAATGTTTAGAGGCATTTAACACTCTCAAAGAGAAACTTACCAATGCTCTAATTATAATTGCACCTGATTGGAAATTACCTTTTGAACTAATATATGATACGAGTGATTTTGCAGTAGGTGCAGTTCTTGGACAGTAAAGAGATAAGCATTTTCAGCCAATCTACTATGCCAACAAAACTTTAACAAAAGCACAAGAAAACTACACTACCACAGAAAAAGAATTGCTAGTTGTGGTTTTCGCTATCGACAAATTAAGACCATATCTAATATTATCTAAAGTCATTATTTATACTGATCATTCCGCTCTTCGCTATCTTTTAACTAAGTCCGATGCAAAACCTCGACTAATAAGATGGATTTTATTATTGCAAGAATTTGATTTGGAAAGACAAGACAAAAGAGGAGCTGAAAACTTAGCAGCAGATCACCTTTCCATGCTTGAGAACCCACATCTCAAAGAACTTGATGAAGCTGAAATAAATGATTTGTTTCCCGAAGAACAACTATTAGTCATATCTGATTCTGAGGTACCTTGGTTTACTGACATCGCAAATTACCTAGCTGCTAACATAATACCAAAAGGGTTGACACATCAGCAAAAGAAGTGATTCTTTACTAATGTGAAAAACTACTTTTGGGAAGACCCTTTTCTTTTTTGTATTTGTGCAAACCAAGTCATTCGAAGATGTGTAACAACAACTGAAGCGAACAATATTTTTAAACATTGCCATTCAGGACCGACAGGAGCACATCACAGTGGAACTAAGACTGCCCATAAAATACTCGAATCAAGTTTTTATTTGCCCATATTATTCAAAGATGCCAGCAGGTATGCTATTTCTTGTGATAAATGTCAACGAACAGGTGAAAGGAGATGCATGTAGCTGAACAAATTAGATGAATAGCGTTACAATGCATATGAAAACTCGCGCTTATATAAGGAAATCACAAAGCGACGCCATGATGCTCGTTTGAAACAACACAAACAATTTAAGCCTGGCGATCTAATTTTGTTGTACAACTCAAGACTTAAACTATTCTCTGGGAAGCTAAAGTCGAGATGGTCAGGCCCATTCATAGTCCAAGGTGTTCTTCCCTATGGCACAATTGAGGTAACACATCCAACTCAAGGCACTTTCAAGGTAAACGGTCACCGACTCAAACTATATTATGGTGACGACTTTAAGAATGATAGAGAGGAGCTTAAACTCCACAGTCCCTCGTAAAAGGTGTAGGTAAGAAGTCGAGCTTAGACTATAAACAAGTACTTATCGAGAGGCAACTCGAGCACTAACAAGTTTGATTTTCTTAAATTTTTAACTAACCCCTTAAAATGCAGATTTTCCAGGACCACACGACTAGACACACGGGTGTGCCAAAGGCCGTGGACACCCCACGGGTAGAACCACGACCGTGCGATACTGTCGTGGCTAAACTTGTCCATTCATACACGGGCGTGTGATTTCAAACACGACCATGGGCGAAGCGAACACCAAAAGACACGACCGTGCTATAAGGCCGTGTGACTCAACACGCCCATGCTAATTAACCGTGGGCGAGGTTGAGAAATTACCACGAGCATAGGACATGCCCGTGCCAACCAGCTGTGGCCGCACCAACAGGAGCACGAAACACATGGGCTAGACCTAGGCCACACGCCCATACCCAACGGCCATGTGCCCAATTTCCTATTAATTTTATTTTATTTTTATGTTTATTTTTACTCATGATATACGTGATATGAAGTAATAAAAGTTATAATATTGATCAAACCAGAAACTAACTATTATCACAATTTTAAGGCAGCGCATCTATCGAACAGTAGTATAGCTTAGTGGCAAGACCGAGATATCGTACCCAAAGGAACCAAAAGTACTAGTACTAACTTTCTTTCTATTATTTAACCTAGAAATAAAAGGGGTTTTTATGAAACTAAACTAATTCTAAACCTAAACTATGAATGCACAAAAAGTGAATTGGAGAAAAACTCTTAGGGAAAACTAATTGATTTGGACAATACTCAAGGGAGAATCTACCTAGACTTCACTTGTTATCGATTCTTGAGCTAGACGATTTATTCACTTGACCTGATCCGTAGAAATCCCTAATTTATGTTAATACCTCCGTCGAGGATAAGAACAACTAATCCTAGGTTGATTAACTGAAATCTCTTTCTAGTTAAAACCCCTAGTCTTCCATTGACTCGATCTCTGGATCCCCTTATTAGGTTTGACCCTAATCTGGTAGATTTATGTCGCCCTATGTCTAGGGTTGCATGCAACTCTGCTTAATTATGCTAGATCTACTCTTAAACAGGGACTTTTGCTCCTCTAAATAAGCACATCAATACTTGAATTAATACCTAGGACTATTAAGACAATAATTAAGAACACATAATTAAGAACAAATCAAGTATTTATCATATAACTCAAGATAAAATAATAACAAGATTTGTCTTAGGTTTCATCCCCCTCAAGTATTTGGGGGATTTAGTTCATAGCTATAAAAGAAAACATCTTAGAAGAATAAAGATAACAAAACATAGAGAACCCAAAAACCCCTGTGGGAAGTTGAAAGGAGATCTTCAGTCTTGAAGGAGAATCTAGCTTCTAAGATGGATCAATCGGCTTCCCTTGAAGTAATTCCCTGCTTCTGCTCTCTATGTTGGTGGGTATAAGGCACCTTCTTGAGGTGAGAAAAGTTCCCCTTATTAGTTGCCCCCTAGGTCTTTATATAGAGCTTTGGAATGCTTTTCTTAGCCCCCTAAGTAGCCTTTTCTGAGTAGAATTGAACTTCCTCACGACAAGGACATGCCCGTGTGCCACGGCCGTGTGACTTTGATAATGGGCCGTGTTCGGGTCTGTTTGGTGTGGCACGGCCGTGTGAGTCGGGGTTGGGTCGTGTTTGAGCTTTTAAGGTGGCATGGCTGTGTGACGAACTCCCAGGCCATGTTGATTATTGGATTAGGCCTAAATTGCCCATTTTTAGCCCGTTCCTTGCTCTTTTCTATTCCCTATGCTCACCTGAGTATAAAACATGAAATTAAAGGTTTAAGAGCATCAATTTACACAAATTAAGAGTTAATTCATTTAGAAATTGGGCTAAGCATGGGGTAAAAACATATATAATTTATCATTTATCAAATACCCCCACATTTAAGCCTTTGCTTGTCCTCAAGCAAAATCTTAACTCATCGTTAAGAATTATTCTTCTCAACTCATAACCCTTATCAATAATGTTTCAAATTAATCCACAAGTAATCATATAATGAAATTTCAACCATAAAAACATCAAAGTTTTAGACACTCTAAGTTGAGAATTTTATCACAGAAACATAGGTTTCCTCCCTTCTCTTAAGTAATTACCTTTCAATCAAAATCAACACGATTTGACATCCTCACTAAAGGTTCACTCTATCCACTCAAAGTGTTTAGGGTTCAAGAATTAAGCACTCTTTAGTCAACCTGAAAAGTTATTACCATAGGCTTGTAAGAAAATCAAATCTCCCCCACTATAGATTGATATGACACATCGATCAAAAGGTCTTTCAATGGTTGTAATGGGACTTTGGTTAGGGTGTTGTCACAAGCTGAAAAGGAAAGGGTTAGAATCGAGATTGAATTGAAGAATCATCTAGCTAGAAAAATCTCTATCACTGGAACATATTTCATGTGCTAAGCCTTATAATGACATCATTCGGGATTTGGAAGCTTTGTAGAAGTATGCAAAAACTATTGAACTATTACAGGTTACAACTGAATTAATTGTATATACACATCTTTTTTTCAGAACAAATCAAGTATAATACTTTGAATATTTACAAACTTTACAAACTAAAGAAGAGAATAAAGCTAGATAATAATTCAACTCAAATCTCGACAAATATTAGGGTTAAAATAATTGAATGGAATTCAACAAAAATGGGTCATAGGTTAATATTAGAGGTAAGTCAAAAGAATGGGTTGTTAGGCTCAATGGGGTTCGCTAGGGGTTAATTTATCATCATCTCGGTATATCAAATCAATGATGTGGTCTTGACATGTATAATCAAAGCAAGTTCTAGAATAACAAATCAGTATCGACTCACTCAAAGTAATAATAAAAGTGAGCACGAAAGAATGTATGCTCAAAAGGCTCAATAAATCTCACCTGAATTATGGCTTTTGATGTCAATCCTGTGAATTTCAAATCTCAAGATAACACTTAAAATTAGGGAAAATAACCTAGAAAAAATTTAAATTCTCAAAAATTTCAACTTATCATGCTTAATTCCCTAATGTCTTAAAGTTTGAATAATCAAAGCATAAGTACCTATGTCTTAATTCTTAACATATCAATAAAAATCATAAATCAATCAGAATTCATCCTATTAGTAGATTGAAGATTTATTACTTGAGAAGATTTCAAGGATTTTCTGATCATGATATATTTTACCCCCCACACTTAAGATGTACATTGCCCTCAATGTACAAAGATACATTAGTAGCAATAGAAGCATAATATCATAAGATAGGGAGAGAAGTAAGACTCCCTAAATTGGACGAATTCCTTGAGATGTAGGTGTGAAGATTTGTAGGGAATGGTGTCTATGCCACAATTTCTATGCCATCAAGAAGATTGTGATGGCCAGCGTAAAATATGGCACTCTTGGAGTGCTTTTCCCTTTAGAGATAGATGTGAGCTGGAAAGCTCCTTTGAAACTGCGATAACACTTAAGGGATTTTAGGTGTTTTAAGATGAGAACAATTAATCATTAGGAAATAACCAATAAAGTAATAAAAATAAAATAAAATAAAAATTGACATTGTTCTGATGAAGTTAGATAAAGACAAGGATAAATAAAAATCTAAATAACTTAATAATAAAAGAAAAAATAAAAATGAAAATAAAAATGAAAAAAATAAAGTGGAAGATAAGAGGATTAGAGAAGTCAAATCCTCAGATGGTCTGCGAGGTGGGGAAGGTTGTGTGATATGAAGATGCTGACATATCTGATGAAGAGTAGCATCAATATGATCAAAGCGTTGAAAGCACTACTGCTCAAATCGTGTAAGGCGCTCGGATATGTCAACGTATGAAGCAGCTGTAGGAGTTGGGCAATGGATCGATGGTGGTTGAGATGGTTGCTCCTCGTGGGATGGGGGGATATTGTCAGGAATGTCTTCTAAATCCTCCTCGTCGATAGCATGAGTGAGGCAGTACTGAGGAGGATAGGTACCACGACGACGTTCAATCATTCTCATATGAAGCATCGTCAAGATACTCTATGGGGACATCTGACCAACGAGTGTAAGTACTGAAGATTGGGTCGCGATGTTGAGGAGGTCGAAGTGTCGAGATAGTCGCGTTACATAGGGGCCAATAGAGATAACCCCTCTCCTATGCCGCTTGGTTTGGTGGCGAATAGCAATGGTGATGAAGTATGCCAGATCTATCACATGTACATGTGCCATGCACCACAAATAGTAGACGTCGTGAGTATTAACGATGCCAGTGCTCTCCCTTCTTCTAGACAATGTGTGGGCCAAGATAGCGTGGAGGTAGCGAGGAAAGGGGCAGGAGCTGTAGCTTTCGAGCGGCTAGGATCATATGAGGAGGGGAGGGGTGCCAAATCATTCCAACATCTGGAAGGAGATATGTAGAGATTGCGAGATAGTTTATCGAAGCCCTCCTCTTCCATGAACTCGTCGGTGTAAAGTCCCAGAGCGACTTCGAACTCTGGAACGCTCATCTGTCAAACTATCCCTCCTAGGCGAAACTAAATGGTGCCGGGATCGTCATGGTTTGACATCACTACCTGTAAATGAAAAGTCGAGCAAAGTTCTAATGTCAGTTTCAGATATGTAGGCTCGACAATATTGAAAAATTGCTCCCATAGGTCGGTGGATAGAAGGGCATGAGCCACATCGGCTAATTAGACTTGCTCTAAGGTAGCCCAATCAATGCATCGTCTTGTACTAATGGGTCGTGCATGTAATAACAGGAATAGTTCCTCTTGAGGTCCAATAGGAAACTGTAGGAACGGATGCCAGATGTCGACAGTTTCGCTTACTGATGAAGAACTGGGTCCCCTTCGTAGTTTGGATCCTTGAACCGCAACTTTCTTGCCGCTCGATGATGACATAATGAATCTGCGAGAATATCGTCTAAACATGAAAATAATATCACCAGCATTCTGGAATATTTTAGTCAATAATGTAACAGTTATCGAGTAAGGAATTTAGAACATGTAATGTGAATTAGATTTTTACTTGCAGTAAATGAAAGGATCATCAATCGTGAGTGCATGAGTTCAATAATCAAATAATCCTAAAACTAATATTTCCTGTGAATCACTTATAACGTTATCCTAGAACACTGAACAAGTAAAAACTTAACATACTATAAAAGGGAAAGTATAAAAGTAGATAAAATAGCAAATAAAGAATTAATTTTTAAGACATGGATCGACGGTAGTGGCAAGAGATGGTTGCAAGGTGGTGCACGAACATGGATATAAAGTGCACGGGCGTGTGCTGCGACAGCAAGGGCGTATGGTGGATGGGGGCATGTTTTGAATGGTTTAGGGTGGTGTAGATCGGAGCAATGGTGACTGAGAAGGTGGAAAGAAGGGAGGAGCGGCTAGGGTTGGCGTGGGGAAAAAGATGACTAGTGACCATGTTTAAATAGGTTTTTTGGGTCACACGCCCATGTGACTCGGGTGTTACCCTTGTGGTTCGAAATTTGGGGATTTTGGCGCGTCTGGTTCGAGACACACACCCATTGTTACTAGGGCGTGTTGGGGTACACGGCCGTGTTAGACGATCGTGTCCTTCGATGTTTGCTTCTCCCATGCCTGTACGGGGGATCCCACACCCGTGTCTTGAATGACAGACTTGACCACGACATTGGGGCACGAACGTGCCGCACGCCCGTGTATAATTTGACAGTGTCGACCACGGGGTAAAGGCACGACTATGTTCGGTCACACACGCCCGTGTGTATTTAATGCATCCCGTGTGGGGAAAATTTTTACCCTATTTTCACACAGCCTTAGGTACGGCCGTGTGTCTAGCCGTGTGGTCTGAAAATCCTGCACTAAAAACAACATAAAAGGAAACAAAATAGACTAAAATAAAAATGGTTAGTGGTGTTAGTGCTTAGGTTGCCTCCCGAGAAGTGCTTATTTAGAGTCTAAGCTCGACTCTCCTTGAGCTCATTTGTTCACGGTGGTTTGAAGAGTTTGAACTCTTCTGCCCCATTTAAAATTTTGTTATCAAAATAAAGTGTGAGTCGGGTTTGATTTACTTCGAAAGTGCCGAGGGGCTCGTGGTTTATCTCGACTGTACCATAGGGAAAAATTTTCATTACCGTAAAGTAAGGAGTGTCACTTGTGTGTTCTTTTGATTTTAGTATTCAAGGGTCGTCTTCTCTTAAGATCACCTTATCACCTACCTTGATTGGATCCGTCTCTACCTGAGGGTTGTCTTGGTGGTGCTCTGGCTTGGTATGGCATGTTTTGGGTTTTTCGTGATAGTTTAGCCACTAGTCTAGTTCCTCAATCTGAAGCATTCGCCTTTCAGGTACAACTCCCTTGGATAGAACTGGCTGTAGATAGGTTTCTTTTATATGTAGTGTATCCTGCACAGAAGGTTGGATGGTGAGATTATTCTTTTTACAAGGACTCGTATCAATATCTTTATCGGTATTTTTATCTGAGTCACGAGCTTGTAAAGTAATTTTATCATCACCTACACGAAGAGTAAGTTCACCTGTGCCTACATCAATTATGTCCTAGCAGTTGCTAAAAAGAGTCGCCCTAGAGTAAGGGGTACAGTATTATCTTCCTCCATGTCTAACACAACAAAATCTACTGGGAATATAAATTTATCAATCTTGACAAGCACATCTTCAACTATACCTTTAGGGGATATAATCGTTTTATCAGCTAATTGAATGCTCATCTTAGTTTGTTTCAGTTTCCCTAGACCTAGTTGTTTAAACAATTTAAGCGGCATGACATTTATACTTGCCCCTAAATCAGCTAAAGCATTTTTAACATCTAAGCTACCGAGTGAGCAAGGAATAGTAAAACCCCCTGGATCTTTCAGTTTGTTGGGCAGCTTATTTTGTAGAATAGTTGAGCATACTGCATTCAATTGCACATGTGGCGATTCATCCAACTTC
The DNA here is from genome assembly GCA_020496765.1 of Gossypium stocksii. Taxonomy (NCBI): domain Eukaryota; kingdom Viridiplantae; phylum Streptophyta; class Magnoliopsida; order Malvales; family Malvaceae; genus Gossypium; species Gossypium stocksii. The sequence goes on from CM035624.1 coordinate 28,208,599, forward strand.
CGTTTGTTCGCCAAAAGCTCGCTTAAAAATTTAACTGCGTTTGGCATCTGCGGAATAGCTTCAATAAACGGTAAGTTAATGTGTAATTTCTTTTAGAGTGTAAGAAATTTACCAAATTGTTCATCAGTTTTGGTTTTTCTAACCCTTCTATGTTAAGTACAGTGAAGGCCTGAACTTGTTCTCTTGGATTAGTTTCTGTGTTACTCGGTAAGCCACCTTGTGGTCTCTCAGAGATCATCTTTGCGAGTTGACCAACCTGATTTTCGAGCCATTAGATAGAAGCTTGTTGGTTCTTAAGTGCTGTTTTGGTGTTTTGAAAACGAGTCTCGGAGACCGCTATGAATTCCAACATCTCGTCAAGGTTTGGCTTCTTTTCTTGTCGATACGGTGGTTGTTGAAATCCCTGAGGGGGAGTTGGTGGTCTTTGATTCCCTTAATTGCCTTGATTGCCCCATGAAAAATTTGGGTGATTCCTCCAACCTGTATTGTAAGTATTACTGTAAGGATTGTTTTGAGGTCGAGAATTGTTACCCATATAATTCATTTGTTTTCTTTCTATGCTATGTCTGTATGGCTCGCTCATTCCTCCCAGGTTTGAGTCACACTGCATGACTGGATGTACCTGCTAGAACCAACAAAATTATCAAACTTTTTATTTAAAAGTTCTACCTGATTAGAAAGCATGGTGACGGCATCAATATTAAAAACTCCTGCAGCTTTTGTCAGCTTTGTCCTCATGACTTGGCATTGATAGTTGTTCAGTGACATCTCTTCTATAAACTCCTGCAGCTTTTGTCGGCTTTTGTCAACTTTGGGTGTTTTGTTGTTGATTGTTCCTCCGGCGGCTGCATCGATCATTTGTCTTGCTAAAGGATTCAAGCCATTGTGAAAGGTTTGAACTTCTAACCACAAAGGTAGTCCATGGTGAGGGCACCTTCTTAAAAGATCTTTTTATCTCTCCCAAGCATCATAGAGTGTCTCTAAATCCATCTGCACAAAAGAAGAGTTATCATTCCATAATTTAGCTATTTTAGCTGGAGGAAAATACTTAAGTAAGAATTTTTTTGTCATTTGTTCCCATGTAGTGATTGACCCTCATGGTAAAGAATTTAACCACTGTTTAGCTTTGTTTCTCAAGGAGAACGAGAATACCCTAAGATGAATGGCATCATCAGAAATGCCATTTATTTTGATTGTATCGCAAAATTCCAAAAAGTTGGCTAGATGCGAGTTAGGATCCTAATCCTGCAATCCATCAAACTGAACAAATTGTTGTATCATTTGAATAGTGTTAGGTTTCAGTTCAAAATTATTTGCAGCAATAGTAGGCCTAACAATGCTAGATTTAGTGCCTGCTAAATTAGGTTAGCATAATAATACATAGTACGCGGAGTAGGATTTTGCTCAACAGGATTTGCAGCTACTACAGGAGGTAGCTGAGTATCCTGATTTACTTCCATCTCTTCAGTAGGTTTAGGTTTTTCTTCTTGTCCTTCTTCTGGATATTGCAAGCTTCTTCTTATCTCTTGTCGAGTTCGTCGAACTGTCACTTCTAAATTGTCGTCAAAAAGTAGTAGTCCTCCCAGGTTTCTTCTATTCATAAACTAGAGATACCTAGAAGGGAAAAGGCAAAGAAAATTAAAATAAATAAATCAAACAAATAAAAATAAAGGTTGAAAATAAATAAAAATAGTAATGGCTAAAGTAATAGAAATTGAGTGTTCGTAATATCTTAGTTCCCCGGCAACTGTGCCAAAAACTTGATATACGTGATATGAAGTAATAAAATTTATAATATTGATCAAACCAGAAACTAACTATTATCATGATTTTAAGGCAAGCGCACCTATCGAACAGTAGTATAGCTTAGTGGCAAGACCGAGATATCGTACCAAAGGGAACCAAAAGTACTAGTACTAACTTTCTTTCTATTTTCTAACCTAGAAATAAAAGGGGTTTTTATGAAACTAAACTAATTCTAAAACTAAACTATGAATGCACAAAAAGTGAATTGGGGAAAAACTCTTAGGGAAAACTGATTGATTTGGACAGTACTCAAGGGAGAATCCACCTAGACTTCACTTGTTATCGATTCTTGAGCTAGACGATTTATTCACTTGACTTGATCCATAGAAATCCCTAATTTATGTTAATACCTCCGTCGAGGATAAGAATAACTAATCCTAGGTTGATTAACTAAAATCTCTTTCTAGTTAAAACCCCTAGTCTTGCATTAACTTGATCTACGGATCCCCTTATTAGGTTTGACCCTAATCTAACAGATTTATGTCACCCTATGTCTAGGGTTGCATGCAACTCCGCTTAATTATGCTAGATCTACTCTTAAACAGGGACTTTTGCTCCTCTGAATAAGCACATCAATACTTGAATTAATACCTAGGACTATTAAAACAAGAATTAAGAACACATAATTAAGAACAAATAAGTATTTATCATATAACTCAAAATAAAATAATAACAAGATCTGTCTTAGGTTTCATCCCCCTCAAGTATTTGGGGGATTTAGTTCATAACTATAAAAGAAAACATCTCAGAAGAATAAAGATAACAAAACATAGAGAACCCAAAAACCCCTGTGGGAAGTTGAAGGGAGATCTTCAGTCTTGAAGGAGAATCTGGCTTCTAAGATGGATCAATCGGCTTCCTTTGGAGTAATTCCCTACTTCTGCTCTCTGTGTTGGTGGGAATAACGCACCTTCTTGAGGTGAGAAAAGTTCCCCGTATTAGTTGCCCCCTCGGGTCTTTATATAGAGCTTTGAAATATTTTTCTTAGCCCCTAAGTAGCCTTTTCTGAGTAGAATTGCACTTCCTCACGACAGGGACACGCCAGTGTGCCACGGTCGTGTGACTTCGACAATGGGCCGTGTTCGGGTCTGTTTGGTGTGGTACGGTCGTGTGAGTCGGGGTTGGGCCGTGTTTGAGCTTTTAAGGTGGAACGACCATGTGGCAAACTCCCAGGCCATATTGATTATTGGATTGGGCCTAAATTGCCCGTTTTTGGCCCATTCTTTGGATTTTTCTCTTCCTTATGCTCACCCGAGTATAAAACATGAAATTAAAGGTTTAAGAGCATCAATTTACACAACTTAAGAGTTAATTCATCCAGAAATTGTACTAAGCATGGGGTAAAAACATATATAATTTATTGTTTATCAATTCTCTTCACGTTATATTTTTCCTTTTATTTTACACTTCACTTCTTATCGAGTAAGACTTAAATTCCCCGCTCATTTGTGCTTCAAGTTACCCAGGATCATGAACTTCAAGTAGTCATCTCTCCAATCTAGCTTTCACTACTTTCAAAGAATTCATCCAATATTCAGGGAGCTTCATCTCTCTCCTTATCTTATGATTTTATGCTTCTATTGCTACTAATGTATCTTTGTACATTGAGGGCAATGTACATCTTAAGTGTAGGGGGAAACTTACTTTCAGTCATTGCATTCTCTTCGAACCCCTGAAAAATTTTTACAACTAACTTTTTGCATTGTTCTCAAAATTTTAAATTCTCACTTTCACTCTCTGCATGAGTCTCAATCTCCTATTAGGAATTAATTCTGATTAACTTATGATTTTTATTGATATGTTGGGAATTAAGACATAGGTATTTATGCTTTGATTTTTTAAACTTTAAGACATTAGGGAATCAAGCATAATCAGTTGAAATTTTTGAGAATAAAGTTTTGCTAGGCTATTTCCCCTAATTTTAAGTGTTATCTTGAGATTTGAAATTCACAGGATTGACATCAAAAAGCCATAATTCTGGTGAGATTTTGCCTTTTGAGCATACATCCTTTCGTGCTCACTTTTATTGTTGCTTTGAGTGAGTCAATACTGATTTGTTATTCTAGAACTTGCTTCGATTATACATGTCGAGACCACATCATTGATTTGATATACTGAGATGATAAAGGCACCTAGGTATAACCTACTTACTCCATAAAAGCCTACCTCCATAGATTAACCCCTAGTGAACCCCCTTGAGCCTAACAACCCATTCATTTGACTTACCCTTAAAATTAACCAAAAACCATTATTGTTGAAATCCCCCTAATTATTTTGATCCCTATTTTTGTCGAGACTTGAGTTGAATTATTATCTAGCTTTGTTCTATTTTTTAGTTTGTAAAGTTTATATTTAAATATTTGATTTGTTCTAAAAAAAATTGTATATACAGTTAATTCAGTTATAATTCATATTTCAGTTATAGTTCAATATTTTTGCATATTTTTATTATAACCTTCCGAATCTAGAACGATGCCATCATAAGGATTAGCTCTAGGAATATGTTCTAGTGATAGAGATTTTTCTAGCAAGATGATTTTTAATTCAATCTCGATTCTAACCCTCTGTTTCAGCTTGTGACAGCAACCCTAAACAAAACCCCATTACAACCATTGAAAGACCTTTTGATCGATGTGTCATATCAATCTATAGTGGTGGAGATTTGATTTTCTTACAAGCCTATGGTAATAACTTTTCAGGTTGACTAAAGAGTGCTTAATTTTTGAATCCTAAACACTTTGAGTGGATAGAGTGAATCTTTAGTAAGGATGTCAAATCTTTTTCATTTTGATTGAAAGGTAATTACTTAAGAGAAGGGAGAAAACCTATGTTTCTGTGATAAAATTCTCAACTTAGAGTGTTTGAAACTTTAATGTTCTTTTGGTTGAATTGTCATTTTATGATTACTTATGGATTAGTTTGAAACATTATTGATAAGGATTATAAGTTGAGAAGAATGATTTTTAACTGTGAATTAAGATTTTGCTTGAAGACAAGCAAAGGCTTAAGCGTGGGGGTATTTGATAAGTGATAAATTATACATATTTTTACCCCATGTTTAGCCCAATTTCTGGATGAATTACCCCTTGATTTATGTACATTGATGCTTTTAATCCTTTTATTTCATGTTTTATACTCAGGTGAGCTTAGGAAAGAGAAAAGAGCAAGGAACGGGCTAAAAAGGGGCAAATTAGGCCCAGTTCAGTAATCAACACGGCTTGGAGGTTCACCACAGGGCTGTGCCACTTTAATAGGCTCAAGCATGGCCTGGGCCTCGATCCACACGGGCGTGGCACACGGGCGTGTCCTTGTCGTGAGGAAGTTTAATTTCACTCGGAAAAGGCTACTTAGCGGCTAAGTAAGGCATTCCAAAACTCTATATAAAGACCCTATGAGGCAACTACAAGGGTGTGTTTTTCTCCCGCCAAGGAGGCTTTTATTCCGCCAAGACAGGGACTTAAAGGAGGGAATTACTTGAAGGGAAGCTAATTGATCCATCTCAGATGCCAGGATCTACATCAAGACAGAGGATCTCCCTTCAATCCTTTCAAGAATTTTGGGTTTTCTTATGTTTTGTTATTTTATATCTTCTAATATGTTTTCTTTTATAATTATAAACTAAAACCCTAAATACCTAAGGGGATTAAACCTAAGACAGATCTCATTATTGTTATCTGAGTTGTCTGATAAATATTTGATTTGTTCTTAATTGGGTTTTTAACCCTTAAATTGATATTTTCGGGAGATTGATTTAAGTCAAATGTGCTTATGTAGAGGAGCAAAAGTCCCTGCATAGGAGTAGATCCAACACAATTAAGTGGAGTTAATCGTAATCCTAGATATAGGATGACAAAAATCTACCAGATTAGAGTCAAATCTAATATAGGGAGCCATAGATCGAGTTAATGCAAGACTAGGGGTTTTAACTAGAAACAGATTTTAGTTAATCAACCTAGGATTAGTTGTTCTTCTCCTCGACGGAGGTATTAACATAATTTAGGGATCTCTATGAATCAAATCAACTGAAGAAATTATCTGATTCAGAGTTAGATAACAAGTGAAGTCTAGGTGGATTCTTCCTTAGGTATTGCCTTAATCAATCAGTCTTTCCCAAAAGCAATCTCCCACTTTACTCTTTGTCGCTTCTTTAGTTAGTTTAGTTTACAACCAAACCCTCTTTATTTTTAGGCTAGATAATAGAAAGAAAGTCATTACTAGTACTCATAGTTCCTTGGATTCGATATTCCGGTCTTGCCACTAACTATACTACCATTCGATAGGTGCACTTGCCTTTTATCGTGATATTAGTTAGTTTCCCGGTACGATCAGATTTTATTACTTCATCAAATCACAATCAGTGTCAAACACCCTTGTATTGGTCAGAATTCAAAGAAAATTAGATACACGAGGTCGACTTAGTCAGATAGATAGAAATCCTACGCAGATTTGAAACGAAAAGAAATTGAGTTTCAAGTCAGGGATAAAGTGTTTCTAAAAGTGTTCCTGTGGAAGAAAGTCCTTAGATTCGACAGGAAAGGTAAGTTAAGTCCGTAGTTTATTGGACACTATGAGGTGACCGAGAGAATTGGACCAGTAGCTTACTGATTAGCCTTACCATTCAAGTTGGAAAAGATTCATGATGTCTTCCATGTGTTTATGTTATGCCATTACCGTTCTGACCCTTCCTACGTGATTACACTAGCGAAGGTTGAGATTCAACCGGATATGACTTATGCTGAAGAACCTGTTAAGATTTTGGCTCGGGAGGTCAAGAATTTGAGAAACAAAAGTATAGCAGTTAAGAAAGTATTATGGCATAGACATAGAGTCGAGGAAGCTACATGGGAGCCCGAGGATGCTATGAGAGACCAATACCCGAACCTATTCATCTGTAAGATTTTCAGGGACGAAAATCCCAATGGGGAGAACCTAGTCAAGTGGTTGCAGAACCACAATTTTGAGGTTGAGAAATTATTTTTCTTATTATTTTATGTGTTATAACATAATTATATAGGTGCATGAAAATTTTGGTGAAATAATTTACGCGATTGAGTGCTTAATTGTGAAAAAGGACTAAATCGCATAAAGGGTAAAAGTTGTGAAGAACTAGCAAATGGTGTTAAATAGCAAGGGAACCTAAATTGAGGGTCTTTAAAGAGTAAATAGACCCCTCCATAGGTGAGGGCCGGCCATGGGAGACAAGAGAAGAAGAAAAGTCAAAGAGTTAGGTGATTAGGTGACTAAATTATTAATAAAATAAATCAAATAGTAAAAGTTGACATCTTTTCATCTCTCTTCTCTTCTCCATCAATTTTTCCTCAAGAAAAGTAGCCATGGAAGCTTGAAATTTGCAGCAAATTTAGACCCTCAACAAGTAAGTGATTTTAGTGACTTTTCTTAGTAATTTTTGTACTTTTGGGACCCTTGCAGCATAGGCTATCTATTGAGGGGGATATTTTGCAAAACGGTTAAGAGTTTAGAATTTTTCCATGGCACACTTGTGTGGTTTGCTGGAATTTTATGGAGGAAAATGAATGAAGGTGTTTAAATAAACAACTTTTGTGAAGTGAAGTTCATGGAAAACACCTAAATTGGACTTAGTTGTAAAGTTGATAAATTGTGTAGTAATTGCATGAAATAATGGAAACTGTGGGCTGCCATAAGAGTGAAAAGAATTCGACTAGGCTTGGTTAATAAGGAAATTAAATAAAAATAAAGGGTAAACGATCATTTTGCCAAATTATGAATTTTTGAATTGTCTAGACTAATACGGTGATTAAATCAGTGAATTTTATCCATTATAGATCTAGAAGTACGAAACTCGAACCTAAACTGGGGGAAGGCCAAGCAAACGAATTAAATCGAGAGCCATTCACATTTTGTATGCCGAGGTAAATTGGGTGTAAATATCGCCACTTTCTTTTATGCTTATACATTGATTTGTTGATATTGCATAAAATGTTAATTATGCCTACAAAATGATAAAATGAGATTGTTATACTGAAATCTCGATAGAATTGTGGAAATAAATTGGATAATGGTGCCGTAAAACTAGGGCTATACGAGAGCCAATGTAAGACCATGTCTGGGACATGGCATCGGCAATGAGACGAGAGCTAGTGTAAGACCATGTCTGGGACATGGCATCGACAATGAGACGAGAGGTAGTGTAAGACCATGTCTGGGACATGGCATCGGCCTTGATATAAGAGAGTCAGTGTAAGACCATGTCTGGGACATGGCATCAGCGATGAGACGAAAGCTAGTGTAAGACCATGTTTGGGACATGGCGTCGACGTTTACCCTATGTTCAAGACTATCGAGTATCCCTTCGTATTCCATGGAGTTCCACGGGATATCTATAGTTTATGTTAACAAGAAAAGTTATGACCTTGTTGTGAGTGTTAAAGGTACTTATATGATATATATATATATGAGATATGAGCTCATTGCATGTTTTATGAATATTAAGGAAGGAATATGAATAAGTGAAGTTTATGTATATTCATGAATTATGAGCAATTATTGTCATGTTGTGATTATAATAATGCAGGGTAAATAGTTGTTTTTATTTGCAAACAATTTACTAAGCTTTATGCTTACTCTCTGTCCTTTCCATTTTTCTTATAGTGCCGCCTAAATAGCTCGAAGATCAAAAAACGTCGGAGGCATCGCTCACACTATCCATAGAAGCACTTGGTATAGCTAGTTTAATCTTTTAAATATGGCATGTATAGGATTTTATTCTTTTGTCAAGTGTCATATTATTTTGGAGCCAAATATGTTGGCTTGCTTTGGAATTTGACTCTATTTGTATAAGGCCATGAATGATGGCTAATATTGGAAGTTGATATATGAAAATGTTAAAGTTATTCATGGATGTGTACTTTACTTAGTTGACTATTAGGACGTCAAATTGTGGTTATTTGGTTGATTATTCATGTTATGTATTGGGAAGTTTGGTAGATATTTGATCTTATTTCGGGGTGGCAATAGGCTTGGTAGATAGCCCTATATTGTCCACACAGGTAGACACACGGGCGTGTGTCTATGCTGTGTGTGACATACGATCCACCCCACAGGCGTGTGGTTAGGCTGTGTGTCCCCTGCACCTTAGTTTGGCAAAATTGAATTTCCTGCAGTTCACCACACGGGCTGAGACACGGTCGTGTGCGTCAAACGTGTGGAGGACATGGCTTAGCACACATGCGTGTGCCATGGCCATGTAATACTTAAGAGTTGCTGACGTCAGAAATAGAATGCCAACGTTTTTGCACACGAGCTGTGACACGGGCATGTCATGGCCATGTGAAGGACACGGGCTGAGCACACCAGCATGACCAGGCCGTGTCAAAACCCCTTTAGGTTCGATGTTAGAAAATAAATCCATACAGATATGGGGTACGGGCGTGTCCCTAGGTGCTTAGGCCATTTGAGCCACACAGGCCTTCAACACAGCCTTACCCAAAGGCTATATGGGCGCGTTGCCCTTCTGCATGGGCATGCGCCTTATTTTTTGAGAATTTTCTTGAAAGTTTTATATGGGCTCAGATTGGCTCCAAATGGTTTTCTAAATAAGTTTTGAGCCTCGTAGGTCCATATTAAAGGTTGGTAAGCAAAGTTTGAAAAGTTTTATATTGGGACGTATTTCATGGACTCGAGATTGTATGTTTGCATGTGTTTTAGTAAAGTAATGCCTATACCCTGTCCCGGCATCGGATACTGGTAAGGGGTGTTACACTATGTGATAATGATTGACTTTTCAAGAAGGAAGATGTAATGGTTACCATAAGATAAAATAGGATCATATTAGGAGAATGGATATTATCCGGAAGAGATCAAAGATATCCTATGAGGGTAACGCATTTGTGACCAAGGCATTAGACGAGCACTGAGTAGTTGCTTTCATAATGATATGTCGCTAGGGAGAGCTTAGTCACAAAACTATAGTGGAATGACTTCATAACTAAAAGATTTTACAATTAATATGTAAAAACCCAAAACTTAATTATAAATCATTTAAGTCTCAACTACATATGTCCAATCAATCACTCCACTAACTCATTGAAACCATAAATGAATTGCGTGTTTTAATTGTAACACCCTAAACCCGGCTAGACATTATGGCCGAATCTAACGTGTCATATCAAAGTGTCATTCAAAAACTAGATTTGTCGATGAACGTACATTCCTATGTTTAATAAATTTAGCAAAAGATCTCATCCGTATGCTTTCAAGAATGGATCTTAAGAAAACTCATAGTTAAATTAAAACTATTTAGTTTTTAATACATGAGAAAACTCGGTACAATTCGTTATTACACTTTAAAACCCATTTGTTAGAAGTAGTTGTCATGTTTATTATTGTGGGTTTCTTAATCTGAATAAAACCACAGAAGCTTTTCTAGTTAAAAAAACCTTGAATTTTAAAATGCTTGCTTTTCTTTAAAATCAGTTATTATTTTGAAAACCCGTTTATCCTACTTTAGTAATTTAACATAAGAAATCCAAGCCCAACCTAAAATTTAAATCCTCGAATGGCCTTATTACATAATCAAAAACCCAATACATAATTGAAGTGAATAAAAACAAAAGCAGACTAGCAGTGATCGTGTGGCCACCTCCGAGTCCTTCGTGGCTCCAAATCGTATAAGACTGGGGATTGTTTGTAAAATGAAAAGAGAGGCTGAGTTTACGAAAACTTAGTGTGTAATCCCTTATCAGTCAAACAGTAACAGTACCAGCATAATAGTCTAGGCCTAAGCCCCTTTCAGTAGCAGAACAATCTGGGTTTTAGCCTTATACGGTAACAGTGTGGGCTTAAGCCCAATACAGCAACAGTACAGTACAATTATGCAACCCATCCCAAACCGGCTCTCACACCACCTGTACCAACCAGCACACTATGTGGGGATAATATCGACCCACCCAGCCAGCAAACCAATATCGCAGCGAAGCTGCAAGTAATAGTAACGTAGCAAAGCTGCTAATGACAGCAAACCTGGCGGAGCCACTATGATCAAAATACGTGGCATAGCCACTAGTCACAAAAAATACGTCGCAAAGCCACTAGTACAGTACTTCCTTCGTATCAGAATCCCGACCCCATGCAGTATGTCATGCCATAAATATAATGTATATGCAGTATGTCATACTCAGTATCAGTCAAGTAAATATCATACACACATCAAACAACCTACCTCTAGGGGTATAATGGTCATTTCCATCCATTAAGGGTAAAATAGTAATTTTACCCCTTTAGGGGTATTTTTTTCATTTTACTAGTTTTGAGGGTTTCGGTGCAGATAACGACCTCACGAAAGGTCTTCTGTTGCCTCAAGCAACTTAGATAACCTATATCACCAACACAGTGTAAATGGGCCTAAGGCCCATTACTCAGCCCAAGTGGGCCCACACGCTCGTGTGGCCCATTGAGCCCGAATTCAGTTACGGTTATGCGACCTTCATAGCCGAGTCTATTATTTATCACTTAATGTGTATTTTCTCTGTGTGGGACCCACAAGCCCACTAAGCCCACGCGCCCCAATTCGGCCCAACGAGGCCCATAACAACCCAAGGCCACGAAAACGCCCGTGGAGGCCTCTACAGTTTGCCGCCCATGCTTCATGGGCTCGGTTCACACCACATGCGTTCGTACACTCGTGAGGCCCCAAACGTTGAAGTTTTGGCATTTTAGTTTTTCGACTTTTGTCGATTTACAATAGATAAGGGTGTGATTACACACCTAATTTACAAAAAGTGTGACAAATTCCACGACAACGAACACACATTCATCCAAAGTAATCTGTTAGACAACCAAAAATTGGGATATCAATCCTCTCAAACCTTAATCCAAAAACTGGCCCTCATTCTTACCTTGGTTGAATGACTAAAATCTTAGTCCTCAAGATCGCTGCCCAAAACTGTTCCCAAGTTTCTGACGATCAACTACGTTACCAACAAAAACCATTAGGTAAGATTGCCTACCCCTACCAATTGAGTTTTTACAAACTAACTAGAAAACACACATTACCAAAGTAAGGGAAAACATTAATGCATTTGGTTTAGTGCTAGAGTAAATGGGAAGATTAAAATAACCGATCAATAGAACGAAAGAGTATAGTAAAATGTACTTACTGATAAAATCAATGAATGATGATAACCGACAAAACCAAAATAGAAAAGGAGAGGAACATCAATCTGCAACCTAATTGCTCAAAAGAGATAAAGCAAAGAAAACCCGAAATGATTGCAACACCAAATCCCCACTACACGACTTGGTTATGGTTTGTAAAGAAATATTTAATTAACCGATTGAGAAGTAAAAAGAAGAAAAACAAGTGGTGCAGAATTCGGCCAGGGTTAGAGTGTACAAGAAAAAAGGTTGTGGTTGGATTAAGAAAAGGAGAACAAGAGTATTCAGCTATGGTTGGAAAATAGAAGAGAAGCAAGAGAAGAAGAAATGTTCGGCACAACTTGAAAAGAAAGAAAAAGAAAGCGACTGAGTTTAAAGAAAAGGAAAGAAAAGCACTTGACAGTAAAGATCGATTTGGCGACACACAACTAAAATGGAGAGCAAAAAGGGGTCTACTTTCGGCACCCAGAAAACTAAAAACAAAATCAGCACAAAGTGTACAAAATCCCGAAGTAACCCAAAACCAAATGGAAAGCAACCTCCTCCTCACACCCCAGTCACCGAAAAAAGAACAAAAACAAAACCAAAGAGACTTCAATATGCCCCCAAAAGTCGATTCTCTAATTGCTCAGAGTTCAAATTTGGCTACAACACTCTTCCATTCAAATTCTCCCCTTTTTCCTCCTTGTATCACAGCATAAGCTCCCTACCTTCCTCCCAAATTCACTCAACCCCAACAATCCTACCTACCTATATCTTACCAACCGAAATTCTCTCCAAGACCCAGTCAAATTCACCACCTTGCAGTATTTGAGTCACACTCAGCTTCTCACCCGGTAGGAGAACAAAATAAATATCTCTTGTGCGCAAGGTAACTCGAACTCAAGCCCTCATAGTGCTTATAACATGCCACTACCACCTTGCCACCCATCACTTTATGTCGTAAAACAAACACAATTAAATTTAAGGCCTTTAAGCTAACATCCAGACTTACTTTCAGAGCAAAAATTTAAAATTCTGCCAAAGACTAGACTTGAACCCAGGCTTCTCAAGCACCCCAAATACACTCAAATTACCTAGCCATCACACCGAACATGCAATTTGAATTATTTCATGCAAAATTAAAAACTTAGCATTTTTTGGGCATTACAACTCTACCCCCTTAAAGAAATATCAACCTTGAAATTTACCTGGTCAAAATAGGTGAGGGTATTATTGTCACATATCCTCCTCTAGTTCCCACGTGGCTTCAACTGAACCATGATTACGCCAAAGCACTTTGACCAATAGGACAAATTTCCTTCTCAGTACCTTAATGTCACGATCGATTATTTGCATCGACTCTTCCTCGAAAGTTAAATCACACCTAACCTCGATCTCCTTGATCGGTACTATATGTGAAGGATCAGAGCGGTAACACCTCAGGATGGAAACATGAAACACGTTGTGAATTCTGTCCAACTCCGGAGGCAACTCTAGCTAATAGGGAACAGGTCTAACACGCCTCAGTATTAGGTAAGGCCCAATAAATCTAGAGCTCAGCTTGCCCTTCTGTCCAAACCTTTAGATTTTCTTCCACGATGAGACCTTCAGAAATACATAATCTCCCACAAAGTACTCAATCTCCTTCCGCTTCAAGTCAACATATGACTTCTGTCTATCAGATGCTTCCTTTAACCGGTCTCCAATCAACTTTACCTTTTCTTCAGTATCAGAAACTAACTCTTGCCCCAGAACTCGCCGTTCCCCCAACTCAGTCCAACAAGTACGAGTACGATACCTATGACAATATAAAGCCTCGTACGGTGCCATCTGAATACTGGATTGATAACTATTATTATACGTGAACTCCGCTAATGGCAAGTAATCTTCTCAACTACCTCAGAAGTTGATAAACGATAAATTATACATATTTTTACCTCATGTTTAGCCTATATTTTGGATGAATTATCATTAGATTTGTGAGAATTGGTGCTTTTAATCCTTCTATTTTATGTCTTATACTCAGAAGAGCATAGGGAAGAGAAAAGAATGAGAAACGGGCCAAAAATAGAGAAAATAGGCCAAAATGAGAAAACGACATGGCCCAAGGATTCACCACATGTCCGTGGCACACGGTCATGCCATATAAATCCAACACGGCCCAACCCCAACAAGCACAGCCAGACCACACGGCCGTGCCACCATCAACAGGCCCGCACACGGCCTCTTATCGATCCACACGGGCGTGGCACACGGGCGTGTCCTTATCGTAAGGAAGTTCAATTCTACTCGAAGAAGGATACTTAGGGGCTAAGAAAGCCATTCTAAAACTCTATATAAAGACCCTAGGAGGCAACTTCAAGGGTGTACTTATTTCCCGTTAAGGGAATACTTCTTTCTCTCAAGAAAGAGCACCATAATTCTGCCAATACAAGGAGTGAAAGTAAGGAATTACTCCAAAGGAAGCCGATTGATTCATCCCAGAAGATAGAATTCTACATCAAGACAGAGGATCTCCCTAAATTCCTTTAGGGGTTTTTGGGTTCTTTATGTTTTGTTATCTTATTTCTTCTGAGATGTTTTCTTTATTAATTATGAACTAAACCCCTCAAATACTTGAGGGGGATGAAACCTAAGACAGATCTTGTTATTATTTATTCTTGAATTATATGATAAATACTTAAATTGTTCTTAATTATGTATTCTTCATTCTTGATTTAATAATCCTAGGTATTACTTCAAAAACTTGATGTGCTTAGGCAGAGGATCAAAAGTCCTTGTTTTAAGAGTAGATCTACCATAATTAAGTGGAGTTGCATGCAACCCTAGACATAGGGCGACATAAATCTGTCGGATTAGCGTTAAACCTAATAGGGGGATCCATAGATCGAATTAATGCAACCTAGGGGTGTTAATTAATAAGAAAACTTTAATTAACCACCTAGGATTAGTTGTTCTTATCCTCGAAAGAGGAATTAACATAAGTTAGGGATCTCTACGGATCAAGTCAAGTGAAGAAATCATCTAGTTCAAGAAATTAATAACAAGTGAAGTCTAGGTGGATTCTCCCTTAAGTATTGCTCATATCAATCAGCTTTTCCCTAAAGTTTTCCCCAATTTACTTTTTGTGCACTTTTAGTTAGTTTTAGAATTAGTTTCAATCAATCATCTTTTATTTTTAGGCTAGATAATTGAAAGGAAGTAAGTATTAGTACTTTTGGTTCCCTTGGGTACGATAACTCGGTCTTGCTGCTAAACTATACTACTGTTCGATAGGTGCACTTGCATTTAAAATCGTGATATTAGTTAGTTTTGGTGTGATCAGTTTTTATAAATTTTATTACTTAATATCGCGAGCATATCAGAAGTCTATTACACAGCTTCTTAACATGTCTACCAGTATCTGAATCACCCTCTCTGACTGACCATTTGTCTAAGGGTGGAAGGTAGTACTGAAATCCAATCTTGTACCCAGTGCCTTGTGTAGCTTTTTCTAGAATCGAGATGTGAATCTAGGATCTCTATCAGATATTATAGATACTGGTACCCCATGTAGTCTAAAAATTTTAGCCACATACAACGTAGCTAGTTTCTCCAATGAGTAACCAGTACGGACTGGTATAAAATGGGAGGATTTAGTCACTCGGTCCACAATAACCCATAACGAATCCTTCTTAGAAGGCATCAAGGGTAGCCCACTTACAAAATCCATGGTTACCCTCTCCCACTTCCAAAGTGGAATCTTAACTGGTTGCAGTAACCCAGAAGGCAATTGATGCTCAGCCTTAACTTGCTGGCATGTCAGACATTTACTCACATAATTGGTAACTTCACGCCTTAGTCCTGGCCATCAATACAACTCACGCAGATCTCGATACAATTTGTTTCCACCAGGATGCATAGTATAGGGACTGCTATGCGCCTATTGTAGTATAGACTGCCTTAGCTCAGAATCCCTCAGTACACAGACTCTTCCACAAAAACACAGTACCCCTTCACTATTCAACCCAAAATCTGCAGTCTCTTCCCTTTCAACTTGTCAGAACCGAGCAACCAGCGGTTTATCCAACAACTGCTTACTCTTAATTTGTTCAATCCATGACGGTCTCACTTGAAGCTCAGCCAACAGACTACCATTATCAAACAGCTATGACAAGTAAACATTGCTCGCAAATTAGTTACAGCCCTACGGCTCAGTACGTCAGCTACCATGTTAGCCTTACCAGGGTGGTACTCGATCGAACAGTCATAGTCCTTAAACAACTCTATCCACTAGGTAATTACCTCGAGCTCAAAATCAACAAGAGTTGACATTCTCACTAAAGATTCACTCTATCCACTCGAAGTGTTTAAGGTTCAAAAATTAAGCACTCATTAGCCAACCTGAAAAGTTATTACCATAAGCTTGCAGGAAATTCAAATCTCCACCACTATGTATTGACATGATACATCGATTAAAAGGTCTTTCAAGGGTTGTAACGTCGCCTTGGTTAGAGGTGTGGTCACAAGCTGAAAAAGATGGTTAGAATTGAGATTGAATTGAAAAATCATCTAACTAGAAAAATCTCTATCATTGAAATATATTCCTAGAGTAAAGCCTTTCTCTTTTGGATAACATCGTCTAAGAACAGAAGCTCAAAAATTACATGAAAATATGCAAAACATTGAATTACAAATGAAACATTTTTAAAAACAAAATTGAATATTTATAAATTTTACAAACTGAAAAGGAGAACAAAGCTATATAATTATTCAACTCAAATCTCGACAAAAATAGGGATCAAATAATTGAAGGGAATTCAAAAAAAAATTGGGTTATAGGTTAATATTGAAGGTAAGTCAATGAATGGTTTGTTAAGCTTAATAGGGTTCACTAGGGGTTAATTTATGAAGGTAGGTTTTTATGGAGTAAGTGGGTTAAAACCTAAGTGCCTTTATCATTTTGGTATATCAAATCAATGATGTGGTCTCGACATGTATAATCGAAGCAAGTTCTAGAATAACAGATCAATATTGACTCACTCAAAGCAACAATAAAAGTGAGCACGAAAGGATGTATGCTCAAAAGGCTCAAAAATCTCACCAGAATTATGGCTTTTGATGCCAATCCTGTGAATTTCAAATTTCAATATAACACTTAAAATTGGGGAAAAAAACCCAAAAAATTTAAGTTCTCAAAATTTTCAATTTATCATGCTTGATTCTCTAATGTCTTAAAGTTTGAATAATCAAAGCATAACTACCTATGTCTTAATTCTCAACATATCAATAAAAATCATAAATCAATCAGAATTCATTTTAATAGGGGATTGAGAATAATGCAGAGAGTGAAAGTGAGAATTCGGAATTTGAGAACAATGCAACAAGTTAGTGGCAAAAATTTTCAGGGGTTCAAGGATAATACAAAGAATGAAAGTGAATACCCCCCACACTTAAGATGTACATTGCCCTCAATGTACAAAGACAAAGTTACTAGCAATAGAAGCATAAAATCATAAGATAGGGGGAGAAGTGAAACTCCCTGAATATTGGGTGAATTCCTTGAGTTGTTAGAGTTGAATTGGAGAAAGGGCTATTTGAAGTTCATGATTCTAGGTGACTGAAGAGAGTAAGCATAACTATGTGTGAAATTCAAGTATTACTCGATAAAAATTGAAGTGCAAAAATAAAAAGGAAAAAGGGAGAAATATAAAGTAAAGAAAAAGAAAATTGATATTATATAATAGGAATTTGGCCCCACGGCCGTGGCGCACGCTTGTGTGACATTAGGTTGACCCGTGTGTTTCGTGGACTTTTGGTGTGACCACGGTTGGTTGGCACGGGCATGTCCTACGCCTGTGTTGATTTCTCAGTTTTACCCACGGCTTATTAGCACGGGCGTGTTGGGATACACGGCCATATAACATGATCATGTTTTCTGGTGTTCGCTTCTCCTACGGCCATGTCTGGGCTCACACGCCCATGTATGAGTTGACAGGTTTCGCCACGGCAGTGTCACACGATCGTGTTCCTAACCGTGGGGTGCCCACGGCCTTAGGCACGCCTGTGTGCCTGATCGTGTGGTACTGAGAAATATGCATTTTAAGGAGTTAGTTATGAATTTAAGAAAATCAAAATTGTTAGTGCTCGGGTTGCCTCCCGAGAAGCACTTATTTTAAAGTCTAAGCTCGACTTATTTTAAGCCTACATGGTCGTGGTGGTTTGAGGAGTTTGAACTCCTCTCTCTTGCTATTAGTCTCACTATCAAAATAAGGTTTGAGTCGAGTATAGTTTACCTTGAAAGTGTCAAATGTCTTATGTGTTATCTCGACTGTACCATAGGGGAAAATTTTCATTATCGTGAAAGGAGTGGTATCACCTGTATGAACTTTTGAATTTGAAATTCGAGGATCTTCCTTCTCTAAGTATACCTTATCCCCTACCTTAAATTGATTTGTTTTTACCTTAGGGTCATCATGGTGATGCTCTGGTGTGATGTGGCATATTTTGGGTTTCTCTTGTCGATAGTTCAGCCACTCGTCCAGTTCTTCAATCAGTAGCATTCGTTTTTCATGGGTGGTCCCCTTGGATGAACTCGTCTATTGTTTGATCGTACCTATGCAAAGAGTATCCTGCAAAAAAGATTAGGTGGTGAGATTATTTTTATTGTCAAGACTCGTAATAATATCTTTATCGTCAACAATCTTATTAGAGTTACGAGCCTGCAAAGTAATTTTGTCATCACCTACACGAAGTGTGAGCTCACCTGTGCCTACATCAATTATGGTTCTAGCAGTTGCTAAAAAGGGTCGCCCTAGCATTAGGGGTACATTGCTATCCTTATCTATGTCTTGAACAACAAAGTCAATTGGGATATAAATTTATCAATCTTGATAAGCACATCTTCAATTATACCCTTAGGAAATCTAATGGTTTTATGAGCCAATTGGATGCTCATCTTAGTTTGTTTAGGTTTCCCCAGACCTAATTGTTTAAACAGTTTATAGGGCATTACATTAATACTTGCTCCTAAATTAGCTAAAGCATTTTTAACATCTAAGCTACCAAGTAAACAAGGAATTGTAAAACACCCTGAATCTTTTAGTTTGTTGGGTAGCTTATTCTACAAAATGGCTAAGGACACTACATTCAACTCTACATACGACAACTCATCCAGCTTTCGTTTGTTTGTCAGAAGCTCTCTTAAAAACTTAACGCCGTTTGGCATCTGTGAAAGAGCTTCAATAAACGGTAAGTTAATATGTAATTTCTTTAAAAGTTTCAGGAATTTACCGAATTGTTCATCTGTACGGTCTTTGCTTATCGCATTAGGCTATGGGACACGAGGCTTATATTCTTTATCGCATTAGGCTATGGGATACGAGGCTTATATTCTTTGACAACTAGTTCTTTGTGACTTACCTCATCCTTACCTCTACTTACCATAGTCTCCTTACTTGGCTCTAATTTGGTTTTAGCTAACCTTTCTTCATCAATCGTGTCGATGGCGTGGAGTTGCTCCTTAGGGTTAGTCTCGGTGTTGCTTAGTAAACCACCTTGTTGCCTTTCAAAGATTAGCTTAGCGAGGTGGCCTAATTGAGTTCTGAGTCCTTGAATAGATGCTTATTGGTTCTTAAGTGTCGTCTCGGTGTTCTGGAAATGAGTTTCTGACATGGAGATAAATTTTGTGAGCATCTCTTCAAGGTTCAGCTTTTACTCTTACTGGTACGGTGGTTGTTGAAATCCCTGAGGAGGTGGTGGTCTCTGGTTTCCTTGGTTACCTTGTCCTCCCCATGAAAAATTAGGGTAGTTCCTCCAACCTGCGTTACAAGTGTTACTATAAGGGTTATTTTGAGCTCTAGGATTGTTACGCATATAGTTGGCTTGCTCGTTTTCCATGTCATATCCATAGGTGGAGTACTAAGAATTGCTCATGTTTCCTTGGATTAAGTCACATTGCATCACTAGGTGTACCTACGTAAAACCAACTAAACCATCAATCTTTTTATTTAAAAGTTCTACTTGATTAGAAAGCATGGTGGTCGCATCAACATTAAAAACCCCTATAGCTTTTTGTGGCTTTGTTTCATGACTTGCTACTGATAGTTATTCAGTGACATCTTCTCTATAAACTCGTAAGCTGCTTCTGGCGTTTTGTTATTGATTGTTCCACTGGTGGCTGCATCGATCATCTGTCTCGTTGAAGGGTTCAAACCATTGTTAAAGGTTTGAACTTGTAACCATAAGGTTAAACCATGGTGAGGGCACCTTCTTAATAAATCATTGTATCTCTCCCAAGCATCTAAAGTGTTTCTAAATCCATTTGCACAAAAGAAGAGATATCATTCCTTAATTTAACCGCTTTAGCTGGTAGAAAATATTTAAGTAAAAATATTTTGGTCATTTGTTCCCATGTAGTGATAAATCCTCGTGGTAATAAATTTAACCACTGTATAGCCTTATTCCTCAAGGAAAATTGGAATAGCCAAAGATGAATGGCATCATCAGAAATGCCATTTATTTTAAACGTGTCGTAGAATTCTAAAAAGTTGGCTAAATGAGCGTTAGGATCTTCATTCTGCAAGCCATCAAACTGAACAAACTATTGTATCATCTGTATAGTGTTAAGTTTCAATTCAAAATTATTTGCAGCAATAGTAGGCTTAATAATGCTGGATTTAGTACCAACCAAATTAGGTTTAGCATAATTATACATAGTACGAGGAATAGGGTTTTGCTCGATAGGATTTGCGGCTACTACAAGAGCTAACTGATTATCTTGATTTCCCTCAATCTCTTCAGTAGGTTCAAGTTCTTCTTTTTGTCCTTGTCCTAAATATCGCAAGCTTCTTCTTATCTCTCTACGAGTTCTACGAACTGTGGGTTCTAAATCATCGTCAAACAATAATGGTCCTCCTGGGTTTCTTCTAGTCATAAACTAGAGACACCTGGAAGAGAAAAAGAAAATTTTAGTAAATAAAAATATAAAATTAAAATAGAAAATAAATTGCAATAAAAGTAAAGATGGCTAAAGTAATAAGAATTGAATAGTCCAAATATCTTAGTTCCCCAGCAACGGCACCAAAAACTTGATCTCATGATGTGATGAAGTAATAAATTGATCATACCTAAAAACTAACTATTATCACGATAAAAGGCAAGCGCACCTATCGAATAGTAGTATAGCTAGTGGCAAGACCGAAATATCAAATCGAAGGAACTAAAAGTACTAGTAATGACTTTCTTCCTATTATCTAGCCTAAGAAATAAAAGGGGTTTGGTTGTAAACTATTCTAAATTAAACAAAAGAAACGACAAAGAGTAAATTGGGAAAATTACTTTGGGAAAACTAATTGATAAAGACAATACCTAAGGAAGACTTCAATTGTTATCTAACTCTGAACTAGATGATTTCTTCACTCGACTTGATCCGTAGAGATCCCTAATTTATGTTAATGTCTCTGTTGAGAATAAGAACAACTAATCCTAGGTTGATTAATTGAAATCTCTTTCTAATTAAAACCCCTAGTATTGCATTAACTGGATCTATGGATCCCCCTATTAGATTTGACTCTAATCCGGTAGATTTTCGTCATCCTATGTCTAGGATTGTAATCAACTCCGCTTAATTGTGTTGGATCTACTCTTAAACAGGGACTTTTGCTCCTCTACCTAAGCACATTCAACTTAAATTAATATCCCGAAAATATCAATTTAAGAATTAAAAACACAATTAAGAACAAGTCAAATATTTATCATATAGCTCAGATAATAATAACAAGATTCGTCTTAGGTTTCATCCCCCTTAGATATTTGGGGTTTTAGTTCATATTTATAAAAAGAAACATATCAGAATAAAGAAAAATAACAAAACATAAGAAAACCTAAAACTCCTAAAAAGATTGAAGGGAGATCCTCTGTCTTGATGTAGACCCTGGCTTCTGAGATGGATTAATCGGCTTTCCTTCGAGTAATTCCCTGCCTTTAGCTCTCCGTCTTAGCAAGAAGACTATACCCTTGGCAGGAATAATGCACCCTTTTGTAGTTGCCTCCTAGGGTCTTTATATAGAGTTTGGAAAGTCTTTCTTAGCCCCTAAGTAGCTTGTTCCTCGTGAAATTGAACTTTCTCACGACAGGGACACACCTGTGTGCCATGCCCGTGTGATTCGATGCTAGGCCGTGTTCAAGTCTGTTAAAGTGGTACGGCCATGTGGGTTGCCCGTGTGAATCGAGTCTAGGTCGTGCTCAAGCCTATTTATGTGGCACGACCGTGTGACACGCTCGTGTGGTGAACTCCAGGCCATGTTAATTCCTTACTTTGGCCTATTTTCTCCGTTTTTGGCCCGTTTCTTGTTCTTTTCACTCCCCTAAGCTCACCTGGGTATAGAACATGAAATTAAAGGTTTAAGAGCATCAAATTCCAAAAATCAAGGAATAATTCATCCATAAATGTGCTAAGCATGAGGTAAAAATATGTATAATTTACGGTTTATCAGGGCCTGAGCCCTTTTCAGTAGCAGAGCGGCTTTAGCCCTATACGGTAACAGTGTGGACTGAAGCCTAATACAGCAATAGTACAGTACAATTATGCAACCCATCCCAAACCAGCCAATACACCACCCGTACCAACCAGCACACCATGTGAGGATTATATTGACCCACCCACCCAACACACCAATATCATAGTGAAGCAGCTAGTAATGGTAATGCACCAAAGCTGCTAATGATAGTAAACATGGCGGAGCCACTAGAATCAAAATACGTGGCATAGCCACTAGTCACAGAAAATACGTCGTAGAGCCACTAGTACAGTACTTCCTCTGTATCAGAATCCTAACCCCATGCAGTATGTCATGTCATAAATATAACGTGTATGCAGTATGTCATACTCAGTATCAGTCCAATAAATATCATACACACATCAAACAACCTATCTTTAGGGGTATAATGGTCATTTCCATCCACTAGGGGTAAAATAGTAATTCTACCCTTTTAGGGGTATTTTGGTCATTTTACTAGTTTTAAGGGTTTCGGTGCAGATAACGACCTCACGGAAGGTTTTTCGTCACCTCAAGTGACTTAGATAACCTAGATGACCAACACCGTGTAAATGGGCTTAAGGCCCACTACTCGGCCCAAGTGGGCCCACACGCTTGTGTAGCCCATTTAGCCCGAATTCAATCACGGCTATGGGACCTTCATAGCCCAGTCCATCATTTATCACTTAATGTGCATTGTCTCCGTGTGAGGCCCACAAGCCCATTGAGCCCACGCGGCCCATTTCGACCCAACGAGGCCCATAACAGCCTAAGCCCACGAAAACGCTCATGGAGGCCTCTACAGTTTGTCGCCCATGATTGGTGGGCCTGGTTCACCCCACGTGCATTTGTACGCTCGTGAGGCTCCGAATGCCAAAGGGTGTGATTACACACCTGATTTACGAAAAGTGTGATAAATTCCACGATACTGAACCTACATTCATCCAAAGTAATCCGTTAGACAACCTACAACTAGGATACCAATTCTCTCAAACCTTAATCCAAAAACTAGCCCTCATTCTTACCTTGATTTAATAACTAAAATCTTAGTCCTCAAGATCGCTGCCCAAAACAATTCCCAAGTTTTTGACAATTAACTACCTTACCAACAAAATCCATTAGGTAAGATTGTAACGCCCCGAAATTGGGCCTGGAAGAGTGGGCCATGTGGGCCCAATGGGCTTGTGGACCCCATATTGGTGGTTTTATTTAGACTTGTGGGAATTAGTGGGCCGACTATGTCATACATGTGGCTGTGGGCTAATTTGGCTTAGCGGGCCATGCGAGCACGTGGGCCCCACTTGGGTTGCGTAATGGGCCCTAGGCCCATGTACGCTGAATGGCATGTTGGTATGTTGGCTAAGAGGTTTGGGAGTGTTGGAGAAGTCTTGGGTTCAAACCTGGACCTTAGCAAAAATTTATGTTTCTCTCTTATGGGGACCTTGACGTTAGTGGGTAGACTTTAAGAATATTTTTGGTGAAAGCATGACACAAAATGGAGATGTGGCCTAGTGGCAAGGAAGTGACGCCATAAGGGAAGTAAAGGGTCAAAGGTTCAAGTGTTGGCTCTTACAATTTATTTTGGTTTTTCTTTTAAATAAATCTGCAAACCATAAAGAGAGTAAGCATACCTTTCTCGGCTTATTCTTTTCATGTTGTGGCGTGCTCATTTGGGTTAGGCGTTGGATCATTTGTTGGTCTGTATGCCGTTGGGTCACGGTGGTGGTGACCGTACTTGATCGACACACCCCCTGGGGAGTCAAGGGTGCGATTATTGTTGGCTTCTGGGCATAGCAGCATTCAGAGCATGAATTAACTTCAGATACCTATCAGGTGTGTACTTCACCCTACTCTAGCTGTAGAACAGCAAAGGCCAGAATGCCGAATGGGCCATGTGAGCCCAATGGGCGCATAGGCCTAATCGGGCAAATTGTATGATTGTGTAGTAAATATTGAACTAGACTAGGTGAATTTCATATCTGTGGCTAGTTTTGGGCTAAAGGGCCAAACGAGTGTATAGGCCACCTAGGCCGAGAACAGGCCTCAGGCCCATTTGCAATGTTATCTCTGATTAGAGTACTTGAGTCACCCGAGGCGACTGTAGACTTTCTGAGGGATTGATAAAATTACTGAAATACCCTTATAGGGTAGAATTAGTGTAATACCCCCAATTTGTAAAATTATCGAATTACCCTCGAGTTGTAAAATTACAAAAATACCCTTGATTTGTAAAAGTACTGTTTTACCCCTGATTTGTAAAATTACCATTTTACCCCTAATTTGTAAAGTTACCGTTTTATCCCTAATTTGTAAAATTACCATTTTACCATCGGTCTACAAAATTACAGAAATACCCCAGTTTACAAATTACGAAAACACCCTAGATTTCAAAATTACCAAAATGCCCCTAGTTTGTGAAATTATCGAAATACCCCTAGGTTGCAAAATTACCAAAATACCCCTGGTTTATGAATTATCGAAATACCCCTGTAGGGTAAAATTACCGAAATTCCCCTGTAGGGTAGAATTATCGAAAGACCCTTGTAGGGTAGAATTATTGAAATACCTCTGTAGGGTAAAATTACCATTTTGCCCCTAGGGTGTTAAATGACTGTTTTGCCCTTATGGACAAGTGACTGACTTAGACTATGTGTTTGACGGATTTGACTGTGTTCGTATGACAGTGATTTGAGTGACGTGATCGTGGTTATGTGATTGATATGTTTTAATATGTGTTTAAATGACCAGTACTGGACATGGCCATTCTGCATACATGTGTGATTATTGAACATAGCATACACAACATATTGGGTTGGGACATCGATTTGGAGGAAGTTCTGTGCTTGTGGCTTTGCCACGTATTCTGATTCTGATGGCTTTGCCACGTTATCTGTTATTAGTAGCATGGCTACGTCATTGGTGTGTAGGGTAACTCAAACTAAATAAATATCACCTGTGCACAAGGTAACTCAAACTCAAGCCCTCATAGTGCCCATACCACGCCACTACCACCTTGCCACCTGTCACTTTGTGTCGTAAAATAAACACAATTAAATTTAAGGCCTTCAAGCTAACATCTAGATTTACTTTAAGTGCAAAAATTCAAAATTTTGCAAAAGACTAGACTTGAACCATGGCTTCTCAAGCACCCCAAATACACTCAAATTACCTAGCCATCACACCAAACATGCAATTTGAATTATTGCATGCAATATTAAAAACTTAGCATTTTTGGGCCGTTACATGAATAGAAATGAATTGAACAAATAGAAAAATAGAAATGAGAAGCATTCAAGAGTAATTATGGTTTCCTCTAAAATGGAGAAATGAATGTAAGTTTCAAAAAATAAAATGGAAATGGAAACTTACAATCCTATATAAGATTATTTAAAAAATGATAGAAGATTGAGTTTATATTTTTAGACTATTTTGAAGCCCAGAAATAAAAATTAATCATTCTGTCATAGTGAACATATTGAGTTGTGACATCCTAAACATATTTTCTTGAAATTTTACTAAGGGCAAAATCATCAAAATTTTACCAAAGGTAAAATTGTCAAAATTTTGCTGGGGTAAAATAGGGATGAGAAAATTGTTTTATATATAAATATTAAAGTTTATTTTTGGAAACCGAAAAACTGAATCAATTTGGATCGCATTACAGAGTATCAAGTCAAAACAGGCCCAGGAAGTACTCGTAACTGGACTCAATATGAGAGAGCCCAAAAACCCCTCGTAGGCATGAAAGGGGTAGCAACCCTAGTAGGAATACCAGGTAAAAATGTCCACTCCTCCCTTACTTTAAGTAGGATGTTGTTTTTATATTTGAAATAAACCACTACAACTCAACAAGGGTTCTACCTTCTATTCTTATAAATAGATGGCACAAATAAAGCTATTAACGTAACTTTTGAGAGATTGTTATTCTACTGAAAATGGAGAGAATCTATTCTCAATTTATAAACATATTTTTCAAAATAATAATTTTACTCATTTCTATTAAAGAAGAGAGAATTTATGTTTTCACCCTAAAAGGAAAACTTTTCTAGTTTTGTATTTTGATTCAATTAGATCGAGCCCACACCCTAAAAGGATCTACTTATCTAAAAACACAAGTACAAATTCAGTTAAAGTTTATTGCTATAAATATCACAAATTGGGTCATTTTTTAACCAAGATTTCTCCATCACTAAAGTCTATAAACTTTGAAATTGATGTAAGTCTTCTTTAATTATAGATAGTAGAGGGCCTTAAAAAGATGTAACTGAGATCAATTTTGAAATCAAAGCTTAAATTTGAAAGATATTACAATTTCGATTTTAGGGACTAAATTGAATAAAATGTAAATTTTAGGGGGCATTTAAAAGATGGAATTGAACTGATACATACATATGATACGATGTTATAAAGTGGTTTAAATTGATGAATTGAATTGAATTATTGTATAGATCAAGAATTGAACCAAACTGAGGATAATAGAGGAAAAGGCAAATTTATGGATTAGTCCTTAAAAAATACGATTGCCTATTGTTTTTCTAGGTAAGTTCATATGATGTGTTTGAATTTAAATTTTTTTGTATTTAAAATTATGAATATATGTATGTTTATTTGAAATTTGGATTGTTTTTTATTTGGGACAAAAGGCGAGATCTAGACTAAATTGTGAAGAAATGTATATGAACTTATATGATGAAATTGCCCTGATGAACTTAGCAAAGGTCTTATACACATGGATACAGATGAATTACTGATGATTACTAAGCTCCAACTTTTGTTGCCAACTCAAAGATGTTTGTGACACAAGTTTAGTTTTGACAAGTGATCTAATGTCATTTTAAAAGTTTAACCCAGACGAGTAACCTGACATGTATATTTATGACTTGGCAAAGTGATTTTTTGTGTCATTAAAGGTTTAGCTCAAACGGATAACCTAAGATGAATATGTATTCAGCTCGAATGAGCAATTATTATATTGGAGATACTTATGTATTCGAGTTCATTTACTAAAATTCATCGGGCTATGTGATTATAGTTAAATGAAAAGTGAAATTCAATGGCATGAGCTTAATGTCTATATGGATATATGTTATATGAAGTATGATCACGATATTGAAATGAATTGATTTGGTATATGTTTATATTATATTATTATTGATTACATGATAAGCTCACCTTTTTATTGTGAATTGTCATGTTAGGAAACTTTGCCAAGTTAATTAGTTGATATTTTTAATTATAAGTTAAGGTAACTTTCTCAATTAAATACCTATGAACTTATAAGCATTTGAGATGATTACCTATTGTTTTTCCCTTTCCCTGTAGATTGCCAATTTGTAGAACATGTCGAACAAATCTGTAAGAAGCTCACACTATCCCATTATTGATTCGGTAGTCTTTCAAGTATTCTAAAGTCTAGTTATGTGGCATGTATATAGGTGTTATGCTTTTGTTAACTTGAGAATGGTAGCTTTAGTTTGAACTTTAGCTAACATTTGATTTTGGGGAAGACTAATGTTCATATATATGTGTGTGTGTGTGTGTGTGTTTTGGTAATGTGATAAGCTATATATATGGCATTTGAATTAGAATTTTGAATTGAAATAGTATGGTAAAAAATGATGGTATTTAATGGATAATGTATGATTGAATAGGTTGAAATTTATATAACAAGTTGAATTGATGTGATTTGGTGCTAAATTGAGGCATATTGGATTGGTTGGTTGGAAATGGTTATATACAATTTTTGGAATGTGCTTTGGTATGTTTTGCGAAGGAAAAATTTGATCAATATAACCGCCCGATTTTGGGCCTAGTAGGAACAGTGGTTTTGGGACCATAAATTCAAAGAGGAAAAATTTATTTTTATTAAATTTTTATGGTCTACTATTTCATGGAATGATTTCACAAAAATCTTGTTCGAAAATTTTGACATTTGGGCACTTAATTTAGTCAAAATGACTAAATTGTAAAAAGTGCAAAACTTGAGTTCTAGAAGCTAGATGTGTCAAATTGCTATGAAATTTTGAATTTGAGGTCCTTACATGGTAATTAGACCATTGCTTAATTTGTAGGAAAAAAATGGACATGAAATAGATGAAATAGAATATTTTTAAATTAGGGGCATTTTGGTCATTTAGTGATTCAAATGAATTAAAAACATAATTAAAAGCCAATTTTTCTCCATCTTCAACCCCATGGCTGAATATAGCAAGGGGAAACCATGGCTAGGGTTTTTCAAGCTTCCAAACTCGATTGTAAGTCCATTCTAGCCTCATTTTTAATGATTTTTACATTTTTGAAATCCTCGTAAGAAGATCTATCTATTTATACCGTTTATTTGAGCTAAGGTTGAGATTTGATGAAATCTCATAAAAGGAATTGTTTGTAAAAACTTGTAAAATGTGTGTAAATGTGTGAATAAATGCAAAATGTGGGCTGCTATAGTTATGAAAATGGTTCAACTAGGCCTAAAATACAAGGAAATTGAATAAAAATAATTTTACGAGCCTATGGGCAATACTATAAATATGACAAACTTTAGCGGTAAAAATGTATTTTTTCCAAAAAGTGAATTTGGGTTGACTTAAGTAGCATGTTGAATAAATAAGTTAAATGTGTTATTATAGATCAAGAAAGACGAGGAATTGACCTTGATCGGGGAAAAGAAAAGGGTTTGGACTAAAACGCAAAAATTATCATTTTTGTACCGAGGTAAGTTTGTAAGTAAATAATGTACCATTTTTACTTACATATTTATGTTTTGATATATTTTATGAGATGTGGCTAAATATTGAATAAAATTGACAAAGTATTGAAATGTGAGAAATTTCCCGATTGAACCCTAGGAATAGAATAGGATACAAGTGACATGTCACCAGGGACCTATGTGAAATCTATGAGAAATTGGGACTAAGTGAATCCCGGTGCTGCTCTGAAGTTCTACCAGTGGCTGGGTATACCGGCATATGTTGTAGATACCTGACAGCTTGTGCGAGCAGCACTGAGTAGCAACGAATGACTGACAGCTTGTGTGAGCAGGCCCGTGAAAGTAAATTGGTCGAGAATGAGCCTCTATGTGAAAAGCGATGTGAAGTAACTTTGGCTACAAGTGTGGCATTTATGTGCAAACTTCCGATGTATCCATTAATATTCCGATGTGTACAATGGGAAAAATGGCTAAGTGTAATTGAATGTGATTATATGATCAACAAGTGCAGGTACATGTGTATATATATATTCATGACCAATGTGCTCGATATGTGACTGAACTTTGGTAAGGTTGATGTGGAGTAAGTGTTACAATGAACACTTGTAAATATTTTGTAATGACTAGTTATTGGAATGGCTAACTATGGATATACTTTAGTGTTATATGTGTGTAAATGAGAATTAATACAAAGGAAACATGAAAGAGTAAAATTAGCAATAAAATAGTTTGGACAGCAGCAATTGTATCAATTTTAAAAATCACCAAAAATGGTTGAAATTAAATTATAGGTTGAATAAGATATGAAATTAAAGCTTATTTATTCTATTTTCATATAAAAGGAACAGTGTAAGGAAAAGAATTTCTTATTATGAGATATTTGAATTCTTGTGAGACAGAGTCGAAATGATTTCGGAATCCCCTATTCTAATTTTGAAAAATCATTAAAAATTGTACAAAAATAATTACGGGTTATAATTTATATGCTTAAAATCCTTAATTAGTATATTTTCAAAATAAATAAACAGGAGCATCATTCGGATCCATACGATGAGATAATTAAATTTTAGTGAAGAGGGGTCGGAACTGTCAGATAGCGAAATAGGGGTGACTTTAATGAATAAACTGTACTTCTTGGCTAAACAAAAAAATTTGAAAATTTTTTGGTAAGAAGATATGTGAGTCTAGTTTTAGGGAAAATTTGTGAATCTTAATTTGGAATTCTGTAACTGAAGATATAAATAATTTGGTGACTATGACTTGAGTAAATAGCTTGAGATGAACATGAGTAAATAATGGAACTATGTGCAATTATGATTGTATTATCTATTTATAAAAACATGTTAATAAATTTCTTATTATTTACATACCAACTTACTAAGCTATATAGCTTACCCCTTTCCTTTTTTTTTCCTATAGTGTCACAGATGCTTGCTCGAGTTGGAGGTCGTCGGAGATTCTATCACACTAACAAGTTATTGATTGGTATTGTATCAATGATTTTCAAGTCTTTTTTTAGTCTATGGCATGTATAGGGACTTGATTATGTGTGTATATGTTATTATGAGTTGGCCTAGAGTGTTGGCCTATGCTATTTGAAGGTTATTGTCATATAAGGTCATTTAATGTGGCTAATAATTATTATGTTATAAGTCTATGATGATGCATTTAAAGGATGTGTATGCTTGCATGTGTTGGATGAGTAAATGTGTGATAATTATGAGTGGTAAATGTGATTGGTTGTGTAAGTTGCATGATGTGAATGGTTATGTGTGTGTGTGTGTGTGTGATTATGCATGATGAATGTGGTTTGTAAATGGTATGTGGATGTCTCAATGTGGATGTTTGAATGCTTAATAATACCATGTTGTGTGATGATAAATTTGTATAAGTGTATAAGTGTTTTGGAGTGGCAAAGGGCTTGGTAAATAGCGTTACTTGTGGTCACACGAGCAGCCACACGGCCATGTGCCCAGGGTGTGTGAAGTCTGCACTTGATTTTTGGAAATTCAAAACACCACACGACCTAACACACTGGCGTGAAAGACATGGCCTTGGACACAGGCGTGTGCCTCTATTTTTCAAGAAATTTTTTAGTGCTTTCAAAAGTTCTCGTTTTAGTCTCGGATCACTTCCAAAGTATGTATTGGGCATCATAGGCCTTATTTAGGGACTCAAAGATAAATATTTAAAAAATTTTAATTTGGATGAAATTTTATGACTCGGTTTAATATGTTTACAAGTGTATATGTTCTGATAATGCCTAGTATCCTATTCCGGCGTTAAATACGGGTAAGGGGTGTTACATGCAATATGCACCAAATGGTAAATTTGAAAGGTTAACATGAAATAGGTACCAAATTACCTAATTTGTACCAAAAACAGAGCCCTCGTCCTAATGGTTCAGCCGACAGTATGTGAAGCCGCAACGTCGAGTGGTCTAACATCGTGGCGTGACAAACTATTTGGCGATGTCACAATGTGGAGGAGGTGACGTCACAACATCAACCCTAAATTTTCAAAACTTTGTAATTTGGTCCTATTTCATCCTTAGGTCATGAAAAAGCTTTCATAAGCTTAATTGATCCTCGAAGAAGTTTGTATATCATGATGTGATTGTGTTTATGAAGTGATTGTATGTTAAAAAGGTTTGTTTACTATTTATTCCATGTTAGTTGCTCCGACAACAAATGTGGTATCATGTAGTTCAAACCCGACAATCAAGTCGAGTGAGGGGTGCTACAACATCTTTCATGCTGAGGATGAGGATAATACTCTTTACGGAAATCAACCACATCACACTAATGGACAAGGGGACCTCTCATATAAATACCGTAATCAATGATGAAGAAGGGATCAATTTTCAATACCATAAAGTCATTCTAAGCAATTTCCCCCTCAGCATGTCCTCTTGTCTTGGTTCCAACTCTCAGCCTCCTTAGGTGAATTGGCCTCTATAGCATCACCCTTATCTCCTCTTTGACCCACATTGTCCTCCTCCCTTGTTGTACACTATATTAACAATATCAAAAATAAAATTTTAATATAAATATAAATACCATTTAAATAACTTTTAATCTATGTTAGGTTTAACATACAAAATTTTTGATAAAATTTAATCCAAAATTTTCATTGCCTAAACAAATGTTGTTTAGTATTGGTTCATCAACTTCCAATCATACTTTATTTTCAGGTTTATTAGTAAAAAAAGTGAAAATTAAAAAAAATTAATTAAGCAAAAAAAATATAGAAAAATATAAATTTATTTAAAAAATTAAGAATTATAAGAAATTATAAAGATATATTGTTTTTATTAAAAATTAAAAATTATTATAAACCCTGCCTAGAATGAACCTGGACAACCATTTATCTAGGTTCAAATGCATCTGGGCAACTCCTTGTCCAAATTCATTCTAGGTATAGATTTTAATAATTTTAAGTTGCAATTATATCAATAGTTTTAATTGAAAGAAATCATTATAAACACTAAATTTAATAATTAATTCAATTTAAATTCACAAATCGAAATAAAATGAAATTTGAACTTAAGAGATCGCTCGACCTTGTCTAACACAAAGTCGCATTATTAGTTTTTATGGGATTGATAATAGAATCTTTTAGAAAGGTTTGCCAAGACTTGGTTGTAAAGTTTATGATTAATTTGGCCATTATCTTAAAATGTCATTAATGAGATGATTGAGAAAACAAAGTTAAGGTTTGCATTGCCAAATGTTAAAATAGATGACGATAATAGCAATATAGAACGATCGCAAAGTAATAAAAAAATAAAACATATAGATTTTATGTGGAAACTCTTTCGGAAAAAATTCAGGAGAAGAAATTCACTAATATTAAAAACTGGATGACATAAGAGGAATTTCAACTACATCTATTTAAAGGTTGAAAAATCTTATTTTAATCAATATCATATAGAAGAAGTGTAGTTATATACGAATTCTACTTGTGGTGTATTCCCTTATTTTATCTTTGTATTTTCTTTAATAAGGTTTCGAATAACATGACTCAAACATCAAAATTTTGATATCAGTTGTTTGAAGCCCGAAACCAAGCCGAAAACACTAAAATGAGTCAAAACGAATAGTGAAGTAAGCATATATGGTCGAAAACGACAGATGGGATGGGCCCCCTGTTAGGTTGTTGGATCTCAAAACCATAAATTTATGAAATTTCAGTCGTTTTCCTGGCAATGTTTCAAAGGAGTGGGAGTGGAAGAAGTGGAGATACCGGCTGACAATGAACACGTGATACGAATCTTTTGAAGTGCACAATGTTCCGTCCTTTCTATTCGAAAAGCATTAAAAAAAAAAAAAAACATGGTAGCTTGAAGATTCTAAAGAGCTTTGTGTGTGGCAAAAGATGTGACGAATACCAAATCCATCTTACCTACCTTGTTCGCCCATCACTCACCATGCAACACAGCACACGCCTCTTTTAACATTGGCTCCTCTTCGAGAAAAGTTTTCAGAAATGCGATCTGCATAGTAACCCATTTTAACCTTTCCAAGCATGAAGAAAACTGCTTGAAAGTCTCTATTATCTTTCCATGCTTTGGTTTGTTGATTGTTGAGTGGGGATGGTTTTCATGAAAAAAGGACTAGTACTCCAAAACCTATTCGTATGCACCATTATTAAATAAATCTTACTCAGCATGGGAAGCATGATGCTTGTATAAGCTATTTTGAGGTCTTAAATTCCAAGGATGGCACATTGATATTCAGTACAAACCGCCATCGAACTTTACACTTCTGGTTAACCAATCGGTGCTTTTGCTGCAAAGAGGTCTAGACCCCATAAATGGTAGGTCGTTGGTTAGGTACCCCTTTCGGATGCCAAAATGGGTGGGTACTCGAAGAGGACAATATCTCGAGAGAGATGACATAGTTTATATTTCTTTAAAATTTAAAATTTTAATCTTGATATAAATGATATTTATTAAGTTCAATAAATTAATGTTTGTTATTTCTAAAAATTTTAAACACTAAACATGTTATAATATGTGCAACTCCATGAACTTGCTATGCTCATGTTGTACTCGCAAAAAAAATCATACCAGTTTAATAAATGCATTAATAGTTATTGTTTATATTAAGATTAAAATTTTAAATTTTAAAAAAAATAAAATATAAAATATAAAATTATTGACAATAAAATTTAATTTAACAAATTTAATATTTATAGTTTAAATTCTTACAAAATTAAAATTAGAAATTACCTTAAAAATTAAAATTAGAAATTAAATTCATAATTTATACGTGATAAATGAACGTAGCAACATATAAGATTTTCAACTTCAAAATTATAATGTTGATTATAAAATAACTAAATGATGAATCATGACGATATTCATTCTTCCAAAATTGTTATTTTTGTTATAAAATAAATGTGATAGAAGAGAGAGTGTAGAGAGAATGTATATTCAGAAGATAAAAGAGTGTATATTATTTCTATTATTCTTTTTTCATG
Organism: Gossypium stocksii; assembly: GCA_020496765.1. NCBI lineage: Eukaryota > Viridiplantae > Streptophyta > Magnoliopsida > Malvales > Malvaceae > Gossypium > Gossypium stocksii. The sequence goes on from CM035624.1 coordinate 28,243,228, forward strand.
AATACATGAGCCCCATATATATAGGGGTTGATAGTAACTCTCTAATTATTATAGTGCATGTAAAGGGTCATGACCTTTTACATTTCATCTCTCATATTAATTGAGTATAGGAAGAGTGGACCTTTTACATTTCATCTCCCATATTAATTGAGTATAGGAAGAGTCTCATAACTTATGGGGGTGATAATGGCATCCACATAAATATTCATAACACTCCCCCTTGGATGTTCATTATCTAATTATGCCTCGTTAAAACCTTACTAAGAAAAACCCAATGGGACAAAAACTTAGTGAAGGAAAAAGAGTACATAATTATACGCTTAATGTGCTGCCTCATTAAAAACCTTACCTGGAAAACCCAGTTGGATAAAACCAAGGTTAAGGAAAAAAGAGTACAGCGCGTATTTACTCCCCCTAATGGCTACATCACTTGAGATCTCGAAGGTGACGCATTCCAATGTAGTAAACTAGCTTCTGAAACACTGATGTAGGAAGCGCCTTAGTGAATAAATCTGCTAAATTCTCACTTGAACTGATCTGCTTAACTTTTATCTCCTTAAACTTCTGGAGGTCATGAGTGAAGAAGAATTTTGGTGCAATGTGTTTTGTTCTGTCACCTTTCATGTATCCACTATCAAGCTAATCAATGCATGTTGTGTTATCTTCAAACAAGACAGTTGTAGCTTCCTTTCCAGATGATAAACCACAATTATTCCTTATATGCTGAATCATAGATCTTAGCCATACACATTCACGACTTGCTTCATGGATTGCTAAGATTTCTGCATGATTAGACGAGGTTGCTGCAATTGTTTGCTTCATTGAGCACCAAGAGATTGCAGTACCTCCATATGTGAAAACATATCCAGTTTGTGATTTTCCATTATGAGGGTCTGACATAAACCCTACATCTGCAAAACCAATCAACTCTGCTTTGGATTTATTAGAGAAAAATAGACCCATATCCTTTATGCCTTGGAGATAATGAAATATCTGTTTAACTCCAGTCCAATGTCTTCAAGTTGGGCATGAGCTAAATCTTGCTAGCAAATTTACAGAAAAAGATATATCAGGTCGGGTATGGCTAGCAAGATACATTAATGCCACAATTGCACTGAGGTATGACACTTCAGGACCAAGAAAATCTTCACCATCTTCTCGAGGACAGAAAGGGTCTTTACTCAGATCAAGTGATCTTACAACCATCGGGGTAGTTATTGGATGTGCCTTATCCATATAAAATCTCTTTAGCACCTTTTCAATATACGTTGATTGATGCACAAGGATTCTTTCTTTTAGGTGCTCAATTTGTAACCCCAAACAAAACTTCATTCTTCTAAGGTCTTTCATTTCAAATTCTTTCTTCAAGCACTCAACAGTCTTTTAGATCTCTTCAAGAGTTCCAGTGATATTCAAATCATCAACATATACTACAATAATGACATATCCAGATCCAAACTTCTTAATGAAAATGCATGGACAAATTGGATCATTCTTGTATCCTTCTTTCAACAAATACTCGCTTAGGCGATTATACCACATGCATCCGGATTGTTTCAATCCATAAAGGGATTTGTGCAATTTGATCGAATAATGTTCTCTAGAACCTGAACTCACTGCTTCAGGCAGTTTAAATCCTTTAGGGAGTTTCATATAAATGTTAGTATCCAGTGGGCCATACAAATAAGCTGTTACTATATCCATTAGGTGTAAATCAAGCCCTTCTCTTATAGCCAGACTTATCAAAAATCTAAATGTAGTTGCATCCACCACAGGAGAATATGTCTCCTCATAATCAATTCCAAGTCTTTGTCAGAATCCTTGTGCAACTAAACGTGCTTTATACCTCACAATTTTACTCTTTTCATTTCTTTTACGCACAAAGTACAAACCAGTAGAGAATGCAGGCAATTTCTCAACAATTTGTTTATTGCCTTGAGCAATATTCGTAATTTGAAGGAATTCACAATTTCCTTCGTTTAAAGTCTCAATATGATATCCATTTTGGCGAATATCTTTAAAACTCAATAAATTTCTTTGAGACTTAGGGGAGTATAATGCATTAATAAATTCAATTTTTGTTCCCCTTGGCAATAAAATAATTGCTTTTTCGGAGCCTTCTATAATGGTTGTACTACCAGATATAGTGCTCACACTTCCTTTTTTCATTATTAAGTGAGAAAAATATCTCTTGTCTTTCAATATGGTGTGAGTAGTTGCACTATCTGCTAGGCATATATCTTCACCATTCATAGCTAATTCCTTTTACAAGATAATGTTCTTCAAAGAAATAAAATAATAACCACAAAATGTCACACATAATGGTGAAAACAGGTATTCAAAGTTTAAATTACTAAAAGGTCCATAAAACAAAATATCATATAAAAACATAACACTTAGTAAAGGTCATAACATCATTATTAAAGTTGCTAAATGAAATATAGAGTAGTAGAGGTTTATTTTATTATTTATCAAAATTTGTGGGCTTAATAATTTCCTTTAGGGGTAGAAAGAAAATCAGCCACTTCCAAGTGGGTTGCATTGCCATCATCAAAATCACCTTCGCCATCTTCATACACAAGGTTGGTCTCTACTTTCTTTCCCTTCTGTTTTAGGGACTGCTGATAAAGATCAACTAGATGCTTTTGTGTGCGACACACACGTGACCAATGTCCTTTTCCTCCACAACGATAGCATACATTAGTCACATGTTCACCTCTTTCTTTCTCTTCCCTGTTACCATTTTTCCGATCCCACTTCTGGTAGGAATGTGAATTTTTAAAACGACCACCTCGACCATATCCATATCCACATTCACGGCCATGCCCTCGGCCACGACCACGGCCATGCACACTACTATTTACATGGTGTGTTTCGTTTAATTCTTACCCATTGTGTAAACTCACATTCACTTCAGGGAATGGAGCAGAGCCAGTTGGGCGTAATTCATGGTTTTTCATTAGTAGCTCGTTGTTTTGCTCCGCCACTAGGAGATAAAAAATTAATTTAGAATATTTCTGGAAGCCTTTTTCACAATATTGTGTCTGCAGGACAACATTATTTGCATGGAAAGTTGAGTATGTTTTTTCTAACATTTCTGCATCAGTAATCTTCTCTCCACATAAATTCAATTGTGAAGTGATTCTAAACATGGCCGAGTTATAATCACTAATAGACTTAAAGTCTTGCAATCTTAAATTCAGCCACTCATAACGAGCTTTAGGCAAAATTACAGTTTTCTAGTGGTCATATCTTTCCTTTAGATTGGCCCAAAGAATTTGGGGGTCCTTAACAATCAAATATTCAGTCTTTAGACCTTCATGGAGGTGATGGCGAAGGAAAATTATGGCCTTGGCCTTATCTTGTGTACTTGCTTCATTTCCTTCCTTAATAGTCTCACCAAGACCCTTTGCATCTAAGTGAATTTCAGCATCTAGTACCCATGATAAATAGTTATTTCCAGTGATGTCCAGGGCCACAAATTCGAGTTTTGTAAGATTTGACATTATAAAACTATAAGACAAAATATAACAAGTCAATAATGTAAAATAAACATGTACTATATGAAAACTAAATGTAAGGGCGTCATACAAGTACAAAAAAAAAAAAAAAAACAAAATAAAGCATGTTAATATGCAAATGAAATAACGCATATGCAAATGAAATAGATCAACTTGTTACTCTTACTTCACCTAAGCATCCAGTGACAATCTTTAATGAAAAGTTTGTTGGCCTTGATTTTTTTTGTATTAGAGACTCGTGCTGATAATGTGTTATAAAATAAACGTGATAGAAGAGAGAATGTAGAGAAAATGTATATTCAGAAGAGAAGAAAGTGTATATTATTTCTATTATTCTTTTTTCATGAATACATGAGCCCCCATATATATAGGGGTTGATAGTAACTCTCTAATTATTGTAGTGCATGTAAAGGGTCATGACCTTTTACATTTCATCTCCCATATTAATTGAGTATAGGAAGAGTCTCATAACTTATGGGGGTGATAATGGCATCCACATAAATATTCATAACAATTTTTTAATTTTTTTTTCCAACAAATAGTTGTTGGTTTTCTACTAATTAATTGTTTAATCAATTAAAATTAATTGTATGTGGCTTTCTATTTAGGTTGGATTTTCTCATATGTGGTCTCAAAGCATCTAACCTAATATTAATTCGCAATTGTAGGAGAAACCAAAGTATAAAAGTGAAAGTGCGTTTCATAAATTAATTGAATTTTTGCCGTTAAATTTTATAATTGTTAAATTTATATGAAAAAATTATTTAGTAAATTAATAAATATAAATACTAAATATAATTATGTTGTTAGATACAAGTAGATATTGATTTTAAAAAATTATTTATTTTTAATCTTATTAATATAATATTTTATATTATTTTGAATAGTTTTGGATAAAAAATAAATATGATAATTTGAATATCTCGTTTTTAACAAAAAAAAAAACAGGTATTTATTTCAATTTTTTAATAAAATTTAAAATCAACTTAATATTTTCTACATTAAATTATAAGTAGCTACCAACCTATTTATCTTATTCAACACTTTTTTGTTGAAATTTTTATATTAAGTAAAAAAATTATTACCAAACAAATTTAACATATTCAATGTTTAAAATTTTTATTTTCAATGAAATTAAATTTTTTTAATGATTTATCAAACACACCCTAACTTAAATTTTTACTAATATAAGTTAAAGTCAAAAATTGATTGTCGAATAAAAAAGTTATCATAGGAAAAGTTAAAAGAAAAACACTTTTAGTGAAAATTTAAATAATCAATTAAGCCTTTGATTAACATCAACTTCCATTGATCATGGCTTTTTTGTTAATGTAGTTAAGGTCCAACTAAATATTACATGTGGCATGTTATGGGATTACATGTTGACGTAGCAATAAATGTCACATCAGCACATTTTTTAAATTTTTTTAAAAACTTAAAAAAAAGTTTTAGTTTTATAAAGAAAATACACATCTAGGATAAAGCTAGACAAATAGTTATTCAGTTATCTAAGTCTATTTGAATTGGATAAATACTTGTATAGGTTCTAAGTAGATGTGATTCTTTAAATAACTACAAAAATATAAAAAAAATTAAAAAAAATTATGAAAAATTATTCATAATTATAAGAAGTTATAAAAAAATTTCTTGGAAAATTATACATGGAAAAAGCTTATGGACTGTTATCCGTTATTGGATTAATTTTGTTTCTATATTTTTTAATTAAGTTTAAAAGTTATATTTAAGGATTTATGGGTTTTAGATTCTAAAATTTATAGTGTTAGATTTAGGGTTTAAAATTTTATTAAAATATTAAATTACTTTTCTAAATATTTTAAATTGATAATACTTTATTAATATTATTAAAATATTATTATTGGACGAGTAACATTTGTTCATAAACTTAGAGTTAAGGTGTTGTTTGATAAACTAAAAAATTAAATTTTAAAATGTTAACTATTAAATTTAATTTATAAAATTCGTTAAAATTAAATTCAGAATATGATTAGAATATTTGATAATTTTAATATTTTAAATTTTAAAAGTAAAATAACTAAAGGATTATATTAAAAGAAATAAAATAAAATAAAAAGAATTGAAACATTAAGTGAAAATATCTCTTTATCTATCTGTCATTTTCCACTTTTTTTGTTAAAAAAGTTCTATAATTTACTTTTTATTTTAAATTATCAAACATGTATAAAATCAAATCACTAAAAATATTAATTTATAATTTATTTTTTTTCAAGATGTCCTCAATTTAATCCTAAGAAAAACAAAGTAAAAATATGGTATTATGACGAAGAGGGCAAAAATATGGTATTATGACGAAGAGGGCAATTTTGTTTCTATATTCTAAGGAGTACAGTTTCTTTTAGGGTGATATTTACAGACAAATGTGAAGTTTATTATAATAATCATAATAAAAGTTTTTTTTAAATTTAAGATATTTAAAAAATAATTTAATATTTTTATAAAATTTTAAAATCCTAAACTTTGAAACCATAAATTAGAAGTCCCAAAACTTTAAACCCTTAAATATACATTTTAAAATTATTAAAAATAAAAATATAAGAAAAATCGAATGGCTGAGGATTTATAGTTTTTCTTTCTTTTATGTTTATTGAAAGATGAGAAAAATAATAACTTTTGTAGCCACTGGAGAAAAAAATATAGGTGAAGATTATTTTAAAAATAAAAGATTCACCTGTTTTCGCTGAACAAAAAAAAATCACCTGTTATAAGTGCCCGACCCGTTTTCAAATGTAGCCCAACCAATCTAAATCCGAATCGTTTCAACTATGGTTTGGAGTAGAGATGATCAAGGGTTGGGCGGCCCGGCCCGGTCCGAAGGCTCGCCCGAAAAATGGGATGGTTTAGGTAAAAATATAGGCCCGAAATATGGGTTTGGACAAAAATACAAGGCCCGTTTAGAAAACGAGCAGGGCCTCGGGCCAACCTTTTTTAGCCCGAGCCCGGGCCGGTCCGACCTGAATTATATAAATATATATTTTTTATTTTTTTAAGCATATGTAATTTTTAACTTTTTTTTTTATAGTTTGTGTATTGTTTTAAGAATTGTTTATCTCAATTTTATTTTGTTTCTTGTTTTAATATTTGTTTTTATGTTTTTAAATTTATTTAATTTATTATATTTTTAAATTTTTTAATGAAATAAGCAAAAAAAATTTAATATCGGCCGGGCCGGGCTGGGCTCGAGCCTAGCATTTTTATTCCGGGCATGGCCTGGACAAAATTTTAGGCCCATATTTCGGGCCGGGCAGGGCCCGGGCCTAAAAACGGGCCAAAATTTTTTTGGGCCCGGCCCGAACCTGGCCCAACCCGGCCCATGATCACCTCTAGTTCGGAGAACAGTCCAAAACCACCAGAAAAGTTTTGATATGGATGTTGAATTTCGCCCTGAGCCCACCATTGTTTTCGCTTCTTATTGGGATCCAATTCGCAATAAAGTTTATGAGAGGTCTCATATCTCAAAAATAAGGTTAGAAGAATTGAGTTTATAGTTGATTGATTGACTGAATTTAAGCTTGAATATGAATGATTGTTAAAGTTTTTGTTGCATGATGGATGATAAGAATGTGCTTAGTAAATTATTGTTATAGATGCTTGAACAACTTGTTGAAAATTGACACAAGCTTAAAATGACCAAAACAGTAAGGTATGAACCTATAATGCATTTAGAAATGTATAAGATGCAAATTTGACATGTTAAGTAATATGAAATTGTGACTTTAGGTTTACATGTTAGTATAGCTAACTGATTAGAGTGTTAAAGTGGGTTAATGTATGTTATAGTGTAACTAAGCATGATTTGTATAATCTATGTATGATATATGATATGATAGAATAGGAAAATTGGCATGAAAACGCAAAGGTGTCAATGTGTCATTATCTTCGCAATTGAGTCTCGATTTTTATGAAATGCAATTGGAGTCCTTAAATGGTATAAAAATAACCTGAAAATGTGCATGATTAAGTCTTATATGGATAATTCCATATATTTACTCTCAAATTTATAAAAAGGGTTTTACTAAATATTTTATTAAATTTATGATTTAATCCTTAAACTTTGCTTGAAAAGTTAAATGAGTATTAATTATTATATATAAACTAAAGTGGTATGTGCCAAAGAACTATAAAGTTAAATAAGTTAATAAAAATTTAAGTAAATGTGTAAGTTAATAAAGAATAAGTAAGTTGAGCCCAAAATAAATATATATAATTAAGTGACTAAAATGAGCAAGAAATAAGACATAGACTCAATAGTGTTAGCTTTCCTCCCTAGAGAGCCTAAGTTCAAACCCCACTCTTCTCATTTCTTTTCCTTTTAATGTTTAGCAATCTAGGATAAAAAATCACACTAAAACAAATATTATTTGAAGTAAAAACTAAACAGGAAATAGACTTAGGGTTCACTTCTAATTGACCCAAGTTCAAATCTCTGTTATCCTTTTTATTTCATAATTTCGCCAAAGACACTCCAAAACATATATAAATATGTATGATTAGTGTAAAAAACTAATAACAAATGGGTAGTAGCCTAATGGTTAAGGTGTTAGTACCCTATTAGAATTTGAGTTCGAGTTGCCTCCTCCCCCCTATCATTTTAATTTCAAAATTTTGGTAAAACATTGGGAGAATTGTAAGTACAACCTTAAAGTTCACAAACCCTAGGAATTTAACCAATTATTTCCTAATTAGAATTCATATATTGCCCTTCCAATAGAATTCCACTATCTTTTTCTCTTCTTTTCCTAATTAGGTTTTCATATTTCCCCTTTTCAAATCCTAATAGAATTTGCTCTCCATCTTCCATTCAATCGTTCTCTCTATCAATTTCGTAATTTTCAATCGGAAAGTACACCTCATTTCCGATGTTTAGATCCTGAATTTTCATAATATTGTCAAATCTTTTACGATTCTTGCCAAATCTTTTAGTAATCTTGTCAAATCTTGAAACCAACAATTAATTCATGTGTAAATGTCATTTGAAGGATTGAATTTAGGTGAATCAAATCATAAACGGACATGAGGAACGTCAATTAGCCTCCCGATGAAAGGTGTGTGTTCTTTTACAAGTGAATAAAGCAAATCATGTTTAGGAATAGGACCACACGATCTCCTACATGAGCATGTGGACTACACGAGTGGACCACACGCCCCCTCCCCCTACAACTATGTGCCTAGCAAACCTTAGGCTAGTTCATGAACCACACAGCCAAGACCCTTCCACACGACCATGTGACTTCTATTTTATTGTTTTGCCCAAAAATTTATGTTATTTGCAGTTTAGCCTGTAATAGCCCGATTTTGGGTCTAGTCGGAACAGTGGTTTCGAGACCACTATTCCGAGGCCGGAGAAAATTATTTTGATATTATTCTCTGTGATATAGCATATTTTTTAAAGGTGCATGAAAATTTTGATAAGTTAATTTTAGAGATTTCTAGCTTAATTTCGAAAAAGGGCTAAATCGCATAAAGTGTAAAAGTTGTGTATTAATGCATAAAGGTGTTAAATTGATTTAGAATTAAAATTGGGGGGTCTTTAAAAGGCAATTAGGCCCTTTAAAAATGAATGGCCGGCCAAGAGAATAGAAGAGTAGAAAAGTCAAAAATGTTGGGTAAGATATTTTGTAATAAAATAAGAAAAAAGAATAAAATGTTATATCTCTTTCATTTCTTCTTCTTCTCCACGAAATGGGCAGCAAGAATAAGGGTTTAGAAGCTGGAAAATTTCAGCAACTCATCTCCCTTGATAGTAAGTGATTTTAATGTCTTTTCTTGATGATTTTTACATTTTTGGAACCCCTAAAGCATGAGCTTTCAAAAGAGTGGACTATTTTGCAAATTGATAAAGAGTTTAGGCTTTTGCCATGAACATATATGTGTTGTTTGCTGAGTTTTTATGGAAGAATTTGAGTTGTATTTGTCTAATAAACACCTTTGTGAAAGAAATTTGCATGAAAATGCCTTAAAAGGGGGTTATTATGCAAAGTTGTAAAATAAGTGCTAATGTGTGTGAAAATGATATTTATGAGTTTCTATGGTTTTGTAATGGTTTATTTAGGCTTAAGAAGTGAAGAAATTGAATAAAAATCAATTTTCGAGCATAGGGGCAAAATGGTCATTTTGCAAAAGTCTAGGGGCAAAATGGTCATTTTGCTAAAATTGTGAAATTTGGATTGTTTTAATTAATTTAGTGATTAAATGAGTGAATTTTATCATGTTAGATCAAGAAAAGCGAGATTTGGGCCTAAATCGGAAAGTATGAGATTATGGACTAAAATGGAGTAATTAACCGGAATTGCCTTCGAGGTAAGTTCGTATGATTAAATAAGCATGATATTCATGTTATTACTAATATTTTTGGAAATTATCTTGCTATGTTGGTATTGGATTTTCTTTATTGGAAATATTGTATATGGAAAGTGATGCCAAGTGTTGAAAACAATTATGTGATGATGGAATGCATTGGGAATTTGATGGAATATGATATTCCATTGGAACAAGTAAGTTTTGAGTAATTGAATTTGGTATTTAATTTTAAATGCCATGATATACTTGTATGATAAATGAATGATGTCCCATTGTCCTTATCATAATAAGGTTATTGAGAAAGAAACCTATTACATGTTTGTTATGTAGCCGAATGGCTATTATAGAACTAAACAAAGAAAGAGATTGGGGACATATGCTTATGTATGTGTTTGTTTATTGAGATAAAAGTTTAGTAAAAGAAGAATATATGTATTAGACTTGAATGATGTTTACGATACAAAGTCATTGAGCATGTTATATGTCTATATGCGAATGAGTGGACTTGAATTACAAATGTGATTTTGCTATGTGAAATGTGGTAACATGTGAATACATAAGACTCTGTGATGTGAATCCGGGATTAAAAACCCGAAGGCTATACACGGAGATTATGTCCGGGTTAAGACCCGAAGGCTATATGCGGAGATTATATCTGGGCTAGAGACCCGATGGCTATGTATAGAGTTTACCCGAGCTAAAGGTCTCGATGACGAGGCGAGTAAAGTCTCGGACTAAAAGACTTCATGGTAACGATTGCTAATGGATATGAATTATATGTTAAATTCTTATATAGGATCATACATGGAGTCATATGGACCAACATGTGTGAACTTATAAAATAAGATACAAGAGCATATGAATAGAATTGGCTTTATTGTACATCTATGGATTATCTTAATGAATTGGAATGAGTCTTTTATTCTTGATGATATTGAGATTTTGTTGTAAACATTGATAAAGCTTGTTAATAAGTTGCTTATTGTTTTCATATGAACTTACTAAGCGTAAAGCTTACTCCCCTTTTCTTTCCCATATCCCCTAGGGTTGCCAAGTTTGCTCGGGTTAGAGGCCGTCAGAGATATTATCACACTGTCAAGTTAATGCTATCGTCGTAAGTAAATCCTAGTGTACCGAGTCTATGGCATGTGTAGGGTTGTAATGTGGAGTACGTAATATTATGATTTAGCCAAAGGCATTGGCTTGAGATTAAGGTAGTATGTATTCTTGTAAATTGGCCTACGTCGGCTGATCATGTTATGGATCTATATGATTATTCTTATGCTTGTGTGTTATTATCTATTGTGATGTGGCTCATAGTATGTATGCTTGAATGATAACTATGACATGGAATTAAGGAAAAATGTGAAAGTAGCTTAAAAATAGAACTTCATAACAGCAGTGACGTGAGTTTGAAAATTCACTAAAAATCATAGAAATCGAATTTGATGATGGATTAGTTATGAAATTGAAGCTTATTATGTCTACTTTCAAATGGAAGAAGCGAAATAGGTGAAGGGATTATATGTTATGAGATATCTGAGTTTGAGTAAAACAGGGCCGGAGCAATTTCTGGATCCCCTGTTCCAACTTTGAAAATTCGCCATAAATTGTAAAAAAATTATTAGGAGGATTAATTTTTATGTCTAGATTCCTTATTGAGTCTAGTTTTAAGAAAAATAAACTTCATAGTCATATGAAATTTGTACAGGGAGAAAAGTGGTTCGTAATGAGTAGAGGTCAGTGCAGTCGAGTTCTGCAATAGGGGAAACTTTAACTAATAAACTGTACTAAATGGCCCAGCCAAAAATTCTAGAAAAAAATTAGTAGATAGATATATGAGTCTAGATTCGGGAAAAATTTACGGATCTTGATTTCGAGTTTCGTGACTCGAGATATGATTTTTTGAGCGACTATGACGCGGAAAACAGTTTATTCCGAAAATGAAAATGGATTTTGTAAAGTTGTTTAAATTGGAATATTTTGTTTAGTAACACCTCAAGCTCGACTCCGGTGACGGTTTCGGGCGTTGGGGGCGTTACATAGCCCTTGGATAAACTATTTTTAATACTTTATTTTATTCAATTGAGTTCCTGACAAGGTGAATAATGTTAGAATCCATGATCTAATTGACTGAATTATTATATATGCATGATATGTGAATAATATATGTGTATGTTGCATCTGTATTTTTTATTGTACATTTAATATGCCTCACGATATTGTTAAGTCATATCCATGAAAAGCATATGTTTTGCTATTGTACTAATTAGTTAAAAGCATATATATTGCTTCCATATCTGTAACACCCCTAACCCGTATCCATCGCCAGAATAGGGTTACAGAGCATTACCAGACTTATAACATATTACATCATACTTTTCATATACATTTCTCATTTTAAACATAAAACATTCACACACATTTATATAGTCCCTAACACGAGCTTTCGAGTGCCAAACCAGACATTTAAAACAATTTGGGACTAATCCGAGAACTTAGGAAAATTTTGGAAAAACATTGAAAATTTTCAAATACAAGGGACACAAGCCCGTGTGCCAAAAGACATACCCATGTCATAGGCTGTATGGACACTCGAAATGGGATCACACGGCTATGTCCCAGACCATGTCCGACCCCGTGTAACTCACTGACTTGTATCACACAGCCAACCACACACCCATGTGACTAACCCGTGTAACTCACTGACTTACTTCCTTTAAAAACTACAGGGGACATACGGTTGTGTCACCTGACCATGTGTCACACACGGCTGAGATACACTCCCGTGTCTCTGCCCTTGTGGACAAAAATAGGCTATTTTCTAAGCCACATTTGTCACCCAAACTTGCATCAACCTAAACACTTCAATTGTCACATAACATAGCATCAATAGGCATTCAAACCAATCTCAACCAAGCTTAAATCATGATATTTCAATACCAATAACCACAAGGCACATAAATATCACAATTAGCCATTCAATTTCATACCTATTTCACATCAAAATCACCTATATAATTAAACTTACTTAATAGACTTTGTGCCTAATCAGCATGCATACCATATCTCAAAGTTTAACCATTTGGTGTTCTAAATTGTAACAGCTCGATTTAGGGCTTAAATGGAATAGTGGTTTCGGAACCATGAATCTGAAGTAGAAAAATTTATTGCGATAAAGTTTTGAGGTTTATTATATAATTGAATGCATGTGTGAAAATTTGGTTAAGAAATTTTAATGATAAAGTGTCCAATTTGATTTTTAGGACTAAATTGTAAAAGTTGCAAAATGTGTATTTCAATTGATGAAGGGATTTGATTGTGAAGATTTCTTAAATTAGAAGTCCTTATGTGGTAATTAGACCAATATACTTTAGTTTGGACAAAAATGGACATGGAAGGGACAAAACATCAAAGTTTTAACTGAAGGGCATTTTGTCTTTTGGTTAATAAAAGAATAAAAAGGGAAAATAAGTCAAAAATTGTGTACATCTTCCTCACCCATAGCCAAAAATCCCTAATGACACCATAGCTAGGGTTTTTCAACATCCAAGCTTCATAGTAAGTGCATCCTAACCTTGTTTTTAATGTTCTTTACATTTTTAAAGTCCTCGTAGCTCGATTTACCTATTTCTATCATTATTTTAAAGTAGGGCACATGTTTAAAAATTTACCCAAGTGTGACATGCATGTATTTTGAGGTTTAATGGAAGAAAATGAAAGTTTGATGTGTGATAAACAACTTTTGCTAGGTGGTTTTTGATGAAAATGCATAAAGGGACTTATTTGTAAAACATGTGTATAAAATGTGATTTAGTGTATAATATGGGCTGTTGTGAGTATGTATGTGTGTCGGCTAGGCTTGGGTAACAAAGAAAATGAGTACATTCCGTCATATGAGCCTAGGGACTAAAGTGTAAATATGTCAAACTTTAAGCGCAAAAATTTAATTTTACCATAGTGTGATTTATTGGCTGAATTGAGTAATGGGATAATTAAATGAGTTAAATTTGGCATTATTGATCAAGAAAGACGGGAAATCAACCTTGATCGTGGGAAAGGTAAGGTTGCGGACTAAATCGCAAAAACTTGTCATTTTGGACTGAGGTAAGTTTGTATGTAAATGATACATTTCTATGTTATGTTTTTGAATACTTTAAAATTAGTATGCCTTGTGAATAACCATTTGAATGTGTATACTGACCAAGCTTCGACAAATGAGAAAGATCCCAATTGAACCTTAGGAATAGAATAGGATACAAGTGACATGTCACTACGAAACCAAGTATTTAAGTGAGAAGTGATAAGTGGTAGCTTAGGCTACAAGAGATAAGTGGTAGCTTCGGCTACAAGTGATAAGTGGTAGCTTCAAATACAAATAAGTGTGGCACTTATGTATCCTTTAGAATTTCAAGTGGTTCAACGGGTGATTTAGCGAAATAACAAAGTGATAGTGCAAGTGATTATGTAATGGTTGGCATAGTTACATATGTGAAAATTCTAAAAGATGAAGTTCGTTATGTGATGACCCTTGGTAAGTTTGTGAATGAGTAAGTTGTGATCGTAAGGTTTTGATAGTATTCATGAAATTGTTATAATTTCAATTGTATGTTAAATGTGTATTTATAATGCTCATTATTTGCATATAAACTTACTAAGCTATTTAGCTTACTCCTCTCTTTTTCCCTTATCTTATAGTGTCACCAAGCTAACTCAAATTGGAGATCATCGGAGGATCGTCTCACACTATCAAACTATCTTTGGTATATGTAGTCATTAATATTTTAAGTTATGGCATGTATAGGTGACTTTTTTATTTTGTTATATGTGTCATAATTGATTTAGCCAAAAATGTTGGCTTATTTTAAGGAATGATCATTTTGTATAAGGCCATTTGAAATTGGCCAATATGTGTTCTTGGTATATGCATATGATAATGTTATTCATGGATGTGGTAGCTTGTATGATTTAGTGGAGCAATGTGTGATGTATAGGCATGATGTATGTGGCATGTGGTCGAAGTGTGGATGTCTTGATTATGGATATTTGGTTGTGTAATTATGCCATGCTTTGTGTTGGAGAAATTGGTATAGATATGTTTGTGTATTAGGGTGGTAAATGGCTTGATAAATAGCCTTATATTTGTCCACACGGGTAGACACACAGGCGTATGTCTAGGCCATGTGTGACACACGATCTGTACCATGGACGTATAGTCCGGCCGTGCGTCCCTTGCACCCTAATTTTGCAAAAATAGAATGTCTAATAGTAAACACATTGGTAGAGACACGACCGTGTGTCTCAACCCTGTGAAGGACATGGCCTTAGGACATGGGCATGAGCCCAGACCGTGTAAAGTCTGCACCATAAATGTGAAAATTAAATTTGCCACACGGCTTAGCACACGGGCGTGTGACCCTAAATTATTGATGACATGATAAATAAAGAGTTACACGGGTTGAGGACACGGGCGTGTCTTGAGCCACACGGGCGTGTGTGATCAAACGGCCAGCCCACACGGACATGTGACTCTCTAAAACATGAAATTTTTCTAAGTATTGTAAAAGTTTTAAAAGTTCTCGGTTTAGTCCCTAACCACCTCCAATGTATGATTAGGGCTTCGTAGGCCCACTATAGGGACATTATGAATACGCATGAAAAGTTTTAAATTTGAATGGAAATTTATGACTCGAGTTGGTATGATTGTTTGTGTTTAAGTAAGGTAACGCCTCGTACCCTGTTCTGGCGATGGATGCGGGCAAGGGGTGTTACATTTAATGGTATCAGAGCTATGGTTTAGTCGATTATCAAACTAACATAGCATGTGTGAGAACCTAGCTATACATGCCATAAATAAATTTTGATAGTGTGACGACTCCTGACAATTTAAATCGTGTTTTTATCTAGTAAATGGATCCTAATCGAGAAGCGGCTGATGACACTGAAAGTAATGTGCCGGCTCCCGCGCAAGGGACTGTGCCTGTTGAAAGTAGACTGGTAACACATAGCAAGGAACGTGAAGTTAGGGAAGCCTTCCTCCACGTGATGAATGAATGGTATATAGAGTACAAGGCTAATGTAGATGATGACCGCAAAAAAGTAGAATTTTGGCTTTAGAACTCTATTCGGGTATTCGATGATCTTTCTTGCACCCTTGAAGAATGCTTGAAATGTGTTGTATCATTGTTGAAGGATTTCGCATATCATTGGTGGAAGACGCTTATATCTATGGTACCAAGAGAGAGGGTTACTTGGGCATTCTTTCAAGAGGAATTTAGAAAGAAGTATATAAGCCAACGATTTATCGATTAGAAATGCAAAGAGTTTTTAGAGCTGAAACTAGCTCGTATGTCTATGGCCGAATATGAGCGAGAGCTTGTTAGGCTTAGTATATATGCTCAAAAATGTGTTTCCACTGAGGCTATCATGTGTAAGAGATTTGAAGATGGGCTGAATGAGTATATTAGATTGTTTGTTGGGATTTTAGAGTTAAAGGAATTTGTTGTACTGGTTGATCGAGCTTGCAAAGACGAAAAACTAAGTAAAGAAAAGAGAAAGGCTGAGAGTGAGGCCAGAGATTTGAGAAAGAGACCAATGAGTAAGTCTTATCAGACCTCATCAAAGAAATCAAAGGACATGCATATTCATTCGGCTATTTTAGCTGGCAACCCAAACAGAACTCGTGGGGAGCAATATTTGGGGTCTAAGACTTAGATTACATATATAGCAAGCATTGGTAACGCTAAACCTAATAACCCCGAGTGCCAGCATTATAGTAGACGACATCCCGGTGAGTGTTGGGTAACTAACTGGGCTTGTTTTAAGTGTCGTTCTTAAGAGCACTTTATCAAGGATTGTCCTAAAGTGGTTGAGAAAGATGATGCTCAGAATGTAAGATTGAGCAACACAGTGGCTAGAGGGAAACCAGTGAAAAATATGGGAAATGTATCAGGTAGCAGAGGTGTATCTAAGGATTCAGCTGTGAGATCCGAGGCTAGAGAACCTGCTAGAGCTTATGCCATTTGTGCTCTTGAGGACGTATCATCCCCTAATGTTATTACGGGTACATTTTCTCTTTATGATCCTAATGTTATTGCATTGATTGATCCCGGGTCTACTCATTCTTATCTTTGCATGAATTTGGTGATTAGTAAGAATTTTTCTGTTGAGTCCACGAAGTTTGTGATTAAAGTGTCAAACCCCTTAGGCAAATATATACTAGTTGATAAGGTTTGTAAGAGTTGTCCTTTGATATTTTGAGGTCACTATTTTCTAGCTGACTTGATGTTGTTGCCATTTGATGAATTTGATGTTATACTGGGTATGGATTGGTTGACTCTTCATGATGTGATAGTAAATTGTAGACAAAAAGTTATTGAATTGAAATGTCAGAATAATAAAATTCTTCGGGTTGAATAAGATGAATTGGGTGAATTGCCTACTGTGATTTCTTCAATGACAACTCAAAAGTAAATAAGAAAGGGGTATGAAGCATTTCTTGCTTATGCGTTGAACACAAATATGTCTGAGTCAAAGATTGAATCAGTGCTAGTAGTTTATGAGTATCCGGATGTGTTTCCAAAAGAGTTTTCTCGTTTGCCTTAGAACAAGGAAATTGAATTTCCTATTGATTTGGTACCTGAAACTGCCCTAATATCAATTGCTCCATATAGGATGGCTCCGACTAAATTAAAAGAATTAAAAGCTCTGTTGCAAGAGTTGACATATAAGGGATTTACGAGACCAAGTTTCTCCCCCTAGGGCGCTCCCGTTTTGTTTGTAAAGAAGAAAGATGGATCTATGAGACTTTGTATCGATAATAGACAGCTTAACAAGGTGACAATAAAGAATAAGTATCTATTGCCGAGGATTGATGATTTATTTGATCAACTAAAAAGGGCGACCGTGTTTTCAAAGATTGACTTGAGATCCGGTTACTACCAGTTGAGGGCTAAAGAGTCAGATGTGCCGAAAACTGCTTTTAGGACACGGTATGGGCATTATGAATTTCTTGTGATGCCTTTCAATTTAACTAATGCTCTGTCTATATTTATGGATTTAATGAATCGAATTTTCCAGTCATACTTGCATAAGTTTGTTGTTGTGTTCATAGATGACATTTTGGTTTATTCTTGAAATTAGTCTGAGCATGCCAAACACTTGAGAGCTGTATTGCATATTTTGAGAGAAAAGAAATTGTTTGCCAAGTTCAGTAAAAGTAAGTTTTAGCTTCGAGAAGTCAAATTTTTGGGACATATTGTTTCGAGTGACGATATTCGGGTTGATCCAAGTAAGATTTCGGCAATTGTCGATTGGAAACCGCCAAAGAATGTATTCGAGGTTAGAAGCTTTTTGGGCTTAGCCGGGTACTATAGATGCTTTGTCAAGGGATTTTTGATGATTGCTACCCCTATGACCAAGTTGTTACGAAAAGATGTTAAATTTGAATGGACCAAAAAGTGTCAACAAAGTTTTGAGAAATTGAAAGCATTGTTGACTGAAGCATCGGTGTTAGTGCAACCTAAGTCTGGCAAAGAGTTTTTAATTTATAGTGGTGCGTCTTTAAATGGTCTTGGATGTGTGTTGATGCAAGAAGGCAAAGTGATAGCATATGCCTCAAGACAATTGAAATCGCATGAAAAGAACTATCTGACACATGATTTGGAATTTGCCACCATCGTCATTGCTTTAAAGATTTGGCGACATCATACGGTGAGAAATGTCATATTTTCACCGATCACAAGAGTTTGAAGTATTTGATGACTCAAACGGATTTGAACTTGCGACAAAGGAGATGGCTTGAGTTGTTGAAAGATTATAAGCTAATGATTGATTATCATCCAGGAAAGGCAAATGTAGTCATTGATGCTTTGAGTAGAAAATCTTTGATCGCCTTAAGAGCAATGAATACAAGATTGGCTTTGACTGATGATGGTTCCATGTTAGCCAAATTGGGAGCTAGACCGTTATTTCTTCAGCAAATTTGTGAAGCTCAGAAAGATAATCGTGAGTTGCAAGCCAAGAGAGCTCAGTGTGGAGTGAATAATGATTCAGATTATCGGATCGGTTTAGATGATTGCTTGATGTTTCGAGATAGGGTATGTGTACCCAAAGATGATGAGTTGATTCAGAAAATTTTACACGAGGCATGCAGTGGTTGTTTACCAGTGCATTCGGGTAGTGTGAAAATGTATAATGATATGAAGAAATTTTATTGGTGGTCAGGTATGAAAAGAGACATTTTTGAATTTGTGTCAAAGTGTTTAATTTGTCAACAAGTGAAAGTTGATTACAAAGTGCCTTCAAGTTTACTTCAGCATGATGGTTCCCGAATGGAAATGGGATAGGATTACGATGGACTTCATGACGGGTTTGCCTCTAACGCAGAAAAAGAAGGATGTCGTATGGGTTTTTGTTGATAGATTGACAAACTCAGCTCACTTTATTCCGGTACGCACCGATTACTCACTCAATAAGCTAGCTGAGTTGTATATTGCTAAAATTGTAAGATTGCACGGAGTGCCGATTTCTATTATTTCGGATAGAGATCCAAGGTTTACTTTGAGGTTTTGAAAAAAGCTGCAAGAAACCTTGGGCATGAAACTGAATTTTTGTACCACGTTTTATCCGCAAATCGACGGTCAATCCGAAAGGGTAATCCAGATCCTCGAAGATATGCTTCGATGTTGTGTACTGGAATTCCAAGGTAGTTGGGAAAAGTATTTACCGTTGGTAGAGTTTGCTTACAACAATAGTTTTCAGTCGAGTATGAAAATGGTACCGTATGAAGCATTGTATGGCCGCGAACGTCGAAATCCATTGTATTGGACTGAGCTTAGTGGAAGACAAATTCATGGAGTTATCTAGTTAGAGAAACCGAAGAGAAAGTGAAAGTAATCCGTGATTGTTTAAAAGCTGCTTCAGATCGACAAAAGTCGTATGCAGATTTGAAAATAAAAGAGATTGGATTTCAGTTTGGTAATAGAGTGTTTCTGAAAGTGTCTCCGTGTAAAAAAGATTCTAAGATTTGGCTGTAAAGGTAAGTTAAGTCCATGTTTTATTGGTCCGTATGAGATTATTGAAAGAATAGGGCCAATGTCGATTAGCTTTACTAGCAGAGTTAGAAAGAATCCATAATGTATTTCATGTGTCGATGTTATGATGCTATCATTCTGATCCAAGACATGTGATTTCACCTACAGAGATTGAAATTCAACCGTATATGACTTATGGTGAAGAACTGTTTAAGATCCTAGCTCGGAAAATAAAACAGTTGAGAAATAAAAGTGTAGCCTTAGTGAAAGTATTGTGGCAAAGACATGAGGTTGAAAAGACTACGTGGGAACCTGAGGAGGCTATGAGAAAACAGTACCCAAACCTATTTCACGGTAAGATTTTCGGGGACGAAAATCCCTAAAGGGGGGAGAGTTGTAACAACCCGATTTAGGGCTTAAATGGAATAGTGGTTTCAAAACCATGAATTCAAAGTAGAAAAATTTATTGCGATAAAGTTTTGAGGTTTATTATATAATTGAATGCACGTGTGAAAATTTGGTTAAGAAATTTTAGTGATAAAGTGTCTAATTTGATTTTTAGGACTAAATTGCAAAAGTTGCAAAACGTGTATTTCAATTGATGAAGGGATTTGATTGCGAAGAGTTCTTAACTTAGAAGTCCTTATGTGGTTATTAAACTAATATAATTTAGTTTGGACAAAAATGGACATGGAAGGAATAAAACATCAAACTTTTAAGTGAAGGGTATTTTGGTCTTTTGGTTAATAAAAGAATAAAAAGGGAAAATTAATCAAAAATTGTGTCCATCTTCCTCACCCATAGCCGAAAATCCCTAAGGACACCATAGCTAGGGCTTTTCAACTTCCAAGCTTCATAGTAAGTGCATCCTAGCCCCGTTTTTAATATTCCTTACATTTTTGAAGTCCTCGTAGCTCGATTTACCTATTTCTACTATTATTTTGAAGTAGGGCTCATGTTTAAAAATTTACCCAAGTGTAACATGCATGTATTTTGATGTTTAATGGTAGAAAATGAAAGTTTGATGTGTTATAAACAACTTTTGCTAGGTGGTTTTTGATGAAAATGCATAAAGGGACTTATTTGTAAAAGTTGTAAAACATGTGTATAAAATGTGATTTAG
The DNA here is from genome assembly GCA_020496765.1 of Gossypium stocksii. Taxonomy (NCBI): domain Eukaryota; kingdom Viridiplantae; phylum Streptophyta; class Magnoliopsida; order Malvales; family Malvaceae; genus Gossypium; species Gossypium stocksii. Next base: position 28,264,242 of record CM035624.1, read on the forward strand.
TGTATAATATGGGCTGTTATGAGTATGTATGTCTGTTTGCTAGGCTTGGATAACAAAGAGAATGAGTACATTTCGTCATACGAGCCTAGGGACTAAAGTGTAAATATATCAAACTTTAGGGGCAAAAATGCAAATTTTCCATAGTGTGATTTATTGACTGAATTTAGTAATGTGATAATTAAATGAGTTAAATTTGGCATTATAGATCAAGAAATACGGGAAATCGACCTTGACCAAGGGAAAGGCAAGGTTACGGACTAAATCGCAAAAATTTGTCATTTTGGACCAAGGTAAGTTTGTATGTAAATGATGCATCGCTCTGTTATGTTTTTGAATACTTTAAAATTAGTATGCCTTGTGAATAACCATTTGAATGTGTATACCGACCAAGCTTCGACAAGTAAGAAAGATCCCAATTGAACCTTAGGAATCCAATAGGATACAAGTGACATGTCATTAGGAATCCAAGTATTTAAGTGATAAGTGATAAGTGGCAACTTCAGCTACAAGTGATAAGTGGTATCTTCGACTACAAATAAGTTTGGCACTTATGTGCAAGACTTCTGAGTATCCTTTAGAATTTCAAGTGGTTCAACGGGTGATTCAGCGAAATAACAAAGTGTGAGTGCAAGTGATTATGTAATGGTTGGCACAGGTACGTATGTGAAAATCCTAAAAGATGAAGTTCATTATGTGATGACTCTTGGTAAGGTTGTGAATGAGTAAGTTGTGATCGTAAGGTTTTGATAGTATTCATGAAATTGTTATAATTTTAATTGTATGTTAAATGTGTGTATATAATACTCATTATTTGCATATAAACTTACTAAGTAATGGGCGTCGAATCCACCAAAAATAATTTCTACAAAAGTAAATCTAAACAGTAGTAAGAGTGGTAGTAGGGTCGAGTCCACAGGGATTGGATGTAGTAATCAACTTTCGAGTTCACCTATGAACAGAACTTTTGTCGTGTCAAGGGGTCGTGGCAAAAGTCGTGCCCACAATTCCAAACGTACCTGTAAACAAAAATAAACAAGTATATCGGGGGGTTTGAGAATGTTTAAGAAAGTAAATAATCTAAAATAATCAATTGGTTAATATTGAAAATAAATGTAAATTGGAAATAAATTCAGAATTTTGCAAACAAAAATAATGAGACTTAGCCTTTGACTCGGTAAATTCCATGTTAAGAATCGATCCTCGAATGTTGATCTTCTCCTCCAAACGATAAGCTGGTTATAGCAATTAAAAATGTCCTAACCACCAATTCTTCCTCTCGTAGCTGGTCCCGGTATGTCCTGCAAACCAACCCTTACCGATTATCTAACCGAGATATACGTGTTCTCGATTGAAGATTCCGGTAGCCTTGCGTTCTATAGAACCCAACTCGAATTAACGGCCTCAACCGCGCAGGTTGTTTAAACCCTATCACTTCTTCCTCGATTTGTTCTCAAAGAATCGAATACAGCATGACTGACTCGTTTCTTCAACTATCAGTAAACACGACTGCAACACAACATGCACTTTGACTTGGAATTGAGTTTAACTTTAAAGGATGATTGGTCTATCACGATACTTGGGAAAAAATGAATACCGCGTGGAAGGATTTTTAGCATGAATACAAATCTCATGATTCTCGACTAGAAAGAACACCAGCCTAAAGCTAAGATAAAATTTAGTATAGCATGAATTTAATCATGCTTGAAGGTTGTGGAAGGTGATTGGATTTGTATGATGGATCATGGAATTTGGGAAGGAAAAGGGCTTGGAAGGCAATTGGGCCAATTTTAGAAGAACAAAGAAATGTAATTGGGAACAATAGAATACTCCTGCCTAAATTGAAAGAAAAAACCAATTTAATTCCAAATTGAAGTAGGAAAAGACAAAGAGGATAGTACAATCCCAAATTGAAGTAGGAATAGAATTAATTCATGATTTGCTAAGAACAAAAAGCCCATATTTATATACATGGGGTTTACTAAAAATAGCCTAAACTAATTTAATATAATAAAAAATAAAATAACATCTTCCTATTTTCTACTTTTACAAAGTCAACAAAATCAAATAAATCCTTGGTTTTCTCCATCTTTTTTCTTTAGCCTCAATTCAATGATTGTCTTTCAATTTGTCCCTTTTTAGCTTGCTTTTTGACCAATTATATCCCTGGGAAAATTAGATTATAAAAGCACTTAATTAGCAAGGCTCAGTTTAACAATAAACCAAATTAAACACAAAAAAATACAAATTATCATGTTTATCAAATCCCCCTACTTAGCTCATGCTTGCCCTCGAGCATGTTGTTCTTTCAAACATTAGAATTCATTCTATAATTTATTAAAAGTCGAGCCTCTTTTCCGCATCCAAAATCAATGCAAACAATATAGGAAAAATAAATAAATGCTTAGAATATATAGTTCGATCAACAAGTGTCATAAAACTGAAATATGTAAACCAGATCATTTCATTAAATTGAGTTTCAATCTAATAATTTGCAAGATATTATTAACTATGCAAAAAATTTTAGACATGATCAAACATTTTTATGCCAACTAGGATGACAACCAAAGCACCCTATCCTGGTTACTCAGTTCAAACAGTCTTTTTATTATTTTTTTTAGGCTTTGTTAGCGGAATGTTATTAAGTTCTCGGGTGATCTTTCCACCCCACATTATTCAAGTTCGAGTAGAGGTCATATCATCTTTGGGGCTGTCTTGGAAAGTTCCCGACAACATTTGCTTGTTCTGTTGAAGCTTCATGTAGAATTGGACATGAGTCAGTCAGATGGTCTGGCTTAGCGCAGATTCCACACAACCGTGCTGGGCCTATTTTATCTATAAGAAAAGTTTGAACAGTGTTAGTTACATTATCAATTTTGTCTTCTAAAGATAAAGAACTTAACTCATGACCCCGTCTCGTGGGTTTTGTGACCGGTCAGAATTGTTGAGAGTTGGCAGCCATGGTTGAAACCAACTCTCTTACTCTTTAAGGAGTCATATTGACTAGTGCAACTCCACTTGCAGCATCTATCATTTTCATTTCCATCGGGAGTAATCCTTCATAGAAATACTGCAAGAGTGACTGTTTAGTCAGTCCATATTGGGGCCAACTTGCACACAACTTTTTGTATCGCTCCCAATAATCGTAGAGCGATTCAGTCTCCTTCTGACAGATTCCTACGATGTCCCTCCTTAGTTTGGCAACTCGAGCTGCAGGGAAGAACCTGTCAAGAAACAAACGAGACATATCAGACCATGTGTTGACAGATCCCAGAGGTAAATAAAACAGCCACTCTCTAGCAAAGTCAGCTAGTGAGAATGGAAAAGCGCGAAGTTTCATTTGGTCTTCGAATACTCCCTGAGGCTTCATGCTTATGCACACCATATGGAATTCCTTAAGGTGGGTGTGCGGATTTTCATTTTGTAGTTGGCATATCGTCTGTTCAGCCATCTCATTTGGTTCGTTGAACGAGAAAATTTCCTTGATGTATGATATAGCTTCGAATCTAGGATTTCGCCATTTACCACGTCATATGGCTTCTCTCCACAGTTGTCGGGCCAATTTCTCAATTTCTGGTTCAAACTCTAGAGTACCTGGTTCTGATCTAGTCATAAGGTAAACAAATAAAAATTAGAAAAATATCTTCAATCCCCAGCAACGGTGCCAAAATTTGATGGGCATCGAATCCACCAAAAATAATTCCTACAAAAGTAACTCTAAACAGTAGTAAGAGTGGTAGTAAGGTCGAGTCCACGGAAATTGGATGTCGTAATCAACTATCGAGTTCACTTATGAATAGAATTTTCGTCGTGTCAATGGGTCGTGGCAAGAGTCATGTCCACAACTCCAAACATACCTACAAACAAAAATAAACAAGTAAATTGGGGGGTTTGAAATGTTTAAGAAAGTAAATAAACTAAAATAAACATGTAGGGCCCAATTTTGGCCCGGGGCCCAATAACCATACAAAACTAAAACCCAAAATAAAATAAAATAAACACAAGGTCTAGTGTATTCAAACAGTCCAATTACAATGGCCTAAACGGGCCCAAATGCAAAGGCCCAAGCACAAACCCTAAAACCCAACAAATATAAGCCCAATAAAGGTCCAAAATTTACAGTCCACTTTTTTACAAATATAGCCCAAATAAAAATAACCTGACCCAAAATAACATCAGGCCCAATAACCAAGCAGGCCCGAATGACCCCAAAACATGCTTAGCCAAAGAAACCCTAGTTCATTTTACCCTTGCGCCGTTGCTCCCACACGGCCTCCTCCTCCATGTCAGCCCTCCAGCTAGCCTCCGTACCTGCGAAAGACGACAAACAGGACAACAAATAACAGAAACGGTAGTGAAAAAGTAGGAACAAAATGTATTTGTTTTTGCTCCCTTCTTTTACTTTTTTAGCTATAAAAGCCACTCCAAAATTGTATTTCTTTTTTCTTCTACACACGAATAGACGAAATACAAAAATAGAGAGAATTAAGTACGAAAAAAAATCGAAAATCGAAAATTTCAAAGAGAAAGGTGTTATTTTATTTCTTTTATTTTCTATCTCTTCTAGTTCTTTTACTTACATTTCTTTAAACAAAAAGAAGAAAGTAGAGAAAGGATAAAAGGGATTTCTTTACCTGTTTTTTAAGTGGCTAAAAAAGGCCCTTTTTGAGGTTCTAACCACCGCATATGGCGGTGCCGACGACGGCGCTGCGACGAACCGTGTCGAAACTAAGCTGAAAATTACAGAGGCGAGAGAGGCTTGAGAGAGTTTTGAAAGGGTTCTTTTATTTTTTTTTTTTTTTGAGAAATCGGTTAAAATAAGGGATTTTAAAACTTTTTGAGCTTAAATAAACGGTATAAAATGGCATTGTTTTGAGTCAAAATTTAAACGCCAAAACGGCATCGTTTTAAGGCCAAGATCTAGGCATTGACCCGACCTAGGGAGGATCTGCGTGTTTTTAACTAAAGGGCTATTTTCGCCCTTAGTCCTTACACATTTTCATTGCCATTCAATTTCGTCCAATTTTTATTTTTCTTTTATTTTTTTTAATTTGGCCCTTTTATTTTAGTTTTTGTTTAATTTGGTCCTTTGACCATTTGAAAATAGGCTAGGAGAACAGTGTCATTTTGGATGATAGGGCGTAATTGCCCAATTAGTCCCTCCTTTGTGGCGCTCATTTTAATTTGGTCCTTATTTATTTATTTCTTCATATTTTTGCCCCTGATTTCATGTTTGTTCTGATTTAGTCCCTAATCCATTGTTTTTTTAATCTTTTTTTATTTGTTATTTATTTTGATATTCTATATTTTTTTAAACTATTTTATTTTTATTATTATTTACATTAAATTGTTTTATTATATATCATTATATTGTTTTGTTTATTATATTTTGTATACATTATTTAGTTTAAACTATTTCATATTTTATTTTGAAAATTTCTCATATTTTTTTGGATTATTACTTATATAAAGTTTTTCATATATTATTTATCTTATTTTTTTATTTTATTTTTAAATACAATCTCTTTTATATTTTCCTTTATTATGTCCTTTTATTTATTTATTTATTCATTACTTCAAAATTTAGATTCAGTTATTATTATCACTTTTATTATTATTTTTGAATTAGCCTTATCATTGTCATTATATTATTCGTGTTATTAGCTATTTTATGTTATTATTCTTTCTTTTGATTGTCTATATTAGTGTTAAATGTTAGTACGTCATGTGATTATTATGAATTATTTTTTTTAGTGTATTTATGTTTTTGTTATTCATTAGCATGACAATTTTATCCAAATCATCGTTTTAAATAAAAAATACATTTCATTTAATTGCTACACTTGTTCTTATTCAAGAGTTTTCAAAATAAGGCAATATTCGGTATTTGGAAGCTTTGAGAAAATCGTGCCCTAACTTACTGGGTTTCGATTTTTCTCATTGAGTCTAAATAACCGAGTACCCTTTTTAAAATTAAAACACATGAATTTCAAATTAAAAAGCTTATTCTCGAGAATTCGAGATGTTGTGTCCTAACTTACTGATGTGACATTTTGTTATCTCGAGGTAAGAATTTCTAAAAACAAATGCAATATTCTGTATTTGGAAATTTGAGAAGTTGTGCTCTAACTTATTAGGTTTCGATTTTTCGTTTGACCCAAATAACCGAATATCCTTTTAAAATTAAAATGCATGAGTTTTGAAAATCAAAAGACAATCTTATTCTCAAGGGTTTAAAATTAACATTAATAAAAAGGATCGTACTTTAAAATGTTTTCAAATTTTTGACATTAAGACATTAATTAATCAATTAGGTACCAATTTTGGGTGTTACAAGGGTGCTAATCCTTCCTCATGCGTAACCAACTCCCAAACCCATTTTCTCGAATTTCGTAGACCAAAGTTGCTGTTTTAGTAAGTCAAAATGTTTTATTAAAATGATCAATCTCAAGGTGACCCTATCACACCTCGAAAAAAAGATTGGTGGCGACTCCATTTACGTTTTCTAAAAGTCGACTCCCGTTTTTCAAAATAAAAATGGTTTCGACAAAACAATTGATTAATATTGAAAATAAATGTAAATTAGAAATAAATTCAGAATTTTGCAAACAAAAATAATGAGCCTTAGGCTTAGACTCGGTAAAATCCATGTTAAGAATCGATCCTTGAAAATTAATCTTCTCCTCCAAACGATAAGCTGGTTATAGCGATTAAGAACGTCCTAACCACAAATTCTTCCTCTTATAACTGGTCCCGGTACGTCCTACAAACCAACCCTTACCGATTATTTAACTGAGATACACGTGTTCCGGATTGAAGATTCCAGTAGCCTTGCGTTCTAAAGAACCCAACTCGAATTAACTGCCTCAATTGTGTGGGTCATTTAAACCCGATCACTTCTTTGTGGATTTGTTCTCGGAGATCAAATACAACATAGCCGATTTGTTTCTCCAACTGTCAGCAAACACAACTCCAACCCAACACGCACTTTGACTTGGAATTGAGTTTAACTTTAAGGGATGATTGGTCTACCCCGATACTTAGGAAAAAAATAAATACCGCTTGGAAGGATTTTTAGTGCGAATACGAATCTCACGATGCTCGACTGGAAAGAACACCGGCCTAAAGCTAAGATAAAATTTAGTGTAGCATGAATTTAATCATGCTTGAAGGTTGTGGAAGGTGATTGGATTTGTATGATGGATTATGAAATTTGGGAAGGAAAAGGGCTTGGAAGGCAATTGGACCAATTTTAGAATAATAAAGAAATGTAATTGGGAACAATAGAATAATCTTGCCCAAATTGAAAGAAAAAACCAATTCAATTCCAAATTGAAGTAGGAATAGAATTAGTTCTTGATTTTCTAAGAATAAAAAGCCTCTATTTATATACATGGGGCTTACTAAAAATAGTCTAAACTAATTTAATATAAAATAAAATAATATAATATAATATCTTCCTACTTTTTGCTTTTACAAAGTCAACAAAATCTGATACATCCTTGGGTTTCTCCATCTTTTTTATTTGGCCCCAATTCAATGATTGTCTTTCAAGTTGGCCCTTTTAGCTTCTTTTTTGACCAATTACATCCCTGACAAGATTAGATCATAAAAGCACTTAATTAGCAGGGTTCAGTTCAACAATAAACCAAATTCAACACAAAAAATATGCAAATTAACAAGTTTATTGTCGAAACCATTTTTTAATTTTGAAAAACAGGGATCGATTTAAAAATCAGAAATGGAGTTGCCACCAACCTTTTTTCGTGGTGTGATCGGATCACCTTGAAATTGATCATTTTAATAAAACTTTGATTTATTAAAACAAATTTTGGTCTACAAAACTTGAGAAAATGGGTTTGGGAGTCGGTTACGCATGAGGAAGGGTTAGCAACCTCGCAACGCCCAAAATTGGTACCTAATTGATTATTTAATGTCTTAATGCTGAAAATTTGAAATGATTCTAGATTACGATCTGTTTACTTGAAAAAACATTTGAACAAATCAAATTGGATGCTAAGAACCTCTTATTTCAAAGAAATAAAATGTCATATCCAGTGAGTTAGGGTACGATATTTCATATTCTCGAAACTAAGCTTGTCTTTTGATTTTTAAAACTCGTATATTAAGGCTTAAAAGAGTATCCTATTATTTGGGCTTTATGAAAAATTGGAACCCAGTGAGTTAGAGCACAATTTCTCAGAATTCCCGAATATAGAATATTGCCTTTGTTTCTTAAAAATTCTTATCTCGAAATGGTAAAACGTCATATCCAGTGAGTTAGGACGCAACATCTCGAATTCTCAAGAGTAAGCTTTTATTTAAAATTTTTATGCGCTTTGATTAAAAAGAAAAGGGTAATCGGTTGGTTAGGTTTAACGAGAAAAATCGAAACCCAGCGAGTTAGGGCACGAGTTTCTCGAAGCTCCCAAGCATGAGCATTGCTTTATTTAAAATATTATTATGAACTTGGAAGTAAATCAGTGAATTATTAAAATAATAATATACAAATCGAATGCTACAATTTACAAGTACCGCATGATATACCACTATTCCAATGACAATGCGAACAATCAAAGATATTTGAGATAAATGAAAATAACGGAATATCAAGGCATGCATATAAAGGGGTGATTCCAACTTAAAGGAACGAAGAAATAAATAAAATAAATGCACAAATAACATAAGAGAAGGTTGATTATAAAAGTATTGAAAATTCGAGAACACATTTAAAATACAAATGAAGTTAAAGGTACATCTTATAATGAAATATATGAAATAATATAGATACAAATAATAATGGTAAAAATATATGCACAAGTAAAATAAATATAAGAAAAATAGTAAAGTAGAAAAAAAAAACTAAAATTTTGGTGTTAAAAACCTAATATTAAATAAATGAATGAAAAATTTGTAAAAATAATTTTAAAATAATAAAAATGATAATGATAATGACAATAATAATAATAATAATAATAATAATAATAATAATAATAATAATGGAATGAAAAACATAAAAAAAATTTAAAATAAATATACACAAAGGTAAAAAAAGAAAAGAAAAAATATATATAAAAAACAATAATAAAAAAATGAAATAAAGAAAAGATTAAATAAACAAGGTAAATAACTAATTGCATATCAATAGAATCATTAAATTAAAAAACTAAGACTAAATAAATAAATAATGAAGCAACACAATAACAAATGAACTATTCGTATAAAAAGGTTTAAATAAAACTAGCATTGAATTGAAATCAGAACAAAATTTTGGGGTATAATCCATAAATAAATAAATAAATACTAAAAGGACTAAATAAAATACGCGCAAATCCATGGGCATTAAAAATGAAAATATTCCAGGTCCCAAAACGCAGTGTTTAGGCGCGGACTAAGTTGAAATGGCGGACAAATTCCAGGAAAAATTGAAAATACAAAAGAAAAGTAAATAGGGCCTAATCAAATAGCGGCATAAGAGGGAGGGACCAGATGTGCAATTTACCCCAAACGCAGAAACGCGCGGATCCTCCCGGGTCGGGTCATGTGCGCGTGGGTCACCATTAAAACAGCGCCATTTCAATAATTTTGGGGTAAAGCAAAACACTGCGTTTTGCTAAATATAAGAATTAAAATTTTTTCTAAACTTCATTTTCTTTTTCTTTTAACAAAAAAAAAAAACCTAAAAACCCTCTCAAATACTCCCCACCCCCTTTCGGTTTTCCCCAAATCTGGCCTAGGGCTTTTCGATGCCTGTCGCGTCGCCGTCATGGGCCATTGGCCGGCGTTGCGCGAAAAGGACTTCCCCGGCAACGAGGAGACCAATGGTGTTATGTCCCTTCTTCTTTTATTCTCGTTTATTTTCACATATAATAGGTAGAAATCACAGAAATAGGAACAAAATTGAAAAGAAAAAAACACTAAGATCTCAGATCACCTTTCAAGAAACTTGATTTTTTTATTGCTTTTTGCTTTTGTATCTATGCGTGCCTCGAGGAAGCAAATACAAATATTGAATGGCTTTTTATAGCCGAATTAAAAAAGAAAATACAAATTCTTTTTCTATCTTTTTTGCTCTTTCCTGCTATATTCTTGTTGTCCATTCTATTGTCGTGGTTTTTGTTTTGTCTGCAAGTATTGAAGTACGGAGGCTATACGACCATGTCGATGTGGAGGCACGAGCTGCGGTGGCGCTAGAGACTGCAGAAGCCGCGCGAGGGAACCCTAGGTTTCCTAAAAGTGTTAATTGTTTGGTCCTATCGGGCCTTGTATTTGTTGGGCTTGGTTTGTAAATGGGATGGGGTTGTTTAGGTTAAAGTTTAGGCTGGTATCAAATAAATTTGGGCTATTTATTTGGGTCTAATTTCGGGTTTAATTTGGGCCTGGGGTATTTGGTTTTAATCGGGCTTGTAAATGGACATTTGATTTATTGGATTTTGAACTTTGATTTTGGATTTTTATATTTTGGTTTATTTATTTTGGGCCCGGGCAGACTGTGCCTGCTATAGCTACCCCCTCTTTACTCATTGTCGTGTAACAAGAATAGAGCAAAGACTTATAAGAAGGTCTAATCGTGCCCGGTCATACCGAATCTTAACTTCTTGGCACTTTTTCTTTTCAAGTAGCTTCATTTCATCCTACTGTGTCTGGGAATTGATGTCTCAACTTGTTCCAATTAAAATTTCTGGGAGAAGAGATTTGTAGCTTTGATCTACTCCGCTGGAACTTCATGGAGATAAAAAAATGTAGCTCTAAAAGAGATTTGTAACTTTGATCTTTTCTACTAGAACTTCGAGGCAGTAAGAATTTAGAGAGAAGAGATTTGTAGTTTCGATCTTCTCTGCTGGAACTTCACGGAAATAAGGATTGATCCTCAATATAATCTCAGGGAGAAGGGATTTGTAGCCTCAACCTACTCCATTGGAACTTTGAGGAGATAAGAATTCAGGGAGAAGAGATTTTTAACCTCAATCTTCTCTGCTGAAACTTCAAAGAAATAAGTATTGATCCTTAATGTAAACTTAAGGAGAAGGGATTCGTAGCCTCAACCTACTCTATGGAACTTTAAGGAGATAAGAATTGTCGTCTTCGATCTGCTTCACTACTGCTTAGTGAGATAATATCTGCAATATTTAACCTACTCCACTGCTGTTTAGGGAGATAGGACTGGTGGCTTAAATTTGCTCCCCTACTACCTAGGGAAGATAAGATTCGCCATCTTCTATTTGCTTCACTATTGCTTAGTGATTTAAGATCTGCACTGTTCAGCCTATTCCACTGCTGCTCAGGGAGATAGGACTGGTGGCTTAAATCTGCTCCCTTACTACCTGGGGAAGATAAGATTCGCCATATTCGATCTGTTTCACTACTACTTAGTGAGATAATATGTGCAATCTTCAGCCTATTCCACTGCTGCTTAGGGAGATAGGACTGGTGGCTTAAATCTGCTGCCCTATTACTTCAGGAAAATGAGATTTGTCATCTTCGATCTGCTCCACTACTGCTTAGGGAGACAAATCTATAATCTTCAACCTACTCCACTGTTGCTCAGGGAGATAGCACAAGTGGCCTTGATCTGCTCTACTATTGCTTAGGGAAACAAGATCTACAATCTTTAGCCTACTCCACTGCTGCTCAGGGAGATAAAACTGGTCATCCTTGATCTGCTCCACTACTGCTTAGGGGGACAAGATCTGTGAATTCATAGTTATAGGATCTATATCAACTTTAACCCATCCCACTGTAACCCAAGGGAATATGACTTGTTTCATCTTCCATCATTTTGGTATATTACACCATGACCAGATATTTATGCATGAATGTGAGCTTTTCTTTTCCAAGAATGACCTCCTTGTAATGCCTGGCAAACATTACTTGCTTGTTCATTAAGGCTTCATCACCACCATAATATCTTGGCATTTTGTTCAATCAATCAACATCCGAAGGGATAGTCTTAATTTAGACTCTTCCTTCTCAGACATTTCTAAACCTTAAGTCCAGTAAGTTCTAAACAAAAGTCTTGTTTCAAGTTCCTATATTATTTAGAAACTTCCAAAGTAATATGCAGAACTTCTTTTGTGGAAGTATTACTAGTCTATTAATCATTATTTCAATGCAACATGCTTGCAAAAGATCATAACAATGGGTAAGAATAAAATTGATTTGTTGCAAAGCTCGAAATGAATAATTTATCAAAGATAGTAAAAACAAAAAGAAATTGATTGAAAATGCTAATCTTGAAAAGAACAAAGTATTCAAAGATAGCAAATTCATTATGAATAAAATGAAGGCTAGGTATCTCAGCTATCGCAGCTTGAGCTTCTCTGTACGAACTTCTTGAAGACCGTTTTGAGCTCAATCATGTGTTTAGGAGATCTCGAGTACTCTATTGATACCCCAAAATGTAGCATACTCATTCTTTGTTAATTCAAGTATAGCAAGATCACTATCTGCCCCCCCTTGGTCCACATTTAAGCCGCCCTTTTTGGGTTTTCAACGCAAATCCCCTTTGATCTTAAGGCGCCTTTTGCGGGTTTTCACCTTGGCCTCTCCTTTTCTTTTCTCTCTTTTTTGATTGATTTTTTTTATTTTTGATTATTTTTTATTTTTTATTCCTTTTTTTAATTTCTTCTTTTGATTTTTTTTATTTTTTATTTTAAGGTCTCAAGGCGCCCTTTGTGGGTTTTCACCTTGGCCTCTCCTTTTTAGGTGAAATACTTCTTGACAGAATTCACCAGATTGGGCATGTCATTGCCATCCATCTTGGTCAATGTTGATGATTTTCCAGGACAGGCCTTTTTCATTACATAAGGTATTTCCCAATTTGGCATCCATTTTCCTCTAAAGTCTTTTTGTATATAAAGGATCTTCTTCAATAGGAGGTCACCTTTTGGAATTCTCTAAGATGAACCTCTTTTATCATAAACCCGCATCATCTAACCGTAACGGATAGCTATTAACTTTTCCCCTCAAATTTGATTGATCATATCAGGATTGATCCATTCTGCCTCATCCAGCTTCAGCTCTGATAAAACTCAAAAGAAAGAATCTCGACTTCAATGGGCAGGACCAATGAGAAATTTGTTGCCCCGGTGAAAGTCCTAGCCAACATAAGTATGGAGGGTAAATAGTAACTTCTTTATGCCAACCTTTACAAGTCTCGGTCATCTTTAAAAATTTTTGGATGTTTTTTTGGTTTTCTTTGTTGCACTGATATGGCGTCTGATCTTTGAACAGACTGTAAACATTTGATATTGTGCAATTGTGTTAGACATATTCCGTTCTGGCATTCTTTATTAGCACTTTTTTTAAAAAATTCAAACTTGAATTTGAATTTGAATTTGAATTTGAATTTGAATTTGAATTTGGATTTGGACTTGATGACTGTTAAATTTGTAACTTAGGCATATGAAGCGACCTTCACCCTCTTAGTAAAGTAATCGACGACCATAAAGATGGATTGATGTCAGCGAGATTGGCCCCATAACATCCATACCCCACATATAGAAAATTTGTGAAGAAATGGAGGAGGCATACAAGTCTTGTCTTCCTCAATTTTGCATTTATGACATACTGATGTAATCCCCTTCCATGGTGGACCAGCAGTACCCAAACCTCTTGATTGGCTTGGCTATTATAAAACCATTAGCATGTATCTTTTCCAACACTCTATAACATCCTTACATCTAGGCATATCTTGATGTGATCATGCAAAGATAACTTTGAATTTTTGGAATGACGTCTCGTTTCGTTTTTGTGGTGAGCTAGGCTTCGATCTTCATCCCTTTCCTAGGCTCGCAATGTCCACTGACCCTTTTGTAAGGTAGGATCCATTTTCATCTTGTTCTACCATCCTTAACAAATCAGAGGATAAGCTAAAATCTCTGTCATCTTCAAAGTCCTGAGATCCCTCTAGACACATATCTCACTCAAAAGGGAGTCAGTAATAGCGTCGCTCATGTTGTTGATAACTGGGTATCTATTGTAGGTACGAAGGCAAATTCCAAAGAATAAACAATTCTAAGGATAACTATTTGTATGGTATGATCATGAAGAATGAAAGAATATTTGAATAAAAGTTCAATGAACAAAAGAATCTATAAATAGAAAGAATAAAAGAATATTTGCTCAAAAAGATGCATTTTATTGAAATAAAGATTCTGGACACAAGCCTATTTCACAAAAGGACTCTTATTGCCTCTAGGCTTAAAGCAACAAGCGTGTTTTGAACATTACTCTAGATTAGCTTTAAAAAAGATAGGTCTCTTTCACAGTCCCATTGTTCAAAACACTCCCAAGTACATAAGGGTAAATGCTTGGAAAACTTTTATTCCTCAGCTCTCTCTTCGGATACGCCATTAATATTCTGATTTCTTGATTTCCAGGCTTCTGGTGACTTCTTCAAGAAAATGTAACTCTCCTACCGCCTTCTTCAATTATCATATTTTGCTACTTCATCAGGTTCTAATGAATCAGCGAACCTCACAACCCCTATTTTAATGAGCCTTTCGACCAACTTTTTAAATGTAGTGCAGTTTTCAATCGAATGACCCATTATTCCCACGTGATACTCGCATTGAACATTTGAATCATACCACTTGGGGTATGGGGGTTGCATTGGTTCCATGTAATAAGGAGCCACCACATGCGCATCAAATATGTTTTGATACAACTTCCTATATGTCATTGGAATTGGCGTAAACTGGAGTTTCTCTGTATTTTGCTTTGCACTGGATTCTTGTCTTAATGAGCCCTAATGACCAATGGTTACAGCCCTCGGCTGGCCTACAATGACCGATTTAGAATGCATGTTCAGGTTGTTCACTTCATTTTCCCTATTTCTCGGGGTTGATCTTTAACACTTTCTCCCACATCTATCTTTGCACTCCTTACTGCATTTTTAATTTTCTCGACGGACATTACTACATCTGAAAAGCTCATGGTGGCACTTCCCAACATATGGTTAATGAACGGGGCTTTCAAGATATTGATGAAAAGCATCATTATTTCTTTTTCTAGAAGTGGTGGTTGGACTTGTGTTGCGACTTCCCTCTACCTTTGAGCATATTGTTTGAAGCTCTCATTTTGTTTCTTTTCCATATTCTGCAGAGTGATTCTGTTGGGTGATATGTCTATTACCTGACTGTACTGCCTCATGAACACTTGTGCTAGGTCTCTTTATGAATCGATCCTGGCACGGCTCAATTGATTGTACCGCTTAGATGCTGCCCCCACTAGACTGTCCTAGAAGCAGTGTATTAGCAATTGATCATTGTTAACATAGCCAGTCATCCGCCTACAAAACATGGTAATATGGGCTTCAGGGCAGCTTGTCCCATTATATTTCTCAAATCCAGGCATTTTAAACTTGTATGGAAGCACCAAGTCTGGGACTAGGCTTAAATCCTTGGCATCAATTCCATAACAGCTATCAGCACTTTCTATCGCCCTAAACTTCTCCTCTAGCCATTTACATCTATCTTCTAGCTGCTTCAGTAATTTTGTCTTTGACTTCTCTCCTTCTGCTATTTCATCTAGATCGGGGATAGCAGGATTGGCTAGATTATCCCCTGGACAATTCATGGGTACTGAAACACCAGTTTGGAATTGTTGAGGCCTGATTATGACAGATGGCCTTTGTAAATTTACTTCAGGTTGTCTCTGTACATGTGGTGGAGTAAAACCAGGGGATATTAAGGGTACTTAGCATTCTCCTCAACATTAACCATGGGGCTCTTTCCTTTATCCATAAGCCCATTCAACAGCTGCGTCATCTGAGCATTTTGAGTCATCATATTTCTTTGAGACTCCAACATTTGGTCAATCATGTCCTGCTGGATTTGCCAATTGCTCTTGCATTTGCAATTGCAGTTGTTCTTGCATCTCTTTTTGGAGTTGTTCAAGTCTTTCCAATCTCTAATCCATAAGCATCAATTGACTTTTATCATTTCCCAGGTTAACTGAAATAATTTTACCTAATTAAAGTCCTTTTGTGAAAATCTAATGCAAATGATGCCATGTAATGCAAATGCATGGAATGAATGCAAAAGAAAGAGAGGCGTTAATTCTGAATTCAATTCCATTAGAACAACTTTTCTAGAAAATAAAGTTCTTTACATAAAACGGATTACATATGCAGCCCTGCCCTCATATTTCAGGCGAAAACACCGATCCCCTTCTTCATATCTGGATGCTATGGTTGAATCCTGCGAGCTCTCCAAAGGATGCATCTATTATCACCTTTTTCTTGATCCGGGTCGTGACCCATTGCTCACTTATCCCCACGATGCTCGTTAGCTCCTTTAAGAAAGTTGAGACATGACGGCTCTCGCATAATCTTTGTCAATTTGAATCCTTCGGGCAAAGTTTTGCACTCCTCTGCAGACTATCAACCTTCTTCCACTGTTTTTACTTGGACCATATCCGGACGACCGTATTATAATCCACTTTATCAAGAAATTCATTTTCCTATGACAAGCTCCTCTATTTAGCAATCAATATCAATCAACACCTCATTTCTATGATGATGCAATGCAATGATATTAAAACAAAAGAAAACATGTTAGTACAAAAGAAATAAACAACACAGAAGACTTGTCCGGGTGACCACTAGGGTTTGGCGTGACTCTACCTAGGGTAGGCTCCTAAGTCTCTCTATGTGTGGTTTGGTTCTAAAGTTGAGGTATCCGAACCAACAGATTCCTCGATCCTCACCCATTATAGGCTCATACGAACCGAGTTCAGTTCAGGGGAATACATTTCCCTATGGCTGCACGGAGATGAAAATCTCACGAAGACATAGGTACGGATGTATCCCGAAAGCGATCCACTATCTTGCACGGAGGTGAGAACCTCACGAAAGAGTAGCTTTTCACTCCCACTTAAAAGGGATAAAAACCAAAAGGTCTTTATGCAATATGATGCAACAGTATTCTACGAAACTCAAACCACCACAATGACACAAATAAATGTAATAAAAGGATTGTAATTTTTCAAATCAGATTTTCAATATTCGACAAAAGGACAAAAATTAACCGATTTGTGGCTTGACTCTCTAGTGTCCCCAGCGGAGTTGCCAAGCTGTTGAAACCATTTTTTAATTTTGAAAAATTAGGGATCGATTTCAAAATCATAAATGGAGTCGCCATCGACATTTTTTCGTGGTGTGATCGGATCACCTTGAAATTCATCATTTTAATAAAACTTTGATTTATTAAAACAAATTTTGGTCTACAAAACTCGAGAAAACAGGTTTGGGAGTCGGTTACGTATGATGAAGGGTTAGCCACCTCGTAACGCCCAAAATTGGTACCTATTTGATTATTTAATGTCTTAATGCCAAAAATTTGAAAAGATTCTAGATTACGATCCGTTTACTTGAAAAAACATTTGAACAAATCAAATTGGATGCTAAGACCCTCTTATTTCGAAGAAATAAAATGTCATACCCAATGAGTTAGGGTACGATATTTCATATTCTCGAAACTGAGCTTGTCTTTTGATTTTTAAAACTCATATATTAAGGCTTGAAAAGAGTATTCGGTTATTTGGGCTTTATGAAAAATTGGAACCCAGTGAGTTAGGGCACAATTTCTCATAATTCTCGAATATAGAATATTGCCTTTGTTTCTTAGAAATTCTTATCTTGAAATGGTAAAACGTCACATCCAGTGAGTTAGGACGCAACATCTCGAATTCTCGAGAGTAAGCTTTTATTTAAAATTTTTATGCACTTTGATTAAAAAGAAAAGGGTACTCAGTTGGTTAGGTTTAACGAGAAAAATCGGAACCCAGTGAGTTAGGGCACGAGTTTTTCGAAGCTCCCAAGCATGAGCATTGCTTTATATAAAATATTTTCATGAACTTGGAAGTAAATCAGTGAATTATTAAACTAATAATATACAAATTGAATACTACAATTTACAAGTACCGCATGATATACCACTATTCCAATGACAATGCGAACAATCAAAGATATATGAAATAAATGAAAATAACGAAATATCAAGGCATACACATAAAGGGGTGATTCCAACTTAAAGGAACGAAGAAATAAATAAAATAAATGCGTAAATAACATAAGAGAAGGTTGATTATAAAAGTATTGAAAATTCGATAACACATTTAAAATACAAATAAAGTTAAAGGTACATCTTATAATGAAATATATGAAATAATATAGATACAGATAATAATGGTAAAAATATATGCACAAGTAAAATAAATATAAGAAAAATAGTAAAGTAGAAAAAAAAAACTAAAATTTTGGAGTTAAAAACCTAATATTAAATAAATGAATGAAAATTTTGTAAAAATAATTTTAAAATAATAATAATAATGATAATGATGATAATAATAATAATAATATAATAATAATGGAATGAAAAACATAAAAAAATCACAATCAATATACAAAAAGGTAAAAAAAATAAAAGAAAATATATATAAAAAACAATTATAAAAAAACGAAATAAAGAAAAGATTAAATAAACAAGATAAATAACTAATTGCATATCAATAGAATCATTAAACTAAAAAACTAAGACTAAATAAATAAATAATGAAGTAACACAATAACAAATGAACTATTAGTATAAAAAGGTTTAAATAAAACTAGTATTGAATTGAAATCAGAACAAAATTTTGGGGTATAATCTATAAATAAATAAATAAATACAAAAAGGACTAAAATAAAATACTCGCAAACCAATGGGCATTAAAAATGAAAATATTCCAGGTCCCAAAACGCAGCGTTTAGGCACGGACTAAGTTGAAATGGCGCACAAATTCCAGGAAAAATTGAAAATGCAAAAGAAAATGTAAACAATACCTAATCAAATAGCGGCATAAGAGGGAGGGACTAGATGTGCAATTTACCCCAAAAGTAGAAACGCGCGGATCCTCCCCGGGTTGGGTCACGCGCGCGTGGGTCACCATTAAAAATGTGCCGTTTCAGTAATTTTGGGGTAAAGCAAAACGCAGAGTTTTGCTAAATATAAGAATTAAAATTTTTTCTGAACTTCATTTTCTTTTTCTTTTAACAAAAAAAAACTGAAAACCCTCTCAAATACTCCCCACCCCCTTTCGATTTTCCCCAAATCCGGCCTAGGTCTTTCCGATGCTCGTCGCGTCGCCGTTGTGGGCCATTGGCCGACGTTGTGCGAAAAGGACTTCCCCGACGACGAGGAGACCAACGGTGGTATGTCCCTTCTTCTTTTATTCTCGTTTATTTTCACATACAATAGGTAGAAATCACAGAAATAGGAACAAAATTGAAAAGAAAAAAAACTGATATCTCATATCACCTTTCAAGAAACTTGATTTTTTTTATTGCTTTTTGTTTTTGTATCTATGCGTGCCTCGAGGAAGCAAATACAAATATTGAATGGCTTTTTATAGCTAAATTAAAAAAGAAAATACAAATTCTTTTTCTATCTTTTTTGCTTTTTCCTGTTGTATTCTTGTTGTCCATTCTGTTGTCATGGTTTTAGTTTTGTCTGTAGGTATTGAAGTACGGAGGATGTACGACCATGTCGACGTGGAGGCGGAAGCTGCAGTGGCGTTGGAGATTGCAGAAGCAGCGCGAGGGAACCCTAGGGTTCCTAAGAGTGTTAATTGTTTGGTCCTATCGGGCCTTGTATTTGTTGGGCTTGGTTTGTAAATGGGCTAGGGTTGTTTAGGTTAAAGTTTAGGCTGGTATCAAATAAATTTGGGCTATTTGTTTGGGTCTGATGTTGGGTTTAATTTGGGCCTAGGGTATTTGGTTTTAATCGGGCTTGTAAATGGACATTTGGTTTATTGGATTTTTGAACTTTGATTTTGGATTTTTATATTTTGATTTATTGATTTTGGGCCCGGGCAGATTGGGCCTGCTACATTTATCACTAAGCTATTTAGCTTACTCCTCTCTTTTTCCCTTGTCTTTTAGTGTCACCAGGCTAACTCGGATTGGAGATCGTCGGAGGATCGTCTCACAGTATCAAACTATCTTAGGTATATGTGGTCATTAATATTTTAAGTTATGGCATGTATAAGGGACTTGGTTATTTTGTTATATGTGCCATAATTGATTTAACCAAAATTGTTGGCTTATTTTGAGGAATGATCATTT
Organism: Gossypium stocksii; assembly: GCA_020496765.1. Classification (NCBI taxonomy): domain Eukaryota; kingdom Viridiplantae; phylum Streptophyta; class Magnoliopsida; order Malvales; family Malvaceae; genus Gossypium; species Gossypium stocksii. The sequence continues at coordinate 28,284,346 of CM035624.1, forward strand.
TGTATAAGGCCATTTGAAATTGGCCCATATTGGTTCTTGGTATATGCATATGATGATGTTATTCATGGATGTGGCAACTTGTATGATTTCGTTGATATTGTGTGATGTATAGGCATGATATATGTGGCATGTGGTCGAAGTGTGGATATCTTGATTATGGATATTTGGTTGTGTAATTATGCCATGCTTTGTGTTGGAGAAATTGGTACAGATATGTTTGTGTTTCAGGGTGGCAAATGGCTTGATAAATAGCCTTATATTTGTCTACACGATTAGACACTGTGTCTAGGCCGTGTGTGACACATGGTCTATATCATAGGCGTGTAGTCCAGTCGTGCTTCCCTTACACCCTAATTTTGCAAAACAGAATGTCCAATAGTAAACACACGAGCAGAGACACGGCCGTGTGTCTCAGCCGTGTGAGGGACACGGCGTCAGGACATGGGCGTGTGCCTAGGCCGTGTGAAGTTTGCACCTTAAATGTGAAAATTAAATTCGCCTCACGGCCTTGCACACGGGAGTGTGACTTGGCCGTGTGACCCTAAATTGTTGATGACGTCATAAACAGAGAGTTACATAGGTTGAGGACACGGGCGTGTCTTGAGCCACACGGGCATGTGACTCTGCAAAACATGAAATTTTTTTAAGTATTGTAAAAGTTTTGGAAAGTTCTCGGTTTAGTCTCTAACCACATCCAATGTATGTTTAGGGCTTCGTAGGCCCACTATAGGGACGTTATGAATACGTATGAAAAGTTTTAAATTTAAATGGAAATTTATGACTTGAGTTGGTATGATTGTTTATGTTTAAGTGTGGTAACACCTCGTACCCTGTTTCTACGACGGATGTGGGTAAGGGGTGTTACACAAATACTAATTCACAACAAAGTATTCAAATAACAATTATAAGCCACAAAACAAAAAGCCATTTACACATATTTACATAACCAAGTATACCAAAATAAGCCAAATCACATGGCTAAACACATAACCAAAACATATAGGCTTCATTAGCCATTAGACCTCTACATGCCATATAACCAAAATACATAGGTTCAAAAGTACCAAAAGGATAGCTGAATAGTGTTATGAGATCTCCGATGACTTGCAATCCGAGTGAGCTTCCAAGTCACTATAAAACATAGAAACAAAAACAAAGTAAGTTATTAAGCTTAGTAAGCTCATATGGCTAATAAGTGCAATATATCAATTCATTTGCAAATTAAAGAAGTGTAAGGAAATGTAAATAAACTTCATTCAATCTAACAATTAGTATATTTTCATAACCATATGAATCATATTTAAATTTATCATCTATCACTTACTCATCATATGAATTCATCAACTATCACTTACATGTCGAATTTAACACAAGTACCTGAACTAATTTGTATCTTCCCTTATATCCTCGTACTATCATCTTTTCTCATTGAACCATTTGGAATAATATTGAATACTAGGTATCGCACACTAAGTGCCATATATATGGTTAAACCACCTCTATCACATCTCATATACATGCTCACTCTCGAGCTATCACTGGGTCTACTCACACAAGCTGTTGGTCAAGACATAGCTACACGGTGTTGCTCACATAAGCTGTCGAGTAGCCACAACACATGCTAATAAACTTAGCCACCGGTAGGACGTACATGACCAGCACCCAAATCACTTAATCACGGTAAACCCTAATGACATGTCATTTTGTATCCTATCTATTCCTAAGGTTCAAACGAGAACTATTCTCAATCGACAGCTCTGTCGATAACTTCCACAATTTTATTTTATCACAATTACATAATTTAAGCATTTAAACAAACAAATCATAAGACTTATTAAACATACGAACTTACCTCGGTTACAAAAACGACAAAATAGGATCAACTAGTCCGATACTTTATCTTTTCCCCGATCTAGATCCGTACGAGGCTTAAATTGATCTAAATAATCAAATTCAATTCAATTATTATTAATAAATTCAGCCCAAAATACATATTTTTGCAAATTTACACTTTTACCCTTAATATTTTAACTTCTTTACAATTTAGTCATTATCTCATAAAATTACCAATCCATGAAATTTAACCAACACCTATGCTAGTAGAGTTTCATATAGGTCCTTAGCAAGCCATATATTTCATTTATTTCACAATTTCAGCATGAATTTTACACATTTTTCAATTTAATCCTTAATTGACATTTTTACTAAAAATCACGTAACAAATGTTGTTTATCTAAAAACAACCATTCATAATCTATCATAAAACATCAAAACACATACATATTCAACAATGGAAAAACCCTAGACTTTTAACAGTTTCACAAATTAGCCCCTAAGCTAGCTAGATTGAGCTGCAATGATTCCAAAAACATAAAAATCATTAAAAACCAAATCAAAAATCACTTACATGCATGGATGATACACAACCGAACGTTCAACCTCTATTAATGGTGTTTCCTTAGCTAAATTTCAGTGGAAAAGAAACAAGACAAGGATGATAGCTTTTGTCTTAATTATTTTACTTAACTTATTTAATGAATTACAAATTTAACCTCTGTTTAATACTTGAAAATTCATCAATTTAATGTCCAACTTTGTCCATTCATGCTATTAATGGTCTAATTACCATTTAAGGCCGCTCATGTTCAAAATTCATAGCAAATTGACACCTTTTTCTTTTAGAACTCTAATTTTGCACTTTACGCGATTTAGTCCTTTTTCACAAACTCAGCATTCAAACAGTAAAATTTCTTAACGAAATTTTCACATAATTATACTATCATACTTTAGACCTAAAAACAATAATAAAATAAATATTTTCACATCAAATTTGTGTTCTCGAAATCATTGTTCTAATTTCATTGAAAATAGGCTGTTACAATATCGATATATGTATAAGCATATCATTTGTTATCATTTTGATCTGTAATAAGTATGTCATATTGCATTGCATGGGGTGGAATGCTTTAAAAGGAGGAAGTTCTGGAAAATTAATAATCTGCAACTCTGGTGGTTCATCCACAGATTATCTGGTAGTTTTTATCTGCAAAAATATTGTGCATTCACAACCATCTAACAGCAGATTAACCTACAACACTGGTGGTTCATCCACCCATTTTTCTGGTAGCTCTTATCTACAATTTTATTGTGTATCCACAACCATCTGGCAACATATTAACCTGCAACATTGGTGGTTCATCAACCCACATTCTGACAGCTCTCATATGTTGTGCACTCACAACCATCTGGCAACGTATTAAACTGCAACTTTTGTGGCTTATCCACAACCCAATGTGTAGGGATGGACGAGTTCTGAGGAACTCTTACTATGGTGTGTAGCTATGGGTAGGATCTTTTTTGTTAAACCAAAATTATATTGCATTCATAAAGCATGTGCATACAATTATGAGATTTTTGAGATAATACATACATATATATATATATATATATATATACATTGTTGAGTTGATCTGATATCGATATTCTGAAACTACCATTGTGGATTATTCTTTGTGATGTGATTTTGCATGCTAATCAGTTACACTGATTTGTTTGTGATGGAACTCACATTGAGTTTCATAGGTCACTTCTCTTCTTTTTTGTTTCCATCTTTATAGATAACCCACTAGTTTAGGATACGGACACGGCATCTGGAAGGTCTCGACTCAGTTTTAATTCATTAAAATATTTTAGATTTATTATTCGATATTTTTACATTTCAAGAATTGTACCATTTTATTTTGAAACTGTGACATGAGACTTAGGATTTGGGCTTTTTTATAGCCTGCATGACTTATAATTTGACCTTAGGACATCGAAATATGGATTTTAATTATTATTGCATGAAATATAGTTTTTATTTAAATTAAGTTAATTGTCACTTTTCCACTTCTAAGTAATAATTAAATCTTGGATAATAAATAAATTAAAACTAACTAAGTTTTCAAAAGATAAAACATTGTTATAAGAAAAATCAATTTTTGTTAACCCATGAGTTGCTTTTTTAAAAATAGACTAAGATTTCTTCTAAAATAAACAAATATTTTAATATGTCTGTTTTAAAAACTCTAATAACTTATTGGGCCATTTCGATTGCTAATCCAATCTTTTGAATTCGGGCAAAATGTTTAGATCTAGTTGAAGAGGTTACAAGAGGGGGATATTGCTTCCAAAGAGCCAATTCTTATACCATATTCAGGAATTACCAAATTTTCAAATTTTAATTTTTAAGTTTTCAATTCCCCTCATTGTGTCTTATTACAAGTTTATGTAAATTTTATAAGGGAAAAATAAAATTTTGATTAAGGGAATATAAGATTATTGAGGATATTTTTACATTTCAAAATCCTTTGATAATATAATATTACAAGTAATTACAATATTTAGTAATATAAGGGTAATCTCAATACTATCTATTTTTAAAGTAATCTTACATTGCTTGGTAATGAGAGATTAGTAACAACTTTACTCCATACATGATGACTTTGATTCATTTTCGTTAAACCAAAACAGAAAAATTAAACCACAAGATCTTACATTTTAATAAATAAATCAAACATGATACTTGACATACTTGCAAGGATGAACTCAAAATTGAGAGGAGGGGAGAATTGAATTATAATTTTTTGAGATGTCAAAAATAAAATATTATCATTTTTAATTTTTTTTTATTTTTAGAGGATAAAAATATAAATCTATAATTTTATCATTTATGAATGAACCAAATTGCAATTCCCTCCCCCCGCCCCACAAATTTGCCGATGCATATTAGTATTACGCTAATAGTATTGCATTCTTATACTTGTTCTCAAATTTTCATACTCAAATTTCCATTTCTCCAATGATGTCATAGTCTACCAGGCTTGGTTATGAGATTCTTTTTAATTTCTCTTTTATTTTTTTAATTCTCTTTTATTTTTTTATTTATTCAGAATCAAATCGATGGTTGAACTGATCAAGCCACGAATTCCAGTTTGATCAAATACTGAACTAGTACCTTGAACTAGTACCTCGATCGGCTGATTCGGTTTGGTTCTAAAATACTAATTTTGATAGATGAAATAACTTTTTTGATCCTGTCAAGTTGAGCATGCAAGCGGTGAAGTTTAAAAATAGAATTAATCACTGACATGTCGACCTTGAGAGGTCAAATTTTGAGTATTGTCCGTATAACCAAACATTATAAAAGAAGAAGAAAGGAAAACAAAATGAAAAATTTTAAAAATAAAGAAAAAAATAATGTAAAAGAAAAAAAAGTCAAATAAAAAAATTAAAAACATTATTTAAGTTTATTCATTGAAATTTTTTAACGAATATAACATTTTGGTGTAAAATGAGTAACAAAAAAATAGTTTAGGTACTACTTGTGACAAAAAATTGTTTAAGCATCAAAATGAGAAAAAAAAAACATAATTTAGGTACCAAGTTACCAACTTGGGGAAAAAATAGTTTAGGTATCACTTATGACCAAAAAATGGTTTAGGTGCCCAAATGGGAAAAGGGGTATAGTTTAAGTATCAATTTGTGTTAAGTAGAAAAAAAATTATGCACCATCGATTAGGGGTAATATCAGTTCTGTTTAGTTAGGTTTTTTTGGATTTTTTGAACTATCTATCATAATTTGTTTGGTTTGGTTCAATTTTTAATTTTCTATATTAATAATTTGTTTTGGATTTTTTAGACTTATTTTGACAAAATGAACTTTGTTTAATGACTTTTTTCAATGTTATTTGACAAAGTTTCAAAAAAATTCATAAATATTTCTAAAAAACAATAATTTTTCAACAACTTACTATTTCAAATATAAAATATTTATATTTATATAATAAAGAATTAAATTCGATCAAGCTTCGAGCAATTGTCATTTTAAAATTTATATTTCATAACCCCAAGTAACCTAATTCGGGTTAATTTTCAATTTTTCTTCAGAAAATGATACAACCACTTAAAAATTACTGAAGTAGAGTAGTTATTTCCACCTTTGAAATGTCAATCAACATTTGTTCAAAAGAAAAATGTCATTTAACGTCTTTCGTAAAGCCTTTGAAACTTCAAAAAGTTGATTGGATTAACCAATAACCATGGATTAGGGGTAAAGGTGCAACTTATGCTATAGCCCATAGAGCATAGACCCCAAAATTCATTTAGGAGAAAGTAGATGGGGACTTTCGGCTGAAGAGAGAATTTAGAAATGTTAAAGCAAAACTTGGTTTGACTATAATTTCTTTTAGGCCCATCAATTGCTGCAAATGGCTAACATTAACGTGCACCAACTATCACACTATATGTGTAGACCCAAATCTCTTGGACTTGGTTACCCGCCCACACAACTCGCTCAGTGAGGTTTTCGGAATTTTTCCAATAGTTTATTATAATTTAGTTTAGTTTGATTCTCACTTGTCTCGTATTAACCTTTTCTTGTTTTGTATTTTTAATTTTATTTTAGTAAAATGAGTTTTGTTTTACATTTTATTTGATAAAGTTTTAAAATCATTTTCATAAATATTTTTAAAGAATAATAAATTTTCAAGTAAATAAAAAAATTAATAACTTTTATATGATATATTTTGAAAAAATATATAATAGAAAAATTTTAAGTTATTTTCACTATTTTAAACATAAAAGATTTATTTTTATATTATAAAAAAAAAATTGGGTGGTGCTCTGAGATCCTTGGTGCCAGCTTGTAAAATAAATAGTAAATATTTATTAGCACATAAAATGTAATACTTCTTTTAAACAAGAATTACCTAAACTTGTAGACATAATATGCTCACGAGTTCAACCTGAAATATTACACAAAATTTAAAAGGTGAGATGATTGCCAAAATGATCCATACAATCAATTTTAACTCTTCCTAAACTATTACTTTTTTTTTTTATAGTGTATGTGCGATGGAGGTTTTTTCACTCTATGAAATTGTCATTAGTCTCATTTATTTATTTTTTATTTTTTAATATCAATTATGATAAACTCAAGTGAGAATGAGTAAATGTAAACAGATAGGAGATAGTGAGATACATTGAGATGTTGGGCATTGATGTTATATAAGTTGGATGGATATTTAGAAGTTGTTATCCATTGGTTCAAATGCAACCAAAATAGAATGATGTTCATACCCTTATCATTACATTCAACTCCAAAATCAATTCCAGTCTCCTCTGAACATAAGAGATAGGGTAGGGCTGCACACTGTGGGTTTTGCCAAATTAGAGCCAGAGATTGGTTGGTTTTTGCCGCCAATATTAAATGACTTGGGTGGCAGTATTGACCCCCTAATGCCCTAAACCAATGGTCCTTTCTTTCTGCCCATATAGAGGGGTCGTTGAGGCCTAAATTTCATTGACATATAGCTTGTATTGGCTTTTAACGGTAATCCCATAAGACCCCACTGCCAACTAGGTTTGAAATTCAGCCTGAATTTTGCAGGTAAGAAGCCTATCACTAGGACCACTGTACCCCCAACTAGGTCACAAACACTTATTGGCTGCCATCGTCTTTTCTTTTGATCTTTTCCTCACTGTTTAATACAAACTCTTGATTAGTTTCAAATGCTGTCTAAGCAGCTAGATCAGCATCAAAATGATTTAACATTAATTTGTGGCACCAGTGGTTCATGTGTCCATTTCTTATATTGTCCACATCAGTGTTTGAATCTAGTGACTTTGGCGTGGTTCATTCAATAATTTTTGGCCAAGGCTTTTGAGGTCCCCAAGTTCGACCATTCTTTGAAAACACATTTTCCATCAAAAGATCGAAAAAATTTATCCTTGCATTAATACTACTACTACTACTTACGTACGCATGTTAAAGCATTACAATGAGTTCATGAGCCGTCCACATTAGGAGTTTGATTGTATATAATCGACATAGCACAAATTACAATAGGCAAAGTTAATTGCAAAAAAACAGAGGGCCAAACCTATACTAGACTAGAATTGGCAACGTACATAGCTGGCTGCATTAGCCTGCAGGTTTACAGTTTCTTCCGCCGCCCTTCAATAACATCGTATGCGACATATATTATATCATGTTAGTAGTGCCAACCATTGAAATGTTTGGGAGAAAGAACAAACTACAAAGGGTAATTAAATGCCAACATTTTGGTTCAAATTTTGTGGGCCGAAACTATAATAATGAAAACAGTTATCCTCGTTTACATGTTTCTCCACCTTAAATTTAATCCAAATTAGGTTAGTTTGTTTTATTGAAAATGATTCTTGAAAAATAATTTATTTTTTTGAAAAAGTTAATGTTTTTTGGTGTTTAGACGAATATCTGTAAAATATTTTTGTTGTTTAGCAGATTTCTTGAAAATATTTCATAAAAATTGTTTTTAATGAAACAAACATACATTTAAGATTTATAATAAGTAGTGAATTGATTACAAAGTGATATTAAGGTGAAATTATCGTAAATAATAAATCTTCATGATATTAAAGATTAAATTATAAACTTTGTGAAATTTATAATTGAAACAAGAGAAGCGATATGCATGAAAATTTATTATGTGAAATAAGATATTATAATTAATTATTTGATTAAAGTGTTTATATGGTAAAAAATAAATTACATGGCAATAGGGACTAAATTGAAAAATGTACAAAAGTTTAAGTGTGAAACAAATTAATATGTGACTAAAGAAATTATGGTAAATGTTTAATGAATGTGTTATGAGATAATGAAATATGCATAAAGTATTGTAAAAGCGAAATTGTGGAAAAATATAGAATTTTTATGATGACAAGGACTAAATTGTTAAACTTGAGAAAATATGTGAATGAAATAATAGAAATGAAATACAGAGAACTTTGATATGTGAAACAAGAAGATATTGAGGTAAATTATGTGATTAAAGTGTAACAAGAAAGAAAATTGATTTAATATGATTAACTAGTGAATATTGAACTTTTATGACAAAAAATGACTAAATTAAAAAGTTATAAAAGTTTATAAGAAAATATTTGATAAGTGAAAAATATAGTAGAGAATGTAACATCCCAGTACTTTGACCCGATGTTCGAGACATGTATGATGGTAAACAATAAATAGAGCCTTATCAATTTAGAAAATGTATTACAAAAAAAAATTTAATAAAATATTTTACGAGAATAAAAAAATAATTTTACGTTAATTAGAAAATTTTTAATATTGATCACTCTATTTTACATGAAATAAACATCGAAAAATGCTAAAAATATTTTTCGTAAGAATTTTTACATTGAAACAAATCGAGTTCTGTTTATCAAACTTGACAGACAAAATAAAATACTTAAATGGCAGTGACCGTGCAGGCTTCAGCCCCACAGCCACAAATATACATGGACTGGAAATGACGCTTAATCATTTAGGCAGACGATGGACAGATGGAGGAGAGTGATAAGTCAATGTATATCCTTTGATGAAATGAATGAAGGCCCGGTTTCTATTAAGGTTTTAAAATTACAACTCATTAATGCTCAACAGGTCAAAAAGGATGAAATTGAGCTTGTAGAAGTTTAATAGATATTCTCAAATTTTATTTTCATTTATTTTTAGAAAATATTTTAATCATGAATAATTGGAAGTAAAAGACTTGAAAACAATATATATAATAGAAATAATAAGTAAGACATTACAAACTAATGTATAAATATGCTTGTTAAAGGAGAAAGATAAAAAAAACACTAATCATAATAATGGAAGAATTTAGAAATAAGCTAGAGATATATTACTTTTTATCAAATCGTCAAAAATTGCTCCATAATCCTCTTAACTAACATCAATTAACTAAAAAATTACTATCAAGAATATCAACAAACTCACTACATTAGTGATGTATAAGGTCTTCCGAAAATGATTCAATAAATCTAACAACACCCTTTTTTTACTAAATACCATATAAACATTAAAACACAACTAAAAACTATAATCAAAACTAAAATCACTATTACTTCAAAAAAAAAAGTGAACAAAAACTATCACAGTTTTCTTTTAAAAATCAAGTGGATAAAAATAAAAACCACTACTGCTTTTCAGATAAAATAAAATGAACTAAAAATAAAAACTACCGAAAACAGAATTGACTGAAATTAAATTTATTTCATTTTTAATATTTATCATGTTGAAATATATGTTGTACATAAATGCAGAATACCGCTATTGAAAGAAGAAAAAGGAAAAGTCAGACTAAGAGAATTGTCCATGGAAGGTGAGAAGATGTTCAGTGGGCACCAATTTTCTTCTCTTTTTCATGATCAATAAATAATATTTTATCATTGTCTTCCTTTTTCAGAGATTAAAAAAAACAAAATCTTTTTCTTTTTGGGTTGAAATACTTTTCTACCACCTACACTGCTAACTACCAAAAGCAAAGAACATAAGATCAACAAAGACATAACAAAACAAAATAAAAAGATATTGTGTTCCAATTTCAACATTCTCCACTTTTCACCTTGTAGCACCTTCCTTTTTCCTTAGTGTGTGTTTTGGTGGATCAAATTCTGTATCTAAATGCCTTTTTAATCCTTCATACTGTCTGTAAATTAGTGGGGTGATTTTGCACCCTGAAACCAAGCGTGGATCACGGCTCAAACTAAACCTCATCTCGCACTATATTATATAGACAAAATGTTACATTTTTATTACTCGACTTTAAAGAGTTACAAAATAATCATTAAATTATTCGAACGGTTTTATTTAAGTCATTGAAATGTTAAGTTTTTTTTTTTTAAAGTTCCAATTAGAGAGCTCAAAGTGATGATTCGATAATCAATATAGTAAATCAGTACTTATCGACGAGTAGAAGAATATACCTTAGATCTAAATCAATCTGACAGTTAGTATTGGAAATTGGAGAAGAAAACTATTTGAAATTGGGTTTACAACTTCGTGACGTTCAAAGTTGTTTATAAGAAAAATAAACTACAAAGGAAAAAAATAATGAGAGTTTTCAATTTGTGTAGGTGGTGCAAACAGATAAGGTTAAATGAAAACTTTCGAATAGGTTAGTGATCATTTTGTAATCTTTTAAAGTTAAATGACTAAAATATAAACTTATTATTAGTTTAGTAACCTTGAGACATAATTTACCTTAATATATAATCACTTTATATGATTTGTCACCATCGGATTTCCATGAAAGTAATAGTTCAAAGACTAAATCTCCATGTATTCTTTATAATTAGCTATTACTTTACGACTGTTCTCATAAAGATAGGATTCGATAATCAATTAAGTAGTTTTATAATTCGAGTTATTATTATTATTATTATTATTATTATTATTATTATTATTATTATTTGATATTAAAATCTAAATTCTGTTGCATTTTTTAATCTTATATCTTGCTGAATTGACCACATGATAATAAGTTCAGACGTGATTCAAATAAAAATATTGTGATTTAAGGTTAAGATGGATTTGGTTTTGTTAAGATCTAAGGTAAACTAGCTATACTGAGATTAGAAAGAACTGATGAAGAAATTGTATTCTTGAATCTTATTATTGTTGACCGTCTCTGTACATTATCAATTGATATTTATAGAAGATGACTACTAACTACTCTTGCTTAACTGTTGAACAACTACTTAACAACAGAATAACAAATTGTAACTGATTCACTAATACTCTAACATGCATCCATCTTTTTGACCTGTAAGACCTGAAGAACATGTCTAAACCGAGTAAAAGACATCATCGAAAGGAGCTTGGTAAGAATATCAGCAACTTGGTCGCAGGCGGGAACCTTACCAACAATAATAGACCCATTAGCAACCTTCTCACGAACAAAAAAAAAAAGTCAAGCTCAACATGCTTGAACTTGGAGTGAAGAACAGGATTAGCTGCAACCGTAACGGCACTGGAACTATCACGCCAGATAGTAGGAGTCTCAACAGACTGAATTTGCAACTCCTGAATTAGTGAAGTTAACCAAGTGACATCACTAGTAGCTGCTGCAAGATTCCGATATTCAGCTTCAGCTGTCGACCGAGAAGCCACTTGTTGTTTCTTGGAGCACCACGAGACAAGCGTATGACCAAAATAAACACAGAAGCTGGATATAGACCGCCGATCATCAAAATTCAACCCCCAATTAGCATCGGCATATCCCACAAGAGACAGCCTATTAGATGGACAAAACACAACACCATAGTCAAGTGTACCACATAAATGTCTCAAGATTTGTTTCAAAGCAACCATATGTGTAGTAGTAGGGCTGTGCATGAATTGTCAAACGCGATTTACGGCATACGCAATATCAGGGCCAGTAAGAATAATATACTGTAAGGCACCAGCAAGGCTTCGATATTCCGTAAGATCACACAACTGATCACCATCATCCTTGGATAACTGTGTTGAGCTAACCATAAGGGTATGAACTGGCTTTGCACGTAAGAGTGAGCTCCTAGTAAGCAAATCATGAATGCACTTCTTCTGACATAGATGAATGCAGCCGGTTGAAGATCGTGTAACCTCGATTCTAAGAAAATTGTGCAGATCACCTATATCCTTGAGTAAGAACTCAGCATTCAACTGTTCAACAAAACTAGTGATAACAGTCGAGACATTACCAGTGATAATTATATCATACACGTACACAAGAACATATAGAGCAGAGTCAGACGTAACTCAAACAAACAGAGATGCATTAGACTTGGAAACAACAAACCCAACTAACATATGAAATTGTTTTAGTTTGTCAAACCAGGCTTGTGGAGCCAGTCGAAGCCCATACAAAGCCCTCTTTAGACGACAAACAAAAGGCTTCCCGACAGAATCATACTGAACAAACCCAAAGGGTTGTTGCATGAAAACATCAGTATCAAGATCATCATTTAAGAAGGCATTATTCACATCTACCTGACGAAGTGGCCATCCTCTTGAAACAACAATGGACAGGATGACTCGAATGGTGGCTGGTTTAACCACTAGATTAAAGGTTTCTTTAAAATTACACCCTGGTACTTGAGAACAACCCTTTAGCAACTAATAGAGCCTTTCTACGATTAACAGATCCGTTAGGATTTCTCTTAATTTTGAATAGCCATTTGCACCCAATTGATTTTCGTCCAGGAGGTAAGGACATAAGTTCCCATGTGGAATTAGTCATGAGTGCATCATACTCTGCTTGAATAGCTATCTTCCACTCTGGATTAACAAGCGCCTTATCAATAGAACATGGCTCAAAATCCACAGACTTTATAGACAAAACCTTGGGCTTAAAAAATCCCTTCATTCGACCGTATAACCATCGCATACGTATTTCCCGATAAAACACAAGGGACCTGCGACGGAACTGTGAGTAACAAATTGTCAGAAAGAGACGGAGTTGAAGAACGATGATCCCTCAAGTCAGACCCTGAGTTAGTAGAGAGGCCCGTTAGTAAACTACAAGAGGCAGATAGAGTATCAAACTCAGAATGCACCACTGTATGATTTGAACCAGACACAGGAAATGACGAGGAAATCACAGGAAGGCGATGAGTGTCTGGAGAAAGTGCCCAGGGGAACGACTTAACAATTGGAAGATACATAGTCGCTGGTAAAGAACGATTATCAGCATTCGTCATCAGAGGTATCAGAGGCAAAAATAAGAACCACGGCTCATCAAACACTACATGATGAGAAATAATAACCTTCCCATCTGGGATAAGACAACAATAGCCCTTATGTTGAGAACTGTATCCTAAAAACGTACAGGGTTGTGATCTAAAATCCAATTTATGACACAAGAACGGGCGGAAACACGGAAAGCAGCAGCAACAAAAAACCTAAAGATGGTCATATTGAGGTTCATTTCTATAAAGCTTCTGATACGGAGACTTACCTTGAAGAACAAGAGTGGGCAGTCTGTTTATGAGATGAACAGCACTGCAGAACGCATAACCCCAGTATTGCATGGGAAGATTAGCCTAAGCTAACATAGTGATTCCAGTTTCCACTATATGTTGATGCTTACGCTCAACAACCTCATTCTGTTCAGAAGTGTGCGGGTAGGACAAGCGATGAAGAATACCCTAATCAGCAAGGACGGAGGCAAACACGTAAAACTCCCCGCCCCAATCACTTTGAAACTTCTTAATATTTTTCCCAAACTGAGTAGCTACCAGCTTCTTAAACTGAAGGAAACAGTCAATAGCCTGAGATTTACGTTTAATCAAATATACCCATGTAAACCGACTACACATGTCCACAAAAGAGACATAGTACAAATTCTCTTCTCAAGCAACAGAGGTTGGACCTCACAAGTCAGACACAACTAATTCAAAAAAATCCACATATTCAGCAGTTGAACCAGAAAAAGGTAGTTTATGCGATTTTCCCTTTTGGCAAGTGATTCAAACATTAGAAAGTGACTTCATATTAAGAATAATACCACATTTATTTAAAACAACAGTAACAACTTTAAAGGACGGATGTCCAAGCCTATTATGCCACAAGATAAAATCATTAGAAACTGACGAACTGACTTGAAGAGCAACATTAGGAACTGCAGACATTAAAGTAGACGAGGTAGATAGTTCAACAGAAAAATGGAGAGTCCATCACAAACTCGGCCCCGCAACAGTATTTCCTGTGTTTGGATGTCCTTGACGACATAATAGAATGGGTGAAATCCAAAGAAAACATTGTTGTCATTAGCAAACTGTGACATAGATAAAAGATTCTTGTGAATGCTTGGAACACACAACACATTAGTCAACCATAATAACTTTGAATTAGTAGAAATAAATGTGTTCCCGACAGATAAAATTTTAGTAGGAGCCCCATTGCCCATTAAGAGTTCAAATGTACCTGAATAGGGAGTGGAGGCATTCAGATCCGTAACATTTTGGCAAACATGGTTCGAAGCTCCAAAGTCTAGGTACCATGACATAATCCTAATCGGTGTAGGAACATACGGATCAACACCACCAAAACTAGAGTCATACTGAGATGTATCCAAAAAATCGGAAGCACAAAAATTTAGAATTCGAGGTTATCCAATATCCTGAGAATTGTCGACATTAAAAACCTGAGCACGAGGTTTAGTATGCCACGAGACCTCAGGAGGAGCAGTCGAAATAAATCCTTCAACACTAACAAAGTTCACAACAGGAGACCTAGGAAACTGCTGAGACACATACGGAGCACCTTGAATCGGCCCAGGTTGATGATTAGGAGGACTAGGTGGCCCAGACATTCGGCGTACAAAATTTGGCCTATGAGCAACAACATGAAACTGCCCTTACGGATGGCCCAATCCACACGGAGGCCCTTGTCCCACAACAGGCGTGCTTGCACTTGCATAAGGCCCGTACAACCGAGGCGCATAAGGGCTAGGCACTTGAGGCACATAAGGGCCAGGCGCTTGAGACGCATGAGGACCAGCAATCGGTCCAGGTGGGAAGCCGACCTAATTGGGTTGTGTGTATCCAAATGTAGCAGGAGGGTTCTGTTGGTAATGCCTTCCTTCAACTTGCAGCGCTGAAACAAAACCACGAAACCACTTATCATCTTCGACTGCTGCATTAGCATAAGACGTGCCGCCATATTATCTATCAAAACGGTAGTAGTACCGCTGAGCAAAATGGCCAAACCGATTGCATATCTAACACTGCACTCTAGATTGAAAGCCACGGCCACCACGTGACCCAGTCATTGATCGACCATCGCGCATATCTCGCAAGTCAGAATCAACACTCGTACCAGATGTAACGCCCTCTTACCCGAGACCATCTCCGGAGTCGAGCTTGAGGTGTTACTAAACTTATTTCATCACTTTTTTAAATTTTAAATCAACTAATTTAATTTTCGTAGCAAGCTGTCTTTCTGCATGATAGTCGCTTAAAAAATCATATCTCGAGTTACGAAACTCAAAATCAAGATCCGTAAATTTTCCCTAAAACTAGACTCATATATCTATCTACTAATTTTTTTCTAGAATTTTTGGTTGGGCCAATTAGTACAGTTTATTAGTTAAAGTTACCCCTATTTCAGGATTCGACTGCACTAACCTCTGCTTACTACGAACCAATTTTCTCTCTGTACAAAATTCATATGACTATTTCGTTTGTTTTTCCTAAAACTAGACTCATTAAGGATTCTGTACATATAAAATATACCTCCTAATTATTTTTTTTACAATTTATGGTGAATTTCCAAATTTGGAACAGGGAATCTAGAAATCACTCTGGCCCTGTTTCACTAAAACTCAAATACCTCACAACATATAACTCCTTTACCTGTTTCGCTTCTTCCATATGCAAATAGACACAATAAGCTTCAATTTCATAGTTAATTCATCACCTAATTCAGTTTCTACTATTTTTAGTGATTTTTCAAATTTACGTCATTTCTGCTGCAATGTTCTGTTTTATAACAAGATTCAATTTTCTATGGTTTTTCATAGACTAGATAGCACATTAAACATACTCAACATCAAATATGATCACAATAGGCTATTTCAAGGTCTAACCACTACCAAACATTTCCTCATCAAGCAAAAGCCATACCATAAGATTAATTACACAAAATGAGTATATTGCTATACATGCCATATTTAAGTTATACAAGTCATGTTACCAAAAAGTTCTTCGGATAGTGTGAACGAGCCTTCGACCTATCCCGATTCCTGAGCCGGCTTGTCCAAAACTACAATGAATGAAAAGGAGGGAGTAAGCATAAATGCTTAGTAAGTTCACATGTAAATAACAAGTAAAATAATCATGGAATTCAACATGGGAATCAAATTCAATAACAACACTCAAACATACATAGCATAAGAACATTTGTTATCTTACCACACCATCATCTTACCATGTTCTCACATATAGTTTAGGATCATACCTGTTCAATTCCTCTTTCACAATACTTCACAACATACCTCGGTCACTTAGACGCTCTCATTGCTTATTTATCAATTTACCCGTTGAACACATAGAAATATAACTCGGATACTCGAATCGTATACACATAAATGTCATATCCGTAGCCAAGCTACCATGTAACTCGCCCATAATCGAACTCGGACTCAACTCAACGAGTTCGTGCGTTCGCATCCATAAGTGAACTCGGACTCAACTCAACGAGCTTGGATGCCTAGTTACATCTCACGAACTCGGACTCAACTCAACGAGTTCGGACATTTGTATCCATAAGTGAACTCGGACTCAACTCAACGAGTTCGGATGCCCAACCATTCTAGTGACATGTCACTTGTATCCTAATCTATTCCCAAGGTTCAAACGGGATTTTCCTCAATCACACATTTCCCAGTTGTTCTCCTTGGAATATCGGAACCAATACGTTGCTTGCATCTCATACTTATCAATTTAATCACATACTTTTCATACCAATACATAATATTTCACAAAGCATAATATTCATAATAACAAGTATCATATCATATAAATAGCATTAAATCACTCAAAATAGCAATTATGTTACATTATTTACACATGAACTTACCTCGATACCAAAATATCAACAATCGGCCTATTCCTCGTAAACTTTGTTTTTCCCTCGATCACGACTTGAATCTCATTTCTCTTGATCTAAAATAGCACATTTAGCTTATTTAATACTCACATTCATCAAAACGGTCCTTGACCCTAAATTTTTCAAAATTACAAATTTGCCCCTAAACTTTTGCATATTTACACTTTTGCCTCAAGGCTTGGAAATTAAACTTTATCCCAAATTCTTATGTTTTAGGACATGCTGATCATTTATTTACCATTAGCAAGCTCAAATTCCAACTACAACATGCACTTATGAACAATTGGTATTTTTACCAATTAAGCCATTTTACTCTTTTTTACTTAAAACCGAGTAGCACAAATTGTTTAACATAATTTAAAACCTCATATTCTATCATAAAACATCAAAATACACAATTATTCAACATGGGTCAATTTTTGAAATCAAACCCTATCTCAAATAAATGGTAGAAATAGAGAAATCATGTTACCGGGATTTCAAAAACGTAAAAATCATTAAAAACGGGGCTAGAACAGACTTACAATCGAGCTTGGAAGCTTGAAAAACCCTAGCCATGGTTTCTCCATGCTATTTTCAGCCTTGAGGAAGAAGATGAGCAAAAATAGGCTTTTAATTTGATTTTTAATTCATTTAATCACTAAATGACCAAAATGCCCCTAACTTAAAAATATTTTTTTCCACCCACTTCATGTCCATTTTTGTCCAATAAATTAACCAATGGTCTAATTACCATTTAAGGACCTCCAATTTAAATTTTCATAACAATTGAACACCTCTAACATATAGAACTCAACTTTTGCACTTTTTACAATTTAGTCCTTTTGACTAAATTGAGTGCCTAAACGTCAAAATTTTCGTACGAAATTTTTTTTACAAAATAATTTCATAAAAATTTAAACCATAAAAATATAAATAAAACACATTTCAATTTAACACCTTTACCATTTGACAAACATGCCCTTAATGCCTTTCTTTGTAATTTTTTATGTACAAGCCCATTTTTGTCCAAAATTTTAGAAATTGGTCAAATTGCTATTTAAGACCTCTTAATTAATATTCCAAAGCAATTTCATACTAAAAGCTTCTAGAATGCAAGTTTTGCAACTTGTTCCATTTAGTCCCTAATTTCAAATTAAGCACTTTATGCATAGAATTTCTTCACGAAATTTTTACACAATCATGCAATCATATCATAAACCTCAAAATAATTATAAAATGATTATTTATATCTCAGATTTGTGGTCACGAAACCACTATTCCGATTAGGCCTTAATTCGGGATATTACACCAGAGGCTTCAACCACATGAGAAACCATTGGAATCTCACGCGCGGCCCTTGTTTGCTAATTCTTGAATTCTATCAAGATATCAACAAGTTTTTGAAATTTCAAGGGCTCCGACGAGACCGAAACCAACATGAAAACCGAATCAAACTCAGACGAAAGGCCACCAAGAAAAACTTCCACTTTCTCCGCCTCTGGAACTGTCGATCCCAAAGCTTCAAGTAACATACAGAGAGTCTTTATTTTAGAAACATATTCTTTGACGGCGGAGCCGCCCTTCTTTACCACATAGAGATCGTGCCGAATCTGAGACACTTTCTCGATAGAAGTCGCTGTAAACAATTGATTCACAGCACTCCAAATTTCACACGCAATTTTAGTTGAAATGAAATAAGAATGTAAAGAGGAGTGAACCGTGGAAAGAAGCCACGATGCTAGCAGCTTGTCTTGCTGTGCAAATAGTACCGCGTCTGAATTCGGAGCAAGAGTATCATCAGGCGTGGCCACCACCTTCAATGGTGCAGTAATGGAACCATCCAAGAACCCTTGAAGATCATAACCTTCAACGATTAGGCGAACTTGATGCTGCCATTAGACCAAGTCCGTCTCGTCCAACTTAACCGTTTCATGACGATGAAAGCTGTGAAGCAAGCGCGAGTCTAAGAAAGAAGTAGGAGAAGAGTCACCAGACGAAGAATCAATCGACGGATCCATTAGCGCACAGCGAAACAACCCCAGGGGCTTGGCGACTGATACCATGTTAAGATCTAAGGTAAACTAGCTATACTGAGATTAGAAAGAACTGATGAAGAAATTGTATTCTTGAATCTTATTATTGTTGACCGTCTCTGTACATTATCAATTGATATTTATAGAAGATGACTACTAACTACTCTTGCTTAGCTGTTGAACGACTACTTAACAACAAAATAATAAACTGTAACCGATTCACTAATACTCTAACATGTTTGATCTGATTTCTTAAATTTTTTAATTATTTATTATAATTTAATTTTTAATTTTTTCATACATATTTTTTAATTCATTTTGAAAAAAATTAATTATATATATTTTTACATTATTTGACAAAGTTTCAAACTTATTTTTATAAATGTTTCTACAGAATATATTCTTTTCAAGTAAATAAAAAATAGGGAAGTTATTTGGTATACTACTAGTGGAGTTTTTAGACTCCACAAGTAAGGTTAGGGGATTAACAAGTGTCCTATAGGGGTATAGTTGTAACACCCTATACCCGACCTAGACAACAATGCCAAGTCCAGAGAGTTACATAAAAAAATTCACATAACATAGCTTCTGAATCTTAGTTAAAAGACTTTCCAAATCAAACCAGAGTTTAACAAACATAACACGTACTACGAAAACTAGTATCTTAACCATCATATGTCTTGAAACTATTAGAAATGAGCCAATGGTCATAGTAATAAAGATATAGTGGATATATAGTATAATCGAACTCTTGATTAGCCGACTAATCAAGTTTGGGGGTTACCTGTGATTTAGTCAACAGAAGAAATGAATTAATGATTTTATAAAGAAATAAATATATGTTCAAATATATTTAGGATAGAATCAGTAAAGTCCCAAATTTCAGTTCAGAACAAAAATAGATCCAGTAAATAAGTCATCAATTTAACAGAACATAACAGTTCAAACAGATAGTAAGCTGGATCATTCTCATATACAGAGTAGATCAAAATAGATGCAGTTTTCCCATTCCCCACCACTACACACCATCTTCAACCAACCTAACACACCAAACAGGGTATTGAATACCTATCTAACCCTACACAACACACAGTGTCGATATGACATGTTTTGATAATTGCAGATTGGCTGCAAGATCAGAATATAGATACCAGTGACTTAGCCACTATTTCAGAACAGAATACTTTCTTCTTTGCTTAATTCTCACCCAATGCAGATTTCAAATATTAGCTAATACAAATGCTTACACGACCGTCCAGATACATTTCATGTTTGTACAAAATGCTTAATATCATTAGCAGACATATTACACAATACACACATATAGATTTCCAGTATTCAGTCTCATATCATAAAATAGTAATTTATGCAGTTTAAGTCACATCATACGGGCCCCACAAAAGGCCTACATTCATTTTAAACGATGCTTGTGGCCCAAGAGAAATTTTATATTTTCTGTCTACACGCTCGTGTGGTTTCACATAGCTTGGATAGCTAGCCCGTGTGGCTCCACACGGCCTAACACACGCTATAACAACCTATTTTTAGTTAAATCAGAATAGTAGTTTCGGGACCACAAATCCGAGGTTAGAAGAAAATTTATTTTAATATTATTTTATGGTCTACATTATGATAGAAATATCATATAAAAATTTCATTAAGAAATTTTACCGATTACATGTCTAATTTGATGAAAAGAACCAAATTCAACAAAGTGCAAAAGTCGAATTCTAGTAGCTTAAGGTATCAAATAGCTATGGAATTTAAAATTGGAGGTCCTTATATGGCAAATAGACCATTTTGGGGAGTTAGTAGCTAAGGATGATTATTCATCATTGGAAATTAAGAAATTATTAAGGTTAATTTTGGAAAGATGATAAAATGATGATGATAAATGAAATAAATAATTAAAATATAATCATTTTCATTATCTTTCCTAAAACAAAATACATGAAAACCCTAGCCATGGATGTTGAGTTCAAGTAAGCTATTTTTGCTTAATTAGGTATGTATTCTAGTTTCGTTTTTAATGATTTTTATGTTTCTGAGATCGTAATAGCTTAATTTAGCTATCTCGGGGATTAATTTGCAAAACTATTAAAGTGTTAGGGTTTTTCCATGGATAAGTATAGTTGAATTACGAAGTTTTATGGTAGAAAATGAAAAGTTGTTGATAGATAAACAATTTTTGTAAAAAGAATTTTGATAGAATTATGATTTAGGGACTAAATTGAAAAGATGGAAAATTCATGAAAAAATTCTAAATTTTATGAAATACATGGGCTTCAATTGTTATATATGGAAATCGGTTAGGCTTGGAATAAGGATTAAATTGTATGAATTTCATTTTTCAAGCTTAGGGACAAAATCGTAATTAATTAAAAATATAGGGGCAAAATAGTAATTTTGCCAAAGATATGTATTGGATTGAATTGAATGTGAATTGTATTAAATTAAGCTAAATTCATTCGTATAGATCCGGATAGACCTAGTACGAAATTGGATCGGGGAAAAGAAAAAGTATTAGATTAGTAGCTTACAAATCTACGTATACTTGTCGACGTAAGTTTGTGTAACTAAATTGTATACTTATATTTTTATATTGAATGGTATGTATGAAAAAAATATAATTTCCATGTATAAGTATTGATTACATATCTGGCAAGTACTAAGTCCAGTTTGAAACTTGGAAATTCGATGGATACAAATCATATGTCATTAAGGGTTCCCGAATTGGTTGTTGTCCTGCATGTGTTGTGGACACACCACAACTCGCAAGAGCGTCCTGTTATTTAGCTCTTATGAGCATCCCGTTACATGGCTCTCATGAGCTTCCCAATATTTGGCTCTCATGAGCTTCCTGATTAATAGCTCTCTTGAGCTTCCCGTTTATGGCTTGTATGAGCTTCCCGATATTTGGCTCGCAAGAGCTTCCCGTAATACAGCTCACATGAGCTTCCCATTACATGGCTTGGAAGAGCTTCCTGATTACATACTCGTATGGGCATACCTGTATATGAATTGACAGATTACAGATTTGTACACTTTGTGTGTACTACCCCTGTATCCAATGATATTTTAAATGGTTTAACATGAAAAGTTATGATATGAGACAATATGAATTTGAGACTAATTATTACTGGTATATACTTGAAATACATGGATATGATTTGTACATGTTATATAGACACATGCTGTGGAAAGTATATGTATATGAAAATTTGATTATTTTTTTAGCTCATACGTGTTTCTTGATATTCATATGAAATACATGACTAACATGGCTGATGAGGATAAGTGTTTAGGCTATTGGACAAATTGTTTTGGATATATCTTGCTTGCTTACCTCAAATATGAATAAATGGTAAGTTAAGTTTCATGTCATACAAACTTACTAAGCTTAAATACTTACTTTGTTTTATTTCCCCTATTTTATTGTAACTCGGAAGCTTGTTAAGGTTTGAAGCTGGTTGGAGCTACATCACACTATCCATCGACCCATTTTGAAATATATATATATATATATATATATAGTAAATCCATTTTGGTTATAATAGCATGTATAGGTTCATTTGGCCAATGATGGCATATAATTGTTTTGCTGTGATTAGCCATTTGCATGGCTTGATGTGGCATTATCATGTTTAATATGTGCTTGGTATGGTTGAATGATGGATAATTCATAAGCATATTGATGGTTAGATTGGATTGGTATATTAGGTATAAATATGCTTATATGTGTATTTGGTTAATTTGGTAAGTATGGGTTCTTGGATATATGTAATGATATGCTATGTTTAAGACTTGAGTTTGGCTTGTTTTAAGTAGTTTTATATGGCTTGATGATGTGAAAAATTGCTGATGTAGGTTGAAGACAAATTGGATGAGAAATGTGTCTAGAAAAATGGCATATTTCATCCACACGAGCAGAGACACGGGCGTGTGTCTCAGCCGTGTATAACACACGGCTAGGTGACATGGTCGTGTGTCCCCTGTATCTTTTAATTAGTGCAAAATAGAATGCTCACACGGCCTAGCGCACGGGCGTGGGGCTTAGCCGTGTGACCCTTGCATCTTATTAATGCAAGTCAGTATGCTTTACACGACTTAATACATGGGCGTGTGGCTTGGCCGTGTGACCCATGTCAGAGAGCTCATAAGTTTAGACATGGGCTGGGACACGGCTGTGTGTCCCTATTTTGAATGTCCACACAGCCAGAGATACAGACGTGTCTCTTGACCGTGTGAGACACATGACCTAGCGACACGGGTGTGTGTCCCCTGCATATTTGAAAAATTTTAATATTTTCTGAAAAATTCTTTGAGTACTTGGTTTAGTCTCGACTTATTTCTAACATGTATTTTGGGCGTCTAGGGCTCATATAAGAAACAATATGATGGATTTGGATTAGTTTCTGATATGAGTGCTAGATGATATGAAATGTCTGGTATTTGATCTGTAAATTTCGGTAATGCTCTATAACCCTGTTCTGGCGACGGATTAGGGTTAGCAGTATTACACACGCCCGTATCACTTGTCCTGTGGTCCTAATGGAAAAACAGTGTGTTACACAGCCTGGACACATGCTCGTGTCATTGGCCCGTGTGAACCCTGCATAAGACATTTTCATACATAATCTGGACACATGCCCGTGTTCTTAGCCCGTGTGTCTCTAATTTGAGAATAGTGAGTTACACTGCCTACCACATGGCCTGGCACACGGCCATGTGGCTTACACAACCTACCACACAGCCGTGTGGTGTCGACAGTCCCATTTTTCAATGACTAAAACTCGAAGAAGAAGGGGTTTTCGGTACCCACCTAATGTATTGTTTGTGCAAGGGCAAATCTCGAGACTCTTAAAGCCTAAAAACAAGATTCAATCACTCAATTAACTCAACAAACGCTCGACTAGAGCACAAAATTGAAACTTGTTGAAGATTTCGACACAAAAGATTCAGTCACTCAATTAACTCAACAAACGCTCGACTAGAGCACAAAATTGAAACTTGTTGAAGATTTCGACACAAACTTCCAAATGAACAACAACAACACCTTCGTGCAAGACAACCAAATCACGAGTTATGGATGTTAGGGGAAATGTTATCCATGCGACCCCCTCCTAAAGAACAACAATCAAACATATAGACAAAGAGTTGTGGCGAAATCATCAGAAAATCCATGTTTTACAGAAACGAATAATAGTGAAAACAAGCAAAAAGAAAAAGAACAAGTAAAAGAAAGAAACGAAAAGAAAAGAAAAGAGGAAGAAGAAGAGAACTAACGTGAAACCAATTTTTAAAATTAAATAAAAACTAACAAACTTCACTAGGCAGCAAAAATATTTCCTTAATGCATACACAAAAACTCAAACACAAGACCAAAGGGTACATAGAAGTTTAACCATTGAATCAGCAAACTCATTATTGACATAGAATTGCACAGAATTAAACTCAAGTTAATAGTTCAAGAGTGGAGGTTAGTTTAGAATAAAATAGCAAAACTTTCTAAAGGCGCGACTCAAACTACTGACCTCAAATAGATACACAGAGCACAAAGCCACAAATACAAAAATTTAATACACAGAGCATAAAGCCACAAATACAAAAATTTAATACACTGAGCACAAAGCCACAAATACAAAAATTTAAGTACAATAGGAACCATTAGTCAAACATTTAAATTTTTGGGGCGTTACAATAGTAAAATATTAAAAAAAAAAGAGAGACTTGTCAATTTTTTTAAGATTGCTTGTTGAATAAAAAAACTATATTGTCAGTGTACCAAATACTCACCCATAAAAATAATCAATAACTTTTATATGTTACTTTTTTACTAAATTTTTTTATATATAAAAAATTTAAATTATTTTCACTATTTTAAATATAAAATATTTATTTTTACATCATAAACAATTAAAATTAAGTATAAATTAAATAAAAATGGCACTTGATTTGATTTAGGTAATCACAATTTTTTTAATTTGTATTCCATAAATCATCCAAACATCTCGTTTTGAGTCAATTTTTTATTTACCGATTTCTCTTACTCAACCCTACATGTGATGATGAGTATTATTAGGAGGCGTTTGGCTTACGAAAGGTAAGATTATCTTTGGTAATTGATTATCAGGATATAAGATTACTTACTATATTACTAAGTATCTTATTTGGTTGGAATGTAATATTTTATTATTTGGTTGACGAAATGTAATATTATTTAAACATTTTTACTAAATTCTCTTTATCAAATATGTTTATACTTTTTTTTATTTACTACACAAAAATTTAATATTATAGTATTTCATTTTCCAATTAATTAACTTATTTCTCTAGTAATTTAATTTCATATCTTCTTTTTCAAATGAATAGATTGAAATTGAAAATGAAATTGAAGTAATTAGGGCTTCTTTTTATAAAAATGACAGAGAAAAAAAAAGGAATATATATATTAATTAAAATATGTTTTTTTGTTATGATTTAAGAATAAATTTGATCACAAATTTAAAAAATGAATAATGAAATTACTACAAATATGACGTTTCAAAATGAAATAGATAAAATATAATATAACATTCACAATATTAATTTTCCTCAACTTATAGTTAAAATGTTACTTAGAAATATATAAAAAAAAAACATATAATTAATTGATCAATTATTATTATTTTATTTTGATTTAAACAAAATGAAGCCATTAAAAAATAAAAGTAAATTTGTCAACAATCTATTGCCATAAGAATGTAAAATTACTCAAGGAGGAGGTGATATTGGGATCACTTCATATATTCCGAAAATTTTACCCAAGTAAAATTTAAAACAAAAATGTTATTTTAAAATATTACATTACGCCTTCGAATAAAAAATTACTTGAGACTAACATAATATTATTCCACAAAATTTCTGGTATTTTCATCTTGTTATTTTCTTCAAAAGATGACTACTTAGTATCTTTTACATTAATAATATGAAAAAAAAAATTATCAAAATGGATGGAAAGCTAATTATTTGTAAGGCTATATACCCAATTCAATTTATCAGATCTAAGTATAAGACATCACAATACTTATTTATTTAGCTAAAATTTTCAATCAACGAAAATCGTATTGAATGTACCTCTTATTTATTTGAAATCCTTTTTGAGAAAATAAGTTTGACTAATTCATTTATCGTTTATTACAACTTTTAAAGGTAAAATAAAACATTACAACAAATTTCTTAAATAGACAGACATATTTGTAGCGGGTATTACTATTTATCATTTGTAAAATATGTTTCCATAATGTCCCTCTGTATGCATAATATTGCCTCGATCTACTTTCCTTGCGCATTCTTGACTTGGTCCCTCTTGGCGTACAGGCTCAACTCACAGTCCTACAAACCAAAACACGCACATAAGTTTCCAAGGAACTTAGTGAGTCTCACTCATATTTACCTTTTTACGGAAATGTAGGTTCTTTTAACTCAAGGGTTTAAGTTCCCTCTAAGGCATTGGCGGATAACCCTACATCAATCTCTGCACTTAACTATTTATACTCATTTCACCTGACTAGCGGATCTCAGACTTTACACAATAGTTCGAATCTCATTGCACGATTTCTTTGCTATTTGTAGTTAGGTACACTTCTCAGAATGATACCCAGTGGATACTACTCTTGGTGGATTTCTTTACAAAAATCATCGATTGCCAAAGCACCAGTTACATCATCTCTTCAAATCAGTCCAAACAGTCATACTTGCTTAGGAGAACGCAACATTTCAATACACGCAATAGAATTCTAGATAATATTAATGCAAGACCTAAGAAATTCCAGGTTTGGTAGGACCTAAGAAGTTCCTCGTCATGGTTGATCACTAAGGCAGATTCATCAGTTAGTTAATCTATCGAGAATTCTAGTGGAAAATGTCTCATTGGCATACCCAAATCTCACTCAAGGCAGACTAGCATCTCAGCACTTGATCATTACAGAATTCACTCTACGAATTTTCTAGAGAATTTACTACAAAAGCTTTCTAGAAGATTCCCCGCAAAGGCTTTCCAAAAAATTTGCCACAAAGGCTTTTCCAAAGAATTTTCCATAAAAGCTTTCTAGAGAATTCACCATAGAGGCCTTCCAAAGAATTCTCCACAAAGAGTTTTCCAAAGAATTTACTAGAAAGGCTTTTTAGACAATTTGCCACAAAGGCTTTTCAAAAATTCGTGTTTATTATCCCGGTGGACCATCTCTATGGATGCCATAGGGGTTTTCCACAGATTATTATATGATGCCAGGGCCATGGACTTTCCACAGATTTATTTCATGATTTGTCAATTCGGTTAACAATATACCTGCCATACCGGAGGCTGCATAACAAATCTCTAATTTCATAGTGATCTGCCTATTCAGTTAGCAATATATCTTCCCTATCGAAGGCAACACAAAGGGATCTCTTTCTCACCTTTTTATTAACCGAGAATTATCAAGTATTGGAATCTCATAACAAGAAAGTATTAGGCAATGACTATACACACGCCAACAACTTCTTATATCACAAAACGTCATATCATTTTGCACATTGTTCACCTCATTTATGTATTTTTAGATGTCTCTCAGCCACACATAGACACATAATTTCATGGCATGTAAGAGTCAGGTTTAGAGACTCACCTTTAACTCGGCCTAGAGCTTCTGCTTCGATTGTCCTTCCTAATCCAGTAGCAACAATAGAATATATAATCATTCACTGATTAAACTAGATCTTTATTCGATCTTAACGAAGAAGAAAGTGTTCAGATTGGGAAGAAAGACCTGAACATTAAGCAGATAGCCAAAAACCATTCGAAGTGTCCCCTTCCCATAAATATACCCTCAGTCCCCTAATTTCTATACCAAATTTAGGGTAGGTAAAATAAAATTTGGCGAAGGTTAACCTTATTGTTGACCAATCATGGAGAGGTCAAATCAATCTAATTTAGTCCTATTGAGAAATGACCAACCATGCTGCTATTGATTATTTCTTTAGTTTGTTGGATATTAAGTACAAGTAATCTTTCATTCATTTTGCTACTTTGCTTTTTACTTTGATCTCTGCCTTCTATTGCTGCAAAATCCCAACAACTCCAAACTCAATATGAAATCCAATTGAACGGTACTTATATAAATTAGGCCTACTATATCTTGGTGGAGACTCTCGTTTGGCATGGTCTTAAAGACAATTAAGTCCCCTACAGTTTTCCTCACACTTGACAGTCTCTTAGTGTTCAAACACAACTCTAAAGCGCACTCAGTCATAGGCACGTACTCTATTGGGTGTAACCTTTCTTAACTTGAAAACATACTGCAACTATTTCCTTAGATCTCGCCAACGGACAAATGGTTAAACGCTAGTTTGCCCAATACCCTAACTCGCCAACCAACCAGTCGAGTGGCGGATCAAACTGTCATGGTACGCTCAAAACAAAAACATCATGCATTATCTCACTTTCAATTGGATTTGTAAACTTTATGGTGTGACATTATTTACGAAAATGGATCGTTTTCAACAGTAAAAGACAATGTCACCAAAATGTTAAATGACATCACCCATAAAAATAATATTTTAATAAAAATAAATAAAATAATAAAAAATAACATTTTAATTTAAAAGGGGTGTCGCCAGGGGTGCCCCTTTTTCAAGCTATTTTTACTCTATTTTATTTTATATTTTTTAAAATAAATTTATATTTTATTATATTTATATTTATATTTATAGTTTTTATAATTTTATTTTATTTAATAAAAATGACTAAATTATTTTATTTTCCTAATTACATAATTTTTTATATTTTATAATTATAAATTATTAAAATAATGACTAAATTGATAAATTTTTTAGAAAATTAACATAAAAATATTAGGATAAACTATTATTTATTATTTTATTTATTTTTATTAAAATAATTTTTTATAAATGGTGTGCTTGATACATTAACAACATCACATTTTACTGTTTAAAAAGACATATTCTTGTAAATAATTTATTTTCACCCAATTTTCTTATTATTAATGCAAAATCCTCCACTACTTAATATGAATTGAATTTAGATCCCATAATAAGTAAAATAAAACCTCAAGCCATGATTGTCCTTTATTTTAAAGGGGTAGTGCTTGCTGCTGTCTTTTCTACATCTTCAGCAACTTTATCATCGATTAGCCATATTGGTTGTTGATAAAGAAAGATAGAGGTAATTATTGACCACCAAAAGCAATGACCTATATTAACTTAATTTTTATCATACTATAGTAATATCAAATTTTAAATTTAAATTTAAAATACAAATAAATATAAAACCATACTATGAATAGAAAGTAAATATATAATGTCTCGATTTTAATTTACACATATATAATTTGACATATGAATATTATAATATTTCATAATAAAATTTTATCACATATTTTGATGTAAAATTAAAATAAAAATATATAATTATTTTTAATATTAATATTATTATAAATGCTTATCATATGTGCTCTTTTTGATACAATACTTAGAACTACTTGTCGAAACCATTTTTTTGAAAAGAAAAGGGGATCGACTTTTATTTTGAAAACAAAAATGGGAGTCGCCACCAATCTTTTTTGTTTAGGTGTGATCGGATCACCTCGTAATTTGATCGTTTTAATAAAATGTTTTTTTTTTTACTAAAACAACGATTTTGGTCTATGAAATTCGAGAAAACGGCTTCGGGAGTCAATTACGTACGAGGAAGGATTAGCACCCTCGTAACGCCCAAAATTGGTACCTAATTGATTAATTAATATCTTAATGTCGAAAGTTGAAAATCTGTAAAGAATTTAAAAATACGATGCTCATTTCTTACTAATGTTAATTTTACAAAAAATGCTTGGATAAATTGAAGTGGATGCTAAAGACCTTCTTATCCCGAAGTAATAAAATATCACATCCAGTACGTTAGGACACGATTAAACCCTCGAGAATGAGCTTGTCTTTTGATTTTCAAAACTCATGCATTTTAATTTTAAAAGGATATTCGATTATTTGGGTCAAACGAGAAAAATCGAAACCCAGTACGTTAGGGCACGATCTCTCGAATTTTCAAATATGGAATATTGCCTTTATTAAAAATCCTTTTTATGAATTTAGGTAAAAGAAATTAACGAAATATTTAAAAATGGTATATGAAATGCTAATGAAAACAATTCATGAGCATTGCATAATATACCCCTATTTCAACGATAATACAAACAATCAAGCATACATGAGACAAATAATATCAACGGTAATAACACCAAGGCGCGCACATAAAGGGGAGATATCGACTCTATGAAATGAAGAAATAAATAAAATAAATATATAAATAACATAAGAGAAAATTGTTTATAAAAAGCATTGAAAATTCGAGAACCAATTTAAAAATACAAATGAAATTAAAGGTACAATTTGTAATGAAATATATGGAGTAATAAAAATAATAATAAAAATAATATTAATACTAGAAATAACAATAATGAAATTAGAAAAATAAAAGGTAATAAATAAATATATGAATACATAGTAACAAAAAAGAAACAAATAAAATATAAAAGGGAATGCGAATATAAAAATATAAAAGAGCAAAAACCATAAAAGAAAAACAGAGATAATTTTAACTGTTGAAGAACTAAAACAACACTAACCAAATACCTAAATAGGCAAATATAAATAAGAACACAAAATAATAATAATCTTAATAATAACAACAAGGGACTAAATTATAACTTAAAGAAGGTTTATGTATAGATTTTAAAAATAAAAATAAAGAAATGCGGGCTGAGGGGCCAGAATGAATCGCGCGCAAAGACACGGGGACCAAATGGGAAATTAATCCCAGCCCCCATAAATAGCATTGTTCGAATGGACCAAAATGCAATTGTAATAAAACTCTAGGGCAAAAATTAAAAATAAAATAAACTGGATTAGAAGGTTAAGAAATGCGGAAGGACCAATTTAGAAATTAGCTCATTTGACTTTAGAAACACGCGGATCCTGTATACAGTGTGGGTCGAGTCTTGGGCCTCTTGTTTGAAACGACGCCGTTTGGCCTTAAAGGGGTGCCAAAACGCACCGTTTTGCCCCATTATATAAGTCAATTTAAAAAAAAAAAATCATTTCTTCTTCTTTTTCAAAAAAGAAAATAGCTTCCTTTTCTACTTCTCTCTGGACGCCAGTCCAAAATCCGGCCATGGGTCTAGTATTGGACCACCGAGGCGCCACCGTGGGCTCCACCACAGACGGTGGCTGAAACGGTGCAAAAATTGGGTGTTTGCACCCCTTTTCGGTCTTCTTTCTCCCTCTTTCTCTTTTTTTTTTAAAAGGCCTTAAATCAATTTTTGTTTTAGAAATCAAAAGGAAAACGACAAGGTGAAAATGCAAGAGCCTCGTCACCAAGGTCGATAAGCTAATTCCTGTGTATGTCCATTTATTGGGTTGCCTCTTTAAACCTGAGGCAATTATAGATGCTATAACAAAACTTCATAAGAACATATCTCGCAAAATCTATGAAGATCGAATTAGATCTCAATAGGGGGATCTATAACTTCTATTCAATAAGTTTATGTACCTATGGATGATTTGACTGACCCTGCGCCTGCCACAACATTTGCGCATTTAGATGCTACTACCGTACTATTAAAAGGATTAGCTGCCAAAGGTATTTATCCAGCGGTAGATCCTTTAGACTCAACGTCCACTATGCTCTAACCTCGAATCGTTGGTGAGGAATGATATGA
Source organism: Gossypium stocksii (assembly GCA_020496765.1). NCBI lineage: Eukaryota > Viridiplantae > Streptophyta > Magnoliopsida > Malvales > Malvaceae > Gossypium > Gossypium stocksii. The sequence continues at coordinate 28,316,574 of CM035624.1, forward strand.
AACTACGCAAAGGGTTAAGCAAACCTTATAGTGTTACAAAGAACTTCATGACATTATAGCTATCTTTGGGTTGGATGAATTGTCTGAAGGGGATCGCTTAACCGTAGCAAAAGCGTGAAAAATTGAGCATTTCTTATAACAACCCTTTTTCGTAACGGAAGTATTTACTGATTCCCCGAGGAAATATGTTGGTCTACCAGAAACAATTATAGGATTTAAATTGATCCTTTTAGAGAATTAGATGGTCTTCCTGAACAGGCCTTTTATTTGGTAGGTAACATTGATGAAGCTACGCGAAGGCTACGAACTTAGAAACGGAGAGCAAATTGAAGAAATAACCTTAAATCATTGCATACTTACCCCTAATTAATTGTTTGGGATTCAGAAGTGAAAGAAATCATTTTATCTACTAATAGCGGACAAATTGGCGTATTACCAAATCATGCGCCTATTGCCACACTGTAGATATAGGTATTTTAAAAATACACCTTTACGACCAATGGTTAATGATGGCTTTGATAGGTGGTTTTGCTAGAGTAGGCATCAATAAAATCACTATTTTAGTAAATGATGTTGTAATATCCCGAATTAGGCCTAATCGGAATAGTGGTTTCGTGACCACAAATCCGAGGTAGAAATAATTATTTTATAATTATTTTGATGTTTATGATATGATTTTATGATGGTGTGAAAATTTCGTGAAGAAATTCCAAGCGTAAAGTGCTTAATTTGAAGTTCGGGATTAAATCGAATAAGTTGCAAAACTTGTATTCTAGAAGTTTTTAGTATGAAATTGCTTTGAAATATTAATTCGGAGGTCTTAAATGGTAATTAGACAAATTTTAAGTTCATGGACAAAATTAGGACATGGAAGGAATTTTTGAAAGTTTAGTAAGGAGGGGCATTTTAGTCATTTGGTTATTAACATGAATTAAAAGGGAAAAATAACACAAAATTCATCATCTCCTTCATTTAGTTGCTGCCGAATTTTGCTCTCTCCATAGCTAGGGTTTCTTCAACTTTCAAGCTTCATAGTAAGTGATTCTAAGCCCCGTTTTTAATGATTTTTACGTTTTTGAGATCCCGGTAGCTCGATAAAGCTTATGTTAGCAATATTTTAAGTTAGGGTTCATATTTGGAAAAATACCCATAGGTGAAATTTGTGTATTTTGATGTTTTATGATAGAATATGAGGTTTTAAATTATGTTAAACAACTTGTGCTACTCGGTTTTACGTAAAAACGAACAAAACAGCTTTATCGGTAAAAGTACATATTGTGCATAAGTATGAGTTATAGTGGGAATTTGAGCTTGTTAATAGCAAATAAATGATCAGCATGTCCTAAAACATAAGAATTTGAAATGAAATTTTATTTCCGAGCTTTGGGGCAAAAGTGTAAATATGCAAAAGTTTAGGGGCAAAATTGTAATTTTGCCAAAATTTGAATTAAGGACTAATTTGAAAATGTGAGTATTAAACAAGCTAAATGTGTTATTTTAGATCAAGAAAGACGTGGAATCGACCTCAATCGAGGAAAAGAAAAGATTGCAGACTAAATTGCAAAATCATTGTATTTTGGGTACTAAGGTAAGTTCATATGTAAATAATGTAACATAATTGTTATTTTAAGTAATTTAATGTTATTTATATGATTGGTACTTACTATCATGGAATATTATGCCTTGTGAATTATTATTTATTGGTATGCAAAGTATGTAATTAGCTTGATAAGCATGAAATGCTAGCGATTATTTGTACCGACATTCCGAGGAAGATGGCCAAAAAGGTGAAATTTGAGGAAAATCCCGTTTGAACCTTAGGAATAGATTAGGATACAAGTGACATGTCACTAGGATGGTTGGGCATCCGAACTCGTTGAGTTGAGTCCGAGTTCACTTATGGATGCAAATGTTCGAACTCGTTGAGTTGAGTCCGAGTTCGTGAGATGTAACTAGGCATCCGAGCTCGTTGAGTTGAGTCCGAGTTCACTTATGGATGCGAACACCCGAGCTCGTTGAGTTGATTCCAAGTTCGCTTATGGGCGGGTTACATGATTGATTGATTACATATGTGGCACTTATGTGCAAATGATCCGTGTATCCGAGTTGTATTCCAATGTGTTCAACGGGTAAAAATCCAAGTGAAATGGAAAGGCACTCAAGATGTAAGTGACAATTCGGTAATGCTGAGAAATGGCCATATTAGACAGGTATGTACTTAACCCTCGGGTTGAAACTCGACACATCAACAAAAATGTGGTAAGATGAAGTATGATGATTAGAATTGTGACATATGTTTTGGTGATACTATGCTAATGTTGTTTGGCATACTGACTTTGTTATGTTACTTGTTATTTGCATGTGAACTTACTAAGCATTTATGCTTACTCCCTCCTTTTCATTCATTGTAGTTTTGGACAAGCCGGCTCGAGAATCAGGATAGGTCGAAGGCTCGATCACACTATCCAAAGGACTTTTTGGTAACTGGCTTGTAAAACTCAGTATGGCATGTATAGCACTATTCCTACTTTGTGTAAATAATCTTGTGATATGGTGGTGTTTTGGTTGAGGAAATGCTTGACAATGATGAGTCATTGAAATGGCTAATATAAATTATGTTTGATGTCATGGAAGGATAATAGGTTAAATAGTACATGGAAGCTTTTATGAAAATGAAATTAGCCATAAAACAGAACATTGCAGCAACACTGACGTGAGTTTGAAAATTTGATAAAAATCATAGAAATAGATTTTGGTGATGGATTAGTTATGAAATTGAAGCTTATTGTGTCTACTTTCAAATGGAAGAAGCGAAATAGGTAAAGGAGTTATACATTATAAGATATTTGAATTTTAGTGAGACAGGGCCAGAACGATTTCTGTTTCCCCTGTTCTAACTTTGAAAATTCACTATAAATTGTACAAAAATAGTTAAGAGGTGTACTTTATATGTATGGAATCCTGAGTTAGTCTAGTTTCAAGATAAGGAAACGGCATAATCATATGAATTTTTTACAGAGAGAAAAGTAGTTCGTATTAAACAGAGGTCAGTGCAGTCAAGTCCTAAAACAGGGGTAACTTTAACTAATAAACTGTACAAATCGGCCCAACTAAAAATTCTAGAAAAAAATTAGTGAATAGATATATGAGTCTAGATTCAGAGAAAAATTACGGATCTTGATTTCGAGTTTTGTAACTCCAGATATGATTTTTTGAGCGACCATGACGCAGAAAATAGTTTATTCTGAAAATGAAAATAAATTTTGTAAAGTTGTTTAAAATGGTAAATTTTGTTTAGTAACACCTCAAGCTCGACTCCGGTGACGGTTTCGGGCGTGGGGGCATTACAGATATGGAGAAGGGTAGTGACATTGATCCACAAGGAGCTCAGCAAGCTTTTGAAATAGCAGAAGTGAACTTGAGGAAAGTTGAAGGTAATAGGCTAACAATTGAGGCAAATCTAGCTCTCAGAAGAGGTAGGACACGAGTTAGGGCTATCAACACGATTTCATAACGAGTTGGTTAATCAAAAGAATTTTCATAGAAATAGAACTTTTGTTTATACATCCCATTTTGATTCAGTCGATTAAATAGAACCAAATACAATCAAAAGTGAAATCAGATTTTGATCTAACAAAAATTTTAAAAATTGAAAACGAAAATAGAATAGGATGAAAAAGATAAAAAAATCAATGAAAGAAGGTAGGTAGAAAAACTTATTAGACATCGAGATTATGGTATCTAATAAGTTTTACCTACTTTGGGTTTGAACCAATGACTCCTGCCTTATGAAAGCAATACTTTAACAGCTAAGTTAAGTAGGTTATTTATTATCGTAAAAAATCATAAAGAGAAAGAAAAGGGACATATTACATTGATGGATTATAAATCCAATATTACTTCTAAGCAATACCAATCAAACTGACCAAAAGGATATGATTATGATGTTGGATTATGTAATATTTGTCTTGACAAAAAATTATCTACATAATATGATAAAATATGTATCACAAACACAAGGGCTATAGATCAGTTGGTAGAGCACCTCATTTACACGTACGCCAATGTTTTTTAGAGAAGTCTATCATGCGATCAAAAGAATTGATCTTTTTAAGAAATGAATGTCTTACTCCATTACTTTGAAGGAAAAAAACAAGAGAACAATAGACTGACAAATGGTTCGGTCCGATTTGGGTGTCATTTAGGCAAGATCTGAATCAAACCCATCATTGATTTGAGATATTGATAGGGTGAATACTCGGTCTATTCAATGCTAGGCATAATGTGTATAAGCATCTCAAAAATGCATTTTTCGTCATATGAATCTTAAGGTGTATGAAGTTTCATGTTTGATTTTTTAATCAGGATGGTAGAGACTCCATTTAACTTGGTTGATCTAAGCCAAAAGCAGACCTACGTCAAGATAATCCTTCCCCTCTTTAAAGCACTTTGGAAGTGCTCCTGTATTAGTAATGAACCAGAGCACACATAATCATTTCCTTTTTTTCTGTTAGAAAAAAATATATATGGTAGACTAACTGATATTTTATCAATTAATGAAAGAGCCCGATGCAAAAAAAATGCATGTTGGCTCTGTGAAATAGGCCGAATCATTTTGATGATAATCAGTTTGATCTATTTTACCAAGAAGGTCTACAGTTTGAGTCCACATAGCCCTATATTTTTGAAATTTCTATTTTATTTATTTTTATATTCATTAAATTTATTAAATTAATAAAAATGAAATGAAAATGATTAGTTTAAAACCTCTAATTGTTTCTGTTAGACCAACATATTTCCCCAAGGAACTGGTAAATACGTCCCTTAGGAAAAAGGGTTGTGATAAGAAACGCTCAATTTTTGCGTTCTTGCTACGGTTAAGTGATCCTTTTCAGACAATTTGTCCAACTCAAGGATAACAATAATGTCCTGAGGTTCTTTGTAATGCTGTAAGGTTTTTTAACTCTTTGTTTAGTTTCATAATGTTCCTCACCAACGATTCGAGGTTGGAGCATAGTGGATGTTGAGTCTAAAGGATCTACCGTTGGATAAATACCTTTGGCAGCTAATCCTCTTGATAGTACAATAGTAGCATTTAAATGTGCAAATGTTGTGGCAGGGGCAGGGTCGGTCAAAACATCCGCATGTACATAAAATGATTGAATAGAAGTTATGGATCCTTCATTGTTAGAAGTAATTCTTTCTTGTAAAGTACCTATTTCAGTACTAACGGTGGGTTAATAACCCACAGCGGAAGGCATTCTACCCAATAAGGCAAGAACTTCGGATCCCGGTTGGATAAAATGGAAGATATTGTCTATAAATAGAAGTACGTCTTGTTTATTAACATCTCAAAAATATTCTACCATAGTTAAGGTAGTCAATCAAACTCTCATACGAGCTCCTAGCGGTTCATTCATCTGACCTTAGACTAAAGCCACTTTTGATTCTACAAGATTTTTGTTCATTAATTACTCCAGATTCTTTCATGTCCATGTCAAGATCATTTCCTTCACGAGTCCATTCACCTACTTCACCAAATACAGATACACCCTCATAAGCTTTGGCAATTTTGTTGGTCAATTACATAATAAGTACTGCTTTACCTACCCCAGCCCCCCAAATAGTTTGAACTTTCCTCCACGATGATAAGGAGCTAAAAGATTGACTACTTTAATTCTTATTTCAAAAATAGATAATTTTGTATGGGTCCATTGTGTGGAGAAGTGTGACACCCCAATCGGGATGGACCTACCCAAATTCGAAGCATTACATTAGCCACCGAAGTGACTCTCCAACTAACGAACACCCGACGCATACCCTAACTTTATAACAACTCATTTATGACTAATTAATTATCATTTATTAATGTGGAAGCAATTTGTGAACCATTTATAAAATTTTTTTCTAAGTATTTAAACCTAAGGGTATTCTAGTCATTCTACCACCTAAGGTTAAACTATCCTGATTTTATTTCTAAATAGTTACCGGCCTTTTTTTAGTCAAATTATGCAAGACCTAAAAGTTTTAGCTTAATTTGAGTTCATTTACTATGTCTAATTCAAGTTTTATTATTAGGGACTAAATCGTAACTTTTACAAACTTTTAGTACATTTTTCAAATTAAAAATTAAGAGTGTTTCTACCAAATATTAACAGTTACAAGTCTAATCCTAAAATATTACCAAGTTTCCGTATCATTAAAGGCTTCGATTAATCTAATCAAGTTTTAGAACAAAATTATAAATTAAGCAAATTAGAATACTAGATAACAAAAACCAAAAATCAAACTCCCCAAAAACCCACGAGGCCATGTCCGCAGCCCGTGTGCAGACCATGCACCTATTTTGTCAAAAATTCATTTTAATTACCTGATTTTACATATTTTACTTACCAATTAAACTTGAAATACCTACAATTAATTATCATAAACGTCCACACATCTCCAATTTAATTTATTTACAACAAATATGCAAAAATTAATCAAAATTTAATACCTAATTACATACTTAGCACGCACCAATTAATTCACACAAGCTACATACCCTAGTTGCAAGTAATCCACTCTATGGTAAGCTTCAATTAAATATTGTTAGTATAAAATACATGCTTCATACACCATGTTATCAACCACCCTATGAACACTCATCGACATACCATAAATAAAACATCAATTAGACATAAAATCATGTATTAAAGCAATTATAAAATCACCAAAATTTAATATCCAATGTCCATTACAAGTAAAATAACACTAGTCTCAAAAGCATCACAATGTCCTTATATAGTCTCTAAAGTAAACTTTTTAAGCCACTACCGAGCCTTATTCTTGGATCGCCCTTGTACTCACTTCTCGACTCCTTATGCCCGGAAAATCTCTGCACAAAACGTAAAGGTGCAAGCTCAAAAAGCTCAATGAATGATAGTAAAAAAATCAAGTAATTGCACCCAATCATGCATAAATCAAATCAATTAAACATGAAATCTTTAGTCACAACATGTTAACATTTCACCATAACATCACATGCTATTTCAAGAATTAAGAATAAATTTTTCCATGGCATATAATATAATCTTTTAACACAAACATTCAATTATATTGGCACAATCAATCAATTATATTAGCATAATACATCCATGGAAATAAGTAAACGTGTGATCATACATTGGATAAAAAGATCTCTTAACTCCCACAAATCAAATACAGTCCTCCGAATTGAGTGGTCGAAGCCACACACTCCCTTATGGTGCCTCAAATAACCCGATGAGTGGAGACTCAATCTCAATAGTCCCTTATCTACTCCAAACAAATCAGTGCACCAAGAACCATATGCTCAAAATATCACAAATAATGGTGAGTGCTCAAAAATCCTATTGCATGCCAACCATATACAATGGATCCACCATGCAATGTTGCCAATATAATCATACATACAATGCATAAAATCTGTTGTTCAATCACTTAATTTAGGATGTTAAAATGCAAGTAAGAGCATGTTGCTAAGCAATTTTAACATCAATAAAATTAAGCATAGCAAATATTATTTTCCCAATATTCATATACCAATTAAAACACCTTTATCAAATGTTTAATAAATCAACAATTCATGCTCCAAATATCAATTTATTCCATATAGTTTAATCATGCTAAAAGTCTAATACACAACTTACCAAACCAATTACCATTTTGCTCTTTTATAAAATAAAACCTATGTTTGCAAATCTAACTATCCAATATGCAATTAAGTCATTAATAACACCAATTAAACCTTTAATTTAACATATAATCAGACCAATTTACCAAATTTCCCTTAATATCACTCACCTCCAGATGCGTCGTTGAGAGCACCAAAAATATTTTATCCCTATAAAATAATGAAAAGAATAGTATAAGGGAAGTAGGGTCAAATCCTCAGGGATTGGATTTTCACAAGTCCTGTTCCTCGAGATCTTGGGCAGAGTTTAGCCCAAGAAAAATAGCGTACTTGGAAAAAAATAAAAAAAAACAGAATTAAAAGTTTGGTTGAATTGAGACTGCGTAAATTGAAATTGAAATTGTAAAAATAAACAGAGTTGAGAAAAAAGAGTTTTTGATGGAGAGATTCTAGCCTCCGGGTATCTCGATCCTTCTTGGGTTTAATTGTAGATTTTTAGGTTATCCTTCTTGAACAGAATAAGCCAGTTATAGTGGTAGAGGACACCTACAACCACCAGCTCCACTTAGATTTTAGACTCACGATTTAGAGCAACCTAACTCTAGCCAACCGTTGCTTTTGCGGGACCGTCTTACACTAGATCATCACTTCTCAATGGCAAATGCCACGCCATTTTGTCTCTTGGGCTTGACAACCACTGACACAGTAAGCTAGCAAACTAACTATGCAACCTTCCCAAAACATACAAAGCAACCGTTATTGCACAAGATGAAAAGATCACTTTGGAAGGGACATGGATGAAAGCGTCAATCCCGTAATGCAGAGAAACGACGAATATTCGTTAAGAAGGCTAAGTGTGGATTCTAAGCCTCATGAGCCCTTTTTGGGGAATCTTTAACAACTTTTAGCTAGATGAATTTGTGTGGCTCATGCTTTTTGGGAAAAAAAGAAATAAACTTAATAAAAATGGTATTTTACTAAATAAATGAAAGGAAGAAAGGCTAAAACTTTTCGGGAAAGGGAGTTTTTTTAACTGAAAAATCAATACAATTTGTGTCACTCCATCCCCTATTAATAGTACTTAGAAAACTTAGTTTGTTCCTATTTAAATTCTAAAAAATAAATAAAGATAAAAGTGAAATTAAATTTAAATAATAATCTTAACAATAATCATAATATAATTCAAATTTAAATAGAGTCTTGTGTTTATAAAATCTATTCTTTGGATTTTTGCCCCCAAGTCTTCCACACTTTGTATTTTGGCACCAGTTCTTTCCTATTTCTCATGTTGGTCCATTTTGTCTTGAAATTATGCTTTTTGCCCCCAAATTTCCTTTTACCTTCAATTTAGTCCCTACAAGATAACACACCATAAATAACTCAAATTAGTAGGACCATACTCAAAATAAATATGTATTAATACAAAAAAATATGTCATTCCAGAGTATTATCAAATTCCCCCTACTTAGCCCATGCTTGTCCTCAAGTATGGTTCCTATTCACTGTGAAATTTAGTTTTTACCATGAGAGAAATATCATTCCAAAGTTTTATAAAAATTATGCATAATGCATATGAAAAGTAAAGAGAACCTTTAGCTTGCTTTAAGTAAAACTGAAAAAGTATTCCAATTTAATCACACAAAAATCAAAATCAACTTGGATTATTTCATGAAAATTAGGTAATTTACTAAATTTACCAAGACAACCTATTTGTTTCCACTCTTAGTCCCCAAATGCAATTTTATTATTAATACATTTTTTTTGCTTAAGAATATATTGAACCTTTTGACGTGAAGAGAGATGACAGCCACGCACCCCACCTCAATTACTCAACCCAACATACTCTTAATTTATTATACTTATATATGTTTTTTTTTTCTTAAGAATATATTGAACCTTTTGACGCGAAGAGAGATGACAGCCAAGCACCCCACCCCGTTTACTCAGCCCAACATACTCTTAAAAATTTTGTTTAATTCCGGTTAGCTGAGTTTTACCTAACATGTTAGACAACCTTTTGACGTAAAGTAGGATGACAACCCAAGCACCCTACCCCGGTTACTTAGTCAGTCACGTTTTAATCTGCACTCATAACCACGGAGGCATCAAAATTTATTATAATGAAATAGAATGTTAATTTTGGAGGACTAGGAAAAACAATCAAGTGTCAAAAATAAGTTTCGGCAACCACCTAATAGTGATGAACATAATTTTAGTATGTAATTGTATTAAGTGTCCTCTTTGCATTTAGACTTAATCAATTTTACTAAAAGTAAGATAGTGTTAACTTTATTAATCATAATTATTTTAGTCTAATAGAAATAAAATAGTGGAGATGAAATAAATAGAGCAAAATTATAACTAACTCAATATATAGGAATCATGCTCACAGATCAAACAGTGGGCAGTTTCTGGTCAAAATCTTAGGCATGAAAAAGGGTAGGAGTGCCAATGGTCACGAAAGGTTGGTCTTGAGTGGGTAGCTCATGCAAATTTTACAGCCGAAAGATTCGTTTAGCCAGTGAAGATCAGGTACCTAGAGCGATAAAACGAAAGGAAGTAAGAGTGCCAAGAAGCAATCCCATTGAGTCAAGACAACGAGCTTCTAATGGATTGACTTGGCAAGCAATATGTAACTCTGAAATAGGAGCGTTAGAGCCATGTAAAGAGAATAACAATTGTGTAATAAAAGAGCCTAAAATTAGAGGACGCTTTGCATTTATAATATGCTCAAATTGAAGCACATACCAATAGCCTAAATTTACCGAACAACTGGTGTACATACACCGTAATAAGAATAATTTTGTCTTCAAGACGGTAGCCGGTGCATCTCTCCAGCCTGAGAAGTTATAAGCCAAATAACGATGTATGTAACATAAGGCAAGGTTACAAAACCATAAATCCTTCGATGGTTTAGGGCTATATGTGGTTTCGACATTGTCTATTAATAATGCAAAGGCCTTGATAGCCTTGAAGTCTGCTGGAAAAGTACACAAACTATTTCCATAATTAGTGGACATAGCATAATCCTCTGTTACAAAAGCCAATGCAATATTAAAATCAGTGAGGGATAAACTATGTGTGGTACTAGGCAATTGAAATGTGATAATGCTAGGTGTGTCCAGTGAGAATTGGCCGTGCCGTTGAAAATAGAAGGTGGAATAAAATTCTAAAACCAATTTATAATAAGTGCAATGAGTGATATCAAAATTTCCAACCCAACCAATATTGCAAAAATAATCAGCAAGCTAGTGTCAATATGTAAAGATTCAAAACAGACAGTGATAAACATTTGTAAGGCACTACTTGTTTATGTCGTAAACGATTATACTTGTCCCGATTGGTAGTGTTGTAAAACATTAAATTACTATTTAAATGGTATTTCAGTGGTAGAATATTGACTCAAGACTAGTAGGTCCTGCTACGGGTGGGCAATGGGCATTGTTCGTTGTGGCTTCCTGAGGCACCGGAGCGTGCGGGCCGTTCGAGGGTGTCAGTGTCGGAGTCGAGGTGGAATTGGTGAATGCTGCTGCTAGTTCGACCGAAGGAGTTTGTGGCTACTGATGAGGTCAACGTCGAGAGGGGTCAGGAGCCGAAGATGGTGGCAGCAATGGTCCGTGTGAAGCAAGCAGCGGAGCGACAGTGGAGGAAGGGTAAGGGCTAATGATGTGGCATCGCATGCAGGAGAGAGGGATTGTAACAGACTGGTTTAGACCCTAGTCAAAATTGTGGTTTTGGGACCACAAATTTGTGTCAGAAAAATATTTAAATATTATTTTCCGTGCTTATGATATGTGAATTAGCATGTGTGAAAGTTTCGTATAAAAATTTAACTGTTTGTATGCTTAATTTGATAAAAGGACCTAATGGAGTAAAATGTAAAAGTTACTGGTTTTAAGTTAAAGTGTCTATTTGTTATGGCTTATTAATTGGAAGGTCTTTATGTTGTAATAAGACCATTATATGTTAGTGGAATTTATGGTTTAGCATTTTGGTAAATAAAATTATTTTTAAAGGGTGGTTAAGTAATTAAATAATAAAGGTTAATGTAATAAAACAAAGTGAAATTGATGGCCATTTGTTTATCATCTTTTATGGCCGAATGATGCTTGGGAGAAAGCCAAAATAAGGTTTTCATATTCGGCACTTTGAAGTTCAATTAGGTATGTGATTTTTGATCGATTTTTGATAATATTTTTGTGATCGTTGCTTAGTATACTATCAAGACCATGTCTCAATTTCTGATTTTGATGATGATTTTGAAATATGCTATTGATGAAATTGTGAGCTTTGTGAATTTTAATGTTATTAAATGAAAGACATATTTTGGGTTAGCATGTTTTGTCTTTGAATTTTTGATATATTTGACAATTTTGAGCTAAATTGTGAAAATGAGAAATTTGGAGGACTAAATTATGAAATAAATGAAATATATGGGCTTATATGAAGTGTAGGAATATTCAGCCAAGCATTGATTGAATTGAATTATGTATATTTTGTGTTTTGTGAAATAGGGACTAAATTGTGAAAATGTGATATATCAGGGGCAAAAGTGTAATCAGTCCATTTATGTGTTTTTAGGTAAATTTAATTGAATATATGATTAAATAAGTTGATTTTGTATTGAATTAGATCAGGAAATGAGAAAATAGGATTTGGATAAGGGGAAGTCGAAAATAATTGAATAGTCATTCCGGTCCGTTCGTGTCCGTACGAGGTAAGTTCATAAGTGAATAAATGATCTCGTATGTAAATATATATGTTTTAATTGTAGCCAAATTATTATGTATATGTTTGACTTATTGCCGAATTAATATGTATTGATAAACGTGTGGTCGAATTGAATTGAGCATTTGATACTTGATTCAATTATGAGTTGATTTATTTATGCAGTTGTAAGTTTATAGGCAAATAAATACTATCTATTTTGATATTTAAGATTTCATACTATGATCGAATGAAAAAGTTGATATATTTTCTAAGTTTCGATATTCTTTATATCTTGATAGTTATGCATATTCGGTTGTGGAATAAGTAAAGTTAGTTGATATGTTTTGATACATATTAGAGTTATGTTTGATAATATGGATAAATTGATATTCAACATTTGAGTTTGAATTGGGAACTGCGAGACATTACTTGATGGTTGATTATTGATTCGTTTGTGATTTGTTATAATTGAATGTATGAAAAGAAGTGGTTGATATGTTGTTAAAGAATGGATTTATGTTATATGTATACTTAAGTGCTTAGTTGAAAATGTGTTATGGAGTTAGTCCATGTGATTTCCAATATATGAATTATATGTGTAAAACCAACTTTATATCAGTGATATTCGGGCTTTGTATGCCTAGTAGGCTTCGTGCCAGTGAATTATATCAGGCTTATTGCCTAGCAGGCTTTGTGCCAGTGTATTATATCAGGCTTATTGCCTAGCAGGCTTTGTGCCGGTGTATTATATCAGGCTTATTGCCTAGCACGCTTCGTGCCAGCGTATTATATCAGGCTTATTGCCTAGCAGGCTTTGTGCCAGTGTATTATATCAGGCTTATTGCCTAGCAGGCTTCGTGCCAGTGTATTATATCAGACTTATTGCCTAGCAGGCTTTGTGCCAGTGTATTATATCAGGCTTATTGGCTAGCAGGCTTCGTGCCAGTGTATTATACTAGGCTTTATGCCAAACAGATTTTATATGGGCAATGATAAATTGTAGTCGAATGTGTTATACGAGCTAAAACGATTAGGTATGTGATGGTTAATTACCTATTTGAAAATAAGGTAAGTACGTTTAAAATGACGATATGTGAAATATATGACATCAAATGATATGATTGTATACAAATGAATGATGTGTTATATATGTTCGTTATATGAATTGTGGTTCTATGTTTTGAGCATGAGAATTATAAAATGAAAAACATGGTTTTGGGAAATGAGAAGTAGTATATGTGTAAAAGATGATATGTATTTTATAAGGAAATGAAATGTGAATATGTGCTCTATATATATGAAATTGAAATGTAGCTAAATGGTTGAGATATATGTGAAGTGGTTGGTGAACCATTACATGTTTTGGTTAGTCATGTAATTATTATGTGCAAACTTGATTTATTTGATTGAGCTAACTGTTGTTATTCGAATATATAAAAAAAACATGGGTTATATATATATATATATATATATATTCATTCAAAAATAAGATAAGAGAAGTTATTTTAATGTGGTATGCGAATTTGCGAGTGCAATGAATGTATATGTGATTGAGATTTGTTATATTCAGTTTATTGATATTAATTTATAAATATTATTGAAATGATTTATTTACTTATGGCTTACTAAGCTTTTAAAGCTTACTCTGTGTGTCTTTCCTATATTTATAGATTATCTAAAATTTGCTCGGGTTGGAAGTCGGTAGAGGCATCATTACACTATCCAGTATTCGTTTCGGTAAATAAATATATTTGGTTATGTAGCATATATAAGATAGTTTTTCTTATAATAGGATTTGAAATATGTGTATATATATATATATATATATATAAGCCATGCGAAAATGTCTTGTTTAATTATGTTAAGTTTGGTTTCATTCTTTGAACAAATGGTCGTTAAAATTGGTTTTAATGATTTGGCCATGACATGTATATATGATGTAGGTTTGATATAATTTGATAGCCTTTGAGTTTGATTACATTGTTTTGATTGATGTCCATTTTGGTAAAAATGCTAATGATGTAAGTGGTTGATGAGTTAATTCGATTATGTGATGAAATTTGGGTAATGGTTATAAATTATTTAATATTCGACAATGAAGATTGACTTTAGATTTTGTATAATGTGAATTGGTATGAGTTAATACAATGAATTTGTATTGAATGTGAGTTTTGGTTTTATAGATTTTGTGGTTAAAGGGTAATCAATGGTAATGTTTCTTTTATAGATATTTATAGCCGAATGGGTATTAAATGAATTAGTCTACATTTTGATACATTGCAAAATAGGTAAATATTAATGTGATTTTAAATGTTAAAAATATATATATCATGGTTGTTAATAGTTGGTTTGTTTGCCGAGTAGGTGGCGTGATGCATGGCCGAATGTGGGTTTGAATTAGTTGCAAATAAGCGTGAAAGGTTAATTATGATATTGGTTGTTTAGGTACATAGTAAATTCATAGTAATGATTATGTTTTGAGTTAAAGTTGATTTGCATATGGTTATGTATTGATATTTGAAATGTAATACATAAATAAAATCTTATATATTTAAAAGCATATTATATGTAACTTTGAAGTATGAATTAAATTTATTTTGCTATTCGCATTGTATGTTCAATGCTTGGTCTATTATGTGTTTTATGATTTGCAAATATGACATATATGATTTCATAAGTGTTTGAAAGTTTTATATTGTTCGGTAATATCTCGTAACCCTAGTCCGGTGAAGGTACGAGTTAGGGGTGTTATAGGGATAGGGAGGGTGGTTCACGCGAAGGAGAGGGAGATGCGATGTTGTTGCGTGGAGGCAATGGCAAAGGTGCGACGTCTGCTAAGTCGACGTGTTGGGGTGCCAAAAATTAGTGCCAACAACTGTTGATGGTGAAAGAGGGTTCAGCAGCGGCTCGGCTTCTAGTCCTAACCATGGTGTTAGGAAATATCGGTGATAGAGGGTGAGGGAGAAGGGGAACGGCGGCTTGGAGGGTTTTTGGGTGAAAAATGGGCAAAATTTTAAGGTTTGAAGGTGTAGTAGGAAAGGTGTTTGGCTGTAGGGTGGGTGTTTAGATGCAGGTTTTAGGTAAGCACAAAGCAGAGATGCACTATTCCTACTTGGAATAGGGATAGGGTAAGAGATGTTTGTGAAAGCATTACAATTCTTGAGTTTTTTTCCTCACCGATTACCTAGATAGAAGGAGAGAAATTAATTAGTATTCAAACAAAATAAAGTGATAAATAATAAAATAATAAATAATAAAATAAATTAAAATAAAATAAAACGATAATTAAAATAAAAATAACAATAAAAATAAAAATAAAGAAGAATAAAAATTGGGTTGCCTCCCATTTAGCGCTTGATTTATGCCGTTAGCTTAACACCCTAAATGGTACTATAGAGGTACTAGCTGAATTTTTTCAACCATGTGGGCTTGAAAATTCTCATAAAATGGCTTCAACCATTGGCCATTGACTATGAACCGTTTTCCTGACTCTTCACTATAACACCTCTAACCCGTACCGTCGCTGAAATAGGGTTATAGAGCATTACCAAACTTTTAGATCAAACAATTATAGATTCTAATACATAACACATCATTTAATTCATAAGTCAATCAAATTCAATCACATAGTCCCTAATACGAGCCCTTGAAGCCCAAAATGAACATTAAAAATAATTCGGGACTCAACTATGAACTCAAGAAACTTTTTGGAAAACATTGAAAATTTTCAAGTACACGGGACACACGCCTGTGTGGCCAGGCCCTGTGTCTCACACGGTCAAAAGACACGCCTGTGTCTCAGGCCATGTGGACATTTGAAATGGGATCACATGGCCATGTCCCAGCCCATGTCTGACCCTGCGTAACTCATTGACTTGGGTCATACGGCCAACCACACGCCTGTGTGACTAGCCCGTGTAACTCACTGACTTGTTTTCTAAAGAAATTACAGAGGACACACGATCGTGTCCCCTGACCGTGTGTCACGCGAGGCTGAGACACACACCCGTGTGTCTATCCGTGTGGATGAAAATAGGCTATTTTCTAAGCCACATTTCTCACCCAAAATAGGTACCAACCTAAACTCAACAATTAACATATAACCACATTATAAATAGATAATCAAATTGACCAAAATTGTAATGCCTCAATTTTTCGAGTTTTTGAATTTTTGTTTGAATTTATCTTTGCATGTCTTGTTATGCTGAAGTAGTGAATTAAGTGTGGTTAGTGGACTTTTAGAAGGCCTAAGTTTAAGATTAAAGTCTGGCAAAATTTTAATCTTTAGCTTGAGGTGGTAGTGGATTGGAGCTAGGTGGGCTTTTAAATTAAAGTTGGGGTTTTGAGACACAAGAAAGCCTGAGTTAAAGTGGCAAGGTAGCACCACTTAGAGCTCAAGGAGTTGGCGTGTAGAGCCTTGTGAGGGAGCTAAGGTTCGAATCCCTTGGTAAGCATAGTGCTTATTTTATTTTGTTGCATGTGTATGGTAAGAGGTGGACTCCAAGTTGAATTCTGAAGGAAGGAGTTTGAAGTGCTCATGGAATTAGGTTGAGGAGTGATAAGGGGAGTTTATCAAGGAGAAAATTTAGGAATTTTGAATGGGAGCAAGAGTTGGCAGATTATAGGGGTGTTGGAGAGCATATGCGGCTAAGGGGCTAAAGTAGTGTATTTTGGCAATTAGGGTGTATTCCAAATTCTTTTGGGTTTTTTTGGGGCCTTAGTTTTTGGCATTTTGGGTAGGTAGGTGCTAATTGTCCTTCTTTGGGTTTCCAGGATTTTTATTTTTGTTTAATGCAAAATCGGGAATTCATCTTTTTTCTTTCTTTGCTCTTCTCTTTTCTGTCTTCAAAAGCCGAAAGTCCCTAGACCCTCAACCTTCATGGCCGATTGACTAAAGTGCTAAACCTACTCTTTTATTTTTCTTTTCTCCTCTTCTCCTCTTCTCCATTGATTAGATCAACTTCCCTAAAACCTTGCTAGCCAATTTCTGTTTGGGCCAAATCCTCTTTGTCTCCATTCTTGCTAAAATCGAAACCCTCAAGCCTCCCATATCTCTCTGTCGACTATCTCTTCTCTGTTCATAATCTCTTCTTCTCCTTTCACCTTTTCTTTCAAACTGAAACCTCTACACTTTCTAGTGTGCTCTTTTCAAAAGCTGAACTCCATCTCCCATTCTTTATTGATTTTCAATCCCTCCTATCTAGTCATTTCTCCCTAGTGCTTCGGTTAGAATCAAGTGTAGATCTAGGGTTAGGTAACGATTTGGTGGTTCTCTTCTGTCAAGGCAAGCAAGTGAACTGTTGGGTAAGTAATCTCCTTCACTATTCTTCTCTTTCAAATGTTTAATAAAAACTCGAAACCCCTACCCTTATTACCCTAATCGGCCTTTATCTTTCTTTGGAAACCGATTCAAGTTTTCTTTTGTTGTCTGCTTGTGTTCATAGCCGATCTTAAGGATTGATCTCGTGAAGAGCGTTGGTAGAAAAGAGATAGCAAGGCGATCTAGATCTATGGTCTAGATTTCGGCAAAGGTAATAGATGGTGATATGATAGTAGTTGTCGAATATGTAAGTCTATGTGGTGTTGATTTCCTATTGAGTTATGATTTAACGTTGTGATTAATTGCTTTAGGATATTCATTCACGGGAGCGTCTGACCTTAATCATAATCAGGTGTGTAATCGACACCCTCTGGTAGATTAGATCAGCAAAAGCCAAAAAGCTGAAACGTCGAAATGCTGGCATTTTGAGGGCTTACGAGTGTGCGAGCGCTCGTGGGTCGGTACGAAACTGTGAATTTGGCAATAATGGACGGTAAGGCTGCTGTGCGCGTTTTCGTGCACTTGGGTGATTTTGGGCCTCGATGGGCCGAATTTGGCCCAATGGGCTTACGGGTCCATATGGGTGATATACGCGGTAAGTGATTTCTGGTAAATTGGACATTGAATCTGCAGTGATATGTGTAAAAATTGAGACTTAGCAGGCCACAGTAGCTTGTGGGCTTCGTCGGGCCCATCAAGGGTTTTAGGGCCCGATGACACTGTATGACTAAATGGGCTATTGCAGTCGCCCAGAGCAATGTTAGACTTGCTAGGAGGTCGTAGTAAGCATAAAACCCTAAAACCTAGTAAAATTACCGAAATACCCCTAAAAGACAAAAATTACTATTTTACCCCTACATGCTAAATGACAATTTTACCCCTAGAGAAAAGTTGACTGATTTGCATGATTACTGTTTCTGATATTCTGTATGCCATGTCATATTATACTTTGATTTGCATGGGGTTGGGTTATTGTTACGGAGGAAGTGCTAAAAGTGGCAATGCCACGTAATCTGCTTAGAGGCTTTGCCTCGTATTACTGTTCTGGTGGCTTGGCCACTATATTTGAATTAGCAGCTCTGCTACAACTATGGTGTGTAGGGCTGGTTGTGTTGAGTTATTCCACACATGGTGTGTAGGGCTGGTACGAGTGGTGTGTAGGGCTGGATTGGGCTTGGGTTTTGCATACATGCATATATCATTGTAATCTGATTTGTTTCTGTAATGGGCCCAAGGCCCACACTATTTTCTAAATAGGGCCAAGGCCCAGTTTAATCTATATTTGAAAAAGGCTTTGACCCAGACTGAGTTTGGACTGGTCTATGACACTGGTTGGGTTAGCTTACACACTGAGTTTTCACAAACTCACCTCCTTTCTTTCCATCCATGTAGGAAATCCCCAATCTTAGAAGACTTGGAGCTGCATGGGATTTGGAGTGACCACGTGAACTACTTTCTGGTTTATAGTTATTCGAGTTTACTTTATTAATGCTTTATTTTAATTTGGGTTTTAAATTGTAATAAGGCCGCTTGGAGTATTTTGTTTTGGGTTTTTCATTTTTGTTATTTATTTGTTTTCTTTATGGTAGACTAGTTCGTGCGAGCTTTTCAAATCTAAGTAAACGTTTTCAAAACATAAAACACGTGACAAATGGATTACTTAACAACAATAACACAAGAACAAGATTTGCTAAAAAGTGAGATTTTACCTAGCAATAGCAATGGTTTCTAAAACTGAGAAAAACTCTTATTTACAAGCTATTGAACACGGTTTTACTACAAATGATCTAATGTTTTATTAAAAGAAGATAAGATTTAGTCATGTATCCATGTGACGCACTAGATCTAGCCATAACGTCTAGGTCGAGTTTGAGGTGTTACATTTAGTGGTATCAGAGCCTGGTTACAACAACTCGACTGTGGAACGGGTCCAAGTATTTTTTAGAATTTAAATTAAGGCTCAAATTTGTATTTTAAAAATTTAATTTTGGAAATTCCCTTCAGAAATTCTTTTAAAATTGATTTTCTTCTAAAAAATGTGCATTTTTCTGAAAGTCTAGGGTTTTTGGAAACAAAGATTATTCAGTATTTAGCATCGACAAAACTTGGTTTTTTCTGAATCTAGTTTCTAAAGAGTGGCACACCGAATCTCTGGCACCAAGTCTGTAAGTACCCTTTGCTTTACTATATTTGATTAAGATACTGTGATACTGAGACTGTAGATAGTACTAAGACCCTACTGAGACTCTGTAGTTAGGGTGACACTAAGACTGTAGAAGATTGAGACAATAGGAAAACTGAAAGCTTTAAAAGATTGAGACTGTAGCTAGGCTACGATTCTGCAAAAACAAAAACTCTAAAATACTATCTCAGCATAAAATATCTATAATAAATACTGAAATATTGAACTAATTCATACGATTCATAATCAGATAATGCGATATGAGTATGAGGGCAGCACGTGGAAGAGGCAGTGGTTGTGGCCGAGGAAGTGCGTAAGCGGGGTCTTCATCTTCAGGACATATGCCAGCTGAAGAGGCACGAGCGCCACCGGCAACTGAGACTGGGTCCTATGATCGGGCTGCAGAGGACGACGCTTTGTCCCAGGTGATGTTAAGTGTTCTAGAAAGGGTTGCTGAAGCAGGCACGGGAACGGTGAATCGCGGTTCAATTTTTTAACGACTCTGTGCTAATAGAGTGGAGATTTTTAGGGGCGTATTTGGTGTATCCCTGAATGTGGTCGAATATTGGTTGGAGGCCACGAAGCGGATCATGGACGACCTGGACTGCTTAGTGGAGTAGAAGTTGAAAGGAGCAGTATCTTTCCTGCGTAACGAGGCATATCAGTGGTGGATCACTGTAAAGGATGGTACACCAGCTGAGCGGGTGACTTGGGAGCTGTTTAAGATAGCCTTCAAAGGGAGGTAAGTCAGGACGAGCTATGTGGATGCCCGAAGGAAGGAATTCCTGAATCTGACGCAGGGCAGTAAGATCGTCACGGAATACGAAGTTGAATTTCTAAGGCTAAGCCGATATGCTGGTGGTATAGTCGCTATAGAGTATGAACGTAGCGTGCGATTCGAGGATGGCCTTAGAGATGAGCTAAGAGTGTTGATTGCTTTGCAGAGGGAGTGTGATTTTGCTGCTCTAATGGAAAAAGCTAAGATTGCTAAGGAAGTGAAGCGCAAGGAGCGAAAGAACCGTGAAAAAGACCAAAACTGATTTAGGAGGGACTCAGGACCCTCGGGTGTTGCGAGTAGGATTGTCAAAAGGCCCAGAGTGGACGAGCCGATTCGAGCAGTTCCAATGAACGTGGTTAGACTGCAAGCTTGTGGGGATTGTGGTAAAGTGCATCTGGGTGAATGTTGGAAGCGTACTGGAGCATCTTTCCGGTGTGGGTCCAAAAATCATAGAGTTAAGGATTGTACAAAGAGGCCGACACAATGCAAGCTACTGAACCAAGGGTTGCTCAGCCAATGAGAGGTGGGCCACAACCACCAAGAGGCCGTGGTCAAGCTGGGAGTAGTAATGGAAATGGACATGGACGTGGAGCACCGAGTAGGGGTGCTGGAAATACTGAGGCACGTCAGCCAGTGTTGGTTTATGTTGCTTGTCACCGAGAGGAAGGTGATGCACCTGACGTCATAACCGATACATTTTTAATTTATAGGACGCCATACACTGCTCTAATTGATATTGGATCTACCCATTCGTATGTTGCTTGTGATGTGTTTGGGATGTTGGGTGTGCAATCTGAGAAAATTGTGAGTGGGGTATCTGTGATAAGTCCACTGGGTCACTCGGTTAGGGTAGACAAACTCTTTAGAGACGTACCTTTAGATACACAAGGTAGGATTTTCTCTTTGGATTTGATGGAGCTACCCTTTGGAGAGTTTGATCTCATTCTGGGTATAGATTGGCTGGCTAAGCATCGAGCGACTTTGGATTGTGCTGCCAAGCAAATGGTGTTAAAGACCATAGAGGATGAGGAGGTAATGGTAATAGGGGAGCGAAGGGATTACTTGTCCAACGTTATCTCGACTTTGGGAGTTAAAAAGCTTATTTGTAAGGGTTGCGAGGCATTTTTGGCGTATGTGAGTCAGTCTGATTTTGAGGGTTTGATAGTAGGAGAAGTTAGAACTGCCAAGGAATTTCAAGATGTTTCCCCAGATGTGCTCCCAGGGTTGCCTCCAAATCGTGAAGTCAAATTTGGAATCGACTTGTTGTCTGGAACAGCTCCAGTGTCCATCGCTCCTTATAGGATGGCATCGAAGGAGTTAGTGGAGTTGAAAGCACAAATTCAAGAACTTCTAGATCGGGGTTTTATTAGACCAAATGTGTCTCTATAAGGAGCACCGGTACTGTTCGTGAAGAAGAAGGATGGGACGATGCGTATGTGCATCGATTATCGTCAGTTGAATAAACTGACTGTTAAGAACAAGTACCCTCTGCCAAGGATCGACGACTTATTTGGCCAACTAAGAGGAGCTTCAGTATTTGCCAAGATCGATCTTCGATCTGGATATCATCAATTAAGGGTCAAAGAGATGGATATTCATAAGACAACATTTAGGACTCAATATGGTCATTACGAGTTTCTGGTAATGCCATTTGGATTGACGAATACACCAGCGGCCTTCATGGATCTGATGAATCGGGTATTCCAACCCTACTTAGACCAATTTGTGGTCGTCTTCATAGACGATATTCTAGTGTATTCAGAAATTGAGGAGAAACATGATGAGCATCTCCGGATTATTTTGCAAGTGTTGAGGTAGAAGCAACTATATGCAAAATTCAACAAGTGTGAATTATTGTTGCGAGAAGTGACGTTCTTAGGTCACGCTGTTTCTACTGAGGGGATTAGGGTGGATCCTTGGAAAATTGAAGCAGTTCTGGAATGGAAGCTACCGAGATTTGTGTCAAAAATTTAGAGTTTTCTAGGTTTGGCAGGGTACTACAGGAGATTTATGGAAGGATTTTCTTTGATTGCGACACTGTTGACGAAACTTTTGAGAAAATAAGTACCGTTTCTCTGGGCTGAGAAACGACAAGAGGCTTTCGAGAAGTTGAAGAAAGTTTTGACTGAGGCGCCGGTATTGTTTCAGCTAGAGTCTGGGAAGGATTCTACTGTGTATAGTGATGCATCGCATGTTAGATTGGGCTGCGTGCTGATGCAAGAGGGTAAAGTGGTTGCTTATGCATCGCAACAACTTTAGCCTCATGAAACGAACTCCCCTACACATGATCTGTTGACACAAAGGAGGTGAACCTTAGGCAACGAAGATGGATGGAGTTGTTTAAGGACTATGATTGTTCTATTGAGTATCACCCAGGCAAAGCTAATGTGGTAGCTGATGCACTGAGTAGAAGAGCTATAACTGAGCTGAGAGCAATGTTTGCTCGTCTTAGTGTGTATGATGATGGTAACTTGTTAGCGGAATTGCAAGTAAGACCAACCTGGATAAAGCAGATTAAGGAAAAATAGCCTTAAGAATGAAATAGACCTAATTCTAGCAAAAAAAATGCACAATCAGTATTTATTTAAGTTATACTACATGGCCACACTACACAAATAATCATGTAGTTGTCACAAATGTAAGAAAGTGATCGATCAACTACTTATCTAATTGTCAAAGCAATTATTCTAAGCTTTCAAATACCGACATAATATTTAACAAACATAAACAATTGTAATTAAACCAAAAGACATGCAAATACTAAAGAGCAAAGAAATACTAGAAGCAATTTGATCTCACAAACCTGTAGAATCAAACTTTGGATATTACTTCAACTAGAAAAGAAGAGTTTAGCAAGCCATACAGAAAATAAAATGCAAAAATAAATGGAGTTGAGAGCGGAGATAATCCCATCTCTCCTCAAATATCATATTTATAGAGTTTAATTTACTTAAAACTAGGGTTACAAACTTGATCTAGACTTAAATTGTAACACCCCCTAGCCCGTAACTATCGCCGGTACAGGGTTACAAGGTATTACCTAAAAACCACAACTTCCAACCTTCAAGACGACATATAATATAGGTATTTTATTAACTAAATAAAGATAGACGTTAAGGAGATTTAAAACATTCGGACCATAACCGAATTCACAACATTGCAATCTTAAATCATCAACACTTGATCGAACTTAGAAGATAGGCAAGCTATTTTCGCATGGCTATACATATTTACAGTTACAAATTATCATTTGATTCAAAAGGGAGTTAAGCCTATACATGCCATATTTTTTTCAAAATAGAAACTAACCAAAAGTACCAAAATATAGTGTTGATAGTGTGGTTAACTTTGATGCTTGAATCTCCGAGCCCGTAGCTTCAAAACGAGATCTATAAAACAAAAGAAAACATAACAAACGGAGTAAGCTTTCATAAGCTTAGTAAGTCTTAAGCAATGCAAACATTTAAACTCAATTAAAATCAATCATTCAAATTCATCATTAATCATTTTCTAGGTATATTGCCATTTGGCCGAATTACACAAACACATGATACACATTTAAAATATACTTTCACTTGTATTCGAACTCATAAGACATAAGTAAATCAATATCATCTCATAATTTCACACATTGGCCGAATGTACCATAACCATATAGATAATCTTAATGTTTATTCCCATATATACGTCACATTACACACTTATGATTCAATCCATATCAGCTCAAATATAAGTATAGGGTACATACCTGCCAACTTAAAGTGTTGAACGATTTCAACTGTTGTTTTATCACGAAGTCTCAAAATCATAGACTTTTATCAAATCACTAGCAATTAACTTTCTAAGTTATAAATCCGAATTCATCACCGGCATTTCGCCTACTAGGCTCAAAGCCCGATATCATAACACCGGCATTATAGCCTACTAGGCTCGAAGCCTGATATTATATCACCGGTATTATAGCCTGCTAGGCTCAAAGGCCCGATATTATATCACCGGCATTATAGCCTGCTAGGCTCAAAGGCCCGATATTATCTCACCAGCATTATAGCCTGCTAGGCTCGAAGGCCTGATATTATCTCACCGGCATTATAGCCTGCTAGGCTCGAAGGCCCGAATAGTACCACATGATAATCAATTCATCAAGTTTCATATATATATACATCAAAACATATGTTACTAGATTTCACATAACATACACATAATTGTGTTATTTCCTTCAATTCAAATATATGTACATATCACACTCTTTAACTTTATTTCATATAAGCCATTCGGCCACAACACACATATACAATTCACTTCACATACGACTTTATATAAATAAGTACAATAAGGTCATAAGCACATATCACACACTTGAACCTCATTTCCTAATAGCCATTCGGCTTCAACATATATATATATATATATATAATTCATTTCATATTCGGCTTTATAGCCTAAAATTCGATTCCCTCTTGGCAAGTTGAACATAATAAGATCACATAATCATTTATCATTCTCATATAATCTTAAACATGCAAAAGAATTGAACTCGAGCACTTAAGAACTTACCTCGAATATTTTCGAACAGTCACAGATCGGCTATTCAACCACTTTTTCCTTTCCCCTATCCAACCTTGGTCCTCTATGCTCTTGAGCTAATTTAAACAAAGTTCACTTATCAAAATCTTACCATGCTTGCTTATAGCCGAATATAACAATAACTTAACAGGCCATATTAACTACTTTTAACTCAAATACAAGATGGTTGTACTCATTTTCAATCACATCAAACAATTTAGTATGTGGCTAAAGATAAAGGCATATTTATCATGAGCATTAATCGACCTTTTCAGTATGTTCAAAGCAACCATAGGTATATGTACTAACATCAACCCAAGTCCCAATTCAACAACTTTAACCAAATGTCTCTTAAGGTTAACAAAACACATACATAAAGCATATATATATACGACTATCACATAAGATTTCTAAGATATCACATTAGTCATGACCACAATTAATTTAAAATGCAAACCTTACTCGTTTCATTCACTAAAATATCATTCGGCCAAATATACAAACATACATTAATATTCAAACCTCGTTTTCTAGCCTTTAGCTAAACGTTTTACATCAATCCATCTTAACCAAATGCAAATACTTATAATTATCCTTTAAAGTATCCAACTCCAATTTTACATGCATATAAACTAGGACCGAATCCTCTTTTTGACTACCAAAAGCATGATATTAAACATAATCACAATTGTACATTTCAAAACCCCTTAAATAACTAAATAAAACACAACTACTACTTAGCTATCACCAAGCTCACATTCGGCAATCAAAGACATATTCAAACTCACCAACCGATCCTTATTTAACATCTAATTCACATAGGCAAAGGAAATCCTATAAAAAAAATCCATTAAATTTCCCGTATAAAACTTTTATACATGGCTTCATAACAATTAGCAAGAAATTTCATAATTCATCACAATAGCCGAATGCTAATAGATCAATTTAGCCAAAACACCACAATTTTCTAAGCTCATAACATCTATCAAAATTCATTCATCGATTTCTATCTTCTATTCAAGACTTAATTTAAACCATCATGAACAAATTTGTGCATTAAACTCTTATGGTCGATTACCATCTATCTATCCTTGCTACAACTATCCTTGTTCATCAAATTTAATACAAAAACATTAAACACCATCAAAGACATCCAAATCTCCCATGGCCGAATGTATCAACAACACCAAGAAATTAAAATTTTCCTCATGGGTTCAAGGTAGAACCAAGAAAGGAACTCAAGAACACAATTTTCCAACCAAAATAACATAAACTTACCTTGGGTTTTGACCCTCAAATGGCCAAACAACAAGGCTTTCTACTTCCTTGATTTTCTTTTCTATGGTCTCGGCAAAGGTGAGAAAACAAATAAAAAAATAATGTACTTTGTTTTTATCACCCCATTTTTATCAAATATAAAAATCATTTCATATATTTTATAACATATATTAAAATTATTATTATAATGCATGACATGATTAAAACCTACTCCCATTACCGTGTATTTAAACAAGAATGGTATATTTACCATGCAAGTGTTTCATTTTTAATTACAACATTCGGCCAATTAAGTTTGTACCATACATTATCTAAGGTTTCACAATTAAGTCCAATTCAATGAAATAAGCATACCAATAATCAAGTTCTCATATTAATATATCACACATACTAATTCACATATATTAAACTCAGGATATAGCATTAAAATACTTTTCTGACTCGGTCTCGTGGTTCCGAAACCACTTTTTCGATTAGGGCCAAAATAGGACTGTCACATAAATATTCAAAAATATGAAATTAACCTTGCATCTTGGGTTTAAAACAACAATTGGGCCTACAAGACATTGATAGTGGTGTCGCGGCTTGGTGGGACGGTGCTATAGCACAGAGCTTAGGGCTGGGGTTGGGGCACGGACTGCTGGGTTGGGGTGGCGGCTTATTGGACTGTCGTATATTGTGGTGCTAGGTTGTGAGGCTGTCACCCAATTGACTTTGTTCAAGCCTTCTTTTGAACTGCTCATTTCATCATCGACGACTTGCGACATTGCATTCCAAGCTCGTACACAATTCAAGTCCCAGAAGCACTTGAAACAATCACTTATAGCTAATGGACATAAAGTCAAACTAAAAATGGAGAAAAATAGAAAAGCATGCAGAAATAACACAAAATGCAAAAGTGAAGATAAAACATGAGATTTTGCTCTTGGAACAATAAAAAGTAGAGTAATAGGGGTTAAAAATATATAAATTATGAGTGCTTATCACACCCCATCACATAACCTTTTGCTTGTCCTCGAGAGAAATAAATGACTATGCTCATGCAATCCTAAAAAATTCCTAACTTGAATCAATGATTGACAACATCCTTATACACAAATGGACAAATAAACATGGTTCATGAACACAATCATAATTCCACATACCAATCGAAGTATAATCAACCACAATAACTCACATTCAAGAAAATAATAAAACTAATAAATCCCTTTGTAAATATGTGTAATCCCTATCCATCAATGTACAAAGCATAATGAGTAATAGAACAATTGAGAAAACATAATCATGTTTGAACAAACTTTCTAAGGTCACTTAGGTCTTTATGGTTTTGCACAATAAAGAACTTATTATTTATCTTAAGCACTTGGTTATTTCAAAAATTGACCAAAAAGTGTCAAACTTTCACTAGTTTCTTTTTTTTTCTTTTTTTTCTTGTATTCGAATTCAGGGTGATTACCTTTGAAGATGAGTGTAAATGACAACCCAATCACCTACCCCGAATTACTCAGTTAATCACACATAAACAACTTTTAGCTTTACTTGTAATGTCTGTGGGACATATTAGGAAACATAGATCCTTTTGACGCGAAGACAACTGACAACCCAAGCACCTACCTCAGGTACTCAGTTGGGCCACTCGTTCTTTCAAAATTAATGATGCAGCTACTAGGGTAATTGAAACCCTTCATTCATTTGCTGCACATGTGTTCAGTCAAGCACAATTAATAATTTCACATTTAAATACTTTAAGTTTGAAAAAGAATTTGTAAGTACCAAAAACTCAATTAGCTTACAATTCAACCAATACGTTGCCTAGTTCATCCCTCATAAGCATGCATAAACAAGATAGTTTTTGGTAGTTCTAGGACCAAATATGCAAAATAAATTGACAAACGAAACAACTTGAATTCAAAATCACTTATCAGAAAAATCCACTATTCCAAAAATTTTCCTAATAGCATGAATCATTATGCAAAGCCATACTAAGATGACATATAGATTTTGAAAGAATTCACCACACATTCAACGTTTCATTAAAATAAAGAGATATACAAACCATTCATCAAGTCAAGAATGCATCAAAATATTATGTATTACGAAAAACAAAAATTTCAACTAAATTATGTTGTAATGTAATTACCTAAATTAGTGCCTCCCCTACATTTAAACTGAACATTGCCCTTAATGTTTCTGAAAGCAAATAGGAAAAAGGGAAACTACCCTATTTAAGTGTTCAGAATGTAGACTAATTTTGACCTATCCCTTGCTCGTTGGTCATGTTAAAGATTTACTCATCTTAAGTGGTGAGACACCTATGACGCATAAAGAAACAAATTTAAAAGATAATGAAATTAAAATCCTGTGTGTTGGTCTGATGGTTAGGGTGTTCACCGCCTCAGGTATGGCCTAGGCTCAAGTCGTGCTTGTCATGTTTCTATTAGGGCTTTTCTCTCCTCTTGTACTTCACAAAAAAAATATAATGAAATAAAAAAACCAAAAGTAAAAACAAATGAAACTCAAAAACCCATCTCTGTTGTCGAATTAAGGTTATGAGATATTACGACAGTTAACTAGACTGATAATACAGTAACAAAATTCAAAGATAAATTTAAACATCATAAATTAATAAAAAAAATCACCAATCATAGCATACATTTGAAAATGAGACTTAAATTGAGCCTACGGAACCCTAAAATCAGTTTAGAAATAGGTGTGGATTAATCTGAAACAAAACATAAATGTAACACCCCGAACCCGGCCCAGACGTTATGGCCATGTCCAGTGTGCTACATCATTTAGACTATCCTACGCCGCCTTATTTACTGAGTCTGATGGTGAGTTTTGAAAAGCAATGCTTGACTTTTCTTTTTTGGAAATTCCCGTTTTAATAACTATTCAACTTAATCTCCAATTCATTTGTTAAGCGATTCACTTTAACCTTATTATCTTACTTCGTCTCTTGTAATAACAGGTTGGTTAAGAAAACATTTGTTTAATTTTCAAAAACAATGTGTAATTGTGGATGAAATAAAATAGTTGAAAGTCCCAAATAAAAACAGATATAGTGGCCTTATTACAACCCATAACAAAATAAAACCAATAGTAAAAGTAATTAAATTAATAAACCAATTAAAATACGAGTTCAGTCTTCGTGGCCACTCTGAATCCCTCCCAGCAACCAAGTCACGATCTAGGGCTCACCTACAAGGATGGAAAGAGAAGGGTGAGTTTGGGAAAACTCAGTGTGTGTAGAACCCATCCAAATCCCACATCGGCTCGAGCCCACTAGGCATGAGCCCTAACCAGTCTCAGTCAGATACTGGGCCGAAGCCCTATTTAAATTGTAGATACTGGGCCAAAGCCCTATAACAGATACTGGGCTGAAGCCTTATTCAGATAACAGTTTGGCCCATAGGCCCATAACAGTACAGTACAACAGTATGAATGCAACCCAATTGGGGAGACTACTCAACCCACCAACCACTGAACACCACCCGTACCAGCCAACACACCATGTGGGGAATAACTCGACCCACCCAGCCTACACACCACAGTCGCAGCATGGCTGCTCAGATAAACAGTATATGAGGCAAAGCCCCTTTCAGTAACAGTACGAGGCATAGCCCCTTTCAGTAACGTGGCAGTGCCACTCACACTTCCTCCATTATAAAACCCAACCCATGCAACAGATACATATCATGGTATGCAGTAACAGTAACAGTCATATCAAGCAGTACAGTCGATTTTAGCCCTAGGGGTATAATGGTAATTTTATACTTAGGGGTAAATCAGTAATTTCTTACCCTAAGGGTATTTCAGTAATTTTGTTCTCTTATTACAGTTTTTATTATTATTACAGCCTCTACTATTACAATGGTTATTACAAAAACTCATTTAATTCAGTTTATCCATTTTAGCACTTAGGCCCTAAAACCCCTAATGGGCTCTACCA
Organism: Gossypium stocksii; assembly: GCA_020496765.1. Taxonomy (NCBI): domain Eukaryota; kingdom Viridiplantae; phylum Streptophyta; class Magnoliopsida; order Malvales; family Malvaceae; genus Gossypium; species Gossypium stocksii. The sequence continues at coordinate 28,347,014 of CM035624.1, forward strand.
TGCCATTTTAGCCCATTAGGCCCATTTAAGCCTTAATTTCCAATCCATTATCTTGTTTTAACGGTTTTTATGCCTGTAATCCATATTATTGCCTTTAGACCTATTTTTACCCAACTGGGCCCAAATTGCCCATTGGGCCCATATTCGGCCCAACGAGGCCCAACTTACAGTAGCGCCCAAAATTCCGCGGTCAGCCCGCCTGACAGTGCCGATTCCAAAACCAACCTTCTCCTACCAACTTGAGAGCGTTCGCACGCTCACAAGCTCTCGACATGCTGGAATTTTGGCATTTTAGCTTTTCGGCTTTTGCCGATTTGAGCATTGAAGGGTGTTCGAAACACACACCTGTTTTGCAGTTCCACTGACGAGATCTCCTATGCGACAGTTCCTACAACCCAATATCTACTCGATTAATCAATAGATCTACGAAAAACCAAAACCACAATCCCTTACCACATTCGGCCACACCCTTAATGGCCATGAAAACTTACCTCTGACGATTTAGGTGCACTAGATCTAGATCTGATGATACCGATGCCTTCAACTCCTTGCTTGATCACCTTCCTCGCTAACTATCACTCAAAAAGAATAAAAATACCACTTTGAATTACTAAAAGTCCAAATTCACAATCCCCCTACCTTTAGGGACTTTCGGCTTTTCCAAAACATGAAATAATGTATAGATCTGAGGTATTAAGCACTTACCAAAGATTTCTCTTCGATTCCTATGCAGATCTGATGTAAATCTGACCCTTAAACGTTTGTAGAACCCTTATCTCTGAGATTTGCAAATTCAGCTATCTCCCTAAAACTATGGTGATTTCGGCTTTTCAACTAGAGAAGAAGATGGCGATTTGGGCTATGAGTTTGAGTGATGGTGTCGACAATGATGTGGCTTAAGGGGATGTAGTAATCGGCCACAACAGGTGAAAGGAACAGGGGTAATTTGGCTTAGAAAGATTCGGCAAAAGAAAGCCGTTTTCGAGATTTCTGGCACTTTGAGCAATCAGCTATGGTTGATTTTGAGAGGGATGAAAGCAAAAGAAAGAGTAGATCTGAGTAAGGAGGGTATTTGGCTAGGGAAGAGATCAAAGAGGAAAAAAGAAAAGTGAAAAAATAATGGTAGAGGTGAAGAAGAAGAAATCGGCTCGAAGCTTTCTAGGGAGGCAAGTTTCGGCTTTTCTGATAGTAAAAGAGAAGATTAATTCCTAAGGTGGCTAACCCTAATTCTTATGACAGAAAATAGAAAAAGATATAACCCTAATAATCTCTCTAAAGCAATCGGCCCAAGTCCCTAAAAACCCTTGCCGAAATTCACTTAAGTTAGGCACATGCCCGGCACATGCTTAAAAATTAAAAAGAACACTACGCTTACCCTGTAACTCGAACCCTTGTCCTTGAATACCCACTTAGGCGCCACTTTTTTAGGAGCTTAGTGGCGCCACCTTGCCACTCTACCAAGGCTCCCTTTGTGACATATTTCCCATGGTTTTTCTTAAAGGCCCACTTAACCAAGTCCCTTTTCACTTGAAAATCCAACTTAATATTTTACCGGGTTTTAACTTAAGCTTGGGCCTTCTAAAGGCCCACTAACACATGTACATACATTTTCAACCTTCAGAACACCAAAATTTTAAAATTTCACTAAAATTCACAAACCCCAAAAAATCCCGAAAATCAGGGCGTTACAACTCTACCCTCTTAAAGAAATTTTGGCCTCGGAATTTACCTAATCCAAATAACTGAGGGTATTGTTGATGCATAGTCTCCTCTGGCTCCCAAGTAGCTTCTTCTCTACCATGATTACGCCATAGCACCTTTACCAATGGAACAGACTTCCTCCTTAAGACTTTGACTTCACGATCTAAGATCGCCACAGGTTCCTCCTCAAAAGTCAAATCGGTATTTACTGCAATCTCCTCTACTGGTACAATATGTGAAGGGTCCGACCGATACCGTCTTAGCATAGACACGTGAAAAAAGTCATGGATACGATCCAACTCTGGTGGCAGCTCCAACTGATATGCTACTGGCCCAATCCGCTTGAGAATCCTATAAGGCCCAATAAACCGCGGACTTAGCTTGCCCTTTTTACCAAATCTCAAGATCTTCTTCCACGGCGATACCTTTAGGAACACCATATCCCCAACAGCGAACTCAATCTTTAAGGTCAGCATAAGACTTCTGCCGATCAGACGCCTCCTTTAACCGATCTCGAATCAGCTTAACCTTACTTTTAGTATCTGCCACTAACTCTGGTCCAAGCACTTGGTGCTCTCCCAACTCTGTCCAACAAGTAGGAGTACGACATCTTCGCCCATAAAGTGCCTCATATGGACCCATCTGAATACTTGCTTGATAACTGTTGTTGTATGCAAATTCCGCCAATGGTAGATAATCTTCCCAACTACCACGAAAGTCAATCACACATCCTCTCAACATGTCCTCCAACACTTGAATAACCCTCTCAGACTGACCATCTGTCTGAGGGTGAAATGCAGTACTAAAGTCCAATCGCGTACCTAATGCCTCATGCAACTTCTTCCAGAATCAAGATGTAAATCTAGGGTCTCGATCAGAAATTATCGAAACTGGCACCCCATGCAAACGCACAATTTCCGCTACATACAATTTGGCCAACTTCTGCAGTGAGTAATCGGTTCTGACCGGTACAAAATGAGCAGACTTCGTCAACCTATCCACGACTACCCAAACAGAGTCTTTCTTCGAAGGTGTCAAAGGCAACCCACTCACAAAATCCATCGTTACTCTTTCCCATTTCCACTGCGGAATCTTCACTAGCTGCAACAATCCAGATGGCAGTTGGTGCTCAGCTTTAACTTGCTGACACATCAAACATTTCCCAACGAACTCAGTCACCTCTCGCTTAAGTCCAGGCCACCAATAAACCTCTCGCAAGTCCTTGTACAACTTATTACCTCCAGGGTGCATAGCACAAGGTCCACCATGAGCCTCACCCAAAATCAACTGCCTTAAATCAGAGTTCTTAGGAACGCAAATTCTCCCACGGAAACAAAGGACCCCATCAAAATTCAGTCTAAAATCCTCACTCTCACCATTCTTGACTTGCTAAAATTGAGGAATCAACGAATCATCCTTCAACTGTAACTCTTTGATTCTCTCAGTCCAAGTCGGTCTTACTTGCAACTCTATTAGCAAGCTCCCATCATCATACAAACTCAAACGAGCAAACATGGCCTTTAACTTAGCAACAGTCCTTCGACTCAGTGCATCAGCCACTACGTTAGCCTTGCTAGGATGGTATTCAATCGAACAGTCATAGTCCTTAAGCAACTCTATCCATCTTCGTTGCCTAAGATTCAACTCCTTCTGAGTTAACAGATATTTGAGACTTTTATGGTCAGTGTATATGATACACTTTTCCCCATAAAGGTAGTGTCTCCAGAATTTCAATGCAAATACCACCGCTGCCAACTCCAAATCATGCGTAGGGTAATTCGCCTTGTGAGGCTTAAGCTATCGCGAAGCATAAGCAACCACCTTACCCTCTTGCATCAGTACACAACCTAATCCCACATGTGAAGCATCGCTATAAACCGTAAAGTCCTTCCTAGATTCCGGCTGAATCAACACTGGCGCCTCAGTCAACACCTTTTTCAGGTTGTCAAAAGCTTCTTGCTGCCTCTCAGTCCAATTAAAGGTTACTCCCTTCCTTAACAATTTCATTAACGGAGCCGCGATGATAGAGAACCCCTCAACAAACCTTCTATAATAGCCTGCCAAACCCAAAAAACTACGAATTTTCGACACCGTCCTAGGTGGCTTCCAATCCAGAACTGCTTCAATCTTGCAAGGATCTACCCTAATTCCCTTAGCAGAAACAACATGACCCAGAAAAGTCACTTCTCGAAGCCAGAATTCGCACTTACTAAATTTCGCATACAATTGCTTTTCCCTTAAAGTCTGCAGAACGATTCGAAGATGCTCATCATGCTTCTCCTCTGTTTTCGAATACACCAATATATCGTCAATAAAGATGACCACAAAACGATCCAAGTACGGTTGAAATACTAGGTTTATTAAATCCATAAAAGCTGCTGGTGCATTCGTCAATCCAAAGGGCATAACCAAGAACTCGTAGTGACCATAACGAGTTCTGAATGCTGTTTTATGCACATCCACCCCCTTCACCCTTAACTGATGGTATCCAGATCGAAGGTCAATCTTGGAAAACACTGAAGCTCCTTTAAGCTAGTCAAACAGATCGTCGATTCTTGGTAGATGATACTTATTCTTTATTGTCAGTTTGTCTAACTGGCGATAATCGATACACATACGCATCGTTCCATCCTTCTTTTTCACAAACAGCACCGGTGCTCCCCACGGAGACACACTCGGTCTAATGAAGCCCCTATCTAACAACTCTTGAATCTGGGCTTTTAATTCCACTAGCTCCTTTGGTGCCATTTTGTAAGGCGCAATGGACACTGGAGCTGTTCCAGGCAACAGATCGATCCCAAATTCCACTTCTCGGTTAGGAGGTAATCCAGGTAGGTCCTCAGGAAATACATCTTAAAATTCATTAACAGTCCTCACTGTCTCCACTGTCACCCCTTCGGGTTCAGTTTGACTTACGAACACTAAGTATGCTTCACAACCTTTGCGCATCAACCTTTCAGCCCTTAAGGCAGAAACCACATTGGACAAATAGTCCCTACGTTCACCAATAACCATCACCTCCTCACCTTCGGTTGTTCTCAATACCATTCTTTTGGCCGTGCAATCCAGCGTTGCCTTGTGCTTGGTTAACCAGTCCATGCCCAGAATCAAGTCGAATTCCCCAAAAGGTAACTCCATCAAGTCTCCCAGAAAGATCCTACCTTGAGTCTCTAAAGGCACATCTCTAAAGAGTTTATCTACCCTAACAGAGTGACCTAAAGGACTAATCACAGTTACCCCACTCACAGTTTCCTCAGAATGCACACCCAACGACGCAGAAATTTCACAAGCAACATACGAATGCGTCAAACCCACATCAATTAAAGCAGTATATGGTGTATGATATATTAAGAATGTACCAGTTATAACATCAGGTGCATCACCCTCCTCGCGGCGGCGAGCAGCATACACTAAGGCTGGCTGACGAGCCTCAGCATTACGAGTACCCCTGCCAGGTGCTCCACGACCATGTCCATTACCACTGCCTCCTCTACCTTGACCACGTCCCCTTGGCAGTGGCAGTCCTCCTTGCGCAGGCTGAGCAACCCTCTGATCAACAGCTTGAACCTGAGCTGGCTTCTGTGGGCAGTCCTTAACCTGATGATCCTTAGACCCACAATGAAAACAAGCTCCATTGCGTTTCTAGTATTCTCCTTGGTGAACTCTGCCACAGTCTTCACAAGCCTGTGGTCTAACAACATTCACTGGCACAGCTCGCACTGGTTCTTCTACTCTAGCCCTCTTAAAATTCTGGTTTGCAGGTTCTGATGTTCCAGAATCTCTTTTAAAACGGTTGCGATCCCTATCGCGATTCTGCCTTTCAGCTTGCTTCACTTCCTCGGCTATCTTAGCCTTCTCCACCAGTGCAGCAAAGTCGCGCTCCCTCTACAGCGCTATCAATACTCTCAGCTCATCTCTGAGGCCATCCTCGAACCGAACACTACGCTCATACTCGGTGGAAACAATGCCACTAGCATACCGACTTAATCGCAGAAATTCTGCCTCATATTCAGCCACAGTCTTACTACCCTGGGTCAGGTTCAGAAATTCCTTCCTTCGTGCGTCCACATAACTAGCCCCAACTTATTTCACCTTGAAAGACTACTTGAACAATTCCCAGGTTACCCTCTCAGCTGGGGTATCCTCTCTCACGGTGATCCACCATTGATACGCCTCGTCCCTCAGCAACGATACTGCTCCTTTCAGCTTCTGCTCCACTGAGCAGTCCAAGTCATCCATAATTCGCTCTGTGGCTTCCAACCAGTACTTAGCCACATTCTGGGCCACTCCAGATATGCCCCTAAAAACTTCCGCTCCATTAGCCCGGAGTCGCTCAGAAATGGACCCCCTATTCATAGGCCCAACATTAGCTCCGGCCACCCTTTCCAGAACTCTCAGCATGGCCTGGGACAAAGCGTCGTCCTCTACGGCCCGATCGTACGGCCTATTATCCTCAACCGGTGGTCGTGCCTCTCCAGTTGGCATATGCTCAGAAGACGACGATCTAGCTTGAGCACTAACTCGGCCTCGTCCACGGCCTCGTCCATGAGCAGCTCTTGTACTCATATCGATTATCTGATTTACGAATTTTATGACATCAGTTAATGTTTCAGTTGTTTATTACAGAATATCTTATGAATAGATAAAATTTCAGAGTTGTGTTCGCGCGATCGTAGCCTAGCTGCTGTCTCAGTTTCCTAGGGTTTAGTTTACCCTACAGTCTCAGTTTTATATCCTTAATACTACCTCACCTATAGTATCACATCCAAGGCTCAGTACTATCTATAGTTTTATTTTCAGTACAGTACAGAAGTTAAGGCAGAAAATACTTACAACTTGGTGCCGGGGATTCAGTATGCCACTTTCCGATTTATCAGATCAAATAGTTTGAGGCCTCTTTAAAAAAAAATCAATGTTTCAAACAACCTGTTTTAAAAACTACAATTTGAAGGGAAAAAAAACCTTTTAAAACCAAAAATTTTTGGAAAATCTGATTTTCCAAAAATACCCTTCTGGACTCTACATATTTGAAAACCCTTTTTGGACCCGATCCACAGCCGAGTTGTTGCAACCTGGCTCTGATACCACTAAATGTAACACCCCGAACCCGGCCCAGACATTATGGCCATGTCCGGTGTGCTACATCACCTAGACTATCCTACGCCGCCCTATTTACTGAGTCCGATGGTGAGTTTTGAAAAGCAATGCTTGACTTTCTTTTTTGGACATTCCCGTTTTAATAACTATTCAACTTAATCTCTAATTCATTTGTTAAGCGATTCACTTTAACCTTATTATCTTACTTCGTCTCTTGTAATAACAGGTTGGTTAAGAAAACATTAGTTTAATTTTCCAAAACAATGTGTAATTGTGGATGAAATAAAATAGTTGAAAGTCCCAAATAAAAACAGATATAGTGGCCTTATTACAACCCATAACAAAATAAAACCAATAGTAAAAGTAATTAAATTAATAAACCAATTAAAATACAAGTTCAGTCTTCGTGGCCACTCTGAATCCCCCCCAGCAACCAAGTCACGATCTAGGGCTCACCTGCAAGGATGGAAAGAGAAGGGTGAGTTTGGGAAAACTCAGTGTGTGCAGAACCCATCCAAAGCCCATATCAGCTCAAGCCCACTGGGCATGAGCCCTAACCAGTCTCAGTCAGATACTGGGCCGAAGCCCTATTCAAATTACAGATACTGGGCCAAAGCCCTATAACAGATACTGGGCCGAAGCCCTATTCAGATAACAGTTTGGCCCATAGGCCCATAACAGTACAGTACAGTATAACAGTATGAATGCAACCCAATTGGGGAGACTACTCAACCCACCAACCGCTACACACCACCCGTACTAGCCAACACACCATGTGGGGAATAACTCGACCCACCCAGCCCACACACCACAGTCGTAGCATGGCTGCTCAGATAAACAGTATACGAGGCAAAGCCCCTTTCAGTAACAGTACGAGGCATAGCCCTTTTCAGTAACGTGGCAGTACCACTCACACTTCCTCCATTATAAAACCCAACCCATGCAACAGATACATATCATGGTATGCAGTAACAGTAACAGTCATATCAAGGAGTACAGTCGATTTTAGCCCTAGGGGTATAATGGTAATTTTATACTTAGGGGTAAATCAGTAATTTCTTACCCTAAGGGTATTTCAGTAATTTTTTTCTCTTATTACAGTTTTTATTATTATTACAGCCTCTACTATTACAGTGGTTATTACAGAAACTCATTTAATTCAGTATATCCGTTTTAGCACTTAGGCCCTAAAACCCCTAATGGGCTCTACCATGCCATTTTAGCCCATTAGGCCCATTTAAGCCTTAATTTCCAATCCATTATCCTGTTTTAATGGTTTTTATGCCTGTAATCCATATTATTGCCTTTAGACCTATTTTCACCCAACTGGGCCCAAATTACCCATTGGGCCCATATTCTGCCCGCCGAGGCCCAACTTACCGTAGCGCCCAAAATTCCGCAGTCAGCCCGCCTGACAGTGCCGATTCCAAAACCAACCTTCTCCTACCAACTTGAGAGCGTTCGCACGCTCACAAGCTCTCGACATGCCAGAATTTCGGCATTTCAGCTTTTCGGCTTTTGCCGATTTGAGCATTGAAGGGTGTTCGAAACACACACCTGTTTTGCAGTTCCACTGACGAGATCTCCTATGCGACAGTTCCTACAACCCAATATCTACTCGATTAATCAATAGATCTACGAAAAACCAAAACCACAATCCCTTACCACATTCGGCCATACCCTTAATGGCCATGAAAACTTACCTCTAACGATTTAGGTGCACTAGATCTAGATCTGATGATACTGATGCCTTCAACTCCTTGCTTGATCACCTTCCTCGCTAACTATCACTCAAAAAGAATAAAAATACCACTTTGAATTACTAAAAGTCCAAATCGACAATCCCCCTAACTTTAGAGACTTTCGGCTTTTCCAAAACATGAAATAATGTACAGATCTGAGGTATTAAGCACTTACCAACGATTTCTCTTCGATTCCTATGCAGATCTGATGTAAATTTGACCCTTAAACGTTAGTAGAACCCTTATCTCTGAGATTTGCAAATTTGGCTATCTCCCTAAAACTATGGTGATTTCGGCTTTTCAACTAGAGAAGAAGATGGCGATTTGGGCTATGAGTTTGAGTGATGGTGTCAACAATGATGTGGCTCAAGGGGATGTAGTAATCGGCCACAACAGGTGAAAGGAACAGGGGTAGTTTGGCTTAGAAAGATTCGGCAAAAGAAAGCAGTTTTCGAGATTTCTGGCACTTTGAGCAATCGGCTATGGTTGATTTTGAGAGGGATGAAAGCAAAAGAAATAGTGGATCTAAGTAAGGAGGGTATTCGGCTAGGGAAGAGATCAAAGAGGAAAAAAGAAAAGTGAAAAAATAATGGTAGAGGTGAAGAAGAAGAAATCGGCTAGAAGCTTTCTAGGGAGGCAAGTTTCGGCTTTTCTGACAGTAAAAGAGAAGATTAATTCCTAAGGTGGCTAACCCTAATTCTTATGACAGAAAATAGAAAAAGATATAACCCTAATAATCTCTCTAAAGCAATCGGCCCAAGTCCCTAAAAACCCTTGCCGAAATTCACTTAAGTTAGGCACATGCCCGGCACATGCTTTAAAATTAAAAAGAACACTACGCTTACCCTGTAACACGAACCCTTGTCCTTGAATACCCACTTAGGCGCCACTTTTTTAGGGGCTTAGTGGCGCCACCTTGCCACTTTACCAAGGCTCCCTTTGTGACATATTTCCCACGGTTTTTCTTAAAGGCCCACTTAACCAAGTCCCCTTTCACTTGAAAATCCAACTTAATATTTTATAAGGTTTTAACTTAAGCTTGGGCCTTCTAAAGGCCCACTAACACATGTACATACATTTTCAACCTTCAGAACACCAAAATTTTAAAATTTTACTAAAATTCACAAACCCCAAAAAATCCCAAAAATCAGGGCGTTACAATAAAAGTATGGTAAAAATTGAAAACATGGGTCATACGGTCGTATGACAGAGCCCAGACTATGTAGCTAAAAAACATAGCGGTGTGGCCAAATCGTGTAACAACTTGAGTTCATGTAACTTAGGGTCACACGACCGTCTAACTCTCTGATACCGTGTGGACAAACTTACATAAAAAATCAAATAAGCCACATGGTCATGTTATGAAATTGTGTGGGACACACGATTGTGTAGGGCACACAACCGTGTGGCAGACCGTGTGTGCCTAAAATACCTTCAAACACAATCCAATTTACCTACAATTTCTTAGATATCAAGCCATACATTTACCGTCACATTAACCTATTCAAAGTGTACCAAAACATACCTAAACATGCCAATTCACATTCAACCTATATGTCTAACCAATATTCCCTCATTGGCACCACATTTCAACATAAACAACGACCATCCAAAGTAAGACATAGTCAACATATTAACCTTATTCAATCATCTTGTAATTTCTAGCTAACATATGCTATAATTAACCATTTATACCAAGCCTTTTTAATTCCAATTTATCACCAATTAACCTACCATGTATGTACCAATTCAACAAACCAACAATGTATTAAGTTTCAAGTACACCTATGCCATCAAATACCAACCAACCAAAATACCATTAAGGATTTAAATCAATACACATATTTCATAATTCAAATGGCACAAAACATGACCAAATGATTACCAACATGCATAAACCAAAGCCCTATTTACATGCCACTTATAACCGGCCAAAATAAACATATAATTACTGAAAGAATTTAAAGATAATGTGATCTCCAAAAGTAATCCAATTGACAGCTCGTATCCAACAATCGACAAAGAAGAAAAACCAAATAAAGTAAGCTTATGTAAAGCTTAGTAAGTCCGTATTAAACTTAAACTTTGACTTATTGCAACTGTTGTAACAAAAACATTTCGTGATTAATTTCATAAATAAGGTCATGAGTTTATTTATTTCTTATAGACACCACAAATCTCACAAGGTTATTGAGTTCACATGTACGAAACATTTAACTTTATCATGTCATAACCATTACAAGTAAACCATTTAAAACTCAATTCAACCATCACCTATTTAGTTAACAACTCACATTGCACTTCAAATATCTTTATCCAATGTTCTATTTTATATGTCTATTTCTATATAATCGATTCATATAACCATTTTATATATTTATTTCCATATAACCAATTCATATATCATTTTTTTAGATAACCAATTCATATAACCATTTAATATATTTATTTCTATATAACCAATTCATATAACCATTTCATATATCCATTTTCATTTACACATTTATCACTCGATGAACCAAATGAAATAATGTCGAATACACGAAAACGAAGCTCACACAAGCTATAATTGTATATGCTCACATAAGCTGTAAAATGGGCCTGCTTACACGAGCTATAGGTCGGGATGTTAGGCTACACGATGCTGCTCACACGAGTTGTACAGAATTACAACAAATGTAGGACCTCAGCCATTGATAGGGCATCTAAGATCAGCACCTGAAACTAAAAGTACCCCTAATGATAGGTCATTTGTATCCTAAACATTCACGAGGTTCATAAGGGTCATCTTTCATATCTATTTCATTTAGTCATATACACATTATTTCATCACAAGAATTCATCCATGTAGTTTCCCATTTTCAAACATAATTAGTAAATGAACTCAATCACAACATATATAGATAGATATTATATCACAAAAACATCTAATTATTTTAACCAATTTACGAACTTACCTAATCACAATAGCTACTAACACTTCAACGACTACTACTTGACGACTTTTCCTTTCCCATGATTATCAACCAACTGATCTGTTTCTTGATCTAAATATAATATTTTCATTCAATTAACCAATTCAAATACTTCAAAACACTTAAATTCATATATATATCGTTTTATCAACATTTTACATTTTTACCTTTTATTCAATTTAGTCTCTCAACCCGAAACTTTTCCAATTATCACAATTAAGCCCAAAACCAAGCTAGCCAAATTTTTACTTATACATATATAACCCATAATTGTTGAAATTTCACAATAATTTCATGCTAAGTTTATTATTTTATCAGTTTATTATCTAAACTAAAAACTAATCAAAATCACTTTACAAAATAGTTCTATTTAACAAAAAAGCTTGTAAATCTATCATCAAACTCAAAACTAATAAAAATCACTTTACAAAATAGTTCTATTTAACAATAATTAGTAAATGAACTCAATCACAACATATATAGATAGATATTATATCACAAAAACATCTAATTATTTTAACCAATTTACGAACTTACCTAATCACAATAGCTACTAACACTTCAACGACTACTACTTGACGACTTTTCCTTTCCCATGATTATCAACCAACTGATCTGTTTCTTGATCTAAATATAATATTTTCATTCAATTAACCAATTCAAATACTTCAAAACACTTAAATTCATATATATATCGTTTTATCAACATTTTACATTTTTACCTTTTATTCAATTTAGTCTCTAAACCCGAAACTTTTACAATTATCACAATTAAGCCCAAAACCAAGCTAGCCAAATTTTTACTTATACATATATAACCCATAATTGTTGAAATTTCACAATAATTTCATGCTAAGTTTATTATTTTATCAGTTTATTATCTAAACTTAAAACTAATCAAAATCACTTTACAAAATAGTTCTATTTAACAACCAAGCTTGTAAATCTATCATCAAACTCAAAACTAATCAAAATCACTTTACAAAATAGTTCTATTTAACAATAATTAGTAAATGAACTCAATCACAACATATATAGATAGATATTATATCACAAAAACATCTAATTGTTTTAACCAATTTACGAACTTACCTAATCACAATAGCTACTAACACTTCAACGACGACTACTTGACGACTTTTCCTTTCCTATGATTATCAACCAACTGATCTGTTTCTTGATCTAAATATAATATTTTCATTCAATTAACCAATTCAAATACTTCAAAACACTTAAATTCATATATATAACGTTTTATCAACATTTTACATTTTTACCTTTTATTCAATTTAGTCTCTAAACCTGAAACTTTTATAATTATCACAATTAAGCCCAAAACCAAGCTAGCCAAATTTTTACTTATACATATATAACCCATAATTGTTGAAATTTCACATAATTTCATGCTAAGTTTATTATTTTATCAGTTTATTCTCTAAACTTAAAACTAATCAAAATCACTTTACAAAATAGTTCTATTTAACAACCAAGCTTGTAAATCTATCATCAAACTCAAAACTAATCAAAATCACTTTACAAAATAGTTCTATTTAACAATAATTAGTAAATGAACTCAATCACAACATATATAGATAGATATTATATCACAAAAACATCTAATTATTTTAACCAATTTACGAACTTACCTAATCATAATAGCTACTAACACTTCAACGACTACTACTTGACGACTTTTCCTTTCCCATGATTATCAACCAACTGATCTGTTTCTTGATCTAAATATAATATTTTCATTCAATTAACCAATTCAAATACTTCAAAACACTTAAATTCATATATATAACGTTTTATCAACATTTTACATTTTTACCTTTTATTTAATTTAGTCTCTAAACCCGAAACTTTTACAATTATCACAATTAAGCCCAAAACCAAGCTAACCAAATTTTTACTTATACATATATAACCCATAATTGTTGAAATTTCACAATAATTTCATGCTAAGTTTATTATTTTATCAGTTTATTCTCTAAACTTAAAACTAATCAAAATCACTTTACAAAATAGTTCTATTTAACAACCAAGCTTGTAAATCTATCATCAAACTTCAAAAACATCACAAATTCATCAACGGCATAACACAAAACATTTAACAATTTTATGAATCAGTCCTTGGGTTAGCTAGGTTAAGTTACAATGATCTCGAAAACATAAAATTTACGAAAAACAAAAAGCTGCAAGACTTACATGCATGAATAAAAGCAAGATCGAAGCTTGGGGAAGTTGAAACTATGGAGTTTTAGTGTAGGAGACTTCAATTGGGGAAGATGACAATAATTCACTTATATTTTACTTTTAATAATATTATTATTTTTAACACTTTAACATATATAATTAAAAAAACATAGAATTTAGTTCATTTCAATTCATAAACCATCCATCATGTTAAATTATGGTTAAATTACTATGTTAATCCTTCCACTTTGACTATATAATCCATTTAATTAATAGAATTCAACAGCAATTAATTTTTTGCAACTTTTACGACTTAATTCTTTGTCCTTAATTAATTATCCAAACGTCAAAATTTCTAGATTAAAATTCAATATACCTATATTGTAACTCTGTGAAATTTAATAAAAATATTGGTGGGCTCAGTTTATAGAAAGAAGGTCCCGATACCTCATTTTCCTAAACCACTTGGCTTTAGAGACAAACCACTTGAACTTAACTATTCGTCCAATTAACAAAAATTATCAAATCAAAATTTAATATGATACTATATTTAACTCGTAAATATTAAATAATAATATTTATGGATTCACTCGTCAAATTTTTAGTCCCAAAACCTGTAACAGCCCGAACTAGGCCACAAACGGAACGGTGGTTTCGGGACCACAAATCCAACGTAGAAAAATTTATTTTTGACAAAGTTTTATGGCTTATTGTGTGATTGATTGCAAAAGTGAAAATTTAATAAATAAATTTTATTGATAGAGTGCCTGATTGAGTGATAGGACTAAATTGCAAAAAATTCAAAATATGTATTCTAGAAACATTTAGTGTGAAATTGAAATGAATTCATGCACTAGAGGTCTTTATTTAGCAATTAGACCATTTTATGGCATGATGGACAAAAATACCCATGAAAGGAAAAATTTTCAAAGAAGGCCATTAAGGACATTTTGGTCATTTGGGTATTAAAAGAAATAAAATGGAAAAAAATAAGTAAAAAATGTGTCCATCTTTCTCCTACCTTGGCTGAAACTTTGGGGAAACTCCATAGCTAGGGCTTTCATCTTTCCAAGCTTGATTGTAAGTGTCTTTTAGCCCCGTTTTTCATGTTCTTCGTATTTTTGAAATCCTCATAACTTGACCTAGCTATTTCTACCACTATTTTAAGCTAGGGTTCATGTTTAAAAATTTACCCATGTGTGTCATGAAAGCATTTTGATGTTTATTGGTAGAAAATAGAATTTTAAAGTGTAGTAAACAACTTTTGCTAAGTGATTTTTTCATGAAAATGCATTTAGGGACTAAATTGCAAAAGTTGTAAAACATGTGCATAATAGTGAAATATTGAGAAATATGGGCTGCTCTAAGAGAAAAATAGGATCGGCTATGCTTGGGAATGTAGAAAAATAGATACATTTCATTTAACGAGCCTAGGGACTAAAGTGTAAAAATTGACAAAGTTAGGGGTAAAATGGTAAAAATTTCCATAGGATAATTTTGTGCCAAATTGAGTAATGTGTGTATTGAATTAGTTAAATTTAATGTTATAGATCAAGAATGATGCGAAATCGACCTTGACCAAGGAAAAGGCAAGGTATCAGACTAAATTGAAAAGATTAGCATTTTGTACCGAGGTAAGTCTTATATGTAAATAATGAGTTATTTAATCATTTTGATTAAATGTTTTAAATTATGTTGAATTATCTTAATTATTTGATATCTGAAATGTCATAATGAATTATTGAGTATGCAATGTGATAAAACCGATGAGTGAGGAAAATGCCCCGGTTGAACCTTAGGAATCATTTAGGATACAAGTGACATGTCACTAGGAAACCATTGATAGTGATCGATTTTTTATGTGAATCCTGGTGCTGGTCTAGTTCGACTACCAGTGGCTAGGTAATCCTACATTTGTTGCGGATACCTGTCAACTTGTGTGAGCAGCACTGGGTAGTTTTGACTATACTGTCAGCTTGTGTGAGCAGACCCATGATTAGCTCATCATTGAGCCTTTATGTGATATGTGTTAAGTGGTAGCATTCGACTACAAATCATCGGTATCTTCAGCTACACTATGTGTGGCACTTGTGCCTTATTCCATATATCCTTTAGCATTCCACGTGGTTCAACGCATTATTTGAATCGTTATGATAAAATGTGATTGTATGTGAAATGATTTGACCATGTGTTGAGAATGTGTATGTGTAGGTTATATAAAAAAAATGTTATGTGTACTAAGTGCTTAATGTATGTATTGAAATGTATGGTAAGACCATAAGAGTAAGTGATTAACTCAAACTTAATGTGGCAATAAGGAAGCTTATTTTCATTAGATATACATTTTCGGTTATGAATTATTAATTTTAAATGCTCATTATTTTGCATATAAACTTACTAAGCTTTATAGCTTACCCCTTCATTTCTCCCTTCCCTTATAGGTTCATCACGCTAACTCGAGGTCCGGTGATCAAGTTGGGATTCCATCAACACTATCAACAACAATTGGGTTTTTGCCAGTAAACTTGAAATTATGGCATGTATAGGTGGTCCAATGTTTTGAGCTATATGTCATAGTCTTTTGAGTCCATTATTGTTAGTATTGTTTTGGTAATTGGCCACTAGAAATGACCCAAATTTGGTTTAAGTTATATTTTGTCAAAGTGTTGTAATAGATTAATGCAAGTGTGCTAATTATTTGTGGAATGTGGTGTGTATGTGTATGTTGTGTGTATGTGTATGTTTACTTAGAGTAGATAGAATTGGTTGTATGGAGGTCATAATATGTATGTTTGAATGAGTTATTGTGCCATATTGAATGATGGCAAAATTTGGTTGGAATTGGTTTGTGTTTCAGGGTGGCAATTGGCTTGGAAAATAGCCTATAATTGTCCACACGAGTAGACACACGGGCGTGTGTCTAGGCCGTGTGTGACACATGGCCAGCCCCATGGGCATGTTAATAGGTCGTGTGTCCCCTACACTTGAAATTATGAAAATTTAAAGGCCCAGTAGTAAACACATGGGTGGAAACACGGTCGTGTGTCTCAACAGTGTGCTTGACACGACCTAGCCCACGGGTGTGTGTCTTGGCCATGTGACGAAAACTTTGTGATGACGTCACAAATAGAATACCCAGGATTTTTCACACAGGCTAAGACACGAGTGTGTGCCAGGCCATCTGAAGGACACGAGCCAAGGACACGAGCGTGTGCTCGGCCATGTGAAAACCCCTGTAGGTTCGAATTGAAAAATAATTCTGCAGAGGCTAGAGACATGAGCGTGTGTGACCACATGGCTTGCCCACACGGGCGTGTCCCTGTCTCATATTGGCGTATGCCCTGTATAAGGTGGAAAATTTTATAAGTGTCTGAAAGTTCCAGATTGGTCCCGGATCATACCTAACGTATCTTTTGGGCCTCGTAGGACCATAATAAAAATGTTTTGGATAAGAATGAAAAAGTTTTAAATTTGACGTGGAAATTAGATATTGTACTCAAATGTTCGTGTGAGAGTAAGTATGGTAATGCCTCGTGCCCATGTCTGGCGATAGGTACGGGTGAAGGGCGTTACAAAACCATTGTTTTTGACACCACTAAAAAATAGATTGTTACAATTTCCCAAAATTATGTAATGAAGGTCACTCATCCTCCTTCTCTTTATATTCAGCTTGTGGATTGATTGGTGGGACAAAATGATTATAACGTGATGGCTTGGCTAAGCCTTATGCTCATGACGACTACACTGGTGTTCATGGCTTAGCTGTAGGCATGCAATATGAGCCACAAATATTGAATGTAGTCATGTATAGTGGGTTACACCGGTGGGCATTTTCTGAACCCTGTAGAGAGAATAAGGCCAAGTAGATCAAGTTTGAGAATTCTATAAGCTCTCTTAATGAATCACTTGCTCAGCTTCGCCATATTCACGAAGGTACAGTCTACCAAAATCGAGAGCTTTCTGATTCTATCTTTATTTGGGAGGCTATGTACAATTCCTTAGAGAAGAAGATGAATGAGAAGATCTACCAACTGGAGAAGAAGATGAATGAGAAGATCTACCAACTGGAGGTTGATAAGAAGGCTCTAGAGGGACAACGCCTCTCAAACTTGGAATAGCTCTAAAAAGAAAACCACAAGGCTTTAGAGAACTATAAGGCAGAGACTAGGGCTAGCATCAAAAGTTATCTACCTAAATTAAGATCAAATTTGATACTGCATGCCCAAGTCACCGCGGGTCCATTTGATGCGAGTTGGTGAATTTCCATTGTATGTGTAAACTCACAAATTCGAATCTTACTTTCGACGTTCTCAATCCCTTAAGTGAAGAGTGGGAAAATTTTCAGAAAGAATAGAGAATTAGGTAAGCTCTTCTATTCTCAAGATCTATGGTTGACTAACCCCACTCCCACAAAATGATCTGGCCTTGAGGAAGGGGTTCCGGAAAATCTTGCCATTACGACTCCACCAAATGAAGAAGAAAATTAAAATTTCTTGTTTTTTTAATTGTACTTGTCTCTTTTTTTTATTGATGAAAGTTTTAGATTCTTCTCTAGCCTTCATGATTGCTTACTCTATTTTTTTCTTTTTTCCTGACAATCTTTTAAATATTCATACTTCTTGAGGATTGGTTAAATCAGAGTTCTGATACTATAATATTCTTAATATTCATACTACAATCTTTTTAATTTTCCAAATCCTACTTCCTAAGGATCCGCTAAATTGGAGCTCTAATACCAATAAAATTATAACACTATAAACTTGACCCGATTGTTAGGTCTAGACTAGAGGATGCTACACTCCAATAACTTAACTTAGACATTAAACATTATTATTCACTAATAAAAGAATGAAGGCAAATGATATATTTGATACTACTACCAAGAAATTTTCAATTTTACAAGCATTGATATCTATGATGAAACTTTGTTTTAATACATAACAATGTCACCAAGCAAACTTTAGCATGTTAAAATAATCAGTTAGTACAAAAATAACTTGTATTCTGACCATTTAATTTCATTTACAACAAAGACCCAAAGGCTCCGCCTTTGGGTTGCCCTGTTATATGCATATTACAACTGAGTAACAAAATTTCTCGATGCACGGCTATCTTTGGCCTGGTCTGTAACATCCCGCCTAATGGAATCTCAGTATTTGATTATTGTTTGAAGGAATAAGATGGGTAGAATAAGTCTAGAACCGAATAGTGTTAAAGCTAGTCTAAGGATAAGAACCATTTAGGTGCACCCGTGATGCCTTTGGATTTGGTGAACATTTGGGTAAGCACACAGTGAGCCTGATAAGGAAGAATTCACCTTAGGAGCCTTTGGTTGGCATGCATAGTTGGGCGAAATCTGTTAAAAAAATATAACCTTATAACGGAAAGTTTACATCAACAATAGAGAGTATTCGGTAACGATGACCTTGATTTAATTATATTATAAGGAAACGATAGTTAAAGCTTAACGGAACATGAACTAAGAGAGTTGAAAACCAAAAGAAATTACTTAATTAGTATTCTTGGAATTTGGGAGATTTGGATAAGACTACCGAATGACTAATGTGATGTTTGTTGCACCCCAATAAAGTTAAGGGACAAGTAAAAGCGTATAAGACAAGAAATATATCCCATATATCTCTCATTGAGAAGAGAAGAACCAAGGAAATATAGGAAAGCTCTTCTAGGTTAAGTATAAAGCCGGACATATGGCAAATTCTAGAGTTTATAAGTGAATAAACTGTTATCCGCCCCACTAAAACTTTTGACGTATATGTGGGCACGTAGTCTATAACAAAATCTGATGTGACACGTTGTTGGGAAAGGACATCCAGTAAAGCATATAGTAGACTTAAGTAATATAGTTGCCGCCAAGAAGGCGTGATGCATCAATACATGATCAGTTGGGCTATCAATTATGCCCTAACGAAGGATGGGTTAGGACTCATGCTTAAGCTATGTATATGTATGTATACCCGTACATGTTATTTTACAACTGTCATACATCTAACTGATGATCACATGGATTAATACACGTGTTGAATATCCATTGAAACAAATGAAAATATCTAGTTGACTGGGTAAGTGCTAGGAATTGTTTTGTACTTCCCCGAAAATTACTACAATAAGAAAGTAAGATATTATCCTTGATATAGTAAAATAAGGAAATAAAATTATAAAAAGGGAAATTTTGAGTTATGTCAACATTAGGAAGTATATTATGATATATTTATTCAAGAAAGGACTACATCGAAAAGTGAGAAAAGTTTTGTGGCCCAATAGTAAATACTCAAAATTTGAGGGGTTAAAGTGTAAATATGAAAAAAATTGAAGGACCAATAGTGAAAATATTTTAAGGGTGGAATGATCTAGAAACTAAGGAAAATGGATGAATTAGGATCAAATTGAATAAGTGGAAAAAGTATGAGGGGTTAAATCACAATTTTACCAAAATAAGTGATGAGTCAATAGAGGAATTTTGAAGAATCATAAGGGGCAAAATGGTCATTTAGCAAGGAAGATAATTTAAGAGTAATGATGATGTTGGTGATATTTTAAATTAATTAATTAATTAATTATTAGTTTATTAATATTTTGATTTGATTTTTAATTATATTATATTATTATTATTATTATTATTATTATTATTATTTTATTTAGTATATAAGAAAAGAAAGATGGAGAATTGTCTTCATCTTTCCATGCTACCAACGTGAGAAGAGAAAAGAAAGAAAGAAATTTTCTTTTCTTTACAATTTGGTCTTTTTACCAAAAATTCACCATTTTCACTTAGAAATCAAAAGAATTTCCATAGCTACCAAGAGAGAAAAATAATAACGAGACTATGGGGGGCTACAATATCAAGTTAGATTCAAGAAATATAAGCTGGAGGAGAGAGAAAATCAAGTTAAAGATTGAAATCAATTGGATAATGTAAGAACATTAAGATTTCAATATATTTTTAAGTTTGATATTATTGAAAACACATGAAAATGATGCTAAAGTAGAGCTTTCTTATATAAGGTTCCATGTTCTTGATATATTAGTGAAGGGAAATAAGAGGAAGTCATAGGAAATATTGTAGAGAAAGGAAATGAGGCTTTTATAAACTTGATTATCAACATTTTGCACCAAAATAGTTTTGGACAGCAGTAGTAGTTTGAATTTGAAAATTCACCAAAAATTATAGAAATTGAATTAGAGGTTAATTAAAGTACTAAATTAAAGCTTATTGAGTCTAGTTTTATATAGAAGAAACATTGTAAGAAAAGACTTTCATATTAGGAGATATATGAATTTTTGTGAGACAAGGTCAGATTGATTTCGGGTTCCCCTATTTTGACTTTGGAAAATCATCAAAAATTGTAAAAAAAAATTATAAGTTTAAATTTATATTTTTAAATTCTTAACGAGTCTATTTTCAAGATAAATCAACAGAAAAATCATCCAAACCTCGTACTAAGAGATAATTAATTTTTAGTAAAGAAAGGGCGAAGATGTAAAATAGCAGAACAGGGATAAATTTGAAGATTTTACTGTACTTATTGGCTAAATTATGAAATCTAAATTTTTTATGGTAGAAATATATTTGAGTGTAGTTTCAAAAACATCAAGCGGATCTTAATTTAGAATTCTATAGCTCAAGATATAAGTAATTTAGTGACTATGACTCAAGTGGATAGCTTTGATATGAACATATAAGCATGTTGTATACTAAAAGCTAAATATTCTAACAAATATATATACATTAAGGATGTGGAATGGAGAAGAGGAGGAGGAAAATATATATGAATATTCAGCTAGCATGGGTTTAAATTAAAAATGGTTAATTTGCATGTTTTAGGCTCAAAGACTAAATTGAATAAAAGTAAAATTTTAAGGGAAATTTTGTAAAAATGTCAAAAAATGACTAAATTGCATGAAATGAATTGTTTTATTTTCTAAATTAATATATTGAAAGAAATTATTAATATTAAGTGAGTTTAGTGGATTAATTTTGTTGTATGATGATATTAAAAAGTGATTTTGTTAAATATTGATGTTAGTATCAAATTGTGAAAATAGTTAAAATATTATGGTTTGGTATTAAATTTCTGTTTTGTTAAGGGCTATATGATAGCCTAGAACATTTGGATAAATTATTAACTGAGAAAGAATAGTTGATTTGATAGATTAAATAGTTAAGGGACTAAATTGTAAAAGTTGTAAAAGCTGGGGTAATTGTATAAATTCGAAAAAAATTGAAGGGTGTAAACTGTGAAATGAATTTAAACTGAAATATATGCTAATAAATGAGTAATTTTAAATGTTAGATCAAGATTCCATAGATACTCGTGAAAAAGGAAAAATAGAGGAATAGTCTCTGAACTCCTGTAATTATTACAATTCAATTCAGGCAAGTTCATATGGTAAACTTTAATAGTTATATTGAATTGATGAATGGCATTATGTATTTATTCTATTGTTGAAAATAAAATATTGTTAGAGTTATAAATTTGAATTGAATATTTGGATTTAAATGGAACATAGGATTTGAGTACATTCGGCATTCGGTAAATTGACGACATTAGAGGAAAATGACAGAAAATTACCCAAGTAAATCAAGGTTTAGCATTTATTGCAAACTTTCGTATTTACTTTCCATTTAGCTCTCACAAGCTTCTGTTTAACTCATATTGTAACAGCCTAATTTAGAGGCTAGTCGGAACAGTGATTTTAGAATCACTTCCCGAGGTTTAAGAAAATTATTTTAGTATTAAATTATATGTTGTAGTATTTTTATAAGTATGCATGAAAATTTTGGTAAATTAATTTACGTGATTGAGGGCTTAATCATGAAAGAGGACTAAATTGCGTAAAGGCCAAAAGTTGTATTTTATTAGTTAAAGGTGTTAATTAGATTTAAAATAAAAGTTTGGGGGTTTTAAAGGGCAAATATCCCTCCCCTCTTAAGGTGGCAGGCCATAGGGGAAGTTATAGGGACAAGGAAATGCTTAAAAGTCAAAATTTGTAGGGTTAGGTGACCTATTTGACTAGTTTGGATTAAAAATATTAAAACTCCATTTTTCTTTTCATCTCCTGCACCCTTCCACCGAAATTTGTAGTAAGAAAAAGGGTTTAGAAGTTTCAAAAGTTGATACAATATTTATCCCTCAAAGGTAAGTGATTTTGAGGTCTTTTTTCAAAAATTTTAGTACTTCCGAGACCCTTACATCATAAGCTATCTATTGGGGGGCATATTTAGCATTTTGGTTGAAAATTTAGATATCTTCCATGAATGTATAAAGGTAGTTTGCTGGATTTTTATGAGAGCAAATGAGTCTTAGTTGTCAAATAAACGATTTTTATGGAAGGGTGTTTACGGAAAACACCTAAATTGGACTAAAGTGAAAAGTTGATAAATTGCATGGTAAATGCATGAAATGATGGAATTTTGAAGTGTCCACAAGAGAAAAAAGGGTTTAGATAGGCATGAGAAGTACGAAATTTTGATAAAAATGAATTTTCGAACATAAGGGCAAAATGATCATTTTGCCAAAGTCTAAGGGCAAAATGATCATTTTGCAAAATTGTGAATTTTGGATTGCTTAGTTTTACTTGGGGATTAAATTAGCGAATTTTTATTTATTATATATTAAGAACAACGAAATTTGGACTTAGACGGGGGGAGGCCAAGCTAACGGATTAAACCCGATTGAATTGCCACCTTTTGTATACCGAGGTAAGTGGAGTGTAAATATTATAATCAACTCATTTTTATATTCAATTATGTCCTTATATTGTATAATACATTGATTGTATCTATGAAACGAGAATCATTTGCCATAATGATAATTTCCTGGTGGAACCGTAGGAATAGAGTGGATAATTGGCAATGAGTTTAATGCTATTGTAAGCCCATGTCGAGGACATGGCATTGGCGATGAGTTTAATGCCATTGTATGCCATGTTGAGGACATGGCATTGGTGATAAGTTTAATGCCATTGTAAGACCATGTCGAGGACATAGCAGTGGCGATGAGATGAGAGCCAGTGTAAAACCATGTCGAGGACATGGCATCGGCGCTTAACCCATGTTTGAGGCCATTGAGTATCCTCTTCTACTTAAATGAGTTCCACAAGAAAAGATTTTATAGTTGAATATTTATGTAAATGAAGTGATGACTTTGTTGTGAGTGGTACAGGTACCTATGTATATATATATATCACGTATAAGATACGAGCTCGATCATAAATTGTATGATTAGTAACCATAATATGATAGTAAGTTGTTTTCCTAGCCATTCATGTGATGTAAGGATTTGATGGATGTTAGTTGAAATACTCAGTTGTTAATATTTGTATTCTACTTACTAAGCTTCATGCTTACCCCTTCTCCTTTCCATTTTTCCTTGTAGTGCCACCTAAGTAATTCTAGGATCCAAGAGACGTCAGAGGCATCGTTCACACTATCAATTGAAGCACTTGGTATAGTCTTATTTTGTATTTTGGATAATGGCATGTATAAGTGTTTGGTTGTTTTGGCATTTGATACTTTAGTTGGCCAATTTTGTTGGCCATTTATTTATGAAGCTCATTTTGTAAATAGTCATTGGAATTGGATAAAAGAATTGTTGTAGTGATGTTTAATGAAATGAGAATGAGTTCATGAAATTGCTAAATGGTTGTTTAGATTATTGGTGCTTGCACACCCTGTGAACTGTAGATAGATTGCTATATGTAACTAGGTTGGAATGCCAACTTATGGCTATTGGTTATGTATGAAAGTCTTGATATGTTGTCTTTGTGTTTAATTTTGTTCTAGGGTGGCAAAAAGGCTTGGCAAATGGCCTGTTTTTGTCCACACGGGTAGGCACATGGGCGTGTGCCTACGGGCATGTGACTGGGCCGTGTGTCCCCTACACCTTGCATGGTTAGAATTAAATGCTCATCAGTGTTGCACACGGGTATGAGACACGGCCGTATGTCTCAATCGTGTGAGAGACTGGCCGAGACACGGGCGTGTGCCACGGCCGTGTGTCTGTTGATATCAGAAACAAAATGTCAAGGTCTTTACACACGGGCCGTGACACAGACGTGTCATCACCATGTGAGGGACACGGGCTGGGCACACGGGCGTGTGCCAAGTCGTGTGAAACCCCTTGTAGGTTAAAAGTTAGAAATTAAATCCGCAAGGGTGAGGGGCACGGGCGTGCCCCTCGATTGCTCAGGCCATGTGAGGTACATGGGCTATCCACACGACCATGTTTAGAGGCCACACGGGTGTGTCGCTAATCTCGTAATGATGAAGTAATAAAAACTGATCGCATCTATAAACTAACTAATATCACGATAAAGGCAAGTGCACCTATCGAATAGTAGTAGAGTTAGTGGGAAGACCGAAATATCGAATCCAAGGAACTAAAAGTACTAGTAATGACTTTTTTTCTATTATCTAGCCTAAAAATAAAGAGGTGGTTTGTGTAAACTAATTAACTCTAAACTAAACTAAGGATGCGACAAAGTGTAAATGGAGAAATTACTTCTGGGAAACTGATTGATGAAGGCAATACCTAAGGAAGAATCCACCTAGACTTCACTTATTATCTAACTCTGAACTAGACGATTTCTTCATTTGACTTGATTCGTAGAGATCCCTAAATTATGGTAATACCTCCATCGAGGATAAGAACAACTAATGCTAGGTTGATTAATTGAAATCTCTTTCTAATTAAAACCCCTAGTCTTGCATTAACTCGATCTATGGCTCCCCATATTAGATTTGACTTTAATCCGGCAGATTTTTGTCATCCTATGTCTAGGATTGCGATCGACTCCGCTTAATTGTGTTGGATCTACTCCTATACAGGGACTTTTGCTCCTCTGTATAAGCACATTCGACTTAAAATAATATCCCAGAAATATCAATTCAAGAGTTAAAAACACAATTAAGAACAAATCAGATATTTATCATATAGTTCAGATAACAATAACAAGATTCGTCTTAGGTTTCACCCCTTTTAGATATTTGGGGTTTTAGTTCATAATTATAAAAAGAAACATCTCAGAATAAATAAAATAACAAAACATAAGAAAACCCAAAACCCCTGAACGGATAGAAGGGAGATCCTCTGTCTTGATGTAGATCTTGGCTTCTGAGATGGATCAATCGACTTTCCTTCGAGTAATTCCCTGCCTCTAGCTCTCCATCTTGGTAGGAGGACTGAGTTGGAATTGTCTTGTACCATCCCCTTTACTGTACTCCTTTGTAGTAGCCTCCTAGGGTCTTTATATACAGTTTAGAATGTCTTTCTTAGCCCCTAAATAGCTTTTTCCAAGTGAAATTGAACTTCGTCACGACATGGACATGCCCGTGTGAGTCAATATGGAAACCGTGTTTGGGCCTGTTAATGTGGCACAGTCGTGTGACACGCCCGTGTGACGAACTTCCAGGCCGTGTTAATTATTGATTTGGGCTTAATTTGCCCCTTTTTGGCCCGTTCCTTGCTCTTTTCTCTTCCTTATGCTCACCTAATTATAAAACATGAAATTAAAGGATTAGGAGCATCAAATTCCACAAATTCAATGATAATTCATCCAGAAATTAGACTAAGCATGAGGTAAAAATATGTATAATTTACAGTTTATCAAATACCCCCACACTTAAGCCTTTGCTTGTCCTCAAGCAAAATCTCAACTCACAATTAAAAATCATTCTTCTCAACTTATAATCCTTATCAATAATGTTTCAAACTAATCCACAAGTAATCATACAATGAAAATTCGACTGCAAGAAAATTGAAGTCTCAAACAATCTAAGTTGAGAATTTTATCATAAAAACATAGGTTTTCTCCCATCTCCTAAGTAGTTAACCTTTTAATTCAAAATCAACAAGAGTTGACATCCTCACTAAAGATTCACTCTATTCACTCGCGGTGTTTAGGGTTCAGATTTTAAGCACTCATTAGTCAACATGAAAAGTTATTACCATAAGCTTGCATGAAAATCACTTCTCCACCACTATAGATTGATATGACACATAGATCAAAAGGTCTTTCAATGGTTGTAATGGGGCTTTGGTTAAGGGTGTTGTCACAAGCTGAAAAAGAGGGTTAGAATCGAGATTTGAACTGAAAAATCATCTAACTAGAAAAATCTCTATCACTAAAACATATCCGTAGAGCTAAGCATCTTCTTTCGGATAATATTGTTTTTGATTCGGAAGCTTAGAAATATGCAAAAATATTGAATTACAACTGAAATATGAATTACAACTGAGTTAACTGTATATACACTTTTTTTAAGAACAAATCAAATATTTACAATCTGAAATGGAGAACAAAGCCAGATAATTATTCAACTCAAATCTCGACAAAAATCAAGATCAAAATAATTGAAGGGAATTCAACAAAAAATTAGGTTATAGGTTAATATTGAGGGAAGTCAAGGAATAGTTTGTTAGGTTCAATGAGGTTCACTAGGGGTTAATTTATGGAGGTAGGCTTTTATGGAGTAAGTGGGTTAAAACCTAGGTGCCTTTATCATTTCGGTATATCAAATCAATGATGTGGTCTCGACATGTATAATCGAAGCAAGTTCTAGAATAACAGATCAATATTGATTCACTCAAAGCAACAATAAAAGTGAGCACGAAAGGATGCATGCTCAAAAGGCTAAAAAATCTCACCAAAATTATGGCTTTTGATGTCAATCCTGCGAATTTCAAATTTTAAGATAACACTTAAAATTGGGGAAAACAACCTAGAAAAATTTTAAATTCTCAAAAATTTCAACTTATCATGCTTGATTCTCTAATGTCTTAAAGTTTGAATAATCAAAGCATAAGTACCTATGTCTTAATTCACATCATATAAATAAAAATCATAAATCAATTAGAATTTATCTTAATAGGGGATTGAGAATAATGCAGAGAGTGAAAGTGAGAATTTGGGATTTGAGAACAATGTAAAAAGTTAATGGTAATAATTTTCAGGGTTCGAAGAGAATGCAATGACTGAAAGTGAATTCCCCCCCCACACTTAAGATGTACATTGCCCTCAATATACAAAGATAACATTAGTGGCAATAGAAGCATAAAATCATAAGATAGGGAGACAAGTGAAACTCCCTGAATAATTGGATGAATTCCTTGAGTTGGAGGTGTGAAGATTTAGAAGGAAGGGTGTTGATCCACAATCTTTATGCCAAAAGTATATGATGATCGGTGTCGTGGTAGCTAGAGTTGTGGTTGAGTAGGACATGGCAGTCGTGGCAAGGGTTTTCCCATTAGAGATGGATTTGAGCTGTAAAGCTCATTTGAAACTATGATAGCATAAATAAGAATTTAGGGATTTAAGTTAAGGACAATTTGCTTGCTAGGAAATGGCCGATATGAAATATTTAAAATGACATAAAATAAGTTCTTAGAGTACTAAAATTCAAATAATGAAAGAGATAAGATTCAAATAAAATAAAAGGAAAAATAAAAATAAAAATAAAAAGGAAAATAATGAAAAAGATAAGAGGACTCGTGAGTCCTAATCTTCAGATGGCTCGTGGGGTGGGGACGGTGGTGCGAGGTGAAGGTGCTGACAAATCTAAGCTAGAGTAGCATCAATGTGATCAAAGAGCTGAAAACATTGTTGCTGGAATTGGGCGAACTACTCAGAAGTGACGTAGCCTAAAGCTACCGCATGAACTGGGCGGCGAGTAGGTGGTGGCTCAGTCGGTGCCTCCTCCTGTGGTGGGACATCATCAGGAATGTCCGTTGGGTCCTCCTGCTTGGCACCCTAGAATAGGCGGTATTGTAGAGGATTGGTCCCGTGTCGACACTGAATCATCCTCATGTGAAGCATGCTCTAGATGCCCTGTGGGGACATCTGGCCAACGTGAGTATAGGAGAATGTTTGGGCCCCTGCGTTGAGGAGGCCGAAGTAGTGGGCTAGGTGGGTCACGTGCGGGCTCATCGAGATTACACCCCTCCGGTGCCGCTCTGTCTGGTGCTGGATGGCATGGGCAATGTAGTAGGCGAGATCGAGCACGTGTGCATGCGCCATGCTCCACAAAAAGTAGGCTTTGTGGGTGTTGACGACGCCGATGCTCTCGCATCTACCCGTCAATGTGTGTGCGAGTAGCGCATGTAATTACTTCAATGAAGGGGTGAGAGTTGTCACCTTAGAGTGACTGGGATCGTAAGTGGCCGAAACAGGGACCAGGGGGTGCCAACATTTAGACGGTGAGAAGTGGATGTGGTGGTAAAGGTCTAAAAGGTTCTCCTCCTCCAAAAACTGTTTGGTGTATAGGCCTAGTGCTGTACTGAACTCTGGTGCACTGAGCTGTCGAACAATGCCGCCGAGATGGAATTGTATCGTCTCTGGGTCGTCATCTCAGGGAATATGGAGCAGAACTCTAGGGTGAGCTCGAGATAATTAGGTCAACAATCTGGAGGAATTGGTCTTACGGGTCCATCGTCAACAGGGCCCGAACCGCGTCTACTAGTTGGACCTGCTCTAATGCAGCCCAATCGATACATCTTCCCACTCTGAGGGGTCGCGCCCTTAAAATTTGAAATAGTTCCTTTTGGGAACTCTGCAGAACTTAGAAAAAGGGGTATCGTATCTCTGTTGTGGCTCTAGAAGAGGAACCACCGGGCCCCTTTTACTTTTTAGAAGCGAGTACGGCAGCTTTCTTTCCTCTTGATGACGACATTTTACCTGAAATAAAATAGAAAAAGAGAGAACTATATTATCAATACTTATAAAGTACTAAACAACAAATTAAGCTTAATCAAGAATTACTAAGTGCTTCATGCAAAGGGTAATTTCACTAACCTAGATACCATATTAGATTCATCCTAAGTAGAAATAATGAAGATAATGGTTGTTCTAGTAGGTTTTTATAATCAATGTATGCCTAAAGCCAATTGCATGAGATAGTTAAAAGTGGTAGCAAGAGAATGATTCAAAGTGGCATTATTCTAAATCAATAGATCATGGATATTGCATGGATATCAACTTAAGCATTGAGAATAAATAAAACATGGATGTATGAATAAAACTATGGAAATAAATAGAAACTAAATAAAATATAAAAAATAAGAGTTAATAATAAAAAGGGAAGATAGAAAGGGGAACTGAATGAGTGAGATTAAGAGTGGAACACGGTTGTAGCGAGGCTTGTACGGGCGTGGTGGCATAGTGTAGGTCGGCGGTGGCGCTTGGGACGGCTAGTATGGGTTATGGGTGGTGAGATTTTTAGGGTTTTAGTGGAGAAGAAGATGAATAGTGGGGGTTTTATATAGGATTTAGGGCACACGGGCGTGTGACACGCCTGTGTGAATCGTTTTTAGCCCGTGTGGTTCGAATTTCAAGGGTTTTAGCATGCCTAAGTCGTCACACACGCTCATGTTCCTAGAGCCTGTTGGGGCACACGTCCGTGTCGCACGGCCGTGCCCTTCAATGTTCGCTTCTCCCACGCCCGTGTTAATTTAGCAGGTTTGACCACAGGGTTGGGACACGGGTGTGTCATACGCTCGTGTTGATTTCTCAGGATCGACCACGGCCTTGGGGCACGGGCGTGTCACATGCCCGTGTTGATTTAACAGGATTGGCCACGGCCACCTCGCACGGTCGTGGCGAGTTGTCGAAGCCCGTGTTGGGAAAATTTTTGTCTTGTTTGTGCACAGCTGTATCACACGACAGTGTCTTTGTCCATGTGTCCACACGGCCTTAGGTACGCCTGTGGGCATGGCCGTGTGGCATGAAAAACCTACATTCAGAAGGTTAGTTGATAATTAGATGTTACAAAATTTTAATCAAAGAAATTTATACTAAGTCAGTGCTCGGGTTGCCTCTCGAGAAGCACTTGTTTATAGTTTAAGCTCGACTTTTCTCAAGCTTGTTCGGTCACGATGGTTTGAAGAGTTGAAACTCTTCTATCCTGCTTTCAATGTCATTATCAACATAAGGTTTGAGTTGAGTATGATTTACCTTGAAAGTGCCAAGTGTCTTATGTGTTATCTCGACTATACCATAAGGAAAGATTTTCATTACCGTGAGGGGAGGTATGTCACCTGTATAAAGTTTTGCGTTTGAAATTCGAGGATCCTCCTTATCTAAGAATACCTTATCCCCTACCTTAAATTGATTCGCTTTTACCTTAGGTTCATCATTGTGATGCTCTATTTCGGCATGGCATATTTTGGGTTTCTCTTGGCGGTAGTTCAGCCACTCATCTAGTTCGTCAATCTGGAGCATTCGTTTTTCATATACATTTCCCTTAGATGGACTCGCCTGTGGTTGGGTCGCCTTTATGTGAAGTGTATCCTGCAAAGAAGGTTGGACGTTGAGATCATTCTTATTACAAGGACTTGTAACAATATTTTTATCATCAACAATCTATTCGAGTTTTAGGCTTGTAAAGTAACTTTGTCATCGCCTACACGAAGTGTAAGCTCGCCTGTGCCTACATCAATTATGGTTCTAGCAGTTGCTAAAAAGGGTCGTCCTAGGATTAAGGGTACATTGCTATCTTATCTATGTCTAGAACAACAAAGTCGACTGGAAATATAAATTTATCAATTTTGACAAGCACATCTTCGATTATACCCTTAGGAAATCTAATGGTTTTATCAGCCAATTGGATGCTCATCTTAGTTTGTTTAGGTTTCCCAAGACCTAGTTGTTTAAACAATTTATATGGCATTACATTAATACTAGCCCCTAAATCAGCTAAAGCATTTTTAACATCTAAGCTACCAAGTAAGCAAGGAATTGTAAAACTCCCTAGATCTTTTAGTTTGTTGGGCAGCTTATTCTGTAAAATAGCTGAGCACACTGCATTCAGTTCCACATGAGTTGTCTCATCTAGCTTTCGTTTGTTCATCAGTAGCTCTCTTAAAAACTTTACGGTGTTTGGCATCTGCGAAAGAGCTTCAATAAACGGTAAGTTAATATGTAATTTCTTTAAAAGTTTAAGGAATTTACCGAATTGTTCATCTATGCTATCTTTCTTTAACGCATTAGGATATGAGATGCAAGGCTTATATTCTTTGACAATTGCTTCTTTGGGACTTACCTCATCCTTACCTTTACTTACCACAGTCTCCTTACATTGCTCTGGGTTGGTTTTGGCTAACCCTTCCTCATCTATTGTATCTACGGCATTAATTTTCTCCTTAGGGTTACTCTCGGTGTTGCTTGGTAACCCACCTTGTGGTCTTTCAGAAATTAGCTTAGTGAGCTGGCCTATTTGATTTTTGAGTCCTTGAATGGATGCTTGCTGGTTCTTAAGTGCCGTTTCGGTGTTCTAGAAATGTGTTTCTAACACGGCAATAAATTTTCTAAGCATCTCCCCAAGGTTCAGCTTTTTCTCTTGTTGGAACGGTGGCTATTGAAATCTCAGAGGAGGTGGTTGCCTTTGATTTCCTTGTCCTCCCCATGAGAAATTTGGGTGGTTCCTCCAACCTGCATTGTAGGTATTACTATAAGGGTTATTTTGGGATCTAGAATTATTACCCATATAGTTGGCTTGCTCGGTTTTCATGCCATGTCCATAGGAGGAGTAATCAGGATTGTACATGTTTCATTGGTTTGAGTCGCATTGTATCACTCGGTGTACTTGCGTAGAACTAACAAAATTATCAATCCTTTTATTTAAGAGATCTACCTGATTTGACAGCATTGTGACTGCATCAACATTAAAAACCCGGTAGCTTTTTGCGGTTTTGTTCTCATGACTTGCCACTGATAGTTATTCAGTGACATCTCTTCTATAAACTTGTAAGCTGCTTCTGATGTTTTGTTATTGATTGTCCCACTAGCGGCTGGGTTGATCATCTGCCTCGTTGAGGGGTTCAAACCATTGTGAAAGGTTTGAACTTGTAACCACAGAGGTAATCTATGGTGAGGGCACCTTCTCAATAAGTCCTTGTTTCTCTCCCAAGCATTGTAAAGTGTTTCTAAATCCATCTACACAAAAGAAGAGATATCATTCCTTAATTTTGCCATTTTAGCTGGTAGAAAATATTTGAGTAAAAATTTTTTGGTCATTTGTTCCCATGTAGTGATAGACCCTCGTGGTAAAGAATTTAACCACTGTTTACCTTTATTTCTCAAGGAGAATGGGAATAACTAAAGACGAATGGCATCATTAGAAATGCCTTTTATTTTAAATGTGTCGTAGAATTCCAAGAAATTGGCTAAATGAGCGTTAGGATCCTCATCCTGCAAACCATCAAACTGAACAAACTGTTGTATCATCTGAATAGTGTTAGGTTTCAATTCAAAATTATTTGCAGCAATAGTAGGCCTAACTATACTAGATTCACTACTAGCCAAATTAGGTTTAGCATAATCATACATAGTGCGTAGAATAGGATTTTGCTCAATAGGATTTTGCTCAACAGGATTCGTGGCTACCATAGGGGGTACCTGATTATCTTGATTTGCCTCCATCTCTTCAGTGGATTTGTGTTCTTCTTCCTATCCTTGTTCTGGATACTGTAAGCTTCTTCTTATTTCTCTGCGATTTCTACGAACTGCTAAATCATCGTCAAAGAATAATGGTCCTCCTGGGTTTCTTCTAGTCATAAACTAGAGATACCTAGAAGGGAAAGGTAAAAAGAAAATTAAAAACCTAAAAGAAACAAAAAATAATTTGCAATAAAAGTAAAAATAGCTAAAGTAATAGGAATCGAGTGTTCCTAATATCTTAGTTCCCCGGTAACGGTGCCAAAAACTTGATCTGGTGATGATGAAGTAATAAAAACTAATCGCACCTATAAACTAACTAATATCACGATAAAGGCAAGTGCACCTATCGAACAGTAGTAGAGCTAGTGGCAAGACTGGAATATCGAATCCAAGGAACTAAAAGTACTAGTAATGACTTTCTTCCTATTATCTAGCCTAAAAATAAAGAGGTGGATTGTGTAAACTAATTAATGCTAAACTAAACTAAGGATGCGACAAAGAGTAAATTGGGAAATTGCTTTTGGGAAAACTGATTGATGAGGGCAATACCTAAGGAAGAATCCACCTAGACTTCACTTGTTATCTAACTCTGAACTAGATGATTTCTTCATTTGACTTGATCCGTAGAGATCCCTAAATTATGTTAATACCTCCATCGAGGATAAGAACAACTAATCCTAGGTTGATTAATTGAAATCTCTTTCTATTTAAAACCCCTAGTCTTGCATTAACTCAATCTATGGCTCCCCATATTAGATTTGACTCTAATCCAATAGATTTTCGTCATCCTATGTCTAGGATTGCGATCAACTCCGCTTAATTGTGTTGGATCTACTCCTATACAGGGACTTTTGCTCCTCTGTATAAGCACATTCAACTTAAATTAATATCCCGGAAATATCAATTCAAAAGTTAAAAGCACAATTAAGAACAAATCAAATATTTATCATATAGTTCAGATAACAATAACAAGATTCATCTTAGGTTTCATCCCCATTAGATATTTGGGGTTTTAGTTCATAATTACAAAAAGAAACATCTCAGAATAAATAAAATAACAAAACATAAGAAAACCTAAAACCTCTGAAAGGATAGAAGGGAGATCCTCTGTCTTGATGTAGATCCTAACTTCTGAGATGGATCAATCAGCTTTCCTTCGAGTAATTCCCTGCCTCTAGCTCTCCGTCTTGGCAGGAGGATTGAGTTGGAATTGTCTTGTACCGTCCCCTTTATTATACCCCTTTGTAGTTGCCTCCTAGGGTCTTTATATAGAGATTAGAATGTCTTTCTTAGCCCCTAAGTAGCCTTTTCTGAATGAAATTGAACTTCATCACGACAGGGACACGCTCGTGTGCCACGCTCGTGTGCCATGCCCGTGTGAGTTGATGTGGAGGTTGTGCTTGGGCCTGTTAATGTGGCACGGCTGTGTGACACGCCCGTGTGACGAACTTCCAGGCTGTGTTGATTATTGATTTAGGCCCGATTTGCTCGTTTTTGGCCCGTTCCTTGCTCTTTTATCTTCCTTATGCTCACCTAAGTATAAAACATGAAATTAAAGGATTAGGAGCATCAAATTCCATAAATTCAATGATAATTCA
Source organism: Gossypium stocksii (assembly GCA_020496765.1). Lineage (NCBI taxonomy): Eukaryota > Viridiplantae > Streptophyta > Magnoliopsida > Malvales > Malvaceae > Gossypium > Gossypium stocksii. The sequence goes on from CM035624.1 coordinate 28,381,775, forward strand.
TCCAGAAATTAGGCTAAGCATGAGGTAAAAATATGTATGATTTACGGTTTATCAGTCGCCCTTCCACACGGGTGTGTCGCCTTTCCACACGAGCGTGTGCCCTGTTTTTAGTGGAATTTCTTGAAAGATTTCTAAGTGCCCGAAATGGTCCTGATTCATTTTTAAACCACGTCTTAAGCCTTGTAGGCCTTTATTGAGGTTTGTAGGACGTTGTTTGAAAAAAAATTAAAATGGGATGAACTTGAGTGGTTTAATATTGAGATTTTTGCATGTGTTTTAGTGAGGTAACGCCTCATATCCTTTTCTGATGTCAGATACGGGTAAGGGGTGTTACACATATGAGTTTCTGTTTAACCCTTATGGGTTTCTTTCAGCTCTATTGAGCTTCTGTTTAACCCCTATGGGTTTCTGTTCAGCTCTATTGAGCTTCTGTTTAACCCTTATGGGTTTTTGTTCAGCTCTTGTGAGCTTCCGTTCAACCCTTACAGGTTTCTGTTTAGCACTTATGTGCTTCTGTGTAGCCTTCGGGCTTGTGAAAACGATGTACTCATATCCAAGTTGTTCTTCGAATGGTAAGTTATTGGGAGTTGTCTTAAATGATATATGTATATGAAGAAATAGTAAAAGAATAATATGCATCATGGAATGTGTATACATATATCAATAACTTGATATGTTGGTACATGGAAATTATGTAAGTTGAAACGGGTAATAAATTCAAGTGTGACATGTTGAGATAATAAGGTTATTGATGTTAAAATTATATGAAATATGTTTAAGTACGCTTACAAGTGTTGTTGTTTGATTCTTAGGTAAGTGCCAAACTACTAGTTGAATAGTAATATATTTAATTATAAGATGCATTGAAATGGTAAGTGCTCAAAATGAAAATATGCTTGTGCTCATGAAAGAATGGTAAGGTTTAAGTTATGCAATTTCTTATGAAATGAGTTATCATGTGATTAATTCGAAAAAGGTCTATGTTTAAATGCACTAGCTAGTGGCTATGGTTGAATGCTTATGATTGGTGTGTTATGTATATGGAATGAGTGTGGAAAGTAAAGAAACACAAATGAAGATAAAGGAATTTTGGAAGAGATAAAGTTGTTTAAAATCCTACTATGCTAGGAATAATATGTATAGGTGATTCTGTAGATTTATTCGCTTAGTGAGTTGTTAAATATAACTTCATAAGTATTGTGGTATCAATATTGGATTATTCTTGATATGTATAAATTTTATATTTGAAAAGAAGTATTATGATTAAAGTTTATACGAGCTTACCAAGCATTTATTGCTTATGTATTTGTTTTCCTTTATTTTACGGATTATCAGAAGCTCGATTGTGTTGGAAGCTTGTCGGGGTTGTATCACATTATCCATCAGTTCTATCAGTACTTTCGAATGTTGTGATTTTGGTTATAATGGCATGTATAGGTATTTTGTTTAAAGATGGCCTATATGTAATTTATTGAGTTTAGCCACTTATTTTGACTTGTTTTGGATGTCTAATTATGGCTTGTAAAATGGTCTATTCTCATCGGGTAGAGACACGAGTGTGTGTCTCAACTGTGTGTGACACATGGCTAGGTGACACAACCGTGTGTCCCCTGTATCTAAAATTTGCACAAAACAGAATGTTCACATGGCCTAGCACATGGGCGTGTGACTTGGCCATATGACCTAAGTTAGTATACTCACACGAGCACATACACGGGTTGGGACACAGCCATGTGTCCTTATTTCGAATACCCACATAGCCTAAGACACGGGCATGTCTCCAAACCATGTGAGTCATATGGCCTGGCTACACGGCCATGTGACCCTTGCAGTATTGAAAATTTTAAATATTTTTAAATTTGTTTTGAACTTTCCACTTAGTCCCTATTTGTTTCTAATGCACAATTTGGGCCTCGAGGGCTCATTTAAGGGACAATATGTATGATTTTGATTGGTTTCTAATATGAATGCTAGATGAAATGAAATGTCTGATAATTAATTTGTAAACTTCGGTAATGCTCCGTAACCCTGTTCTAGCAACAGATTCAGGTTAGGGGTGTTTAATGTTCATTACTTCCTTATGAAGTATTCTCTCTCTATATAAGGATGAGTCGAGGGGGAAAATCCTCTATCCTTTAAGATGAGCCGGGAATGAGAGGATCAGCTCTGAGATGCCCCTTGAAATGTAAGTTTCCCAACCTCGCATGCATTAGGGTAGATCTATTAAGCTTAGTAACGAAAAAGGTAAAGATTTTCTTAGTGATTCTAGTGTTTAAAAGTTAAAAGAATTGAGTTAAGTGGATAGATCTTGATGAGTTTTCTATGGTTTAATGTTTAAGGGTTGTTGGTCTACTCGAAGGAAGCCTAGGTTTTATATTGAAGCTGTAAAAGTTGAGGATATCGTGAGGGTCCTGTGAGTACTTCGTGGATCTCTAACAGATCTCTTTTTGCGTACATGTATGTTTGTTTATATGTTTTTCTCTCTGTGTTAATGATTGTTGTGTGAAATGAGAAAGAAAGGCATGCAAGTGTAATATGTCGATTCTGTGATAATAAATGTTTGATGAACTTGCATGTGATGCTTACGTAATGTTATGTGCCTTTGTTAAGAAAGAAATGTCTGCACGATGAATGTGTAAAGAAGGCATGAGCCTGTTTATATGTTTTTACTCCATAGAAGAAAGTGTAAGCGTAAACAATGCACCTGAAAGTATGTTTTTGTCCGCTATAACTAAGTATGTACATGCATAAACACACCTGAAAGCATGTTTCTATTTGTCATGAGCAAGTCTGTACATGATGTACAAGTTACATGATAAGTGTATCTGCATGTAGAAGTCAGTTGCAATGAGTCAGTAAAGCATGAGTCTGCATGTTAAGTCTGCTTGTGTGTGAGCTTTTCGGGACACTAAACACGAATTTTGATAAGGAAATGCCATGCTCATGGCAAGAAGACCATATAATGTAAGACCTAGTTTGAGACTATGGTATCATATAGGGAAGTGAAAACCACCTAGTGTAAAACCTAGTCCGGGACTATGGCATCATGTGGGGAAATAATACAAAGGACAATTGGGTAAATACCAGGTGATGAAGGGAAAACCTTAAGACATTGTGTTATGCAAACCCCTAGTGTCGAAAATGTCATTTATCGAAATATAGAAGCCTTTGTAGTTGTTCTCTGATAAGTGAAAGCCTTTATGGCTGTTCTCGAATAAGTGGAAGCCTATGTGGCTGCTCTCTATTATACGTGAGCCCTTGTGGCTGATTTTGTTAAATGCGCCTTCGTGATGAAGTATGTTATATGTGAGCCCTTATGGATGATTTTGTTAAATGCGCCTTTGTGAAAAAGTCTGTTATATGTGGACTCTTCTGTGGCTACCTTGTGTATGTTAGACACCTTTATGGCTATCTAATGATTTATGAAAGCCTTTGAGGCTATCTATTGATCAGGCAAGTGTCTGAAGCTTTCAGAGATAAAAGGAAGACATCTGAAGTCAATAATATGCCTTAGTGGCACAGTCTATGAAATGACCTCGGGATGATGATTCAAAGGCAACATCGAATCGGTGAACTTTGAATGAAAGATTGGCGAGGAACGTTTCATGCTGAGAGATGGACTGTAACGACCCATTTTTCATTAAATCAGAATAGTGGTTTCGAAACCACAAATTCGAGGTCAAAAAATTATTCTAATATTATTTTATGTGTTTACAACATGTTAGCATGTATGTTTGAAAGTTTCGTGAATTAATTTTATCGATTGAATGCTTAATTCGGTAAAAAGGACTAAATCGTATAAAAGGAAAAAATTATGTTCTATTAGTTTAAAGTGCTAAATAGCTATGAAATTGAAAGGTTCCTTATGATGAAATTAGACCATTGGTTGTGTAAGTGGACAATTATGGACATTATATATGTCATTTTATAATGTTTTCATTAAGATTAATAAAGTAAATTAGTAATTAAGTAATATATTAAGTAAAATAAAAAAAAAGTATCATCTTTTTATCATTCTTATTCAACTAAAATTAGAGGAAGAAGAAAGCCATTTAGGGTTTGAACATTTTGGCACTTTAAATTCTTGATTAAGGTATGAAATTTGTCCCATTTTTGATGATTTCTATGTTTTTGTGATCATTGTAACTAGTACTAGCTAGCCCAGGGACTATTTTGTAAAACTGTTAAATATTTTGAAAGTTTCCATTGATGAATGTTGATGTGTTTTGATGATTGATGATGAATTATGAATATTGGTTGATAGTTTTACATGTTTTGTAAAGTGATTTTGAGTGAAAATGCAAAATAGGGGTTAATTTGTGAAAAGATGAAAATGTGTGTTAAATGTGTGAAAAGTGATAAATATAGGCTGCCAGGGCATAAGAGTAATTGGGCTAAGCATGGGTATCTTGAAATTTGTATGAATTTGTGATTTTATGAAATAAGGACTAAATTGTAACAATGTGAAAGTTTAGGGGCTATTGTGCAAAAATACCTAAATATGCATTTTTGGATTAAATTGAATGAATAGAGGATTAAATGAGCTAAATTTGAATACATATAGACCAAGAAAGAAAAAATTCGGACTTAGATCAGGGAAAAGCAAAGTGATTGAATAGTCGGGCCGATTTGTAATTTCCATGTCCAAGGTAAGTTTGTGTGCTAATAAATGCTGTTAAATTGTGTTATAAATGTATTATTTTTATTGAATTGAATTGCAAAGTTGGTTGAATGTGAGATATGAACATAATTGACAGAGATACGACAGCCGAAAGTCCCGTATGAACCTCAGGAATAGTATAAGATACAAGTGTCATGACATTAGGGTTATTGAGATTACGTGTAAGACCATATCTGGGATATGGCATCGATGTGAGCTTTTGTGTAAGACCATAGTTGGGCTATGGCATTGATATGAGATTTAGTGTAAGACCATAGCTGGGCTATGGCATCGATATGAGATTACATGTAAGACCATATTTGGGATATGGCATTGTACTATGAATGTGTGATTCCCATGTTTCCTTTAGCGATTCCGAATGGTTCAACGAGCTTAATCGAGACAAGGATGAATGTAAGATCCACTTAAGTGATACAGGTATGTATGGAAACTATATGAGTATCAAATGGCGATAACTTGATGAATTCATGCTTATTAATGTATCAAGATATGTAAAAGGTTTGTGATTAGATATAGTTAATATTTGCTATGTTCTTATGACTAAATTGCATTTATTTGATATGCTAAGTTTATTATCGTACGAGCTTACTAAGCTGCAAAGCTTACTCCATTTTACTTTCCATGTTTTATAGTGAAATCGAGTTAGCTTGGATCTGGAGGTCGTCAGAGACTTCATCGCACTATCGAACATATATTTTGGTACTTTTGAGAATTTGTATATATGCTATATGGCATGTATAGGCTTTGGTCTTTTGGTATGTTTGATGGAAGTATGTTTTTGGCCATTTGAGATGGCTTGTAAATGATATATGGTGATGTGTATATATTGCCTTGTGAAATGGCATATTTTGATATGGTTGATGTTGTGGTTGTGTGATGCAAATGGTTAGTTAGTATGAGGTAATTTATTTGTTGAGATTGATTTGTTGTGAATTGGTTTTGGGTAGATGAATGAGTTGAATATATGAAAAGTTATATAGGTGATATATAGCTAGTGAAGCATGTTATTTTGGTATGTGTTTTGTTTATGTAAATGGTTGTGATATGTGCTTTGAAATGGTTGTTATTGGTATGGTATATTTTGTACTTAATTGAGGTTGAATTGGCTGTCTATTGTGTTATGAAATGGTACCTTTTATGCTTGTGTAGGTGTGCACATTTGGGGTGGCAAAATGGCTTGGTAAATAGCCTATTTTTGTCCACATGGGCAGAGACATGGGTGTGTGTCTTAGCTGTGTGCAACACACGGTCATGGTACACGATCGTGTGTCCCTTGAAGCATTTAATAGAAACAAGTCAGTGAGTTACATGGCCTAGACACACAAGCATGTGGTCCGCCGTGTGACATTAGTCAGAAAGTTCCACGGGGTAGGACACGGTCTGGGACACCGCTTGGGACAAGGCCATGTGCTTCCATTTCGAATGTCCACACAGCCTATGAGACGGGCATGTCTGGTGGCCACGTGAGACACACAGCCTATTCACACGGGCGTGTGTCCCTTGTTTGAGAAATTTTCTATGTTCTTCCAAAATTTTTCCTGAGTTATTGGTTTAGTCCCGTACCACTGCTAATGTATGTTTAGGGCCTCGTAGGCTCATTTAAGGGACAATGTGATTATGTTTGAATGAGAGATGTTTGTGTATGATAATGTATGTGAAATGAATGTGTATGTAGCACCCCTTACCCGTATTCAACACCGGAATAGGGTATGAGGCATTACCGAACTTATCACATGAACAAACATACAATTTCGAGTCATAAATTTGCGTCCAAATTAAAACCATTTGCATTTAATCATAAAGTCCCTGATACGAGCCTATAAGGCCCAAAACATATGTTGGAAGTGGTTCAGGATTAAATCGAGAACTTTAGAAAATTTTACAAAACTTAGAAAATTTTCCACTAAACAGGGGAGTTCATAATTAGCTCATTTGGAAGGTTAAACAAGATGCCATAGCCGTTACAACTGTTTGAATTCATCAAGAGTTACATAGTTTTAATTAGTTTAATTAAAACTCAGTTGAATGTATGTCCATTCAGTTAGACTTGTTATACTCCTATATACTTTGATTTTAGATTGATGTAGAGACTTTTTGAACATTTGGACACCTTAATGAAAATTACATCATTTTGTGAGAAAACATTTCTCTCATATTTCGTTGAATACTTGTTGGCTTATCTAGGTCACTAGTGGCATCAACCTGCCTTCTTTCCCGAACTTATCACTATCAAATAGTGTGGCGTTCACCCTTATACCAAGGTTCCTACTTTGCTAAGTAGTGGGTCGAGGTTCTCCTATTCTCCATCTGACCACCTTGAAAACTTATAAGCATTTGGGTCGATATTTTCTAATATTGGTTTGTGCTTGTTTTTTAGAACATTTTCATTCCATTCCATTCCCATCATTTCATTTCAACAAAATCGAACCATCAGTTCACTTCACATCTGTTGTTTGTTATCCAATTGCTATATTTATCTCCATCTTGTATTATTTTTCTATAACTGAACCTACATAAACTTCATATTCATAAACCCATCTTTGAACCCTTTTTACATAGCTTCCTCCATTATTCACTTAAACATCCTTTTAACAAATCGAACGATACTTCTTTGTAGACGATCGGGCAAACACATATACGACTTGACTCATCCCTGAGGCAGATCGTATCAGGTCACACGCCTGTGTGGGCAGGCCGTGTGGTCACACATGCCCGTGTCCCGACTCCGTGTAACTCTCTAACTTGTAACTCATGACCAAATTGAGATCACATGGCCAAGCCACACGCCCGTGTGTTACGCCGTCTAGAAAATTAATTTTCACAAAAATAGGTGCAGACTTCACACGGCCAGGGCACATGCCCGTGTTCGAGGCTATGCCATCCACACGGCTGAGACATACGTCCGTGTCTCTTCCCATGTGCTCATTCCTGAGCATTCTATTTCTAAAAATTAGGGTGTAGGGGACACACGGCCTAAACACATGCCCGTGGGACTGACCGTATGTCACACATGGCCTAGACACATGCCCGTGTAGACAAAATAAAGGCTATTTACCAAGCCATTTTGCCATCGTTTAATGTACACACCTACAAAACATAACATAACACCAATCCAAGCATATACAAACATCCGAACATCCACAACCAAGACATCAACACATCATTTATGAAGGGCATCATCATATGATTATACTTATAACCAATTTTGGCCCATTTCCAATTGCCTTATACAATTTGAATATCTAACCATTATAAGCCAACACATTTGGCCAAATCAATTATGACATATAACAAAATGACCAAGTCCCTATACATGCCATACTTTCAAAAATACTAAGATCATCAATACCCAAAATGAGAGTTTGATAGTGTGATTCGAATCTCCGACGATCTTTGATCTGAGCTAGCTTGGCGACACTATAAAACAAGGGAAAGAAAAAGAAGAGAGTAAGCTATATAGCTTAGTAAGTTCATATGCAAATAATAAGCATCTTAACAACATAATTATCATACAATTCATATAATAGGAGATAATATAAATGTCATTAAAATTTTATAGTCATAACTTGCTCAATCACAACCTTACCAAGAGTTCATCATTTCCCAAGTTAATTACTTATGAGTTTTACGTACATACTTGTACCAACTCTTAACACAACCACATACTTTACATCTTTGGCATTCCCATTAAACACTTGGAATATTAACGGATACTCGAAAATCTTGCACATAAGTGCCACATATGTAGCCAAAGTTACCTCATATCTCAAAAAACACAGAGACTCACTCTCGAGCTATTCACGGCCTGCTCACACAAGCTCTCAGTCGGGACATAGATGCACAGTGCTGCTCACACAAGCTGTTAGGTATTCGCAACATATGTCAGAATACCCAACCACTGGTAGGACGTACAAGACTAGCACTCGGACCACATAAACATAGATATATACATGGGTTTCTAGTGACATGTCACTTGTATCTTATTCTAATCCTAAGGTTCAACCAAGATTTCTCACTTGTCGATGCTTTGCTGAATACTTTCAAAGAGTCAATCGCACAATTCATGCAATATTAAATCATTTAAACATAATATAACAATGCATTATTTACATACAAACTTACCTTGGTACAAAAATAGTGAAATGGACCTAATCATCAAATACTTTGTTTTTTTCCCGATCTACGTCCGAACCTCGTTTCTCTTGATCTATAATAACAAATTTAACTTATTTAATCATCACATTATTCAAGTCAGCCCAAAAATCATATTATGGAAAAATTACATTTTTACCCCTAACTTTTCAACTTTTTACACTTTAGTCCCTAGGCTCGTAAAATGAATTTCTTTCAATTAATTCATTACCAAGCCTAGCCAAACCTTTTTCATGCTCATAACAGTCCACATTTTTCATTTATTCATATTTTCTACACACATTTTACAAATTTTACAAATAAGTCCTTTTTGACATTTTTACCGAAAATAACTTAGCAAAAGCCATTTATCTTACAACTAACATACATTTTCTACAATTAGACATCAAAATACATGCATGTCTAACATGGGTAAAATTTTAAACTTTGCTAATACTTTAAAATAGTCCTTGGAAAAGCTAGATTAGGTTACAAGGATCTTAAAAACATAAAAATCATTAAAAATGGGACAAATACGGACTTATGATCAAGCTTGAAAGTGGCCAAAACCCTAGCTATGGAGATCCTTGAAATTTCAGCTATGGGGGATGAAATTGAGAAGATGGACATCTTTTATTTGTTTTATTTTGTCTTTATTAGCCAAATGACCAAAATGTCCTTAATGCCTAACTTTGAGATTTTACCTTATCAAGTCCATTTTTGTCCATCCTATGGTATAATGGTCTAATTACCTTTTAAGGACCTCTAATTTAAAATTTTGATTACAAATAAGCACTCGTAGCTTCTAGAAAACACATTTTGTGCCTATTGCAATTTAATCCTATTAGGCAAATTGGACACTCTATCGATAAAATTTCTTCACGAAACTTTCACGCGATCATTCAATCATACGGTAAACCTTAAAGAAATGATAAAATGATTATTTCTACTTCAAATTTTTGGTTTTGAAACCACTATTCTAATTTGACCTTAAAACGAGCTGTTACAGTGTAAATGATGTAATAAGTTTAGTAATGCCTTTTACCTTGTTCCGGTAATGGATATGGGTTAGGGGTGTTACATGGACAAATCCTACCGTGTTCACAAAATGAAAGGTGAAATGGTGTATGTCAAGAGTTTAGGACTACAAGTAAGTTGAACGATTCTGACTAAGGTAAGAATGTTTACAAAATACAAAAAAGTGAAGGTATGTTAAGATTTAATACATGTTCTTGCTGAGTTTGATGAGTATTTGTTTGGTTCCATAGACTAAAGTATAGTGTTTACATTTAATGTGAAATGACGAATGAATGTATGATAATGCCTCATTAAGTTCTTGGGAACTTATTATGGATGCCTTTGATTGTAGGATCTATTAGAAAGATAAGAGATGAGAGACTATGCAATACGAGCGGTGGTCTGTGCTAATATGCATACAGAGAAGAGAAAGATTGTGGCGGAGTTACTATCCATGCCAAATGAAAAACTAAGAGAAGTCATGCGGCTAGTTAAGAGTAATGAGACACATGAGTTTATAAGGAAGGCCTGATGACGAAGTTAATGTCTGAGCATAAGTTGTAATACTCTATTTCTATATAAACAATAGTAAGGGAAGAATGATAGTTGTATTATACAAAATGTAAAGACGAACACATGTTGTACTTAGATAAATTTCAATAATACACACAAGGCTAAGTAAAATAAATTTTATTAAACATTGTAAGAATAATTACATAGGAATGTATAGAAAGAGTTTAGGTTACGTCTGTTCTTAGGCGTAACACCCAATACTCAGATCCGATTGATCGGGTCCGGTGGAGGGTGTTACATGGTCCCTTCTCAAAATCCCAAAATCCCCTATTTACTTGCAATGCATAATAATACAAGTAAGTTTTAAAGAGCTTAATGAGTCTTCATACCTTACCAACATAATGATAATACGATTGCACTTCGTGGTTGGGACTTCATGATTGTCTTGCCCGTATTACAATAGTACGCCATCCTCTTTGTCACAATAGATAATTCCTTGATGGTTTTCCCTTATAATCCCATTTTTTTATTTATTTCATGGTTCATCATAGATCTACCTCTTCAAAAGGGAAATCCTTGCGCACTCTTCCATGTGAGCTGTAAGAGACACTTCGACAATTCTTATATACTCACATAAGGCCATACTTGGCGAATAGTCCCACTTGTAGACTATTAATAGTGGTTTATCTTACTAGAGTCAAACTGTATTACAATCCTCCTGGTGGTTTTCTCTTTAAAATAGTTGACTTTTAGGCAGATTCTTAACAGTGAATCCTCTATTTGTGGAATCATACTTATGAGATAGTTATGGTGGACTATAATATCTTTCTTATACAATTTCGCATAAATAGATAGCTCACACAGTATTTCAGGCACAAGCTTACTTAGATAAAGAGTTTCTTTATTTCAGAAGTATAGAAGAATACTTTTGTACCATCTCTAAAAGGATTTGGCAAACTGTCAATGTATGATATGACTTCCATACAATTTACCTATACAGTGGGATCGAACGTAGATTGTGCTACTAGAATGTAAACTCATTCTTTGCAGACTTTTAAATTCAAATTCTCCTACGACTCTAACCAAAGTGAATTTTATAGCTACTGTAGGTTAAGCTGAGAACCGTCATAACTTATATCTGCCTCACCTTATCTGCTAGCACAAGCACAATTGCCTTATCATAATAATAGATCACCCCTTTTCAGAGTCATACTGGCGGACATAGTGTGGAATCATATTCACAAGATAGTTCTGGCGAACTTTCCTCACAACTATAGTCTCAGCGGACTTCTAATCATCCCACTAAGGGCTCTCATATGTCCCACAGAAAGGACTCTCAATCGTCCCAAAAGCGGCTCTCATATACGAGTGCGCACTGAATCCCCATATTGTTTAATATCCATTCTTGGCTCAGTCCAATCGAACCTCCCTAAAAGCCACATATATAAAATGCATATGCAATCCATACATGGCCATCCAAACCTCCTTAAAGCCACATAAATAGAATGCATATCATACACACATTCAACCAATAATTACTATTTATCACACGCCAAACATTTTGTTGATTCATCATAATCATACTACTGATCATTCGTATCAATTCGATGCTCAACAATACATCACACCAAACCTTTCACTTACTTAACATAGTTAACTCATAATAAGTTGCATACCATAACACATATAATCACCATACATCATTAATTTGCCATAGCATACTCATAATTTTTAAGTTCATCACACATTACATGCAACATGACACCTCTACTTACAAACATAGAATGATTTTTCACTTTCCTAATAATGAGTCAACCAATTTTAACACGCGACCTTCAAATAGGAATATCCATTTAAGAATTGAGTTATAGAACTCACTTGAAAGTTGATGCCAAATCCATCTAGTAAGCCTTTTGCCCTTACTACATGAGCTTTGTGACACCCCTATCCCGTAACCATTGCTGGAATAGGTAAGGGGCATTACCGGACTTGTAACACAGATCATAACAAAAAAATTTTGAACTTTAGAATCAATAACATAGTTCTATAATTATTCACCCAATCATGCTTTAAAGCCCATATAAAGGTGCATACATTCACTGAGGATCAAATTGAAAACATATGAAAGATAAAGAAATCTTTGAGAAAATTTTCAAGTTAGGGACACACGGCTGTGTCCCTAGCCCATACATACCAACACGATCGTGCCCTACAAGACACGCCCAAGCACTCAATCCGTTGTAGAAACTGTCTAACCCCACACGGTCACCAGACACGCCCGTGTGTCCAGTCAGTGCACAACACTGTCAATAGTCACATGGCTACCAGACACGCCCATGCATCTAGGCCGTGTGCAAGACTGCCTAAAATATATTAGGTGCAGGGGTTACACGGCTGAGTCACACGCCCGTGTGCTCAGACAGTATGGCACAATGTAGGCTTGGTTTAAGCCATTTTGCCACCCAAATGGATCATCCCTACAAGCATCACAATAACCATAGCAATTCATACACCAATTGGCAATCAAAACAAACATTTTAAATGTATAATTTGCAAACATTAATCCTCATCTAAACATGTACCATATATGCAACATTCTATACCAAATCATTCATCAGCTCAGTAGCTAGTAATGCTACTCAAAAACATCATAACACTTTGCAATTTATCACATAAGGACACCTCATAATAGTTATTCAAAATAGGTTAAACATATACAAAACAAGCCACATCTCATAGCTTGAATAAGTGCCCAAAAACATACCACATTCATTGGCAAAACTAACCATAAACATTAACTTAACAATTAGCCTATACATGCCATGACCATATCATTAACAAAATTCAAAAGTACCAAAAGCTTGATGGATAGTGTGATAGAAATTCTCTGACTTGTCCGAAAATTGAGCTAGCTTCTGAATCTATAAAACAAAGGAAAAGTAAACAGAGTAAGCTTTAAAAGCTTAGTAAGCCCGTATAACGTAGAATTAAACTTACCAAACATTATAGATAAGCTCATAACTAATGTCAAAACAAGTCATAAGCTCATATTGCCTAATCATCAATCATACACAAGTTAGTGCTTGCAAAATCTTGTAATCAATCATTCTCCAAATGGATCATTCACATAACACAAGCATATATTATTTACTTATGATGTACAATTCATGTAATTCATATCATATAGTTTATATAAATCATGAAGCTCATGTAACTTGTAATTCATATAGTCTTTAATCATCACGAAACATGTATCAATAATTGCCCGTTGAACCTTTATGAACATCGAAGGATACTCGAGTGATACACACACAGTGCATATACGTAAAACCGGTAATCCGTCAATGCATCATGTATGCTCTTTCGAGCCTGTAACGGTAAGCCCGAGGGTTGAACATGTGATCTCAAAGGATGAACGGTAAGCCCGTAGGCTGAACGGTAAGTCTGAAGACTGAACATGAAATCCCGAAGGATGAACATATAGCTCATGAGCTGTGGTGAGTCCGCAACAAATGCAGAAGCTCAAACCACCTTGTAGCCCTAGTGACATGTCACTTGTATCCTACGACTTTCTACGGTTCAAACGAGACTCGGTAATCATTTGGACATATAACCAATTTGTATTTCTATTCATTATTTCACATTTACACCATACCAAATTCATCATATATCAAATAGGCAAACTTGAGTCTATGGTTCATTATGCATTCATACAGCATTAAAACAACAATTATAAACCTTAAACAAGTTTGATTCTAATTATACGAACTTACCTCGATTTCCCGATATCTACTCGTCTACCTTTTGTTTTCCCCGATCAAGTTCCGGGATTTGATTGTCTTTATCTATAGTAATACAAATTCAACTATTCAATTTAGTCCAAAAACATGTATTTTGGCCTATTTACAAACTAGCCCTTAACTTTTAATCACTTTACAATTTAGTCTATTAAATACAAAATAGCAAATTACACTATAAGACCCTCAATTCATCATAGCTGAATATTCATATACCTCATATAAGCACATATAAGTCATTTATTTACAATTCCAACCACAAAAATTCTACCTTTTCCAATTTAATTCTTAAAACTCATTTTCATCAAAAATTATTTTATAAATCTTGTATATTTTCAAACAACCATCAATAATTCACCACTATTCATCAAAATAAACATGTATTCATCAATGGCATATTTCAAAAACTTCACCAATTTTAGAAATTGAGGTATGAGTCAGCTAGTATACAAAGCAACGAACTTAAAAATGTAAAAATTATCAAAAACCGATTACAAAACATACCTTAATTAAAGATCAAAGTAGCCGAATACAAAAGCTTCCTAAACCCCTTTTTGTTTTGTTTAAAATCGGTGAAAGAAGAGTAATAAAATGAAGAAATTTATGTTTTATTAAACCATTATAACTTATAATTATAAAATACCTTTTATAACCTTTATAAAACTATTTAAAAACCATGCATTTAAAGGCCACTACCGTCCATGCATTACAATAAGGGTAAATTTCATTTTAAGGACTTCTAAATATTAAGCCAAGGTCATTTTAGCCCTTTATGCAATAGAATTCCTATTTATCGCTTTATGTGATTTAATCCTTTTTACTGAATTAACAATTTAAACAATAAAATTTCTATACAAAACTTTCTCACCGTATATCTATATTGCTGTAAAACATATTATGTAACGCCCTAATTTTTGGAATTTTTCGGGTTTTCGAGATTTTTGGTAAAGTTTTGAAATTTTGGTGTTCTGGGTACTGAAATTGTGTTTAAATGTGTTAGTGGGCCTTTAGAAGGCCTAAGCCTAAGTTAAAACCTGGCAGAAATATCAATTTTGGATTTAAAGTGAAAGGGGACTTGGTTAAGTGGGCTTTTAAGAGAAACTTCATAAATTATGACACAAAGAGGGCCTTGGTAAAGTGGCAAGGTGGCGCCACTAAGTTCCTAAAAAAGTGGTGTATAGACTGAGTTTAAGGGCCAGGGTTCAAGTTGCAAGGTAAGCAGATGGTATTTTTAATTTTTGGTCATGTGCCGGACATGTGAGTAAACTCAAGTAGGAATCAGCTAGGGCCTTAGGGAGGTTGGGCTGATTGGTTAAGTGGTCATTAGAGTTAGCTTTATTTCTTTTCTTGTCTTGGTGAATTAGGGTCAGCCACCTAAAGTTCTATTCTCTTCTTAGTTTCACAAAAAGTGACCGAAAACGCAAGACAAGCCTCTCCTGTGCCGATTTCTTCTTTCTCTTCTCCTTTCTCCTTCATTCTTTTCTTTTTCTTTTCTTCTCTAGCTGAATCTAAACTCCCTATTCTCTTCTTTTCTTCTCTTTTCAATTGACCGAAATCTTGAATAAAGCATTAGTGTTGAGCCGATTTCTTTTTGACCGAAAGTTATTCTTGTGCCGATTTCTCCAAGCCAAATCCTTCTATTCTCTTCATCCCTTTTGGTTGATTTACACACCCTCTAAACCCCTAGCCTCTGTCAACAACATCACTTCAAAACCCCACACCAAATCGTCTCCCTCTTCACAATGTTAAAAAGCCGAAAACACCATAGTTTTTAGGGACTTGTAGCCGAATCTTTAGATTTCTAAAGATTCGATCTCTGCTAGTGTTTAAGAGTTAGATCTGCATTAGATCTAAGTAAAAACGGAAGGGGAATCTGTGGTAAGTACTCAACATCTCAGATCTATTCATTATTTCGGGATTTAGAAAAGCCAAAATCCCTAAAAGTCTTAGGAAGGCTGTCGATTGGGGATTAGGGCTCTGCAAGTTATTAACAAATGATTGTTTTGGTGATAGTGTGTTCTAGAGGTGACTGATCGAAGACTTGGACAAGTGGAACGACTAGATCTAGATCTAGTCTCTAGTTTCGGCAAAGGTAAGATCTCAAGGGCCTTAGGTGGTTATGGCCGAATATGGTAAGTGTTTATTAGGATTGGTTATTGTTGATTTGTAATCTAAGAGTTCTAGAGACCGATTGTAGGATATCGTGGGAGATCTCGTTAGTAGTCGTCACAAATTAGGTGTGTATCGAACACCCTCTTGTAGTTCAATTCGGCAAAAGCCAAAATGCCAAAATTTCGGCATTTCGTGGGCTTGTGAGCGTGCGAACGCTTATAATTCATTTGGGAATCATTGGATCCGTAATTGCGAGTGATAAGTTAGTTGAATGTGCAATTTCGTGCACTTCAGTAAATTGGGCCTTGATGGGCTAAAACTGGGCCCAACGGGCTTACGGACCCATTGGGGTAAAAATAGGCAATAAATGCATACGGGTAGACTGTAGGTCTAAACTCTGCTAAAACAGGTAAATCAATCGTAAAATTTGGACTAGATGGGCTAAATTAGCTAAATGGCACTGTAGGGCCCATTAGGGGTTTTAGGGCCCAATGACTGTAATCTGCTAAAATAGGCTAAATAAGCTAACGAGGTAAAGGTTAGTCTATTACTGAATAAAATGAGCATGAAAACCCTAAAAACTGAAATGACTATTTTACCCCTATGTGCTAACTGACCGTTATACCCCTAGGGCTAAATTTGACTGAAATGCATGATTTACTGTTTCTGTTTACTATATGCCATATCATGAATATCTGTTGCATAGGGCTGGGTTATTGATGGAGGAAGTTCTGAAAGTGGCTTGACCACGTACTAGAGGCTTTGCCTCATCTTACTGTTATTTGAGCAGCTATGCTGCAACTGTGGAGTGTAGGGCTGGGTGGGTTAAGTTATTCCCCACATGGAGTGTAGGCCTGGTACGGGTGGAGTGTAGCGGTTGGGTGGGTTGAGTAGTCTCCCCACATGTAATGGGCTTGTATTCATAATTAATATCTGTTTTGCTACTGAAATGTGCCTATGGGCCGTACTATTATCTGGAAAGAGCTGAGGCCTAGTTTACTATATCTGGATAGGGCTTCGGCCCAGTAATTATTGAGACTGGATAGGGCCTAGGCCCAGTGGGCTTGAGCTGATTTGGGCTCTAGATGGGCTTTCCTTACACACTGAGTTTATCAAACTCACCCCTTTTCCTTCCATCCTTGCAGGTGAGCCCTAGATTGTGGACTTGGAGCTGGGAGGGATTCAGAGTGGCCACGAAAACTGAAATGCTGATTTAATTAAATTACCTATTTTATCTCTATTTTTATTTATTACTTATTTCATTCGTTTTTTTTTATGTTTAATTTGGGTTTTTAATAAGGCCGCTCTATTTATTTTTATTTTGGGTTTTTAATTATTTATTCTTACATTATCTAAATTATTTCGAATATAGCTGCGCAAGTTTTTCCCTTAAAATTAATCAAAGGTTTTCAAAACCAATCACACGAGTCATTTGAACAACAAAGTAAATCTTTATAATAAATCTCCTAATAATCGGTAGTGGATAGAACGTTCACCTAATAAACCAAAAATTTCCCTTAAAAACTCCAATATCAGTTTTGCAAAGCTCACCCTAATATTAGTAACTAGGTAACGTGGTTAGGTGTAGGTGATGTGACACACCGAACTTGGCCGTAATGTATGGGCCAGGTTTGGGGTGTTACATATTAAAGCAATAAAAAAACAATATTTTGACTAGGTTAAGTGGTCCTGAAACCACTCGTTCCGATTAGGATCTAAAATAGGCTGTTACAAGCCTCCTTAGTCAATACAACATAACAACTATTTCAGAATCTAACTTAGACTATTCATTATCATGAAAAGCATAATCTTTTTGCATGCAGAGGCCATATAAATTGTTATCCATTACTTTGCCCAAAAGAGAACAAAATCAATAATCAACTGAAATCCTTAACTATCTTGTTTTTCTTAATTCTGATAATACAAAGATATTAAAAAGCTTTCTAGTTTACAAGATTTCCAATTTTTAAGAGTTAAACCTCAGTCTCCCCCTTTCATGCACGAATGTTCCTTAATCTTCCCTCTTCTATTGCAAACCAAAAAAAAAGAAGAATAAGAACAAAAAACTAAAAGGATTATCCCTAAATAAGAAAGCCTCTCCTAAATATATATAGTCCATCCTATCCATTTCACCAAAACCAATTCACAACCACCTAGAAATACCTTAACCAGCTGAGATTATAGTTGGAATCCAACCTTCCTTAACCAGCCTACCACTTGTCCTTCTTTACCAAAGAACCCTCTAGATTAGAAGACCTTTCAATTAAGTCTACAAATCCCCCTTGCAATTTTCCAGACCTAACAAATCCAGGTGTGACAACATGGAAAATTCAAGCACAAATGAAATAAAAGGAGTAGAAAGCAATAAGTGTGAGTGGGTGAGAATCAAAGTTCTTTATTGTGACCCCGTCGAACTTGTACTTCCAATTTCCACAACCCTCAGTTAAGAATTTTATAATTTTGTCATAATTTAACTCATCATAGTCTACTTGGGAATAATAATCATTTGCATAATTAGGTAGATTATAAAAGTAGGTAATTGCAATAGAGTCAAACCTTAACCTTTTCTTATGTACCTAGGCTCGATTATCTTGAGTTTTGAGGACATGACCTAGAATACTTTTACTAAGTAGGAGATCCTGCTTAGTTGGAAGTGGCAGAACTGTCGCAAACTATGGTGTTTGACAATGGCACGGGCTTCTATAGCGTCTATGTCGATTGCTCCCTTGTTAATGTACACCCCACATTCTTACACAATAGTTCTAGAAACATATGTTTTGTAACATTTACACATTTTGTTCTTGTGGAACTTGTTAGGGTTGCGGTTCTCACGACGTCTGTCGGATAGTTCACATTTGTCGAGATTTGAATCTTGATTTTGGCTTACATACGTTTTTGCTCAAGGCATTTTTTAGAGTGTATAATGTCTCAACAACAAACAATAAAGTAGAGACCCTCAAACAAGAAAATAAATAAAAGCCACAATTTCCACTTAGTGATCAACAATAAAAAAGAGATAAATCATGTATCACATAAGACCCATACATCAAATCCAACATGCATCTAAATATTTTTATTGAATGAATCAAAAATTGAAAGGTTACAGAGAAAAACTAAAGATGAAAATTGAGATTTTCTCACCAAAGTAGTGTACAAAAATTGACGTTTGGTCTTTGAATCCTCCAAATGTGGCTTGGAAAGTTGAAAATCATTCAAGGTTTTAGTGCTTTGAAAGGGAAGAAAGGGTGTTTGAGTGAAAGGGTTTGAGAAAAATAGGGAATGGAGGCCGATTTTTGGTTTAAGAATGTTTAAATTGAAGGTTTTTCCGGTTTTGACTTCCAAACATGTCGATATTCAAGAAATCAATATCATGTCATATCTTTATCCTAGGCCGGAGGTCCATAGTATGGAGAAGTGTCAAGCAAAGTTATATTGTTGAGTTCTTATTAATATGACTTTTCGAATAACTTGTCACCTACAATACATGTCCCTATTTCTATCCAACTGATAAACCACCCATTGACCCATCTACACTTACATCAAATCCATTCAAATAACCACACCTCCGCCGAACTCCCTCCATATGGATCGCATTTAATTGTCTCAATAAAGAAAACTACATGGGAATTGTACTCCCTCAGCAAAAGTTGAAGTCTTCGAATTGTCTGTAGGTTCCCCAACCCACGAACATTCCAACATAGGATTTTCATTGTGCCTGACTAACCTGCACTCGGGCTATCTATCTAACATTTTGAGAACCATTAGAAGTTCCACCAATCATATCCTTTAAATCCGCACCATCAGAAACAATAGAAATACCTAGTCCAACCCACGTCATTTTCTTCACATCCATTCCTCCTAGTGGGCTTTCCTCTAAGCCCAAATCCATATCAGCATCAACCTGCTCAACAACCTCATTTTCTTTCCCTTTGCTACCACTTGTCATGACTTATTTTATCTTAAATTCAATTTAATTTCTTGTAATGGATTATATTTTCAAAAATAGACTAAAAAATCTATCCTTACCATAACGAAATCCCCTTGAATTCTTCGAATCATTCTCGCCTTCATCTTGCAACCAATAGCTTGTCACCGTAAATGCTTTTTGTGGCACCACTCACAAGGAATTATCCCACTCACCAATAAGCTTTTTAGAACATTGAACCATTTACACTGGACAAAAGCATTCTCCATGACTCGGTATACCATAGAGAAAATAAAATAGTGACAATAGTTCATACTTAAACTTTGCATATCCTTCTTGTTACACCCTCAAAATAATCTTCGCCCTCTTCTTTAATGGAACTTTCACATCAATTTGGATTCAAATTCACATATAACTCGTTACTCCTTTAGTGATGCTTTAGTATCATATTCCAAAAATTTACCGATGGAATTACCAAGCTGTTTGGCTAATACCTCTAAAACTAGACCAGACGAAAAATCATGTGTTTGAACCCACACTGAAATAAAAAAAAAATAGAGGAACCTACTATGGATCATTCTCCGACATCAACCTATATGCTACAAGAAAGTGATTATTGAAGGACCCCTAGCCACAACTCGATCAATATGCACTTCATAGCATAATCTAAATAGAAATCACTTTTTTACCCTATTTTCATAATTGATACACCCCAATGGGTGCCAGAGATTAATGACTATATTGTGCATGGATTAAAATTGAACACCACTTATTGTAAGAAATGATCCCACTAGATAATACTCATAACCCCATTCCCCCCTTACCACCATCACCAATCTAAAATGCCTCCTCTTCTTCATCTCCAATAACAAGATTATTGAATCCCTCCTTCATTCAACAAAACCAAAGCAATTACACCTCAATCCTACGAACACCTTCCAAAGACAAAAATCTAAATTCGAATAGCAATAAAAAAACCTCAGAGCAAAAAATAAAAAAATGTTGGATCTAGTGTCCTAAGCATAGTATATTCATTTGTAAACTTGTAAAATTTTTTAAATAGATTGGTTAATAAAACAAATTCATCAATTACATTAATATACTTTGTAAAATTATTCTTACATGGGTTTTGCACACAAAATAAAATGGAAGGAAATTTTACTCATTGGTTGTCTAAATGTTTAACTAATACTAAGCACTATTACATGGTTGGATCATAGTACAGAAAGACAACTTGTATTAGTAAACGAACTTAAACATGTCTTTAGTCTAATTGGAAATGAACAAACTAGTTAAAAGACTAATATGTTATCTATCAAGTCCAATTGGGGAAATATCTTGTCTTGGACATCGAAGTGATGACTCCTAGAAGATAGAAACATAGATGTGACTAACTGGACTGACAGTGCATTAGACAAGAATTCTTTTGTGGATTTCTTCACTTGTGATGTTCATAGTGTTGCATGCCTAAATCCTAAGTGGATGGTGGACTATGTATACGTGACTCGTACACTTTGATGTAAGTAAAAACCTAAGTTCAAATACATAAGAAATCGAAAGCTGGTGCGTTAGGTGTACAACTTCTGTAGTAAGTAACATCATTCAAAATAGTGAAATTCATAGCCCAAAACATGTGAAAATGATATCCTCTCATTGGCATTACATGGTTGATGAAAAGTAAACGTGGCCACAAGTTGTCTGTCTTTGTGATGGATAAGTTAGTCACCATTTGATAGTGATTAACTTTTCATGAACGAAGATGTAATGTTTACCATGAGATAAAAAAAGATCATACTGGGAGAACGTATATTATCTTAAAGAGATCAAAGGTATCCTATGAAGGTAACACACTTATGAAAAGGCCATTGGATGAACATTGAGTAGTTGTTTTCTTAATGGTATGTCATTGGGGAGAGCTCAGTTAATATACTATAGTGGAAAGACTTAGTGACTAAATAAGTTTATAATTAATAGGCAAAAAGCCAGAACTTAATTATAAATTGTTTGAGCCTCAACTACCTATGTCCAATCGGACCCTCTACTAGCTCGTTGAAACCAGAAATGAATTATGTGTTTGAATAGAAATGAACAAAATGAATAGGAAAAGAGAAAAAGGAAACATTCAGGAATGATTATGGTTTTCTCCTAAATGAAGAAATTGAATCATTTGAAAATGAATGTAGGTTTCTAAAAATGGAAATGATATTGAAAATGGAAATGATCCATTTATAATCCTATATGGATTACTTAAAGAATGATCAGAAGAATAAGTTTATGTTTTTGGACTGTTTTGAAGCTCAAAAATGAAAATAAACCATTTGGTCATAGTGAACATGTTGAGTTGTGAAATATTGAATATATTTTCTCAAAATTTTACTAGTGGCAAAATCGTTAACATTTTACCAAGGGTAAAATTGTCAAAATTATTTTTTATGTAAATATTAAATTTTATTTTGGAAAATATAAGAAACCTGAATCGAGTTGGATTACATTACAGAGTATTGAGTCAAAAAGGCCCAAGAAGTACTCATAATTGGATCCAATGTGAGAGAGACCCAAAAACTCCTCATGGACATGAAGAGGTTGCAACCTAGTAGGAATACTAGGGTGTGTCGTCCACCCTAGACCTATTCTATATAGGATGTTTTTTTATTTGAAATAAATCACTACAACTCGACAAGGGTTCTACCTTCTCTTCCTATAAATAGATGGCACCGATAGAGCTATGAACACAACTTTAAGAGATTGCTATTCTACTGAAAAATATAGAAAATTTATTCTCAACTATTACATATATATTTTTTGGAATAAAAATTTTACCAGTTTCTATTAAGAAGAGAGAATTTTTGTTTTCACCCAAAAAGGAGAGAAAATGTTTTCTAGTTCTATGTTTCAATTCAATTGGTTTGAGCCTACACTTGAAGCATTTCATGGTACTAGAATAACTGAGAAGATCATTTTGGTTGAAAGTTGGGAACAACGAACATCCGCTTAGCTGAAAACACATGTATGTATTTAGTTAAGGATTATTATTATAAATATCACAAACTTGGTCGGTTTTTAGAAATTTAATTTTCCACTATGCAAGAAAATCGTTTTCAAACTGAGATTTTTCCTACAATTGGTATAAAAGCTAGGTTGTGTTATGTTTATGCTGTAAACTAAGATCGAATCTCTCTCTTCATCTTGTTTGATTAATATTTGATAAGATGTGACATTCTTGTAATTATTCGCATGTTTAGGTGTGAATGAATGCAACATTATATATATTTATATAATTATTATTTTTTGCAAAGGTTATGGTTTTTAGGAAATAGACCTTGAATTATCATCTTCATGTAGGATTATTTTTTATTTATAGAATTCTTGTAAGCTGGAAATGGACATAGGACATAAATGTAATTTTTCAAAAAAGAGTCCATGACGAGGAGAAGATGAAGCAATGGTGGTCAAAGACACGAAGAATGCCTTGTGGTGGAAAACTATGTAAATTTTTTTGGTTTTTCATTTATTTTCTAGAAATAAAACCATGGAAACCTTGGCTGACAATTTTATTTTATTACTCATCTCTTTATATATCTGTTTAATCATTACTTGTGATATATATATATGAGATGATCCATAGTTGATCTATTAAAGATTTAAAGTGTGATAATGAGAAAATACATGTGTTGTATTGTTCTATTCACTTCTTTAGGTTATTCGATTACTATGAGAAGTGTGGTAATGAGAAGACGCATGTCTAGGATTGGACCTGGCAAAAAAAGGCTTGGTATTTAAGTGGTCAAATATGGCTCACCTCCCTTTCCCTTAAAAGAAAAACTATGGAGTATCAAAATTGTTTGATTGGATTTTGTGAATAATTGAATGTGAATATTATAAAATTGTCATAGCATGTCATGCATATATGAGATAATGATGCCATATAATTTAGGAAAGAATGTCAAATGTACTTGTCATACATATATTAATCATACATGATTGAAACCGAAAATTATAAAAACCTTACATGTTTTTTAAAATATTTAGTGGGAGAAGGTTCCTAAATAAGACCTACGGCCTCCATCAATGGTCTCTTGTGATGACATAGCAAGTGTACTGCCCCACGATAGGATTGCTATGTGGATTTCATTAAAGAGATTTCTTAAAAGTAAGAAGAACTCTTGTGATTAAATGATAATTGGACTGGCCCTTGTGGTAGGCATTATCATGTGATAGGTCAAGAAATTTTATCTTCAAAAGAGGACAACTAGACAAAGCATGCTATTCAACGAGATTGTCCCACGATGACTCATTTGTGGTGTATGATGCGAAAGGTGTTGAGTTGATGGTTATACACACAAGATCTTCTAATTAAGTAACTTCCCACGGAGCTCTACTTAAGTTAGAATGATGGCCAAACTTTACACGATTATTAGTACATCTGAATGCTTAAGGAATTAGATTCATATACTAAATGGATGGAAATCAATGTTCTTACTAGTTGATATGATCACCCCATTGTAACATCCCGAAATAGGGCCTAAACGGCATAGTGGTTGCGAAACCACAAATTCGAGATAGAAAATTTATTCCAATTAATTTTTATAATTTACCGAGTGATTAGATGCATGTGTTAAGAGTATCGATAGAAAATTTTATGGATTACATGTTTAATTTGCCTATTAGGGCTTGTTTGAAAAAGTTGATAAATATGAGTTCTAGATAGGAAAGGATTAAATTGAAGAGCATAATTGAAGTATAGGTCCTTAAATGGTAATTAGACCATTAGGTTTTCATGGACAAAAATGGACATACATAGATAAAAATAACTAAAGTTTTAATGAAGGGCATTTTAGTCATTTGATAATTAAAAGATTAAAAAGGGAAAAAGATGGCAAAATGTTGTCCATCTTTTTCATTAGGCCAAAACTTCAAAGGGACACCACAGCTAGGGTTTCTTCAACTTCTCAAGCTCATAGTAAGTGCATCCAAGCCCCATTTTTAATGTTCTTTACATTTTTTGAGTCCCGGTAACTTGATTTAGCTTATTCTAGCAATATTTTAACCTAGGGTTCATATTTGGAAAAATACCCATAGGTGAAATGTGTCTATTTTGATGTTTTATGGTAGAATATGAAGCTTGAAATTATGTTAAACAATTTTTGCGAAGTGATTTTAAGCGAAAATGAGTAAAAGACATAATCGATAAAAATACCTAATGTTCATAAGTACATGTTAGAGTGAGATTTTGATGGCCATAGAAGGAAAAAAATGATCAGCATGTCCTAAAACATAAGAATTAGGGATAAAGTTTAATTTTCGAGCTTTGGAGAAAAAGTGTAAATATGCAAAAGTTTAGGGGCAAAATCATAATTTTTCCAAAATTAGAGTTAATGACTGTTTTGATAAATGTGAGTATTAAATAAGCTAAATTTGCTATTATATATCAAGAAGAATGAAATTCGGGGTTAGACCGAGGAAAGAAAAAGGTTGAGGACTAGATCAAAATATTTGATCGTATTTTGTATCAAGGTAAGTTTGCGGTAAATAAATGCAATGTTTTATTATTTATAATTAATGATGTTATTTTTCAGCATCTATATGTTTATTTTGTAAATTTACTTCTTGATGATTCAAGCAAGAATTGACAGAGAAATGATACTTAAAAGTCCCGATTGAACCTTGGGAATGTGTAGGATACAAATGTCATGACATTAGGGTTTAAGGATACCAAGTAAGACCATGCCAAGGCATGGCATTGATAAGTTTTACAAGGCAAGGAAATCATGTAAGACCATGTCAAGACATGGCATTGGTAAGCTACTATAAGGTAACGATCCCATGTAAGACCATGCCAAGGCATGGCAATGGTGAGTTCATAAGGCAAGGATACCACATAAGACCATGTCAAGACATGGCAATGGTAAGTTTAAAAAGGATAGGTACCCGTGTATCCTTAGTATTCCAAGTGGTTCAACGGGAAATTCAAAGAGTGTACCAAAGGAAAGGTACGATAAGTTCATGTCTGAAAGGTTCAGGTAAAAAATTCAAGACTTATGCATATTGAGTTTAAAGGTTATAGTGGTTTTGGTATGATAAGAATGAGATAATTCATTTAGAATGTTGTTATTTATTTACATGCAAACTTACTAAGCTTTATGCTTACTCCCTTTCTTTTCACTCTTTTTATAGTATCGCCAAGCCAACTCAGGGATCGTAAGGACATCAGAGATCGTATCACACTATCAAAGGGCTATCTTGGTTTTTTGTGATTGGAAACATTTTAAGTTATGGCATGTATAGGGACTTAGTCATTTCGTGTGTATGTCCTTATGATATGACTAAAGAATGGTATGTGAATACTTGATAATGAACTGTACTAATTGGTCACACCAAAAATTCTGAAAAAATTATGGTAAGAAGATATATGAGTCTAGTTTTAGGAAAAATTTACGGAATTAAAATTCAAGTTTCGTAACTTGAGTTATAATTAATTTAGTGAATGTTACACAGGTGGACAGTTTTATTATGAATAGTGAAATAAATTGTTTTGATTTGTATAAGTAATCGAAAAATTTTTAATGATCTCAGTTTGGTCTCGAACCATTCCAATTGCATGTTTTAGGGCCTCAAGGGCCCTTTTTAGGGATATATTGGATGAATGTGAGCGAATTAATTTTAAAAGTAAATTTTTATGCCCCGAACTAGTAAGATAAGCCTGGTAATGCCTCGTGCTCGACTCTGATGACGGTCTCGGGTAAGGGGTGTTACACCCATATTGTAGTAAACATGTAACTGTTTTCTATTTATTTAAATGATGAATAAATAAATAAAGTTAATTTCACATTTCATTATTATATCTTTTCTATTTTTTTGTCTTTTATATTTTACATGCATAGAGAAATTTTGACAAGCAAATATTAGCTCATTGATTGTCTGAAGTTCAAACTGAAGGTAAGTTGCATTGTAAAGATCATTTACATTGCGAGAAAGACGACTTACTTCAATAGATAATCTAAATGAGTCTGTAATCCCGTAAAAGAATCAAAGTGAGCATTTGATTCAAATATTGAGAAGGATTATTATGTCGTTTACAATTCTAATTGGGGAGATGGCTAGTCTTGGCTATCAGAGTAGTTGACTCCACAAGTAGAGACATGATGTATTCATTGGTAGAATGATACATTGGATTGGATCCAAGATGAATTAATTCTGAATCCGTTTGTGAATTAATTCACTTGTAACATTCATGGTGTGATTTACCTAAATCCTGAGTTAGTTATTGACCATGCATATGCAACTCATGTGCTTTGATATAAGTGGATGCTTATGCTCTAAAGATGATTGAGCCCATAGCTGGTATGTTAGGTACATGACTTGTGTATGGCATGGCTTTACTAGCAACAGTGAAATTCATAGTGCAATTAAAGAGTAATGATATTCTCTCATTGACATTTTGTGGATTGATAAATATGGAACATGGCCATAGGTAGCTTGTTCTCGAATGAGCAATTTATCATAATCATTTGTTGATATGATCATATTAATAATTAGGAAGACACAATGGTGACAATGAGATAAAATAAGATTGTATTAAGTGAATGGATTTACCTCAAAAGAATCAAAGATATCATATGAGGATAACATAAACATGACGAGGTCATTGGATAAAGTAGTTGGATGAATTATTTTCTTAAAGATTATACAATAAGGAGTTTTCAATCATGGTACTTCTTGTGGGCGAACTCCATGATTAAGTAATTGGGAATTATTAGAATGATGCTTATGGACATAATTGCAATCACTAGAGCCTAATTGTATATGTCCGATTGCTCCCTTTGCTAGCTCAACAAAAGCTCAATCGGACTACATTAGAATCAAAAGAAAATACTACGACTTTGGGAATAATTTAATTGAGTTAATTTATTTGATGTGGAATTAAATTAGGTAGTCATTAAGAATTGTTCAACTAGAGAGTTTGATTACAGAATTTTTTTGAAAAATTAATTTGCAAAATTTTTAAAAAAAATTAATTTTGATAAAGTAAAATTAAATTAATCAAATCAATTAAAATTAATATGATATTTTTAGAAGTTAATTTTCAAGTCAGACAATTGGTTCATAGGCAATTGATCTTGAAAATTGGACCTGATATCGTAAATTGGGTTCAGAAGCCCAAAACCGAGACCAAGAACCAAAAAATGGTTGAATTGGGCTTGGTATGTGTGATCAAGCCGACGATCGAACCTATGGCTAGACCGGACCGATTGGGTTGTCATTGACTCGGACCGAACTGACAGCAGTCGAACCGGCTTGGGGTGTCGTAAGGGTGTCACACCTGCATCATCGGACACGGCAGTGCCAGTGGTTGCGATGGCAGCGTCTCGGTGACCGACAACGGTTGGTCATCGATGGTTTAATATTAAATTTAATTTCAGATTAATTATTCAAAAAATAATATTATTTTAATGGTTTAATATTAAGTTTAATTTAATACTTATCTTAATAGTATTTTATTAATTTAATATTAAAGTGATTATTTTAATATTAAATTTAATTTAATGTTTGTCAGTAGATAAACATTCTATTATTTTAGTAAGATTTAATATTAAATTTAATCTAATATTTACCTTGATATGTTAATTTAACATTAAAGTGATTAAGTTTAATCATAGTTGAATTCTCTAAACTCTCCCTATATAAAGAGAACATTGGGTCATTATTTATACACCCTTGAATTCAATAGAAAGTTGTAGAGAGAAAATTCTCTAAAGAGATTATTCCCGAAAATTTCTAGAGATATTTTTTTGATTTATAGCTTGACCCAAAAGTTTAGAGAAATTGCAAAATTACCCCACTGGTAATTTTTTTATGAAAAATTTTCTGATTCAAAGCAAGCCCACACTCAGCAGAAGTGAGCGCGGAGAAGACTACTCGGTCGAAGTGCTCATCCTAGATGAATCGAAAAAGTAGAATTTTGATTAAGTGTTTATTACTTTAGATATTACAACCAAGATCTTGTTTTGAAAATAAAAATTTAAAACTCTAGTTTTTCCATAAATTTATTTTCCGCTGCATTTTCCAAACTCGTTTTTTTCCAACAATTGGTATCAAAGCCAGGTTGTGTTCTATCTATAAGTATAAACAGATAATTAAAATAAATTTCTCTTCTTATTGAATGATTTGATTACATAGAAATTGGCATTCTTTAAATCTTATGCTTGTTTTGAGTTATATATGGGAACAAATGCGATATTATATATTTGTTATATAATTATTTTTTGCCGGGGTTGTGGTCCTTAGGAAATAGACCGTGGACTATCATCTCCACGTAGGGCTATATTTTTTTAAAATTTATAGAATTCTTGTGAGCTGGAAATAGACATAGGGCTTAAATGTAATTTTTCAAAAGGAGTCCATGACGAGAAAAAGATGCAATGGCGGTTCAAGACCCAAGGAATGCCTTGTGGTGAAAATTATATAATTTTATTTTTCCATTTATATTCTAGAAATAGAACTATGGAAACCTTGGCTGGCAATTTTATTTTAATTAACTATCTCATTTTATATCTGTTTTATTATTGTTTATAATATTTATATTATGTAATGCTATAATTGTGATATATATATTAGATGATCCACAATTGATCGATTAAAAATAAGAAGTGTGGTAATGAGAAAATACATGTGTTGTATTGTTCTATTCACTTCTTTAGGTTATTCGATACCTATGAGAAGTGTGGTAATGAGAAGATGCATGTATAAGATTGGCTCTGCCTAGGAAAGACTTGATTTTTAAGCATCAAATTTGATTCACCTCCCTTTCCTAGGACCCTACCTGGTGCACGGTTCACATTCACTGCTTCGATTTTTTCCTTTATAAGAAAAACTGGAGAATCAAAATTGTTTATTTTTATGATTGATTGATTCTTGCGAATGAATGTGAATATTATAAAATTGTCATAGCATGCCATACATATATTGGA
The DNA here is from genome assembly GCA_020496765.1 of Gossypium stocksii. Taxonomy (NCBI): domain Eukaryota; kingdom Viridiplantae; phylum Streptophyta; class Magnoliopsida; order Malvales; family Malvaceae; genus Gossypium; species Gossypium stocksii. Next base: position 28,411,919 of record CM035624.1, read on the forward strand.
AGCATGTCATTTAGATTAGGTAAAAATGTCACTAAGACTATTGTATGATCATTCTTGAAATTTGGGGTTAAAAACCCTTGTATGTTTTTAAAATATTGAGTGGGAGAAGGGCCAGACCTGCGGCCTCCACTGATAGTCCCTCAATGATAGCATGATAAAGTTTTGAGTCGGTTCCTACCTTGTCCGTACCCTAACGTAAACTTTGTCATGTGGGTTCACTAGATGAGATTTCATTTTAAGGACAACTAGACATGCATGACTTGCAAAGAGATTGTCTCAAGATGACTCACAAATGAAAGCACGTTCATCATAGGTGTTGAGTCAATGGTTACACACTCAAGATCATCTCTTATTAAATAGTTTCCCAAGAAACGATATTTAAGCTAGAGATGATGGGCAAACGTTAAACAATCATTAGTTCGTGTGGAATCTTGAGAATTAAGATTCTTGAATTGATTGGATGTAATCAATGTTCTTGCTAGTGAATCATGGGACCTTAAAGTGACATGGTTGATGGGTGTGAGAATGATCGTAGCAACAAATTTTTTTTCAAAGTTTTAATACAAGACGCATGCATCATATTGCGTTCTTGATATGTTACTGAAATGAAAAATATTTGCTTAATACAAAGATAGTAATTGGTGAAATCTTTATTTTTTCAGTTCAAATATATCTCCTACTCCTCTTATTAGCATTCATACTGAGGATAAATTAAATGGGGAGAACTTTCGAGAATGGAAACAGAACTTGCTAATATTTCTCAGCTATGAGAAATACAAAATTGTTATTGACAAAACATGCCCTCTTGAAGCTCAACACAAAGTCAAAAATCATTGGAGAGATTCTGACTCGACTGCTCGATGTTATATGTTAGCGAGTATAGGTAGTGTGTTGTAAAAGCAACACGAGAATTTTCGTACTGCCAAAAAGATCATGATAAATTTGGAGGATTTACTCGAAGGCCAAGTCGGATTAGCTCGATAATCTGTTATTATAGATTTGGTGAATTCTCAACAGAAAATCGGCAGTGGTCAAAGAAGATATGCTTAAGCTTATGGGATTCTTTGTGGAAGCGGAGGACAATGGGTGTAACAACCCGTTTTTTAGTTAAGTCAGAAATAGTGGTTTTAGGACCACAAATGCGACAAGTAAGTTCATATAATTAATATTTAACTTATACGAGTCAATAATAATTTTATATTGAATTTTGATTTGATGAATTTTATTTAATTTAATTAATGGTTAGTATAAGTGGTTTAATCCAAAAGTCAAGTGGTTGTTGAAAATGAGGTATTGGGACCTTGTTTTCATAATTTAAGGTCATAAATATTTTTATTAAATATTTACAGAGTTGTATTATAGGTGAATTGAACTTTGGTTTGATAATTTTTACTATTAATTGCTTAATTAAGGTAAAAGGATTAAATTATAAAAGAGGTAAAAGTTAATTGCTATAGATTTAAAATACTAAAGGGACCAAAATGGTGATTAAACCATGGTAAAAAGGTTGAAGCGTGGTGACATGATTAAATCCACTAACTTTTGGGCTATTTGCTCATTTAGTGCTAATTAGTTTAGGGTTAAATTGAAATTAAGTTAGTTTAGTGGGAATTTTATATAACTGAAGGACCTTTGTGCGATTAAACCCTCCTTAAAAGGTAAATATACCATAGATGATGATTGTGGATGGTAATGGGCTTGAAATTGTTAAATTTCGATGAAAATTAAAAGGGCAAAATGGTAATTAGGTATTAAATAAATTTGAAAACAAAAGTTGATGGAAATTTCAAGTTTATCTTGTTCTTTCATTCTTTCAAAACTAATAAGGTCCCACACAATTTGGCTAAGCTTGATTTCAATTGAAAATGGTTAAATTGTATGATTTAGACTTAGGGACTAAATTGCATAAAAGTGAAATATTGGGGGTATTAAATTTAATTTAATACTTATCTTAATAGTATTTTATTAATTTAATATTAAATTGATTATCTTAATATTAAATTTAATTTAATGTTTATCTTATAGGTAAACATTCTATTATTTTAATAAGATTTAATATTGAATTTAATCTAATATTTATCTTGATAAATATTATATTACTATAATATTACAGTGATTAAGTTTAATTATAGTTGAACTCACTAAACTCTCACTATATAAAGAGAACATTGGGTCATTATTTACACACACATGAATTCAATAGAAAGTTCTACAGAGAAAATTCTCTAAAGAGAGTATTCCAAAAAATTTCTAGAGAAATTTTCTAATTTACAACTTGAGCAAAAGTTTAGAGAAATTGCAAAATTTAATTTTTTTGTCAAAAATTTTCTGATTTGAAGTGAGCCCACAATCATCAGACGCGAGCTTGAAGATAGTAGAAAAGACTACTCGGTCGAATCGTTTATCCTAGATGAATAAAAAAGATACAATTTTGATTAAGTGTTTATTACTTTAGATATCACAACCACTATCTTGTTTGGGAAAAGTTTTTAAAACTCTTGTTTTTCCCTAAATTTATTTTTCGCTGCGTTTTCCAAACTCGTTTTTCCAATAAGGGTCTCTCATAGGCTTGAGTTCTTCCAATCTGGAGGAAGTGTTTTTAACACTGAGTCTGCCGAATAGGAAGATGATGACCCATTTATATTTGATAAAGCAATGCAAAGTGTTGATTCAAAGCTTTGGGAAATAGCTATGAAAGCTGAGATGTACTCTATGTAGTCCAACTCAGTGTGGGAACTTGTAGAATTGCCGGAAAGGATAAAACCCATAGGGTGTAAGTGGATCTACAAGAGGAAAAGAAATGTGGATGGATAAGTGGAAACTTATAAGGCCAGACTTGTAGCAAAAGGTTATACTCAGAAAGAAGACATTGCTTACAAAGAAACCTTCTCCGGATATCATGCTCAAGTCAATCCACATATTACTATCCATCGCGACGACTCTCAATTACAAGATCTGGCAAATGGATATGAAAACAACATTTTTGAACGACTATCTTAAAGAGAGCATCTATATGATGCAATCCACCAGATATATAGCTAAATGAAACGAGTATAAAGTTTGCAAACTGCTTAGATCCATATATGGACTTAAGCAAGCATCCTGCTCATGGAATCAAAGATTTGACCAAGCGATCAAGACTTTTGGATTTGAGCAAAACGTAGATGAACTTTGTGTTTATAAACATTTAGGGGATAGAAAGGTGGTCTTTCTCATTCTATATGTCGATGATATTTTACTCATTAGGAATTATTTAGGGACATTGTCATCAGTTTAACTATGGTTAACCCAACAATTTAGCATGAAGGACTTGAGAGAAGCTAATTTTTTTCTACGTATTTGAACCTTGAGGGGCCGAAAGAATAAAGTGATAGCATTATCTCAAGCTTGATACATAGACAAAATATTGCAGCGTTATGCAATAACCAATTCAAAGAAGGGAAATCAACCCTCCGTACGAGGATTTCATCTCTTTTATAGGGTTATCCTAAGTTAATAGAAGAAAGAGAGAACATGGGAAAGGTTCCTTATGCTTCGGCAATAGAAAGCCTCATGTATGCCATGCTATGCATATGCTTATATATCTATTTTGCAGTGGGGTTGGTAAGTCGATATCAAACGAATCTAGGACCAAGGCATTGATAAGCAATGAAGCATATACTTAAGTATTTACAGAGAATGAGGGATTATATGCTTGTGTATTCCATAAGAGATGTTACTCCTATCGGATATACTGATTCTAACTTCCAAACATGTCGAGATTTGAGGAAATTGACATCAGGCTGTGTATTTTCCTACGTTGATTTTAGATTGATTCTATATAAATTTAATTCTCCTCTTTTCCTATTCTTAATCAAAGAGTTAGTGAGATTTCTTCGATATACCACCAAATTTTGGTTAATCCTTGGAATCAAAATTATGACACGAATTCGGTAAAAAACAAAAGAAAAAAAACCAACCTAATTCAACTCAAATCGAATCTGATCTTGAGTCACACAGATATAAGAATGCCTTACTATATTGTATGTATTTGTTGACACGTCAGAGTTTGAAAAGCGAAGATCTTTTCATAAACATAATTTCATACAGAATCTCATATATATATATATATATTAAAATAGATAAATAAATATAAAATAAAAATTTTCTATTTATTCTAAATCTACAATTTAGATTTTAGATTTAGAATAAATAGAATTTTGAATTTAAAATTTTTATTTCTAAAATTCTAGTAAATATTAGATATTAGTTAGATATTAGAAGTCCTTTTATTTAGAAAAATCTGAAATGAAGTGAAAACAAAAAAGTATTGTTTTGGATTTGAATAGTATTATACTATATATAGTATAAATATATATTTATATTATTATTATACAAATTAATATTATATCAAAATTAACTCCAAATAAGTGGAATGTAAATAAAATAGGACTAATTCCAATCAATAAATCATAAAACGCAACATGGAAACCCATCAAGCAAACGAAACTAGACGATTCGATCAAACTAAATTGTTGTTTTGACTAAACAAACAGTTACGGATGACTTGACAATGAATTCCAGGTCGAAGCAACTAATTTGATCTATTTTTCACATTCATAGGTGTTCGTCTATGCTTCTGCTTTATGAATATGATTTTTTTGGGCATTTCTAATAATATCAAGTGTTATTCCTATTTTAGCATTTCTAATTTCTGGAGTTTTATCCCCAATTAGAAAGGGTCTAGAGAAACTTTCTAGTTATGAATCGGGTATAGAACCAATGGGCGACGCTTGGCTACAATTTTGAATATGTTATGATATGTTTTCTCTAGTTTTTGTTGTTTTTGATGTTGAAATAGTTTTTCATTTTCCATGGGCAATGAGTTTTGATGTATTGGGGGTACCCATATTCATATAAGCTTTCATTTTAGTGCTTATCCTAATTGTTGGTTCAATTTATGCATGGTGAAAAAGAGCATTGGAATGGTCTTAGTTCCTGAATATTTAGATAATAAAAAGAAAGAAAAAAAGTAAAAATAATAATAATATTGAGTATTAATTCCATCAAATTTCCCTTACTTGATCGAACAACCCAAAATTCAGTTATTTCAACTACATTAAATGATCTTTCAAATTGGTCAAGACTCTCCAGTTTATGGCCACTTCTTTATTGTACCAATTGTTACCTTATTGAATTTTCTTCATTAATAGGCTTACGCTTCGACTTTGATCATTATGGGCTGGTACCAAGATCGAGTCCTAGACAGCCAGACCTAATTTTAATAACTGGAATAGTAACAATGAAAATGGCGCCCTCTTTAGTGAGATTATATGAACAAATGCCTGAACCTAAATATGTTATTGCTATGGACGCGTGGACAATTACAAGAGGGATGTTCAATACTGATTCTTATAGTACTTTTTAGGAGACCAACTACCAAGGTAAAGTTTCTATTGTCTGCTCATTTGCTTGATTCAAAAAATAAACAAACAAAATAAAAAAGCAAAGTATCAAAAAACACCTTTTGATATTCGAATCAAACTCCTCTCTTTTGGTATTTAAAGTCTATTTTTTTTTATATTCGATTGTTATTCGTCTCTAAAAAAATACAGTAGTTCTTGGCCTTTTATATAGCCGAAAAAAGAAAATAAAATACAATGCTCTTTTTCTTCGTTTGCTATCGTGTTTTGCTTAGTTTGTAGGTACAGAGCGAGGACGTGGGTGTACGACGGGCGGATGTAGAGGCTAGCGTTGCAGCGCCAGAAAAGGAAGCTTAAGGTTGTCCCTTTTTTCTAAAATATGAATAGTGGCATGGGTTAATATGTTTCGAGCCTATAATTGGGTAATGGGCCCTTTTGTTGTAATGGACTATTAATCATTTTTTTGGACTGTTTAATTCATGTATTTGGTTTTATTTGGGCCCGAGCCAAAATTGGGCCTTACAGCTGCCCCTCTTTGCTCATTGTCGTGGAACGGGACTGAAGCAAAGACTTTAAAAAAGGCCAATTTTGCTTAGTCTTGCCAAATCTCGACTTATTTGGTGCTCCTCTTCTTCAGGGAGTTTCATTCCCTTCCACTGCATCTTCAGAAGTATAGGAATTGGCTTTAATCTACTCCAATGTAATTTCAGGGAGAAGAGACTTGTAGCTTCGATCTACTCTGCTGGAACTTCAAGGAGATAAGAATCACCGTGTTTAGTCTGCTCCACTGCAACTTCAGGGAGATAAGGCTGGTGGTTTCAGTATGCTCCATTGCAACTTTAGGAAGATAAGATCCGCCATAATTTGTAGCTTCAATCTGTTCCACTGTGACATCAAGGAAATAAGATTTGCTGTCTTTAGTCTGCTCTGCTGCAACTTCAATGAGATAAGGTTGGTGGCTTCAATCTACTCCACTGCAACTTTAGGAAGATAAGATCCGCCTTAATTTGTAGCTTCAATCTATTCCAATGTAACTTCAGGGAAATAAGATTCACTATCTTCAGTCTGCTTCGCTGCAACTTGAAGGAGATAAGGCTGGTGGCTTCAATCTACTCCACTGTAACTTTAGGAAGATAAGGTCCGCCATAATTTGTAGCTTCAATCTGTTCCACTGCGACATTAGGGAAATAAGATTCACTGTCTTTAGTCTGCTCCGCTGCAACTTCAGAGAGATAAGGCTGGTGGCTTCAATCTACTCCATTGCAACTTCAAGAAGATAAGATCCGTCATAATTTGTAGCTTCAATTTGTTCCACTAAGACATCAGGGAAATAAGATTAGCTGTCTTTAGTCTGCTCTGCTACAACTTCAGGGAGATAAGGCTGGTGGCCTCAATCTGGTCCACTGTAATTTTAGGAAGATAAGATCCGCCATAACTTGTTGCTTTAATCTGTTCCACTGCTACTTTAGGGAAGTAAGATTCATTATCTTCGATCTGCTCCACTACAACTTCAAGAAGATAAGTTCTATGGCTTTAATCTGCTCCACTGCTACTTCAGGGAGATGAGATTTATGGATTCATCAATCTTACTACACCGTCCTTTGGGGACATGACCTGTAGAATCGATTTCATACGCTTATATTTATACCAAAAGATTAGAATACGATGATCAAAATGAATCAAGTGCTCTTAACTAGATGTGTATGAATGATATTTGTATGAATGCAGAATGTCATGAGAATGATCTCTTTTTAATGTTTGGGTTGTTATTGCTCGTTGTTCATTAAGGTTTTATCACTGACGTATTATGCTGCCTTTTTGCTCAGCTGGTATCTTTGACAGAAAACCCGAATAAACAATCACATTTGCTCAACTGGTTTGCTCTACTGTAACTTTAGGGAGATAAAATTTGTGGTTTCTTCCATCCATCCCATTGCAACTCAGGGGTATAGGATTTGTATCTTCTTGAATCCATCCCACTACAATTCAGGGTTATAGGTTCTTCAATCAATTTGATCTGTTATACCATTCTCTGGGTAACATGACCAGATGTAACACCCCAAACTGACACAGATGCTATAGCCAGATCTGACATGTCACATTAAAATTACGTACGATAACTGAACTTGTCAATAAAAGTTTATTTCTAAGTTTCCAAAACCCTATTTATTATTATAGACGTTTCATCAAAACATTTGCGTAAAAGCTGGTCGTTGTAATTATTTAAAATCGTGCAAGCTTCTAAAGTTTGAATTTGAAACGTGTGATCTTCTTAAAAACATTTATTATTTTGAAAGCCCGTTATCCTATTCTAGCGGTTTGAATTAATAAACCGAAACCCAATTAAGGAAAAAAAATTAAAAACTCTTGAATGGCCTTATTACAAAATAAAAACCCAAACTAAAACTTATAAATAAAGTCAAATCCAAATAGCAGTAGTCTTGTGGCTACCTCCAAGTCCCTCGCAGCTCCAAATCGTCTAAGGCTGGGATTACCTGCACATTTAAAAGAAAGGGTGAGGTTGCGAAAACTCAGTATGTAATCCCCCTATCGGTCTAACAGCAATCAATACATACAGAAACAGTCTGGGCCTAAGCCCTATATAGTAACAGATTAGTTTGGGCTTTCGCCCTATACAGTAATAGTGTGGGCCTAAGCCCAATACAATAACAACACAACATAGATATGCAACCCATCCCAAGCAAACCAACATCCCACCCGTACCAACCAACACACCATGTGGGGATTATATCGACCCACCCAACCAACACACCAATATTGTAGTGTAGCTACTAACCGAAACATAACAAAGCTGCTACCAATAGTAAACATGGCATAGCCACTACTATCAGTATACGTGGCAAAGCCACCAGAATAGTAAGAACATGGCAAAACCACTTATACAGTACTCCCTCCAAATCAGAATCCCAACCCTAATGCAGAATGTCGTGTTATAAATATCACGTGTATGTAGTATGTTACACTCAGTATCAGACATATAAATATCCTACATATATCGATTAACCTATCACTAAGGGTATACTGGTCATTTCATCAGTCAAAAGTAAATCAGTAATTTTTCCCATTAGGGGTATTTTGGTCATTTTACTAATCTTAGGGTCTCCGTACAGATTACGACCCCCCAGAGGGTCTGCCGTCACCTCGAGCGACTCAGGTGACCTACATGGCCAAAACGGTGTAAATGGGCCCAAAGCCCACTATCGGGCCCAAGTGGGCCCACACACTCGTGTGGCCCATCTAGCCCAAAATCTAGTCACGGCTATGTAACTTCCATAGCCAAAACCATACTTGTCACTTACCGTAAATTTTATCCGTGTGGGGCCCACAAGCCCGTTGGGCCCACACAGCCCATCTTGGCCCAACAAGGCCCATTATGGCCCAAGGCCACGAAAACACCCGTGGTAGCCTCTATAGCCTTTCACCCCTATTGTACAGGCAAGATTCACCATGCAAGCGTTCGCACGCTCGTGTGGCTTCGAATGCTGAAGTTTAGGCTTTTCAGCTTTTGCCGATTTACAATGATGTAGGGTGTGATTACACACCTTTTTGCGAAAGCCTATAAAAACGCTCCTTGTGCACCAACCTACATTCACCCAAAATAATTAATCATTCTATGAATTGCCAATATTTCCAAGGGCTAAGACCACGGTTTAATGGCTATCACTTACCATGATTAAATGATCTGGAACAACACCCTCCTAAATTGCACCATAATGGTTTCTGCTAGAAAGTATTTCTCCATAACCCCTTTGGGTATTCGGCCAATACACAAAAAAATATGTAGAGTTTACCTTAATGACCGATGAGGGACTGAAGGATTTCTATGTCTCCTAGAACACTTTACTTCCCTAAGATCACGCGCCCTATAGAAGAATGAAACGTGGTCAAAAAATATAGGTGAACATTCGACTCCCCACACTAAAACGAAAGAATAGATTTGATTACCCGTAGGAATGATCGGGATACAAGAGAGAACATACAAGTACCTAATAAATCATCAGAACTCTTGTGAGATGAACCACCACGCCAATAGCACGCAACCGAAAGAACCAAGGAAGAGAACACTCTATTCGGCTAAGTTTAAGAGAAGATGAGTACTCGGTTCACCAAGAAAAGAAAGAACAACTTGGGAGGGAAAGAAAAACAAGAATTCGGCCAAGGAAAATAAATATGAAAAAGTTGAAGGGAAAATCGGCCAAGAATAGGAATCGTTCGATCAGAAAGAATAGTAACAAGGAGAACAAGGTTCGACCACGTGAAGAAAGGTATATTCGGCCAAGGCACAATTGCTTGAGAGTGAGAAAGAGTAGAACTAAAAGTGGAATTGATAAGCCTAGAGTTGAGAGGAAGAAGTAGAACCAAAAGATATTTGTGATAGCAATGCTCGATACCCCACAGGCCTGAATGGTCAAAATATGATTCGGCTACCCCAAAGTGCAAAACCCCAAAATGAAAGAACACAAAAGCCTCAAGGGAAAAAAATTACCGAAACAAAATGGAGAAAAACAAAACACCCCACTCCCTATACTAATTCGGCACAAATGACCGAATATGCACCCCCCAAGAAGTTCCAAATTTGGCCAACACCTCCAAGCTCCCCAATCCCTTGATTCTCTCTACCTTTTCCTCCTCTAACTCCCCAACAACTCTTATCCAATCCATTATACTCTCCCCCTTTTACCAAGTCGACAACCACTCAGTAGAATTTAAGTCCACCACAAACTCTTGCCATCCATGAAGCAAAATAATTACCCCTTGTATGCCATGAGATTCGAACCCATGCCCCCTCAATTGCCCAACACGCCACTTGCCACCAAGCCACAAGGCTCTTTGTGTCATAAAACATGCGCTATTATTTATAAGCCCTATGTGCCAGTGTCCAAGTTCATTTAAGAGAAAAAACTAAAAATTTTCCTAAGGCCTAAGCTTGAACCCAGGCTTCTCAAACACTCCCAAATTACCTAGCCATCATGCCAAACATGCATTTTTTTTCAAATTATGCAAAATTATAACCCCTATATTTTTGGGGTGTTACACCTGACGTGTATGCAGAATATTTGCATGAATGTAAAATAACATTTTTTTTAGAATGACCTCTTTTTAATGCTTGGGTTGACATTGGTCATTATTTGTCGAGGTTGTTTCACCGACACAATATCTTGTCTTCTCGTTCAACTGATATCTTTGTCAAAAAATCTGAAGAGATAGTGACAATTTAGACTCTTCTTTCTCAAATATTTCTAACCCTTAGGTTTGGTGAACTCTAAACAATAGTCCTATTTCAAGTTCTTGTACTATTCAGAAGCTTCCAGAGTAATATGCAGAACTCCTTTTATGTGTTATTAGTCCATTAATTGCTATTTCAGTGCAAAATGCTTGAAAAGGATCATAATGATGGACAAAGCTAAAATTTATCAGGAACAAAAATCTAAAAAGAATGGATTAATCAAAGAAAGCAAACATTGCTAGAATACAAAATAGGTGAGGGAAAAATAGGTGCCCCAGATATCGCAGCTTGAGCTTCTCTATACGAACTTCTTGAGGACCATTTTAAACTTAACATGTGTCTAGGAGATCTAGAGTACTTTGTCGATGCCCCAAGATGTAGCATGCCTCCTCCTTCTTAATTCAGGCATAGCAAGACTACCGCATGGCCCACTTTTCATCAAAATTTGAATTGCCCTTCACAGGTTTTCAATTCAAAACCCCTCATTGGTCTCAAGACGTCCTTTGCGGGTTTTCGCCTTGGCCTCTCCTTTTCTTTTCTTTTTTTCTTTTCTTTTCCCCCCTTTTTTTTAATGCAGTACCTCTTGACTGAATCTGAACTTATGGGATTAGGCAGATTCTTACCATCCATCTCGGATAAAATCAACGCTTTTCCAAAGAAAGCCTTTTTACCACATAAGGTCCTTCCTAATTCGGCATCCACTTTCCTCTGAAGTCTTTTTGTATATGAAGGATCATTTTCAAAACTAAGTCCTTCTCATGGAATTCTCTGAGGCAAGCCTTGTTGCCATAAATTCGCATTATTTCTTTTTTATTCATTTGACCATGACGAATACTTTCAGCCTCTTTCCTTCAATTAGGTTCATTTGATCATATTGAAACTAGATCCATTATGTTTCATCCAATTCTTAACTCAATCGAAGCTTAGAAAGAAGGAATCTTGACTTCAATGGGTAAAACCGCTTCTATTCTATAAATAAATGAGAAAGGTGTTGTCCTGACGAAGGTTCTAATCGATGTTTGAAAAGTATAGAGGGTAAATGGTAACTTCTTATGCCAATGTTTACAAGCCTCAGTCATTTTCCCTACGATCTTTTTTTTCTTTTTTTATATATAAATATATATTTTTTTGGCTGCCTTTGTTGCACTATTCATTTTGGGGTGATATGGCATCTGATCTTGAACAGACTACAAACTTTTGATATCATGCTGTCGTGCATTGTTAGATATGATCCTTTCTGGCATTTCTTGTTTGCACATGATCTTTTTTTGGGGAATTTGATAATTGTCCACTTTGTAACATTGGCATATGAAGTTGCTTCCACCCTCTTAGTAAGGTAATGAATGACCATAAAGATGAATTGATGCCTGCTAAAAGCTTTTGATGAGATCGGCTCAATAACGTCCGCACCCCACATAGAGAAAGTCTATGAAGGAATGAAGGAAGAAGATGAATCTTGTCTCCATAAATTTGGCATTTACAGTATAACTGATGCAATCCCCTTCCATGGTGGATTAGCAGTACCCAAACCTCATGATTTGCCTGGCCATTGTAAAACCACTAGTTTGTGTTCTTCTGACACCCTTATGGACCTCTTCTAAGATTTTCTTAGCCTTAACAACATCCACACGTCTTAGTAGCCTAGGCGTATCTTGATACGATCGTGCAAAAACATTTTTGAATTCTTGGAATAACTCAATGACATCTCGCTTTGTCTCTGTGGTGATATAGGCTCCGATCTTCACCTCTTTCTCTTCTTCTAGGCTCGCGATATCCATTGACCCTTTGTAAGGTAGGATCTATTTCTCATCTTGTTTTACCATCCTTAACAAATCAGGACATAAGCTACAACCTCTATCATCTTCAAAGTCCTGAGATCTCTCTAGACACATATCTTGCTCAAAAGGAGATTTTGGGTCAGTAGCAGCGTCGCTCATGTCATTGATATCTGTAGACCTGTTGTAGGTACAAAAGGATATTCCAAAGAATAAATGGATCTAAGAATAACTATTTGTATGGTATGATCATGAATGAAGAATAAAAGAATATTTGAAAGAAAGTCCAAAAAACAAAAAAATCTAAGAATAATTTTTTTGTATAGAATAAAAGAATATTTTCTCGAAATGATAGCAAAGTTGCATTTTATTGCAATAAAGATTTTTGACATAAGACTACTTCACAAAAGGATTCTTATTGCTTCTAGGCTTAAAGCAACAAGCGTGTTTTGAATATTACCCTAAATTGGCTCTAAGAAATACAAGGATATCTTCCACACTCCTATTGTTCAAAACACTACCAAGTATGTAAGAGCAGACACTTGGAACATTCTATTCCCCGGTTCCCCTTTCGGATACATCGTTAATGTTCAGATTCCCCAATATTCCTTCTAGGCCTTTGATCTCTTCATAAAATTCAATTTCTTTATTATCCATCAGGTCTTACACTAGGGCCTTAAACTCGACGCATTATTGGATCTCATACCTCACTCTATTATGGAACTCACAATAGTTCCTCATCTCTTCAGATCTTTCCTCTGAATCTGATACGATTAATCCTTCTTCTACTATTTTCTTCCAAACCTCTCTTAATGGGGTTTTCACTTCTGCTATATTCATCTTGATTCTTCTCCCCGCATTCTCAATGATTGCGTTTACCCCTTACTGAATGGTTAGGTAACAGATTTTTTGCACCAGATGGATCATCGAATTTTACAATACCCATTTTGATAAGTCTTTCGATCATCTTTTTGAAAGCGGTACAATTCTCGATCAAGTGTCTTGTGATTCCCGCGCGGTATTCGCATTAGGCATTCGTGTTGTACCATTTGGGGAACAGAGGTTACATTGGTTTTAGGTAGAAAGGGGATACTACATGTGCGTCAAACAAAATTTGGTACAACTCCCTATACGTGGTTGGGATTGGCGTGAACCAGATTTTTTCTGAGTTCGGTCTTGGATTGGGTTCTTGCCTTAGGGGACTTGATGGCTAGTAGTTGCCGTCCTTGGCTGGCTTATGTAATCGGCTTTGAATGACCCTTGTTATACATACTCGTATTATTCACCTCATTTTTCTTCTTCTTTGGGGCCCTTAAGGTATTAATTTAGGAGCTTCACGCTCACCTTTTTCGTTTGTAACGATCTTCAAATTGTTTTGCTAGCTCTACTCTTGCCTTTTTTGTTTCCACTAGACCATCCAGATCAAGGACAACAGGATTGGTTAGATCATCTCCAGGGTTAGAACCTGAACCCGTCGGGAAGTTCAATGGTGCCGGAGTACTATTCTAATATTGGGGTCTAATATTAACCGACTGTAACACCCCAAACCCAGCCTAGACGTTACGACCAGATCTGGTGTGTCACACGATCCTAAAACTAAGTTTACGACCCTTTTTGTTATGTTGTGTCTTAAGTGAGTTTTGAATCAAAAGAGTAAGTTTGCTAAAACTGGTTTATTAATCCTTTAAGTTATCCACATTATACACTCGTTGAGTTTTGAAAACGTTCTTTAGATTTTGAAACCAACGCAGCCAAAACTAGCGATTCCATAAAACGTAATTTAATCATCAACGAAAGATTAAACCAAATAAAAACTTAGATAGCGGCCTTATTACAAAATAAAACCCAAAAATAACATAATAATAAAATACTTAATCAAAATGAAAACCAGTTTTATTGCAGATGCTGTGGCCACTCCGAATCTCTCGCAGCTCCAAGCCCACTATGGTTGAGGGTTACCTGCAAAGATTAAATAAAAGGGGGTGAGTTTGACAACTCAGTGTGCAACGTTATCTCAACCATAGGCCAAAACAGATCAAGCCTCAGAATCAGATTAGTTGGGCCTTGGCCCATTATAGAAATCAGGTTAAGCCCATAGGCCCATAACAGATACAGATCAGATATAATATGCAAACAGAAACCCAACCCAGATCCATCCATAACACCCCCGTACCAGCCTTACACCATGTGAGGAGACTACTCGACCCACCCAACCGCTACACACCACAGATATTTGCAGCGAGGCTGCCAGTTATAGTTTGCAGCGAGGCTGCCAGATATTGTGACGAGGTCACCAGATCAGATATTGTGGCGAGGCCACCAGATTGCAGCGAGGCTGCCAGATAATAATGTGACAAAGTCACCAGATTGCAGCGAGGCTGCCAGAACGCTTCCTCCGTCATAAACCCATACCCCATGCAACAGATGTAACCATACTAGCATACAACATATAGCATCTCATGCATCAGATATATTCATAATAAAGATTACTCATGCATATACATAAAATAATACATTTCATACAGAATTGATCCTAGGGGTATAATAGTCTTTTTACGCCTAGGGGTATTTTGGTAATTTTCCATATTTAAGGGTATTTTAGTCCTTTTTCATATTTCCAGAGATTTTGTGCAAATCCAATAAATTATCAGCCCTCATATAACCACGGAAGTCCATTTAAGCCAAATTTCCAATTTTGCCCTTTTTAGCCTAAAACCCCTAATGGGCCTTACTAAGTCCATTACATCAAATTTTTAGGTTTAGTTTACCAACTTAACCATCTCTTTATTGTTCATGTTACCAGAAAGTCTTAAACGGTCATTTTCCAACTTGGGCTCGAAAGCCCATTGGGCCCACCTTGCCCCATCGAAGCCCAACTTACCAAAACGCTCGAAATTGCACCTTCTGCAATTTCGCCACCGTCAATTTCCAATGTGACCACAATAGAGTATTCGGCTACTCTTAGATCCCTCCAAGACTGATTTTCAGTCATTTTTGATCGGTCACTTTAGCACAGTTTTTGGTTATTACGGCCTTTAGCCATCCTAGTCTATGATGGAGATACGTTACACACCTGTTAATGGATGAAACAACGACGGAGTCCACGTACGAGGAGCCTACAATCGAACGCTAATTATTAGTCTAATAATCGATAACCAAAGAGCTATAAACCCCTTTCCATAATCGGCCTACGTGGCCTAAGCATCGAAATCTTACCCTTCTTTGCCGAAATATAGCCTAGGTATTTGTGCTTTGCCGAACCAACCTTCAAATCCTTGCGAAGTGCCCCTTTGTTTACGCTAACACAATAACATCAAAGCAAGAGACCACCTCTGCCTTAGTCCTACAATAACCACCCTCATAAGGGCTTCAACTTAAACTTTAATTAGGGATTAATCGAAACTAGATTGAGTACTTACCAGAGTGCTTAATCGGTTCAAAGAGAGTCCTAGGTAGAAGTATAATCTCGCACCAAAATATTCCCTTCCACAGGCCCCTAAGCAAGATAGGTTTGGTCTAAAGATTCGACCCTGAACACTACAAAATGTGAAGATTTCGGCTTAATAAGGACAACTGAGATTCGGCCACAACAAGTATCTATTCAGTAGGTTTCTGAAGAGAAGAAGGGAGGGGATACAAGCAAAGTGAGTTCAGTTATGGAAGATAGCAATAGAAGAAGAAGAAGAAAGGTATGATACTAACGAAAACCGACAAAGTGCATAGGGGTTTCGGTCAATAGGAGAATCGGCAATGGAGGGTAGTTTTCGGTTTACAATGGTGAAGAAATAAGTGTGAGTGAAAAAGGAAGAGGTACGGTTGTCGAAAGAAAAATAGGATGAAGAGAAGAAGATAGGAGACGAAAGTTAGAGAAGAAAAGTGACAATCGGCTTTTGGTAAATGCTTTCGGTATGAAGTATAGAGGCTAGCGTTTTTGGTCTCTCACAAAAATGAAATACAGAGAAACCTAGTGATTCCCTACCTTAATTCGGCAACTAAGGAAAGTGAGTGATCACAATCCCAATTGTACTAAGAGAATTCGGCAAGCACCCTTCACCAAACCAAGTTTCCCACAATCTAACCCCTAACCGATTGCCTAGCTAGAGACCTTCAACCGACCACCTCCTTCAAAATTCAAAAGTTCCACAAACTCCTCCTTGATTTGCTCCCTTGACCGATTCAAATTCCTCCAAAGAAGAGTTCAATTCAGCTTCAAATTCTTACCTGCTCAAGCTCAAAAATAAAACGCCATCTTTGCCAACTCTGGAACTTGAACCTTGGACCTCCAAGCTCCTTTAGGCGCCACCTTTTAAGGAGACTAGTGGCGTCTCCCTTGCCACTTTGCCACTGATCCATTTGTGTCTTATTTCGCACACAATTTCTTAAGACCCTTACTTTCAATGGTCCCCCTATCTTCTAAGTCAAAAATACAAAATTTTGCCGAGCTTCTAACCAACACACGGGCCTTCCATAGGCCCATTATCATACTCCAAACATACATTACACACCCAAATACTAACATTTAAACATTTTATCAGATAAGGACCAATCTAAGAAAACCTAAAAATTAGGGCGTTACAACTCTACCCTCCTTAAAGAAATTTCATCCCCGAAATTTACCTTATCCAAACAAATGAGGATATTGCTGACACATTGCCTCCTCTGGTTCCCAAGTAGCTTCCTCTCTGCCATGGTTACGCCAAAGTACCTTTACCAATGGAACTGATTTTCTTCTTAGAACCTTCACGTCTCGATCTAGAATCTGCACCGGCTCTTCTTCGAAAGTCAAGTCAGGCTGTACCTCCACTTCTGCAACTGGTAGAATATGAGTAGGGTCAGAACGATATCGTCTTAACATGGATACATGGAACACATCATGGATTCTATTTAACTCCGGAGGTAATTCCAACTGATACGCCACTGGACCTATTCGCTTAAGAACCCGATAAGGCCCAATAAACCGCGGACTTAGCTTGCCTTTCTTACCAAATCTTAATATCTTCTTCCAAGGCGAAACTTTCAGGAAAACCATATCACCTACTGAATACTCAATCTCTTTACGCTTCAAATCTGCATAAGACTTTTGTCGATCAGATGCCTCTTTCAAACGGTCCCTTATCACCTTGACCTTCTCTTCAGTCTCTGCTACCAATTCAGGTCCAAGAACTTGCCGCTCGCCCAATTCGGTCCAACAACTAGGTGAACGACACTTACGCCCATACAGTGCCTCATAAGGTGCCATACGGATACTAGCCTGATAGCTGTTATTATACGCAAACTCTGCCAACGGTAGATAATCCTCCCAACTGCCTCGAAAGTCGATAACACAACCCCTTAACATATCTTCCAGAATCTGTATAACCCTTTCTGACTGACCATCCGTCTGGGGATGGAAGGCTGTGCTAAAATTTAGTCGCGTTCCCAATGCCTCATGCAACTTTTGCCAGAACCGAGATGTGAATCTAGGATCTCGATCAGAAATGATAGACACTGGCACCCCATGCAGTCGCACAATCCCTGCCACATACAACTTGGCTAGCTTCTGAAGCGAATAATCAGTACGTACAGGGAAGAAATGAGCAGATTTAGTCAACCTGTCTACAATCACCCAAATCGAGTCCTTCTTTGATGGCGTTAAGGGTAACCCACTTACGAAATCCATGGTCACCCTTTCCCACTTCCAGAGTGGTACCTTCACTGGTTGCAGAAGTCCAGAAGGTAACTGATGCTCAGCTTTCACTTGCTGACAAGTCAGACATTTCCCCACAAATTTTGTTACTTCTCGCTTCAGTCCAGGCCACCAATACAACTCCTTTAAGTCATGATACATCTTATTACCTCCAGGGTGTATAGCACACAACCCTTTATGAGCTTCATTCAGAATTGCTTGCCTCAACTGAAAATCCTTCGGAACACAGATTCTACTGCGAAAACATAGAATTCCTTCACTGTTAAGTCCAAACTCAGAAGTATTCCCATCTTTAACCTGCTGAAATCGAGAAACCAGAGACTCATCCTTCAACTGCTTTTCCTTAATCTCATCCATCCAGGTCGGTCTTACTTGCAATTCTGCTAACAAACTACCATCATCATACAGACTCAAACGAGCAAACATAGCTCTCAGATCAGATACAGTTCTACGACTTAGGGCATCAGCCACCACATTAGCTTTGCATGGATGATACTCAATCGCACAATCATAATCCTTAAGCAACTCAATCCATCTCCGTTGCCTAAGATTCAGCTCCTTCTGAGTCAACAAGTGCTTAAGACTCTTATGGTCTGTGTATATAATACACCTTTCTCCATACAGATAATGTCGCCAGATTTTAAGTGCGAAGATTACTGCTGCCAACTCCAAATCATGGGTAGGATAGTTCACTTCATGAGGTTTAAGCTGTCGCGATGCATAAGCAACCACTTTACCCTCTTGCATCAACACGCAGCCCAACCCAACATGCGATGCATCACTGTACACGGTAAAATCTTTTCCAGACTCTGGTTGAATTAATACAGGTGCCTCAGTCAGAACCTTCTTTAGTTTCTCAAAAGCTTCTTGCTGCTGCTCGGTCCAAATATATGGCACTCCCTTCCTTACGAGTTTTGTCAATGGCGCTGCCATCACAGAAAATCCTTTTACAAACCTTCTATAGTATCCAGCTAAACCCAGAAAACTTCGAATTTCTGCCACTGACCTCGGTGGTCTCCACTCCAGAATTGCTTCAATCTTTCGAGGGTCCACCTTAATACCCTCAGCTGATACAACATGCCCCAAGAAAGTTACTTCTCTTAACCAGAACTCACACTTACTAAATTTCGCATAAAGCTCCTTTTCCCTTAACACTTGCAGCACAATACGGAGATGCTCATCATGTTTCTCTTCAGATTCAGAATAGACCAAAATATCGTTGATAAAGACGACCACGAATCGATCTAAGTATGGCTAGAACACTCGATTCATCAGATCCATGAAAGCTGCAGGTGCATTGGTCAGCCCAAATGGCATAACCAAGAATTCATAGTGACCATAGCGAGTTGTGAATGCCGTCTTGTGTATATCCACCTCTTTCACCCTTAATTGATGGTACCCAGATCGAAGGTCAATCTTAGAGAATACTGAAGCTCCTCTAAGCTGGTCGAATAGATCATCGATTCTTGGCAACGGGTACTTATTCTTAATCGTCAGCTTGTTCAACTGCCGATAATCGATGCACATTCGCATTGACCCATCTTTCTTCTTTACGAACAGCACTGGTGCTCCCCACGGAGACACACTTGGCCTAATGAAACCTCTATCCAACAGTTCTTGAATCTGCGCTTTCAACTCCACCAACTCCTTTGGTGCCATCCTATACGGTGCAATAGACACTGGTGCCGTACCAGGCAACAAATCAATCCCAAACTCGACCTCTCGATTCGGAGGTAAACCTGGAAGCTCCTCTGGAAAAACATCTTGAAAATCTTTAACAGTTCTAACTTGATCCACCGTTAGTTCCTCAGTTCCTACTTGACCCACGAATGCCAAATAAGCCGCACATCCTTTACGAATCCACTTTTCAGCTCTTAATGCTGACACCACATTGGACAAATAATCTCTGCGTTCACCTATCACCATAACTTCCTCATCCTCTGCAGTCTTTAGCCTCATTCGTTTTGCAGCACAATCCAAAGTAGCCCTGTGCTTTACAAGCCAATCCATTCCCAAGATGAGATCAAATTCTCCGAAAGGTAGCTCCATCAAGTCTCCAGAAAAGATTTTTCCTTGAGTCTCTATAGGTACATCTCTATACAGTTTGTCTACCCTAACCGAGTGACCCAAAGGACTTAATACAGATACCCCGCTCACTGTCTCCTCAGAACGCACTCCCAGCGACCCAGACATGGCACACGCAACATAAGAATGGGTAGATCCAACATCTATCAACGCAGTGTATGGCATACTAGAAATCAAAAACGTACCAGTTATGACGTCAGGAGCATCACCCTCCTCTCGGCGACGAGC
Organism: Gossypium stocksii; assembly: GCA_020496765.1. Classification (NCBI taxonomy): domain Eukaryota; kingdom Viridiplantae; phylum Streptophyta; class Magnoliopsida; order Malvales; family Malvaceae; genus Gossypium; species Gossypium stocksii. The sequence goes on from CM035624.1 coordinate 28,432,343, forward strand.
TGCATAAACTAGCGCTGGCTGACGGGCCTCAGCGAAACCAGCACCCCTGCCAGGTGCTCCTCGTCCTCGACCATTACCATTTCCGCCTCTACCTTGTCCATGACCCCTCGGAGCTGGTGGTCCACCCCTCACTGGTTGAGCAACCCTCTGAGCCATAACCTGTCCTTGATCTGGTTCTTCAGGACAGTCTTTAATCCTATGCTCCATCGACCCACATCGAAAACAGGCTCCAGAACGTTTCCAACACTCGCCCATATGAATCTTACCACAACTCCTACAACCCTGTGGCCTGACAGCATTCATTGGCACCGCTCGCACTGGTTCTGCTACTCTTGCTCTCTTAACATTCTTATTAGCCCCTCCTGATGGTCCAGAATCCCTCCGGAAGCGGTTTCTATCTTTTTCGCGATTCTGCCTCTCGGTACGCTTCACTTCCTCAGCTATCTTAGCTTTCTCCACCAAAGCAGCAAAGTTACGCTCCCTCTGTGGAGCAATCAGTACCCTTATCTCATCTCTCAGACCATCCTCGAAACGTACGCTACGCTCATATTCGGTAGCAACTATCCCAGAAGCATATCGGCTCAGCCTCAGAAATTTAGCCTCGTACTCAGATACTATCCTACTTCCCTGAACCAAATTTAAGAACTCTTTCCTACGGGCGTCCACATAGCTAGCCCCAACATATTTTCCTTTAAAGGCTTTCTTAAACAGCTCCCATGTTACCTCACCATCTGAAGTTCCATCTCTTACTGTGAGCCACCATTGATAAGCTTCATCTCTCAGTAACGACACGGCTCCTTTCAGCTTTTGCTCCATAGAGCAATCCAGATCATCCATAATCCGCTCTGTGGCCTCCAACCAGTACTCGGCCACATTCAGGGCTACACCAGACACGCCCCTAAAGAATTCCGCCCCATTAGCTCGGAGTCGCTCAGAAATGGATCCCCGAAATCCATTACCAGTACTTGCCCCAGCAACCCTTTCCAGAACTCGAAGCATCGCTTGCGATAGGGCGTCGTCCCCTACACCCCTATCATGAGATTCCACCTCTGTTGCCGGTGGTATCGGCATATCAGCTGCTGGCGCATGACCCGAAGATGAAGTCTCAGCTCGTGCACTACCTCGGCCACGTCCACGGCCCCTACCACGAGCTGCTCGCGTACTCATTTCGTACTTTCTGTTTTAGAAATTTTATGAGTCAGATTTCAGTGTTTATTACAGATGTCTTATGAATGGTAGAGTTTCAGAGTTTATCTTCTTTCACGGTAGCCTAGCTACAGTCTCAGTCTACCTATCAGAGTCTTTATAGTTTCAGTACTACCCTAGCTAAAGTATCATAATATAGTCTTTAGTCAGGCATACAATTAGAATTTTCAGAAACAATCAGAAAAGTTCAGAAAACTTACAGACTTGGGCCGGAGATTCGGTGTGCCACTCTTTCAAAAGATTTTATAGGAGAACTTAATAGATTTTTGTTGTCTTTGAAAATTTATGTTCGAAAAGAAGTTTATCAAGACTAATTCCAAGTAATTTTGAAAACTATGTTAAAACATGATCTTTCGAAAATCTTTGTTTTGACGATTTGAAAATTTCCATTTTTGGACCCAATCCACAGCCGAGTTGTTGCAACTTAGCTCTGATACCACAAATGTAACACCCCAAACCCAGCCTAGACGTTACGACCAGATCTGGTGTGTCACACGATCCTAAAACTAAGTTTACGACCCTTTTTGTTATGTTGTGTCTTAAGTGAGTTTTGAATCAAAAGAGTAAGTTTGCTAAAATCGGTTTATTAATCCTTTAAGTTATCCACATTATACACTCGTTGAGTTTTGAAAACGTTCTTTAGATTTTGAAACCAACGCAGCCTAAACTAGCGATTCCATAAAACGTAATTTAATCATCAACGAAAGATTAAACCAAATAAAAACTTAGATAGCGGCCTTATTACAAAATAAAACCCAAAAATAACATAATAATAAAATACTTAATCAAAATGAAAACCAGTTTTATTGCAGATGCTGTGGCCACTCCGAATCTCTCGCAGCTCCAAGCCCACTATGGTTGAGGGTTACCTGCAAAGATTAAATAAAAGAGGGTGAGTTTGACAACTCAGTGTGCAACGTTATCTCAACCATAGGCCAAAACAGATCAAGCCTCAGAATCAGATTAGTTGGGCCTTGGCCCATTACAGAAATCAGGTTAAGCCCATAGGCCCATAACAGATACAGATCAGATATAATATGCAAACAGAAACCCAACCCAGATCCATCCATAACACCCCCGTACCAGCCTTACACCATGTGAGGAGACTACTCGACCCACCCAACCGCTACACACCACAGATATTTGCAGCGAGGCTGCCAGATATAGTTTGCAGCGAGGCTGCCAGATATTGTGACGAGGTCACCAGATCAGATATTGTGGCGAGGCCACCAGATTGCAGCGAGGCTGCCAGATAATAATGTGACAAAGTCACCAGATTGCAGCGAGGCTGCCAGAACGCTTCCTCCGTCATAAACCCATACCCCATGCAACAGATGTAACCATACTAGCATACAACATATAGCATCTCATGCATCAGATATATTCATAATAAAGATTACTCATGCATATACATAAAATAATACATTTCATACAGAATTGATCCTAGGGGTATAATAGTCTTTTTACGCCTAGGGATATTTTGGTAATTTTCCATATTTAAGGGTATTTTAGTCCTTTTTCATATTTCCAGAGATTTTGTGCAAATCCAATAAATTATCAGCCCTCATATAACCACGGAAGTCCATTTAAGCCAAATTTCCAGTTTTGCCCTTTTTAGCCTAAAACCCCTAATGGGCCTTACTAAGTCCATTACATCAAATTTTTAGGTTTAGTTTACCAACTTAACCATCTCTTTATTGTTCATGTTACCAGAAAGTCTTAAACGGTCATTTTCCAACTTGGGCTCGAAAGCCCATTGGGCCCACCTTGCCCCATCGAAGCCTAACTTACCAAAACGCTCGAAATTGCACCTTCTGTAATTTCGCCACCGTCAATTTCCAATGTGACCACAATAGAGTATTCGGCTACTCTTAGATCCCTCCAAGACTGATTTTCGGTCATTTTCGATCGGTCACTTTAGCACAGTTTTTGGTTATTACGGCCTTTAGCCATCCTAGTCTATGATGGAGATACGTTACACACCTGTTAATGGATGAAACAACGACGGAGTCCACGTACGAGGAGCCTACAATCGAACGCTAATTATTAGTCTAATAATCGATAACCAAAGAGCTATAAACCCCTTACCATAATCGGCCTACGTGGCCTAAGCATCGAAATCTTACCCTTCTTTGCCGAAATATAGCCTAGGTATTTGTGCTTTGCCGAACCAACCTTCAAATCCTTGCGAAGTGCCCCTTTGTTTACGCTAACACAATAACATCAAAGCAAGAGACCACCTCTGCCTTAGTCCCACAATAACCACCCTCATAAGGGCTTCAACTTAAACTTTAATTAGGGATTAATCGAAACTAGATTGAGTACTTACCAGAGTGCTTAATCGGTTCAAAGAGAGTCCTAGGTAGAAGTATAATCTCGCACCAAAATATTCCCTTCCACAGGCCCCTAAGCAAGATAGGTTTGGTCTAACAATTCGACCCTGAACGCTACAAAATGTGAAGACTTCGGCTTAATAAGGACAATTCGGCCACAACAAGTATCTATTCGGTAGGTTTCTGAAGAGAAGAAGGGAGGGGATACAAGCAAAGTGAGTTCAGTTATGGAAGATAGCAATAGAAGAAGAAGAAGAAAGGTATGATACTAACGAAAACCAACAAAGTGCATAGGGGTTTCGGTCAATAGGAGAATCGGCAATGGAGGGTAGTCTTTCGGTTTACAATGGTGAAGAAATAAGTGTGAGTGAAAAAGGAAGAGGTACGGTTGTCGAAAGAAAATTAGGATGAAGATAAGAAGATAGGAGACGAAAGTTAGAGAAGAAAAGTGACAATCGGCTTTTGGTAAATGCTTTCGGTATGAAGTATAGAGGCTAGCATTTTTGGTCTCTCACAAAAATGAAATAGAGAGAAACCTAGTGATTCCCTACCTTAATTCGGCAACTAAGGAAAGTGAGTGATCACAATCCCGATTGTACTAAGAGAATTCGGCAAGCACCCTTCACCAAACCAAGTTTCCCACAATCTAACCCCTAACCGATTGCCTAGCTAGAGACCTTCAACCGACCACCTCCTTCAAAATTCAAAAGTTCCACAAACTCCTCCTTGATTTGCTCCCTTGACCGATTCAAATTCCTCCAAAGAAGAGTTCAATTCAGCTTCAAATTCTTACCTGCTCAAGCTCAAAAATAAAACGCCATCTTTGCCAACTCTGGAACTTGAACCTTGGACCTCCAAGCTCCTTTAGGCGCCACCTTTTAAGGAGACTAGTGGCGTCTCCCTTGCCACTTTGCCACTGATCCATTTGTGTCTTATTTCGCACACAATTTCTTAAGACCCTTACTTTCAATGGTCCCCCTATCTTCTAAGTCAAAAATACAAAATTTTGCCGAGCTTCTAACCAACACACGGGCCTTCCATAGGCCCATTATCATACTCCAAACATACATTACACACCCAAATACTAACATTTAAACATTTTATCAGATAAGGACCAATCTAAGAAAACCCGAAAATTAGGGCGTTACACCGACACCCTTTATGGATATATGTTTGGTTGTGCTTGGGTGTTTGTTGGGGTAAAGCCGGGAGGATAAGGAGGGTCCTCGTTATTGTCTCCAGAATTTACCATAGGGCTCTTTCCTTTTTCTAACCCTCCAGCCAGCAACTGGGTTAACTGGCCCATCACATTCCTTTGGAATTCAAGCATCTGATCCATCATATCTTGTTGAATTTTGGCCAATTGCTCTTGCATCTGTATTTGCATTTGCTCTAATCTCTTCAACCTTTGGTCCATGGCTTTTGTTTTTCTTCGCGAGTACCATAACGATGCTTAGTCGATAGACTTTTACCGGTTTCCAGATTAACTGAAATAATTTTACTTAATTAGGGTCCTTTTGTGAAAATCTAATATATATTATGCAATGTAATGCAGATGCATGGGATGAATGCAAAAAGAAAGAGAGGCGTTGATTCTGAATTCAATTCTATTAGAACAACTTTTCTAGAAAATAAATTTCTTTATATAAAGCGGATTACATATACGGCCTTGCACTCGTACTCTAGGAGAAGACATCGATCTTTTTCTTCCTATTCGGATGTTAAGATCAAATCTTGCGAATTGTCCAAAAGATATCTCTATTATCTCCTTTTCACTTGATCCGGGCTGTGACCCATTTCTCACTTATCCCCGCGATGCTCGTTAGCTTATTTAAGAAAGTCGAGACATGATGGCTCTCGAATAATCTTTATCGGCTTGAATCCTCGGGCAACGAAGCAAAGTTGTGTATTCCTTCACTGACTATCAGCCTTCTCTCATTTTGTTTACTCGGACCATATTCGGACGGCGGTATTGTATTCCACTTTATCAAGAAATCCATTTTCCTTGACAAGCTCTCTATTTAGCAATTGAATGTGAATTAACACCTCTTTTCTATGATGATACAACGCAATGCAATCATAAACAAAACAAAACAAAACACGTCAGTACAGAACAAATAAATAACAAATAGAGCACCTACTCGGGTGACCACTAGGGTTTGGCGCGACTCTACCTAAGGTGGGCTCTTAAGGTTCGCTATATAGGGTTTGGTTTTAAAGTAAAGGTACCCGAACTGGCAGATTCCTTGACCCTCACCCATTATAGGATCATATGCTCTGAGTTTAGTTCAGGGGAAAACATTTCCCTATGGCTGCACGGAGATGAAAATCTCATGAAGACATAGGTACGGATGTATCCCAAAAGTGATACACTATCCTGCACGGAGGTGAAAACCTCACGAAGGAATACCTTCTCACTCATACTTGAAAGGGGTAAATCGACCGACTTATGAAATGCAAAATGCAGAGGCACATCAACAGATTTAAACCAACAATACAAGCATTTTATGAAGAAAACCACGGAAATGACGGATAAAATGTGATGGAGCAATCGTAAATTTAAAATAGATTTTTGATTTTTCGACAAAAAGACAAAAATTAACCAATTTGTGGCTCGACTCTCTTATTTATTCCCAGTGGATTCGCCAAGCTGTCGAAACCATTTTTTTGAAAAAAAAAGGGATCGACTTTTTATTTCGAAAATGAAAATGGGAGTCGCCACCAATCTTTTTTGTTTAGGTGTGATCGGATCACCTCTTAATTTGATTGTATTAATAAAATATTTTATTTTACTAAAACAATGATTTTGGTCTACAAAATTCGAGAAAATGGCTTCGAGAGTCAATTAAGTACAAGGAAGGATTAGCACTCTCGTAACACCCAAAATTGGTACCTAATTGATTAATTAATGTCTTAATGTCGAAAGTTTAAAATTCGTAAAGAATTTAAAAATACGATACTCCTTTCTTATTAATGTTAATTTTATAGAAAATGCTTGGATAAATCGAAGCGGATGCTAAAGACCTTGTCCCGAAGTAATAAAATGTCACATCCTGTACGTTAGGACACAACATTTTAAACCCTCAAGAATAAGCTTGTCTTTTGATTTTCAAAACTCATGCAATTTAATTTTACAAGGATATTCGATTATTTGGGTCAAACGAGAAAAATCGAAACCCAATACATTAGCCCAATCTCTCGAATTTCCAAACATGGAATTTGCCTTTATTAAAAATCTGTTTTTATGAATTTAGGTAAAAGAAATTAACGAAATATTTAAAAATGATATATGAAATACTAATGAAAACAATTTATGAGCATTGCATAATATACCCCTATTTTAACGATAACACAAACAATCAAGCATACATGAGACAAATAATATCAACAGTAATAACACCAAGGCGCGCACATAAAGGGGCGACATCAACTCAATGAAACGAAGAAATAAATAAAATAAATACAAAATAACATAAGAGAAAATTGTTTATAAAAAGCATTGAAAATTCGAGAACCAATTTAAAAATACAAATGAAATTAAAGGTACAATTTGTAATGAAATATATGGAGTAATAAAAATAATAAAAATAATAATATTAATACTAGAAGTAACAATAATGAAATCAGTAAAATAAAAGGTAATAAGTAAATATATGAATAAATAGTAACAAAAAAGAAACAAAAAAATACAAAAGGGGATGCGAATATAAAAATGTAAAAGAGCAAAAACCGTAAAAGAAAAAAAGAGATAATTTTAACTGTTGAAGAACTAAAAAAAGACTAACCAAATACCTAAATAGGCAAATATAAATAAGAACACAAGATAATAATAATCGCAATAATAACAATAAGGGACTAATTATAACTTAAAGAAGGTTTAGGTATAGATTTTAAAAATAAAAATAAAGAAATGCGGGCTGAGGGGCTAGAATGAATCGTGTGCAAACACACGGGGACCAAATCGGAAATTAATTCCAGCCCCATAAACGACACCATTCGAATGGACCAAAATGCAACTGTAATAAAACTCTAGGGCAAAAATTAAAAATAAAAATAAACTGGATTAAAAGGTTAAGAAATGCGGAAGGACCAATTTAGAAATTAGCCCATTTGGCTTTAAAAACACACGAATCCTGTATCCAGTACGGCTCGAGTCTCGAGCCCATTGAGTCTCGAGCATTGGCAATAATTATATATTTTATAAATACCATCAGCATTTCAACAAGTGTAGGGTGTAATGCTAAGACACATTGTATTTCTAAGGGAGATGTTGGTTTGAACCTTGGAATCGACATTATTAGGAGAGGTAATCACGAACCTCTAAACATGAAATGCAAAATGGAAATGAAGAATACTCAAAAGATAATATATTTTTATATTTTTATAATATATATACTATTTTATAATTATTTATATTTAATTATGTGACTTATCATATGTTTTGAATAAATTATGCAAGTATTCATTCAACTATTCAATAGGATTAGACTATTGAAATTATCAATTTTGATATTACAACAATTTTGGTCACCTAGTCATTAGAGACCAATAATTGAATGATGTTAATATCATATCATATTTTTGATGACACATAATATTAATAATAGAATTTATGCCTCAAGGCTATTGGATTGCATTTGGGATATATGAGTTAATAAAACAAAACAACATATATATTATGAAAGTTGTCATTTGTGTTAATATGACTAACTTCAAATTTTTTATATATATAATATAAAAAATTTTCAAATATCTAAAATGGTATATCAGTTGAATTATTTACAAAAATGGTATACCAGAGGTGATGGAGGGTGGTGCATAGGCGGTACCACCCTTATTTTCTAACACTTGTCAGATTCTGTTAAAAAATAATTTTTTAATAGTGCAGCCTTGTTGATAGGTGGCACTAAAGTATTATTCACATACAGTTTCAATACATGGGTTAAATATGGGTTTGGGTGGTTGTGCTCATGGGAAAGGTGGCACCAAATCATGAGCGGCACCAGTGGTGCCAATCTTATAGGTGGCACCAGTGGTGCCAATCTTATAGGTGGCACCAGTTGATAAACCATAATATCTGCATATCTTTATCCCACATTTGACACATTTATGGATGATTTATCAATTGATTTATGGGAATTGATGCTCCTAATCCTTTATTTTCATGTTTTATACCTAGGTGAGCATAGGAAAGTGAAAAGAACGAGAAACGGGCCAAAAACAGACCAAATGGGCCAAAATTAGAGTGCAACATGGCCTGGCCCTCCACACACGGGATATCCAGACGCCCGTGTCAATTTAATAGTGTTGAACACAGCCTGAGCCCGAGTCACACGGGCATGTCCCTGTCGTGACTTGTTTTAATTTCACGCAGAAAAGACTACTTAGGGGCTAAGAAAGGTATTCCAGAGTCAATTTAAACACCCTAGGAAAGGGCTAAGGGGACACACAGAGTAGAAAGCAAGGAATTACTCCAAGAACACCGATTAATCCATCTTGGAAGCAATGATTTACATCAAGACTGAAGATCTCCCTTCAATTTCTTTCAGGATTTTTTGGGTTTTCTTTATGTTTTGTGAATAAATTGTCTAGTTCAGAGTCTAATAATAAGTGAAGTCTAGGTGGATTCTTCTTTGGGTATTGTCTTAATCAATCAGTTTTCCCAAAAGTAATTTCCCCAATTTACTCTCTGTCGTGTTCTTAGTTAATTAGTTTAATTTAATTAGTTGAAACAAATTCCCTTTATTTCTAGGCTAGATAATAGAAAGAAAGTTATTACTAGTACTTTTAGTTTTACTTTATATTTTTATTTTTACTTGATAATTTTCTTTTCTTTTATTTGTCTCTGACAGGTGTCTCTAGTTTATGACTAGAAGAAACCAGTCAGGACCTTTGCTTTTTGATAGAGATATAGAAGCTACAGCTTGTAGAAACTGAAGAGAAATAAGGCGAATCTTACAGTACGTAGAAGAAAGGCAAGAGGAAAAAATCGAGTCTACCAAAGAGATGGAGGCAAACCCGAACAATCCACTACCTCCTGTGGTAGCCGTAGATCTTGTGAATCAAAATCCTACTCCTCGTACTATGTATGATTATGCTAAGCCAAATTTAGCTGATACTGAATCTAGTATTGTTAGTCTTGCTATTGCTGCAAATAATTTTGAACTGAAACCTAACACCATTTAGATGATTCAACAATTTGTTCAGTTTGATGGTTTGCAGGATGAGGATCCTAACACCCATTTAGCAAACTTTTTGGAATTCCGTGACACTTTTAAAATAAATAGTGTTTCTGATTATGTCATTCACCTTCGGTTATTTCCTTTTTCTTTGAGGAATAAAGCTAAACAGTGGTTGAACTCTCTACCACGAGGGTCTATCACTACTTGGGAATAGATGACCAAAAAATTTTTACTTAAATATTTTCCGCTGGCTAAAATAGCAAAGTTGAGGAATGATATTTCTTATTTTGTGTAGATGGATCTAGAGACACTTTACGATGCATGGGAGAGATACAATGATCTATTGAGAAGGTGCCCTCACCATGGGTTACCTTTATGGCTACAGGTTCAAACTTTTCACAATGGTTTGAACCCCTCAACGAGGCAAATGATTGATGCAGCTGCCGGTGAAACCATAAACAACAAAACACCTGAGGAGGCTTATGAGTTTATAAAGGATGAGTCACTGAATAACTATCAGTGGCAAGTCATGCGGACCACAAAAAGTTGCCTGTGTTTTCAATGTAGACGCGGTCACAATGTTGTCAAATTAGGTAGAACTTCTTAATAAAAAGATTGACAGTTTAGTTGGTTCTACGCAGGTACGTCCAGTGATGAGGTGCGATTCAAATGGAGGAGGAATGTATGACACAGATTATTCATCCTACAATCCTAGCATAGAGAATGAACAAGCCAACTATATAGAAACTTGTTTCCAAAACACTGAGACTGCACTAAAAAATCAGCAAGCATCGATTCAAGGGCTCAAAACCCAGATAGGACAACTTGCTAAGCTGATTTCTGAAAGACCACAAGGCGGCTTGCCAAGTAACACAGAAACTAACCCAATGGAGCAAATCCATGCTATTACTATGCTTGACGAAGGAGAGTTAGTTCAGAACGAATCAAAATCGAGGCAAGAAGCTGTGGTAAGTAAAGGTAAGATTGAGGTAAGTCACAAAGAGCCAATCAGTAAAGAATATAAGCCTCGTGTCCCATACCCGAATTGATAAGGAAATACCATACAGACGAACAATTCGGTAAATTCCTTAAACTCTAAAAGAAATTACACATTAACTTACCGTTTATTGAAGCTCGTTCGCAGATGCCAAACGTAGTTAAATTTTTAAAGGAGCTTTTAGCAAACAAACAAAAGTTGGATGAGTCATCGCATGTAGAATTAAATACAGTTTGCTCAGCTATTTTGCAAAACAAGCTACCCAACAAATTGAAAGATCCAAGGAGTTTTACAATTCCTTGTCTAATTGGTAGTTTAACTATTAATAATGCATTAGCTAGTTTAGGGGCTAGTATTAATGTAATACCTTACAAAATGTTTAAACAACTAGGTCTTGGGAAACCCAAACAAACTAGGATGAGCATTCAATTGGTTGATAAAACCATTAGATTTCCTACGGGTATAATTGAAGATGTTCTTGTTAAAATCGATAAATTTATATTCCCAGTAGATTTTATTATTTTAGACATGGATGAGGATAGCGATGTGCCTTTACTTTTAGGGCGAACCTTTTTAGCAACTTTTAGGACTATAATCGATGTGGGCACTTGTGAACTCATAGGTGATGACATGATTACTCTTCAAGCTCGTGATTCTGTTAAGATATCTAATGATAGACATGATAATACGAATTCTTTTAATGAGCGTAAACTTATTGATTAGTCTTCTTTGCAGGACATTCCTTGCAAAAGCACAAATGAGCCACGTTCAAGTTCATGCAACAACAAGGGAGCAATCCATGAAGAGCGAATGCTACAGATCGAGGAACTAGATGAATGGCTAACACAAGTTAAGGTGAAATCGAGAGGACAAGAGGAACCAAAGTGAATTCATGACACGCCGAAGCAATTTAAGATCGGGGACAAAGTATTGCTAGACGAGAAGGACTCTCGAATTTCTACCTCAATGTTTAATGCAAACAATACACCTCCTTTCATGGTGTTAAATATTTTCCCTTACAGTACAGTTGAGGTAACACATTCCAAATTTGACACTTTTAAGGTAAATAGTACTCGATTCAAACCTTATTCTAAGGGCATTAATAGCAGAAAAGAGGAATTTCAACTCCTTGAACCAACGTGACCATACGAAATTAAGGTAAGTCGAGCTTAGACTATAAATAAGCGCTTCTCGGGAGGCAACTCGAGCACTAAACACCACTAACAAACTTATTTTTATTTATTTTTCATGTTTTTCGTGTCCTTGGCCGTGTGAAACCTGGAGCTTAATCTTTCAAAATTTAAACAAGTCAGAGAACCACATGAGAAAAGCACACGGCCGTGTGCGAGACACGGCCGGACCACACGGGCATGTAAGACACCACACGGGCGTGGGAGAAGCGAAGACCTTAGTACATGGCCGTACGACACAGCCGCGTGAGCCACACGGCCTGGACACACGAGCGTGTCCAAAGCCATGTGACGAAGGGGCAAATTAAATTCTGCGACAAACACGGGCTAACCACAAGCCACTCGGGCATGTAACATACCTGTGTAGCCCAACACAGGACCTAAACGCGACTGTGCCCGTTTTAAAACCCCCAAAACCTAATTTTATATTCATTTTATTTATTTATTTACTTTTATTTTTTCTCTTTCTTTATTTTTGATGCTTTTCCTTTTCCTTTTATCTTATGGTGCTTATCAAGTAATGCTTTAATTCTCTCCACAGTTGTGTTTATTTTCTTCAGTAGCTCCGAATCATGCACTTCAAGTAGCTCTTTCCCCAATTTCGCTTCCATTATTTCGAGGATTTCATCCAAAATTTAGGAAGTTTCACTTCTCTCCCTATCTTATGATATTAGGCCTTTATTCTTCTTATTTATCTTTGTACATTGAGGACAATGTACATCCTAAGTGTGGGGGGATTATTCATAACATTATCAGAAAATCCCTGAATTTTGTCTTATTCTCAAGTAAATTCCTTATCCCTTTTAGAATGAATTTTGATTGATTTATGATTTTTATTGATATGTTTTTGAATTAAATCATAGGTAGTTGTGCATTGATGGTTTAAACTTTGAGTCATTAGAGAATCAAGCATGATAAGTTGATTTTTGAGAATTAAAATTTTTCTAGGTTGTTTCCCCAAATTTAGGTATTATCTTGAAATTTGAAATTCACAGGATTGACACAAAAGACTAAATTTTTGTGATATTTTGAGCCTTTAGAGCATATATCCTTTCTTGCTCCCTTTTTGTTACTTATGAGAGTGTCAACATTGATTTGTTATTCTAGAACTTGCTTCGACTATACATGTCGAGACCACACCATTGATTTGATTACCGAAATGATAAAGGCACCTAGGTTTCAACCCACTCATCCCATAAAAAGCCTACCCTTAGTGAACTCTCTTGAGCCTAACAAACCATTTATTGATTTACCCTTAATATTAACCCATAAGCCTATTTTTGATTCCTTGAGAATTTCCCTCATTTATTTTGATCCCCATTTTTGTCAAGATTTGATTTGAATAAATTACGTAGCTACTTTCTTATATTCAGTTAGTAAAGTTTCATACTTGGATTTGTTCTAAAAAAATGAAGTTGTTCAGTTGATAGAATTGTTGTTAGCATTACAAAGCTATGCTTGAGCATGAACGATGTTATTTATGAGCAAAAATTCAATTCTAGAATCATTTATTTAGGAATGTAATTTCTCAATATAAATATTTCTCTAGTTAGGTAATTTTTCAATTCAATCTCAATTCTAACCTCCTTTTTCATCTTGTGACCACACCCCCTAACCAAAGCCACATTAGAACCCTCTCAAGACCTTTTGATTGATGTATCATGTTAATACATAGTGGTGGAGATTTGATTTTCATGCAAGCTTATGGTAATAACTTTTCATGTTGACAATTAAGTGTTTCATTTATTGTCCTTAAACACCTCGAGTGATTTGAGTGAATCTTTAGTGAGGATGTTAACTCCGTGTGATTTTGAACTAAAGATAATTACTTAGATAAGGGGAGATACCTATGTTTTCGTGATAAAATGTTCAACTTGGATTGTTTGAAACTTTGATGTTCTTTCAGTTGAACTCTCAAGATATGATTACTTATGGATTATTTCGAAACATTATTGATAGGAATTATAAGTTGAGAAAAATAAATTCTTAATTGTGAGTTGAGGATTTTGCTTGAGGACAAGCAAATGATAAAGTGTGGGGTATTTGATAAACCATAATATATACATATCTTTATCCCACATTCGACACATTTATGGATGATTTATCAATTGATTTATGGGATATGATGCTCCTAATCCTTTATTTTCATGTTTTATACCTAGGTGAGCATAGGAAAGTGAAAAGAACGAGAAACGGGCCAAAAACAGACCAAATGGGCCAAAATTAGAGTGCAACACGTCCTGGACCTCCACACACGAGATATCCACACGCCCGTGTCAATTTAACAGTGTTGAACATGGCCTGAGCCCGAGTCACACAGGCATGTCCCTGTCGTGACTTGTTTTAATTTCACACAGAAAAGGCTACTTAGGGGCTAAGAAAGGTATTCCAGAGTCTATTTAAACACCCTAAGAGAGGCTAAGGGGACACAAAGAGTAGAAAGCAAGGAATTACTCAAAGAATGTCAATTAATCCATCTTGGAAGCAATGATTTACATCAAGACTGAAGATCTCCCTTCAATTTCTTTCAGGAGTTTTTGGGTTTTCTTTATGTTTTGTTATTTTCCCTATTTTAAGATGTTTTCTTTTATAATTATGAACTAAATCCCCTAAATACCTGAGGGGGATGAAACCTAAGATGATCTTGTTATCAATATCTGAATTATATGATAAATACTTGATTTGTTCTTAATTGTGTTATTAATTCTTGTGTTAATATTTCAGGATATTAATATGAGTTGAATGTGCTTATTCCGTGGAGCAAAAGTCCCTGTCTAAGAGTAGATCCACACAATTAAGTAGAGTTCATCGCAATCCTAGGCATAGGACGACGAAAATCTACCGGATTAGAGTCAAATCTAATAAGGGAATCCATAGATCGAGTTAATGCAACTCTAGGGCTTTTAACTAGAAAGAAATTTCAATTAATCAACCTAGGGTTAGTTGTTCTTAGTCTCGAAAGAGATATTAACATAATTTAGGGATTTCTACGGATCAAGTCATCTGAATAAATCGTCTAGTTTAGAGTCTAATAACAAGTGAAGTCTAGGTGGATTCTTCCTTGGGTATTATCTTAATCAATCAGTTTTCCCAAAAGTAATTTCCCCAATTTACTCTCTATCGTGTTCTTAGTTAATTAGTTTAATTTAATTAGTTAAAACAAATTCATTTTATTTCTAAGGTAGATAATAGAAAGAAAGTTTTTACTAGTACTTTTAGTTCCTGTGGGCTCGACATTTCGTTCTTGTCACTAAACTATACTACTGTTCGATAGGTGCGCTTGCCTTTATCGTGATAATATTTAGTTTTTAGGTACGATCGTATTACTTTATCATCACACACACCATAGATCACTAGTTCTACCCCAACAAGTATTTAAACAGTGTTTAGGGAAAATTTTGAGAATTCAAAAACAGCAAAAAAAGATTCTATAAAAGAAGAGTAAATAGACAGAGAAGAATTCACAAGGTTAGTAGATATGAAATTCATTTTTTTTATATTACAGTAATTTTTTGTTTGAAATTGTATTGAGAATTTTTATTTCTTTTTAACAGATCCAGTATTGAAGATGAATAATCAATTTTTTGTATGTCTACGAGTATTTCCCAACTGCAAGCTGCTTGTGCAGGTAGATGGGACCTGGCTATATGGGAAATAAAGGCATATCCTACTTATTGTAGTTACTCAAGACAGGAACAAGAACGTGCTCCCAACAGCGTTTGTCATTGTGGGCAAGAAGAACATGGAATCATGGGAATTCTTCCTTACAAACTTACGAAGGTATGTTATTAGTGATGATAATATTTGCATCATTTTCGATAGAGGGAAGGGAATAATTGCCGCCATTAGGTGCTTCAATGTACCATAGAGATCCATTTATTATATCAGACACATCGCGGCTAACTTTCACCGAGAGTACAAGAATGTAGATTGTTGAAGACAAGTTGTGAAAATGGGTAAATTTTAGTTTTAATATATGTTTTAATGTTTTCAATACTAGAAAAAATTAATTTGAGTGTGTAACTTGTCTTTTCTTAATACATACACAGCGTACGAGTTAGAGCCACACCTTTTCGGGCAAAAGATGACCAAACTTGAGGGTGACATGGAAGGTGAAATAAACACTCTTTTTTACAAGTGGTTGGGTACTATGAAGCTGTGGTAATGGGCTCAAAGTTTTGATGACGGGTTTTGATATGGTCAGATCACCACCAACCTAGAATAAGCGGTTAACTCAGTGTTGAGGAAAACACGACATCTTCCAATTTCATCTACGTTCTTGACTACGTTCAATAGGCTAGTTACCTTGATGTTAAGAATGGGACTGAAAAAAGTCAACCAGATGAAGGCGAGACACGTGTTTGTCAAAGATGTCAAGGATGTAATAGATGTGAACCTTTGAAGGGTGAGGTTGATGAATATAGAAATATATTCACCATAGTTTGAAATGTTTCGAGTTATGGAAACCATAGGTCGTCGTCCCAGTATCCCACCTAAGTCCTACGGAGTTGATCTCCAAAATAGATGATGCGATTACGGAAGGTTCTAGACACTTTATTATCCCTATGTGCATGTTGTGGCATCCAGTGCTTAATGTTAAACAGTTTATTACTGAGGTGTCTAGGACACATTGTGTGTTTGGGAAAATGAGTTCCCCGTCCTGCCTGATCTATCTACATAGGAGGTGTTTATGACGACTTTCGAGCTTGTCCCAAACAAAAGGTTGTGTAGGAATATGAAAGGTTGTTCGCAAGTTACCAGAATCCATAATAAAATAGACATTAGGGAGAAAATTTAGGGGAATCTTTGTGGCGTTTGCATACTAGCTGGGCAAAATCAGAGTAAATGCCCACAATAAACCTACCATATTGGTCAATCATCACAATTAGGTGGAAATTGAGCTAATGTACTCCAATGCATCTAATTTATATTACAAAGTTTGTTCCAATGAATCTAATTGAAATTAAAAAGTTTGTTCCATGTTTGTTCCAATAAATCTAATTTAAATTACAAAGTTTGTTTCAAGTTTGATGCAATATATATTTCTGTATGTATGTTTTGCATGTATGGAAGTCAATAATTTATATCTTAGACACCATCTCATTTAAATTTAAACACCAAGTTTGTTCTAACACATCTTATTTAAAATTATAAACTTGACCATTGAAAATATAGATATCTTTAAAATTGATGGTTTAATAGTGTGGTCCTAGGGGTAAATTGTTGTGGTAGTCCGCATTCACATTACGGGTGCTCGTGGTGATCAATCCTCACTCGAACCTGGAGGTGTGCTAAACATAGTAGAAAAATTGTATGCCCCAAATATTTACCCAAGAAGATATCTAACGTCATCGATGATCTCGGACCAGGTATATCAGAACTGGATCCGGGAAACTCTGAATGATAACCTTAGCCTAACAAGCCCGGGAAATAGTCATCGACCCCCAAGTCTAGATGATAAGAAATATCCCCAGACTATGTATGAGACCGCTCAGGGTAGGGTGTCGACTCCGGTTCAGGCGAAGGCTCTGGCCTGAGTGCAAGAGGTATATGTGGAAGGGGATGGGCTGGTTACCTAAGTCATGGCAACCCTATCTTAGAATACCGCTGTATGTACTCTAGCGGGGGCTACAAATCAAAAGAAAGATCCATCTGAGGTCTCCACCCCATCCGGTTATTCCACACTACAATATATTGTTGATGCACTACAACCTAATTATTTCACTATTTTCCCCTCTTGTTAATCCCGTGGATCTTTCCCAATTGAACTGGCAGTGTCGGGATATATTGTATGCATCCAAACTGTTGGAGTACTCGATGCCCGTTATACCACTCCACTGTCTGAAAATTGATAATAGGTGTGTTAATACACCACAGATGTAAATGGATGTGGGCAGACGACAGAATAACAACCACAATTTCTGGGAAGGAATAGGGCATCCAAATTAACTGCACAATTAATAACATGGTCATATTGATACGGTTCCAGTGAGATAGATAAAGTAATTACATGTCATGAATATTGGAATAGTTTATCCCTTCCCCGGCATGTGTCTCAATCATCAGACAGTATATCAAAACCATGTATGATCTCCCGATATTCAGATTAGTAATCCATCTACGAAAACAAAAAAAAACTTGTTACAATAATATCGTTAAAAAAAGGTCAAATAATTGCTATAATTGGTAAAATTTTGTCACATATTCACAAGTGAAAATACATATGCTTGGTGACTAACTGATGTCAAGAATGACATCCGGTAAAGCACGCAGGGCTGTAGCAATATGAGGCATCTGCCTATGTCTAAGGCAAGGAGCTTTTCCGTTCGACAAAGCTCGCAATACAACATAGCTAGTATTGCAAAACCCCAACTATACTAACGGACGTTATGCAAATCAGTTACTAGGAGCAAGTACATTAAATGAACCTTGTTTTTGTTTGCATTCGGCAAAAGTACACCCCCTATAATGTGCATAATGTACGCTCAAGCGGCGCACATGACCTCTTGCTCAATGACACTAATCGAAAAATGCTCGCAATTGGCCTTCAACGATGAAAACCTTAAACCCATAAATTTCGACTCAGAATCACCGGGCAAGACTCCCAGTAGGTTCTAGAAACGGGCAGCCAACTCAAAGATTGTACTAACGCCCGTTAATGCACTTCAGTCGATTGGGAGCCCGAGCTGCAGTGCAAAATCCTCTAGAGTGATTATGCACTCCCTACATGGCAAAAGAAAAGTGTGGGTCTCCAGGCACCACCGCTCAACCAAAGTGGATATTAAGTTATATCGCAAATCCAACGCCCGAATCAATACCGCTTATCTGAATCCGGTTGACTCCAAGTATGGCATTAGTCATTCATTTTGTGGATATCATAAACCATTCACACGACTCCTTAATGCACGATACGGGCCCTAACACTATTAAATTGTAAAATAGTTAATATAACCTAATTTAATTTTGTAAATGACGTGGAACTTTTTATAAGGGGACCTGTGAGTAACAAATAACAATTTTATTATCATCTCATTAACTGTGTTTGATATGTGATCCTCGTCATTAATTAAAGAATCCCTTTAGATATTTGCAATTTTTTTAAAAAAATGAGTTCAATTAGTTTATTGCAAAAAACACATTTCGGTAATTAATTTGTATTTTTTGCATTTTTATCCCACTAATAGAAAAAATATTATTAAATTACAGAAATTTTACACCCTAACACGAAGTTGCGAATAACACATTTCGATCATTAATTTCTAAAGTGGTCCATTTTAAATAATTACCAAAACACCTAAATGCAATACAATAAATATTACAATAAATATAGTACAATAATATCATTACAAAAATACTAAACATTTTTGTCCACATCACATTTTTCTATATACTAAACAGTATATAATAAACTTATTTATACTGGTTCAGTAATTAACAAAATAAAAATATCTTATAAGTTCTAGCTCAATAGTCCAATCTTTTACCTACAAAAAAAAAATATGTTAAAATAATATAAACTATCAAAACAAAATAAACCTAATTGGACTATATGTTCTTATCTGCATCTAATAATAAACAAAAAAAAAAACATACACATCAAAAAAATATAACAGAAACATACATGCACACTTTCTTTCAAACAACCTTTGTTTCTTACAAAAATAGTACCTTACAAGAATAATTAAAAAATTCAAAATCTCAATAAATAAAAAACATTTGTCAAATAACTCAAAAAATACCCAATAAATAAAAAAATTGTCAAATAATTTAAAAACAACAAAAAAAACATTTATAACTTACAAATCACAATAAACATTAAACTAAACAAATGATTTATAAATACTAAAAATTACCTTTTTCGATATGTTCTATGAAAACACTAAATGAATTTTTTTTATCTTTTTTACCCTTTTTAAAACCCTAAACAAAACCCTCTAATACCTTTTTAGCCCTAAACAAATCCCCTAGTCTCTCTTTTTTTCTAGTATCTAATAAAAAACCTTTAATCCCCCTTTTTTTTTTTCACTAGTGCCACATGTCAAGAGGGCTTCACCAGTCTCGCTTGACACATAGCCTTCACCCTAATTTTTTTGTTTTCCTTTTTTTTTCATTTTGTATTTTTTTTTTGTATTTGTACTTAGGTTGGGTATTTGGGTTCGTTAGTGCCGCCTATCAACAAGGCTGCAACATTAATTTTTTTTTGTTCTTCTAACTGAATCCAACTGGTGTGAGAAAATAGGGGTGGTGTCGCCTATGCACCACCCTCCACCACCTTTGGTATACCATTTTCGTAAATAATTCAACTGGTATACCATTTTAGATATTTTTAAAATTTTTATATTATATATGTAAAAAAGCCACTAACTTACAAGTTGCTCAAAATACTAATAAGACATTTCACCAAAAACAAAATACTAATAAGAAAAAAAGTCATAGAATAAATATGGCCTTACAAAGGAACTGCAACCAATTTGCAATTAAGAAATCCTTGTGCGTTAAAGACATTGGTAATATGTTAGAAACTGGCATATGTTATACCTTCATGCATTGGATGTATGCAACTAATTCTATAGGTTGAAGTATGTGAGATACTTGAGGATAAAATCAGTGTTTGTTTTGGAAACAAGTTTATCAAACATGACCTATTGTGAGACCACCACTTGGTAGTCATTTAAAACTCTTAGAATAAGTTCTTGCATGACCACCATACAATAGTCCTCTGACCTAAGATACCATGTCAAATTATATAAGTAAGGTTATACTTTAATTTAACATAAAATAAGTTCCCAATGATAGATACTTAAGGTATGATATTTTGGCCTTGCAAAAATCATATGAAGATGAACGAGTGATCCAGAGAGGATTTACCACTTTGAATGATATTGGAGACATATCCTATTTTATCTCAATTATGGTTAATTAATCAAGACACTAGCCAGATCATTACTAATTGGGAGAAATTGTTTCTCCAAGTTCAAGAATTAACCATGAGTTGTAAGTGCTAATTTGGCTTAACACATAAGTGGCACTTGTAACACCTCACATTCGAGTCAACCGTCGAGTCTGAATGCATGTCATCACCATTCGAAAGAAAAATAGTTCTTGGACCCATTAATATATTGTAATAGCCCAATTTTAGTAAGATTAGAATAGTGGTTTCGGGACCACAAATCTGATCCAAAAATAAAATTTATTTTTATTTTATTATATGGTCTGTATTATGTTAGAAATGTCATGTGAAAATTCTGATAAGAAAATTTTACTGATTTTGTACTTAATTACGAGAAGGGTTAAATTGCATAAAAGGAAAAAGTTGAATTCTAGTAGCTATATAGAGTAAATAGCTATGTAATTCAAAATTTGAGGTCCTTATTTGGTAATTAGACCATTAAAAAAATTATGTAGATATTTTGTTGACTCATCCATGGAAATTTAGAAAAAGGGAAAAGACTAAATTGAAAATAGAAATAATTAAATTAATTAAAAGATGATAAAGGAAAATATCATCTTATTTTCTCATCATCTTCCCCAAAATATACATGGAAACCCTAAGAGAGAGAGAGAAGAAAATTTCATGGCTTAATTGGATTCGAACAATATAAATTCGAGGTTAGATCGAGGAAAGGAAAAGGTTGCAGATTAGTAGATTATTTACGCGAACAAGCATCGAGGTAAGTTCGTGTAACTTAATCGAGCATTTAAATATGTTTAATTGACTGTTCTAATTGTATGGAATGTAACTTATATTGATGAACATTATTTGAATGCTATAATGAAAAATCTAATACATGTTT
Source organism: Gossypium stocksii (assembly GCA_020496765.1). Taxonomy (NCBI): domain Eukaryota; kingdom Viridiplantae; phylum Streptophyta; class Magnoliopsida; order Malvales; family Malvaceae; genus Gossypium; species Gossypium stocksii. The sequence continues at coordinate 28,454,045 of CM035624.1, forward strand.
GAAATGGTGAAAAAGGGGTTAAGTCCCGATTGAATATTGAATTCCGATGAATAAAGGTGCTTTCCCAAAATGGATGAGGTCCTGCATTTGTTGCTGATAGATTTAGCTCAGACGAGTAATCCTATTGACCTCATTATGGGAAGGATTTAGCCCGGACGGGTAATCCTGATATAATACCTCTCAAGTATACATTACGATTAAGGTTTAGCCAGGACTGGTAATCTTAATTGAACTCTTCTGAGTATACTTTATATAAAGGATTTAGCCTGGATTGGTAATCCTATTATACGATATGTGGCTTGAGAGTGTTTTTCCTTGATTAAGTGCCCGAATGGGTACTCTTGAAAAGGAATTGACGGGTTATTGAATCGTACACCGCGAGTGTACCACTTGAGCATCCATCGGAATTTCAATGATTCAACTGACACAACTCTTAACATGGTATGAAAAATATGATATGAAATGATAATGGCATGAAAGACTATTGTATGATGAGCTCATCTATCCTTACTTGATGTATATGTAAAGTTTGTGACTAACATGATTGTGACTAACATGTTTGATTAGATGTATGTGTTTTGGTAATTTTGCCAATTGGATGGAAAACATGATATTGTATGCTTAGATTTAATAAATGAGATTGGTAAGTTTTGTTTCTGTTATACGAACTTACTAAGCATATAATGCTTACTCTACTTTGTTTTCCCTTGTTTTATAATGCTTGGAAGCTCGCAAAGGTTGGAGATCATTGGAGCATCGTCACACTATCTATTAGCTATTTTGGGTACTTATAGTAAAATTCATTTTCGTATAATGGCATGTATAGGACAAATTGGCCTTTTGTGGTTTGATGCTTGATAATGATGTTTGTAATCTAGCCATTGGAATGGCTAGTGGTGGTTGTTTTGATATACATTAAATGTCATGCAATGATATGCCATGTTGAATGATAGAAATTGTCTAATTTGATATGTTTTAGTGTAGGAAAATGGTAAATTTGGGTGACAAATGAGGCTAGGAAATGGCTTTATTTTGTCCTAACGGGCGTGTGTCTAGACTGTGTGTGACACACGGCCGGGTACTTGGGCGTGTAGTTAGGCTGTGTGTCCCCTGCACCTTAATTTTATGAAACAAGATGCTCAAAATAGAGTACACGGGTAGAGACATGGGTGTGTGTCTCATCCGTGTAAGGCACACGGCCCAGAGCATCTATTTTTCAAAAATTTGAGTTAACCACACGGCCTAGCATACGGGCGTGTGACTTGGTCATGTGGCATCAATTTTTTCATGAGTTGCAAGTCAGAGAGTTACACGGGTTAGGGACACGGGCATGTGAACCTGCACGGCCTAACCACACAGGTGTGTCCCATACCACATGGGCGTGTGACTCTTAATAGTGAGAAAATTTTTGGGATTTTACAAAAAATTCCTCGAGATCCTGATTTGATCCTGAACCAATTCTAATGCATGTTTTGGGCCTCCAAGACCCTACTAAGGGATGTTATGACTAATCTTGGAAAATAAATAGTGTTCGACTCGATTTATTTGAAAGTGATCTGTAAACTTCGGTAATGCCTGGAAACCCTATTTCGACGACGGATACGAGTTAGGGGTGTTACATTTATCCTTTCCCAACCTTGCATTTTCATTCCATTCATCTTTTTTTCTTTATTTCATGATTGTTGTATAGGCATATCATATATTATATAATTCTATATTAATCACAATTATGCATGTTAAAAAGATCATGCATATGATAAACTAGCATTTAATTTCTATCAAATAAATAGCCCATGAGACAATCATACTTTTTACATAATATGGTTACTATTAGTATAACTTAATTATTGAAATTCAATCTATGCACCACGAGTAAAACAACAAATTGGACATACATTTCCTTATGATCAACATTTCTTCTAAATCAAAATTTGACAATACCATTGACCTCGATGCAACCAAATTTGTTGATAGCCATCCTCATAATACCTTGCTTGTAGTGTCATGTGAATGTGCGATAAACAAACATGTGTTCATTAATTTATCAAAATTTGTGAAATTAGAACCTTAAAATTGTTGGTGCGTAAGGATAAAAATAAACTTATGCCAATAGTTATAATTGAAAAGTTGCAATTGGTCAAAAGTTATGCCACTTGGTTCTTATTCAAGAGTTGTCACTATTCATAGTGAAGAGTTATGTCTTATGTTATCAAAAGTTATATCACTTTATTAATAAAAAAGAGTCATAATTATTTAATTAAATATCTGTTGAATAATTATGTTATGGTTAAAAGATATGACTATCTATTTGGATACTTATGTCCTGTCTCTATGAAGAGACATGAGAGCTCTTATAAAGAGGATTTAAAATTCATTTATTTGGTCCACCAAAAACATATCAAAAGTTGATAAACAAAAGTTTCTTTCTACTCTCCTACATATTCTAATATTCCTAGATTGTTTTATAAATAATTATTGTAGAAGTTCTTTATAGAAATTGATATTCTTGCTATACTCTACTCAATGCTCAGTGGATTGTTTCCATCAGTGCAAAACGTCAACAGTCATTGGGCTTTATTGCATCCTTGAGGTTTATTTTCTAGTAACTCTTTTGCACACCAATATATAGGTCAGGGCAAATAGAACCTTAAACGTGACATTGATACAAGCTTTGAAGCCTTCGTTAATTTCTCATAATTTTATTTTTATCCCCATGCACCAACAAATGCGAGATATCACATTCATTGCTGAAGTAACTCAAACTAACCTTATACCTTGAATCTAATAAGAAACCAAACATAAGACAATTTAAAACAAACCATTTCAAATAATTAAATTCATTTTTAAAACTTTAAAATCGATTTAAAAGTATTTTAAAATAATTCCTCAGTGTTCGGAGATGATTGGGAACAAGTATGAGTTTCTAGGGGTTGAAACAATTCAAAATAGAGTATTGGTTCAAATTTTGCTCATTCACTAACTTTCATTGAAACAATTTGCCTCTTGTATCTATACAACTATGCATGGACTTAAAAATCACTTCAAAACTCACATATATTGGCCCATAACTTCACCATTTCAAAACCTTAACTTTTTGTACTTAAAAATCAAATTTAAAACTTTTTAAACTCCCTTCTAAACAATATCATGACATGTGATCATCAGTGTATTACAAGTATAGTCACACTTAATCATTTACTACCATGGAACATCGTCATCTAGCCATTAATCATTAAGTAGCATACTAAACATTTAACCTATATGAACATCATATTTTGTAACATTCTATACCCGACCCGACCGACAAGGCCAGGTACCGAATGTCACATTAACCAAAACAATTTAACAATAATTAAAACCTAATTGATTTACAGACCTAAATAGTATCAGATTTCAAAGTTTGACTTCTATTTTAACCTATACAGTACATAGTTCAATTCTTATAGCTTCCTTTCTTATAAGTTAACAGACATTTACAATTTTACAATAAAACTATGACACAAGTACAATCGACTATATCCCTGAGGCGTAGCCATTGAGGATGTTTCTCTATATACTTGAATCATCCTCCTCGGCCATCTCCAACACCAGTGGGATTTGGCTTGGTCCCTTTTTGGATTATAAAATCTTTATCTACCCTACACCCAAGCAGTAAATTTCATAAGTTCTGGAGGACTTGGTGAGATCTATACGTAATATTCATGTAAGATTGTGTAAATCTTAAGAAACAGAGATTTCTTGCTTAGAATTTAACTTCCTAAATTTCATAGAAGAATTCACGAAATCAGTTGGCAAGGCCAATGCCTTATTCTCTCCAAACCATTTATTGGCAAACATAAACTTTTATATGGTAATAACCATGTCTTCTTACAAGTATTACCCCCACTTATCATTGTTCCACATCCCTAATACTCGTATTCACTACTTTTAGCTGGCGACAATGGGCATTTACCCAAATAATTACCGTAACTGCGGGTCCTTACCAGAGCAAGTTCTCTTCTTAATATCCTCTTTTCTTTGGTGAAATAATGCCCCCAACGTATTCCCATAATACTCGCTCTTTCAATCCATTCCTTTGAGATGCTCCATTAGACAAGTACTTCCCATCGTACTACCTCTTACTCGGGCATTCTGATAAGGTTTCTACCTTTGGTAGATCATTAAGATATTTACCATTTTTCATGTTCCTAATGGACTTCCACTTTTCTGTACTCTCTAGCAAACTTTATTGATTATTCATCATTGAGCCAGTATATACTTCCATAAAGACTTTTGTTGATCTACCCAAACTTTTTTCTACTTCTTTGTCAATTTACAAATTAAGACTGTGTCCTTTTACAACCTATTCTGTAACTACTTGAACAATGTGAAATTCACGGCTTCCCTGGCGGACTCTTCATGATGTACCTTACATTTACCAGATTATCTAAAAAGTCTCTCCCTCCTTTCACATATAACTAGGTTGAAACGTCTCATTGGTTTTCATTCATCATCACCTTTGGTGAATTCTGTAATTATCTTGTTAGTCTATGTTTCCTAAACACACCAAGTTCATTCAATCTTGTGACTTGTCACACATGTCACACCGCGACTTCTACTTTTTATCTTGGTGGGTCTCTTGATATACTAATTTACGGACTTCACATGTGTAACCACATGATTTATTTTCTGGTAGATTACCCCGTGTTTACTGTCCCAATAGATTACTTTGGTTGCCATAACCGAGCCATGGTCTTACACTTTTTAACCCCATGTTTAATGTTCTGGTGGGCTCTACTAGTTGCCATAACCGAGTTATGGTCTTACACATTATACCTCTTTTGAGGTGTTGCCCTGTAGGATCTTACTACCGTCACAATGTTGTCTCATAGAGCCTGCAAACTATGTTATGGTGTCACCCTGAAGGACCAATCGATAATTGTCGTCACGATTTTTCTCTAGCGAGCCAGTATATCATTTTATCTCATATCTAATCTTGATGATCGAAGCTTCGCATATCACGTTTGCACCCAGCAACATGGGATTGAGAAATCTAACGGAAATTCCATTTCCCTATCTATCCTCCCATTCCTTTATTTCGCCATTACTACTCTATCTATCTCGGTAAAGTAAATACCTCTACTCTTTGCATACAAGATAATCATACATATCATGTAATCAAAATACTTAATACATAACACTAAGTACACCATATTTTCAGCACACACAATATTCATTTAACATTCAATAATCACACATACAAAACTTACATACTTGCACTAGATTATACATTCACAACATACTCCATCACCACTTTTGTATACAATGACAAACTCAAATAACCCAAAATAATCACAAGACAATTCATTTAACAACTTAACTTTATCCTCACCCAATACAGAGTGCAAAAATGCATATTAAATCATTTCTCCTCGTCAGCTTAGTTTGTTCCCTACGCTAGAACCTTATTCGCCCTGGTATCTAAGCATGACAACCGATTATCTATTAAATCAAAGTTATTAAATCTTAAAACCCAAAACCCAATTTACAAAAACTTATTAAGAGCCTTTATTTTCCCTTTTCTTGATCCTTGTGTAAAGAATGATAAGAGGGCTTACTAGATACTCGATTTCTCTACTTCTAGCCTCCGTTTCTCACAACTATGACTCCATGCAGAGCTTTCCTAACTTCTCTTCTTTTTCAAAGCAACTAAAGAAGGCGAAGTAAATAAAAGAAAAAAAATTATAGACTAAATTAAAAAGGATTTTTCTCTCTTGCTAATACGTCCTCTTTTACCAAAACATATAACTCTTATACAGGGTCTCCTAAACCCTTCTAGCCAATTGCAAGAAATCATTATGTTGCCCACATGGAACCAACTGGTTCCATCCTAACCATACCAAAATTGGAACTCAACTATTTACCTGTCGGATACAAATTTTCCCAAAATTCCTAGTAAAGTTCCACCAACTTACCATGTATTCAACTAGATCCTAATATTATTCTAAATTTAAGTCCTTAAAGATATTCGAGTGTGACAAATTTAACCATTAATTCATTACATTTGACTTATAATGCAAGTACTTAATACATCATACAAGACTCTTCTAGTTGTTTAGACTTAGGTACATGCCATTACTAATGAAATTTTAAGAAATGTGACAAGGACTTTGGTGAGATAAGATGTATACCTTTGAGTTGTACCAACAAGATCTATCTTCACCTGATACCTATGTACAAAACAAACATGTTTGCGTGCTAAGCATTGCTACCGTAATTTGATTTCAAACATAACATAGATGTACATACAATTAAAGGAATAGACATGACATCTAAGAATTATAAACACATCATTAGTTTCTTTATTATGACATAAAATAGTAACCATGTATTATTAAATAATTTATCAATTGGACCTTAAGGCTCTTAACTCACAATACACATGATCTTTCACATGCTTTTCGTTTCTTATTCTTGTTATTGTACATATTGAATGAATTAATTTTCCACATTCTTTATCATATCACATTCTATTTTTATACTTGTTTATAACAATCATACTTATGTTTAGCCCTTATTAACTAGATGCGGACTCAAGGACAAATACATGGATTACTATATCGTTATACACTTACAAACACCTAGTGCTCAATAGCTAGTGATATGAACGCCCGGTGTTTTGGAGAACTATCGATTCATTCCCACAAATACACAATGTTTTAGAAAACTATCTAATAAAGTGTTGACTGCTTGCTAGCCTCCGGTGCGTGAACTCCTTAGTTGAGCAAAAATCAACACTAATACAACAATCAAATTAGAATAACAGGTCAGTTGTAATATAATTCGTATAATAGGGTACAAGAGTACTCCAAGGATTAAACCTACAAAAGTCCGCGATTAAGTGAATTCTAGCTACAAACATGCTAATAATGAGTCTAAACAACTACTCGCTAGATAGAATTGTAAGACAAACAATGAATTTAAGTTTAATTAAACTAATTAACTAGCTAGTTAACAAAAATACTAAAACGTAAAGCATGCAATGTTATAAAACTATCCAATCGTGGTACGCTACGAATATATCTGCCTTATCAAAGATTTAATTTGTAATGTTTTATACTGCTTTGAAGAGTTCTATTATAAATTATAAATGTTTCATTCAAATCTTTTAACTTAGAAAAGATTATAAATAAATAAGAAGTACATCTAGTAGGGTTTTCATAAGTTGAAAAAAATTTTTAAGTATGTAAGTATTGTCACATCCTATATTTGGATTTGACAAATCGAGTCAGGTATAGGGTGTTACACTTCGTACCAATTGTTGATTGCTTGAGACATTTGTACCTGCTTTTAGCATTTATACTATATCCCTGTTGTCACTCTCAACCATGACCTTCCTATACCCCAAATCCTAGATGAAGCAAAGACCATCTATGATTGCCCATATTTCTGCATTATCTAGGCTAGTACAACCAATATTTCATATTATAACCCAACAACCAGTTTACAACATGATTCTAAAGTAACCAACCTACTGTATCTCTATGATTATTTCATTGGATAGCACCATCCAAATTCAATTTAATCTAACCATATTTCAACAAACTCTATTTGACTATGGAACATGTGTGTTCATTCTAAAACTATCACCACCTCTAATATACCAATGTTTATGGTCTATACTGTAACATCCTAATATAGGGCTTAGTCAAAATAGTGGTTTCGAGACCACAAATCTAAAGTATAAATATTTTTTGTGATTATTTTGAGATCCATGACATGTTTGCATGATTGTGTAAAAGTTCCATGAAGAAATTTTGTGAATAAGTGCCCAATTTAACTTTTAGGACTAAATTGCAAAAGTTGTAAAATATAAGATTCTAGAAACTTTTGGGTACTTAATTGAAATGCATGTGTAAATTAGAGGCCCTTATTTAGTAAATAGACCATTTTATGTCATAATGGGCAAAAATGGACATGGAAGGAAAAAATCTCAAGCAATGGCCTTAAGGGCATTTTGGTCATTTAGTTAATAAATTAATAAAGAGGGAAAAAGAAGTCAAAATTGTGTCCATCTTCTCCAAGTAGCTGTCAAATTTCACAAGCCCTCCGTAGCTAGGGTTTTGTCATTTTCAAGCTCAATAGTAAGTGCATCCTAGCTCCGTTTTTAATGTTCTTTACATTTTTAAAGTTCTTATCAATCGATCTAGCTATTTTTACCATTATTTTGAGCTAGGGTTTATGTTAAAAAATTTACCCATGTGTGACATGCATGTATTTTGATGTTTAATAAAGGAATATGAAAGTTTGATGTGTGATAAACATCTTTTACTAAGTGATTTTTCATGAAAACACCTAAAAAGGACCTTTTTATAAAAGTTGTAAAATGAGTAGTAAAAGCTTGATTTGAAGGAAAATGTGGGTTGATATGAGCATGTGTTAGGTTCAGCTAGGCTTAGGTAACAAAGAAAATGAGTACATTTCATTTTACGAGCCTAGGGACTAATTTGTAAATATGTGAAAGTTTAAGGGCAAAATTATAATTTTTCCAAAGTATGATTTATGGACTGATTTGAACAATATGATAATTAAATAAGTGAAATTTGCTATTATAGATCAAGAGGAAAGAGGTCCGAACCTAAACCGAGAGAAGAACAAAGTTAAGGACTAAAACGAATAACTAGTCATATTTTGGGTATCGAGGTAAGTTTTTGGGTAAATAATGCAACATTATGTTATTATGTGTTTAATGCTCTAATTTTTACATGATATGTATAATTGTTTTATGAATTTTGGTTTACAAGGACTCGATGATGACGTAACGAGGTTTAAAGTTTCGAAACCCCAGTTGAACCTTAGGAAGAAATATTATACAAATGTCATGACATTAGGGTTATATGTGATCCTATATAAGACCATGTCTAGGACATGGCATTGACATCGATATATGATCCCATGTAAGACCATGTCTGGGACATGGCATTGGCATCGTTATGAGATTTCGTGTAAGACCATGTCTGGGACATGGCTTCGATATGAGATCCCGTATAAGACCATATCTAGGATATGGCATCGGCATCGATTTGTGATCCTATGTAAGATCATATCTGGGATATGGCATTGGCATCCTACCATGTGTACAAGATTTCCTGAGTATCCTTAGTATTCCAAATGGTTCAACAAGTAATTCAAGAGTATGTCAATGTAATGACAAGGTATGAACATGTGGGTATGTATACGAAACTCATAATTCTTGAGTTATGCATCGATAAGGCCTCGGTAAGAAGTGAATGAAGGAAATCATGAGTTTTATGGTACATTATGTAAAGAACATGATCGAAGATGTATTCATGATAATTGATGACATTGTATCAAGTTATATTTATGTTATGCGTATGATATTGCATGATTAGTGTTGTTAATTATTTACATGCAAAATTACTAAGCTTTATGCTTACTCTCCTTTCTTTTCCATTTTCTTATAGTATCCCCAAGCTAGCTCGGGAATCGAAGGACGTCGGAGGCTCGATCACACTAACACTATCAATTGAAATAATTGGGTATAACTAGCCTTTTATTTTGAGTATGGCATATATAGAGACTTGGTCTTTTTTTTATATGTCATATTGGTTAGCCAAATGTGTTGGGTTTGATGACAATTAATTAATTTTGTATAAGACCAATTGATATTGGCTAATGTTGATTACAACTATTATGGCATGTTAATGCATTTCATGGATGTGGTAAATTGCATGGTTTAAGTTGTTGAGTATGTGATTGGTTTAGTATGCTAGAAATGTAGTGAAAATGATGTGATGATGTCTTAGTTGTGGACATGTTGGTTGCTTAAATATGCCATGAATTATACCAATGCTTTGGTGCTTGTGTGTTTATGTTTTAGGGTGGCAATTGGTTTGGTAAATAACCTATATATCATCCATACGGGTAGACACACAGGCATGTACCTAAGCCGTGTGTGACACACGGTCAGCCCCATGGACATATGAACAGGTCATGTGTCCCCTGCACCTTAATTTGTAAGAAACAGAATGCCTAGTATGGAGCATACGGCCAGAGAAACGGGCGTGTGTCTCGACCATGTGAAAGCCACGGCCTGTAGCACGGGCGTGTACTAGGCCATGTGAAAACTATTTTAGCTTCAAAATGAAAAATAATTCAACACGGGCTGAGCACACGAGCGTGTTCCTCAGCCGTGTGGACCACACGGCCTTGGGCATGGGCATGTGCTAAGGGCGTGTGAAGTCTGAACCTAATTTACGAGAATTTAATTCGTCACACGGCCTAGCACATCGGCGTGTGGCTTGGCCGTATGGTTTCATTTAGTTGATGATGTCATAAATAGAGAGTTACATGGGGTATAGATACGAGCGTGTGTGACCACACGGCCTACCCAAATAGGCATGTACTATGTCCACACAGGCTTGTCACCCCTGTTTTGATGAAATTTTTTTTAAGTTTTCCAAAGATTCCGGTTTAGTCCCGAACTACTCCCAAAGTACATTTCGAGTCTCGTAGGCTCATTTAAGGGACGATGTGCATGTGTTTGAATATTTTCAAAGATGAATGAAATTTTATGGCCCGATTTTGCATGAATGTTTACGTTTAAGTCCGGTAACGCCTCAAACCCTATCCCGACGTCGGATACGAGTAGAGGGTGTTACAATACTTTAGTCTGAGCAATAATATCTTAGGAATTACAATTATCATTCTTGAAAATGAAGGCATTTTGTTGCATCCATTTCCACTAAAAAATGACCACAAAAAGTATTCTTCAATCCATGCTATCTTGATTAATACCATTCCTATTAAGAATGTTCTCCAATAACCACTCATTTAATGGAGGCGAGAAGAACCTATCGACTATATGTGAGGAGATAAGTTGCTTCCAAACTATTTTCACCACCTAATAATCCTTGAGTGTGTGAAGGGTTGTTTCAATAAGATTCCCAAAAAATGTGCAATAAGGATTATCCTCCACACATTAATGACATCTTTTCATATTCGTCAACAATATACCATGCAGCAGTAAAACTGAACTTATTGAGGACACAATAACTTTCATGCAACTCTTCGAATTTTGTCTTCATGAAAATGATTTGTAGCCGCAATAAACTTGTGAGCTTCAAAAGTAGAGAAATGGTTGTTCCTATTCTACCTCCAAATAACCTTATTAGGTCTAATGTTATCTTTTGGTGGACACATCCTATTTATATGAAGAACAATCGAATATGACAATCATATAGTAAATAATTCCTACTTCCAATTTCCCCCTCATTTACTATCTTACGAACCGATGTTGCCCACTTCATCATTCATATGGAATCTCGCTAACGAAACAAGTTTGTTGATCCAATTATCTGTCCAAAACTTTATGCAACAGTCAACACCAACTGAGCATAATAAATCAACTTCCTAAATCTTATCATATCTTTGATATGGATTTTCAAATAAAGGAGCAGTTCTTGCGAGTAATGGAAATCAAGCAATAGTCTTTAACTTTATACCTTACTCTTAGAACCTTCAACAAATAATGCACTCGTATCAGTCAGAATTTTAAAACCCAATTTGAACATAAAAGCCATGTTCTAATTTTTTAAGCTTTCGAAGACTAAGGCCACCATAAGATAAAGACTGACAACACTACTCCCAATTAACAAAGGCAAGCTTCTTGGCTTTACCTATCGATCCTCATACAAAGTTTCTAACAATCTTTTCAATTTCTTTACAGATAGCCAAGGAAGCAAAATCAACTGCATAAAATAATTCGAGATTAAGAGTAACATCGATCTTGCTAAAGTGATACAACCTACCAATAAGAGAAGTCTCGTGTCTAATCCATTGAGATGATTACATACTTTTTCAACAACAGAATTATATGTCTTCTTTTTAACTCGTTCACGGAAAAGAGGCACTCCAAGGTACTTCCCCAAGCCTAAGATCCTCTAAAACCCAAGCTTTCTATTGATCTGTATTGCTAACTCCTTTGTATTACGACAAAAGAAATTTTGTGTTTTAGACGCATTAATTTTGTGGCTCAAAAATGGCTAAACATGTTGAGAGTATTAAGAACAACCCTCGCTTGATCCAAATCAACTTTAAAAATGAGAACCAAGTCTTCTACAAAGAAAAGGTGGGAGAAGAGAGGACCATTTTTAGATAGTTGGATTAATAATAATTTTCTCAGGCACCTCCTAAGCTAAAATGATGCTATCATTGGTATTCCTTCCAATCATAAAACTCACCTGACTGGGGGACTATAATACTTGTGAAAACCTTACAAAGCCAATTAACAATCATTTTCTAAAACATCTTGTAGGACACATAACATAAACTGGTCGACTAAAACTGAGAGATGTACATCGAATCTGGTACTTTAGAAATAAGTACAAGAAGCATTCTAGTTAGACTAGCAGGCAACTTGTTGCCACAAAACATATCATAAACCATCTGATAAATAGATTCACCCACCACTTCCCGATTATTATGGTAGAATTGTGCAAGAAAGCTGTTGATCCCAAGAGCCTTCAATGGACCCATCTAATAGAAAGCTTGTTTCACCTCCTCTAAGGTAACAGTGTTATTTAAGACCTCTAGATGCCTAACATTAATCTTTGGAAAGCAACCTTGAAGCGAATAGTTACCCACCACAAATCCCTCAATTGGATACAAGGAGTAGAAAAAAATGGATAATCGCAATCTAGTTCTACATTGTGGAAGTAAATTTTCTTTATTTTTGATGCTTGAAATCCGAATACTAGCCATTATTTTGGTTTTTCTGTATTTGGGAACAATGAGTTAGTTTTTTATTATTATTTATAAATCTGCATATATTGTTGAAACTATTTTAATAATTTTTTAAAATACTTTCTACGTTTTAAAAATTTTCATGAGAAAATTGTCACATATAAAAATTTTAAAGTACGACACTATCAAATTTAATAAAGTTACAAAAGGTACCAAAAATAGTAAATAGAAAAAAACAACTCAACTATCAAATTAATATATATATATATATATATATAATTTGGATGTGCTATTAAATTCAGAAGCCAAAATACAGAATTAAGCCTAGTTAACTTGTGCATGCATTTCATTGTGAAACGAGTGAGCTGTCTCTCATTGACTTCAGCTTTGAGGATTGGAGTCCCGCATTGGTCCCTGCATTCAGATTTGGCATTTGAAGCCCTATGGTTTCGGTGAGCGGTCGAGATCCCAGACCTCACATCACTTCCATTTGCTGACCAAAACCTGATTCAAATCACCTTAATCTACAATTCTACTCCATCCCAAGTCAATGCAATAATTTCTAATAAAAGGTAAAAGTGTTATAATAGAAATCCTTAAATTAAAATTTAGATTACATTTTAGTTTTTATATTAAATTGATTTTTTATTAAATATTTATTTATTTTCATTGTTAAAAATTAGTTTCAGTGTATTAACAAGAAATATATGTGACATATCAAATGTCACTATTTAATTATTTTGTCAATTGTACTAAATGAAATTTTTAAAAGAAATAATTAATTTATTTTTATCTAAAATATAAAAATTAATTTATCCAACTTTTTAAATAGATAAACTAAAATACAGTATAACTCTTTAATAAATACTCTTCTATAATATTTTTACCAAAAAAATTGAAATCAGAAACTATCCATTAGTTATAGTGATTACCATTTAAGACAAAAACCCAAGAAAGGAAATGTAAAGTGAAATGGGTGAGACTATGGTATTTTTAATTTTATACTAGGATATAGGAGGATGGACGGTGTTTACAGCTGTTGGCTGACTCCAGGTTCAGTAAGTTGGTGACCACCAGGGGGGGCTAAAATTTTCAAACGAAAAAGGGCTCTTCCAACGAGGTCAAACACCCAAAATTATAGTCACGAAATTTACTCTAAACTCGCCAGTGGCCGACAACATGTTCCTCTCTTCACATACAAACAAAAATTCTTCTTCTTATGTGTGTACTTTCAATCCTCCTGCTATTCTATTCCATTCCGCCACTGCGTTTACATTTAAATACACATACCTACAAATATATACATACATACGTACATACATACATGCATGCATACCCTTCGTATGTATTTCCATCATGTGTATGAAATAAAAAACAAGGAGACCCTTTTTCTTTCTTTTCTAAATTATATATATTAAAACGAAGTACTGAAATTAACATTATGTTCATAGAAGTAGAACAAAAAAAAGCCTAAGCATTAATGCATGGACTCTGCATTTCATATTTGTTTGGTTTTTTTTACTTGATTTAATTTCCGGATAAAATGCAAACCATCTCTGATTCTAGATTTCCTCACCAATCGATTCAAGATGCAGAGATGGTAAGCAATTTAACTTTGCATCATGGAAAAAGAACAGCAATATTATTACAAGGACTAATTATTTTTGTAGTCTGAAATTGAAAAGAGGGAATTCAGTGAGGAATGGTGAGAAAATCTGAAGGAGCATGGTGGGATAGCCTTTCCAGAAGCTGGTCTTGTTGAGTTCTGGTCTTCTTGAACATAGGCTCAGGTGATGAAGACACTGATGTGGATGATGCCACAGCCCAGGAATCGTTTGAGCTATCGGAACTAAACGAGACATCCATTACCCCATTTGGGCTCCCTGGGTTGGAACTAAACCTGCGCTTGTTTGATTGGTTGCCTTCTACTCTTGTTGTTGCCCATTCCATTATCAACTCACAGCATTCATTTACCTTCTCCTGCTTTACAAGTTGAATTGGAAAAATTAGGATCAGGCTGAATTTTGCATAGAGAAATTTTAGAAAAACTGGAGATGGACAATACCTTGTCAATTCCCAGGATGCCTAATAGCTGGTTGTGGTATTCTACTCTAAGATTAGGCTCTACACTATCCACAACATGCAGCATTGTAGCAGTGGCCATTACAGAAGGAAGGTAGCACATGAACCTAGAATCTGCCCATGGAATTTAATAAAAGAATTTGAGAATAAAAAGATGAAAATTTGAGGCAACAGATTACAGAGTGCATTTAATTAACCTGAAATGAGAGAGAGCAGAATGCGGTGGCATCTCCTAAGAAATTCCCAGCAGAGATGGTCCTTTAATCCAAGCCTCCTGGTAATGTAATCAAGGAACGAAAATGGGGTAACAGGGTTCATCTTCCATTGAAGGGAAGAGAGCACCAAAATCTCCATTCTTTGGATAGTTTTGGCCTCAAACACATATCTGGTCTCCTCCACCTGAACAGATTAACATATATGAGACCAAACAAATTAATAGAATGACAACAAACTTGGCTATTAACCAAATATATGTACTTGTAAATCCAGTAGGAGAGGCACTTGGGTTTCCTCCACTTTGGCTGCAAGAGAAAGACAAGCAACAGCAGCTAGTTGAGTCATCCATGGCTTCTCACTTTGGAACCGGAAGCTAAACAAGAACCTATCGAGATAGTTGACAGCTAGAAGAGCAGTGAGAGCAGAGAAGGAATAGTGAGCACTGACTTTCAACACCCATTCCACAGCTTCACGGCGAGCCCCAGCTAGATTCCCATCGGTTTGCAGACTATCGTACAGTTGATTCCGTTCTTCCTTTGTAAATAAAGAAGAAAGCTTATCATCTTCCCAGAACAAATCTTGTTCTAAAAAGATCGGAAAAGGGTTTAATTGATTATCATTATCATTAATCCCATTATTGAAGCAACGCTCATCTTCATCCTCCTCCCAGTTTTCTTCTGAACAATAAAGAGCATCGAGAACAAATGAAGAGTGTTGATGATTGAAAGCCATTTGTTCCACCAAAAAAGAAAAAACACCACCACTCCTATTCAGATCTTTGCTTCCATTATAGAACAGAGAAGAAGAAGAAAGAGAGGCCAGAAGACAGAGGCAGAGGCATCTCTCTGAGGGAGTGGGCAGTAGGCTAAGGACGAGTATTTGTTTTGAGGGATGGGTAGGCTCTAATGTCTGCCCTGCTCAGCATCAAAGGATGGGGGTAGTACTTAGTACAACTTAAGTAGTAGGGAGTCGGACGAAGAAAAGTTTTGTAATTTAACAAGGGAAACTCGACCCAGTCCCAGACCTGAATCATGGCCCATGCAACGCATTTACTGGACACGTGACATTCTTTACCTTCACTCTCTGCAATTGGACCCATTCATATTTCACGTTACAAATTGATATCATGATTGTTAATTTTGTTGTGATAAACATTTATAATAATATAGGAAATTAACTTTTTATAATTTTCCTTTTTGGAGTTTTAATAATTTATATTTGCAATATGTAGAATAATTAAAGTGAGATAAATAAAAAAGGGTGAAAGGATACCAATGTACACAATCCACGAGACAAGAAAATAACCTCTGATGCACTGCTCCAAACTATTAGTTCTTAGATTTTTCTTCTTTTTTGCCAACTAGTCTTTAGAATTTAAGTAGTTTTTATTAATTTAATTTCTTAAAATAATTTAATATTTGAATCTTAATAATTAGGTTTGAGCAATTTTCTATAATAAAAAAGATATAGGTGTGAACACAGAGCATTTACCATTGTGGCTTGATTTAGTTGATTTTTTTGAATTTAAATATAAAATAATTATGATGAGCTGGAGTTGGTTTTAGGTTTTGGAACTCTCAATGGCTGGGTGAAGAATGAAGGTTGTGGGCATTTGCTTTTCTTTTATTTGATTTGTGTGGGGAAGATAGAGGAATATCATTTATGGTAGCTCTGAAAAAAGGCTGTCAAACTGTTTTGTGTTGCAGAGGAAAATTCATAAAAATTGACAACTGGGTGAGAGGGAAACAAAATTCTATCACAACAAAACAACAATTTTCATATTAATGAGAGAGTACCATTAATAAATCATTGTTTCATCATTAACAATGAAACCACATTGTTTAATTTTTTTATTTCTAACCAAATATTAAATATATTCATACTTACTACTTATTCAACCCATAATTCATGTTTTAACCTAAATCATTACATATATATCAAATGCAACTATGTTAGGAACCTGAACCTAAATCATTATATATATATATATCTAGTCATTTTTCTTTTCTTCTCTTTTCTTTTCATTTCCTTTTCAATCAATGACCTCTTTTTCTCTTTTTCTTTCCTTTTTTTTTTTCAAATTATTAGGTTTTAGCCTAATTGTTATTTCTTTTATTTTTTTTCCACTTTTAAGAATCAAGTTTATTTATTCAATTATTTTAAAAATCAATTTAATTAATTTGTAATATGTTATATTATATAATAAAATTATTTAACATACTAAATTTATATAATAAATTAATTTATGCTAACAACTAACAATAATAGATATTAATTTTAATGAAAATATAAATTAAAATGTTTCATTATAAGAAAATTGTTTAATTTATAATAAACTAATAATTTATATTGAGATTAATATTTTTCGAACTAAATCAATGGTCGAACATGCCAGACAATAAATTTTTGGTTCAATAATTATTATGAATTATTAAAAATTCAAAAAAATAATTATTTAAAAAGTATAAAATCTAATTCAATTGATCCATTCGATTCGCGGTCAATCAAATTTTTACCTTGCTCCAAATTGATGTACTAGCTGACAGTCGTTTTGACCAATTTGTTCGGCTCAATTCTAAAAACATTGATTGAGATGTAAGCATTTGCATTATGTGGATATGTAATTACATTGAATGCAAGACAAATCCATACTCGAGGTCAAGCTCAAAATAATTTGAACTTGAAAAGACTCAAACCCGAAATAATCTAACTTGAACCCACCCAGACCCTTTCGATTACCACTTCTACTATTAATCATATAATTATTAATTATACAAACTTAATCAATTGAATTATAATTAGTCGTACATTTAACAATCCAATTGAATCGTTTCTATACAAGCCTAATGACATTGCATGCAATTGCATTTACCTAATTATGAATGTAACCGAATAAATTATAATATTAATCATATAATCATAAATTCAATTGAATTTAACTATGTATAATGTAATCACATGAATCATATTATTAATCATACAATCATTAACTATACGAACATAATCGAACGAATTATATAATTAATCGTACATTCAATGATCCAATTGAAGTGTTTATATACTAGTGTAATGACATTATGTGCATACACATTTTCCTAATTATGAAACTAATTGAAAGAATTAAACAATTAATCATACAATTGTAAATTCAATTAGATTAATTTATGTATGAATGTAAGGACTCATGGTGTATTAGTAATTTTAAGAGCTTTGATCAATTGTATGTTCCTCTAATTGCTAATGCAATCGAATGAATTATTACATTAATACTACAATCATTGATCCATTTAAATTACATGTAAAAAAAATCTTAAAAGTATTGATCAAATCAAAATGTATTTGTAACACCCCTAACTCGCCTCTGTTGTCTGATTAGGGTTACGAAGTATTACAGTACAACTCAAAACATTTAAATGCAAATAAAAACGATTATACAATTTATCTTATCATTCAATAAATCATATAAATCAAGGTAGAAATACATTTATGGGCCTTAAGCCAAGCCTACAAGGTCCTAAAAATAATTTGAAAACAATCAGGGGTCATTTTGAAACAAAACAGAAAAATATGGAAAATTTAAAAATCATTGAAAACAGGGGTCACACAGCCATGTGACAAAGCCTAGATCGTGTGGCTTAGAACATGGTCGTGTGGCTATTCCACACGCCCGTGTGGCTATTTCACACGCCCTGTAACACCCCAAACCCGACCTAGAAATTTAAGTCGAATCTGGACAAGTTATACCAATGTAGTAAAAACTTACTTCTTTTCAGAGTTTTAACTTTGAAAACCATAAACTCATTTTAGTCGATTTAGATGATTTTGTATTTTCATTTTAGACTTGGCAGATACTGCCGAGATTATAAAAACCAAAAGAAGACAAGTCCAAAACAAATTACAAATCCAAAAAGATTAAAGTGTAGTTATTTCAGTACAAAGCAACCCGAGCTCCCGCATGCCATCCGATCCAAAATCAAATGTTTTCCTAACAAATAAAAGTAAGACGAATGAGTGAGTCATCAAGCACTGCGTATAGCCAAACTTAAATACAAATACACAACGTAATATATAAACCGTAGTAACACAAGCATTTGACAACAATTGTATAACCAGTACGGAACAGATCTAGAGTATCATAGAGATTTCAATAGAGGTAGTACAACAGAACAAGGCAAAACAGAATAGAGTAGAACAACGCATTTCAAATAGAACAGAACCGAATAGAGTAGAACAAAACAGAGCAGAGCAGAAATGTTTATGCAGATGCATTATATTTCAAACAGATCAGAATGTAAATTTATCCGAAACAGTCTTCCCAAACTCTATTACACAGCAAAATAGAGTTCTTCCTCAAACTCATCCATCCAAAACACACCACAAAGTTATCCTAAGTTTCCCAGTAACGATGACCCGTCACCTCGGGTTGTCCGGCAATGATGGCTTATTAATATGCAGTTAAATTGCCAATCAAATATATGTGGTCAAGCCACAAATTACGCAGATCATTAACTGCCAGTACAAAATCTTCCTCCTTTAACATTAACCCAAGTCCCATGCATTGTGTCATGGCATACATATGTAGAATCAGAGTAATGAGCATGTAAGACATGCTATCTTTTAATAACAGAATCAATAAACATGAAAATCCATGTTTTGTAAAACAAACTTTCAAACCATAAGAGATTATATCAGATTTGTCATGAAGTCACGTGCACGATTATAAAACAGAATCAGTAACAATTGATCTGACATATTCATATATTGCATGTTCTCCATCAACAGAATAGTGCAAAGGCATACCCGCAAACTTAACACATACACATCGTACTTGGATAATTCGCACACATAGACAATAGCACATTACGTTCTGATAGATCTTACTCATTTAGGTTCAAACATAACAGATATATGTACAGATCACAAGTTGTTCATTATCAGATAATCATTTATCAAGCTATAAAGCCTAATTTAGATTGTACGACCTTACAATAGGCCTGCACCCGTTTTGGACGATGGTTGTAGCCCTAGGGAAAAATTTCAAATATAGCTTCACATACCAGTATGGCTTCACATGGCCTGGAGAACTGGCCCATGTAACTTTACACTATCTGGCACATATCTGTGTGTCCTACACAGCCTGACAAATGCCCGTGTCACTTGCCCATGTGGTCCTAATTCGCAAACAGTGAGTTAAACGGCTTGTATACATGTCCATGTTCTTACCCGTGTGGCTTACACGGCTTGGGCACACACCTATATCCCTAGCCGTGTGGTTCTAAATCATAAACAGTGAGTCACACGGCCTGGACACATGTCCGTGTCATTTGCTCGTGTGAACTCTACATTATCATAGCCACACATGGACTGGACACACGCCCGTGTCCCTTGCCTGTATGGCTCAAATTCAATGAATAATGAGTTGCATGGCCAACCACACGGCCTAACACATGGTCATGTGGCTTACACGACCTAGGCAAATACCTATGTCCCTGGCCATGTGGCATCGACAGTCACAGTTTCTAACGTCTAAAATTCACAAAATAAGGGTTTTCGGTACGCACCTGATATAGATTCGAAGCAGAAACAACAAGGATGAGTTCTCATCCCTAAACAACCAGCAATTGTCCAAAAAATAGTTAACTCGCAATCAAATCGTTAAAAACTAACATTCCAAAATCAAAGTTACGTCGAAGAACCTTCAACACCAAACCTTTAAATCAAACTTACCGGCCAACGAATCGAACTAGAAAAGAGAATTCAAACCCCGTACAGAATCAATGTAACGTAACATAGCACAAAAAGAAAGGAACTTGAAACGGTGAAACCGAATCAATGAAAAAGGAAGCAAAAGGGTAACGTTAGAAAAAAAATGAAACCATGTAAAAAGAGAAGGAAGTTTTTGTTTTGGGAAAATTTAATCAACTAAATAAACTACCCCACAAGGTAGTTCAGTAAAAAAATACCTCTATAGCTTTTGCTAAGACTCGAACACAAAACCAAAGAGTATACAAACGCTTAACATTGAACTAGTAAGCTCATTCTTAATATTAATTGATTGAGTTTAACTTATAAACCAACATTCAAATGTAAGGATTTAAGCAAAATGACAGGATTTCCAAAAACTGGATTTTAACCTAGAACCTTACACACATGCCCAAAACACTTGACCACTAAACCAAACCAATTTACTTGTCAAGAATTTCCAAAGTCTAAACTCAAATCGAAAGATGACCTTTTTTGGTTTCAAAATGTGATTTCTTCTAAGCCAGTTTTTGGGATGTTACTCGCCCACGTACGCAGACTGTGTAACTAACTATACCCGTGTAAAATAAGGTCACATAGCCGTGTGGCCAGGCCATGTAACTCTCTGTACCAGTGTAGTTTAAGGTCGTACGATCATTTCGCCAGGCCGTGTAACTCTTTTTGCTCGTGTGGACCAGCCTGTACTAAAAAAATAAGGCACAAGGCTGTGTGAGTAGGCTGCGTGTGTCACATGGCTGTGTGACAGCTCATGTCCCAAGCCGTGTGTACCTTAAAAAGTTTGCAAAATAAGACACATTTTCATCCAAAACTTATATATTAAGCCAAATCAAAACCAACCAATTCATCCTAAGTGCTTAAAATATGCCAAAACATTCATCCTAAGTGCCTATCCAATGTGCCTTCATTGACACCACAATTCAAATACCTAAACAATCTAAAATTAAAGTTATGTTATCATGTCACAATCATATATCACTTGATTGCACTTAAACTCATAAACTACCTTACATTCAAGTCAAAACTTATCATTACTCTACTCATCTATTCACATTCAAATGTACCATTACATAACCACCTATACAAGATTTATACCAAGTGACCAAATAGTATAACAATACCATAACCATACAATGTCTAAAACATGATCACGTATAGCTATTACAAAACATAAACATCATTTCATCAATTTAACCATTACCACAAATATGGCACAATTAAAACTTATACCATTTCACCTATTACATGTCATATAAGACAAAAGTAAATGTCCAAAAACTACCAAAAGATATTCGGATAGTGTGATTCTTTGAGTCGATCCAATTGCCCGTTTTCAAAAATATATATCTATAAGGAAATAAGAGAAAATACTCAAGTAAGCTTAATTGAGCTTAGTAAGTTTGACAGTTAAAATAATAAACTTACCAAATAAGCATATCAATTATAGAATACAGGAAATAAACCAAAATCCTATCAACCACAATCAAGTCACAGGTGAGTTTTATACTTACATGCAAATGATACAATCTAATCAATTACATTATACCATTGAATATATGCCCGATGAATGTTATAACAGATTTGGATACATGATTAACCATCCAGAACATACCAAATCGCTCAAATGAGTTAACCCTCTGAGAACACACCTGGGCACCAAGTGCCAAGCCCGAAGGCTTTACATCTGCCCCTAGAAACACACCTGAATTATTGTAATATAACATGATAGTCCGCAAAAAATGTTGAACTTTGATATATTCAGTAAACAAGAATAAATCGGAAATCATCATCTCCACACCAATCAATCTCGTACAACGCACGATATAACCTATTGGCAAGCCAACCGTATACTATCCTACGTTCATCGTCTCAATTATTTATCGAATATCAACACTTAATAAATATAATTACTTTCTCAAATCAATCCACTTAACACAATTCAACACTCTCAAGACATTTAACAATTTCAATTCATAAATAATAAAATATTTAGATTATACAAAATTAAACCGTACAAACTTATTAGGGCTAAATTGTAGAAATAACAAAAGTTTAGGGACTATTCTGCAACTTTTCCTTTTCCTTGGTAATCTACTTATTCTTGATTTATAATATAGTTTATTTCAATTATTAGCCTCAATTTCATATATTATTCAATTTAATACATATTACTTCTTATGTATAATTTTACACTTTATTCAAATAGGTTCCTACACTAAAACAACATTATTTTCACATAATTAAACTTTATATCTATTAAAACAAATTTATAACTATCCCAAATTTCTTCACACGCTAAAAAATTCACAAGAAAATAATGTATAATGTAATTTATTCAAACAAATCCCTAAACTTAAAATCATGAAATTTTTTTTTAACAAAATCTTTCTATTTGACATCCAAACATCATCTTCAACCATTAAACTTCATAAATACACCAAAACCATCAATGACATCTTCCAAAGTATTTAACAGTTTTACAATTTAACCCCTAAGCTAACTAAATTAAGTTAAAACGATCTCAAAAACACAAAATTTATGAAAAATAGATGAAAATATACTTACATGCAAAGATCTAAGATGCCGAATACTCAAGCTTAGACAATGACTCTTCTCTTCTTCTATTTTCAGCCAAGAACAAAGAAAGATGATGAAATTTATTTGTTTTTACTTAAATGTTATTTTAATTTCCAATTTACTAATTTACCCTTTTAATAATAACTTAACAACTAACCAAATTGAGTTCATATTTGTCCACTAACATCTTATATGGTGTATTTACTATACAAGTCCACTCATTCACATTGAATAACTATTTAACACCTTTTACTATTGAAACTAACTTTTCAAGTTTTTACAATTTAATCCTTTTTAATTAATTAACTATCTAACCAATAAAATTTCTTAACCAAAATTTAATATGACACTAATGTCCTTGTAAGTATTAAATAATTAATACTTATCGACTGACACATTGAAATTATGGTCCCGAAACCATTGTTTTTGACACCACTGAATTAATACTTATGACACAACGGGCTGTTACAACGTTTCATTTTGAATTATTTTGAGTTTAGTTTCATTTCATGTTTAAATCAAATCGAGTTTTTATTTTTTATTTTTTATTTTTTTTTTGTATGTAAACCCGAAATGATAAAAAATTGAAATAATTCAAATTTAGAAACATCAAAACTTGTTTAGATCCAACACTAACTTGAGTTTGGACTAAAATTCAAATATTAATTTTGCAAATAATACATTTAGCTTTAGTTTTTTTAAAATTTTGAATAAATAAATAAATCTTGCAAAAACGAACCCTATGAAAAATCAACTAATTAAGATGTGAATCCAAAGATTATTCCATCTTGAATTCATAGAAAATAATTTTATAATTAAAATATAATAAAAAGACAAGCCTTAAAAAGCCAACACCAAAGGGTTCAACACTTTAAAGACCACTAATACGTCGCAGAGGCTTGAGGTTTCTTAAAAAGTCAACTTTATTGGCTGCGAAGGGGTAAGATTACTAATACGTGGTAGAGGTTTTCAAAAATAAATGCTAAAATAAAAAGGAAAATATTAATATATAAATTTGAATTTCTTATTCAATTTTCAAGTGAGAGAAAATCAATATAAAAAAAGGATTGTTCTTCACACGTTATTAAAACTTCATGGTTCACTGCCCAAAACAATTTAACCTGTAATGGTAACAAGCTATATCAAGTTTCAGGTTTATAAATGGATGCTTCAAATTTACTTTTAAAATTTAATGTCTAAGATTTAAGTTTGTATGGGAATCGCACCACTAAAGATTCATACTAATAAGTTAAAATATGTTATAATTCTCTATATTCTTTAAAATTTTGAATTCTCTAAAATCATCATCAAAATTTGTAGTCTCCAACTCAACTTCATATTAGATTATTGTTATAAGGGAACGTCCCATACTAAAAGTAGAAAGAATCTACGACTAATATTGTACAAAATAATATTATTGGAATGTAAGATTACTTAGAGGATGTTTAGTTCATAGAATCTCATGTTACCATGATAATAAGAATCTTGTTATGTGCTAAATAATCTTAAATTCTAGTAATTCTATTACAAAAAATAATCTTATATCTTGTGAACCAAACACCTCATTAGTATATTATTGGTATACCTCATTATCTTGTTTAGTTCATTTTATTGGAATGTAATATTTTATTTTTTTTACTGACGGAATATAAGATTATCTAAAAGTAAATTGTATTAAACTTTCTTTGATCATAAATATGGATGAAAAAGATATTAATTAAGAGTGAAAGTTAACTATGATAATAATGAGTTAAAGATAATGTAATTGATATGTTTGGTGAGAGAATATGTAAAAATGTTTGAAAAGTTTAATCAGATAGTATGTTTTCATTGAGTCTAAAGTAATGAAGAACGTGGTAAAATTGTTACAAATATTACTTTGGAGTAATATAAAGCTATCTAAAAACATAAGTGGTAATCTCATAATACTAATTTAAGCTAATTTTGTTGGTTGAAACTAATACATTCTATACACCTTTGACCCAAACTATGAATACTACCCATACTTAATTCTCTTCTCAAATGAAAGGAAGAAGACATGTTGAAGTAAGTAATGGCTTCCACTTTCTCTTATCTTATTTCATTTTCATTGTGTGAAGTAAAAAAATGGTGGAGTGAGAGAAAACAAACACTTGAAGGCCAAAAATACAAAACACAAAAATGTAAAGCAAAGGCAGAGTTGTCACCCTCTTCTCTTTAAAAATTTCAACGCACTTTATACCTTATCTTAAGCTACATGAATCATGAATCCCCTCTTTTTTTAACAAATTGATAAAAGAGTCTCACTCAAAAGCCTTTGCATGCTTATGGAGTACATCTGCAATATTTTTGTGGTTGCGTTACTGTTGCAAGTTAACTTAATAAAATATTGAATATTTCTTTGTATTCTTTGTAATACCCCATTTTTGCCCGGGTCCATACCACAAAATGATAAAAAAATAAATAAATAAATAAATTCCAAGCCCAGTTTAGAATATATCATTTGGCCGATCATAATGGCCCATTACTTGAAAAGATTGAAGGTCCGTCTACAAACTTGACGTATATGGAAACATAATCTTCAAGGATATGCAATCTTAGAAATGATATGTAAATCTTAGATATGATATGAAATCTTTGAAGATATGGTATACAATCTTAAAAGATATGATTTTGATATCTTAGAGATTTAATTTGAAGATACCTTTTAATCTTAGCCGTTGATGTAATTGATCTGTACCGTTGGATTTGGGGAGGCTCAACTATAAATAGAGGCCTCCCCCCTTATTGTAAAACACACTTGAGTTTTGGGAAGCAACAAAAATTCTTGAGAGCTTTCACTCAAATTTCTCTCCCTCTTTCGTTCTTATTTTCTGCGGTTTGTTCTTATTTATTCTTTGTTCATCTTCGTTTTTCAACCTTTTTTATTTTGATTTAATTCATGTTTCCCTAATTTTTTTATATATTTTTTTAATAATTTTAGTATCATATCAAACTATTTTATTTTTTAAAATATTTTTTTAAATATTACTCTTAGTAAATTGTTTTTTTTAAATTTTACCCAAATCATTGTTTTAAAAAATATATTTCATTTAATTGTTATTTTTATCCAAAAATTATTTTTTTAATTAAAGGCAATATTTGGCATTTAGGATTTTCGAGAAAAGTAGTGCCCTAACTTACTGGGTTGCGATTTTTCTCGTCAAATTCGAATATCCAAGTACCCTTCTAAATGTTTTGAGTTTTAAAATATAAACAACTATTCTTGAGATTTCAAAACATTGTGTCCTAACTTACTGGATATGGCGTTTTGTTGTTTCAAGATAGAAATTTTCCAAAGGCAAGCTTAGCTTCGAAGATTTTGAAATATTGCGTCCTAACTTACTGGATGGGATGTTTTAATTCGTTTGAGATAAGTGAGTCTTAGTTATCAAGTTCGCGGCATTCAAATAGTTTTCTTTCAAAAGAGGATTGCATTTTAAAATCTTCAAATTTTCGACATAAAAGACATCAAATAATCAATTAGGTACAAATTTTTGGGCGTTATGAGGGTGTTAATCCTTCCTCGTATGTAACCGACTCCCGAACCCTTTTCTCAAATTTTCGTAGACCAAAATGTTTTACAAGGTGATCCAATCACACCTAAAAAGATTGGTGGCAACTCCCATTTTCGTTTTTTAAGTCAACCCCGTTTTTTTCCAAAACCCATAAAAAATGGTTTTGACAGCTTGGCGACTCCGCTGGGGACCAATAAGAGAGTCAAGCCGTATAATTGATTATTCTTTGTCTTAATGTCGGAAATTTGAAAATTTTTAAAATACAATCCTGTACATTACATGTGTTTGAATTACTACTTATGTTTGTTATATTTTGGCGCGCATTGCACTTGCATGACCGTTGTGGTCACACCCTTAAGTAGGAGTGAGAAACTACGCCTTCGTGAGGTTTTCACCTCCGTGTAGGATAGTGGATCACTTTCGGGATACATCTGTACCTATGTTTTCGTGAGATTTTCATCTCTGTGCAGCCATAGGGATATGTGTCCCCCTGAACCGAACTCGATTCAAATGAGCCTATAATGGGTGAGGATCGAGGAATCTGCTGGTTTGGGTTCCTCAACTTTAGAACTAAACCACATATAAAAGGACCGTAAGAGCTCAACCTAGATAGAATTATACCTTAGTTATTACCCTTGCAGGTTATCTTTGAGTTTATTGTTATCATGTGATACTAACTATTTCCTTTCTTTTGTTGCATATCATTTTGCATTTAAAAGGTATCAATTTTCGATCAGTTTCTAATTTAAAGAGTTTTATTATGAAGAACGGACTTCTTGATAGAGTGGAAGGCAACGCTAACGTCCATATATGTTCAGAGCAAACTCAGTTAGTAAAGGGAGATTGTCTAGCTATGGGATATGTGTCAGAGTTGGCAGACTACACTCGTATCAGCGTCACAGAGAATAATTACCATGAGTTAAAGGAAATATGGGATCAATGGAGTAGCGAAGCCAAGCAATTATTCTACAACAACTATGGGGACTTGCAGTACTTGCTTGACTTGAAATTATACGAGAATTTGTTTTGGGCCATCACTCAATATTGGAATCTTGTATACAGTTGCTTTACATTTGGAAAAGCCAATATGGTACCCGTGGTGGAGGAATATTTGGTTTTGTGGCGTTGTCCTAAGATTCAAGTTGATAAAGTTTACTCAAGGGCTAACTGTATTCCAACTTTTGTGAGGAAGTTGATGAACGTCATGGGGAGAGGGAGCGAGCTAAAAAGGAAAAGAGTAAGAGGGAAATGGGGCAGCGTTGGAATGCCTGCCTCTTCCGCCACTGGTGCTTCCTAATGTTGTTCCAATCAAAGCAGAATTGAATGCGAAGAAGATTGTTCGACACCCTATGGCAAGGCGTGCTGCAGGAACTAAAGGGCAGAAGGTAATGTACTCACCAATCACTTCAAGGTGAACAAGAAGAGTACTGATGGACACTTCTTCCATTACAAGATTTCTCTTTTATATGAAGATCATCGATGGTAAGAGTGTTGAAAGGAAAGTGATTAATAGAATGCATGGGACTTACAAAAGTGAGTTGGATGGAAAGAATTGTACCTATGATGGTAAAAGGTTTATTTACTATAAGACCACTACCAAACAATAAGCATGAGTTTACTAATGAGTGACAATGGAAATGCAAGCCCTGATGGCCTGCCCAAATGGACGCAAAAGAAAGAGATTAAAGAAGACCATATCATTTAAAGACCTTTAAAGTGGAGATTAGCCATGCTGCGAAGATACCTATGTAAGCAATTCAAATACTTTGCAGGGGCAGAAATCTAAAGACTCTCAAGAAGCACTAAAGATGTTAGATATCATTTTTGCTGTAAAGCAGGAATATCTACTTGTTTGCTAATTTTTCTTTCAAGATAATTAGAACAACTTCACAAACATTGGAGGAGGTGTCCATAGTTGTAGGGATTATCTCATGGGTGAAGCCATAGCTCAAATTCGAGATGGTAATAGATCATTTACGGACTCTAAAGGTACAAGCTAATACATTAAGCGCGAAATACGAGCTACAGTCAGATCGTGGTCAAGAGTTAGCTTTGTTGTTTGGGAGAGTTAAAGCTTTGGGCCATAGGGCGAAGGTGTATTTGTAATCCATTCATATGTAAATATATTCTTTTTCTAAATAAAGTTTTCTAACTGAAATTGAATCGAGATCGATACCTTTTTGCATTCATGCATTTGCATTACATTACATTAAAGAAAAGAAGATGTTGATTCGAAATTTGATTCCTAAATAGAATAGTTTGTCATAAGGAAATAAATTTCTTGATAAAGTAGATTATAGTGCGGTCGTCTGAATATAGTCCAAGTAAACACGATGAGAGAAAGATGGTAGTCCATGGAGGAATACATAATGTAATTGCCAGAGATTCAAGCCAACAAAGGTTATCTAAGAGCATGACGAGAGAAAGCCGAAAGTCTACGAAGGAATACATGACTTGATTGCCAACGAGGATTATCCAAGAGCCGGCACTTTTTGATGAGTATTGTGGAGATAAGCGAGCAAGAGATCAAGGCTCAGATTAAGTAACACGGAGCTAGCAAAGGCAACTTTTGAAGAATTTACAAGATTCGACCATGAAGAAAAGATCAGCGTTTACTTGGACTATGAAGGGCAAGACCGCATATGTAATCTATTTTCATGTAAAGAAATCTGTTTTCTAGAAAAGTTATTCTAATGGAATTGAGTTTAAGATCAATATCTCTTTTTCTTTTGCATTCATGCATTTGCATTGCATCACAGCACATGTACATTAAATTCATAAAAAAGATCCTAATTAGTTAAGGTTAAAAAGAGAAAGAAAGAGAGAAAGAGAGAAGAGGGTCATGGCTGAGTGAAAAGAAGACGCTCTCTTATATATCCTAGACTTTTGTATCAAGAGGGATAGCTTACCCGGAGACAGAGGTGTTTGGAAATGAAATTGTTCCATCAAGGGACTGATTAAGGGAATTTAGAGGGCATTCGTCCTTATGAACTAGGAAAGTCTTGAGCAATTGGTTTGTAGAGGAACTTCTTGTAGTCTTAGAAATTATACAAAGTAATCTGCAGAACACTCTTGTTACTTTAAAGCTTAGGAGTAACAAGATCTCATTTGTGAAGTAGGCTCGTGTTCAGACATTGTTGTTTCAATAAAACATATCTTTCATGATCAATGCGAACAAATGTTCCCTCATTCTTTATTCTTTGATTTTCTAAATTTCATCGAAGCTCTTCATTCATAACATTTGAATTCATTTATTCCTTGTACATTCTTTTGTGCCTATCTTAGGTCCCTAGATATCAATGACAGGGGCAACGATACTATAGATTCAGAGTTCCTTTTGAGTGCGACATGTGTTTAAAAGAATCTCAGTACTTTGAAGATGACAGAAATTGTAATCTTGTTTCTGAATTTGTTGAAAATGGTAAAGTAAGAAAAGGAATAAATTTTACCCCACAAAGAGGTGGTAAAAGATATAGCCTTAGAAGAAAAGAAAGGTTGTGAAATTAGGACACACATAACTAGGAAGCCAAAATGAGACCTCGTGGAGGCTATTATGGGAATTCAAAGACGTTGTCAAGGTTAAAAGAGGTCTAAAAGAATGTCAGAAGGACGCATGCAGGAGGATTCATAGTGGCCAGGACGAGCATGAGGTTTGGGCACTGTTGGTCTACCATGGAAGGGGACCGCGTCAGTTATAAATGCCGAATTGAAGGAGTCAAGACTTATGTGCCTCCTTCTTTTCTTCACAAACTTATGGGGCACGTATGTTATAGGCCCGTGCTCGTTAAAAATTTCAGTCTAACAATGGTTAATCTTTGTGGTTGCCGACTGCTCCATTAAGAGGATGGAGATAGCTTCATATGCCAATATTACAAAGTCAATAGTTATCTATTTCAAAAAAAAATCATATCCAACTG
The DNA here is from genome assembly GCA_020496765.1 of Gossypium stocksii. Classification (NCBI taxonomy): domain Eukaryota; kingdom Viridiplantae; phylum Streptophyta; class Magnoliopsida; order Malvales; family Malvaceae; genus Gossypium; species Gossypium stocksii. The sequence continues at coordinate 28,484,877 of CM035624.1, forward strand.
CACAATGTCAAGAGTTTGCAGTCTATTCAAATAAGGAGCCACATCACAGTACAACAAAGGTTGCCAAAAGAGAAAGAAGAAGAAAAAATAAAAGATGACCGAGACTGGTAAGGATTGGCATAAGAAACTACCATTTACTCTCTATGCTTACGTTGGAGCAAACACCTTCAATTCCAGTTGTTTCAAAGGTTCCAACCACCATCCTTGGAATAGATGCATTGTTTGGTTCTCCTAAGTAGTTTGATGCGCCGTTAATAGCTGCGGTGGTTAGCTCTAAGTAATGACCTTTGAATTTCAGCTATAAGGCATCAGGCCGTACATAGTCTCTGAAGCTCGAAATGATAGATTCTCTCTTTAAACCAGTTTCTGATAAAATGAATGAGGGTATCATAAAGGAAGCTCTCTTCGACTTCTATACAAGTTCAGAGAAGAGGAAGCCTGATCAGCTCATTATTGTCAAGGATGGAGTTAGCCAGTCTCAATTCAATCAGATTTTGAACAAAGAACTTAATCAGGTTCCTTGACGAGAATTGGAACCCCAAGTTTATGGTCATTGTGGCATAAAAAAACCATTATACCAAGATATTCATCGGGGATCTCCTGACAAAGTCCTGCCTGGAACCGTTATAGACAACAAAATCTATCATCTTAGGAACGACGACTTCTATCTTTGTGCCCATGCTGGAATGATAAGGAACCACGAGGCATACTTATTATCATGTTCTCTTAGATCAAATTGGGTTTTCGGTCGATGATCTGTAGGAGCTAGTCCATGCTCTATCCTACGTGTATCAAAGGAACAACACAGCCATATTTGTTGTAACCCCTATTTGTTATGCTCATTTAGGCAACTTCACAGTTAGGGCAATTTATGAAGTTTGAAGATGCTTCAGAGACATCATCGAGCTACGGTGGAGTGACAACTCTGGGAGCAATTTCTGTACCTCAGCCTCCCAGGTTGAAGAATAATGTCAACAGCTACATTTTCATCTACTGAGAATCATTGAACCATCTTTTTGTATAGAGCTTTTTGGATTTCAGCTACCATATGCTCTCTATGCTTGTCAAACGTCAGCAAGGAATTTTGGCTGGGGCAACACTTTTCTCATGGGTATATGAATCGAGATTTTTTCCCTCCAAGCTTCGATGGAGTCAAAAATTGAATACTTCTAGTGAGCTTAATTGGAAAATATTCATCCTAATCAAATGGATGACGCAGACAAAGAGGGTTCGTCCACAAGAATTTCTCACAGAAGCCAAGGTGAAAACCCGCAAAGGGCGCTTTAAGACTTCTATTCTAAAAAAAAAAGAAAAAATAAAAAAGAAAAAAGAAAAAAGAAAAAAGAAAAAAGAAAAAAAATAAAATGGAGAGGCCAATGTGAAAACTCGCAAAGGGCGCCTTGAGACCAAAGGGGTTTTGAGTTGAAAACCCGAAAGGGCAGCTCAAATTTTGAAAGGCATGCAGTGATTTTGCTATACCTGATTCGATAAGAAGTGAAGTACGTTACATGCTGGGGCATCAAAAAAGTACTTTGGATCTTCTAAATGCATGTTAAACTCAAAACAATCTTCATGGAGTTTGTATATAGAAGCCCAAGCTGCGATATCTAGGGCATCTGATTTTTGTCCTGTTTACTATCTTTGGATTCTCTTTCTTCTCAAAGATAGATTCCTAGATTAATTTCCTTTGTTTTATTTTTGATAAATCATTCGAACTCTAATTTTCCTCAAGATCAATTTATTTGTTGTCCATTAGTCATAAAGCATGTTGCATTGAAATAATGGTTGATGAACTAGAATATGTTCACAAACGAAGTTTTGCATATTACTCTGAAAGTTTCTAGATAACACAAGAAACTGAAACATGACAATTGTTTAAGGATCTCTCATTGAGTAAGGATCGGAGATCCTTGAGAGAATTTCTTCTTCAGTCCAAACGATGATTGCACAATACAAACGATTCGATCCTAAGAGAGGATCATTTCACAAACATCTCCAGTGAGTTGTGACATTTGGAAATGGTACAATTGACCAAATTGATGGAGAAAATTTGAGGCATGCAAGCAGAGTGTGATAATACCTGAAATAAGAATCATTCTCATAATATTTTTGCATCATAATATGTTTAATTAGGAAGCATTTGACTCATTTTGATCATGGCATCTTAATTATTTAGCATAAGCATAAATTCAGGAAAATCAATTCTACAGATGGATTTCTCAGTGGATAATGTAGCAAAGATTGATTAAGATTACAGATCTTAACCCTCTAGGCAGTAGGGTAACAGATCAAAATTTCGGCAAATCTTATCTCCATACACCAGCAATGGGGCAGATTTCGAAGACTCACCTTAACTCCCTAAGTGGTAGGGTAACAGGCTAAAATAGCAGATCTCATCCCACTGGTAGGAGTGGAGTGGATCGAAGACTCGCCTTAACTCCCTAAGTGGTAGCGTAACAGGCTAAAATAGCAGATTTCATCCCACTGGTAGGAGTGGAGTGGATCGAAGACTCGCCTTAACTCCCTAAGTGGTAGGGTAACAGGCTAAAATAGCAGATTTCATCCCACTGGCAGGAGTGGAGTGGATCGAAAACTTGCCTTAACTCCCTAAGTGGTAGGGTAACAGGCTAAAATAAATTTACAGATCCTATCTCCCTGAGTAGTAGTGGAGTGGATCCAAGACTTGCTTTAACTCCCTAAGTGGTAGGGTAATAGGCTAAAACTACAGATCTGACTTCTTGAGTTTGCAGTGAAGCAGATCGAAAATTTCAACATAGCGTCCCTGAGTTTGCAGGGAGCAGGTTGAAGATTTCAGCATGGCATCCTTGAGTTTGCAAGGAGCAGGTTAAAAAAAGCAGATCTTGACTTCCTGAGTTTGCAGTGAAGCAGATCAAAAATTTCAGCATGATGTCCCTGAGTTTGCAGGGAGCAGGTTGAAGATTTCAGCATGGCGTCCTTGAGTTTGCAAGGAGCAGGTTAAAGAAAGCAGATCTTGACTTCTTGAGTTTGCAGTGAAGCAGATCGAAAATTTCAGTATGGCGTCCCTGAGTTTGCAGGGAGCAGGTTGAAGATTTTAGCATGGCGTCCTTGAGTTTGCAAGAAACAGGTTGAAGAAAGCAGATCTTGACTTCCTGGGTTTGTAGTGAAGCAGATCGAAAATTTTAGCATGGCGTCCTTGAGTTTGTAGGGAGTAGGTTGAAGATTTCAGCATGTTGTCCTTGAGTTTGCAAGGAGCAGGTTGAAGAAAGCAGATCTTGGCTTCCTGAGTTCGCAGTGAAGCAGATCGAAGATATCAGCATGGCGTTCCTAAGTTTACAGGGAGCAGGTTAAAGATTTCAACATGGCGTCCTTGAGTTTGCAAGGAGTAGGTTGAAGAAAGCAGATTTTGACTTCTTGAGTTTGCAGTGAAGCAAATCGAAGATATCAGCATGGCGTTCCTGAGTTTGCAGGGAGCAGGTTAAAGATTTTAGCATGGCGTCCTTGAGTTTGCAAGGAGCAAGTTGAAGAATGCAGATCTTGACTTCCTGAGTTTGCAGTGAAGCAGATCAAAAATTTCAGCATGGCATCCCTGTGCTTACAGGGAACATGTTGAAGATAACAGATTTGGCATCCCTGTGCTTACAGGGAACTGATCGAAGACATAGCAGATCTGACCTTCATGTGTTTACACCGAAGCAGATCCAAGATGATTTGGCATCCCTGTGCTTACAGGGAACAGATCGAAGACATAGCAAGATCTGACTTTCATCAAAGCAGATCCAAGATGATTTGGCGTCTCTGTATTCGACAGGGAGCAGATCGAAGAGCTCAAGAACCAACGAGCCCGAGCAAAATGGGTCCTTTGATAGTCTTTGCTTTATTCCTGTTACACAACAATAAGCAAAGAGGGGCAGCTGTAATACCCCATTTTTGCTCGGGTCCATACCACAAAATGATAAAAAATAAAAAAATAAAAAAATTCCAAGCCCAGTTTAGAATATATCATTTGGCCGATCAGAATGTCCCATTACTTGAAAAGATTGAAGGTCCATCTACAAACTTGACGTATATGGAAACATAATCTTCAAGGATACGCAATCTTAGAAATGATATGTAAATCTTAGATATGGTATGCAATCTTTAAAGATATGGTATGCAATCTTAGAAGATATGATTTTGATATCTTAGAGATTTAATATGAAGATACCCTTTAATCTTAGCCATTGATGTAATTGATCTGTACCGTTGGATTTGGGGAGGCTCAACTATAAATAGAGGCCTCCCCCCTCATTGTAAAACACACTTGAGTTTTGGGAAGCAACAAAAATTCTTGAGAGCTTTCACTCAAATTTCTCTCCCTCTTTCGTTCTTATTTTCTGCAGTTTGTTCTTATTTTATTCTTTGTTCATCTTCGTTTTTCAACCTTTCTTATTTTGATTTAATCCATGTTTCCCTAATTTTTTTATATATTTTTTAATAATTTTAGTATCATATCAAACTATTTTATTTTTTAAAATATTTTTTAAAATATTACTCTTAGTAAATTGTTTTTTTTTTAAATTTTACTCAAATCATTGTTTTAAAAAATATATTTCATTTAATTGTTTTTTTAATCCAAAAATTGTTTTTTTTAATTAAAGGCAATATTTGGCTTTTAGGATTTTCGAGAAAAGTAGTGCCCTAACTTACTGGGTTGTGATTTTTCTCGTCAAATTCGAATATCCAAGTAACCTTCTAAATGTTTTGAGTTTTAAAATATAAACAACTATTCTTGAGATTTCAAAACATTGTGTCCTAACTTACTGGATATGGCGTTTTGTTGTTTCAAGATAGAAATTTTCCAAAGGCAATTGCGTCCTAACTTACTGGATGTGATGTTTTGATTCATTTGAGATAAGTGAGTCTTAGTTTTCAAGTTCGCGGCATTCAAATAGTTTTCTTTCAAAAGAGGATTGCATTTTAAAATCTTCAAATTTCCGACATGAAAGACATCAAATAATCAATTAGGTACCAATTTTTGGGCGTTACGAGGGTGCTAATCCTTCCTCGTACGTAACCGACTCCCGAACCCTTTTCTCAAATTTTCGTAGACCAAAATGTTTTACAAGGTGATCCAATCACACCTAAAAAGATTGGTGGCGACTCCCATTTTCGTTTTTTAAGTCGACCTCGTTTTTTTTCAAAACCCATAAAAAATGGTTTCGACATTCTTCATATCTGTTTTTCAATCCATGTTCGGGGTTTATGACTGTCTCTCCTAACAATGTTATCTCTAACGTTCGAACTTATGCTCTCATTTGAAAGTGCAATATACCTAACTATTGCACCTAACACTTGTTGGTTACAAAATTGACTATTTATATAATGATGTTTTCATATTTTATTATTTTTATATCAATGTTTAAATAAAACAAATAAAAATGCAATGTTTAAAGTTTGAATCCAAACCCTAAAGAGAGCTTAATATAAACAATTCACTATTTTACTTATAACTCAATTTTTGATTAGTTTTTATATACATATAGTTTAAATATTAATTTTTTATCCACTTGTATAGCAGGTGTTATCTAGTTGTTGTTATGAATAAGTATTTAGTATACTAAGAATGACAAATTTTAACTCTACAAATAGAGTTAAAATTTTATCACCTACCCTTAAATTGTAAATAGAACATGTGAGGAAGTTTGAAGTAAAAAATTTTCATAACTATACTAAATAATAATAATAATAATAATAATAATAAAAAATTGCTTTTTGAGCAGGAATTTAATGCCATCGTCCAAAAACACATTAGAACGTTCAAAATAAGTAATGTTGATTGGGGTATAGAAGAAAAAATTAAAACCTTACATTCATTTTCTGTATTTTCTTTATGTTTCTTCGACACTATGAAAAACACCAGCATCGAAACACGTTTAATTCTTTTTTTTTTTCTTTTCAATTAAATTTAAAATGGAGTTGAATGAAAAAAAAAAATCAAATAATGAAGTGGAAAAGTTGACTGAAAAATAAATTTAGTGTACTAGATAAGAAAGAAAAGTTCAAAAAAAGAAAAAGAAATAATGACTTTCTATCCTAATACAAAAAATCAATCCTTTTAAATTAGGATGATGATCAAAGAAAAGAAAATGGAGTAATGTATATTACTTTAAAATTATATAATTTTCAAAATTTTATTTTCTTTCCTCCAATTTTTTGTACACTACCAAGTAATTGATGAAAATAATATTTTTTTTAAATTATGGGTAATCTACAAAAATAGTCCTTTTGTTTGCCCTAGGTTACATTTTAGTCACTTATGTTTAAAATGTTACGTTTTAGTCACTTATGTTACTATTTTGTTACGAAGTGATCACTCTACTGTTAAGTTCCGTTATCTCTCTAACGGTAATCCTATATGGCAGTCCAACTAGATTTTAGATGCCAACTTGGATTTCTAAATGGGATGAAAATAGATTTTTAATTAAAAAATTTAATTAATTAAAAATTTTAAACCTAAACCTTAACTAAAAAAACTGTTCATCTTCTCTTTTTAATTTTTTCCTCAGTTTCTTCTTTTTTTCAATGGTTTTTTTTTTCATTTGACTGGAAAAACTATTATTAAGCTCAAAATAGTTGAAATCAAATTGACTGCTTCATAAAGATAGATTCAATGGAGGGTTCAGGTATGTCTTCTTTGCATTCCCCTATCTCTTTTATTCAATACTGAAAAGCAAAATATTAGATTTTTTATGTTTAATGAAAACACTAAATTAAAATTCTTGATATGAATATTAACAACTAAAAGAATTTCAGGTCATAAAAAAGGGATACCCACAAAGGGATTGTGAACAAACAAGCCGATTTAGATCAGAAAAATCGAATTGAGAAACCAATTATTCAAGAACGTGAAGAATTGGAAAATACAATGATTAGGAACAAAAACGATTACCATCTTCTTATTTGTCGACAACAACTTCATTTTAAGTCTTAGAACATAAATTTGTCAGTGAAGAAGACATAGCTGGACCCTCCATTGAATCCTCTTTTGTTTTTGTACGTGAATAAAAAATTTTGATGATAATAACTTTTTTAGTCAATTGAAAAAGAAAACTAAAAAAAGGGGGAGATGAATGATTTTTTAACTGAGATTTAGGGTTTAAAATTTTTAATTAATTAAATTTATTTAATAAAAAATCTATTCTCATCCCATTAGGAAATCCAAGTTTATACTTAAAATCTAGTTGGACTGCCACGTAGGATTACCGTTAGGGAGATAACGAAGCTTAACGGAAGAGTGATCACTTCGTAACAAAATAATAACATAAGTGACTAAAACGTAACATTTCAAACATAAATGACTAAAATATAACCTGAGGCAAACAAAAGTGACTATTTTTGTAGTTTATCCTTAAATTATTTCATTATTCCTATCATTATGGAAAAAACTTATATTTCTCTAGACCAATTTAATTTTTCATTTTTTTCAATTTTTTTTTCGAGCCTTTGAGATTTTGTTTAACAAACGTAGAATGAATTGTTTACAATTTGACCCAATTCACATTAGCAGGGGGCATCTTTGATACTTTGCTTGAGAAACAATTTTAGGTTTTTTATGTGATAAAAATCCCAAAATTTTATCAACTCCATCTCCAAAAATACATATAGACAAAGATGTATTTTTGTGTCTTTATATGATGGGAATCCATTGCTTTAGGCGGTATTGTAAGGAGGAGACGCATGTAGAGGTTTTGCACCCCTCATACGTTGCTTTCTTTGCTTTGCTTTTGTCCTACTCCTACTACGACTTCTTTACGGGCTCGATCTCCGAGGAATTTAGCTACTGATTTAAGAGAAGAAAAATAAAAGGTAAAAAGAGTGAGTGGCAGTGGGTTAGTGCAAGCAGGTGAGGGTAAGACACGAATAGAAGGAAAGTGGTTGAAATAATGGAGCTTGTGTTGGTCTCCACCTCCCACACTTATCTACGTATAAACGGAGCTATACTTTTACCATATACCGTATTAAAGATTTTGGAAGAATTTTATGATTAATTTGTCATGTTTTACTTTCTTTTTTTTTTTTAATTCCAATAAAACATTTAAAATTTATTTATTTTTTCTTTTTCTTTATGGACCAATATTTCTAGAAGCGTGGTCAAAAGTCAGACAAGACCACACCAAACTTAAAAAATAAATGATAAATTAAAATAATTTTTTTACAAAATTAAAAAATCTTCGGTCCCTCAGTCTTCAAATAAAATGCATTACTGGACTAAAACTGTACTGATAAGACCAGGCTGAGTATCACATAATTCACGGCTCTTTAATGGATAATCTTTGATCCTCTTCCCCAAGATAGTGTTGGAGCAAATTATACAAACAGGGGGAGCAATTGATTTTGTTCATCCAGCTGTGCAGTGGACCCTCCTACAGTAGTTGCCGGTCCACCCACTGACCATAAGACTAGTCTGAGTCTAATCATCATGCTTGTCTCCTAATCATGATTCAACCTATAGCTTTGCATTCCACCCAACCATACATCATGGTACTTAGTACACTTAATCATTCACATGACAAATCCACCAAGTACCATATCTGTACAAGACGCAAAACCATGGGAGTCATTTCGCAAACTGTAATTAGCAACAGCATTACAGTCCATTACTTTTATTAGGTAAATGCTCAAATGCAATAACTTAATCTTAATCTTTATATAAGTGCTTAAATAAAAGTTAAATATTTTAAAATTATCAAATAATGTTTTAACTTTTTGAAAAGTGCTCAAATAAGAGTCCAACCTTTTTAAAAGAACTCAAATTAGAACTTCTCAAATGTCATTTATTAAATTTTAAATTATGTTTTGATGCTTTCTTTTCTTTCAAGTAATATTTGATTTAAGTATTATATGTTTTATTCTAAAGATATTAGCACCTATCTAAATTTTTTTCTACAAATTGAGTTGAAGTACGTGAAAAACTTTATTTAAACACTTCTATAAAGGGTAGGCTCTTATTTGGCTATTTTGAAAGGTTTGACTCTTCTGTGAAGAACCTCTAAACGATATAGCCCTAATTTGAGCATTTACCACTTTTTTTATTAACAGAAATTTCCTTCAAACTCTTAGTCATTGCCAACACTATTGCTATCCAGGAGCCAGTTCCACATTTGGAGAGGAGATAGGACCATGTTCCTTCCAAAGCCCACCTTCAATTTCATATCAAGGCATTGATAATACAATTTCAAATAGAAAAAGACAGCGCAAAGTTGAAACTATTGAATAAAATGCCGCATTCTATACATAAGAAACCTAACTTGAGCTACTTCAAATATTCAAAAGCTATAGCACATGCTATACTTGACTACAGGGATTTTTATTTTCTTGTTTCAACTGTGGGAGATTTGACCATCCAAAACACCTACATGTAAAGAAAGAAAATGTGTCTTTTGTCTTTTATAACAACTCATATACATTCTTGCAAGAGTCAGGGAATGGAGTTATCTACCATTTTGACTAGTAACATTTAACAACTGGACAAGCGGACCAACTGAGCCTGACTGCTCTGACTCACATAAATGTTCAGTTTCAGGCCTTCAACCACTAAAGCAGGGTTTGGTGATTGTGCCCATCATGGTAAAACAGTACGAAGAACGACCGAACTTGTGTATTGCTGCCCAAGCCCGCAGGCATTCCACTCTGTTGTCTTAAAGTGAACTCATAATCAATCATCCTAAGTTTATGTAAAGCCCACACCTAAGTTTAAAGGATCTCAAGAAAAGTTTTGTAATATGATAAACAAATCATTCACAGAGGAGAAAGATGCAAGTCAACAAAGGGAGGCTCTATTCAATCACCTTTTTCTCTTTGTCCTCATTTATAGCTAACCTGAGTGTTAGTCTCTTTGTCCTCATTTATAGCTAACCTGAGTGTTAGTCAAGAATTATCTATTACATTGAAAATTATAGGTCAGTCACAAAACTTGAGAATCTCAATACCAAAATGAAATATTTAAACATGGGCTGGCACTGGGCAATTCAATATTAGGAAGAGAAAGTCTTAAAATGGAAAGAGCACCATAGAGGCATGAGTACCGTAGAGGCTTGTACTAAAAGTTAGATTACATTTTGCCCCTCTACTAAAAAATGGACAAATTAATTTCTCTACGTTAGATTAAAGGACAAATTGATCCTTATGTTAGAAACTTCATCATTTTTACTGATAAAAACTAATTCCTATACATTAGTACGAGGTACACATGACACACCACATGTCACTCTCCAATTATTCTATCAATCACACCACACCAATTTTTAATGGTACAAATGGATGAATTTTTTAATAAAAAAGAACAATTTGTTCTTTGATCTAATGTATTGGGAATAATTTGTTCATTTTTTTAATAGAGGGGGCAAATAGCAATTTCACTCCTAGTACAGAAGCCTCTATGGTACTTTTGTCGGTCTTTAACCTATGAAATTAGAATGATTTGTCTTATTTTATTACTATAAATTGCCCTCTATTTATGAGGTTACATTGAAAAATATTCATGTAAAATAGGAAACTAAAATTAAGAACTTTGAAGGGAAATACAAAAAGCAAAAAACAAATGAAAAATAAGTTCTTCTAATTAGGAATACACTAAGAGTAGGTTATTTGTTTTCCTTTCTATACTTAGCAACTTTGGCGTCTTGTGGCCAACTTTTCACATGAAGGCGTCGATGCCTAAAATGCTCTCCAATAAATCTTTCTGCAAGGGATGGGTACTTATCTCGAATGTACGCTCGAAGACACTTATGGTATGAGAAATCTATCCATCCACCATCAGTTCTAACAACAAAGAGACATCTTGTCCATCTAAATTGAGGATGTCGATCGACCTTAAAAGGAGAGTAAGCACATTATTGAAGCCAATAGAAATTTATGTCAAAGACATACATAGAATATATAATGATCCACATATGGAAGGCAACACTGTACTAACTAAGTTGCATCCAACCACAATAGCTACTAAACATTAAAACCACGTTCAGTTCAACAGTAAGAAAAGCCAAATTAACAGGCAGATTAAGAGAAGCAAAATAGCAGATTCAATGCCTCAAAAATAGAGGAAAGAATGCATCAGTCAAAAGGTTCAAATTGTTGATCCATGTCCCAACAATTGCTTACAACCACAAACAGAGATATACATACATGTATGTATCTGTAAGAAGACTTTACCACTTATGCTACGTTTGATAGGAGTATTATTTGTTATGCATAGTATATGATTGAGCCATAAACTCATTAAATTGGTAATGTTTTGCTATTCTCATGACTTATTTTTAGCAAAAATTAATATTTTTCGCTTATTTTGAAAAATTCTTATTTTTTACAAGAGTTTTTACTCATCTTTTTAATTTCAAATTTAAAATTGTACTAACTATTTTTTATTTTATGTCCAACTATTGTAATACATATGTAATAGATAAGCATTTTCCTCATGTTATTAAATTAGTAACCAAGCAAGGCATTAGAATAAAGAAAAGGGAACTGAAATTTTGTTTTTTTTCTTAATTAGATGAGAAAAATTCCAATCTTGATAAAGGAAAAAAATTGGGGTGTTAGTCCAATTTTTAAGTGCAAGGGAAGTCTGAGCAACCTAATTTGTATTGTGTTGGTGAAATGGGTACTTGAGAGAGAGAGGGAGGGAGGGAGAGAGAATGTCATGCTGCCATGTAGGCAAAAGTATGCAAATAATACATGATGCATGCATTCACCAGTCACCTGAGCAAGAAGGCCAAAAGGAGATTCTTCTCAAGCACAATTTGAGATAACTGCAGATTATATCAGCAAGAAGCAAGGGATAAAACGTGACAAATTCACGGAAAAGGAACTAAGGTCCAAAACATGGTAGAACCATGATTGAAACTCAGGGCACCACTTTCCATTCAGTGGGAATGTATTCTTCTAAATCAAGGCTTACCAAGCCAAAAATAAATTAGAAAATCCATAGTTTGTTCTTCTAAATTACACAATTTGCCAGATGATGCAACAACAATGAAGGAAACAATATTTAACCACAAGGAACAGAGAATGGTAGCTTATCATTTAGTTATTTGAGTAAATTCAAAGCAAATGCAGGTAGGAAAAAATTTTGACTGTAGGACATAAGAAACAATGAGCTTTGTTCTGTTAAGTTTACAATAGATATTATCCAGATATGAAACCACCAAATTGGTTTACAGAACAGACTTGCTATGGAAATACTTTGAAGGTTTTTTACCCAGAAGATATGTTTGATTATCTAGCATCTCAAACCAAAACAGTGAAACCCACAATAAAAGGTAATGCCAACAGAGACTCACCATAATAGAATCAAGTCCACATCCAATTTTATCTTCAGAATGTGGATGATAACGAAGAAGCATCTCTACAACAGCTTCCTCATCTGCAACAGTTAATCGTTCCCCATCCTTATACCTAAGAATAGGAGAAAAATAATTAGAAGGAAGAATAAGAATAGGAGAACAATAATTAGAAGGAAGAATCATTGACTAAGTTAACTAATATTTAACATTGTTGCACTGTATAGACACACTGATTCAACTTATTAACTGCTTCATCAAAAAAGTATCTCAAAAATGCTAGCTTGATTTTCTATTAGTGGTGTAAATCATAGGTTCTATGTCATTCATTAGTAATTTTTCTAAATGTAGCTAGCTTACCACTCTGGAGAATATTTTCCATAATAACCTCAGAAGGGATGTTTAACATATTGAAAATTGAAGACAATTTAGAGAGTTCCGTTCTTGATTATTTATTTGGTTTCACGAATTTTCATAAGATGTAAAAATATCTGCACCTACAGTCTACCTACTTGATTCTAGCACATGTATAACGTAATCACACAGAAAATTATCCTCTGCAATTTATTTGATGGTGATCTCACTCTCCATTACTAATTTGGGTAAAATATAAAATTGGATTATAATGTCTGTACAGCCAATGGATATAACATCCCAGTTCTGCTTTCATCTTCTTCTGTCCTTGATAAGAGAAGATAACCTCGGAGACTGATATAGGAAACTTAGCGGCAGTGTTTTGAATGGCAGGCAAGAAAATGGTTAGGCGACATTAAAAAGCTCTTTTGCTGACACCATTAGACTCCACATTCCTACTTAAACAACTTGTAAATACAAACAGGAAGTATAATTTTCATCCAAGCAATAGAAAGCAATGCTTTTGGAAGCATTAAAGATTTATCCACAAGATTGACCAAGTTCCTACTCTAATCGCAAAAGAAGCAACTGCAACGCAACCATGCCAAGCTTGATCATTTGTTAGAAATTCAAGTTTATCAGCATAAATATGGGACTAAACTTTTAAGACATTAGAAATTCAAGTTGCTTTTATTACTTTTGCTTTCTTGTTTAGGGTTTAGGGTTTAGGGTGAAAGATTAACTATATTGTATTAATTAAGCGATACATATATGAAATCATATCAGTAAAGATTCAAATGTATGATATGTAAATGGAGCCTAAAATAACTGGTGAAAATGACAAGAGCTGTGAAACTGACCTATTAGACTGAAGAATCTCTCTAGCGAGCGAAATGATAGGCTGGATGTCACGAAGAATCTCTTCCTCCTTGTCCTTCCATTTCCTGTAATCAGGATCATCCAACATATGGTACTTCTTCGGATCCCTAACGCTAGGCACCGCACTCTTCGGATCCCTCACGCTAGGCACCGCACTGCTCTTCTCCGCCGAGGACACCTCCTCTTCGAGCACAGTGGACTCTGCACCAGCGCACCAAGGACGACAAGGAGACGACGGGATTCCAGCTGCAAGAAGGTTGTATCGTTGCAGCCGAAGGCGGAGCAGTGGGATGCCTTTACGAAGAAGAGGAGCAGCCATGGCTCAAGTGTGGGGGCGTAACTGAGGATCACTTAATTCGTCGCCTTTTTCCTAGGGATCGAGTCGATGCAACGCCGTGTTTCAGGACGTGACAAACTTGGACCGGCTCAAGCCAATTTTTTTTCTTTTTATTTTTTTTTTCGTACACACTAGTTTTAGCACCTTTTGTATAAACTAAAATATCTTTTTAATTTCTTCCAAACAAATACTTTTTAATATTTAATTAATTTCTAGAGGAATAATATTACGTTATTACTATTAATATATTACGTATAATATTTTAATTAAAAATATGTAAAATTACAAGGTTTTTAAAACATAATAATGAAATAGTTCTTATGTTTTAAGGTACAAAAATATTTCTTATTAACTTTAAACTGTTTAATATAAAGTAAAAAGATTTTTAAATATTGTTAAAACTTTTCTATGATTTTTTTTTATTTCTTAACAATCTTAGTTATCAATTATTATTTTAATTTCAAAATTTTATTAGGTATAAATCTATTTTTATAAAAATACTTTAAATTATATTTTTTATATTATTAAATATAATAAATCTGTGCATCACATGGGATGCAAACTAGTTTTTTAATATGACTAAAATATTTTTAAATATTTAAATATTTTAATTTAAAATATTTAAAAATTCCTAATTTTATTCTGATAAGTAATTTTTTAAATTATTCATTTAAGAATATATTTGAAAAGAGTAATCATGTTTAAATTATTAATAGTGATGCAATTACTAAACAATGGGAGAATTGTGAATATTTTAATAGATAATTATGATAAACATTTTTTATATGATATGAGATTTATAAATTTAGAATGTAAATGAAGTTGGAGTTTTTAAATATTAAATTATTAATTTAATGGATAATAATAATTTTGATGAATAATTATGAATTTTGAACTTAAAATATTTTAAATTTCGAAGGTAAATCTATTAATTATTGGTTTTGCAACCAATTAAATGCAGGAGAAAGTCACGAAGGTTTGATTATTGTAGCACTTCATTACTAAGGTTCAAAGGAGGGAAAATTCTAGGGTAAAAAAACCAAAAATTTTTAGGATTAATCAATTTTTCTAAGACCTTGTCAAAATTATTTTTTTACCAAAATATCTAAAAATTTATAAAATTATCTAAAATTATTTTTAATTAGAAATATTAATATTATAAATATTGGTAAATTCAAGTTTTTAAAGTTGAAGCTCATGATACAATACATAGATAAAATATTTTAGAAAGGGTGTACAAAGAAGAGGGCAAGTTATGACTAAATTTTGTAGTATATCATCATGAATGACTTTTAAGGCTCTATGCTTGATTGACAAGTTTTTTTTTTTTTTGGAGTAACTCTCCGTGATACATATTACCATAAACAAATTGCTAGATTAGAATCATTTCTAAACTGCTAATTTAATCCTTTAAGAATGTCTCTTTCCTGTAATAGACATTTTCAAACTTAAGGGTGATCACCTCTCGATGTACCAAAGTTGAGAGTATGAATACTACTACTAAAGATAGAGAATTTAGGCGATGTCTACAAGTACACGAGTCAGGTTGTAATTTAGTTTATAACGAAGTAGGTGAACACCCCGAGGTTTGCACCCAAGAGAGGTGAGTGCTAAATTAATAATAACCTAAACGTAAATAGATCTAACTAGTAATTTAAATAAATTATAGTACGATAAAACAATAAGTAAAAAGAATTGGATTTTATAAGAAGATAAAAAAAGAGTTCATAAAGTAATAAAAACTGTAAAACTAATATGTGACTTAATCAAATCTAAGCATGGGTGATTAGCTTGCTTTGGTGGTTATAACTAATTCTTATCTCGAGTCTCTACTCAATCAACTAGTCATTACCCTAGCAAGATCGCTTGATCTTTCACTAAACTAACAAGTCAACAAGAACTACTTATCTCTCAACCTCACAATCCAAACCGGTTTGGGAGTAAGGGGTTCACAAATAGACAATACCAATTTTGGGTTAATTCCCACCTAAATGACTTCCTAGGGTTGTCAACCTAGGTTTTAAGTTCTATCCCAAACAGTTGATCCGCTAAGAAACCCTACACAAAAATTAATTAATCACATCTCCACTTGCGAATCCCTCATAAGAGGATTAGTTCCTTATGGATCCCATAAACAATATAAAATTGATAAAATTAATAAGTATAAAGAACAAATCAAGATAAAAAGTTTAAGAAGAATCTCAAATTATATTTGAGTGAAGTGCAGACCCACAAAGAGTTGTGTTGAATTCACAAATCAAATTCCCTAATGAACATGAATGAAAATAAACTAGAAAATAAATCCTAAATACAAAAAACTAAACTGAAGGAAAATGTCTAAGTATAGAAAAGATGCTTTCTCAATTGTTCAATGAGCCTATTTGTAGTGTTAGGGTTGGTTGTCATCCTTAACCCTAGTTCAACTGACGTTTCTTCGTTAATTTCCATTGTGTGGACCAAAACACCCTCAGTTTGTAATTGTTTCATATACAGGGCCGATGTCGTGACATCCACTAGCTATGTTGCAACACTGAAGGCATTATGGCAATTTTGGCATTCTACTCATTACGTTGCAACGTCAACCCTCTATGTTGCAACATGGTGATCAGCCTTGAGCTCCCTTGCCTCCGAATAGTGTCTTGCACACTCGATACATACATTAGTCCTCTCTAAGGCCTCATTCAGCTCCTAAGGTCATAAAATTAGCTCAAATCACACTTTTTATTTAATTAAAACTAAAATAGAAAAACTAAATAAAACATAATAAAATTACTCATATTTAAGCTCTTTAAGTATGAAAACTAGTTTAATCTGCTATAACAAATTGTGACAGATCAAACTCCCCTACACTTAAGTCATTGCTTGTCCTCAAGCAACGAAAGACAAAAACGCAAATAAAATATGACCCTTGAACAAGTATGTAACACCCCGAATTTTGGGCCTAGAAGTATTGGGCCTTGGTTAAGTTTTGGATCCTAGCTTAGTATTTTTAGGAGTTTAATTTTGGCCTTCTAGAATGTTGGAAGTGGCATGAATATGGACTCTAAGGAGAGTGATCAGAAGAGAAAATATAGGAAGAGGTTAGGAGAGCTTATCGTGGAGAAAAAATTAGGAGATGAGATGTGGATGAAGTGGAGCCAATTGGGACTTTAGGGGTTCAGCTTTGGGTATTTATAGGGGGTGCCAAATTCTTTTTGAAGAGTTTCCCTTGCTTTGCCAAACCGAATGCTTCATTTTTCTCATTCTTTCTAGTTCTTTTTCCTCTTTTGCAAAAGTCGAATACCAATATCCCATTTGCCAATTTCTTTCTTTAATCTCTTAAAAGCCGAATACTCACATCCCCTTACCGATTTCTTTTGCTTTCCTCCATCACAAATTTATTTTTATTATTTACAACCTTTAATCAAGATTTTAAAAGCCGATCACACTCAGTAGATATCTAGGCCGCAAGATCAGAGACTAGTTTCGGGTTCAAAGATTTAAAGCGTAGAAAGGATCTCTAGCAAGTGGTAAGTGAACTCGTTTTCAATTTCAGTTTTTTTAGGTGGCCGAATCTAGTGTGGTTGGTAGGGGTGACTCATGTGGAATACGAGTCACCTGATGTTGATAAAATATGTGTGTTGATGCAGATTTAGGAATATTCAGGACTATTCGCTAAGGAAAGGCTAGAAAAGCCGAAGGTTCACGATAAGGCTACGGTAAGGCTTCAGGATTTGATGAAGTTTTAGTAAGGTTTGGAGTTAATTCGAAAGTGGTTTTGATTGTAGGTTAAGGCTGAGGATAGTATAGTGCAGGTCGTTAATCAGGTGTGTACATACACTACACACATGAAAATCGGCAAAAGCCGAAATCCCGAAGTCCCTAATGGGCCTGCTGAATTTGTGGGCCCAAAGTGGTAAAGTTGTGATATGAAATTTTATGATGGATTAGTATATGTGATTGTATGATTGAGTTATGATCGGGCCTAATGGGCTACATAAGCATGTTGGGCTTAATGGGTTTTATGTATATGGTTGGGCCTAGTGGGCCTTATGGGATTGTAGAAATGCATGCTAGGGTTTTTAATGGACTATAGGCCTAGTTCTGATATCTCAAATTTTACATAAGACTTAATTAAATAATTAAACAAATTCGTGGACAAGTCGCTAGACTAAGGTGTGGCAATGGATGTGTGCATGTCTAGGATTGGATCTAGGAAGAGCTTGGTACTTAAGCAGTCCGAGTGACCCACCTCCTCTTCTCTTGAATCCTACCTGGTGCATAGTGTCCGTTCATCTTAGCCGCGAAGACTTATTAATGGGCCAAAATCCATAATTAAAATCTGTATCATTAGGAAAATTACGAGAATACCCTTATAGGATAAAATTACGAAAATACCCTTCTAAGGTAGAATTACGAAAGTACCCTTCTAAGGTAGAATTATGGAAATGCCTGTAAGGTAAAACTACTAAAACACCCTCGTAGGGTAGGAGTACCGAAATACCCCTGTAGGGTAGATTTACGAAAATACCCCTGGGTAGTGAAATGACCAAAATGCCCCTAAGTGCTTAATATGTGAAAATGTGTGAAAATGAGTATGATGCATTCATGAATTGTATGTTGCACTTGGGTGGGTTTTGATGATATGGAGGAAGTGTATATAAGGGTCGCACGGTCGCTTGACGACTGTGGATCCAACGAAGGCTTCTGAGCCACGAGCAGCTCTGCTGCAACGATAAGTAGTGCCGTAACCGGTGTTACAACGAAGGCTTTTGTGCCACAAGCAGCTTTGCTGCAACGATGAGTGGTGCCGTAATCGGTGTCACAACGGGTGTATAAGGATGGGTGGGTCGAGTATCTCTCCACAAGAGTGTAGGGTTGGAAGGGGGTGTACAGGGTTGGTTATGGGTAACTGCATATGGCATGAACATCTTGATATTTGAATGTAGGCTCGGGCCCAACCGAGGCTATCAGGGGCTAAGGCCTAGAGGCCACCGATATTGTTAAGGCTTAGGCCCAATGTGATTTTTGCATATTGATTTGATTGCCAAGGGTTGTACACACTGAGTTTCGAAACTCACACCCTTTAATTTAATGTTTCAGGTGATCCTCAATAGAAGGCTCGACGTGGGAGAGGACTCGGAGATGGCCACACTGCAAGCTACTTAGGAATTTTAAATATAGATTTATTAAGTGTTTTATGATAATTTTTTTTCCACTGTGATGTAATAAGGCTATATAACTCCGATTTCACTATTTACTTAGGGATTTATTTAGTTACTGTTATTTTTAATAAACATAGTTTTTCCTAAATATTTGTTTAATTAAATCCTTCGATTTTTAACTAAGAAAATTCTTTTCAAGCATATTTCGTTTGAACTAAGTTTTAACTAAACTGTTTTAAAACCAACTTTTTAATGTGACATCGCCAGATTCGGGCCTAACTTCTAGGCCAGGTTTTGGGTGTTACAAAGTATGATACAAAGATTAGTTTTGGAACACATAGCTAGGAAAAATCATACATATATATAATTCTAGCATGATATATAAATGACTCACCACTCTCAGTATCAAACACTTAAGTTTTTTATATTACAAAGCATATAAATAATAAGGTCCTCAAATATAGAGGTTCATAAATAAATCATATAGGTAATTTGATTATCCTAACTGAATAAAAACAATCATTATTGTAATTACTTGATGTAATATCCATTCATGAATAGATTTACCTAGATCACATAGGGCTTTTCGGCTTGTAACATTCTGAGGCTTAGGACAGGTATGAAATTTAAAAACAGGAAGCATCAAAACAGTTTCAAGCATGAAAGTAGTTTGACATATCGTATTATTCCCTATTCTCCCCCTTAATGACCCTTACCCGCTCACTGCATTATTTCTTTTTTTCTCACCTTTCTTATTTCTTTACGTAGGAAGTCACAACATGACAAGGTAACTATGGCTAACTCATGGCTTTTTATGCACTATTGATTGTGGTTTTTTTTTAACTTTATGACTTTGTCACATTTGACTCTTTCAATACATCTCGCTCACAATGCTTTTATTTTTCATTGCTCAAATATTTTTTTACTTGTTTTGACTCTTTTTTCCTAATTTTTTCTCTTATTTTGCACATTTTGGCTAAACCTATAATCATTATATCACACTGCTTTTTCCTATTTCACTCTATTTTTTACAAAATCTGCCATGATGTATCTACCTATCCCTCAATATATATGTCCAGACGTCTAAATTCGTACAGTTTCGGGACCAAAGAAAAAGGGTAAGTACAAAATTATATTTTGGCTCGGGTTTTGTATGAAGGCTCATCACAAAGTGGTTTTTGGATAAAAAAATAGATACCAAGGATTGATGAATAGGGTTAGCTTTTTGGCTCTAGGTTGTACCAAACAAAACCTTAGGTCATCCTTAGGTACCTCAATATTCATAAATTTAATCAATCAAGTAATCATAACTTTAACCGTTTATCATACATACTACCATGCTTATTTTCCTATCTTTTCTATGTCATTTGATACATTCAATTACTTAATGCCTATTTATAATGTAATATATAGAACTTATTAGTCTAATAACTGAACATTTAAAATCATTTACTATTATGCCAAATTTATCGTAAATACAATCAACCTATATACATGCTTCTAACCAATCATTTGTATTTCTACAAGCTCAAGCACACTTTGACAATAAATAAAAAACATAAAATCAAAATAAAATAAAATTTCCTATGTTACCCCCCACATTTTAGATAGCACATTGTCCTTAATGTGTCGTCCTTAATAGATAAGGAAATAAGTTACCCGATTGATCATGACATTGTCGTAGTCTTATATGGGTGCTTCGTTCTTTGCTCGTAAATGTAGTCTTCTTTAATATGGATGTAACAGCCTGATTTAGGGCCTAAACGGAATAGTGGTTTCAGAACCACAAATTTGAAGTAGAAAAATTTATTGCGATTAAGTTTTAATATTTACCATGAGATTGAATGACTGTGTGAAATTTTCGTTACGAAATTTTATTTTTTGGGTGCCCAATTTGGTATTTAGGACTAAATTGAAATAGGTGAAAAATGTGTGTTCTAGTTCATAAAGGTACTTGTGAGTAATGGGTTTTCAAAGTGGAGGTCCTTAGATAGTAATTAGACCATTATACTTTAGTTTAGACAAAAATACCCAAGGACAAATAAAATACTAAAGGTTTTTAATGAAGGGCATTTTGGTTATTTGGTTAATAAAAGAATAAAATGGGAAAAATAAGCCAAAATTGTGTTCATCTTTCTTCAACCTTGGCAGAACCTTTGGGAGAACACCATAGCTAGGGTTTTTCATCTTTCAAGCTCAATAATCAAGAAAGACGTGGAATCAACCTTGATCAGGGAAAGGAAAAGATTGTGGATTAAATTGCAAAATTACTATATTTTGCACCGAGGTAAGTTTGTATGTGTAACAGCCCGAATTAGGCCTAGTCAGAATAGTGGTTTCGAGACCACAAACCCGAGGTAAGATTAAATATTTCATGATTATTTTTAAGTTTATGATATGATTTCATGATAGTGAGAAAATTTCATGAATGAATTTTTATGAAATAGTGATTAATTTACCCTTTAGGACTAAATTGCAAAAGTTGCAAAATATGAATTTCTAGAAGTTTTAAGGATGAATTGGCATTAGAAAAATTATTAGAGGGCCTTATTTAGCAATTAGACCATTTATTAGCATGATGGACAAAAATGCCCATGGAAGGGAAAAATTTTAAAGAAGGCCATTAAGGGCATTTTGGTCATTAGGTAAATTAATGAAATAAAAAAGGGAAAAAGAAGCAAAAATCTTGTCCATCTTCTTCCCAAGGCTACCAAAACTTAAGGGCTCTCCATAGCTAGGGTTTTTGACATTTTCAAGCTCACATGTAAGTGTATTCTAGCCTCGTTTTTCATGTTCTTCGTATTTTTGAAATCCTCGTAACTTGACATAGCTATTTCTACCACAAATTTAAGCTAAGGTTTATGTTAAAAAATATACCTATGTATGACATGCATGTATTTTGATGTCTAGTGGTAGAATATGAAAGTTTAAAGTGTGGTAAACATCTTTTTCTAAGTGATTTTTCATGAAAAACCCTAATAAGGACCAAATTGCAAATGTGATAAAATGTGTAGTAAAGGTGTAAATTGGTGAGAAATGTGGGTTGTTATAAGTTCACATAAGGGTCGGCTAGGCTTGGGTAACCAAGAAAATAAGTGCATTTCATTTTACGAGCCTAGGGACCATTTTGCAAATATGTAAAAGTTTAGGGGAAAAATTATAAATTTTGCCAAAGTTCGAATTATGGGCTATTTAGCCAATGTGATTATTAAATAAGCTTAATTTGTCATTATAGATCGAGAAACACGAAGCCCGGACCAAAACTGGGGGAAGAACAAGGTGGTGGATTAAATTGCATATTCACCCGCATTTTAGATCTGAGGTAAGTTGTATGTAATAAATTAGCGTTATAGATTATGAAAATTATTGTAAGGACATTCTATGAAATTCATGTTAATTCCGTGAGATTTATTGATATGATTTTTTTTATAAAGAAATGATGATGTTATAATAGAGAAATCCTGGTTAAATTGTAACACCCCAAATCCTAAATAATTATTTTGTATGTTGGTGAGAACAATTATCGTTTTGCTTCAATGGTTATGTGTTCTGGGAGTGTCTGAGAAGTCTTGGGTTCAAGCCTTAGCTTGTGCAAAAGTTTTGTTTTTAGAGGAATAAACCCTGTCCCTAGTCAGTAGGACTTTTAAATTAATGTGTTTGTAACATGACAGAAAAGGGCCTACTGGTCTAAGGGATAAGTGGCATGTGACAGTTGCTTGAGATATGAGGTTCGAAACCTGGTGGGCGCAATGGAGTGTTCTTTTTTTTGCTACTACACCGTGAGAGTGTTGTGGGTTGATCAAAATACTAAAGTGTTTGAATGGATTTTGAATTAAGTAGTTGAGAGGGGAGTGGATGACATGGAGGGATTTTAGGAGAAAATCATGAGGAGTTAAGGTGAGAGGAGGAGGTATGCCAAATTTGAACTTTAGGCACTAAAGAATTCGGCTCTGGTTAGTTCTTCTCTCCATTTTCGGTTTCTGTCAACAGCCTTTTTCATCTTTTGTCATTGTACCGATTTTTGCTAGAGACTTCGGGTATCTTTTAGTTTTGCTTTGTCTTCAATTTTGTTCTTTCCTTCAATCCCTTTGTCTACCAATTCTCTTTTCTTCTCTCCCTCTCTCAATTGGTTTTTTTTTCTCTTTGGCTGAATGACCTTTCTCCCCCTCTCTTAATTCTTTTGGTTTTAACAACTCTCTCTCCCTTCATCTTGTTGTTTTGGCCGAGTTCTCCATATCTCATTCTTCTATTCTTTTGGTTTTGGCAATTGTTCTTTGATCAATCAGGTTTGTAACACCCCAAATCTGGACCAGAATTTACGGCCAAGTCTGGTGTGTCACATCAATGGCGGACTAAACATGTTTCCTAGTTACCCAGATTAGGGTGAGTTTTGCAAAAAAATCGTTATTAAAGTTTTGAGAGAAACTCCCGGTTTAATTGTGAACGTCCTATCCACTACCAAATTCTAGGGGTATTCTTATTATAAGATCTTGGTTTAACTTTCGTTACTCGTTTGATACATGTAAATTAATTTGAAAACATTGATTAGTTTTTAGAAAACTCGCGTAGCTTTATTCAAAATATTTAAAGTATAATATAAGAAAATAATTAAACCCCAAATTAAAATAATTTAAGCGGCCTTATTACAAACCCAAAACCATAATGAAAATAATTAAAAATAAATAAGGAAATAGATAACTTAATTTAAAAACTAGCTATGCAGTCCACGTGGCCATTCTAAATCCCTCCCATCTCCAAGTCCACCAGTCTAGGGCTCACCTGCATGGATGGAAGAAAAAGGGGTGAGTTTGGAAAACTCAGTATGCAAAGAAAGCCCATCCAGAGTGCAAATCAACTCAAGCCCACTGGGCCTAAGCCCTATCCAGTCTCAGTAATAATTGGGCTGAAGCCCTATTCAGTATTCAGATAACTGGGCCTTAGCCTTGTTCAGATAATAGTACGGCCCATAGGCCCATTTCAGTAACAGAACAGTTATTATGCATGAATGCAAAGCCCAAAGCCCATCCTATGTCCATCCACTACACTCCACCTGTACCAGCCATAAACACACCATGTGGGGAAAATACTCAACCCACCCAGCCGCTACACTCCACAGTCGTAGCATCGCTGCTCAGATAATATGGCCAAGCCACTAACAGTATAACGAGGCAAAGCCTCTTTCAGTAATCGTGGCAATGCCACTTGTACTTCCTCCATCAATAAACCTAGTCCCATGCAACAGATAATCATGTCATGGCATACAATGAACAGAAACAGTAAAACATGCATTTCAATCAAATTTAACCCTAGGGGTATAATGGTCATTTTGCACCTAGAGGTAAAATAGTAATTTTTCACCCTTAAGGGGTATTTCAGTAATTATACCATTTTTAGGGTTTTATGCATATCTTAGTCATTAACAGTCTTATTTTCATCTTAGTAACCTATCTAGCACATTTTAGCAGTTTAGGGTTATTGGGCCCCTAAAACCCCTAATGGACCCTACAGTGTCATTTAGCTACTTAAGCCTGTTTAGCCCAAATTCTAAGTCTAGTTTACCAGATTTAACCTACAGTATACCAGAACACACTTACCACTTATTTCTACCCATATGGGCCCGTAAGCCCATTGGGCCTAATTTGAGCCCATCGAGGCCCAAATTTATCAAGGTGCACGAAAATGCACACTCATCCATCTTACCATGTGCGATTACAGATATCATGATTTCCAACTGACTTATGAGCGCTCGCATGCTCGCAAGCCCACGAAATGCCAGAATTTCAGCATTTTGGCTTTTGTCGATTTAGACTATAGAAGGGTGTTCATTTACACACCTGATTTACGATAAATGCTAACGAGATCTCCCACGGTATCCTACAATCAGTTATCACCAAATCAGATCCAAGATTTCAATGACACTAATTGTAAACTTGCTTACCAAGGTCAGCTAACCTCCCTTAATGCCTTAGAACACTTACCTTGTCGAAAATAGGGACTAGATCTAGATCTAGTCGTTCCACTTGTCCAAACCCTCAATCAGTAGCCCTTAGATCATGCGTAGAATCACTGAACTAGAATGATTCAATCCCGTACTTAATTCAGATCTGACGCATATCTAGCCTCTAAACACGAACAGAGAATGATTCTTAGAGGCCTAAGAGTTCGACTCCCAAATTCCTATGGATATGGTAGTTTCAGCTTTTGGTAAGATGGAGAAGAAGGTAATTTGAAGTTATGGATTGAAGAGGTGATGTCGACAGAGGTTAGGGGTTTTGAGAGTGTGAATTTCGGCTAAAAGGGATGAAAAAGAGAGGAGGGGTTCGGCTAAGAAGAAATTGGCACCAAAGCAACCTTTTCGAGATTTCGGCTTTTAGTGTAATCGATTAAGCTTGAAAAGAAGGAGAAGAGAAGAGGTAGATTCAGCCTTGTAGAGATTAAAGAGGAAGAGGATGAGAAGAAGAAAGAGAGGATAGAAGAAGAGAATGAAAGAAGAGAGGAGAAGAGAAGAATAGGTTCGGCTATGGACAAATTGGTACAAGAGAGTATGGAAGCTTAGGTTTCGGTTTCTAGCAAAAGGGAGGAGGTGAAAAGAACCCTAAGGCACTATACCCTAATTTGGCAAGACAGAAAATAACCCAAACAATTCCCGAAAGCTTAAACCCCTACACAAGTCGGCACACACCACCTTAATTGCCGAAAGTAAGACCCCTTAACACCCTAGCCAAAAATACTTGACCAAAAACCCTTGACCAATTCGGCAATACACCCCCAAGAGTCCCTTGATCGGCCACTACATGCTCCCATTCAAATTTCCTATAATTTCTCCCCCTTATCTACCTGATCTTATCTCATGAACAACCCAAACTCTCTTCAGCAGAGTTCCACTTGAGTTCCAACACATGACCAGTACATGCAGCAAAAATAAACACCATACTGCTTACCATGCAACTAGAGCCTTGGCCCTTGCACTCCAACCACACGCCACTTTTTTAGGCATCTAAGTGGCGCCACATTGCCACTTTACCAAGGGCTTATTTGTGTCTTATTTTACTAACTTTTTCTTAAAAACCCACTTAACTAAGCCCTTTTCACTTTAACTCCAGGATTTGATATTTTTGTCGGGTTTTATCTTAGGCTTGGGCCTTCTAAAGGCCCACTAACATACTTAAAACATAAATTCCATAACTTAACAACAAAATTTCAAAATTTCACCAAAATCGCAAAAATCCCGAAAAATCCCAAAAATTAGGGCGTTACAAGGTTTGAGTGCTCATGGTTGTTTTCTTTTTCCTCTCTCTGCCATAATAGTCTTCCATCTAACATCTTCCTTTGCTACCGATTATTGCTAGGGGTGTGGTTGTGCTAGCTTTTGCCTTTGTCGTATCGTGTGGTTTTGGCCTTCGTTTTGGGGAAAGTAAGTCAATTGCTTCCCTTCCCTATTCTCGGTTCTACACATTTGGTAAGTGGTTGTGCGCTTGGTTTAAACTATGCGCATGTACTATGTTAGTTAATAAGTTCATTTGGAATGTAGGTAATCTCTAAAGTGGTTCGTAATCGGTCTCGTGTATCGGATTAAGTGTGTAATCTTCATCCGTTCAATCAAGGCAAGTATTAGTGAGTATTTTGGGATAAGTATTAAGAGGAGATGTTAATCCTATTGTCAAATGATTAATGGTGTATTTTGATTGAATGTAGGTTTTGGTGCTCGTGTGCTTTTTGCGCATTCTCGTAACAAGGTATGTAAAAACACTGCCCTTAATCGTAGACCGGCAAAAGCCGAAATAAGTGGTCGTTGATAGTACACAGGCGTGCGCTCGGTCATGTAGCAGTTCGAATGCCTAAACATGGGCGTATAATCGTTAAGACTGGCTGTGAGCAATTTCATGGGTCGAGGTCGTTTTGGGCCATTTGGGCTGACCTAGGTCGTGTGGGCCCTACGGGCATGTAGGCCTGACACGAGTAAACCACACTAACGTGTGGAGAATATTGGGCCAGGCTGTGTAATCTACATGGCCATGGCCATTTTAGAGCTATGTGGGCCACACGGGCGTGTGGGCCCACATGGGCCGTAATATGGGCCATGGGCCCATTTTCAATGTTCGACTGCTAAGGTTGCACAGGTCGTACGAGACGACTGTGGACCTACTTTTAGGTCGGTAAGTGTACCTAGACCCTCTAATTGACAAAATGATTGAAATGCCCCTACATGGTAAAATGATTGATATGCTCCTATGAGATGTATGATTATGTTTGAGCATGCCATTTTATATATATAGATCACATGTATGATATTTTGACATGATGTATGATATGTTGCATGGGGATGGGATTTATTGTGATTGGAGGAAGTGTACTGTACTGGCAGCTCTGCTGCAAATACTGATTAGTGCCGCAACCGGTACTACTTGGAGTGTAAGGATGGGTGGGTTAATTTCATCCCCACATGGAGTGTAGGGTTGGATGGAGATGGAGTGTAGAGGCTAGTGGGGTAGGATTTATTGATTGTATATCAGTACTGTACTGTTACTGAGCTGGGCTCAGGCCCACACTGATACTGATATTGTATTGGGCTAAGGCCCTAACTGAAACTGAGCCATGACTAGATTGGGCTTAGGCCCAGACTGTACATGCTCACTAATTGATTATCTGATATGGGATTACTCACTGAGTTTTCATAACTCATCCATTTGTTTATCTGTATAGGTAATCCCCAGACTTAGGCGGGTCGGTGTTGCGAGGGACTCGAAGGTGGCCACACAACTGTATGGACTTTCTTATTGAGTTTTAAATTTCAAATAGTTTAATTTTGGGTGTTTTAATGTAATAAGGTCTCTATAATTTTAAATCTTTAAGTTTAGGGTTTGATTTATTTTGAAATATATCTGCTAGTAGTAGGATGCAGGTTTTCAAAAAGATAAATGTTATGTTTTTTTAAAAAACCACCACGTTTACGCTGCATGTTTTTTTTTTTAAAGCTTCCGTAAGAAATAATGTTTTAAAATTAGTAAAGAAATAATGTTTTAAAATTAGTAACAAATCTAATATGGATAACTTTTTGTTAAATGACTTGAGCTTTGAAATAAAACAGGGTATCTTTAAATCCTTGCCAAAGATCAAAGAGAGGTTAATAAAGAACAGGTTTTCAATGAGATCATACTTTTCGAAAAACACTTTCATGTGACGCACCAGATTCGGCCATAACGTCTAGGCCGGGTTTAGAAGTGTTACATAAATTTTAAAGAATACGAGGGATACCGTAGTCATGGCATGAGAATTTGTAGGTCCCGTGTAAGACTATGTCAGGGACATGGCATCGGTACCAAAATGAGATCCCATGTAAGACCATGTCTGGGACATGGCATTGGCATCGACATGTGGTCCTGTATAAGACCATGTCTAGGACATGGTGTCGGCACCGAGATGAAATTTAGATACCCTGTAAGACCATGTCTGGGACATGACGTTCGCATTTAAAAGTGATCCCGTATAAGACCATGTGTAGGACATGGCATCGACATCAATTTACGATCTCGTGTAAGACCATGTCTGGGACATGGCATTGACATCGATATGAGGTCCCGTGTAAGACCATATCTGGGATATGGCTTCGGCATCGACATGTGATCTTATGTAAGACCATATCTGGGATATGACGTTGGCATCTTACCATAAGAATGACATTTCGAGTATCTTTTGGTATTCTAAGAAATGTAACAGGAAAATTATTCAAGTTGAAGAATATGTAACGTGGAAGATTAAAGTATTGTGATGAGTGATATAGGTGCACACGAGTAACTCACAAGAAATGAAAATGAAATGATATGAATAAGTCGGTAAGAAAGTGCATGAGTAAGCCAAGTTGATGAGCCAAGATATTTATATGAAATTTCATGGAAACTTATTTAGATGTTATTTTATGATGTATGTGCTATTTATTCCATGTAACTTACTAAGCAAATATGCTTACTCCCTTACTTTTCCCTTTTCCTTATGGTTTTGCCAAGCTAGCTCGGGGATCGTTAAAAGTCAGAGTTCGAAGTCACACAATTAAGCATTTCATTTTGGTATAGTAAAGTTCAGTTATTTTGAGTATGGCATGTATATGAACTAGGCCTTTTTGTTATGTGTCATATTGATTAGCCATATGTGTTGGCTATAAATGTTACTTGAATCATGTTGTAGATGGCCATTTCAAGTGGCTAATGTTGTTTAAGTTAACATGATGCAATGTTGATGTAGTTCATGAAAGTGCAAGTTTGCATGTTTAAGTAGAGTAGTGATTGATGAGAATGCAACATGTTGTGGCATGTGAATGCCTTAATTGTGGGTATCTAGAAGTGTATTATGCCCTGATATGTGATATTGAAATTGGCCTTGTGGTTGGTTAAGTTTTAGGGTGGCAAAGGGCTTGGAAAATAGCCTATAATTGTCCACACAGGTGGGCACATAGGCATGTGCCTAGGCTGTGTGTGACACACGGTCAACCCTATGGGCGTGTTGATAAGCCGTGTGTCCCCTACACCTAAATTATGCAAAACAGAATGCCTAGTAGTAAACACACGGGTAGAGACACGGCCGTGTGGAGGGCACAGCCTAGACATGGGCGTATGGCTTGGCCGTGTGTCCCTATATATTTGCTAACATCATAAATAGAATACCCAGGTTTTCACACACGGGTGAGGACATGAGCGTGTCATGGTCGTGTGAGGGACACAGGCCATGGACACAGGCATGTGCCAGACCCCTATAGGTTCAAATTGAAAAATAAATTTCGCACGGGCTAGGGACATGGGCGTGTACGACCATATAGCCTGTCCACACGGGCATGTCCCATCCCACACGGGCGTATGGCCCTGTTTTGAGTAAAAATTTTCTAAGTGCTTAAAAGTTTCCGATCAAGTCTCAAATCATTCCCGATGTATGTTTTGGGCCTCGTAGGCCCATGATAGGGACATTAAGAGAATGATTGAAAAGTTTTAAATTGGAATGAAATTTTATGGCTCGAATTTAGATGTTAAAGAATGATTAAGTTCTGTAATGCCTCGTACCTAGTTCTGGCATCAAATACGGGTAAGGGGTGTTACAGTATGTAAATAATGCATCGTTTTATTTACGTTTAATATTTGATATATTTTATGATGTATGGCTAAATATTTAATGACTATTTGATGTATTCAACAAAGTGGCAATAAGTGAGAAATTTCTCGGTTGAACCTTAGGAATATAAATGGATACAAGTGACATACCACTAAAGATCTAAGTGAAACAAGTCCATGGCATCTAAGTGAAATAAGTCCATGACATTGTGCTAAGTGAAATAAATCCATGGCACCTAAGTGAAATAAGTCTATGGTATTGTGTTAAGTGAAACAAGTCCATGGCACCTAAGTGAAATAAGTCCATGGTATTGTGCTAAGTGAAATAAGACCATGGCATCTAAGTGAAATAAGTCCATGGCATTGTGCTAAATGTGATTAGCTTGAGAACGAGCCTATATGAAACTTGTGAAATGAAGTAGCTTTGGCTACAAGTGTGGCACTATGTGAAACATCCCGATGTATCCATTAATACTCCGATGTGTTCAACGGGAAATGACTAAGTGTAAACGAATATGACTAAGTGATGACTAAGTGCAGGTATATGTGTGTAAACTTATGAGCAATATGCTCAATATGTGATCGAACTTTGGTAAGGTTGATATGGGTAAGTGTTACTATGAAAGTTAATACAAAGAAAATTTATGAAAGAGTAAAATTAGCAATAAAACATTTTTAGATAACATCAATTGTATGACTTTGAAAAATCACCAAAAATGGTAGAAATAGAATTAGAGGTTGAATAAGATATGAAATTAAAGATTATTGAGTCTATTTTCACATAAAAGAAACTGTAAGAAAAAGAATTTCATATTATGAGAAATTATAATTTTTGTGGAACAAAGTCAGATTGATTTTGGAATCCCCTATTCCGACTTTGGAAAATCATTGAAAATTGTAAAAAAAATAATTATGGGTTACAATTTATATGATTAAATACTTAATGAGCCTAATTTCAAAATAAACAAACAGAAACATTATCTAAATCTTGTACGAAGAGATAATTAATTTTTAGTGCAGAGGGGTCGGAATTATCAAACAGCGAAATAGGGAAGACTTTAAAGAATGAACTATACTTATTGGCTTAACCAAAAATTCTGAAAATTTCATGGTATGAAGATATGTGAGTATAGTTTTAGGGAAAATTAGTGGATCTTAATTTGGAGTTCTGTAGCTCTAGATATAAAAAATTTAGTGACTATGACTCGAATAGATAGTTTGTTTTGAGCTTGAGTAAATTGTGGATCTATGTGTAGTTATGATTGTATTATTTTGAAAATATATTTTGAGGTTTTATAAAAGCATGTTAATAATTTTTTTATTATTTACATACCTACTTACTGAGCTATATGCTCACTCCCCTCTCTTTTCCCTTGTTTTATAGTGTCACCAAGCTAGCTCGGGATATGGAGATCGTCGGAGATCCATCCACACTATCATCAATCTTTTGGTATTTTGAAATCAATATTTAGAACTATGGCATGTATAAAGGACTTGGTTATTTTGTTATATGTCATATTTGATTTGGCATAAAATGTTGGCCTTTAATATTTGATAGCTCATTTTGTATAAGGCCATCGATGTTGGCTAATATTAGTCAAGTTATATGTTTATGACGATGTAATTTATGAGATGCATGATTGGGTTGAATGAGTGTGTAATGAAAATTGAAAAGTTTTAAATTTGATTGTATGTGTTTTGTTCCAGTAATGCCCCGTACCCTATTCTGGTGTTGAACACGGGCAAGGGGTGTTACATCCTACATGAAAACAAAAAATATATATTTAAAAATCTACTGTTAGTCCTACTCTTAGAAAAAAAAATTCAAAATTATCCAAATTAATTATTTACAGTTTAAGAATAATTAAAAAGTTCATCAATCGTATGAATCGTCAAAGTGGGGTGATTGGCCCCTCTCCATTGGCGCCTTCCGTTTTCTCGAGACGTGACTTTGGGTGGAGCCTTCGCCCGATGAATGTGCATGTCAGGTTGGGCTACAGATGATGTGTCTTCTCGATGTAAAATATTGCGACTAAAATGTCGCATCGTAGTCATCATTCTCCCTTTTGAAAGTCTTGCTTTGTAGCCTTCTCCTCTTGATTTCCGCTTCCTTCCTCATCTTCACTTCCCTGCTCATCAGATTTTTTATGGAATGATCTGGATCTATAATTTTTTGGTAGGTAATTTGACACTTTAATATTATTTTCTCGCACAAACATCTGAATGACTAGCCCTGACTCTTGCATCCATATGATCATCCATTCAGCCTCCGAAATTTTGCTTCCCTTCTAAGTTTTTGTTGCCTCTTTTCTTTGTGAAGATGTTGGGATATCCATATTTTGTTTTCTCCTTCAATTCCAATCTTTAATTTGTTTTCGATTGAGTTCAACGTACTATGTATAGATGGAATTGCCTATTAAGCTTGTCATTGTTCTCATAAACTACTCTTTCTGTTTCATACAAACTCTAGCTTTTTTGTATAGTGCCATTATGAGGTGGGGAAGAAAACCCCAACCTTCTGGCCATTAACGCATCACTTCATGCTTTGATGGATCCATTTACCAATGCGTATTTGCTTTTTCTGCAAAACCCCGTATAACAAAATAGCTCGAAAAGTATTGACGTTAGAAACGTTTAAAGTAGGTGTGATTCTAGTGCAAATAAATTACATCCATATTTTAGCTACGGGAAACATAATTGCTTGATTAAAGTTGGTCGGGAGGCCAATATTCGATCGATACTTCCATTTACCCTGATTTTTAGTTAAATACTTGATGATGCTATCCATATCTATGTCATTTAAATTTTATTAAATAAGTATTTTCCAAGAAATCTGTTTCATAATATGAGGCATCATAAAATTAAAAAATTGCCTTCGGGGTGAATGGCATATCTTTTCCCCATGCTGTTACAATTTCCCACCTAACACTATATGGTCTCCTAGTCTTTTCGTCCCTAAGAGCAGCATAAAATTCTTAGATGATTGGGATAACAACATTCTCTTTCGGGATTAGGCAAAAGCTTCCCTGTCTATGATACTGGACTATCGACCAAATTTCTTTCAAAAGAACCATTAATGGCTCAAATCCCTTTTCTTGAATTAAGGTTTTCCCTTGTAATTCAAGAAAATATTTCTCGACATTTGGGTTTTGAAATTTTAAGGGGCCCAAAACAACTGGTGTTTCTTGGAAAGTAGCTTTTCTAAACTTCCTAGGAGGCATCTTCAATGCAATTTCTACTAAAAGAACTAACAAAATGTCAATCAATATATCTCAAAGGTAATAGAATAGTAAAAGTCTATGTTGGAACTCTTAAACTTTATTTGAAGGCTTGTGAATCCCCTCGAAAGTTGTTTGCAATTTCTCTTGTGAATGCGGAACGCTTTACCTGCACCAACTAGAAAAACACAAAGAGAAGAAGGAAGAATGCAGCAAAATAATGAGAAGAGTGAAGCAAAGAGTTTTAGGGGTTTAAGGGTTTTAAGAAGTTTTTGAGAGAGGTTGAAACTAAATAGGGATAAGGCTACTTAGGATTATTTTTAGGTTAAAAATTTTTGTTTTTAAGTTTAAAAACGGGTTAAAATAAGGGTTATGCCGTCGGGTTGAGCAATCAAATTGGGTCAACCCTGTAGAAAATTGTAGCGATGCCACGATATAGGGGTTCCATTTCGCGACATTGACTCTATTTCATCCCTTCTTCTTGATTTTCAAAGTGCTTAGTTTAAATTCATAAATAGTTTAAATAAAGTTAACTCCTAAACTACCTATGAGTCTATTAGAATACAATAATGTACAAAAAGTTTATCTTAGTTTTAAAAGAAATCAAGTGTTGCTACCAAATTCATCTGTAAGCTCTGTTAGCGTGTGCATAGATGCGCTTTGGATCGGTTTTCTGTCCATATTAGACTAACATCCGTCATGCCATTCCACTTTTCTGCGTTTGTCCCACTCTTTGAACTTGTCCATTCGTCTTAAATTGACTATAGAAAATTCCTTTTGTAGATCAAATTTATTAGCTAATTCTAAAAGTATTTTGTAGCTTGGTGGTTCTAGATAATTCTTGTGAGTCTGATTTTGTGGGTTGTCACCCTTAGATGTCTTATCCTTTATTTTTCCGATCATTAGTAATAAATCCACAGAAAAATTCTCTCAGCAAAATGGAGTTTTCCAAGTTTACCTCAACAACTAGGGTTACAGAATCATCTCGTGTCATGGACTGGCGTTGTGCACTTGTCATGTCCTTAATCACCCCTCTTTATTGGGCTACAACTCTATGGGGTGGCTCTAGTAAAAAAAATGAATAATTTTTAGTTCCCTCAACCGTAATTCTTCATTCGTTGGTGGGATTAGCCGATTATGGACAACTCCCAAATCACTTAGAGTCTTGTCACAGTATACATTCCCTGTCTTTATTAACACCGTGAAAATCCCTAGGTCTTTAAATTTTTGGGGCGCCTGATTAAGGATTATCACATTACAAAATGTATAAACGTTGAATAGATTATCCTTTGCAAATGTCTTATGCTCCTCCCTACTTTCCTTTACAGTCTTTGGATGTGTTGGAAGTTTCTTTGTTGATTCAACCCAGGGTAACAACTCATGAAATTATCAAAATAAGTTCGAAAAACTCACCCTTTTGGTTACTTTTTGAGATTGGTCATTTTACCATTTTGATAGAACTAATGTTGTTAGGGGAACGCATTCAGTGCTTGACTCATTATTCCGGTCAGTTGTCAACTCAACTACCAACTCTATCATCCTCTTGGGACATCATCTCATCCTTGAACTTGTTAGAAAAAAAGAGTTTGGAAAACGCAACAGAAAATAAATTTAGGGAAAATAGAGTTTGAAATTTTTTTGCAAAACAAGATCTTGATTATGATATCTAAGGTAATAAACACTTAATCAAAATTGTACCTTTTTGATTTGTCTAGAATGAGCGCTTAGACCGAGCAGTCTTCTCCGCTATCCTCAAGCTCACATTGGCCGAGTGTGGGCTTGCTTGGAATTAGAAAATATTTTAAAAAAATTACCAGTGGTATAATTTCGCAATTTCTATAAACTTTTGGGTTAAGTTATAAATCAAAAAAATATCTCTAAAAATTTTCTGAAATAATCTCTTCAAAGAATTTTCTCCCTACAATTTTCTCTTGAATTCAAGTGTGTGAAAAATAATTACCCAAAGCTCTCTTTAAACTTAATCAATTTAGCATTAAATTAATAAAATACTATTATGATAAGCATTAAATTAAATTTAATCTTAAACTATTAAAATAATATTATTTTTGGAATAGTTAATCTAAAATGAAATTCTCTTGTAGAAATACTATTATGATAAGTATTAAATTAAATTTAATATTAAACTATTAAAATAATATTATTTTTGGAATAGTTAATCTAAAATGAAATTCTCTTGTAGAATCCCAGTAGGAATGTAACTCTTCCACTATTGCTGGCCACTGGGATGTCGCCGTCACAACTGTCGACTTCGCCGTATCTAGTGATGCAGGTGCGACACGCTTACGGTAGTCCGAGCTGGTTCGGCTCGTGTCTGTGACAACCCAACCGGTTCGGTCTAGCCACCAGTTGGACTATTGGCTCAGTTTCACATACTAGGCTCGGTTCAACTAGTTTTTGGGTCTTGGTCTCGATTTTGAGCTCTCGAACCTAATTTACAATCCAAGGTCGAATTTTCAAGTTCAATTACCCATTAGACCAATTTTCTGACATGAAAATTAATTTCCAAAAATATCATATTAATATTTATGAATTTGATTAATTTAATTTGACTTGATCAAAATTAATTTTTCCAAAAATACTTGGATTTTCCAAATTAAGTTTTCAAGAAAATTCTTTAATCAAATTCTCTAGTTAAACAATTCTTAAAACCACCTAATTTAATTCCACATCAAAGAAATATACTCAATTAAATGATTTTTAAAGTCATAAAATTTTCTTCTAATTTAAATGCAGTCCGATCGAGCTTTTGTTGAGCTAGCGAAGGGGCTAATCAAATATATACAATTAGGCTTTAGTAATTGCAATTATGTCTAGAAGCACCGTTTCGATAATTCATGATTACTTAATCATGGAGTCAGTCCACAAGAAGTACCATGATTGAAAACTCCTTATTGTATACTATTTACGAAAGCAATTCATCCAACTATTTTGTCCAATGATCTTGTCATGTGTGTGTTACCCTCATATGACATTGTTGATTCATTTGAGTTAAATTCGTTCACTCAATACAATCCTATTTTATCTCATTGTCACCATTGTGTCTTCTTAATGATTAATATGATCACTGTCAACAAATGACTGTGATAAATTGCTCATTCGAGAACTAGCAACCCGTGGTTACGTTCCATATTTATCAATCTACACAATGCCAATGAGAGGATATCATTAACTTTTTCATTGAGCTATGAATTCCATTGTTGCTAGTAAAGTCATGTACCCAACATAACGACTATGGGCTATATCATTTTTAGAGCATAAGCCTCCATTTATATCAAAGCACATAAGTTGCATGCGAATGGTCAATGACTGACTCAGGATTTAGGTAAATCACAATATGACGTCACAAGTGAATTAATTCACAAACGGATTTAGAATTAATTCATATTGGGTTCAGTCCAATGCATCATTCTACCAATGAATACATCTATGTCTCTACCCATGGAGTTAGCTGCTTCGATAGCTAAGACTAGCCATCTCTCCAATTGGAATTGTAGACAACATAATAATCCTTCTCAATATTTGAATCAAATGCCCACTTCGATTCTTTTACAGGATTATAGACTTATTTAGATTATCTGTTAAAGTAAGTTGTCTTTATCGCAATGTAATAGTTCTTACAATGCCACTTATCTTCAGTTTGAACTTAGACAATCAATGAGCTAATATTTGCTTGTCACAATTTTACTATACATGTAAAATATAAAAGATAGGAATATAATGAACATAATAGTGAAATGTGAAACTAACATTATTTATTTATTCATCGTTCAAATAAATAGAAAATAGTTACTTGTTTACTACAATATGGGCACATTTCCCAACAATCTCCTACTTGCCCTAATGAAGTAAATATATCA
Organism: Gossypium stocksii; assembly: GCA_020496765.1. Taxonomy (NCBI): domain Eukaryota; kingdom Viridiplantae; phylum Streptophyta; class Magnoliopsida; order Malvales; family Malvaceae; genus Gossypium; species Gossypium stocksii. Next base: position 28,522,082 of record CM035624.1, read on the forward strand.
TGTTTCTCATTCCTATATCCTCGACGTGTTTGTTAAAACTCCTAGTTACAAGAGTCTTAGTAAACAGATCCACAAGGTATTCTTTAGAAGCTACTTTCATCACATCTACCATTCCTTCGACTACTACCTTTCGTATCAAGTGATACTTTCGGTCAATGTGTTTAGTTATCTTGTGACTTCTCATTTCCTTGGTATTAGCCATTGCAGCACAATTATCACAATACAGTGTTATAACCTTTTACATACTAGGAATGACTTCAAGACTGATTAAAAACTTGCGAAGCCATATTGCTTTTTCATTGCATCAGAAGCAGCCACATACTCGGCCTCCATAGTAGAGTCAGCAGTGCAAGTTTGTTTTACACTTCTCCATATCATGGCTCCACGGCCTAGAACGAATACATTTTTTGACGTCGATTTCCTCGAATCATTACAGGCTTGGAAGTTTGACTCTATGTATCCAACAGTAGTAAGGTTCTCTCCATAAGACACAAACATATAATTCCTGGTTCTTTTAAGATACCTTAATATATGCTTTATAGCTTGCCAATACCTGAGACCTGGATTCACTTGATATCGACTAATCATTCCTACTATGAAACAAATATCTGCACGTGTGCAAAGCATCACATACTTAAGGATCCCAACTATAAAAGCATATGAAACCCTACTCATGTGCTCTCTTTCTTCCGTTGTCTTAGGACAATCGTCTAAAGAAAGATGAAAACTTGATGCAGTCGGCTGAACGCCTGGCTTCACATCGATCATTGGAAAACTGTCCCGGTACCTTATTGATATATGAAACTTGAGATAGAGCTATCATTTTATTCTTTCAATCCCTAAGGATTCAAATTCTAAGAATATAACTAGCTTTACCCAGGTCCTTCATGATAACTTTTGAGCTAACCACAGTTTAACTGATAAAAATTCTTTTACATCATTTCCGATAAGTAGAATATTATCGACATACAAAATGAGGAAGATCACCTTTTTTCTTTATACGCTTATAAACACAAGGTCCATCAACGTTTTGCTCAAATCTAAAATCTTGATCATTTGATCAAATCTGTTATTCCATGAGCAGGACACCTACTTAAGTCCATAAATGGATCTTAGCAGTTTGCAAATTTTTTGCTCCTTTCCTTTAACAACATAGTCAGTGGGTTGAGCCATGTAAATGGTCTCATCAAGATAGCCATTCAAGAATGATGTCTTGACATCCATTTCCTAGATCTCGCAATCGAGAGCAGCGGCAATGGATAAGAGTATGCAGATAAACTTGAGCATGGCTACTGGAGAGAAGGTCTTATCTCAATCGATGCCTTTTTCCTGTGTGTAGCCTTTCCCTACAAGTCTAGCTTTGAGTGTTTCCACTTTCCCTTCCACATTTCTCTTCTTCTTGTAGATCCACTTGTACTTATGGGTTTAATCTCAACCGATAAGTCTACAGGTTCCCACACCATATTGGGTTTCATAGAATTCATCTTGGCATCTATGGCCTATTTCTAGAGCTTGGAATTAACATCCTGCATAGCTTTCTCGTAAGTGAGTGGATCATCATCCTCATGATTGACTTTCGTATTATAAACACTACCATCATAGATGAAGAAGTCTGGTTTCTTCAAAACTCTACCACTACAATGAATTCCCTTATATTGTTGATAGTTTGCAGGTCTTTATACAATTTTCTTCAAAATTGAACTCGGTGATTGTTCTAACTCTCGAAAGTTCCTTGAGTACCACTTTTCTTCGAGGCTTAAAGTTATCCATGTAGCTTTCGTCGAGGAAAGTAGTATGAGTAGAAACATTGGTCATATTATTTTTGGATTGTAGAAAAATCCACTATTTGTTCTTTTCAGATATCCTACGAACATGCACAATTCTATCTGTGCATCCAACTTCTTTGCATCCTTATCCAGAATGTGTGCTGAACAACCCCATATTCTAAAGTGATTTAGAGTAGTTTCTTTTCATGCCATAGTTCATAAGGTATCTTACAAGCAGACTTCGTTGGCACATCATTTAGAATGTAGCAAGCCATTTGTATTGCATATCTCTAGCAGGAAGTAGGAAGTTGTGAATAGCTTAACATTGAACGAACCATGTCAAGCAAGGTTCTATTCCTTCTCTCAGTTATGCCATTCTACTATGGAGTGCCAAGCGTAGTCAATTGGGATAAAATCCTATTCTCTATGAGGTATCCTAAGAACTATTTGGACAAGTATTCCCCACTTCGGTTAGACCAAAGATTCTTTCTGGATAAACCTAATTACTTTTCCACTTCTGCAAGAAACTCTTGAAATTTATTAAAGGTTTCACTTTTTGTGGTGCATTAGATACACATATTCATATCAAGAATAGTCATTGATGAAAGTCACATAATAATCGTAACTTCCTTAGGCACTAATGCTCATGGGACCACATACATCAATGTGCACAAGTTCTAAAGGTTGGTTGGCCTTGATACCTTTTGTATTAAAAGACCATTTAGTCATTTTACATTCCAAGCAAGATTCACATTGTGGAAGACTAACTTTCTTAAGCATACTTAAGGGACCATATTTCACATATAGTGATTTTTTATTGGTTAATATGACCAAGTCTTAAGTGCCATAGGTACCCCTCATTAGAGTGAGAAATCTTAAGCTTTTTATTCACTATTTCAGTTTGAAGCATTAAGTAGTTATTTGGTTTGATAAATTAAAGATTGTTTTCCATCCATCTATTAGAAATTAAAAATGATTTATGTGAATAGCAATCCTTTTGTTGAATGTCACAGTATGACGGCCATAAAATAAGCATGCTGTAGAAATTAAATTCCTCTTAAAATAAGGTACACAAAATACATTCTTTAAAACAATCTTCCTAAAATTATCATAGTGTAAAATAACTTCTCCTACTACTTCAGCTAAAACATAGCTCCCATCTCTGGTCCATAATGAGAGGCTCTTGTCACATAGACTTCTCATTTTGCTAAACTCATGTAAAGAAACACACACATGGTTATTGGCTCTAAAATCAATAGCACAGTTGTCAATTGATTCTTCCACTGAGCAAGCTTCAACCACAAAGAGTTCCATACATTTGCCCTTTTTAGCTAGGTAATCCAAATATTATCTTCAATTTGATCTAAAATGCCCTTTCCTGTTGTAGAAGAAACATTTGATCTTTTGGGGATCTTTTGACTTCTTAGGCTTCTTCCTATCCACACAAGGTGGAATTGAAGACTTATTCGGTTTATTCTTTTTTTCCTTAGTTTTTTACTTCCCCTTAGAGGATGAGAGGCTCACAGCTAAGTTTGCCTCAGTTCTCCTAAATCGATTTACCACTATTCAGCTTTAGCTCATAGGATTGTAATTTCTTCATAAGCTTAAGCATATGTTCTTTGACCAGAGTGCTGGTTTTTTATTAAGAATTCATCAAATTTGTAAAAGCAGATTGCCAAGCTAATGCAACTTGGCCTCCAAGTAAATTCTGCAAATTTGTCATGATCTCTTTTGCAGTATGTAAATTCTCATGTTGCTTTTGAACACACTACTCATGCTCGATAACATATAACATCGAGCAATCGATTCAAAATCTCTCTAGTGAGTTCTCGTTTTGGGCTAAGCTTCAGAAGGGCCCATTTCGTTAAGAATGAATTTGTGTTTCTCACAGTTGAGAACTATCAGTAAGTTCCATTTCCATTCTCGAAAGTTATCGCCATTTAATTTATTCCCAGTAAGAATGTTAATAAGATGAGTAGGAGACATATTTTAATTGAAAAAAAATAAATATTCACTAATTATTATCTTTGTATTAAGCAAATAATTTTCATTTCAGCAACATATCCAGAATGCAATATGATGCATGAGTCTTGTATTAAAATCATAAAAAAATATTTTTTTCATTGCTACGATCATTCTTACACCCATCAACAATATTGCCTTGGGATCCAATGATTAACTAGTAAGAACATGAATTACATTCAATCAGTTCGTGAATCTTAATTCTCAAGACTCCACACGAACTAACAACCGTTTAATGTTTGGCCACCATCTCTAGCTTAAATATTGTTTTTAGGAAACTATTTAATAAGAGATGATCTTGAGTGTGTAACCATTGACTCAACACCCATCATGAGCATGCTCTCATTTGTAAGTCATCTTTGGACAATCTCTCTGAAAGTCATGCATGACTAATTCTCCTTAAAAGGAAATCTCATCTAGTGAACCCACATGATAAAGTTTACCTTGGGGTGCAGCCAGGGTAAGAAACAACTCAAAACTTTATCATGCTATCACTTAAGGACCATCAATGGAGGCCACAGGTCTTATTTAAGGACCTTCTCCCACCCAATATTTTAAAAATATGCAAGGTTCAAGAATAATCATACAATAGTCCTAGTGACATTTTTACCTAATCTAAATGGCATGCTTCCAATATATGCATGGCATGCTATGACAATTTTATAATATTCACATTCATTTACAAGAATCGATTAATCATAAAAATAAACAATTTTGATTCTCCACAGCTTTTTTAAGGGAAAAACCAAAAAGTGAATGTGAACTGTGCAGTAGCTAGGGCCCTAGGAAAGGGAGGTGAGTCAAATTTGATCACTTAAAAACTAAGTCTTTCCTAGGCAGAGTCAATCTTAGACATGCACCTTCTCATTACCACACTTCTCATAGTTATCGAATAACCTAAATAAGTGAATGGAGCAATACAATACATGTATTTTCTCATTGCCACACTTCTTATTTTTTAAACGATCAACTATAGATCATCTCATATATATATATATATATCATAATTATAACATTATATAATATAAATATTATAAACAATTATAAAATATATATATAATGAGATAGGTAATTAAAATTACATAATTTTTCGCCACAAGCATATAATCTCTTGTTCTTTACATCGCATTTTAATAATTTTAGTTTAGTGTATTAGTATGGTGACATCCTACATTCAGATTCGGTAAATCGAGTCGGATATAGGGCGTGACATTTTCAAACTTAAGGGTTTGAAAGTTTACAAATTAATTGAATTCTAATTATATATGTCTAATTAGTCCTTTCATTAACTCAATACAATTTTGAATGGTTTTTAATTGAATTGATATGATGAATGAATGAAAATGATGAATTAGAGAAATAGATTGCATGTATCATTATTTGCAGTGAATGCGTTTTCACACTATATGCAGTAGATGACTTAGAGATTAAATTAATATTTTTGAATTATTATTTAATTTATTTATAATTAAATAATTGAAGTTTGAATTAGAAATTAAATTAATTTTTCATCAGAATTTTAGTGAATAAAATAATTAAATTTATTTAATCATAGATTCTAGTATGGTAAAGTGATCATGACTTTAACGAAATTAGAATAGGATTGAGAAAATAATTTAATTAAAAATTAATTAAATTTATTTTAATTAAATAAACAATATTTTTGGAGATAGAAAAATAATTATTAGGTTAGTAAAATTATATCAGTTGGTTTAAAGATTAGATAACACATATAATTGTACATAATACAAGAGATTGGCCTAGGTCTCGCCTGATAACAAGTGGGTGGCAACCTTAGTCCTAGAGACTAGGTGTTGCGTCCTCACCCCCAGGTATTCCAAAAGGGGAATACTTGTGTTCTTCCAATTAAAAATAATATTATTTATTTAACCTTTGTTCAACTGAGACTCTTGTGTTTTTCTTTATAAATACCATTGGCTAGGTCAAACACACACCACTTAAGTGTTGACGCTTTGTCAAAATCAAGTGTTATTTATTTTCCCAAATAAATTTCGTATTTCGAGAAAGTTTACCTTTCTGGTTTCTAAACTTTAATATGTATTAATATTCCCACTGAATATTAATAAAGTTTTCATTTTGTGTAATGAGTTTGTGAAATTAGATTTCACGCTCTAAGCAAACCGAAGTTCAAGAATGTTGAGATCATTTTGGTCAAAACTCAAGAAACGAATAAAGTGCCTAACCCAAAACACATGTACTAATATTTTCAACCGTTCAGCTTCTAAAACAATTAAATTTTCTACTATGCAACAAAATTGATTTCTAGACCGAATTTTTTTAACATCATAAAATTTATAACAACTTAGATATTTCAAAGTATGTAAAAAAAAATAAAATGGATCAAGAATACTATCAAACATAAGTTCTCAATTCTCCTTTCAAAGACATAACCTAATCTTTTATGCCACAATGAAGTCAAATTCTTATGTGTTAATCTGTGTTTTTTACACATTACAATGGTACGCAACGATTCATTCAATGAAGCAATAGTATCAAGTAAATATAGATTATCATAACCTGATAAAGAATTAGAGGCAACCAAATTTGAATTATGAAAAAGACTAATTTTTTCTATTGTAAATGAACAAGGATAACCAAATTTGCGAGTTGTTGAAAGGGTAAATTACACTAACAATTATTCAACTTTGATCTCTATAACAAAACAGTCACTTAGCTTTCAACTCATCACCTAACTTTCAAAAATTAACAAATCAGGCCTACTAACCATTTTTTGTTACTAACGTAATGGACAAGTGATCTGTTATTTAACTAGCCACGTTGAAGGGTTTGTTGTCATTTAAAAACCCCATTTAAGAACCCTAGTTGGGTAGAAGAAAAGTTACGAAAGGCTGTTCGATTATACCAAGAATGTGAAAAAAAGAAAAAAAAAGTACTAACTATTAACCATTAGAGATTGAAGAGTGATGGACGTCAAAACTACAAAAAATAATTCCTAGAAAATAACTCTAAATAGTGGTAAAGAGTGGTAGTAGGGTCGAGTCCATAGGGATTGGATGTTATAATCAACTTCTGCGTTTAACTTGTGAATAGAATGTTTGTCGTGTCAAAAGTCGTGGGAAAAGTCGTGCCCATGACTCTAAATGGACCTGCACAAAAAAGAAACAAATAAATCAAAGGGTTTTGAAAATGTTTAGAAAGTAAATAATCGAATCAACATAAATAAACAATTAATTAATATTGGTAAGAAATTTAAATCGGAAAATAAATTCAGATTTTTATAAACAGAGATAATAAGCCTTTGCCCTAAATTCGATGGATTTTGGATTTTTAAATCGATCCTTGAAAATTAATTTTCTCCTCCAAATAATAAGTTGATTATAGCAGTTAAGAACATCCTAACCACCAATTCTTCTTCTAGTAGCTAGTCCCGGTACGACCTACAAACCAACCTTACCGATTATCTACGAGTTACATGTGTTCCCGATTCAAAATTCCGGCAGCCTTACGTTCTAAAGAATCTAACTCGAATTAATGGCCTCAACCGCGTGGGTCATTTAAACCCGATCACTTCTTGATTTGTTCTCAGAGATTTGGATATAGCACGACCGACTTGTTTCTCCAATTGTCAGCAAACACGACTCCAACCCAACATGCACTTTTTGACTTGAAATTGAGTTAACTTTAAGGGATGAGTTGTCAATCTCGATACTTAAGAAAAATGTGAATATCGATTGGAAGTATTTTTAGCACAAATAAGTATCTCACGATTCCTGACTAGAAAGAATACTGGCCTAAAGCTAAGATGGAATTTAGTGAAGCATGGACTTAGTCATGTTTTGTAGGTTTATGAAAGGTGTTTTGATGATAATGGAGGAAATTAGGAAAGGAAAGGACTTGAAAGGCAATTAAACGAATTTTGAAAGAGCAAAAAAATAGAAATGGAAGCAACAGAATGCTCATGCCCAAATTGGAAGAAAAAGAATAATTTCTCTTAAATTCCAAATGAAAATCAAAGATGTAATATTAAATGTGTCTTTCCTAAGTACATTAAAACCCTATTTATACACATGGAATTTACTAATTTTGGCTTTATCCACTTCTACATATAATTAAAATTAAATAAAAATAAAATAATATTTTTTTTTCTATTTTTGGCTTTTACAAAGTCAAAAAATCTGATGAGTCCTTGGCTTTCTCCATAATTTTTATTCGGCCTCATTTCATTGATTGTATTTCAATTTGGTCATTTTCTACTCGTTTTTTACTCTTAGCGTCCCAATTGCATCACTAACAAGATTAAAACATAAAAGCACTAATTTAGCAAGGATCAATTCAGAAAAAACTGAATTAAACACAAAATGTCTTGCAAATTAACATGTTATCAAATCCCCCTACTTAGCTCATGCTTGTCTTCAAGCATATTGTTCTTTCAAACATTAGAAATTATTCTACAATTTATCAAAAATCGAGCCTCTTTTCTACATCCATAATTAATGCAAACAACATAGGTAAAAATAAATAAATGCTCAGAATATATAGTTTGATCAATAAAGTGTCATAAAACTGAAATATGTGAACTAAATCATTTCACTAAATTGAGTTTGAATCCAAACTTTGAAAGGTATTATTAATTAATCACGCATTAATAAAATTTTTTAGACACGGTCAAACCTTTTTACGCAAACTAGGATAACAACCCAAGCACCCTATCCCGATTACTCAGTTCAAACAATCTGTTTTGTTGAAGGCTCAGTTAGCGGAATGTTTGTAAGTTTTCGACTTATCAGTCAAACCTTTTTACGCGAGATAGGATGATAACCCAAGTACCTTACCTCGGTTACTAAATTCGATCACGTTTTTGAAACTTTCACTCATAACTTGAGCCTTTATTAATTAATTATTTTTATTTTATTTATTTACTTATGTACAAACAATTTTTTTCAAACAATCAATTTATACAAAAAATCTAGTTACATATATCAACCTTGAAACACAAATGTTGACTAATCTAGATACTTGAACACTTTAATTCAAAAATTGCCCAGTTGTCCAAATTGACTAAGTAATGAGATTAGAAGCTCAATGTTGAAATAAACTATCAAATAAATCTAGCCTAAGATTGAACATATGCAAAAGAGACATGCAGCAAAATTCATGCATACTTAGCATCTTACTTACCATTTCAACCCCCACTTAATCTATACTTGTCCTCAAGTATGTTTTAAATGAAATAAAAGACAAGAGCCCAAATAACAAGTAAAAAGAAAAGCTAAGAATACTCCCCATGTATCTTTTAACAGTGTTGTCGGTGTTAGGGGTAACGACTTTGTAGGATGTCGAGGATTGTGAAGACCTAGGTTTCCATTGTTCCAAGTTGAGCTTCGATCTGGCTTAAATGTGCCTCCACAAATAGAGGTTGCTCCTCTTGCTCCCTAGTAGTGAAGTATGCACTTTGGCAAAAGACCATATTTTCACGAGTAGTAAGTGTATCGAGAGCAGATGTTGTTAGATTTGTCGTATCTTGCGCGATGCTCCATGGTCAAGAAGTTTAGAAACCCTCATAATCGTCATTCAATAGGAATAGTATTTGCACGATCTCATTTATTACATTGACTGTCTCGTGATGGTCGAACATATTCATCAGGCGAGTCGGGTGGTGAACTTGAATATGCATTTTGGCAAAAGACCATATTTCTACGAGTAGTAAGTGTATCGAGAGCAGATGTTGTTAGATTTGTCGTATCTTGCGCGATGCTCCATGGTCGAGAAGTTTAGAAACCCTCATAATCGTCATTCAATAGGAATAGTATTTGCACGATCTCATTTATTACATTGACTGTCTCGTGATGGTCGAACATATTCATTAGGCGAGTCAGGTGGTGAACTTGAATTTCCAACAGCGTCAGTACTACTGTGTGGGGGGTGTCGCTGACTCATGTGTTAGTCATCGATGGGCTTGAGAGGTGGACAATCATGTTCGTCATTGAGAGACACGCTCGATTGTAGTTGAGGGACCTTCGACATGGTCGTTAGAAGTCCCAACTTCCTTTGAGTAACCTACATAATATGTTAGTAAAGGTAAAACAGACTGAGGATTAGGAATTGACCTTTCGGGAGTAGCGGGGCTACTGTTCGAATGTTCTGTTTTGACCAGAGTTGGACTTTGTCGGTGACAAGTTCTCATTGGTACGGCCGTTTGTCTGGTAGGAAGTGGAGAAGGTCCTAAGTTGTCGTCAGCTAAATCGACGACTGAAGGTGCTAAAAATTGATGTCAATTTCTATTGAGTGAAGCCGAAATATTGTTGGTCGTTTGGTTCTGAGTTTGAACCATGGTTTTTGTACAAGCGTCACTAATAAACAATTCTACTTGCTATGGTGGTGGTGGCGGGCGGCAGCGGCGAATGGCGACGATGACGACAGATTGGTTTGGGTCGATTTTTTGAAGGTGACGGTGGGAATTTCAGGTATGGCGTTGGTTAAGGTAATGGAAGGGGTGGTTTGGATGTTTGATGGTGGAGAAAAATAAGAAATAGATGAGATGGTGTTTGGGGAAAGGATGAACGGCATCGTGAGAATGTAGGTCAGCAATGGGAGAAGTGGTGAGATCGCGTCAAGGTGGTGGTGTCCTAGCTCGACGACAGTAAATGGATGAAGAGGAAGAATGATGGTGCTTTGCGAAGTGGCGTTTGGTAACGGCGACAGTTGTAACACCCCTAACCCATATCCATCGCCGGACTAGGGTTATGAGACATTATCAAACAATACACAAATTTATACAATCATATCACATCATTATTCAAACATCATCATGTCATAGTCATTTATAAGCATATAGTCTCTTTGGAAGGTCTACAAGACCTTAAACATGCTCTGGAGAAGGTTCGGGACTAAACCAATCTCGTATAAATTTTTTTTGAAAACTTACAGCATGTTTGGTTGGCTGTAATACCAATACATTACAGCTCAATTCAATGGGCCCCTTATTAAACCATTGTTTGGTTGGTTGTAATAAGCTATTACAACCCTATTCCATGTAGAGCTTATTCAAGGAGAAAATGCTGTTTAGCATTCGGTGGTCTCCCCACAGAATGACGATTCAGGGAATGGGTGGGTAAGAAATTACCTAAACCTTTCAATTTTACCCTCACCATTATCCTTTATTTCTCACGTCTGAAATATTTTCCTTTCTTTTTCATGCTTCTTCCTTCTACTGTAATATCAACAAATTCCCAATTTATCAATTTAAACCTTTTTTTAATCCCATTTCCTTTGAACTCAAACTGCATTTTCTCTTCTTCTTCAACTGTTTCTCTCTTCAATATATTGCCATCCCACTTGCAGCTAACTAGAATCTTTCCTTCACCAAACGACTCTTCCATTGAAACTTGAAAATCCCTTTTTTTTTGCTTAAACAAGTTTCAATCATCTTTTTTTAATTATTTATTTTTATTGATAAAAATGGCACTTGAATCCTCAATTTTCAGTTGACCCGCTTTCATTTATTTAACAAATTCCTCATCTTTCATGTTTTTTAATTGAAATTTGAAGAACCAATCAAAGTTTTTACCCAAAACCAATCATTACCCAGCTCCTGTTATATCCACTTGCTTAATTTACCAAGCTTTCAAAGCTTTTGGATTCCTAAAAAATGGTTGTTTTGGTCATGTGGGATCGTTGAGGGAAGAAAATGAAGGTGTGTGGAATGATAAAAAATTGGTTTTGGTGAAAAAGGGTATTTTGGTGGCAAAGGTTTGTGGTGTATTGGTGTTTGGATGGAAAAGAGTTTTTGCTGTAGATGGAGTGGCTAATACTGGTTATGGAGTTATTGGGCAGTGCATATTGATTCTTAAAGTGTTTAAGGCACAAGGTCTTGTTTTGATAGCTCTTTTGGAACTTTCAGCTTTCTTCTCGATGGTAGAGACTGCTATAACTACATTATGGACTTGAAAGGTAATGATTTCTTTGACCTTGGGTTTGATAGCTTTTATACTTATAAATGCATATTTTTTGTTATGGAAATCAAAATGAATAGGATAGGGATTGTTGCAAGTTGAAAAGAATATAGATGCTTTAGTCAGTTTATAAATACTATCTTATGTTACCAACTCTTTATGCTTGTGTTTGACACATATATGGACACAAATATGTAGTATCATCGTATATGGAAAAAATTCGAAAAAAATGAGTAGATCTATGTAAGACACGTACTCATATCCAATGCTCACTTATCTTAGTATCATATATTTTATCTTTTGATTTTCATTTTTGTGACTGTTATGCAGATTGCTTGGTGACTTGAGATATTTGGCTTAAGTTAATATAAGATGATAGAACTGGTAATTGGTGTTTGCTGCCATGGATACAAGCTTGGTTTTGTCTTGTGACATCTTTATTTTACTTATATAGGGTAAAGACTATAGGTCTCAGTTTCAAATAGGCAATGGTGCTTTATTTAGAGCTAGTTATATCTAGGTAAATTGTATGAAGCCATATTATATTTGTTGAATTGAGCAGAGATGAAGAACTTAGCAGAATGGACAAGTTACTAGATTTTCAGTGCCTAGGAAATTGACTTTTATGTTTAGATTTAGTATAACATGGATCTATGCACTGTTATGGTTTATCTTCCTTTTTTAAATACAGCTACTAATTATGGTAGAAGCAACCCAAACTTTCTCTGCTGAAGGCATTCTGCATTTGGGATTTTGTTTGCAGTTGCATGGATTGTCAATCTTCAGCTGAATCCACTAATTCTTCAATTATGATTCTATTGTTATTAAGAATTGAATCTAAGCCATATTTATGTAGAGTGTGACACTGCATTTATCCTTATCTAGATGATAAAACTGGTTAAAGCCAGCTTATTGGTCTTATTTATGCTACCCAATACATGAGACTTCCTCTTATTCTACTCAATGCTATTTGCATTGTTGTAATGTTGATTTCTAGTTGATGATTGCATTGCTCTTTCAAGGTCAGATGTTCTTTTTTAGGACTTACTATTACGTGATAGGGATTTAAATAGTGGTAGCTAGCTCAAGTAGCACCATATACCTCTATAAGTGACCTATATACCATAAGTCGAGTTCAAACTCCACTAAAGGCGAGCCGCTCAAGTTGCCTCTTAGTGGGCGACTGTATGTTCGCATATAGATGAAGTGCTCCTAGCTGTATGAACCAGGTTCTCAGGGCAACTGCTCATGGCACTCTGATTCTCGACAGAGCACGGGAGGCAAAACCCTCTCCCGAGGACAATACCTTCGGTTGTTAGGGGACTGGCAATGTGACAGTCTGAATTTGACCCTAATCGGAACAGTGGTTTTGAGACCATGAATCAGAGTTAGAAAAATATTTTAATTTTATTTTCTGTGTTTTATTTGTGTGAATTTGCTTGTGTGAAATTTTCGTGTTTGAATTTCATCGTTTGAGTGTCGATTTAATAAAAAGGGCTTAATCGCGTAAAATGAAAATTAGATGATTTAATAGTAAAGGGCTGAATTTATTATGTCTTTTTAATATGGAGTATCTAAGTTGATATTAAGCCATTAATTTAAGTATGGGACGACACTAACCTTATTATAAAATGGTTTAAAGTTAAATTCATAAAGGTTAAATTTGTAATTTAATTATATTATATGTTAAATAAAATATAAAAACATTTTATATTCATGCATGTTCATCTATAGAAGGTCAAAATTGCTAAGGAAGAAAGAAAAATAGCATTCGGCCCTTGTGTTTTTCAAATTAGGTATGTAATTTGTTCGGTTTTTGATAATTTTTATGTTTTTGAGATCGTTGCTTCGAATACTACACGACCCATGCCTGAATTTCTGATTTTGATGATGTATTCATGAGTTGCCATTATTGATATCTTGGTGAATTTTGTGTTTGATGTTGTTAAATAAAAGATATGTGTTAGATTATTAAGTTTGTATTGGAAATTTTCATGAAAATTAAGTAAATAGGGTTTAATTGCAAAAATGGTAAATAGAAGGACTAGATTGTGAATTAATTAAATGTGAGGACTTGTAGGGGATTGAGGAGTATTCGGCCTTAGCTTAGTGTAAGGAAATTATGTTTGTTTTGTGTTTTGTGAATTTTGGACTTAATTGCTAAATGTGTAAAATGTATGGGGGAAAAGTGCAATTTGCCCATTTATGTGTTTTTGAGTGAATTGGATTGAATATTTCATTAAATAAGTTTAATTTAAATCAATCTAGATTAAGAAAAGAGAAAATCAGATTCAGATCGGGGAAAAACAAAAATAGACGAATAGTTGGTTTATGTCGTTCATCGATATCCGAGGTAAGTCTATAAGCAATTTAAATATCTTTATTTGAATGAAAATTAGTTAAATGTTAATTTTGAATATATTTGTATAGATAAATGTGTTTTGGCTGAATGTGATATTATAGATTTGTATATTAAATTGAATTGAATTATGGTATGATATTGAAATGTTGATTAAAGAATGAGTTACCATTGAAGTTATTATAAAATAGTTATGAATGAAATGATTGTGTGACATAGATACTCGAGCTTCAAGCCTAGCAAGCATTATCCTGGTGAAGTTAAATCGGGCTATATGCCTAGTAGGCTTATTGCCGGTGAATATAATTTGGGCTACATACCTAGCAGGCTTTGTGTTGGTGTGAATTCAGGTTTATACCTAGTAGGCTTATTACCGATGAGCTATTAAGAGTTTAAGCTTATGAGACTTTGTGCGAATGAGGTAATCGAATTCGATAAATGAATTAAGGTGTACAGGTACGTGATAGTTGGTCATCTATTTGTTAGCAAGATGATTTGATTTCTTAATGGATGATGAAAATGAATTTATGTGAAGTTGATTTAATATGTGAGCTAAAATGAGATATATATACAAATATATATTCGGTCTTATTGATACATATGAATGAAATGTTAATATTTGAGTGATGAAAATAAGTTTACAAATGTATATGTGAACTCGGATAGATGAATTAATTTGGTTATGGAATTTAAAGTTTAAATTATATGTGATGAAAGATACCTTACTAAACTTAGTTTATTGTTTAACTTGCTTAAGGCTTACTAAGCTAAATTAGCTTACTTGTGTGTTTGTTTCTATAATTGTTTTATAGATATTTTTTGGAGGTCGTTACGTGCTCGGGGATCGTCGGTGAAGTCATCCACACTATCACTTGAATATCGGTACTTATAGATGCTAAACTCAAAACTTATGGCATGTATAGGTTAAACTATCTTGTGAACAAGTTTGATTTTGGTATGTATATATATATAAGCCTTGCGAAAATTGCTCATTTTGATAAATGATGTTTCATGAAGTGAATATAATGTAGTGGATGTATATAAATGTGATATGTTTGGTTGGCTTTGATTTTTTTTTATTTTACGTTAAATATACTTGATGAATTTTAGATAAATAAATATAATCGTTTGATTTCAAAGAAGGTCATGTACATTAGGTGTGAATACATTTGAAAAGATCCTTGTAATGGGATTTTGATGTGCATTGAATTAGGTATAAGATTAAAGTGATGTTTTAATGAATTATTTGAGTTATGTGTACATTAGTATAAATGATTGATTTGATAGTAGAAATGTTGAATATGTTTTGGCCAAACTATGTTTTATACATATGAACTTTGATAAATTCAAATCTTATGCATGTGATGTAGTTTAAATTGTGGGTGCTTATATTCGATTATTTAGTGATAGGTTGGACTATTATATGATATGATTTTGGAAATGTCTAATTGGTAATTCAACTATGTTATAAAAATCTATTTATGAGCTTTTTAAGGTACATGTTTTATTTATGTGTGATATATGTGAAACATGGATTTAAATATTCGGCTTATTGCTAATGGGGGTTATATGCATGTTTGGATTTTGGTATTTGTTAGTTTGTTTAAGTTATTTTTATAATAAGGTTTGTAATGACCAATATGTTCGACATAAAAGGAAGCAAGAAATGAAAATGATTAGTACTTGGTCAGATTGATATAAAAGTATAGTGAACATATATATGCTTGATGATATGATTATATGTATGAAAGTTGACATTTATTAAAGCATATGATTCTATTATTTTATGTGTGCCATTGAATTTGGATTTTTGACCATTTGAATAGTAACTTGTACCATATTAAAACAAGGAGGTTGTATACGCATTAAGTAAATTTGGTTTTGTTATTTGCATCTTAATGATTAGGTTGTACATGACTGTATAATGAAACTCATATTATATTTTGGTCAAGTTTAGATAAATTGAATTAAAATGCATGATTGCCGATTATTGATATGGTCAAAATGATTTGTAAGGAGATTATGTTAGTCATATGTTTTAAAATTTGATTGATTTAAGAGACTCGTTCGTATGCATGTGTATTGTTCAAATGTTGAGATTGGTTTCGTAATGCCTCGTAACCCATTTCGGCGACGGATACGGGTTAGGGGTGTTATAGGAAACTCTATTTCGTGGTTGTTATTTTGTAGTTTCGACTCTCTACATGCGGTCGATTAAATAGGGTGGGTTTTAGGCATTCTGTTTTAGTTGGTTTTGGTTTGCGATTTGAACAATTTGGCATGGATTTGAAGTTAGAGCAGTTTATTAGATAGTGTGAAATAGAAGCACATTGATCATAATAGAGAAGAATTGGAGTTCGAATAGAATCCTTTAATACTGCAAGCTTCTATCGCGTGTTGCATTGATGCAAATGTTGAATAGGACAGAGTAGGAAATGCAGAATTGGATCAATTTCTTTTATTGAAACATATAAAATTACGTAAACAAGGCCGGTGTACCGAATCAGCTACCTGTCCGAGAGAGAAAATGGCTTTTTGTTAGGTCGTAAGAGTTGTACTTTTTCTTTATTTTGCATTCTTTTGTTTTGTTTTCTAAGTATTCATTTCGAGTACTTTAGAAGCTTGCCATAGATTTTTCACTCTTGTTAAAGAATACAGGAGATGCTCATTTTGCTATACTATTTGCAGGTATTCCTAGAATGTGTGTTCATAATTTGTAGAATTCATGAAGTTGAACCTGAAAAATCAGAAACTTGCAAGAGGTTGTGAAAGATGGGAGCGTTCAGTTCAAAAAATTAGCGTATAAGCTCTTAAAATCGAATTTTAGGTTTCGTGATGGGATTATATTGAACTGGGAAATGTAATCGCTTGAGCATTTGTATCATTTGGGACAGCTTCTGCATTGTCATTTTGAAGTACACAGTTTTATTATGGCTGAAATTTGCTATTATTTGGCATAACTTCAAGTACCTGTTCTTTTGTTAAGCCTAACAGAAGTTTTTGGTCAACTGGCACTGTGAACTTATTATCATGTTATTATAAATGATAAAATAAAATATAAAAAATATGTTTTCAATTAAAATTGATTATTAAAACAAAATATTATTAGAGGATTATCATATAGTATGTTATACTATGTTAAACTCATTTTTATATTGGCGATTGTAATCTAAGAGAACAGGTGAGAGGCTAAAGCAAATATATTAGGCATTGAAATATTCTTAATAATAATTTTATATTAAATTATTATTAATTATTATTAATAATTATATTAAGAATGTTATTAAATTATATATTATTTTATTAAATTGTATTTAATAATAATTATGTTAAAATATGATTAAATTATTTATTTTTTATTTTTATTAAAATATATTTAACAATAATCTTATTAAAATTAAATAACAATAATCATCTACCTACAAAAATTCTGTTAAGGGTACTTTGGTCATTTAAGCCTTTTTCCTTATACTAATACAACATCTATTCCATTCAACCAAACACAAGAATTCTATTACAACTCTATTCCATTCTATTCAACCAAACAATTGAATTACTGATTACAGCTCTATTCAATTACAGCCCTATTCCATTACAGCTCTATTCAATTACAACTCTATTCTATTATAGTGAACCAAACGTACCCTTATAATTTTTCTAAGTTACAGAGGTCACACGCTCATGTGAACAGGCCGTGTGCCTCACACGGCATTAAACACGCCCGTGTGTCTAGACCGTGGGAAAACAGGGTATACATACTGACTTATACAAATGGCAACTAGACACGCCCGTGTGCCAGGCTGTGTGAGAATTAGGGAGCTTACAGACTTGGTTACACAGCCAGTCACACGCCCGTGTGTCCAGCTCGTGTGCCTATTCGAAATGGCCTCACACACCCGTGTTTGGACCGTGTGCTTGGCCGTGTCAAACCTATAGGGTATATTGACTTAGCCACATGGCCTACCACACGTTTGTGTGTGAGGCCATGTGGAGAGCCCAGACTCTATTCGAATTGGCCTGCAAGCAACACCGGCAAAGACACACGCCCTTGTCCCTACCTGTGTGCACAAAAATAGGCCATTTATAAGGCTAATTGCCACCCTTTAAGGGTCATCCCTACAAGCATAAAAATAAACCTCAATTGACGTATAATTCATAACCAATTTGCAATCAAAACAATACCAAATCAAGCACAATTCCTTCCATAATATTAAAAATCAATTTCATACTTTTTAGCTATACCAAAACACACTTAATCCACATGCCAAAACCATTCATTTATCTAATTTCAATAACACAAATTACACATCAAACCTTATACCAAAATCATGCCATATCCACAACTCAATCTCATATCAAACTTACCAAAACAACATCATAACAAGCTTACCAAAATGACCATTTTGACAAGGCCATATACATACATCAAATATACCCTTTTCTATCACATAATCTATACTGAAAACAAATCTATAGTCTCAATCAGACTCAAGCCATATCACATGGCAAGATATACATATAACACATATCATAACATTACTAACCTATACATGCCATACACTAATATTTACAATGTCAAAAGTACCAAAATATCGTTCGATAGTGTGATGACGATCCTTGACGATCCCCGAGCTTAAGCTAGCTTCGATTATCTATAAGACAATGAAAACACACACAAAGTAAGCTTTCAAAAGCTTAGTAAGCCATATACAAATAAACATAACACATGAAACAAATGTAAGCCCATTCATCCATGGAAAATCATAACTAATCCCATGTGCAAACTTCATAAATCTCATCAAATTCACTTGTTCATAATCCATGTACATCACTTACCTTTTCTTTCATTAATCACATAAACATCAACGTACCTGAATCGGTTACTAATTTACATATCCATTTACTTCTCGACATTGCCCATTGAATCATTTAGAATCGACAAGGATACTCGGATAACTCGTAAAACTCGTACAATGACATATCCCAGATATGGTCTTACATGTTATAATATATGATGCCACTGTCCTAGACAGGGTCTTACGCGAAATCATATACGATGCCAATGTCCCAAACATGGTCTTACATGTAATCTCGGATAGATGCCAATGTCCCAGACATGATCTTACACGAAATCACATCTCAGAATCCTAATGTCATGACATTCGTATCTATACTATTCCTATGGTTTGTATGGGACTTTCTGATGTCGTAACACTGTCGATACTTTCTCGTATTCACATATTCAGCTTCTCAATACATTTCAATAACAATTAAACATATATAATTCAATTGAAACACATTCATTTGTATATGAACTTACCTCGGAAATGATAACGACAAAAGGAGTCGATTACTTGTTAACCTTTGACTTCCCCCGATCTAATTCTGATTTCTTTCGTTCTTGATCTATATAAATTCAAATTTGACTTATTTAATCACAAATTCATTCAATTCAATCAAAAAACACATAATTAGGCCTTTTTACACTTTAGTCCTTATAATTTCACACCTTTACATTTTAGTCCTTATTTCACAAATACACAAAATTCACATAATCTCATTAAACCCAAGCTTGGCCAAATATTATGTGGGTCCCTAGCAGCCCATATCTTTTATTTATTTCACATTTTTACAACACATTTTACAAAATTCACAATTTAGTACCTAAATAGCATTTTCATAAAAAATCACTTAACAAAACATATTAATCCATCAACAATTATTCATTTTCTATCATCAATATTCAAAAACATCAAGCTATCATCAACGGTAACTCACAAATTCATCAAAAATTTTAGAAATTAAAACACGGGCCTACAAATATACGAAACAATGATCTCAAAAACATAAAAATCATTAAAAACCAAGCTCAAAACATACCTCAATCAAGCTAGGAAGGTGCCGAAATTCAAAAAGATTCAAGCTTAGGTTTTCTTTTCTATTTTGGGTGGATGAGCACTCAAATGAGCTAAATTTTAACTTTTTTTTATTTTAATTAACTTATCATTCATAATTACTTTCTTATCCTTAATTATAAACATTATAATAATCCATTTAATGACTATTATTGTTCATTCCCACTATCAATGGTTTAATTACAACATAAGGACCTTTCATTTAATAAACCATCTCAAATAAGCACTTAAACAATTTGAATGCAATTTTTGCATTTTATGCGATTTAGTCCTTTTTGTAAATTAAGCAACCAAATGCTAAAATTCTTTCACGAAAATTTCACACATCCATAATTTCATACTGTAAATATCGAAAATAATATTAAAATAATTTTATGACCTCAGATTTGTGGTTTCAAAACTACTATTCCAATTAAGCTAAAACTGGGCTGATACAGTAGTGGCGGGACAACGACGACTCTTAAGGTCCGTGCTCAACGGAGATGGCGAATGGTGATGGTGGTAGCGACACTCGACGACGACGATGGTGTGGTTTTCTGTTTAAGGAGTTAGGGTTTTTTTTTTCTTTTTCTTTTTGGAGAAGAAGAGAAAAAGAAAAAGGCGTGGGGTTTGTGTGTTGTATTGTTCTTTTTCCTTTTTATTTTCTTTTTTCTCTCTTTTTTTGGTGGCCAGTTGGGCCTTCTTGTCCCTTTTTTTGGGCAGTTAGGCCATTTGACCCACTTTTCATTTTTCCTCTTTTTAGGCTTGCTCGGGTATTGGGCTTATTTTGGGTTTATTGTGTGGTTTTTTTTTTTTGTTTTTCCTTCATTTGGGGTTGTATTTGGGTATGGGGTAGGTATGTTTAATGGGTTGGTGTGTGAGTATTGGATTTGGGTTTGGGGTTTTTTATAAAGGTTAGGGATTTTGGATTATTTTATTATTTGTAGGTAAGTAATTGTCACCTTTAGCATGTCATGCCTACGCCACCATCATTATCCATCTTTTGAAAAATTCATAACCTCCATTACGTTCCTTAGAACATCAAATTAACTGGATTAAATAAAAATTTATTTATTTACAACCTAAATCTTACTTAAACTGTAAATTAAATAAATGAAAACAAATTTGGGTTGCTTCCCAAAAAGTGCTTTTGTTTAACGTCGTTAGCTCGACGACCTGGAAATTTATTTAACCGATTCTTCGAGGATTAATTCCTCATCCATGTGGACTTGAAAATTTTCATAGAAAGGCTTTAATCGCTATCCATGGACCTTGAAAAATTTTCCAGATTCTTCGCTTTTAAATTCAATTGCACCATGTGGAAATACGTGAGTAATAACAAAAGGCCCTAACCACTTAGTTCAAAGCTAACCTGCGAAGATTCTTAGTGTAGTGTCATAAAGTAATACGTTTTGCCCTACCAAAAATTGTTTACGGGTTATCTTTTGATCATCTTATGCCTTGATCTTATCCTTATAAATTTGGGCACTTTTATATGCTTCATCAAATTTCCTCAAGTTCCTGAATATGTAACTTACGATACTTACTTGCAACTTCTAGCTCCATGTTGCATTGCTTGATTGCCAAAAACGCTTTATGTTCTAGTTCAACAGGAAGATGACTGTAACACCCCTATCCCGTATCCATCAAAGGACTAGGGTTATGAGGTATTACCGACTAAAGCACAGCTTAGAACAAGTATTTAACATAGATCAAGCATGCGGTTATAGAAATTCCTTTAAAAATTGATAAGTAAACCGAGCTTAATTCATCTCATACATGATGCATTTAAGTTCACATATCCAATCCCTTAGTGAATTATCAAGCACACATATCATATACATACATATGCACATTGATGCACATTTGAATCTTTAGATCTAACATTACTTACCTCACGGCTTAAATCAACTGTAAACATGAGACGTTATCAAAGATTTGCCTAATGGTCAAACATATTTTGTGCCCTACAATTTCGATGAAATTTACTAATATATCATTGAGCATTTCGAACACAAGAGATGTTTCATACCATACTTTTGAAATGAGTTACTTATAAGACCGAACAACATCATAAAGATCATCACATTCATAGCTTGGTATTTATTTAATAGACGAGCCAATTTCGCATGGCTTAATACAAAAGGCTTCAAAACATCAAACTATCCAAAGGTAAAATAAGTCTATACATGCCGTTAATAAAACGTAAAGTCTTTAAAGATACCAAATAAACTTAGATAGTGCGGTTGACTTCGACTGGATCCCCGAGCTTGTAGTTAGAGACAAAGATCTATAAAACAGAGAGACGAAACAAACAGAGTAAGCATTCACAGGCTTAGTAAGCTTTAAGTAATTCGAGCATATATATATATACCACATCAAATGTATTTATTTTGTATAATAAATCAAAATTAACATCATTTGGCCAAGTAGGCCTAATATACTTTGCTCATATGTTCATTAACTGTTTGTTGGCTTAGCTTAGAATCATATAATCACTTCATCCATATTCTAAATGCCAAACACTTATTTACTCAACGTCGAGCTAATCTAGCTCCACAACTACATACAATTTCATTGATCACATATACTTTCGCATATAATTAGCTCGCAGGAACGGAGTACGCAGCTTAAAATCAATACTCATTGATAATGCATTAAAATTCTTACGTTCCTGAGTAGTTTAATTTATTGTACAACTTTTGAATATCACATAAGATGAATTTCCAAACTTGAGTCTCTTTAATATTTCACCGGCATTTAGCCTGCTGGGTCTAACCCGATCACATCACTGGCACAGGCCTGCTAAACATTCATGTTCGAAATTCACTCACCGGTATTCATGCCTGCTGGACATTTATGTCTGATACACATTCACCAGCTTCTCGCCTGCTAGGCTCAATGCCCGACTTTAATCACCAGCTCTTAAGCTTGCTAGGTCAAAAACCTGAATACTATCGTATGATTATAAGTTTACAAAGCTTATCACACATTACACCCTATACCCTTAGTACTCACATAACTTAACACATTAACCAAAATGATGCTTTCATTCGAATCCATACACAAACGCATCATTTACTTCCTTTTAAAAATAGCCATTTGGCTATATAAATGCACACATACATATTCACATAATAAAAGTTCATTTCAATACTTCCATTCGGCTATATACTCAAATATCAAGGATATGATTTCTAGTACTTCATTTTGATTCATTCAAAATAAGCTAATTCAATCACTTAAAGACTTACCTGATTATCGTCGAACAGTTACGGGTTAACTATTCCACCACCTTTGCTTTTCCCTTATCCGAATGTGCCTCTCTATGCTCTTGAGCTAGATAAACATAATTTCACTTATCAAAATCCTATTATGTTATCTTATAGCCGAATGTCCCTTAAGATAAACAAGGTATATATATTTAAAACATATATATATATATATATATATATTATCACATTAATCATAATCACACTTTCATTTAAACACAAGCATTACTCAATTCATTCTCAAAATACCATTCGGCCAAATCTCAATAACAACTACATTTCCCTTCAAGAATTAAGTCCACATTCGGTGGCTATAATCTTTAAACACAATTTAACTACTTTGGCCGATTGTCAATTAACAAATAGGTCACATAATTTCAATTATAAATTTTAATCCATTCTTCTCCTCAATTCACGTTTTGGTTCATATTTCGGCAAACATGTAAACATTTACTAGAAATTAAGCATGCATCTTGTCCATCACTATAATGCTAAAAACATCAAAATATCACCAAGAAAACATAACCTCATGACCGTATGCATAGTTCTCTTCATAAAGCATTCATACTACTTTATACCTTAGCATTTATCATATTTAACTAATTTTAGCTGCAAAAACAAGATTTAGCTAGCGCAATTACATCAAAGATCACCATTCATTTACCCAAAAGCAACCATGGCCAAATACACCTTAAGCAAAAATCTCCAGAATTTACAAAATACTTCCTAAGCCGATAGCAAAAGTCCATTTAATCAATACAAGACCGAATTTCCTTACTAATTCAATGGTCAATGTTCACTTATCTTCAAAAGAACACCAAAACATCCACATTTTCATGCATATCTTCATAGCTTCAAAGTTTTAACAATTAAACACAAATTTAGCTATTGCCGAAAGCTTAATACATGTAATCTCAAGAATTCCATATAACCACAACTCAATCCTATCGTTAACACCTAAATCTATCAATCCAAGACTTAGTTCAACATTTAAACATGAAACATAAATTTTATCCAAATTTCTAAATATTTCACAAGTTGCCGAATACAACTATGTTTATCATTTCATAAACTAAAACCATGGGTCAGATACATCATGCACTTAGCAACCAAATTTCAAAATCAATTTAAATAAAATCACATTACATACCTTTCAGACCAAGATTTCACCATTGCCGAATGCTTTAAAGATTCCTATGTTCTTTCCTTTTTAGTTTCGGCCAAAGAAAGGATAAAATGAAGCTTATTTTGTTTAATTTTTATGTCATGCATGTCTCATTTATTGAATTACCATTATAGTCTTATTAAAATCAATGCATCTCCACTAAGTCATGGCCGAAAGTGTCCATGCAACTTTGCATGGTTTAATTGCTCTAATAGCCCATTTAATTAGAAGAACATTTCCATTCGGCACTTGTACCATATCCCATTAATTTTTTTCTTTTCATGCAATTTGGCCCTTTAAGGTAATTTAACATTTAAATAACAAAATTAAGACACGAGACTTTCACATATTATAATTCACATAATAAAAACACAGAAACTAACACTTAAATATTTTTCTGACCCGGTTTCGTGGTTTCGAAACCACTTCCCTACTAGGGTCGAATTAGGGCTGTCACAATGACACAGTTTACCAAAAATTAATCAATAAGAAGACATACCTATGGGTCCTTTATAAGCTGTACAATACGTTTACAGTGCATCATTTAGTCGCAAACTCCAATCTTTCCTATCTGGCTTAACGGTCTTCTCTAAAATTGTAATGCCCCAAAAATCTTTTATATTTATTTTCGTATGTTATGACACAAATATCTGTCTACTTCAGTGGTTAAGTGTTCTGGGAGTGTCTAAGAAATCTTGGGTTCAAGCCTTAGCTGGGGAAAATTTTTGTTTTTAAATGATTAAACCCCTATCTCCAATCAGTAGGCTTATAAATAAATGTTGGTGAAATATGTTAGAATGGGCCTGCTGGTCTAGGGGATGAGTGGCATTTTATTGTTACTTGAGGTCTGAAGTTCGAATCCTTGCATGCACGAAGGGATCAAATTTTTACTAATTTGGACGGCTAGAGTTTGGAATTCATTAAAAGTCTGAGTAGTGGGAAGCTTGGAGAGTTTTAGAGAGAAAATTGTGGGATTTGGGGAAGTTATCCTGATTTGGGGATGTAGATTTCAGTTCCCTCTCTCTTTGTTTCAAAAATTTCGGTGGCTAATAGTTTCTTTTCTCTCTTTGTTTTCATTTTTCTGCTGTTTGTTTCCCCTAAAGTCTCCTTGTTGCTACAAATTTCTATTGTTTTCACCCTTATTGATTTTTTTTATTTTGTTTTGTTAATTCACTCGTCTCAATTCTTTCTTTTCCAAAAATCTATGTCGAATATTGCTAATTGGGTTGATTGCTATCTTTTCTTTTCAAATAAAATTTGGTTCCCTTATTTCCTAAAGCTTGTGACGTTAGTTCCTCTTCTTTCTCTCAAGTTGTCGTTTTCTTTTCTTAGCTATTCTCTTTGGCCGAATCTTGCTGAGTTTTTGCTGCCAATCTCTTTTCTTTTATTGATTTTGTTCTCCCCTTCGGCGAACCCCTTTTGATTGACTTTTGATTTCCTCTCCTTCCCTCGTGGTGCCATTCTTTTCTTTTCACGTTAGTTCCCTAACGGGTGCTACCATTTTTCTTTTATTTTACTATTCAGAGATTTGTTTCTTTCCGTACTGGTCAAGAGTTGATTCGTGCCTTGTCCTCTCGGTGGTGGTAGGTATGTGTGTTCGATAAAGTATAGAGAACATGGTGTGAATTGATTAACAAACTTTTGTTTAATGAAGCTTATTTTGGTATGTTAGGGGGAAAGACAGGGGTTGGAGGAGTTCAGTTGACGCCCTCATTTTGTTGTTTTTGTATCTCGTTGATCGATTGAAGGTAAGTGAAGGATGGATTAATTAAATCGTTATCAATGTCATCATTCTGAATTAACTGTGATTTAGGATTTATTGGGAGGGTGTTTGTCGATTGCAGGTGTTGATAAGGTTGGGTGCGCTTGAGTGTTGGAAGCAAACAATGTGTGTGAACAGAACTCTACAAACTGAAATCGGCGAAAAGCCAAAAAGTGTGAATCATTGACGCCACACAGGCATGCAGCTACCAGTGAGGTAGGCCATGTGATGAATATGGGTGTAGGATTGGCGAGGCTAGCCATGTACGATTCATGGGCCGGGCCAAATTGGGCCGAGTGGGCCTTATCGATGTGTGGGCCCTACACGGGTGAACCGCACAGGTGTGTGGGATTATTGGGCCAGGTCGTGTGATTCACACGGCTAAGGCCATTTTGGGCTTGTGGGCCACACGGGCGTGTGGCCCACATCGGTAAATTACATGGGCCTGTGGGCCCATTTTCACTGTTTGTCTACTAAGGTTGCACAGGTCACCTGACTCGACTGTGGACCTACTATAGGGTCAGTAAGCTTTACCTAGATCCCTAATTGACTATATAACATTAGAATATGTATGACTGTATATTGAGCATGATATTTATACTGTTCTAATTATATGCATGTTTCCATGAGATGGCATGTCAGGACTATATGATGCATTGCATGGGGTTGGGATAATATGATTGGAGGAAGTTTATTGTACTGGTAGCTCTGCTGCAAATCACTGATGGCTCTAAGCCTATTATACTAGCAGCTTTACTGCAAATACTATTTAGTGCCGCAACCAATGCTAATTTGTAAGTGTAGGGATGGGTGGGCGATTTATTCCCCACAGGAGTGCAGGGTTGGACGGGAGATGGTGTATAGCTGTTGGTTTGGTAGGACATGCATTCTGATACTGTCACTATTACTGATACTATAATAGGCTAAGGCCCTACTGATTACTAATAACGTGATGGGCTAAGGCCCAAATTGATACTGTTACTATAAAGGGCTTTGGCCCAGTCTATTACTGCTTGCATTTTGACTGTATAATTACATGGGGATTACACATTGAGTTTTCATAAAGTTACCCTTTTTTGTTTTACTGTACAGGTAATCCTCAATCATAGGTGGACCGGTGCAGTGAGGGACTCAGAGGTGGCCACACGACCATATATATGTTTTTGTACTTGATTATGTTTTTAAGTATTATTATTTGGGGTATTTTTACTGTAATGTGGCCTTTTTGGATTTTCATGGTTAATTTGGGATTTTTATTATTTTTACAACAGCTCTAGTATGTTTAATCGAGTTTTCAAGATGAATCAAATGCTTTAACGAAATACACTCAAATCCGCAAACTGATTTAAAAAGCTTCCACAATAAGAGACATTTTGAAAATTAACAACGTTTTGAAAAAGAATAAATTTGTGGTAATGGACAACGTTTTGGAAATGAACAACACATGCTAGAATTAACACAAGTTTTTGTAAGGAGAATAAATAAGAAAATGGGTTTTTATGATAACTTATTTATTTCGAAAAGCACTACCATGTGACATCACCGAATTTTGCCATAACGTCTAGGCCGGTTTGAGGTGTTACAAAAATTATCTTGGTTTCTCGATTCAACGCTTCTGCTTGACCGTTTAACTGAGGGTGATAAGCTGTAGTGATTCATTGCACTACCCCATATTTTTTCAAAAGTGTGTCAATTACCTTATTACAAAAATGCGTTCTCCAATTGCTGATCAATGCTCGCAGTGTGCCAAACCTAGAAAAAGTATAACTCTTTCGAAAATCGACTACTGTTTTGGTGTCAGCATGACAAGGGCTTTTGCTTCTACCTACTTTGACACATAATCAACAATAAGTAAAATATAAACTTTACCACATGATGAGGAAAAAGGTCCTATAAAATCAATGCCCCATATATCAAATATTTCACATACATGTACAAGGGTTAGAGGCATTTCATTTTTTTAGCTTAAGTTTCCTACCCTTTGACACTTTTCACATGTTTTACAAAACAAATATGCATCTTGAAAAATATGTGGCTAATATAGTCCACATTCAAGTACTTTATGCGCAGTTCGTTTAGGGCCAAAATGTCCATCACATGCATAAGAAGGAAAAAAAAGATAGAATCAATTTTACATCAGTTTCTACAATGCATAATCAAATTACCTGATCGGAACAATAATTTTAAAGGTAGGGTCATCCTAAACATAGTATCGTGATTCACATGTGATCTTATCTTTTTTAGATCGTGATAAGTTAGAAGAGACTATACCTATAGGAAGGTAATTCACGATGTCTGCGTACCAAGGGAAAATTGTCTGAGTAGCAAGCAAACTTTTATCTAAAAAATCATCTTTAAGTGGCATGACATCCTTTGATGGAGGTATTCAGCTCAGATGGTCAGCTACCAAATTTTTGGGTCCTTTCTTATCCTTTACTTCGAGATCGAACTCTTACAAAAGTAATAACCACCTAATAAGACTCAGTTTTGCTTCCTTTTTCTCAATAAGATATTTAAGAGCTACATGATCAGAGAAAACAACAATCTTAGTCCCTAATAAATATGAACAAAATTTTTCCAAAGCAAAGACTATAGCTAGAAACTCTTTTTCAATAGTCGAGTAATTACTTTGGGCAGCATCAAAGTCTTAGACGCATAGGAGATAACGTGTGGTTCTTTGTCAATTCTTTGCCCAAGGACTGCTCCTACGCTATGGTCACTTGCGTCACACATTATTTCGAAAGGATAATTCCAATTTGGTGGTTGAACGATAGGTGCCGAAATGAGCTTATGTTTGAGCATTTCAAATGCATCCCTGCATGATTGGTTAGAGTCAAACTCCTTGTCCTTCTGTAAGAGATTACAAAGTGGTTGAGCAATTGTTGAAAAGTTTTTAATGAACTGCCTGTAGAAACCTGCATGACCAAGGAAAGAACGAATCTCCCTCATAATTGTTGGGTATAGCAGTGAGTTAATGATGTCAATTTTTGCTTTATCGACAGACATTCCTTCAGCAGAAATGATATGACCTAGAACTAAGCCTTTATCCACCATAAAATGACATTTCTTATAATTTAGAATAGAATTAAATTCTAAGCATCCAAAATTTTTGCAAGATTTGACAAACACACCTCAAAAGACTCACCATACATAGCAAAGTCATCCATGAACACCTCAATTATTTTCTCGACGTAGTAAAAAAATATACTTACCATACACCTCTAAAACATGGCTGGTGCATTTCAAAGTCTGAACTGCATCCGTCTGTAAGTGAACATGCCAAATAGACACATAAACATCATCTTCTCTTGATCCTCTTGTGCAACTGGAATATGGAAAAACCCTGAGTAACCATCAAGACTACAATAATGAGATTTCCCTACTAAAAGTTCTAACATCTGGTTAATAAAAGGAAGTGGAAAATGATTTTTTGGTGTTAAGGAATTCAACTTCCTGTAATCGATGCAAACTCTCCACCCGTTTCGAACCCAAGTGGGAACCATCTCACCTGTCGAATTCTCAATTACAGTTACGTTGGTTTTTTTAGTATTGCATGGATTGGGATGACCCAATTACTGTCGAAAATAGGATAGATCATCCCAGCATCAAGTAACTTTTGAACCTCTTTCCTTACCACTTCCATCATGGGCGAATTGAGACGCCTTTGAGCCTCTCTTTTGGGAATTGCATTATCTACAACTTGAATTTTGTGCATGCAAGTCGAGGGGCTCAACCCCTTAATGTCGGGTATTGTCCATCCAATTCTCTCTTTAAAGTCTCTAAGAACTAGTGCCAAGTTTTCCTCTTCTACCTTTGAGAGTTTACTTGAGATTATTACCGGTAAGGTATTTCTTTCACCAAGAAAAGCATACTTCAAATGGTCTGGAAGTGGTTTGAGTTCCAACTTTAGATCTTGCAAAACAGATGGTACAAGCTTAAACAGATGGTACAAGCTTAGTCAGTGAATGGGATAATTAAAAATTTTTACCTGGATTTTTTTGTAATTGTGATACCTCTATATGAGCCACTGTTTCGCGAACAGAGTCTTCAAAGGTTATCCATTCCTCTAATTCCTCCATGGCATTAAAGTTGAGACTTCTGGAATGATCAGTTTGCAATTCATCCTCATCATGATATTCTAAATGTAATTCAATTAAAGGATCGATTATATCAGTATTAAAAACATTAGAAATCATGCTAGGGCGGTCCATAGCCTCATAGACAATGAATTTCACCACTTCCCCATCAAACTCCATAGTGAGTATCCCACTTCGTACGTCAATCTTTGTTTGTGCGGTATTTAAGAATGGCCTCCCAAGAAGTATGTCAGACGAATTAACCGAATTGTCATCCTCTATGTCGATAATGTAGAAGTTTGTAGGAAATATTAGCTTGTTTACCTTAACAAGAATGTCCTCCAGCACTCCCTCCGGATGCACTACAAATCTATTTGCAGGCTGAATAATTACACTTATTTCCTTCAAAGGACCGCGTTAAGTAGTTTATAAATTGACAAAGGCATAACATTAATTGATACGCCTAAGTCACACATTGTTTTTTTAATACTGGCATTACCTATTTTACAAGATATAAAAAACATATCTTGATCCTTACATCTGGGTGGTATTTTCCTTTACAGAACGATGGAGACATTTTCTCCTAGACTTACCTTTTCATTGCCCAAGAGCTTCCTCTTACTCGTTCATAATTCTTTTAAAAATTTTGCATATCATAGAATCTACTTAATCGCATCGAGAAGAGGTATGTTGATTTCTACCTTCTGAAAGGTGTCAAGGATCTCATTCCCTTGTTGCTCCTTTTTGTAGTGGACAAGTCTTCCAAGAAACAGAGGAGGTACTACAAATGATTTTTATGGTGCTAACTTTATTGGAGACTCTATGTCAAGTTTCTTCTTATCTCGACTAGTGTCGTGGGCATGACTTGTGCCAGGCATGGGCTTCAAAACCTTCCCACTCCTCAGTGTCATAGCACTAGTATTGTTTCAAGGGTTTGGCTCAGTTTGGGATAGCAGCTTATCTTGGGACTCTAAACGGCTAACCATAAGCGTGAGCTTACTCACTTGCTTA
This sequence comes from Gossypium stocksii, assembly GCA_020496765.1. Taxonomy (NCBI): domain Eukaryota; kingdom Viridiplantae; phylum Streptophyta; class Magnoliopsida; order Malvales; family Malvaceae; genus Gossypium; species Gossypium stocksii. The sequence continues at coordinate 28,553,343 of CM035624.1, forward strand.
TCCAACTCTTGTAAATACATGTCAATTTTTTGTTGAAATTTCTCAGTACTATTGGCTAGCCTTTCCACTATGGCTTCCAAAGATGACTTTGGGGGTGGTAATTGTTGATTCAGAGGTGGACTTTATTGGTAAGGTTGATTGAATCAAGTATTCGACCCATAACTTAGATTCAAGTGATCTTTCCTCCCCACATTATACGAGTTCGAGTAGGGGTCATATCGTATTGGGGTGATCCTGGAAAGTTCCCTATAACATTTACTTATTTTGTCGAATCCTCATGTAAAATCAGGCATGAGTCCATTGTATGGTTTGGCTTAGCATAAATTTCGTACAACCGTGTTGGGCCAATTTTATCTGTAAGCAAAGTTTGAACAACGTTAGTTAACTTACCAATTTTATCTTCTAGAGATAGAGAACTTAACCCATGAACCCATCTCGTGGGTTCTGTGGCTGGCCATAATTGTTGAGAGTTAGCAGCCATTGTCGAAATCAACTCTCATGCTCTTTGAGGAGTCATATTAACTAGTGGCTCTCCACTTGCATCATCTATCATTTTCAATTCCATCCAGAGTAATCCCTCATAGAAATACTGCAAGAGTGATTGTTCAGTCAGTCCATGTTGTGGGCAACTTGCACAAAACTTTTTGTATTGCTCTCGTAATTGTAGAGTGATTCAGTCTCCTTCTGATGGATTCCTACGATGTCCCTCCTTAGTTCGGTTGCTCGAACTGCATGGAAGAACCTGTCAAGAAACAAATGAGACATGTCAGACCATGTGTTGATAGATCCCGAAGGTAAATAAAATAGCCACTCTCTAGTAGAGTTGGCTAATGAGAAAGGAAAAGCACGCATTTTGATTTGGTCTTCAATTACTCCCTAAGGCTTCATGCTTGTGCATACCATATGTAACTCTTTAAGGTGTGTGTGTGGATTTTTGTTTTGTAATCCATGAAAAGTGGGTTAAAAATGGATCAAACCCGACTTTAACTCGAACAACTTTCCTCTCGTCGGATAGGTTATACATAAGGGTTGTTGTTCATCTAGTGCCATTGCAAGCTGATGGATAGTTTGTTCAGCCATCTCGTTTGGTTTGTCAAATTGGAAAATTTTGTCAGTGTAAGATACGATTTTGAATCTGGGATTTGGCCTTTTACTGCATCGAATGGCTTCTTTCCGCAGTTGTCGGGCCAATTTCTCAATTTTTAGTTTAAACTCTAAAGTTCCTGATTTTGAGTTGGTCATAAGGTAAATAAACAAAAATTAGAAAAATATCTCCACTCCCCAGCAACGGCGCCAAAATTTGATAGGCGTCGAAACCACCAAAAATAATTCCTACAAAATAACTCTAAATAGTAGTAAAGAGTGGTAGTAGGGTCAAGTCCACAGGGATTGGATGTTATAATCAACTTCCATATTTAACTTGTGAACATAATGCTTGTTGTGTCGAAAGTCGTGGTAAAAGTTGTGCCTACGACTTCAAACGGACCTGCACAAAAAATAAACAAATAAATCAGAGAGTTTTGAAAATATTTAGAAAGTAAATAATCGAATCAACATAAATAAAAAATTAAATAATATTGGAAATAAATTTAAATCGGGAAATAAATTTGAATTTTTGTAAACAGAGATAATAAGCCTCAGCCCTAAACTCGGTGGATTTCAGATTTCTGAATCGATCCTTGAAAATTAATTTTCTCCTCCAAACAATAAGCTGGTTATAATAGTTAAGAACGCCGTAACCGCCAATTCTTCCTCTCATAGCTGGTCCTGGTACGACATGCAAACCAACCCTTACCAATTATCAAACCGAGATACACGTGTTCTCAGTTCAAGATTCTGGCAGCCTTGAGCTCTCAAGAACCGAACTCAAATTAACGGCCTCAACCGCATGGGTCGTTTAAACTCGATCACTTCTTCCTTGATTTGTTCTGAGAGATCCGAATACAACATGGCCGATTTTTTTCTCCAACTATCAGCAAACACGACTCCAACCCAACATGCACTTTTTGACTTGAAATCGAGTTAACTTTAAAGGATGAGTTGTCAATCTCGATACTTAGGAAAAATGTGAATACTGATTGGAAGGATTTTTAGCACGAATACTTATCTCATGATTCCCGACTGGAAAGAACACCGGCCTAAAGCTAAGATGGAATTTAGTGAAGCATGGATTTAGTCATGCTTTGTAGGTTTATGAAAGGTAATTTGATGATAATGGAGGAAATTGGGAAAGGAAAGGACTTGAAAGGCAATTAAACGAATTTTGAAAAAGCAAAGAAATGGAAGCAACAGAATGCTCACACCCAAATTGGAAGAAAAAGAATAATTTCTCTTAAATTCCAAATGAAAATCAAAGATGTAAAATTAAATGTGTCTTTCCTAAGTACATTGAAGCCCTATTTATACACATGGAATTTACTAATTTTGGCTTTAACCACTTCAACATATAATTAAAATTAAATAAAAATAAAATAAGATTTTTTCTATTTTTGGCTTTTACAAAGTCAAAAAATCTGATGAGTCCTTGGCTTTCTCCATATTTTTTATTCAGTCTCATTTCATTTATTGTGTTTCAATTTGGTCCTTTTCTGTTCGTTTTTAACTCTTAGCATCCCAATTGCATCACTGACAAGATTAAAACATAAAAACAGTAATTTAGCAAGGATCAATTTAGAAATAAACTGAATTAAACACAAAATGTCATGCAAATTAACATGTTATCAAAGAACAAAGAGGAGATTTTATATCCTAATCACCAGCAATGTCGTTGTAACAACCCGATAGTCATGGGTGTCAAAAGATGCATTTTTAAGATTCCGTTTTCGTAAATTAGACTCGAAATAAATTGTATGGTTAATTAGGTTTTGGTTAGGTGAATTTGCATGAATTAAGAGTAATTAGGTAGAAGAACTAAATTGTGTATAGGGTAAAAGTTGAACTATAGATTAAAGAAAAATTAAAGGGAGCAAAGTAGCAATTATGCCATTGCCTTTAAATGAAGCGACATAAGGATGAAAATATTATAAAATTTTCAGTTAAAATATATATTATAATATATTTACCTTAAGAATTAGGTATATATATTATATTATATTATAATAAAAACAAATAAGTAAAGAAAAGATAAAGAAAAAGAACAAAGAACAAACAAAATAGAAGGGAAAAAGAAAGAAAAGGAGAAAACAAAGTTAAGGGTTTCAAAGTTTCAAGCTTGTTAGTCCATTTTGTCCCTTTTTTCTTGTATTTTTTATGTTTTTGGAATCCTGGTGTTAAGTACGACTCGACCCGTGTAAAATTTTTTAGAAATTATTGAGTTTTAAAGGTTGTCTATGCTAAATAATTTTAGTATTAGGGATTAAATTGATAGATTTTTGAGTTAGAAATGAAAAAGGATTGAATTGTAGAATAAATTGTAAATTTTGAGAAATAGGGACTAAATTGTGAAAATTTAAAATTTAGGAATTTATGTGAAAATAGGGAGTTCAATTTAGTCTAAAGTGGAATTTGAATGAAAATAAAGAATTAAATGTGAAGAATAAAAGTTAGTCTCGGTTTATAGACTAAATTGAAATTTAGGCAATATTTGAGTAAAAATTAAAATATTCAGTATGAAATTGAATTGTGTTGTATTGATATTTTTAATTGTTTTAATTTTGTAGCTAACGTCGTACTGGAACCCTCGACTAAAAATGGGAAAGATAAAGTTGATGGGGAATAGCTCGGAATTTCTGGTTTGTATTTCTATAATCCGAATTTAATTGTTAATTGTTACAATTCAATTTAATGTATATGGTAAGTGTTGAGGTGAGAATTATTGTGTTTTGCAATTGAAATGGATTGATTTATTATGTGATGAATTTATTGAATTTATATTGATTGAGTTGGTATATATATTAAATATATTAATTATTTGAATTGAAATGAATATTGGTTGTATTTGTAAAGTGAAATTAAACCCTATTAACTATATTGGGCTGAGTCAGATATAGATGGCATGCCATAGGATTGGAAGAGTTTAGGGATTTCTTCGACTTTGGGTCGACGAGACACTGGGTGTCCAATTATTACTTCAGATATATTCGATGAGGCACTGGGTGCCAATTTACTTTAGTTTAGTCGATGAGACACTGGGTGTCAAATTATTACTTTGAATTATCCAATGAGGCACTCGACGCCAAACTGGTGTGTTTTGGTTAGATTTGTGTATCCGTTTGAGTCCTAGTCGTGTTAATAGGGGTATATGAATAATAAAGTTTTATAATTGATATTGAAATGACATGGTATGAGAAATGGAAGTGAAATAGTGAATTGAAAATAGAATGTGAAATATGTTGCAAATATATGGAATATATGAGTTATATAATCATGAAATGAATATGGAAAGGATAATGCAATTGTATAAAGAAATGTGAAATAAATTGAATTGTGAAAAGCTATTTATATAGCATGTTTGTGAATTGAGATATTTGTGAAACAAATGAAATATGATATGGTTGTTAAAATAAATAAATATTAATATGTGTTTATATTTCAATCGTATATTTGTAATTTCTTACATTTAAATATTCGGATTATAGAAACACCACTGAGTTTTTACTTAGCATATGGTTTTGCTTTCCATGCACAGGTTAAGTACTAATTTTGATCGTCGGTTCAGCATCAGACAACGGTCCTGAACTCAAACATGGTGATGTTTATCTTTTTTTGTCGGCATGTACCTAGGGTGTCTAGTTAATAGTTATTTTGTGGATTGAATGTAAATAAGGTTATAAGCTTAATATTGGTTTGGTATATATATATACATGTGTTTTTCTTTTTGAAGTTTTATTATGGCATGTTAATTTGGGGTTTAAGTGTTCATAAGCTAAGCAAAATGAATTAAATTAGGTATGTTTATAATTTGGACTTGAATGATATTTTGATGATATGATTTGATGATGTAATTGTGGTACCAATGAGGGCACATTGGTTAGGCACCTAGGATTATTGTTTTGACATGTTTTGGATGTTTTTGATCGTGTTTTGAATTGGTTAAATGAATGATTTTTGAGTTGCTTATTGTCCAAGCTTGCAGGGAAAGGTAAGCTTTTTATTTAAGGTACATTTTGAGTCCACACGGCCGGACACACAGGCGAGTGAATGGGCCGTGTGAGACACATGTCTTGCACACGGGTGTGCGAGGCCATTTTGAAAGGGCACACGGTCTGGCACACGGGTGTGTGGCTTGGCCATTTGTGTAACACCTCGAATTTTAGGGTTAGAAGTTTTTAGGTTTTTTGGTTAGGGTCACAGAGAAGGGTGTGATATTGTATGTAGTCGAGGGTTTAAGGGTTAGAATGGGCCTGTTGGTCTGGTGGTTGAGTGAGTGTTAGTGAACTTCTGGATTCGAGTCTTGTGTGTGCATTTTGGAGGAGCTATAACACCCCTAACCAAATTCCTTCGCCAAAACAGGGTTATGATGCATTACCGGAGTTTACAAAATTATTATAGATAATTTGAGTCAATTACTATTCATTTCCCGAGATTAATCATAATGTCCCTTATATGGACCCTCGAGGCTCAACACATGCATTAGAACCGAGTCAGGACTAAATCAAGATATCAGGAAATTTTTCGCAAAATTTAAAAATCTTCTTTACTTTAAAGAGTTACACACCCGTGTGGTAAGGGATACGCTCGTATGGTCAGGCCATGTGGATTCACATGCCCGTGTCCCTAACCCATGTAACTCTCTAACTTGTAACTCATGAAGAAATTGAAGTCACATGGCCAAGTGACACGCTTGTGTGCTAGGCCCTGTACATCACACGACTAAGACACACGCCCGTGTCTTTGCCCGTGTGCTCAATTTAGAGCATTCTGTTTCTCAATTCTAAAGATGCAAGGACACACAACTAGGCTACACACCCATGTACAGGCCGTGGGTCATACATGGTCTCTACCAATGTGGAAAAAATAAGTCCATTTTCCAAGCCTTATTTCTCACCCAATTGGTCCTTTACTTGTTCCAACACTTAAACACGTTCAAAAACCAATTCAAGACATTGAACCAAGCCTTAATTAGGTCTTATAAATGATTTATCAATTCATATGGTCAAATATCCAAAAGTTCACTAATTAAAAATACCTACATATAGGCATATTTATCAATTTTATACTATCACTAATTACTCATCTATATGTCTATACCATATCATTATTTGTCCATTTCAAAAACACATCATCATATTATAGTCATTAATACATGTCAAAACATGTTCATTATAAGCCATTCTAATGGCTTGTTAAAATCAAAACACTTACATGCCAACAGTGGCTAATCAACCTATACATGCCATTATAACCATAATTCATTTACCATTTGTACCAAAAAGGGCCAATGGATAGTGTGAGTGATCTCCACCAAGCTTCCCAACCAACGAGCTTCCGAATCACTATTGAACAGGTGAAAATAAAATAGAGTAAGCATTTCATGGTTCGTAAGTCCGTATAACTTGATAATTAACTTACCCTTCACTTATTTTTATAATAAACATGTAAAGCATATTCAATCAATTTGATCACGGGCCCTAGCACACATCCTCGTCATCTTTGTTATTCATATAATTCAATCAAAAAACATATATGGGCTCAACACTCATTAGATTTTCCCTGTACATATACTTTCTACATCATGTATTCATATAACTTATATAAATCATATCTTTGTATTTCAAGTACATTTCATAATAACTTGTCTCAAATAGATCATTTCATGTCAAAACTTTATCCATAATATCACTTAATTTATCATTATCACATGAGTAGTACACTCAAGGTGTACAATTCTATAATCATGAATAAACATATTTACCAAATAAGTTCCAAATCCATATACCATTATCTCACATTTCCATATATCCAGTATCATCATTTTCATGTATTTCAGGTAGATACATGTAACAGTTCATTTCATGTTCATGTTTCCTCTCTTTTGTCAAGATCTTACCCATTGAATTTATTAAAAATATCGATGGATATTCTCATGTAGTACACTTAAAGTGTACAAAACTCTCGAGCAACCTTTTTAAGTCATTCATGTAAATCATATACTTTGATGCTCATGAAGAGCTACGGTAGTTCCACAACTTATGCAAAATTACTACCAATCTCTTTAATACCTTGATGCTCACATAGAGCTATGGTAGTCCACAACATATGCAACTACCAATCAGTATTCTTATACATCGATGCTCACACAGAGCTATGGTAGTTCACAACATATGCGACTACCAATCATTATACTTGTAGGACTTTATCTCGTAATGCTCAAGAGGCTTATCAAGATTACTCATCTGAGCTAAATCCTGTCTGCAACATATGCAGAATCACCTTTACACTAATCCATTGAAATTCCTTTATTCAACCGGGACTTATCCCTTTTCTCAAGTATTATCAAACATTTTATTACATTTTAGTTATTTAACAGTTACAAAATCATTTAACATTTATCAGATATTCAATATATTTCTTGTTCCTAATAATTATATATTTCACTTATATAATCCTTTAATTCAAACATATACTTTTAACATTTTTCATTTTGACGAGGTTTATCATTTATCAAGTATAGTCGAGCATGTGATCAATTCATACACAAGAAATTCATACAATTCACACATACAACATTTATTCCAAGCATAAAATATGCTCAGTTTAGTTACACGAACTTACCTCGATAATTGTTCGTGTATGTGAAATCTACTATTCCGTCATTTTTTCCCTTTTCCTCGTTCTAACTCCAAATTTGATCTATCCAGATCTAATTTGGTCAAGAAAGCTTGCTTTCATTTTCCTAGGGTTTCCATGAAATATTTGTGGAAGAAGATGATATGAAATGATTTTTATTTCTATTTAATCATTTATCATCTTTTAATTTTATCACTTTCCAATGTAGTCCTTAGCCTTTTTCTAATTTTCCATGGATAATTCATCCAAAAATATCTACTAACTTTCATTTAATGGTGTATTTACCATATAAGGATGTCAAGTTTTGAATTCTATAGCTATTTGGTACTTATAGCTACTAGAACTCAACTTTTACATTTTATGCAATTTGGTCCTTTCATCGAGTAAACATGTAACCAATAAAATTTTTTTACAAAATTTTCACATGAACTTTCTATCATATCGTAGACAACAAAATAATAATAAAATAAATTTCTTTCTGGAATCGGATTTGTGGTCCTGAAACTACTGTTCCGATTTTTACCAGAAATGGGCTGTTACAAGAGCATTTTATTTTGTCTTGTTTTAAGTTAATATTTAGAACTATTTATTTTATTTTTATTTTTACTTTTATTCTCTATTTTGGTCTTGGGACTTTTTTCTCTCTCTTGTTCTCTTGGGTTTCTTTTTCTTTCTTTTTCAAAGTTCTTCTTTATTTTCTTTTTCAAAATGGTTTGCTTGTGGATCTTGGAGAGTCGCTTCTTTGTCGTCAAGTCAGTGTCTAAACATCTTAGATCGCAAATCAGGTGTGGGATCCAAACCTCTTTCAATATACTTGCGTTTTGTTATTTTACTGTGGTATTCAACAGCCTTTTTGTGTGTTTCGATAAATGGGAAAATAAGGCTTGTTTTGCTTGCAATCTTTAGAAATTTAGTGTTTTATGATTGGAGGTCAATTTTTTGACCGGAAAAGCTCGATTTTTAGGTTGGTTGTGGGTATTTTCAAGGTCACACGAGTGTGTACCGATTCAGACGGCCGTGTAACACCCCAAACCCGACTTAGACGTTATGGTCGAATCTGGCAGTGTCACATTGAAATGTGAAGTGTAAAACTTGTTCTCGTTAAAATCCACAACATCAATCAATTAATTTACTCAAAAGGTGGTTCCAAGATAGGCCATTTCATTTGCAAAACATGCGTCATTTGAAAAGTTACTCTTTTATAAGGCGTGACTTCATTTGCAAAACCCAATCTTATTTAGCCTCTTTGTGTACATTGACAGATGATTTGAAAACCTTGCGTTATTATCAAAGTTACTTTCTTTAAAACGTTATTAAATTTTTAATAAAAAATATTTTTCTAGCGGAAGCTTTTCTTTTAAAAACAGTTGCACTTGTTTCGTAAAAACACTATTCCTTTTAAAAATCGAGTTCTGTACTAGCAGTTATATCCAAAGCAAAATAAAATCCCAAAACTAAAAATAAAAACAAGAAAGATGACTTATTACAAAACAAATACCCAAAATACGGAAACTAGAAATATAATAAAGTGCTAAAAGTTTTAATTATCTCATAGTGTGGCCACCTCCGAGTCCTTTGATGCATCAAACCGTCTAACCTTGGAGATCACCTATAGAGTTAAAACAGAGGGGTGAGTTTACAAAAACTCAGTATGTTCCCTAAATAAAGAACAATATGCAATAGATCAACCTGGGCCTAAGCCCTTCGCAGTAACAGTATTAGTTGGGCCTTAGCCAATTACAGTATCAGTTGGGCCCTAGCCTATAATGGTATTAGTAATCAAGATACGTGATGCATATAACCCCAACCAACCCTGCACTCCATCTTCTATCCAACCCTGCACTCCTATGGGGATTACATCAACCCACCCATCCCTACACTCTAATGTTAGCACGGTTGCGGAACTAACCAGTATTGCAACAAAACTGCCAGTAATATAAGCGGCTTTAAGCAGTTGGTAGGTCCATAGTCGTCTCGTGCGACCCGTACGACCCTAAAAGATCAATACACTTCCTCCAATCACAATAACCCATCCCCATGCAGCATAATATCATGCATGTATGCAAATCATAAATATATTAGATGGCATGCTTAATCAAACATACAACACATTAGGGCATAATAGGTATTTTACCCTATAGGGGCATAATAGTCATTTCTCAGTTTGGGGTCTAGGTACACTTATCGACCCATTAGTAGGTCCACAATCATCTTGTATGACCTGTGCAACCTTTAACAGTCAAACAGTGAAAATGGGCCCAAGGCCCATTTTGCGGCCAAAGTGGGCCTACACGCCTGTGTGGCCCACTAAGCCCAAAAATGACCTTAGCCATGTGTGTGACACAACAGGATCCAATAATTTCCATATGTTCATGAGATTTCCCCATGTGGGCCAATAAGCCCATTGGGCTCGCACGGCCCATTTCGGCCCACTTGTGGCCCAACAATAGCCTAAACCCATGAGATCGCTCATGGCAGCCTCTATTGCAAAAGGCCCATGTTTTGTGGGGTCAGATTACCACACAAGGGATCGTACGCCCATGTGGTCTCAAATGTCATATGTTTCGGCTTTTCTGCTTATGCCAATTTACAATTAAGGTGGTGTAAATACACACCTATTGGCGAACACTTGCGAAAAGCCTTCGAGCACCAACCTACATTTAATCCAAGCATTCTATTAGCCATTTGTCAATAAGATTTCAACTTTTCTAATTATAATTATGACTTATTGCTTCTACAAACCTTGAATGACCCCAAAAAAATATGTCTCAATCCTCCAAACCGCTACCTAAGATTGATTACCCACTCCTCATCAAAAAACTGCATTTACAGTGAAAACTATTAGTTACAACTGCCTAACCCTATGGATTACATCAACATAAATTCATTACAGAAAGCGCACCACCCCACAGTAGGGCTAGTAGCATTCGGCTAAGAACAAGAATGTAAGCCGACACACCCCAGTCGATCACAACAATCCGTAGACAGAGTTACCTTTGATTGTGATGATGGAAAACTTCGATTGCTATAGTATTACTTGCACCCTACCACTCATCAAGAAATTCAAGGAACTAACTGAAACACCACATCAAGAAAAAGAAAATAAGAATTGGCAATAGGATAATCAAAACGACAAATGAGTGTTTGACTTTTCAACAGTGTAAGAGAAGGGTGGCTTTAATAGATTAATATGAATAAAAGGAATTCGAATACACTTATAGAACATCAGAGATCACTTGCCAAAATGAAATTAAGATGAAGAGAGTACAAGATCAAGAAGCAGAGAATCAGTTTAACCAAGCTAAAGCAAAAAAGGGTTTGAGATGGAAAAGAAATAGTAGACGACCACTGTTTGAAAGAGGGGAAGAAGATGGGAACGACAACAGAAGAGAAAAACCTATATTTGGCCTAAGCTAGAAGAAGGGAGAGAAGAGAAATATCGGTAATATTTTGGCATACTAGCAAAACATTCGGCAGAATAATTTTTGACAAGCAGAATCAACAGGAACCCAAACAAAAATGCACAAATGGTCTATAGCAGAATTCGACACTACTAGAATGAAGAGAGGTAAAAGAGAATAGTAGTCCTACAATCGGTGACAAAAACAAAACTGACCGAATGAGAAAAACTCCCAACCAAAACCAATTACTAGGGTGTCTAGAATCCCAATTCAGCAAACCTACTCTCTCACCCTCCCACTTCTCTTGATTTCCTCCTAAAATCCCTCAACCACATCACAATCCCATTAATCTCTCCATGAATCCCTCCTAACATCACTCCCCTAGTCAAATACTGCAGCATTTCAATCAAACTCCACCACCTCTGTAACACCCCAAACCCAGCCCAGATGTTATGGCCATGTCCGGTGTGCTACATCACCTAGACTATCCTACACCGCCCTATTTACTGAGTCCGATGGTGAGTTTTAAAAAGCAATGCTTGACTTTTCTTTTTTGGAAATTCCCATTTTAAAAACTATTCAACTTAGTCTCTAATTCATTTGTTAAGCGATTCACTTTAACCTTATTATCTTACTTCGTCTCTTGTAATAACAGGTTGGTTAAGAAAACATTTGTTTAGTTTTCGAAAACAATGTGTAATTGTGGATGAAATAAAATAGTTGAAAGTACCAAATAAAAACAGATATAGTGGCCTTATTACAACCCATAATAAAATAAAACCAATAGTAAAAGTAATTAAATTAATAAACCAATTAAAATACGAGTTCAGTCTTCGTGGCCACTCTGAATCCCTCCCAGCAACCAAGTCACGATCTAGGGCTCACCTGCAAGGATAGAAAGAGAAGGGTGAGTTTGGGAAACTCAGTGTGTGCAGAACCCATCCAAAGCCCATATCGGCTCGAGCCCACTGGGCCTGAGCCCTAACTAGTCTCAGTCAGATACTGGGCCGAAGCCCTATTCAGATTACAGATACTGGGCCAAAGCCCTATAATAGATACTGGGCCGAAGCCCTATTCAGATAATAGTTTGGCCCCTAGGCCCATAACAGTACAGTACAGTACAGTATAACAGTATGAATGCATTCCATTTGGGGAGACTACTCAACCCACCATCCGCTACACACCACCCATACCAACCAACACACCATGTGGGGAATAACTCGACCCACCCAGCCCACACACCACAGTCGCAGCATGGCTGCTCAGATAAACAGTATACGAGGCAAAGCCCCTTTCAGAAACAGTACGAGGCATAGCCCCTTTCAGTAACGTGGCAGTGCCACTCACACTTCCTCCAATATAAAACCCAACCTATGCAACAGATACATATCATGGTATGCAGTAACAGTAACAGTCATATCAAGCAGTACAGTCGATTTTAGCCCTAGGGGTATAATGGTAATTTTATACTTAGGGGTAAATCAGTAATTTCTTACCCTAAGGGTATTTCAGTAATTTTGTTCTCTTATTACAGTTTTTATTATTATTACAGCCCCTACTATTACAGTGGTTGTTACAGAAACTCATTTAATTCAGTTTATCAGTTTTAGCACTTAGGCCCTAAAACCCCTAATGGGCTCTACTATGCCATTTTAGCCCATTAGGCCCATTTAAGCCTTAATTTCCAATCCATTATCTTGTTTTATCGGTTTTTATGCCTGTAATCCATATTATTGCCTTTAGACCTATTTTTACCCAACTGGGCCTAAATTGCCCATTGGGCCCATATTCGCCCACCGAGGCCCAACTTACCGTAGCACCCAAAATTTCGCGGTCAGCCCGCCTGACAGTGCCGATTCCAAAACCAACCTTCTCCTACCAACTTGAGAGCGTTCGCACGCTCACAAGCTTACGAAATGCCAAAATTTCGGCATTTTGGCTTTTCAGCTTTTGCCGATTTGAGCATTGAAGGGTGTTCGAAACACACACCTGTTTTGCAGTTCCACTGACAAGATCTCCTATGCGACAGTTCCTACAACCCAATATCTACTCGATTAATCAATAGATCTACGAAAAACCAAAACCACAATCCCTTACCACATTCGGCCACACCCTTAATGGCCATGAAAACTTACCTCTGACGATTTAGGTGCACTAGATCTAGATCTGGTGATACCGATGCCTTCAACTCCTTGCTTGATCACCTTCCTCGCTAACTATCACTCAAAAAGAATAAAAATACCACTTTGAATTACTAAAAGTCCAAATCGACAATCCCCCTAACTTTAGGGACTTTCGGCTTTTCCAAAACATGAAATAATGTACAGATCTGATGTATTAAGCACTTACCAACGATTTCTCTTTGATTTCTATGCAGATCTGATGTAAATCTAACCCTTAAACATTAGTAGAACCCTTATCTCTGAGATTTGCAAATTCGGCTATCTCCCTAAAACTATGGTGATTTCGGCTTTTCAACTAGAGAAGAAGATGGCGATTTGGGCTATGAGTTTGAGTGATGGTGTCGACAATGATGTGGCTCAAGGGATGTAGTAATCGGCCACAACAGGTGAAAGGAACAGGGGTAATTTGGCTTAGAAAGATTCGGCAAAAGAAAGCAGTTTTTGGGATTTCTGGCACTTTGAGCAATCGGCTATGGTTGATTTTGAGAGAGATGAAAGAAAAAGAAAGAGTGGATTTGAGTAAGGAGGGTATTCGGCTAGGGAAGAGATCAAAGAGGAAAAAAGAAAAGTGAAAAAATAATGGTAGAGGTGAAGAAGAAGAAATTGGCTAGAAGCTTTCTAGGGAGGCAAGTTTCAGCTTTTCTGACAGTAAAAGAGAAGATTAATTCCTAAGGTGGCTAACCCTAATTCTTATGACAGAAAATAGAAAAAGATATAGCCCTAATAATCTCTCTAAAGCAATCGGCCCAAGTCCCTAAAAACCCTTGCCGAAATTCACTTAAGTTAGGCACATGCCCGGCACATGCTTAAAAATTAAAAAGAACACTACGCTTACCCTGTAACTCGAACCCTTGTCCTTGAATACCCACTTAGGCGCCACTTTTTTAGGAGCTTAGTAGCGCCACCTTGCCACTCTACCAAGGCTCCCTTTGTGACATATTTCCCACGGTTTTTCTTAAAGGCCCACTTAACCAAGTCCCCTTTCACTTGAAAATCCAACTTAATATTTTACCGGGTTTTAACTTAAGCTTAGGCCTTCTAAAGGCCCACTAACACATGTACATACATTTTCAACCTTCAGAACACCAAAATTTTAAAATTTCACTAAAATTCACAAACCCCGAAAAATCCCGAAAATCAGGGCGTTACAACTCTACCCCCTTAAAGAAATTTCGGCCTCGAAATTTACCTGATCCAAATAACTGAGGGTATTGTTGACGCATAGTCTCCTCTGGCTCCCAAGTAGCTTCTTCTCTACCATGATTACACCATAGCACCTTTACCAATGGAACAGACTTCCTCCTTAAGACTTTGACTTCACGATCTAAGATCTCCACAGGTTCCTCCTCGAAAGTCAAATTGGTATTTACTGCAATCTCCTCTACTGGTACAATATGTGAAGGGTCCGACCGATACCGTCTTAGCATAGACACGTGAAAAACGTCATAGATACGATCCAACTCTGGTGGCAACTCCAACTGATATGCTACTGGCCCAATCCGCTTGAGAATCCTATAAGGCCCAATAAACCGCGGACTTAGCTTGCCCTTTTTACCAAATCTCAAGATCTTCTTCCACGGCGACACCTTTAGGAACACCATATCCCCAACAGCGAACTCAATCTCCTTACGCTTAAGGTCAGTATAAGACTTCTACCGATCAGACGCCTCCTTTAACTGATCTCGAATTAGCTTAACCGTACTTTCAGTATCTGCCACTAACTCTAGTCCAAGCACTTGGCGCTCTCCCAACTCTGTCCAACAAGTAGGAGTACGACATCTTCGCCCATAAAGTGCCTCATATAGAGCCATCTGAATACTTGCTTGATAACTGTTGTTGTATGCAAATTCCACTAATGGTAGATAATCTTCCCAACTACCACGAAAGTCAATCACACATCCTCTCAACATGTCCTCCAACACTTGAATAACCCTTTTAGACTGACCATCTGTCTGAGGGTGAAATGCAGTACTAAAGTCCAATCACGTACCTAATGCCTCATGCAACTTCTTTCAGAATTGAGATGTAAATCTAGGGTCTCGATCAGAAATTATCGAAACTGGCACCCCATGCAAATGCACAATTTCCGCTACATACAATTTGGCCAACTTCTGTAGTGAGTAATCGGTTCTGACTGGTACAAAATGAGCAGACTTCGTCAACCTATCCACGACTACCCAAACAGAGTCTTTCTTCGAAGGTGTCAAAGGCAACCCACTCACAAAATCCATCGTTACTCTTTCCCATTTCCACTGCGAAATCTTCATTGGCTGCAACAATCCAGACGGCAGTTGGTGCTCAGCTTTAACTTGCTGACACGTCAAACATTTCCCAACGAACTCAGTCACCTCTCGCTTAAGTCCAGGCCACCAAGAAACCTCTCGCAAGTCCTTGTACAACTTATTACCTCTAGGGTGCATAGCACAAGGTCCACCATGAGCCTTACCCAAAATCAATTGCCTTAAATCAGAGTTCTTAGGAACGCAAATTCTCCCACGGAAACAAAGGACCCCATCAGAATTCAGTCTAAAATCCTCACTCTCACCATTCTTGACTTGCTGAAATTGAGGAATCAACGAATCATCCTTCAACTGTAACTCTTTGATTCTCTCAGTCCAAGTCGGTCTTACTTGCAACTCTGCTAGCAAGCTCCCATCATCATACAAACTCAAACGAGCAAACATGGGCTTTAACTCAGCAGCGGTCCTTCGACTCAGTGCATCAGCCACTACGTTAGCCTTGCCAGGATGGTATTTAATCGAATAGTCATAGTCCTTAAGCAACTCTATCCATCTCCGTTGCCTAAGATTCAACTCTTTCTGAGTTAACAGATATTTGAGACTTTTATGGTCAGTGTATATAATACACTTTTCCCCATAAAGGTAGTGTCTCTAGATTTTCAATGCAAATACCACCGCTGCCAACTCCAAATCATGCGTAGGGTAATTCGCCTCGTGAGGCTTAAGCTGTCGCGAAGCATAAGCAACCACTTTACCCTCTTGCATCAGTACACAACCTAATCCCACATGCGAAGCATCGCTATAAACCGTAAAGTCCTTCCCAGATTCCGACTGAATCAACACTGGTGCCTCAGTCAACACCTTTTTCAGGTTGTCCAAAGCTTCTTGCTGTCTCTCAGTCCAATTAAAGGCTACTCCCTTCCTTAACAATTTCGTTAACGGAGCCGCGATGATAGAGAACCCCTCAACAAACCTTCTATAATAGCTTGCCAAACCCCGAAAATTACGAATTTCTGACACCGTCCTAGGCGGCTTCCAATCCAGAACTGCCTCAATCTTGCGAGGATCTACCCTAATTCCCTTAGCAGAAACAACATGACCCAGAAAAGTCACTTCTCGAAGGCAGAATTCGCACTTACTAAATTTCACATACAATTGCTCCCTTAGAGTCTGCAGAACGATTCGAAGATGCTTATCATGCTTCTCCTCTGTTTTCGAATACACCAATATATCGTCAATAAAGATGACCACGAATCGGTCCAAGTACGGCTGAAATACTCGGTTCATTAAATCCATAAAAGCTGCTGGTGCATTCGTCAATCCAAAGGGCATAACCAAGAACTCGTAGTGACCATAACGAGTTTTGAATGCTGTTTTATGCACATCTACCTCCTTCACCCTTAACTGATGGTATCCAGATCGAAGGTCAATCTTGGAAAACACTGAAGCTCCTTTAAGCTGGTCAAACAGATCGTCGATTCTTGGTAGAGGATACTTATTCTTTATTGTCAGTTTGTTCAACTGGCGATAATCGATACACATACGCATTGTTCCATGCTTCTTTTTCACAAATAGCACCGGTGCTCCCCACGGAGACACACTCGGTCTAATGAAGCCCCTATCTAACAACTCTTGAATCTGGGCTTTCAATTCCACTAGCTCTTTTGGTGCCATTCTGTAAGGCGTAATGGACACTGGAGCTGTTCCAGGCAACAGATCGATCCCAAATTCCACTTCTCGGTTAGGAGGTAATCCAGGTAGCTCATCAGGAAATACATCTTGAAATTTATTAACAGTCCTCACTGTCTCCACTGTCACCCCTTCGGGTTTAGTTTGACTTACGAACGCTAAGTATGCTTCACAACCTTTGCGCATCAACCTTTCAGCCCTTAAGGCAAAAACCACATTGGACAAATAGTCCCTACGTTCACCAATAACCATCACCTCCTTGCCTTCGGTTGTTCTCAATACCATTCTTTTGGCCGCGCAATCCAGCGTTGCCTTGTGCTTGGTTAACTAGTTCGTGCCCAGAATCAAGTCGAATTCCCCAAAAGGTAACTCCATCAAGTCTCCCAGAAAGATCCTACCTTGATCTCTAAAGGCACATCTCTAAAGAGTTTATCTACCCTAACAGAGTGACCTAAAGGACTAATCACAGTTACCCCACTCACAGTTTCCTTAGAATGCACACCCAACGACCCAGAAATTTCACAAGAAACATACGAATGTGTCGAACCCACATCAATTAAAGCAGTATATGGTGTATGATATATTAAGAACGTACCAGTTATAACATCAGGTGCATCACCCTCCTCGCGACGGCGAGCAGCATACACTAAGGCTGGCTGACGAGCCTCAGCATTACCAGTACCCCTGCCAGGTGCTCCACGACCACGTCCATTACCATTGCCTCCTCTACCTTGACCACAGCCCCTTGGCGGTGGTAGTCCTCCTCGCGCAGGCTGAGCAACCCTCTGATCAACAGCTTGAGCCTGAGCTGGCTTCTGTGGGCAGTCCTTAACCTGATGATCCTTAGACCCACAACGAAAACAAGCTCCATTGCGTTTCCAGCATTCTCCTTGATGAACTCTGCCACAGTCTTCACAAGCCTGTGGTCTAACAACATTCACTGGCACAGCTCGCACTGGTTCTTCTACTCTAGCCCTCTTAAAATTCAGGTTTGCAGCTCTTGATGTTCCAGAATCTCTTTTAAAACGGTTGCGATCCCTATCGCGATTCTGCCTTTCAACTTACTTCACTTCCTCGGCTATCTTAGCCTTCTCCACCAGTGCAGCAAAGTCGCGCTCCCTCTGCGGCGCTATCAATACTCTCAGCTCATCTCTGAGGCCATCCTCGAACAGAACACTACGCTCATACTCGGTGGAAACAATACCACTAGCATACCGGCTTAATCGTAGAAATTTTGCCTCATATTCAGCCACAGTCTTACTACCCTGGGTCAGGTTCAGAAATTCCTCCCTTCGTGCGTCCACATAACTAGCCCCAACATATTTCGCCTTGAAAGACTGCTTGAACAATTCCCAGGTTACCCTCTCAGCTGGGGTACCCTCTCTCACGGTGATCCACCATTGATACGCCTCGTCCCTCAGCAATGATACCGCTCCTTTCAGCTTCTGCTCCACTGAGCAGTCCAAGTCATCCATAATTCGCTCTGTGGCTTCTAACCAGTACTCAGCCACATTCGGGGCCACCCCAGATATGCCCCTAAAAACTTCCACTCCATTGGCCCGGAGTCGCTCAGAAATGGACCCCCTATTCACAGGCCCAACATTAGCTCCGACCACCCTTTCCAAAACTCTCAGCATGGCCTGAGACAAAGCGTCGTCCCCTGCGGCCCGATCGTACGGCCCATTATCCTCAACCGGTGGTCATGCCTCTCCAGCTGGCATATGCTCAGAAGACGACGATCCAGCTTGAGCACTAACTCGGCCTCGTCCAGGGCCTCGTCCACGAGCAGCTCTTGTACTCATATCGATTATCTGATTTATGAATTTTATGACATCAGTTAATGTTTCAGTTGTTTATTACAGAATATCTTATGAACAGATAAAATTTCAGAGTTGTGTTCGCACGATCGTAGCCTTACTACTGTCTCAGTTTCCTAGGGTTTAGTTTACCCTACAATCTCAGTTTTATAGCCTTAATACTACCTCACCTATAGTATCACATCCAAGGCTCAGTACTATCTACAGTTTTATTTTCAGTACAGTACAGAAGTTAAGGCAGAAAATACTTACAACTTGGTGCCGGGGATTCAGTGTGCCACTTTCTAATTTATCAGATCAAATAGTTTGAGGCCTCTTTAAAAAAAATCAATATTTCAAACAACCTGTTTTAAAAACTACAATTTGAAGGGAAAAAAAACCTTTTAAAACAAAAAATTTTCCGAAAATTTGATTTTCCAAAAATACCCTTCTGGACTCTACATATTTGAAAACCCTTTTTGGACCCGATCCACAGCCGAGTTGTTGCAACCGAGCTCTGATACCACTAAATGTAACACCCCGAACCCGGCCTAAACGTTATGGCCATGTCCGGTGTGCTACATCACCTAGACTATCCTACGCCGCCCTATTTACTAAGTCCGATGGTGAGTTTTGAAAAGCAATGCTTGACTTTTCTTTTTTGGAAATTCCCGTTTTAATAACTATTCAACTTAATCTCTAATTCATTTGTTAAGCGATTCACTTTAACCTTATTATCTTACTTCGTCTCTTGTAATAACAGGTTGGTTAAGAAAACATTTGTTTAATTTTCGAAAACAATGTGTAATTGTGGATTAAATAAAATAGTTGAAAGTCCCAAATAAAAATAGATATAGTGGCCTTATTACAACCCATAACAAAATAAAACCAATAGTAAAAGTAATTAAATTAATAAACCAATTAAAATACGAGTTCAGTCTTTGTGGCCACTCTGAATCCATCCCAGCAACCAAGTCACGATCTAGGGCTCACCTGCAAGGATGGAAAGAGAAGGGCGAGTTTGGGAAACTCAGTGTGTGCAGAACCCATCCAAAGCCCATATCGGCTCGAGCCCACTGGGCCTGAGCCCTAACCAGTCTCAGTCAGATACTGGGCCGAAGCCCTATTCAAATTACAGATACTGGGCCAAAGCCCTATAACAGATACTGGGCTGAAGCCCTATTCAGATAACAGTTTGGCCCCTAGGCCCATAACAGTACAGTACAGTATAACAGTATGAATGCAACCCATTTAGGGAGACTACTCAACCCACCAACCGCTACACACCACCCGTACCAGCCAACACACCATGTGGGGAATAACTCGACCCACCCAGCCCACACACTACAGTCGCAGCATGGCTGCTCAGATAAACAGTATACGAGGCAAAGCCCCTTTCAGAAACAGTACGAGGCATAGCCCCTTTCAGTAACGTGGCAGTGCCACTCACACTTCCTCCAATATAAAACCCAACCTATGCAACAGATACATATCATGGTATGCAGTAACAGTAACAGTCATATCAAGCAGTACAGTCGATTTTAGCCCTAGGGGTATAATGGTAATTTTATACTTAGGGGTAAATCAGTAATTTCTTACCCTAAGGGTATTTCAGTAATTTTGTTCTCTTATTACAGTTTTTATTATTATTACAGCCTCTACTATTACAGTGGTTGTTACAGAAACTCATTTAATTCAGTTTATCAGTTTTAGCACTTAGGCCCTAAAACCCCTAATGGGCTCTACCATGCCATTTTAGCCCATTAGGCCCATTTAAGCCTTAATTTCCAATCCATTATCTTGTTTTAACGGTTTTTATGCCTGTAATCCATATTATTGCCTTTAGACCTATTTTTACCCAACTGGGCCCAAATTGCCCATTGGGCCCATATTCGGCCCACCGAGGCCCAACTTATCGTAGCGCCCAAAATTCTGCAGTCAGCCCGCCTGATAGTGCCGATTCCAAAACCAACCTTCTCCTACCAACTTGAGAGCGTTCGCATGCTCACAAGCTCTCGAAATGCCGAAATTTCGGCATTTCGGCATTTCGGCTTTTGCTGATTTGAGCATTGAAGGGTGTTCGAAACACACACCTGTTTTGCAGTTCCACTGACGAGATCTCCTATGCGACAGTTCCTACAACCCAATATCTACTCGATTAATCAATAGATCTACGAAAAACCAAAACCACAATCCCTTACCACATTCGGCCACACCCTTAATGGCGATGAAAACTTACCTCTGACGATTTAGGTGCACTAGATCTAGATCTGGTGATACCGATGCCTTCAACTCCTTGCTTGATCACCTTCCTTACTAACTATCACTCAAAAAGAATAAAAATACCACTTTGAATTACTAAAGTCCAAATCGACAATCCCCCTAACTTTAGGGACTTTCGGCTTTTCCAAAACATGAAATAATGTACAGATCTGAGGTATTAAGTACTTACCAACGATTTCTCTTTGATTCCTATGCAGATCTGATGTAAATCTGACCCTTAAACGTTAGTAGAACCCTTATCTCTGAGATTTGCAAATTCAGCTATCTCCCTAAAACTATGGTGATTTCGGCTTTTCAACTAGAGAAGAAGATGGCGATTTGGGCTATGAGTTTGAGTGATGGTGTTGACAATGATGTGGCTCAAGGGGATGTAGTAATCGGCCACAACAGGTGAAAGGAACAGGGGTAATTTGGCTTAGAAAGATTCGGCAAAAGAAAGCAATTTTCAGGATTTCTGGCACTTTGAGCAATCGGCTATGGTTGATTTTGAGAGGGATGAAAGCAAAAGAAAGAGTGGATTTGAGTAAGGAGGGTATTCAGCTAGGGAAGAGATCAAAGAGGAAAAAAGAAAAGTGAAAAAATAATGGTAGAGGTGAAGAAGAAGAAATCGGCTAGAAGCTTTCTAGGGAGGCAAGTTTCGGCTTTTCTGACAGTAAAAGAGAAGATTAATTCCTAAGGTGGCTAGCCCTAATTCTTATGACAGAAAATAGAAAAAGATATAACCCTAATAATCTCTCTAAAGCAATTGGCCCAAGTCCCTAAAAACCCTTGCCGAAATTCACTTAAGTTAGGCACATGCCCGGCACATGCTTAAAAATTAAAAAGAACACTACGCTTACCCTGTAACTCGAACCCTTGTCCTTGAATACCCACTTAGGCGCCACTTTTTTAGGAGCTTAGTGGCGCCACCTTGCCACTCTACCAAGGCTCCCTTTGTGACATATTTCCCTCGGTTTTTCTTAAAGGCCCACTTAACCAAGTCCCCTTTCACTTGAAAATCCAACTTAATATTTTACTGGGTTTTAACTTAAGCTTGGGCCTTCTAAAGGGCCACTAACACATGTACATACATTTTCAACCTTCAGAACACCAAAATTTTAAAATTTCACTAAAATTCACAAACCCCAAAAAATCCCAAAAATTAGGGCGTTACAACCTCACAGCACAAGTGGTAAAAAAACGCTCCACAGTGCAGCACAGGACTCTAACCTTAGACCTCAAGAATACTCTGCATGCCACCTACCACAGGACCACAAGCTCCTTTTGTGTCACATGTTAACCACAATTGTAACATCCCAAAATAGGGCCTAAATGGAACAGTGATTGCGAAACCACGAATCTGAGATAGAAAATTTATTCCGATTAATTTATTTAATTTATCGAGTGATTAGATGCATGTGTTAGAATATTGATAGAAAATTTCATGAATTGCATGTTTAATTTGCCTATTACGGCTTAATTGCAAAAGTTGATAAATATGAGTTCTAGATAGGAAATGATTAAATTGAAGAGCATAATTGAAGTAGAGGTCCTTAAATGGTAATTATACCATTAGGTTTTCATGGACAAAAATGGACATACATAGGTAGAAATAACCAAAGTTTTAATGAAGGGCATTTTAGTCATTTGGTAATTAAAAGGAATTAAAAGGGAAAAAGATGGAAAAATTGCTATCATCTTCTTCAAGTGGTCGAATCTTATGTATCACCATAGCTAGGGTTTGTTTCAAGCTTCCAAGCGCCATAGTAAGTGATTCCAATCCCTGTTTTTAATGTTCTTTACGTTTTTGGAGTCCTAATAACTCGGTTTAGGTTATTCTAGCAATAATTTAACCTAGGGTTCATATTTGGAAAAATACCCATAGCCGAAATGTGTTTATTCTGATGTTTTATGATAGAATATGAGGTTTAAAATTATGTTAAACAACTTGTGCTACTTGGTTTTAAGTGAAAACGGGTAAAACGACATAATCGGTAAAAATACCTAATATTCATAAGTACATGTTAGAGTGAGAATTTGATGTTGCCATTAAGGGAAAATGATCAGCATGTCCTAAAACATAAGAATTAGGGAAAAAGTTGAATTTTCAAGCTTTGGGGCAAAAGTGTAAATATGCAAAAGTTTAGGGGCAAAATCATAATTTTGCCAAAGTTAGAGTTAAGGACTGTTTTGATAAATGTGAGTATTAAATAAGCTAAATTTTTTAATTATAGATCAAGAAGAACGAAATTTGGGGATAGACCAAGGAAAGAAAAAGGTAGAAGATTAAGTTGTCAAGTTGATCGTATTTTGCTCTGAGGTAAGTTTACGGTAACTAAATGTAATATTTCGATATTTTATATTCATGTTGTTAATTTCCAGCATATATACATTTATTTTAGAGAATATTTCAAGTTGAATCAATGATGAGGTAATAGAGAAGAAGTATTAGAAAGCCCGTTTGAACTTTAGGAATGGACGGGATACGGAATGTCATGACATTTCAGGTTAAGGTAGTTGAGGAACATCCCATGTAAGTCCATATCAGACATATGGCATTGGTAGGTTGAGATAGTTTAAGAACATTCTATGTAAGTCCATATCAGATATATGGCTTTGGCAAGATAGGGAATGTAACACCCCTATCCCGTTACCGTCGCCAGAATAGGCAGGGGTATTACCGGATATTCAGAACAGATCAGAACAGAATATTCAAAGATCATAACAAAATTCAAACATAAAGTCCCTTTCTGAAAGTCCACTAGACCTCAAACGTGCATTAAGATAGGGTCAGGAATAAACTGGATACAATCGTAAACTTCAAAACACATATAAAATTTTCCAAATTAAGGAGGTCACACGCCTGTGTGACCAGGCCGTGTGCCTCACACGGGACTTAAGCATGCCCGTGCCCCCAAGCCTTGCCAAAACAGAGCAGTCATACTGACTTTTTGCCATGGCCACGAGACACGCCCGTGTGTCTTGGCCGTGTGGGTCTTATGGTCAATACTAGAAAATCAATACGGCCATAAGGCATGCCCTTGTGCCCTAGCCGTGTAGCACTAAGCAGACTTGGTTTAAGTCATATTTTCCACCCATTAAAGGGTCATATCTACAAGCCAATTCATGCCACAATTTCAACTTAATTCAATGCCTTAAAACATACCTTAACATGATCAAACCATTCATATTCAAATCTCACACTAAACATGTTCATAACCAAACACATAGTACATAACTCATTCAAACCACATCCATTTCTCACATTGACATGTTTCAAGAGGACCAAATCATACTAGATCATATAACCATTATGGCTTACACAATTTGGCATAACAAACCATAAACCAAAACCAAGCACAAACCTACCATTTGCTAGCCAATTTTCATGGCATTACTAATGAATACATCCAAGCTTAATACATAAACCTTCTAGCCTATACATGCCATACTTAAACTTTGTACATTCATAAAGGTACCAAAAATAAGCTCGATAGTGTGGTGATGATCCTTGACTATCCCCAAGCTTATAGTAGCTACGATATCTGTAACATAGTTGAAAGAATAAACAGAGTAAGCTACAAAGGGCTTAGTAAGCGATATATAATTTAAACCTCAATTCCAAAATAAAAGTAATATAACCAATTTAACTTGACAAGATATGAACCAAGAATAATGGTCTTTACACAAGATGGTTTCATGAATCATTTCAAGCTCATGTGTTCATATTTTATTCTCGTGAATTTATACATACTTCATTCATATTATTTCATAGAAGCAGAGCCATTCTTATACAGAGTTTTAGTATGATACTAACATACCTGAAACAGTTTCATAATACATATACTCAATCCATTCCTCGTAAATGTATTAACAGATGATTCAGATGTTTATAATCTCATACAATGCCGACGTCCCGGACGTGGTCTTTCATGTGATTCAGAGTAGGTGCCACTGTCCCAAACAAGGTCTTACATGTGAATTAGAGTAGGTGCCACTGTCCCAACAGGGTGTTACATGTGATTCAGAGTAGGTGCCACTGTCCCAAACAGGGTCTTTCATATGATTCAGAATAGGTGCCACTGTCCTAGGCAGGGTCTTACATATGATTCTTTTTCCATTACACAATCAAAAGCAACTCAGAATCAATACATCAGGCTCTCATGGCCATCCAAATACAATTTATATCTCTAGCATTTATATCAAACATTAATATAACGCATATTTGTATATTAACTTACCTCGTACTAGTTAGACGGATTTGAGCTGACTAATTCAACGATTTTGGACTTTCCTCGATCTAAGTCTGATTTCCTTGGTTCTGGATCTAAGTAAATCAAAATTCAGCCATTCAATATTCCATTTCATTCAATTCAATCCATAACACTCATTTAGGGCATTTTACATTTTAGCCCTCACATTTTCACATTTTGACACCTTGGTCCATAATTCACAAAAACATCAAATATACATAATTCCATTACAAAATGGCCTAGCCGAATCTTCATGGCTCTTATATGTGCCCATATACATATTTATTTCACAAATTAATCCTCCCAAAATGCCATTTTCACAAATTAGCCCATATGGCTCAAATTCATCAAAATCTCATGGCAAAACATGTTTATTCAACACCTATTCATCATAATTCATTTAATTTCACTACAAAGCTTCAAATATCAACAATGGCACTATTTATAAACTTTATCAAAAACAGAAATTGAGACATGGGCATGGAAGAATACGAAGCAACGATCACAGAAACGTAAAATTATCAAAATTCGAAGTCAAAACATACTTCAATTGAGCTTAAAATGTGTCGAATGAAAAAATGTATAAAACCCTTTCTTTTTCCTTTTTTGAATTGGTGGAGAGAAACACATAATGGCCATGTTTTCATGATATTTTAATATAACATATATTTTATACATCATTTACAATTTTAACCCTTATTTATAAACATGTAAAACACTTATTTTAAGGTCATTTATGACCACATAAACATCCAAAGGTGAAATTGCCACATAAGGCCATTATATTTAAAAGCCACTCCAAATAAACATATGCATAAGTAACATGCAAATTTTATCACATTTGCAACTTAATCCCTTCTCATAATTCAAGACAGAGACAGACAAATTAAATCACAAAAATTTCTCAGATGATAATTCATATATTAAAGACACAGAAAATAATACCAAAGTATTTTTTGGACTCGGATATGTGGTCCCAAAACCACTATTCTGACTAGGGTCTAAACCAGGCTGTTATAGGGAGCATCCCATGTAAGACCATCCCTAGAGCATGGCATTGGCAGGCTATTATTAGGCAGGAAAACCCAAGTATCCTAAGTATTCCAAACGGTTCATTAGGCTAATATCCAGGTTATGTTACAAGAAAGTTCAGGTAAAGGAATGATAAACAGGAAAGCTAAAGAGTAGGTGGAGAAGTAAAGTAAAGATTTTTTTAGTTGATGGTATAATATGAGTATATTTATACTTGGTGAATGTTGTCATTTATTTACTTGTAAACTTACTAAGCATTATAGCTTACTCCTTTTCCTTTCTCTCTTTTATAGTGTAGCCAAGCCAATTCGGGGATCGTAAGGACGTCAAAGTTTGTCTCACACTATCAAAGGCTATCTCAGTATATTGTAATTTGAAATGTTTTTGGTTATGTCATGTATAGTGACTTGGTCATTTTGTGTGTATGTCCGTATGATATGATTAAAGAATGGCATGTGAATACTTGATAGTGATTAGCTATTGAATGGCTAATCAAGAACATGATTTAATGTTATGTATGCCTAAATGATAGTTTATGTGAAGAAATTATGAAAGAGTAAAAGTTGGCCATGAAACAGTTTTGGAACAGCAGCAGTGACGTGAATTTGAAAAATCACTAAAAATTGTATAAATGGAGTTAAATGGTGAATGAGATATAGAATTAAAGCTTATTGAGTCTTTTCATAGGAAAGAAACAGAGCAAGCAAAGAAAGTCTATATTCTAAGATATTTAAATTCTTGTGAGACTGGTTTAGAGAGATTTCGTGGTCCCCTGTTCTGATTTTAGAAATTCACTAAAAATTGTAAAAAAGGAATTATGAGTCGTAATTTATATTTATAGATTCCTCAGTGAGTTTATTTTCATTAGAAACAAGTGGAAAGACTAAATGAAAACTGTACTAAGAGATAATTGATTTTTAGTGAGAAGAGGGCAAAACCATTGGACTGCAAAACAGGGGAACCTTTAACTAATAAACTGTACTAATTGGCCGCACCAAAAATTCTAGAAAAATTATGGTAAGAAGATATGTGAGTCTAGTTTCAGGGAAAATTTACAGGTTTAAATTTTGAGTTTCGTAGCTCGAGTTATAATTATTTTAGTGACTGTTATGCAGGTGGACAATTTTATTATGAACAGTGAAATAAATTATTTTAATTTGTGTAAGTAATCGTAAAATTTTTAAATGTTCCCAGTTTGGTCCTAAATCGTTCCAATTGCATGTTTAGGGCCTCGAAGGCCCATTTTAGGGATATATTGGATGAATGTGAATGAATTAATTTTAAAAGCAAATTTTTATGCCCCAAACTAGAAAGGTAAGTCTAGTAATGCCTCGTGCTCAACTCCGGTGACGATCTCGGGTAAGGGGTGTTACAACAATTATCTTTAAAACCCACATGATGGACTCAAGGTTCATTCAAGAGAAAAAAAAATTTGCATGAGCCAAGGCTTGAACCCATGGCTTCCCAGAGACTCCCAAACCCTCATAAATCACTTAACCATTAAAGAAAACATACAATTTGTGCCACAAGATACATCAATTACAAATTTAAATTTTTGGGATGTTACAGGCCATGTGCTTTTAGGAATTAGGGTTGTTGATTTTCACACGGCCATGTTCCTTAGGTACACGGGCGTGTGTGATTGGCAATTATGGATTTAGTGAATTGGTGTCACACGGCTTGGCCACACGGCCGTGTGGCTAATTTTGGGAATTTAGGGATCCCACACGGGCGAGTGTTTTGGACACATGGCCATGTCTGGTGGGCACACGAGCGTGTGAGACCCTCACATGACCGTGTCTACCCTGTACTCTATTTTAGCATATTTTGAATAGTGAGTTACACGGCCTGATTCCACGGCCATGTCCTTGGTCCACACAAGTGTATGCTTCAATCACATAGTCGTGTGCCCTTCTTCATACGGACATTTGACCTTTCATACTACCTAGGTATTACGACATGGCTAGAGCACACAGCTGTGTGGTCCTAAAACACCAAATTTTAGCTTGTGTGTGTTTTTTATCTGAAAATATGTCTGTGTATTCTGACCCTTGGCTAATCTTTAGTGAGGGTGTTTAACTCTTGATATATGTGACCATGTACTCTGCTTATGGGTTGTTTGTGATTGATGTCTAATTTTGAACCTGGGTAACGGGTGTGTGTGTATGTGTGCATATCTATTTTGTCAGACTGTCTGATAATGTGTCACTATTCTGTGAGGTTGTGTGCATACATACACTTGCATAAAGTAAAGTTTTGGGTGGGATTGTGAAGAGAAGGGAGTCTGATTCTGATCTGATTTAGTAGTTCTACTGCAACTCATTCGCACAACGATTTATCGTACTGTATTGCATGTGCGTTAGCTTGGCTGCGTACTATTATCTGATCTGGTAGTTTAAACTAAACATGCCTATATAGTGGATTATCGTATTGCGCTGTATAGCACATAAGCCAGCTTTGCTGCGTATTAATATCTGAGTGGCTTAGACCATATATATGGTGTGTAGGGTTGGATAGGCTTACGAGGTCCTATGTGGTGTGTTTTGGTTGGATGAGCTTAAACAGCTCTTGTAGGGTGTGATCGAGGGACAGAGAGGTGTGTTGGCTGGGTGGGTCTCATTACTCTACTGCATTGCATGCACATCTATTTGAGAGTTTCAAGTGTAAGATTATATGTTTATATTTTGTTTGTCTAAACAACACTTGTGTTGAGTGTTTTGTGTGAGATTTGTGTGCTCTATTTGTTTCTACGTATATCTGTAAAGTTAATCTGCTATTAATTTGTCATCTAGAGTCCTTTTCTATAAGTTTGTTGTTTTTCGTTTGGACTCACACTAAGCTCGAGTAGCTCACCCCTTTAGTGTTTCCCTTTCAAGTACATTTCTGAATTTTGACACTAGACTTGGTATATGGAGTCTCAGACAGTCTCTGTGGAAAATAATCAGTTTGTGTTTTTAGTTTCTACTTTGTTACTCAGTTTTTGAGCTGTAAGGTTTTATAAAACTATGGTACAAGTTCTGTACTAAGTTTATATTATTTTTTCATTATTTTCGATTATATATTATACTTAACTGTAATTTTATTGACTGAATTTTAAACGATTAAATGTTTCAATTTGACGAGACAACTTGTTATGAAAAATTTACCTACGATCACTTCAGTGATCAATGTGGCATCTGAGATTTGGCCTAAACTTTTTGGCAGAGTTGTGGGTGTTATAGTGTGACCGAAGTCAGAGAGTTACACGGGTATAAACATGGGCGTGTCTCCTGTCCGTGTGAGTCACACGGCCTTGTGAATGTTGCAGCTTTGAAAATTTTTAATATTTCGTGAAAATTCTTTAAGTTTCTGAATTAGTCCCGAATTGTTTCTACCACGTATTTTGGGCCTAGAGGGCTCGAATAAGGGACAATATGTATGAGTTTGATTGATTTTGACTTGAATATTATATGATATGAAATGTTTTGAGATTATGTCTATTTGATCGGTAATGCTTCGAAACCTATTTCGATGATGGATGTGGGTTAGGGGTGTTATAATCGTTATTTTGTACACCAAAAGAATCTGCTAAAAAGATGTAAAAGAAGTCAAGACATATAAACAAAGAGCAAAAAAAAAAAAAAAAAATAGAGGCAACTAATCGAAACCCAAGAAAGGAAAAAGTAGAGCTTACAAAGATGAGATAAAAAAAAAAGAAAAGCTAAAGAAATGATAAGCCAATATGAAGGCACAAGAAAGAAGAGAAATTAAAAGGAAAGAGGGAAATTTAAGCATTCTTCTCTTGTAATAACCAGAGTTCGTCCACATAAAAACAAGGATCCTTGCCTCTTCAACTGATTGTAACGACTCAACCCAAAACAAATACATGAAATCTATAAAAGCCCCAATTCCCAATAGAACCTAACCCTAGATCTAGAAATCATTAAGAAAATCTATAAAATTGAGGCTAATTCACAGATTATGAGGCTAATTCACAGATTAAACATTGTTAAGAAAATTTATAAAATCATTAAGGAAATTTATAGATCGATTAGCAGCTCTTCTTCACTTGGTTAAGTGATAGGAAGTTAGGAGGGTGAATAAATGGTGAGGAGGGAAAAGTTTTGATCTGTGATGGTTATTCTTGTTTCGGCATCTCTATTTCTTCTTCTTCTTCTTCTTCGTCTGCTTCTTCTTCTTCTTCTTCTTCTTTTTTTACTGTTTTGTTGGGTTCTTATTTTGGGTTTCCATTGTGGCAAGTTAATTGGCCACGTCAACTAGTTAACTGGCCATGTCACCTGTCCTATTAGGCCTGTAATGAAAAATGCTAGTGGATGACTAATTTGTCACTTTTCGATAATGTTAGTGACTAATTTGTTATTTTTTTAAAGTTAAGTGACTGAGTTTAAAGTTAAGTGATTGTTTTGTTATTTAGATCAAAGTTGAGTGACTGGTGGTGCAATTTAACCATTGCTAAAATATAAATAAAATTCCACCTAAAATACATTACAATAAAAGTGTCATTCAAATCCAAATAAAATTCAATTCTAAGCAATTATCTAAAGTTCCTATTGCTTCAATTTCTACTGAATGACCATTGTCTATATAGATGTATCTTTCACCATAATTTGGTCTTTGCAATTCTCGCAACCCGGCATAAACATATTGATGTGAGTTATTGTACTAAAATCTATCCACCATGTGTATCTAACTATCAAATTTAAATTAACCTCCAAACAAACAAAATAAAGAACTGTACATTTCTTAACACACCCAGCATGATAATTAGTATAATTTTTCTTTTGATAACATGTTGCACCAAAAAAGAAACAACCATATTTAGTTGGTTCCTTTTGTTATTTCATTTCTGGTATCGTATCTACAATTTCCTTAATTTTCTTTTATCTTTTTGTCCTTCTTGTCCTCCATGACGGTGGCTAAATGAGCACATTTTATCCTTTCTTCCTTCAACCTTTTGTCTTCTTGAACATAGTGTGAGAGGAGCTCATTCAGAGACCATGTCTCTTTTTGCCAGTTATAATTTACCTAAAATAGGCTAAACTATGGCAGATGAGATTAAAAACCAGATGCACTAGCAAGCTTTCAAAGAGTTTATAACACCCTAATTTTGGGCCTAGAAGAATTGGGCCTCAGGCGTGGGTGCATTTAAAATTTTTAAGAGTATGATAACGACACTAGTTGCATGTTAGAATGCTTGGGCTAGTGACTTTGAAGTATTTAGGGGTCTCTATGAAGTCCATAGTTCGAATTTTGGGTTAGGAAAATTTATGTTTTTCAGCCTTTAGGGAACCCTGACCCCAGGAGTTATGACCTTTAAATAAATGGAGAAGAAATAGGACACAAGTGAGGTTGTAGTGTAGTTGCTAAGTGGCACCACTTAGGGAGTAGGGAGGTGGCGTCATTAGCTGGCAAGGGGATCTTGGGTTCAAGTGCAGGCATGGTAATGTTGGAGATTTATTTTTACATTTTGGATGGCTAGTAGTGGCGTGCGAGTGGAACTCTAAAGGAAGTGATCAAAAGAGAAATTCAAGGAAGAGATTAATAGAGTGATAAGGGGAGAATATCTTGGAGGAAAATTAGGAGATGGGGTGTGTGAAGAGTTGGTGCTGATTTGGGAAGTGAGGAGTGTGTAAATTTGGCTTAGTGGAGTAAATGAGTGTCATTTTTAGGTCTTTTAGGGGGTGTACAAGGTTGGTTATGGGAAATTGCACATTGAATAATCATATTGATATTGTTGTGATTTAGGCTAAGGCCTAAGGCCATTGTATGTTGAGATATGGGCTTAGGCCCAACCGAGGCCACTATGGGCTAAGGCCAAAAGTCCACTGTTATTGAATAGGGCTTAGGCCCAAATTGTTTAATGCATGTTATGTGTTTGATGAGGGACGTACACACTGAGTTTTCCTAAACTCACTCCCTCTTTTTAATTTTTTTAGGTGACCCTCAGTAGGCGGCTTGACGATGGAGGGGATTCAGAGGTGGCTACACTGCAACTTGTTTTAATGATTAGTAGATTTATTTATTTACCTTATCTTAAATTATTATTATTGGGTTGTAATAAGGCATTTATAACTTCTGGATTATTTTTAAATTTAGGATTTTATTGTAGTTTTATAATTGCTAGTGGTAAAAATGAGTTTTTCTAAAACAATCTTTGTTTTAAATTAAGCTTCCGCAACAATTAAGATTTTATAATTAATAACGTCTTTAATAAGGAATAATATTTTTAATAAACCACATTGGGAATTGATCAAACGCAAACTGAGGTTTTACACAAAATTTTAAACAGGAAAGCTTTTCAATGAAAACTTGGTTTTCAAAAAACACTTCAATGTGACACGCTGGATTCGGGCCTAACTTCTAGGCCGGGTTTGGGGTGTTACAGAGTTCTAGCCTTAACTACTTTCAACTTTGAAGCAAGATGAGACATTTTCGTAATGTACTCTCTGATATTACCTTTTCCTTTATACCTCATTGAAGTTGGATTTGTCAAGAGTGTGCTAATTTTAGCCTTTTCATTCTTGACAAACCTTTTTTCAATGTTAGTCAAGAATTCCTTACCCATGATAATCTTATCAGACATAATGGCCCTAAATGTTTTTGGAATAACACTCTTCATGATCATCATACACATGTGGTTTTGTCTCTCCCACCTTTCCATCTCCCTCCTTTCATTAGAAGGACTTTCATTTGTAAGTGGTGGAGGAGAATTGGTCCTTAACATAAGGTTGAGATTTATGACTCCGTGTAATAGCCCAAATTAGGGCCTAGTCAGAATAGTGATTTTGAGACCACAAATTTGAAGTAGAAAAAAAATTTACTATGATAAAGTCTCAACGTTTACAATATGATTGAATGCATGTGTGAGAATTTCGATAAGAAATTTTATCGATAAGGTGTCTAATTAGACTAGTAGGACCAAATTGTATAAAGTGAAAAATAAGTGTTCTAGAAGCATTGAGTGCTTAATTGAAATGAATTCATAAACTAGAGGTCCTTATTTAGTAATTAGAGCATTATATGTCTAGATGGACATAAATTGACATGGAAGGGTAAAATTTCAAAGAAAGGTAAAAGGGAATTTTGGTCATTTGGTTAATTAAAGAATAAAAAGGGAAAAATCAAGTCAAAATTGTGTCCATCTTCTTCCCCTGAATTGAGAGAAGACATAGCTAAGGTTTCTTCACTTTTCAAGCTCAATAGTAAGTGCATCCTAGCCCCGTTTTTAATGCTATTTACATTTTTGAAAACCTCGTAATCCGATTTACCTATTTCTAGCCATATTTTGAGCTAGGGTTCATGTTCAAAAATTTACCCATGTGTGACATGCATGTATTTTGATGTTTAATGAAGGAATATGAAAGTTTGATATGTGATAAACAACTTTTACTAGTTGATTTTTAATGAAAATGCACAAAAGGACCTATTTGTAAATGTTGTAAAACATGTGTACAAAATGTGATTTAGTGAAAAATGTGGGCTGATATGAGCATGCATGTGTGTTAGATAAGCTTGGGTAACAAAGAAAATGAGTACATTTCATTATACGAGCCTAGGGACTAAAGTGTAAATAAGTAAAACTTTAGGGAAAAATGAATTTTGCCATAGTGGGATTTTTAGACTGAATTGAGTAATGTGATAATTAAATGAGTTAAATTTGGTATTATAGATCATGAAAGAAGAGGATTCAACCTTGATCGGGGAAAATAAAATATTTAGGACTGAATCGAATAACTTGTCATTTTGGACCGAGGTAAGTTTGTACGTAAATAATGCATCATTTTATTTTACTTTAATGCCTTAATGTTGTATGAAATGTGTGAATTGTTTTATGTGACATAATCGACAAGTTTCGACAAGTGATAAATGTGAACGGAAAATCCCAGTTGAACAATAGGAATAGAGTCGGATACAAGTGACATGTCACTAAGAACCCAAGTGTATGATTGTGTGATTATGTGATGTCCAGGTGCTGGTCTTGTACGTCTACCAATGGCTAGGTAATCCTGCATATGTTGCAGATACCTGTCAGCTTGTGTGAGCAGCACTGAGTAATTCTGTCTCGACCGTCAGCTTGTGTGAGCAGACCCATGACTAGCTCAAGAACGAGCGTATATATGATAAGTGGTAGCTTCGGCTACATATAGGTGGCACTTATGTGCAAGTTTCTGAGTATCCAATAGTATTCTGATGTGTTCAATGGGAATAACAAAAGAAGTGAAAATATGTGTTTTTTGTATGAAGATGTGATACAGGTGAGAAATTCGTAAGTACAAACGTCATAAGTGATGATATCATGGTAAGTTGTGCTCAAGTAAGTTTAGCATATGTGAGTTCATTGGTAAATGTACCAACTCTCCTTATATGAATTTTCATGGTTAAAATGTTATTTATTTGCATATAAACTTGCTAAGCTATTAGCTTACCCCTCATTTCTTTTCCTTTGTAGTACACACACGGGTAGAGACACGATCGTGTGTCTCGTCTGTGTGAAAGACACAGCCTTAGGACATGGGCGTGTGCTCAGGCCATGTGAATTCTACACTTGAAATGCGAGAATTAAATTCACCACACGGCTTAGCACACGGGTGTGTGACTTGGCCGTGTGACCCTCAACTGTTAATGACGTTATAATAGAAAGTTACATGGGTTGAGGACACAGGCGTGTCCCAAACCACACGGGTGTGTCTGACCACACGGCCTACCCACACGGGCATATGACTCTCCAATCATGAAAATTTTTTAAGTTTTTATGAAATTTTCTAGAGTCCTTGGTTTAGTCCCGAAACATTTCCAAAGCATGTTTTGGGCTTTGTAGGCCATTGTAACACCCTAAACCCGGCCTGGACGTTACGGCCAAGTCTGATGTGTCACATTGAAGTGTTTTTCGAAAACCGTGCTTTCATTGAAAACCCTTGAAGTTTTTAAAAACTCTTACCGTTAAACTTGTATAAAACCTTAGCTTGTCTTTTTCCAAAACGTAATCCATTGAAATAATCATCCCTTTGCAAACATCGTTAAAACCTTTGTAAAAAGTTTTATGAAAGCTTATGCACCCTTGTAGTTTGAAAAAACATGTTATTTTAAAGACAGATCAAATATCAAAAAAATCAGATTCGTAACCTTTATAAAACATGTTATCTTGAAAACAGTTTAAGTATCAAATAAATTTGACCTTTTTCTTAAGACTTAAAGTGAATGGAAGCTGGGCACCAGGTAGGATTCCAGAAAAGAGGAGGTGAGTCGAATAGACTGCTTAAGTACCAAGCTCTTCTTGGATCCACTCCTAGACATGCACACTACCATTGCCACACTTTAACTATTTGAAATATTTATCTACAAGATCATTTAAAATTGCGGAAGCTTTGCTTGGTTATCGTGTTATTTTGAAAACAAGTAACTTTTATAAAAATCACGTCTTAAAATCATTTATTTTCAACTCGATTTAAACGACATCATAATTTAGCTAAAACAAGTTAATTAAGTAAAGAATTAATAACCCGAAATAGAAATAATTAAAGAGGCCTTTTACAACCCAAAACCAAAAATAAATAATTAAATCTAAATTCAAATAGGTAACTCAATTAGAAATCCAATAGTCCAGTCCGTGTGGCCACTCTGAATCCCTCCCAGCTCCAAGTCCATCAACTAAGGCTCACCTACAAGGATGGAAGGGAAAAGGGTGAGTTTGGAAATTCAGTGTGTAACAAGCCACTTACAGAGCCCAAATCAATATCAGCATACTAGGCCTAAGCCCCCAAATTAGTCTCAACATATAACTGGGCCGAAGCCCTTTTCAAATATCGGTTACTGGGCCTTAGCCTTTTTCATAAATCAATTCACTGGGCCGAAGCCCTTTTCTGTAAACGGTATAGCCCAAAGGCCCATTTTAACATCACATATAATATCAGTGTATGTGTGCAAAGCCCATTTCAATATCACATGTAATGTCAATGTATGTATGCAAAGCCCAGTTGGGGAGACTACTCAACCCACGATCCGCTACTCTCCACCCGTACTAACCAAGCTCTCCATGTGGGGAATAACTCAACCCACCCAACCAAACTCTCCACTGGTAGCATAGCTGCTTTATCATATAACTGGAGGCCAAGCCTCTTTTAATAACTGGGGCAAAAGCCCTTTTCGGTAAACTGGGGCAAAGCCCTTTATCACTTCCTCCATCATATAATAACCCAACCCATGCATTTACTGAGTAAAACATGGCATATCGTATACATGTCATAGCATATCATGTGCATATCATGTCATAGCATGTAAAATAACAATATCACAATCATCATATTCAGAATGAAACCCTAGGGGTATAATAGACATTTTTCACCTAGGGGCAAAATAGACATTTTCATGTTTTAAGGGTAATTACGTAATTTTATCCATTATTAGGGTTTTCCATGCTTATTCATCAATTCCAAATGTTTAAACAGTAATTTTAGCCTATTTTAGTACAACCGAGTTATGGGCTAAAAACCCCTAATGGGCCCTATGTAGCTAGTTCAGTCGTCTAAGCCCACTTAGTCCAAATCCTACAATTAACTACTAATTTAACTAGTTTTAAGCCTATAGTCTATTAAGAAATGTATATTGCCCATTTTTACCCGTATGGGCCCGTAAGCCCGTTGGGCACAATTTCAGCCCATCGAGGCCCAACTTACCATCGTGCACAAAATCGTGCCCTTACCTGTTCTATCGATCCAATCACCGATCTTATCGTATGTATCACGGCTCAAATCATTCACAAAACCACAAGTTCGAAATGCCGAAGTTTAGGCATTTTGGCTTTTCAGCAAATATTAATCTAAGCTACTATGAGGTTCATTACACACCTGCTTGCAACGAACGATGACTATATCCGATCCAAGTCAATCCTACATTCGATTACTAAAACATTAGACCATGAATCAATGATAACTAAATTTAACATACTCTTACCATATTCGGGCATCCATGAACAAGGCCCTAAATCCTTACCTTTGCTGAAGTTGATATCCAAATCTGGATCCGAACACTCCACTGATCCAAGCCCTTAGTCAGCAGCCTTTAACCCTTACAAGCACAGAGTAAAATAATTGGTAACAGCCCCTTAAAGCCTTAGGCACTATTTCGACAGCCTCCCTAAACACATAGGGATTCTAACTTTTCCAAATCCCCAAAATAAGAATAGATCACAGTCAATTCATATCACCAACTTATATCCACGGTCAAACTAGCCCAATCATCACACAAGTTAGTCATTTACCCACGAGGGGTAAAACAGTCATTTAACACCCTAGGGGCAAAATGGTAATTTTACCCCATAGGGGTGTCTCGATAATTCTACCCTACAGGGGTATTTCGGTAAATTTGCAAATCGAGGGTAAAATAGTATTTTTTACAAATCAGGGGTAAAGTAGTAATTTTACAAATTAGGGGTAAAATGGTAATTTTACGAATCGTGGGTAAAATGGTAATTTTACAAATTAGGGGTAAAATGGTAATTTTACAAATTAAGGATAAAATAGTAATTTTTACAAATTAGGGGTAAAACGGTAATTTTACAAATCATGGGTAGAATGGTAATTTTACAAATTAGGGGTAAAATGGTAATTTTACAAATTAGGGGTAAAATAGTAATTTTTACAAATTAGGGGTAAAATGGTAATTTTACAAATTAGGGGTAAAATAGTAATTTTACAAATTAAGGGTATGTTTGTCATTTTACAAATCGAGGGTACTTCTGTTATTGTACAAATCAAGGGTAATTCGATAATTTTATAAATCGGGATATTTCTTGTAATTTTGCAAATCGAGGGTAATTCGGTAATTTTGTAAACCAAGGTATTTTAGTAATTTTGTAAACCAAGGGTATTTTAGTAACTTTGTAAACTAAAGCATTTCTAAACAGAGATAACAATGCGAATGGGCCTAGGGCCCATTGTCGGCCCAAATGGGCCCATACGCTCGTGTGGCCCTTTTAGCCTAAATCTAGCCACAGATATGAGATTCACCTAATCTAGCCCAATATTTACTATACAATCAAACAACTTATCCAATTGGGCCCGCAGGCCCATTGGGCCCACATGGCCTCTTCGGCCCATCGCAGCCCGAAGTAGCCGCCCTACCACTAGAGCAGTGAGAAATACACACCTGATAGGAGACTGAAGTTAATCCGCGCTCCAAACACTCTTAGCCGATGCCTAACTCAAACGGGCATGCCATAAAGCGAAAGGGATCAGCCAAGAAGGCTGTGCCTACTCTCCTCCTGGTTTGCTCTATTTAAAGCTAGCTCCTCACCTGCTCTCATGTTAGCTTTCCGATGTGGGATTCTCCATCAATCCTCCCAAAATTAAAGCGTTAGCAAAATAATCAACCTTTGCGTGCAACGAGATTCGAACCAAAGTCCTCTCAGTAACCCTGTCTAGCCATCACCACTCGGACACAAGCTCCTTTGTGTCATAAGTCCAACACATTTAACTTTAAAGCTCACTTACTTGCTTCCAGATTTATTTAAAAGAAAAACCAAAATAAATTGCAAGAGCCAAGACTTGAACCTTGGACCCCCTTGCTTCCTTGTCCCCTAAGTGGCGCTACTTTGCCACTACACCACATTCTTTTTTTGTGTCTTATTACACACATAATTCCTTACAACTCCTCTTTTCCAATTCCTCTATTCCTTAAGTCCAAAAATCCAAGAATTCTCCGGGTTTTTAACCAACACTTGGGCCTCCCATAGGCCCAATAACACACTCCAAACACGAATTACACATCCATATATCAAAATTTCAACATTACACCAAATATCAAAAAATCCCGGAATCCCAGAAATTAGCCCAAGACTTTTCCCCACACTATGAATCCTTTGCAGTTCACTAAAATACCAAATTAACCCATTAATAATAACCTTCCATAATAGAATTCAACAAATCAATAATTTTATTTCGAACTATCTCACACCCGCACCCAGGCCCAAGGCCCAATACTTTTAGGCCCAAATTCAGGGTGTTACAGCCCTTATTAGGGATGTTATGAATATGTTTGAAAAGTTTTAAATTGGATGGAAATTTTATGATTCAATTTTGTGTGTTTAAGTATGTTTAGGTCTGGTAATGCCTCGTGCCCTATTCTAGCGACGGATACGGGTGAGGGCTGTTATACTCTGAGAACAATTATGAGATTCCCTTACCTTGATTTAAAGTTGGTGTCATTTAAAATAGTAATCTAGTTAATGCTAGCTGTGATGTTGGCAAGTGTAATAATAGCTTAATTAAGCAAAACAAGCTCACATGATACTTCAATTTTAAACCAAAATAATTTGAATAAAGGTAAATATCACATGAACATACTGAATACTCCATTAATATTTCATCTTTGAACAAAATATTAACTTGCAAGTGCTATCTTGGTGTGGTAATCAAACATTGCCAATAATAGCATGTCAAATAATAAATCTTCTTGTTGGTCGATTTATTACTCACATGTAAAACTAAAAAATTGTCACATGTTTATTACCATAATTGCACATGTAATTTTGTTAAATATGGATTAAGTTACATGCACACAACCATTTATAATTTAAATCAAAACAATTTCAACAACAG
Organism: Gossypium stocksii; assembly: GCA_020496765.1. Lineage (NCBI taxonomy): Eukaryota > Viridiplantae > Streptophyta > Magnoliopsida > Malvales > Malvaceae > Gossypium > Gossypium stocksii. Next base: position 28,593,522 of record CM035624.1, read on the forward strand.
AGGTCACTTTGACAATTTATTGTTTCATTTCAGTTGTTTTATATATATTATACCCATATTCAAATTTAAAATTTTCGTAACAATCAAGGGTCAAAACTAAAATCTCTAATCGCAATACAAATTATGAAATAACTAAAAAAAAGTTATCTAAATACCACAATCAAAAATTGAGAACATTCATCTTTAACTGGTTTTAATATCTTAAACAAACAACTGTAAAAACTTTTACAATAAAATTAAAAACTAAATTTTATAAAACCAAACTTATTCATGAATGCCAAAACTTTCAACATAAATTTAAAATTTTTAATATACAGTATTCGAAATACCAAATAATAGTTAAAACCCATCAAATCTCAATACAAAAATAATAGGACAATAAGTTTATTCTTATTGATTCAATATGACGAGACTCGAATTTCACTTGTTGAAACCATAAACACTGTCTTACATAGAAGTCAATTCTACAAACTTTCGATAAGCCTCCTTATAATACCTCAAGCCCGGCCTAGACATTATGGCCGAATCTAGTGATGTCACATGGAATGGATTTTGAAAACGGAGTTAACTCGACAAAACGTTGTTAATTTATTAGCTCTTGTTTGCTTTTATCTAGTTCAAAAATGTGTAATCAATTATTCAATTTTCCTTGAACATATCTTATTGTGGAAGCTTTCAAAAACCGTGATTTTTAAGTAAAATAGTTCAAATTGTGGAAAAGCTTTGCTTTTAGAAAACCATAGATTTCAGAGTAAACTTTTGGTAAAGCATGCATAAGACGAATAACAAAATCAAAACCAGCAGTTAAAAGTCCTTACAGTCCAGAAAGTCCCAAAAAGTACAACTTTCAATTAAAAACCAAACCTTAAATAATACCAAAATTAAGTAAATTTAACAGTTCGTGATAATATGGTCACTGCTGAGTCTCACTGCACCAATCCACCTAAGTCTGTGGATTACCTGTATAGAACAGACAAAAAAAGGGGTGAGTTTATGTAAACTTAGTGTGTAACCTAGCAGAATTAGGCATGCAAACATACAAATTATCAAACTTTAGACATATACAAATTTGGGCTTAAGCCCATTATAGATATAGATACAGATATGGCCTTAAGCCCATTCCAGATGCAAATACAGATTCAGGCCTAAGCCCATTACAGATACATATATAGATATGCAAGTTAGAAATCAGAAATCCTACCCCCATCCTCTACACACCATTTTTGACCATCCCTACACACCATGTGGGGTTAAAAACACCCACCCAACCCTGTACACCATATTGTACCGATGTGGCACATAACAGATATAATGCAGCCATGCTGCCAGATAATAGGTGTAAATTGCCGTTCAGAACACTTCCTCCCATATACATCATCCTGTCCCCAATATCAGATATAGAAATATACAAATACAGATAATAAGCTAACATGCTCACATGCTTATATATAAGCGTGCATAGATATTAGATATGCAGATAATAGTGCAAGTAGCCATGCATCAGTATCCTAATCAAATCAGAGTATCAAACAAATAGATCATACAATTTAGGGTTTATTTAGACCTTACCAACCCTACAGTAGGCCCACAGTCATTTGGGATGACCTGTGGAACCCTAGGGAAAAATTTAGATAAATGGGCCCACACGCTCGTGTGGCCCACATGCCTAGATTGGCCATGCCCGTGTGGATCACATGGCTTGGCTCAGTGTCTACATGCCCGTGTGGCGTGTCCATGTGGACCCACACACCTGTGAGGCCCACACCCTAACTTGGTCTTTGCCCATGTGGCTCATACAGCCACATTCTGGCCATCATACGATAGTGTATTGTGCATGGCCTGGACTTCGTCGATCACACAGTCGTTTTGTCACATAAGGCCTACCACATAGCAGTGTAGCGTCAACAGAATGGTTTTTGGCTTTTACTTAAACCTCACTTTCTGCATTTTTGAGTACACATTTGGTACGTTTTCACAGCAAATGCAATCCCGAGCCACTTAGCACCTATCATGGATCAATATATCACCCAATTAATTGGTTAACAATCAAACTAAAACTAAACTTGAACCGAGATATCCATCCACTGAGTGAATAAACCTTACCTTCAATCGAACAATAGTAGCTACCATGAAACTAAGTCCCTGAAAAGTGATTACAAGTCCTTGAATCTTCCCCTAATCAACATTAACGACACACATCAATGAAAAGTTAACAAACAGAAATAAAATCACTTTGCCCAAACTTACTGAACCAAAACGTAATCACAAGTTTTACAGAAGAGAGAGATGGATTTGAAGAAGAAATTGAAAATAAGGAGAGGAAGATGGAGAGTCCAAAAAGAATTCGGTAGAGAGTGGAGAGAACAAAATGTCAGAAAGGGGGAAAGGTTTTCAGGAAAAATAAAAATAAAACATAAATAAAAATTTTATTAGATTTTTCCCCAACTTCCTACTACATCACAATCCTTTATTTTTCTCCCTCTAATCCCACTACTCAGAATCCCGATTACTTCAAACATCTACCCGGTACTAGCAGCAAAAGATAATTCCCTTGCTTATGCAGAGTTTCGAGCACAAGACCTTCAACAAACTATCACTCAACTTAACCACCAGACTAGCAAGCCCATTTTGATATGGTTTTACAAAAAATTAAATATAAGTCTACTCCTCAAGTGTCAAGCTTAGACCAAAAAAATATCAAAATTTGCTAAAGGTAGGGCTTGAACTTGGGACCTCTCAGACACACCCAAAACACTTAACCACTAAAGCAAATAGATATTTGTGCTAAAATTTTACAGATGCAGAACAAATAAAGTTGGTGTGTTACAACTCTACCCCCTAAAAGAAATTTTGACCTCGAAATTTACTTAGTTAGAATAGATGAGGATACTGCTGGCAAATTGAATCCTTAGGTTCCCAAGTGGCTTCCTCCGCGCTATGATTTTGCTACAACACTTTCACTAGTGGAATGGAGTTTTTTCGCAAAACCTCAACATCGTGATCCAAAATCTGAAACGGCTCCTCTTCTAAGGTCAAATTCGGTCTAACCTCAATTTCCTCAACAGATACCACATGAGATGGATCAGACTAATATCGCCTTAGCATCGAGACGTGAAACACATCATGAATATGGTCCAGTTTCGAGGGTAGCTCCAATTGATAAGCAACTGGTCCCACACATTTTAGAATTCGGTACGGTCTAATAAACCTCAGGCTTGCTTGCCCTTACAGTCGAACCTCAGAATATTCTTTCATGGAGACACCTTAAGAAACATGAAGTCCCCTATAGAGTACTCAATCTCACGCCTCTTAAGATTTGCATACGGTTTCTGCCTATCAGAAGCCATTTTCAAATGATCCCGAATCAATCTGACCTTATCCTCGATCTCAGAAACTAATTCAGGAGCCAAAACCTGTCGTTGACCCAACTCAGTCCAACATAGTGGGGTACGGCACTTACGACCATATAGAGCCCCATAAGGTGCCATCTGAATATTGGACTAGAAGCTGTTATTATAGGCAAACTTGGCTAACGGTAAATAATCCTCCCGACTACCTCAAAAATCATTTGCACAACTCTGAAGCATATCTTCCCGTATCTGAATCACCCTCTCTGATTGACCATCGGTTTGAGGATGGAATGCAGTGCTGATGTCCAACCTTGAACCCAGAAATTTATGTAATTTCTTTCAGAACCGAGAAGTGAAGCGAGGACCTCTATCAGAAATAATCGAGATAGGAACCCCATGCAGTCTCACTATTTCAGAAATGTACAACTTTGCCAACTTCTGAAGAGAAAAGTCTGTCCGAACCGGAATGAACTGAGCAGACTTGGTCAATCGATCCATGATGACCCAAACAGAATCCTTTTTAGTAGGTATCAACGCAACCCATTCACAAAATCCATTGTTACTTGCTCTCATTTCCACGAAGGGATCTTGACTGAGTGTAACAAACCTGAAGGCAACTAGTGCTCATCCTTAACCTGCTGACACGTTAAATAGTGAGCAATGAAATCTATAACCTCACGCTTCAAAATCAGCCACCAGAATAACTCACGAAGGTCACAAGGCATTTTATTACCACTGGGATGCATAGCATAAGGGCTACTATGCGCCTCCCTCAGCATCGACTGTCTCAAATCGGTACCATTTGGCACACAAATTCGGCCTCGAAAATACAAGACCCCGTCACTATTTAGTCCAAAATCCATAGTGCTATCACTCTCAACCTGATGAAATCCCAAATCCAGAGACTTATCACCCAACTGCTTATCACGAATCTGTCCAATCCAAGTCAGTTTAACTTGCAACTCAGCCAATAGACTCCCATCATCAAACAGACTAAGTCGAGCAAACATTGCTTTCAGATCAGTCATCGCCCTATGACTCAAAGCATCAGCCACCATATTGGCCTTAATAGGATGATACTCCATCGTACAGTCATAGTCTTTGAGTAGCTCAATCCAGCAACGCTACCTAAGGTTCAACTCCTTCTGAGTAAGAAGGTACTTGAGGCTCTTGTGATAAGTGTAGATGATACACCTCTCACCAAATAGATAATGCCTCCAGATTTTAAGTGCAAAAATTATTGCAGCTATCTCGAGATCGTGTGTCGGATAGTTTGCCTCATGTGTCTTAAGTTGACGAGATGCATAAGCCATAACTTTTCCATCTTGCATCAACACACATCCCAAACCGACATGCGATGCATCACTGTATACCACAAACTCCTTGCCAGATTAAGGCTGTATCAAAATAGGAGCCTAAGTCAGAACAGACTTGAGCTTCTCAAAGCTCGATTGCTGTGCATCATTCCAGACAAATGGAACACCCTTACACAGAAGCTTAGTTATGGGCATTACAATCAAAGAGAATCCTTTCACAAAACACCGGTAATAACCTACCAGACCTAGAAAACTGTGGATTTCAAACATATTCCTAGGCTGTTTCCAATCCAATACAGCCTCAACCTTCCTAGGATCAACTTAGATCCCTTCAGTAGAAACTACGTGCCCTATAAAAGTCACTTCATGTAACCAGAACTCACGCTTGCTGAACGTAGCATAAAGCTATTTCTCTCAGAGAATCTGAACCACTACTCTAAGATGTCCATCATGCTCATCCTCAGTCTTAGAGTAAACCAAAATGTCGTTGATAAAGACTACGAAGAACTGATCCAGATACGGTTGGAACAAACGATTCATCAAATCCATAAAAGCCATCAGAGCATTTGTCAAACCAAAAAGGTATCACTAGAAACTCGTAATTTCCATAATGAGTCCTAAACGAAGTTTTATGCACATCAGCCTCTTTAACCCTCATTATCTGTTTGGTGAGAAATGTCACGTGTTTTCTGATCATAAAAGTTTGAAATACTTGATGACTCAGAATGATTTGAATTTGTGACAGAGAAGATGGTTAGAATTGCTAAAAGATTACGAGCTTGTCATTGAATATCATCCGGGTAAAGTGAACGTTGTAGTTGATGCTTTGAGTCAGAAATCACTATTTGCATTGCGAGCATTGAATGCTCAATTAAATATAGCTGATGATGATTTTGTTTTAGCTGAATTAAAAGTGAGACCATTATTTATTCAATAGATTATTGAAGCACAAAAAGTTGATAATGAATTGAAAGTCAAACAAACTCAGTGTGAATCCGATTTTGAATTTCGAGTTGATCAAGATGATTGTTTGAGATTTCGAGATCAAATTTGTGTTTTGAGAAATCTGGAGTTAATTCAGATGATTTTGGGTGAAGCTCAATGTAGTAAATTATCCGTACATCCAAAAAGCACAAAAATGTATAATGACTTGAAACAGCTATACTGGTGGCCGGGAATGAAAAAAGATATCTCTAATTTTTTTTTGAAATGTTTGATATGTCAGCAAGTCAAAGCTAAACATCAGGTGCCCTCCGGTTTGTTACAACCGATTATGATTCCCGAGTGGAAATGGGATCGAGTGATGACGGATTTTGTATTAGGTTTGCCCCTATCTCCGAGAAAGAAAGATGCGATTTGGGTTATAGTTGACCGATTGACAAAATCTGCTCACTTTATTCCTGTATGATTTGATTATTCACTTGAAAAGTTAGCTAAACTTTACATTTCTGATATTGTGAGACTGCACGGGGTGCCTTTGTCTATTGTGTCAGATAGGGATTCAAGATTCACTTTGCGATTCTGAAAGAAATTGCAAGACGCTTTAGGTGCAAAACTACATTTTAGTACTGCTTTTCACCCGTAAACAGATGGACAATCTGAGTGGATTATTTAGATACTTGAGGATATGTTGATCTGTTGTGTAACATCCCGTACTTGTAACCGATGTCGGAGTAGGGTAGGAGGCATTACTGTACTAAAACTCATGTAGACCTTTGACTTAAACTCATGAGAATGTATCCCAATTAAAACTTTTCCAAACATTGTCTGACGAGCCTTCTTATGGGCCTACGAGGCCTTAAACATGGTTCAGAACTATCCCGAGACCATTTCGTGCACTTAAGAAATTTTTTTCAAAAACTAGCAAAAGTAGGGCACACGCCCGAGCGGCCCCTAGACATGGCCGTGCTAATGGCCTGTGTACCTCACATGACAGAAGCACACTAGGGACATGCCCGTACCCTTTGCCCGTATGAATTTAATTTCTAACATCAACCTAAAGGGGTTTTCACACGGCCTAGTGCACACCCGTGTACCCAGCCTGTGTCCATCACACGGCCTTGACACGCCCGTGTGCTGGCCGTGTCCTTCACACGGTTGAGACACACGGCCGTGTCTCATGCCCGTGGAGAATACTGATATCATTTAATTCTATCCATACAAGGTGCAGGAGACACACAGTCGAGCCATACGTCCGTGTGTAGCCCACGTGTCTCACACGGTCTAAACACACGCCCGTGTGCCTATCTATGTGGGCAATATAGGGCTATTTACCAGGCCCATAACCACCCTGAAACACATACAAACATAACCCCAATCTTAATACATCACATCACAGCACCAATACTCATCTAAATGCCCCCAAAGAGATATTCATACATCAACAAGGTCATGTCCAAAATGCATGCATAAAATACTAAGCAACTTTGCACAAATTCCATGTAAATTCATCTCATTTCTTTAAGCAACCTGAATGGTTTTAGGCCAATTCCAAAGGCCATTTACAAAATGAAACTTATAATTATTAATGGCCAATACAATCGGCTAACTTGCATGTATCATGCAACAAAATGACTAAATGCGTATACATGCCATATTCAAAACGACTAACATAACTATACCAAAATGGAAATCTTGATAGTGTGACTTCGAGCTCTGGCTTTTGATGATCCCCGAGCTAATACGGTAAATTTACATAGAAAGGGAAATTGATGGAGTAAGCACAAATTGCTTAGTAAGTTGTATGAAATAAAAATAGCAATTATAATCAACAATCATAGTTGAATTTTAAGGTATTTGATACTTCATTTAATTTCTTATTAATACTCATGACTTACACCACCTCAATATTAACTTAATCTCATACCTTGCTCATTTTCGAGAATTAGTCAATCTCGTAACTTATATTATCATTACCTTATATCTTAATTGAGGGTACCTGTAACACTCGTCATAAACTTTAGTCCTTCTTATTAACTTAATCAACTTGAATACTTTCTCTATTAATATACTTGGAACATTGAACGATAATTGTAATGCCATTCTCTTGTTAAGATGCCAAGGCCATATCCCAGATATGGTCTTACATGGGATCTCACACTGATGCCGAAGCCATATCCCAGATATGCTCTTTTACGGGATCTCATATGATGTCGATGCCATGTCCCAGACATGGTCTTATACGGAATCTTTCTTAGATACCCATGCCATGTCCCAAACATGGTCTTACGGGGAATTTATATCTCATCTTGGTGTCGACGCCATGTCCTAGACATGGTCTTATACAGGACCTTGTGTTGATGCCAATACCATGTCCCAGACATGGTCTTTCATGGGATCTACATTCGATGCCGATGCCATGCCCCAGACATGGTCTTATACGGGACCTAAAAATCCTCATTGCATGACAACGATATCATCCATATCCATTAACATTCTACTATCTCATCATTAATTCTTAATGAAAACTAATGTCGATAATTTCATGGCATCGTCACAGATATCATAGCAAATCACTATAAAAGTTCCATAATAATTAATGCTAAATTATTACATACAACTTACCTCGGGTCCAAAATATGATAAGTGCTCGGTTTGTCTACCACTTTACATTTTCCCTGGTTTTGATTCGGGTTTCTAGTTTCTTGATCTATAATAAATAAATTTTCAAAATTTAATCATCATATTAATTCAAACAACCTCTAATTCATAATTTGGCAATTTAACCATTTTGCCCCTAGAATTTGGCAAAATGACCATTTTGCCCTTATGCTCAGAAATTGATTTTTATCAAATTTCTTCATCTCTCATTCCTATCTAAGCCCTTTCATGCATATGACAACTTCAAATTTTCATTATTCATGCATTTACCAAAACAACTTAGTTACTTACAAATAAGTCATATTTAGGTGTTTTCTATGAACACCCATTTCAAAAAGTTATTTATCAAGCATCCTATATCCATTTTCTTTCATAAAACTCTAACAAATAATATCTACACACCCATGACAAAACTTTAAGCTCCCAACCAAAATGCTAAACACACCTCTCAATAAAAAGCTTATGCCATGATGGTCTCAAATATGTAAAATTTTTTAAAAAAGACCATGGAAATTACTTACTTTCAAGAGAAATAACTTAGCTGAGATTTTAGCTTCAAAAACCCCCAAAGAGCTGACATTTTCGTGGAGAAGAAGACTAAAAAGGGGAGAGAAAATAAAAATGGGAGACTTATTATATTTTTATGATCTATAATTTCACAGAAAGATTTCGTGAAAATTTCGTTTGAAAATTTCAACGTTTGGGCACTCAATTTAGTCAAAAGGACTAAATTCTAAATAGTGCAAAAGTTGAGTTCCATATGTTAGAAGTGTCCAATTGTTATGAAGTTTTAAACTAAAGGTCCTTAAATAGTAATTAGACCATCGGTTAAATTGTCAGACAAAAATGGGCATGAATAAGAAAATTTTGAAAGAAAAGTATTTAAGGGCATTTTGGTCATTTAGTAATTTAAAAGAATTAAAAAGGGAAAATGAAGCAAAAATTTGTTCATCTTCTTCCTCGAGGCCGAATATAGCATGGAGAAACCATGGCTAGGGTTTTTCAAGCTTCCAATCTCGATTGTAAGTCCGTTCTAGCCCCGTTTTTAATGATTTTTACGTTTTTGAAATCCCGGTAACATGATTTCTCTATTTCTACCATTTATTTGAGGTAGGTTTGATTTCAAAAATTGACCCATGTTGAATAATTGTGCATTTTGATGAATTATGGTAGATTATGCATGTTTATGGTTAGAGAAACGGTTTTTGCCGAGTGATTTTCGACGAAAACGTCCGAAAGGACTAAATCGTAAAAGTTATAAAATTGGTCATAAGTGTGAGTTTTAATGAGAATTGTGGGCTGCCATTGTTATGAAATGGTTCAGTTAGGCCTAAAATGCAAAGAAATTGAATAAAAAATTATTTTTGAGCTTTGGGGCAAAAGTGTAAATATGCAAATATTTAAGGGCAAAAATGTAAAATTTATAAAAATATTTGTTAGGTCTGAAATGATTAGTACATTGATTAAATAAGTGAAATATGATGTTTTAGATCTCGAAAAATAAGATTTGGATCGAGAACGGAAGAAAACCGAAAATCGGGAAAGTTGGTCAAAATGGCCGTATTGGTATCGAGGTAAGTTCATGTGTTTAAGAAGCATTTAATTAAGTATGTTTGAATGCTAAATGGATATATTAGTTATAAATGTTTTAGTATTGATTTTTGAATATAATGATATTAATTGAGAAATGTTCGATAATGATTCGACATTAAAAGTGAGAATTCGAATAAGTTTACATATAAGACCATAGTGGAAATGTGGCTTTGTATAAGATCAAGAAAGTATCGAATAGCATAATTTGAGGAAAGTAAGATAAATTGAGGATATGATGAGGTTAAGAATGTAAGTTGAGTAGCATTTTATTCTTATGAAATTGTTGCTATTATTATTATTGAGTTATGTGGCTGACCTTGAGAATTTTGAGCAAGTATATTTTAGCTATGAATTGCCAAGACATTAATATTTCAAAGTCCATGTTTATAACATGGAAATTGAGGAAGAATTGATGGAAAAAGGCCATGGTTGACCCATGGCAACATAAGATAAGGATACCAAGTAAGACCATGCCAAGGCATGGCATTGGTAAGTTTTACAAGGCAAGGAAATCATGTAGGACCATGTCAAGACATGGCATTGATAATTTACTATAAGGCAAAAATCCCATGTAAGACCATGCCAAGGCATGGCATTGGTGAGTATATAAGGCAATGGTCCCATGTAAGACCATGCCAAGACATGACATTGGTGAGTATATAAGGCAAGGATCCCATGTAAGACCATGCCAAGGCATGACATTGGTGAGTACATAAGGCAAGGATACCACGTAAGACCATGTCAAGACATGGCAATAGTAAATTTCAAAAGGAAAGATACTTGAGTAATCCAAAGAGTAAGTCAAAGAGATGAGAAGGTAAGATCATGAGGAAAGAGCATAGGTATGTACATAAGGCTTATTAATATTGAGGTTATAAGTTGATGATATTAAAAGTATTTTAATAAGTATATTCAAGTATTAAGTAAGTGATAAGTTTTCAATTATACTTATGACGCTTTGTGACATGATTAGCAATATGCCTATATATTATGAGAGAGTATTAATGTGTTAAGTGAGATGTTGCAGGTACATAAACAAGCTATTAAGTAAGGAATTCTTTTTATTATTCCGAGCCTTTGGTAAGGTTACCAATGAGTAAGATGAGAAAGTAAGAACTTAACATTATTTATACAAATTCATTACCAATGCCTATTATTTTATATGTGAACTTACTAAGCTTTATATGCTTACCTCTTTCCTTTCCTCTGTTCAAGAGTTTTATCAAACAAGCTCGAGTTGGAGGTCGTCGGAGATCGCTTAACACTTTCGACTATCAAGTTACCAATTGGGTATTTTCATTGAAACGTTTTAAGTTGTGGCATGTATAGGGACTTGGCTATTTTGTGTGTATGTCCTTATGATATGATTAAAGAATGACATATGAATAGCTATTGAAATGGATAAATAAGAACATGTGTTGGTGTTATGTATGCCTAAATGAGGTTTCATGCAAAGAAATTATGAAAGAGTAAAAGTTGGTTATTAAACAGTTTTGTGATAGCAGCAGTGACATGAATTTGAAAAATCACTAAAAATTGTAAAAATGGAATTGAATGGTGAATAAGATAGAGAATTAAATATTATTGAGTCTATTTTCATAGGAAAGAAACAGAGTAAGTAAAGGAAGTCTGTATTTTGAGATATTTAAACTCTTATGAGACTGATTCAGAGTGACTTCGTGATCCCCTGTTCCAATTTTAGAATTTCACCAAAAATTGTACGAAAATAATTATGATGTATAATTTATAGGTCTAGATTCCTTATAAGCCTATACATTATCCAAATTCTGTAAAATGAGATAATTGATTTTTAGTGAAGAGAGGTCAGGTCTGTTGGACTGCGAAATTGGGGAATATTTAATGAATAAACTGTACTAATTGGCAAAACCAAAAATTCTAGAAAAATTATGGTAAGAAGATATATGAGTCTAGTTTTAGGAAAAATTTACAGATTTAAATTTTGAGTTTTGTAACTCGAATTATAATTAATTTAGTGACTGTTACGCAGGTGAACAATTTTATTATGAATAGTGAAATAAATTGTTTTGTTTTGTGTAAGTAATCGAAAAAATTTTAATATTCCCGGTTTGGTCCCAAACCGTTTCAATTGCATGTTTTAGGGCCTTGAGGGCGCTTTTTAGGGATATATTGGATGAATGTGAGTGAATTAATTTTAAAAGTAAATTTTTATGCCCTGAATTAGTAAGATAAGTCTGGTACGCCTCATGCTCGACTCTAGCAATGGTCTCGGGTAAGGGGTGTTACATTTATTGGTATCAGAGCAAGAGTTTAGTCGGTTCTCAGACTATCTAGCATGAGTAAGAGTCTATCTATACATGCCATATTGAACTGTGATAAAGTGATGACTCCCGACCCAGATGTAAAATATTTTGTCAGACAAATGTGCACTCCAACTGAGCTAAGTTTGATAGTACAGACAATATGTTTATGATGAGTTGAGGCTCATAAAAGGTAAGAATAGTAGTTCTTGATGTTTACGTGAAAATAAATTAATTGTGAATAGGAACTATTTGGGAAATATGAAAGATGAGATAAGATGCTATATGTATAACTAGAGAAGTTAAGTGAATGTTATGAGTAATGTTATTTGAGATTCATGAATGCATGTATAAGTGCACTAGTTTGCATAAGATGATCAGGAAGTCTCTGTATTATGAACGTGTATGCTTAGTTGCTTGAAGCAAATTGTATAATTGTGATAATGTTATATATTGATGAGTGTTAAGTTATATGCATGACTATATACGAGGTAAATCAAAGGTGTTACAACCTCACCCCCTTTTCAGCTAATGCACTTATTCAGGTATGATGTGTAAGGTATATGATTGCTAGATTTTCTTCCGAATAAATTTTGATTTTGAATAAGATAATGTGGATTCAGTAATGACAGAATTAGACAGAAGAATAATGATTGAGCTGTATTAATAGCTGAATGCAGAGTTTTTGGTTAAGAAAATTTTAGAAATTTCTTTCGACTATTATATGTGTACATTTATTTTTAGAGGTATATATATTTATATCTACAAGATTTTAGATGAAATTCCTATTGTATGAGGATGTCAATTAAATATAAAGATAGATGAAGGCATTGTAGTTTGCTTGAGTTGTCATTGATATTGCTCTATCTATTCTAGTTTTCTGCTCCAGTGTGCATATGGAAAGTTGACGATAAGGTCCATATGATGTTAGAGTCCCGTTCTACTAGTTATTATTTGGTAAATATAAGGGAAAATTATATCGTTTCTGTTATAGTTGATTTTAGTGCTTGTGAGTATTATCTTTCCTTTTTGGAAATTTTCTGAGATGCTATCGAGACATTAACTGTTCTACATGAGAAGTGATTTTTAGAAATTCTGTATAGCTCCATGTTTTGAGATTTTGTTATCCTGGGTTTCCTAATAAATTACTGTTCAAAGTATTAGCCATGAGATAATAGAAAGAAATGTTCTATTGATGAATATGAGTTCGAACCTGATAATGAAAGTACAGAGCTAGGACGTCATTTACTAAAGTAATTGAGAATTCAATCTTATTATGGCATCGTGATTTTTTAAAGCTAAATGAATTTGAAGAGAAAGTGACTTTGGCAAAATGTGAGTGATAAGAAGTTCAGCTTAGATCGAGGTAATGATTTTTATTTTTAAATGATCTTGATACATGTATCAGCAAGTTAAAGACCGAATGTTATGTTGTTTCGAGTTATGCAGTGATAATGAACTGTGATTAGCTTTTTGAAGAGATCATGATAGAATGTATGTCTGAGATATAATGACAACATAAAGAAGAGCAGTTCTTGAAAAGTTATTGTTTATTAGTCAAAATCATTTCAGTTGAGCAGTTTGATTGAGTTATATGTATGTTAGAATTATTCACAGTTCCAGAATTAAATGTTGATTGTTTATGTATAAATGGATAAATGATTTGAGTGAAGAGTACCTATCCTAGAAGTTATGATACCGAGTTATATATATACACATAGAAATAGTTGCATTTGAGGTATGATTTTGCCAATCCAAGTTGTCCGATTGCTAGAGTTCTCATATTATTAAGTTTAATTTTGCTTAAATCCATGCTTAAAGTTATAAACAACTGAAAAAATTGACGACCGAAGTATTTGTTATAATTCAGTCTGAATTAAGTAAAGAGATTATGCAATAGTTATGAAGCCTGACACAGTGGTAATTATCTGTCTACTAGAGGAGTATAGAGATTGAGGATACTCAGAAATAATTACACTAGTAAGAGTCTGATATGCTATGTACTAGATTTTGAACCTGATGTCTGAACTTTCAAAGAGTTAGAGTTGATTTTTTTAAAGTATTTTAGAAGCTATTACAGTCAGTATTGATATCCGTGTGGAAATGCAATGGTAATTCAAAGAATTGTACAATGGAATTAGTATTATCATCAGAAGAGTAAAGGTTATGTGAGCTATGGTTGATTACTCGAGGAAGTTTATGTATATTTTTCTCAGCATGACCAAGTTTTTCTATTGATTGGTTATCTGAGTTATTTATCTTGAGGTTGTCAATTTATACAGAGCCCAAATTTTCATTGGTTATGGTTGAAATCCGAGATTTGTATTATAACTTCAGAAGAAAGTTACAGTAAGTCTTGAGTACGAGATTTCTAAAGTTAGATTGAGGAAGTGATCCAGATTCTTAGAAAGGTAAGTTTTGTATTGTGTTTTAAATATTAAGAGCAATTGAGAAAGAGAAACTCACAGGGTTAATTTGAGTTAAAATATTAGAGAAAGGTGAAAATTGATTTTTGAGACAAGAGACATATTATCAGAAATTGTGTATAGAATTGAAAGGCAAGAATAGTGAAACTCAGATGGGTGTCAAGTGTTTCTGAAAGTATTTTATTAATAGAAAATTTTTCATTTTGGTAAGTAGAGAAAAGTGAGTTACGGTTCATCTAAGAGTATGAGATTATAGAAAGAATAAGGTCAATTACTTATCAGTAGGTATTTTAGTCAGAATCCGAGAACATCAGTAATGTGATTCCTATGTCTATGATAAGAGGGTATAATTCAGAATCTTAGCTTGAGTAGTAAGATGCTAAGGATGCCAAGATTATACGAGAAATTGAAAGTGCCTTGTGAAATCAGTTCTTATTCCGTCATCTGGTAAGATTTTCGGGGACGAAAATCCCTAATGGGGAGAAATGTAACATCCAGATTTTGGGCCTAGTTGGAACAGTGGTTTTGAGGCCACAAATCCAACAAGAAAAATATTATTTTTATTATATTTTTATGATTTATGATTTCACGAAAAGATTTCGTGAAAATTTCGTTCGAAAATTTTGACGTTTGGGTACGCAATTTAGTCAAAAGGACTAAATTCTAAATAGTGCAAAAGTTGAGTTCCATATGTTAGAAGTGTCCAATTTTTATGAAGTTCTAAATTGAAGGTCATTAAATAGTAATTAGACCATTGGTTAAATTGTTGGACAAAAATGGGCATGAATAAGACAAATTTGAAAGAAAAGTCTTTAAGGGCATTTTGGTCATTTAGTAATTTAAAAGAATTAAAAAGGGAAAATGAGGAAAAATTTGCTCATCTTCTTCCTCAAGGCGGAATATAGCATGGAGAAACCATGGCTAGGGTTTTTCAAGCTTCCAAGCTCGATTGTAAGTCCATTGTAGCCCCGTTTTTAATGATTTTTACGTTTTTGAAATCCCGGTAACATGATTTCTCTATATCTACCATTTATTTGAGCTAGGGTTTGATTTCAAAAATTGACCCATGTTGAATAATTGTGCATTTTGATGAATTATGGTAGATTATGCATGTTTATGGTTAGAGAAATGGTTTTTGCCGAGTGATTTTCGATGAAAACTTCCGAAAGATGCAAGAAGGCAAAGTGATTGCCTATGCCTCGAGACAATTGAAGCCCCACGAAAAGAATTACCCGACTCATGACTTAGGTTTGGCCACAATAGTGTTTGCTTTAAAGATTTGGAGGCATCATATATATGGCAAGCAGTGTTGAGTCTTTACCGACCATAAAAGTCTCAAGTACTTAATGACCAAAAAAGATTTGAATTTGAGGTAGCGGCGATGGCTTGAGTTGTTAAAGGATTATGAGCTAGTTATCGACTAGCACCTGGGGAAAGCAAACATTGTAGCCAATGCTCTTTGTTAGAAATCGCTATTTGTGTAGCACCCTAAACTCGACCCAAACGTTATGACCGAATTTGGTATGTCACAATGCAGTGTTTTTCAAAAATACGAACTCTGTTGGTAAAGAATTGTTTGCAAGTTAAAAACCTTTTGAAAGTAAGAAAAACCCTTTTATGGTTATATATAAACTTTGGTATATTAAGTTTTTGTTATCATCGAATCCATGAGTTAAAATGTTATTAGATTGCCACTATTTTATTACTCCGATTTAGTTGCAGAACTTGGCATCTTTCGAAACTTTGTTGGCACTTTTCATTCCACTCGAACTTGGAATTTGTTTGCAACAATGTCATCATTAGAGTGGCGATCATGGAAAATCCCTTAACAAATCTTTGGTAGTAGCCAGCCAAACCCAAGAAACTTCGAACCTCAGATGCATTTCTTGGCGGCTTCCATTCAACAATTGCCGAGATTTTGCTTGGGTCGACTCGGATGCCATCACTCGAAACAATGTGGCCTAAAAATCTAACTTCCTTTAGCCAAAATTCACTCTTGTTGAATTTAGCATAAAGTTGCTTATCTCATAGAGTCTATAATACTGTCCTCAAATGCCCGGCATGCTCGTCCTCATCGCGAGAATAAATTAAAATATCGTCAATAAAAACCACAACGAACTTATCTAGGTATGGCCTAAAGATATGGTTCATTAGATCCATGAACACTGCTGGGGCGTTAGTCAAATCGAATGGCATGACAAGAAATTCATAATGGCCATAGCTTGTTCGAAATGCAGTCTTAGGCACATTGGACTCCTTAACCCTTAACTGATGGTACCCGGATCTTAAGTCTATCTTGGAAAACACTATGGCTCCTCTCAACTGATCAAATAAATCATCGATCATTGGCAAAGGGTACTTGTTCTTTATGGTAACCTTGTTAAGCTACCTATAATCTATACACAACCTCATAGAACCATCTTTCTTTTTCATGAATAAAATAGGAGCACCCCACAGAGAATGACTCGGTCTTGCAAAACCTCTGTCTATTAAATCTTGTAGTGGAACCTTCAATTCCTTCAACTCAGTCGGAGCCATTCTATAAGGAGTAGTAGAGATAGGCGTGGTACCGGAGTCAACTCTATACCAAATTCTACCTCTCTAACTAGAGGAAGTTCGGGCAACTCTTCCGAGAAGACATCTCGATACTCGCAAACTACTGGCACCAGCTCAATTTTTAATTCTGACCTTTTTGTATTAATCACAAAGGCAAGGTAAGCTTCATACCCCTTTTTAATACATTTCTGAGCAACCATGGAAGAAATCACTACAGGCAACCTTTCGTATTCCTCTGACTCTACCCGAAGAGTCTCACCATTTACACATTTCAGTTCAATAAACTTCCTACCACAATTTACTATCATATCATGTCTGGTTAACCAATCCATGCCCAAGATTACATCAAATTCATTGAATGGTAGGAGCATGAGGCTAGCCAAGAAATAATGACCCCTAATCATCATACGAGAATCTTGACATACTTTGTCTACTAATACACATTTGCATAAGGGATTGGAGACTCTTATCACAAGTTCCGTACACTCTACTGGTATACTCATGCTAAAGACTAGTTTCACGCAAATGTATGAGTGGGTGGATCCCGGATCTATCAAAGCAACAATAGGGGTTTCATGGAGAGAAAATGTACCCATGATCACATCAGGCGATGATGGTTCTTCACGGACAAAAATGGCAGAAGTCCTCGCTAGTGCTCTTCCCTCAGGTCTTGCAGTCTGATCTTTTGGGGCACCTTTACTACTCGTTCCTGAACTCGGGTTTCACTGGGGTCTACCTTTAGAAGGAGCATTTCTCGATCTCACACTCTGATCTTCGACTTTCTCAACCATCTCAGGGCACTCTCTAATAAAGTGGTCTTGAGCACCACACTTGAAGCAAGCCCTCTCATGTGCCCGACATTCACCGAGATGGTGCCTACCACACTGGGGATACTCAGGTCTACTAAGCCAAGTATTACCCACACTTTCAATTGAGGTAGTCTGAGCTTTGGAGACTGGATTCTTCCTGCCCTTGCCCTTACCTGAAAATCCTACTGAAAAATTGATTGTAAAGTTGTAACGCCCTGATTTTTGGGAATTTTTTTGGGTTTCATGAATTCTTGGTAAAATTTTGAAATTTTGGGTGTTCTGGATATTGGAATTGTGTTTTAATGTGTTAGTGGGCTTTAGAAGGCCCAAGCCTAAGTTAAAACCCGGTAAAATATCAAGTTTGGATTTTAAGTGAATAGGAGACTTGGTTAAGTGGGCTTTTAAGAAAAACTTCGTAAATTATAACGCAAGAGGAGTTTTGGCAAAGTGGCAAGGTGGCACCACTAAGTTCCTAAAAAAGTGGCACCTAGGAAGGAATTAAAGGTCCAGGGTTCAAGTTGCAAGGTAAGCGTATAGTTACTTTTAATTTTTAGGCATGTGCCAAGCATGTGATTAACTTAAATGAATTTTGACAAGGGCCTTAGGGAGGTTGGGCCGATTGTTTTAGTTGATATTAGGGTTAGGTTCTTTTCTTTTTCTGTCATGACAAATTAGGGTTAGCCACCTTAACTTTATTCTCTTCTCAGTTTCACTTAGTGACTGAAAACGCAAGGTACACCCCTCTGTGCCGATTTCTTCTTCTTTCCCTCTCCTTCATTCTTTTTCTTCCCTTATTTTCTTTTTCTCTCTAGCCAAATCTATACCTTCCACTCTTCTCTACTCTTTTCTTTTTCAAGTTGATCGAAATACTGTGCAAAAACACCATTGTTGAACCGATTTCTTTTTGCCGAAAACTTACTCTTGTGCTGATTTCTCCAAGCCAAAAACCCTCTATTCTTTTCATCCCTTTTGATCGATTTCCACCTTCTTTAAACCCCTAGTACTTGTCGACAGCACCACTCCAAGATTATAACCCCAAATCATCATCATCTTCACCAGTCAAAAAGCCGAAAAAGCCACATCCATAAGAGCCCATAGCCAAATCTTTAGATCTCTAAGATTCGGGTTCTACTAGCGTTTAGGGGATAGATCTACATCAGATCTGAGTAGAAATAGAAGGGAAATCAGTGGTAAGTGCTCATTAACCCAGATCTATAAATTATTTTGCAATTTAGAAAAAGCTGAAGTCCCTAAAATCTAGGGAGGCTGTCGATTGGGGCATAGGGCTCTAAGGGCCATTAATCAATGATTTTTTTGGGTGAATAGTGTGTTCTAGAGGTGTTTGATCGAAGGCTTGGACAAGTGGATCAACTAGATTTAGATCTAGTCACTAACTTCGACAGAGGTGAGTTCTCAAAGGCCTTTAATGGCTATGGCCGATTATGGTAAGGGTATATTAGGATTGGTTATTGATTGACTTGTAAACTGAAAGTTGTGGTAATCGATTGTAGGATATCGTGGGGGATCTTATTAGTAGTTGTGGCAAATCAGGTGTGTATCGAACACCCTCTGATAGTTCAATTCGGCAAAAGCCGAAATGCCAAAATTCTGGCATTTTGTGGGTTTGTGAGTGTGCGAATACTCACAAGACATCTAGAAATCGTTAGATCTAAAATCGTAAAGTGGTAAGCTAGTCGCGTGTGGAATTTCGTATACTTCGGTAGTTAGGCCTCGATGGGCTGCAAATGGGCCCAATGGGCTTACTGGCCCATATGGGTAAAACTGAGTAATTAATGTGTACTGATAGACTGTAGGTTCAAAACTGGTTAAACTGATAAATTAATTATAAAATTTGGACTAAATGGGCTTAAGTTGCTAATAGGAACTGTAGGGCCCATTAGGGGTTTTAGGGCCCAATGGCTAAAATTGATAAATTAAGTTAAATAGATTACTGTGTTGACAAACGGATTAGTAAGGACTGTAAGATGCATGAAAACCCCCAAAATTGATAAAGTTACTAAAAAAACCCTTATTGGTGGAAAATTACTATTTTACTCTTAGGAGCAAAATGACTGTTATGCCCTTAGGGCTGAGTGTGACCAAAAATACATGTTTTACTGTTACTGTTTATTGCATGCCATGTCATTATTATCTGTTGCATGGGACTGGGAAATTGATGGAGGAAGTACTGAAAGTGGCTTGACCACGTACTGGAGGCTTTGCCTCAACTTACTGATATCTGAGCAGCTATGCTGCAACTGTGGAGTGTAGGGCTGGGTGGGTTGAGTTATTCCCCAAATGGTGTGTAGGACTGGTATGGGTGGAGTGTAGCGGTTGGATTTAGGCTGGGTTTGGGCTTGCATACATGTTAATATCTGTTCTGTTCTGAAATGGGCCTATGGGCCATACTGTTATCTGAAAAGGGCTAAGGCCCAGTATACTGCATCTAAATAGGGCTTCGGCCAAGTAGGCTTGAGCTGACTTGGGCTTTGGATAGGCATTCTATACACACTGAGTTTTCCAAACTCACCCCTTTTTCCTTCCATCCTTACAGGTGAGCCCTAGTATGTGGACTTGGAGCTGGGAGGGATTCAGAGTGGCCACGAAGACTGCTTTTCTGGTTTTAAAGTTGATTATTTCACTATTTTATTTAATAACTTTATTTTCAATTTGGGTTTGTAATAAGGCCGCTCTTATTGTTTTTATTTTGGGTTTTTAATTATTTAAATAGTTTTTAGCTTAAGTAGGATATTGTTTAAATCGTTTTGAAATCAGTTAGCTCTAAGGCATGTTTTTATAAAAGTTACTTGTTTTCAAAATATCACGATAATAGAGCAAAGCTTCCGCAGCGTAAACGTTTTCATAAATAAGTATTTTAAAAAGACTTAAACTTAATTTGTTGTTCGTGGACAAGTCATAAGATTAAAGTGTGGCAATAGATATGTGCATGTCTAGGATTGGATCTAGGAAGAGCTTGGTACTTAAGCAGTCTAAATGACTCACCTCCTCTTCTCTTGAATCCTACCTAGTACGTAGTATCCATTCACTTTAAGCCATGACAAAGAAGGTTTGATTTTTCGATACTTAAACTGTTTTAAAAATAACATGTTTTCCGCAACCTACAAAGGTTTATAAGCTTTCACAATTTTCCATAAAAATTTACAGAGTTATTAACAATGTTTAAAAAGGGAATGATTATTTTAATGAACCACGTTTTGAAAAAAATAAACAAACACAAGCTAAGGTTTTATACAAGTTTGACGGTAAAAGTTTCTAAACATTAAGAAGGGTTTTCAATGAAAACATGGTTTTCGAAAGACACTTCAATGTGACACACCAGAGTTGGCCGTAACGTCTCGGCCGAGTTTGGGGTGTTACAAAAGTATATACCCTTGATCTCTTAAAAGAAGATTGGAATGATTTGTCGAATGGTCTCTTTCTCGAATCACGAGATTCCATCTCGACCTTTCTCTTTTCTTAGGCCAATTCCTCGACCTCGCAAGCTTTGTCTACTAATACCACAAACTCTTTCAACTCGAGGATACCAAAAAACATCTGGATGTCTTTATTCAATCCGTCCTCGAACCTCTTGCACATAATAGCCTCGGTGAATACGCATTCTCGAGCATACTTACTCAATCTTACAAACTCTCGTCGTATTCTGGTACAAACATTCGGCCTTATTTTAGTTCCAAAAATTCTTTAAGCTTTTGGTCAATAAACCTAGGACTGATGTATTTCTTACGAAATTCTTCCTGAAAAAATTCCCAATTAACCTTTTCCCTTTGTACCATCGACACAAGGGTGTTCTACCACTGATAGGTGAAATCTCATAGGAGGGACACGAGACACTCCATGCATTCCTCCGAAGTGCAAGATAATTCATCGAATACCCTAATGGTATTCTCCAGCCAAAACTCAGCTTTCTCCGGGTCACCGTCTTTAGTAGCCCAGAATTCCTCGCCCCTTGCTTTCGAATTCTATCTATTAGGGGCTTTTCACATCTTACTACTTCTACAATTTGAGGAGCTACTAGGGTAGATTGAGTATTTGGAGTGGGTGGAGCTTGTTGTTGAGTGGCCGGGTTCGTTCGAACGAACTCTATGAACCGCTTGCTCATCATTTGGAAGAAGGCCTCTCAAGCCTATCCTCCATGACTCACAGTAGTTGGTCTATCCTCGATTCCAGCTGGCACCATCTCTTTAGCGAGAGGGGGTGCATTACTTTCTACATCGTCTGCCGTAGCTCCATCAGGATCTATTGCTATAAGAAAACATATTTAAGTTGTCAAGAGTCATCACACTATCCTATCACACAAATACTTAAGTATGGCATGTATAGCTAGACTCATGCATGTGCTAGGTTAGTCCTAGAATCGACAAAATACTAGCTCTAATACCACTAAATGTAACACCCCTTAGCCGTAACCGATGCCAGAGTGGGGTATGAGGCATTATCGTACTAAAACTCATGTAAACCTTTGACTTAAACTTATAAGAATGTATCCCAATTAAAACTTTTCCAAACATTGTCCTACGAGCCTTTTTATGGGCCTACGAGGCCCTAATCATGGTTCAGAACTAACCCGAGACAATTTCATACACTTAAGAAAATTTTTTCAAAAACTAGCAAAAATAGGGCACCTGCTCGTGTGAGAGGGCAACATGCCTGTGTGACCCTTAGACATGGTCGTCTTACCTGACGCGGCGTAAGCATGTTAGGGACACGACCGTGCCCTTTTCCCGTGTGGATATAATTTTTCACATCAACCTATAGGGGTTTTCATACGGCTTGGCACACACCCGTATGCCCAGCTCGTGTCTCTCATACGGCCTTGACACGCTCGTGTCGTGGCCCGTGTGCAAAAACTTGGGTATTCTATTTTTGACGTCATCACTCACATGGCCGTGGCACACGTCCATGTGCTGGCCGTGTCCTTCGCACGGTTGAGTCACCCAGCCATAACTCATACCCGTGGAGAATACTGATAGCATTTAATTCTATCCATGCATGGTGCAGAGGACACACGTCTGAGCCACATACCCGTGTGTCTCACACTGTCTAGACACACTCCCGTGTGCCTACCCGTGTGGGAAATATAAGGCTATTTACCAAGCCCTTAGCCACCCTAAAACACATACAAACATAACCTCAATCTTCATACATCACGTCACAGCACCAATACTCATCTAAATGCCTCTAAATAGGTATTCATTCATCAACCAATTCATGTCCAAAATGCATGCAGAAACTACTAAGCAACTTTGCACAAATTCCATGTAAATTCATCTCATTTCTTTAAGCAGCCTAAATGGTTTTAGGGCAATTCCAATGGCCATTTACAAAATGAAACTTATAAGTATAAATGGCCAACACAATTGGCTAACTAGCATGAATCATGCAACAAAATGACTAAAGGCCTATACATGCCATATTCAAAATGTCTAACATAACTATACCAAAATGGAAATCTTGATAGTATGACTTCGAGCTTTGACTTTTGACGATCCCCGAGCTAAAATGACAAATCTACATGGAAAGGGAAATTGAGAGAGTAGGCATAAATTGCTTAGTAAGTTGCATGAAATAAAAACATCAATTATAATCAACAATCATAGCTGAATTTTAAGGTATTTGATACTTCATTTAATTTCTTATTAATACTCATGACTTACACCACCTCAATATTAACTCAATCTCATACCTTGTTCATTTTTGAGAATTAGTCAATCTCGTAACTTATATTATCATTACCTCGTATCTTAATTGAGGGTACCTGTAACACTCGTCATAAACTTTAGTCCTTCTCATTAACTTAATCAACTTGAATACTTTCTCTATTAATATACTTAGAATATCGAAGGATAACTATAATGCCATTCTCTTGTTAAGATGCCAAGGCCATATCCCAGACATGGTCTTACATAGGATCTCACACTGATACCGAAGCCATATCCTAGATTTGCTCTTATACGGGATCTCATATGATGCCGATGCCAGGTCCTAGACATGGTTTTACGGGGAATCTATATCTCATCTTGGTGCCGATGCCATGTCCCAGACATGGTCTTATACAGGACATTATGTTGATGCCAATGCCATGTCCCAGACATGGTCTTACATGGGATCTACATTCGATGCCAATGCTATGCCCCAGACATGGTCTTATATGGGACCTACAAATCCTCATGGCATGACAATGGTATCCTTCATATTCATTAACATTCTACAATCTCCTTATTAATTCTTAATGAAAACTAATGTCGATAATTTCATAGCATCGTCATAGATATCATAGCAAATCACTATAAAAGTTCCATAATAATTCATACTAAATTATCACATACAACTTACCTCAGGTCCAAAATATAATGAGTGCTCGGCTTGGTCTACCACTTTACTTTTTCCCTGATTTTGATTCGGGCTTCGAGTTTCTTGATCTATAATAAATAAAATTCAATAATTTAATCATCATATTAATTCGGACAACCTCTACTTCATAATTTGGCAATTTGACCATTTTTCCCCTAAACTTTGGCAAAATGACCATTTTGCCCTTATGCTCGGAAATTGATTTTTATCAAATTTCCTCATTCTTATGCCTATCTAAACCCTTTCAAGCATATGAAAACTTTAAATATTCATTATTCATGCATTTACTGAAACAACTTGTTTACTTACAATTAAGTCCTATTTAGGTGTTTTCTATGAACACCCATTTCCAAAAGTTGTTTATTAAGCATCATATATCCATTTTCTTTCATAAAACTCCAACAAATAACAGCTACATACCCATGGAAAAACTTTAAGCTCCCAACCAAAATGCTAAATACACCCCTTAATAAAAAGCTTATGCCATGTAGGTCTCAAATATGTAAAAAATTTTAAGAAATACCATGGAAATTACTTACTTTCAAGAGAAATAACTTAGCTAAAATTAGAGCATCAAAAACACCCAATGAGCTGATATTTTCGTGGAGAAGAAGACTAAAAATGGGAGAGAAAATGGAAGCAAGGCAACCTAGGTATTAGTTTATGATTTTGGTCACCTGATGCCTATATCTTTGACTTTTCTTCCTCTATTTTCTTCTCTTGGCCGGCCATGCTCAATTAAATGGGCTTATTTGCCCTTTAAAACCTTCAAAAATTTTTCCTCTAGCTGATTAACCCAATTCATTAGTAATCTCAACTTTTCTTTTTATGCAATTTAGTCCTTTCTCACGATTAAGCCTTTAATCGCGTTTAATTCACGAAATGTAACACTCTACCCCAAATCCGTAGCCGAAATGGGGTTACAAAAGTAGACATTGCACAACTTTCGTACCTTTAACTAAACACACTTTAGAATTAATTATCAAATTATGATCACATATATGTTATTATCTAATACAGTATATATATACATCAAGTCACATAGACTAATATAAAATACTGCAAAGATTTATAAGTACGTGGTCTGTTAACTACTATCAAACATTATGTGACATAATATTTCATAGTATGTTTACTATCTCCTTATCTTGCTAGAACAAATATTAATACCAATTTAAGATATTATTAGTCACCAAATAATTAATCAAACATATCTATTTTAAGTTTTACCATTTGGCTGAACACTTACTATTCATTTGGTCTCTTAGCAAAACTTGAACCAACTATCATTGTACTTAAGATTTGAACCTTAACAAATGTCCACTTTCTACTCCATTCAATCATTAAACATATCAAGACATTTCAAAGAACCAAATCCATAATTCAAACATAATTGGCTACATATATAATGCATAGTAACCAACTTGACTAACACCTAAACTAACCATAACCAAATTTATGCATACCAATATTACCTATCATGAAATATATATATCTAAGGTCGTATATATAGACTAATTCAATACTCTCAAATTCGACTAATTACATAACTAAATATGTATAGCCAAAAATCCATTCAATAATTATGTTCAATACTATATATCTACTCAATCAAATATGCCAAATCACATATCATCTTCCCATCAAAATATCACACACATTATATTATACTAGTCAAGCTTAATTAATCGCAAAGCATACTAAATTATATCAACCAAACATCAAAGACATTTCATGACATATTTAGTTATAAACCAAGCTAAATAAACACTTCATAATTACATATATCAACCACATTATTTAGTTAAAACATAAAATTTAACTTAACAAAATGACCTAGCCATTTTCGCATGGCTTAGGTTATACATACTCAAGAATGCACAAAATACATATTAGCCTATACATGCCATAAGTTCGAAAATAGTCTTTTAAAAGTACTGAAAGATTGACGATAGTGTGGATGACTTTGATATCGATCCCCGAGCTCGTAACTTACAACCAAAATCTATAAAACAGAATAACAAAGACACTTAGAGTAAGCAAATTTAGCTTAGCAAGTCTCAAGTAAACTAAAGAACTCAATAAAAAATTAAAATATTCAAACTAAACAAATTATATCAATCACATTATACATTTACACAATAAGATACCTTGGCCGAATGTTCAATACCAATATTTAACTCCACGTAAATATCTCATATATAACCCATTATATAACATTAATTATATCAACACATAGATGTTTACATGTGTGGCCGAATATAGAAGATAAGTAAAACATTACATGCAACCTATAGCTCAATTTCAATACAACATCACATTGGCCAAATTTGCACATTCAAATTAACTTCACATAAAACCGAATGCACAAGTCAATATAATTCACCTGTAGTCGAATTAGCAAGTTCATTATAAGCTGACATATACTTACCTATATGGCCGAACCTATGCAATGTCATATAGCTCAATTACAATTGCTCATTATCTACAATGACTTGAACTCTTATAATCACGGACTTGAAAACAAATCACTGGGATAAAACCTGCTAGGCATGAGCCTGAATTTATCACCGGCACAAGGCCTGCTAGACTCAATGTCTAATATTTTTTCACCGGCACTATGCCTGCTAGGCACGAAGCCCGATCGAAGTCACCAGCTTAAAGGTTGCTAGGCCTTAGGCCCGAATATCACAACATAAAAATCAATATGCAATATTTCATATATCAAATCATATAATTTTTCCATGTAACACATACACACCTTCAAGATCTTAGTATCATTCAAATACAAATCAACCACCCTATTTCCTTCATAGTTCTCATTCGGCTAACATACAAATGCATTATAAAAGTTGAATCATCATAGTAGATCATACTATGTTAAAAAATAGTCTATGTTTAATTACTTAAAACTTACCTTGGATAACGACGAGCGTTACGAATCGGCTATTCGACTATTTTTCTTTTTCCTCGATCCAAGTCTAATTTTCTTTGTTCTTGGTCTATATAATGTCAAATTAACCTCATTTAAATTAAATTTCATTCAATTTTACTCCAACAACACATAAATGGGCAAATTTGCATTTTTGCCCCATACATTTTTCACATTTAACAATTAAGTCCAAAATTCTCAAAACACAAAACAAACAAAATTTAATTACTCTAAGCTATGGCCGAATGCTTCCCAAGCCCTTAGAAGTCCTTACAACTAATTTATTTCACAATTTAGTCCCTCTATTTACCATTTTTGCAAGTAAGCCCTATTTACTTAATTTTCATGAAAATTTCCAATACAAATTTAATAATCTAACACATACCTTCATTTTGACAACATCTAACAAAATTTTCATCAAGATATCAAAATGGAAAAACATGAAATCATCACCAAAATAAAAAATTCGAACATGGGCTTTGTACATTTCAAAGCAACGATCTCAAAAATGTAAAAATTATCAAAAACCGAGCTAAATTCTTACCTCAATCAAGCTAGCCAAGAGCCGAATACCCTAAAGCTTTTTTCTTTTCTTTTCTTTTTAGTTTTCGGTGATGAACAACAATATGAATGCATTATAATTATTTTATGTTTTATCTAAACATGTTTTAATTATTATTTTACTTATTTAACCTTATAAATTAAATATAAAACCTTTATATAATAAGGCCTAAAACATCCACTATATCTATTAATGGCCTATTAACCACATAAACACTCCATTTTATGAAGACATATTCAATTCGAACCTTTACAAATAAACCATCAAATTTTTTTATTTATCACGATTAAGTCGTTCTATTAAATTAAACACACAAACAATCAAATTTTCAGACAAAATTTTTCACACATGCAATTTCACATATGATAAACATAAAAAATAATTTTTAAGTATTTTTCTAACTCAGATTCGTGGTCCCGAAACCACCGTTCCGATTAGGGTCTAAATCGGACCGTTACACGAAATTTTTCATGCACTCTTATAAAAATACCATAACACATAGAATAATACTAAATAAATTTTCTCTAATATTATTTCATACTTAAACTTTCCAAAATTTCATATTTTGCTGTTTAGCCCTTAAAGACAAATTGATCCCTATTTCATAAAATTTCTTTCATAGTTTAATCACACTACGTGCAATCATATCATAAACTTAAGAATAATCCTAAAATGTACTTTTCTACCTCAAATTTGTGGTCTCGAAACCACTATTTTGACTAAGCCCTAATTTAGGCTGTTACATGTTACATTCTTGAGTTTGAAGGTACGTGGGAACAGTACTTGCCATTAATTGAATTCGCATATAATAATAGTTTTCAATCGAGCATCAAAATTGCACCATACGAAGCCTTATACAGTAGAAAGTGTAGAACTCCGTTACGTTGGTCTGGGCTTAGTGAAAATAAGATACACGGGGTTGATTTAATCAAAGAGACTGAATAGAAAGTAAATGTGATTCGACAAAGTTTGAAAGTAGCTTCTGATTGTCAGAAATCATAAGCGGATCGAAAAAGAAAAGATATCAAATTTGATATCGGCGATAAAGTGTTCTTGAAAGTATCTCCGTGGAAGAAATTATTCAGATTTAGTAGAAAAGGCAAGTTGAGTCTGAGGTTCATCGGACCGTATGAAATCATTGAGCGAGTTAGTCCAGTTGCTTATAGATTACTATTGCCGCCTGAGTTAGAAAAAAATCATAATGTATTTCATGTTTCAATGCTTCAATGGTATAGATCTGATCCTTCTCATGTGCTTAATCCATCTGAGATAGAAATTCAGTCAGATATGACTTGTGAAGAAGAAGCGATCCGTATTTTAGCTCGTGAGATGAAAGAATTATGAAATAAGAAAATTTCGTTAGTGAAAGTATTGTGGCATCAACACGACATAGAAGAGGCTACGTGGGAGCCCAAAGATGCTATGAGACAACAACATCTGAATCTGTTTAATGGTAAGATTTTCGGGGACAAAAATCCCGAATGAGGGAGAGTTGTAACAACCCAGTTTAGACTCTAGTTGGAATTATGGTTTTGGGACCACATATCCAAGTTAGAAAAATATTTTCATATTATTTCCTGTGCTTATTGTATGTGAATTAGTATGTGTGAAAGTTTTGTATGAAAATTTATCCGTTTGTGTGCCGAATTATGAAAAAGGACTAAGTCGTATAAAAGTTAAAAGTAGCTTTATTTATGTTCAATGTGCTAAATTGAGTTGGCTTTTAAAACTGAGGGCCTTAAATGGTAAATGGACCATTAACATGGTAAATGGACCATTAACATGGTTAATGGACTTTTATGGACAACCATTAAATGATGTTTTTGTTTATTCATTAAGGCTAATAAGGTAAATGTGAAATTAATGTATTAATAATAAAACAAAACATGAGATAATGGCCATATTATGTTCATATTGCCAAAAATACAAAGAGAAAGGAAAGAATAAAAGCTATTTGGGGTTTGACATTCATTTAGCTTAATCAAGGTATGTTTTTGTCTCGGTTTTTTATAATTTTTATATTTTTTGAGATCGCTGCTATTTGTTCTTCAAAGCCCATGTC
Source organism: Gossypium stocksii (assembly GCA_020496765.1). Classification (NCBI taxonomy): domain Eukaryota; kingdom Viridiplantae; phylum Streptophyta; class Magnoliopsida; order Malvales; family Malvaceae; genus Gossypium; species Gossypium stocksii. The sequence continues at coordinate 28,623,379 of CM035624.1, forward strand.
TCAATTTCTGATTTGATGAAGATTATGGAATGTGCCATTGTTGATAATGTGAGCTTTATGATGATTTTTGGTGATAAATGAAAGATATGTGATACTTTGATATGTTTTGTCTTTGAATTTTTGATGAAATTGAGCTATTTGGGCTAAATTTCAAAAATGAGATTTTAGAGGACTAAATTGTCAAATAAATGTGATATATGGGCTTATATGAATGCCATGAAGATTCAGCTAGGCACATGTGAAATGAGATTTTGCATATTTTGTGATTTTGTGAATTAAGGACTTAAATGTCAAAATGTGAAAATGTGAGGGCTAATTTGGAAAATTCCCTAAATATGTCTATTTGGATTGCTTTGAATGAATGTGAAATTGAATAAGTCAAATTTGAATGTGTATAGATCAAGAACCAAAGAAAACAGAATTAGATCGGGGAAAGTCGAAAGTAGTTGAATAGATGATCATTACCGTCTAAATCTGTAAGAGGTAAGTCTATAAACAAATAAATGTGTTAAATTGAATTATTATTGGTTATATGATGATTGAATTCTATTGAATGGCTATGAGAGCCAAGTATATGAAATTTGAGATAAATTTCGAGTATGTGACGACGTCTGAAAAGCCCTGTTTGAACCTTAGGAATAACTAGGATACATATGTCATGACATAGGATCTGATATGTGATTTTGTGTAAGACCACGTTTGGGAAGTTGGCATTGATATGAGATTTACGTGTAAGACCACGTCTGGGACATTAGCATCATATTTGATTTCGTGTAAGACCCTGCCTGGGATGGTGGCATTGATATTTGATTACATGTAAGACCACATCTGAGACGTTGGCATTGTACGATCTTTTCGATTTATCCGTGTATCTTCTTTGATTCCGTACAGTTCAATGGGCAATTTCGAGCAATATATGACTATGTTAAAGTATATCAAAATCAGGTATGTTCATTATTCGATTATGAAAGGTAGGCATTTGTGCCATTATTGGTTTATGATATATGTATAAGCATATGAAAATGAAAAAGGTTATATGTAAGCAAATAAGTATGAATTGGTTCATGGGATAGCTATGTGAAATGAAAGTGATATTTATGCTAATGAATTGATTTATATATGATTCTTGAGCTGAAATGATTTGTATATGGCTTACTAAGTGATACGGCTATCGCAATATTAAGTAATAAAATTTATAAAACTGATCACACCAAAACTAACTAATATCACGACCTTAAAGGCAAGCGCACCTGTCGAACAATAGTATAGTTTAGTGGCAAGACCGAGTTATCGTACCTAAGGGAACCAAAAGTACTAGTACTTACTTCCTTTCTATTATCTAGCCTAAAAATAAAGAGAGTTGATTTAAACTAATTCTAAAACTAACTAAAAGTGCACAAAAAAGTAAATTGAGGAAAAACTTTTGGGAAAACTGATTGATATGAGCAATACTCGAGGGAGAATCCACCTAGACTTCACTTGTTATTGACTTCTTGAACCATATAATTGATTACTTGCCTTGATCCATAGAGATCCCTAACTTATGCTAAACCCTCTGTCGAGGCATAGAGCAACTAGGCCTAAGTTATTAATTAAAGTTCCTTTATTAATTGACTTCTGTTTTCACATTTTGGCCCATTTTCTCTGATTTTCAGTCCATTTTCCGTTCTTTTCTCTTCTCTATGCTCTTCTGAGTATAAGATATGCAAAAGAAAGAATAAGAGCACTAATTCTCACTAAATTGATAGTAATTCATCCAAAATATAGGCTAAACATGAGGTAAAAATATGTATAATTTAGCGTTTATCAAATACCCCCACACTTAAGCCTTTGCTTGTCCTCAAGCAAAATCTCAATCCCTAAATAAGAATCATTCTTCTCAACTCACAATCTTTATCACTAATGTTCAAATTAATCCACAAGTAAGCATACAATGAAAATTCAATCAAAAGAACATTAAAGACTCAATTACTTTAAGTTGAGAATTTTATCATTGAAACATAAGTTTTCTTCTGTCTCCTAATAGTTATCTCTCCATCTTAATTAACAGAAGTTGACATCCTCACTAATGATTCACTTTATTCACTCGAAGTGTTTATGGTTCAAAAATTAAGCACTCTCTAGTCAACCTGAAAAGTTATTACCATAGGCTTGCTAGAAAATCAAGTCTCCACCACTGTAGATTGATATGATACATTGATCAAAAGGTCTTTCAAGGGTTGTAATGGGGCTTGGTTAGGGTGTTGTCACAGGCTGCAAAAGAGGGTTAGAATCGAGATTGAATTTGAAAAAATTATCTAGCTAGAAAAATCTCTATCACTGGAACATATTTCTCGAGCTAATTCTCATGATAATATCAATTTTGCCTTGGTAGAAATATGCAAAAACTATTTAAAGATTACAATTGAATGCATATGTTTTTTTTTTTGGTTTTTTTTAAGAACAATTCATCTATGATACACTACTTGAACAAAACTTTACAATCTTCAAAGAGAATAAAGCTAGATAAAAAATTTTAACTCAAATCTCGAAAAAAATAGGGGTTAAAATAATTGAATGAAATTCAACAAAAAATGTGTTATTGGTTAATAATTAGGGGTAAGTCAAAGAAAAGGTTGTTAGGCTCAATGGGGTTCACTAGGGGTTAAGTTATGGAGGTAGGCTTTTGTGGAGTAAGTAGGTTGAGTCCTAGGTGCCTTTATTATTTCGGTATATCAAATCAATGATGTGGTCTCGACATGTACAATCAAAGCAAGTTTTAGAATAACAAATCAGCATTGACTCACTCAAAGCCATAATAAAAGTGAGCACGAAAGAATGTATGCTCAAAAGGCTCAAAAATCTCACCAGAATTATGGCTTTTGATGTTAATCCTATGAATTTCAAATCTCAAGATAACACTTAGAATTAGGGAAAAGAACTTATGCAAAAATTGTAGTTCTCAAAAATTTCAACTTATCATGCTTGATTCCCTAATGTTTTAGAGTTTGAATATTCAAAGTACAAGCACCTATGTCTTTGTTTTCAACATATCAATAAAAGTCATTAATCAATCAGAATTAATTCCTAATAGGAGATTGAAGAAGATGCTATTGAGAACAATGCAGCTAGTTAGAAAAATTTTAGGGATTTCAAATAAAATGTAATGTTTGAAAGTAAGTTCCCCCCCACACTTAAGTTGTACATTGCCCTCACAAAGATAACATTAGTAGCAATATAAGCATTAGATCATAAGGTAGGGAAGGGTATGAAACTCCCTGAATTTTGGATGAATTTGAAAGACAAAGATTGGACCTGGAAGAGCGGCCAGTTGTGGCACGGTGTTCCCCTTTTCGTAGAGATTTGAGCTGGAAAGCTCCTTTGAAACTGTGAAGGAATTTATTAGTCGTGGGGAATTTGGGGCAACGGTATTTACTTGTTAGGGTGAGGCCGTTAGGAAAAGAAAAATAAAATAAAGAAAGCAAAATACTAAAAATAAAAATATTCAAATAATTAAAAAGATAAACTGAAAGAAAATAAAACTAAGAGGAAAAGGAAAAGAAAGTTAAAAGAAAAAAGAGAAAATAAAGATTAGTGTTTAAGAGTTAGAAGAAAGTAAAATAAAATAAAAAAATAAAAATAAAATGAACGATAAAAATTAAAGTAAAAAGGACTAGATAAGTCTAATCCTCTGATGGATCGTGCGGTGGTGGTGTGATGGCTAGGTGCTGGCATATGTGCGCTAGAGTGGCGTCGATGTAATCGAGGCGCTGAAAGCACTGCTGCTCAAATCTATCCAGGTGCTCGCATATGTCAGCATGTGGGGCTACCGTCTGGGTGGGTCGTCTGGGGCGTGGTGGCTCAGCTAGCTCATCCTCTTCCTGTGGTGGTAGTGGGACATCATCAGCAATGTCCTCTGGGTCCTTTCCCTCCTGGATGAGTCGGAACTGAAGGGGGGTACCTCCTGGCCTTCGCTCTATCATCCTCATATGTAACATCGTCATGATGCCTTGGGGAGACATTTGACCAATCAGGGTGTAGGAGGATGTCTGGGCTGAAGTGTTGAGGAGCCCAAAATACCGAGCCAAGCTAGTGATGTAGGGCCCCATGGATAAGACGCTTCTGCGGTGCCTCTCTATCTAATGCTGCATGGCGTGCGCTATGAAGTATGCTAAGTCGATGATGTGGCCTTTCGCCATGCACCACAGGAAGTAGACGTTGTGAGTGTTGACGATGCCGATGCTCTCTCATCTACCTGTAAGAGTGTGAGCAAGAAGAGCATGAATGTACCTCAGAGATGGCATAAGGGCAGTCGCCTTGCTGACGCTGGATTATAGGTTTGACGTCCTCGGGCGATCTCATTCCAGCAGTCGACAGGCCGAATGTGGATGCGACGAGAAAGGGTGGGGAAGTCCTCGTCCATCATAAATTTCTCTGTGTAGAGCCCAAGTGCTGTGCCGAACTCTGGCACACTGAGGTGTCGCACGAGTCCTCCCAAACGGAATTGGACCGTCCTTGGATCGTCAAATCTAGTCATCACCGTCTATAGGTGGAATGTGGAGCAAAACTCTAAAGTGAGTTCCAAATATGTTGGCTCTATGATCTGGAAGAACTGCTCCCATGGCTCTGTCATCAGTAAGGCCCGGACGTCATCTACTAACTATATCTGCGCGAGGGCATCCTAGTCTATGCAGCGGTCCGTGGAGATAGTGTGGGTCCAGAGTAGTTGATAGCGTTCCTCCTGGGAGGCTTGCGAGAAGGTGATGAACGGTGGCGCTCCTCAGATATGGGCCTGGATGAGGAACTTCCTGGTCCCTTTCATTTCTTGGAGACGGGGACGGCGGTTTTCCTACTGCGTGATGATGACATTGTATCTGAAATAAAATATAAGCATTAGTCCAAATTATTGAAATTAAACTAGATAGATAATAAGTAAAATATAGATTAAAATGACATTTTTCTGAAAAATAAAAATGAGGATTAACCTAAATAGTAGAATCTAATCATATTAACTTGTAACAAAATTAAAAACTATGGGTGTGTATATATGCTAATTTTATGACAAAATGGCATGCAAATATGAGTTTAAATGGCAAATGAAATTGAGTTCTAAGTGGCAAGCAAAAATTGAAATTAAGTGGCATGCAATCTTAATATATTTTATACTATTCTAGATTATTCATCCTATTTTTCCTAATTCCATGCTTGAATTATCATAAAGAATAAAGAAAAATTAAAAAAAAATATAACGAAAATGAGATATAAACAAATAAATGAGAAAAATTGAGAGAATAGAACCAAAATTGAGGGTGCATGGTCGTGGGTTGAGTTTACACAGGCATGGGTTGGCTGAGTTCGGGTATGGTGGTGTTTTGAGGGCTGTGGCGGCACTAGTGGTGGTTTGGGGAGGAGTTTGGATGAGAGAATTAAGGGTTTGAGTGAAAGGGAAGGTGAATAGTGGCCTCTTATTTATAGTTTTTGGGTCATACGGGCATGTCACACGCCTGTGTGAGTCGTGTTTTGCCCATGTCTTTCAAAATCCAGAGGTTTTGGCGCGCCTGGTTCGCAGTGCACGCCCGTGGGAATGTTATACATGACCGTGGGAGATCGTGTTCGTGTTTCACACGGTCGCGTGATATGTTCTATGGTCGTGTGAAATTTGACAGTGTCTTTCACGGTCTGGGGACATGGGCGTGTGGAGTTGTGTGAGCTCGTGTTGCTACTGCAGGGTTGCCACGACCATGTCGTACGGTCGTGGGGTGTTGTTGGTAGCCCGTGTTGAAGTCGAAAGGTTGCCACGGCCATGTCGCACGGCCGTAGGGTGATATCGGTGGCCCGTGTTTTGGGAAAATTTGTACTCTGTTTGTACACGGCCTCAGTACACGACCGTGTCTCTGTTTTAAGTGTTCGCATGGCCTGGGGCACGCCCGTGTGCCTGGCCGTGTGGTCCTAAACTTCTGCATGAAGAAGTGTTAGTTTATGCACGAGAAAAATACCAACAAATTTTAAAGAAAGAAAGTTACTAAGTTAATGCTCAGGTTGCCTCTCGAGAAGCACTTATTTAAAGTCTAAGCTCGACTCTGCCTGGATGTGTCATGACAGAATTTCGTGGAGCCGAAGCCCCTTCCTATTTTTTGTAAAATTCTCACCTCTATAATGTTTAAGCCTATGGCCGTTTACCTTGAATGTACCATGGTTAGGGTGAGTTACCTCAATGGTGCTGTATGGGAAAACAGTTTGAACAATGAATGGACCTGACCACCTTGACTTGAGTTTTCCAGGGAATAGTCTCAGCTTCAAGTTGTAGAGTAAGACAAGATCACCTGTTTTAAGCTGCTTAGGTTGTTTCAATCGTTTATCATGACGTTGCTTCATGGCTTCCTTGTACAGTCGTGAGCTTTCGTAGGCATTGTAGCGCCATTCATCTAGTTCATTTAACTGCATTAATCTTTTCTCACCTGCAAGCTTGAAATGAAGGTTTAAAAATTTTATAGCCCAGAATGCTTTGTGTTCAAGTTCAAATGGTAGATGACAACTTTTTCCATAGACGAGTTTATAGGGAGATGTACCTATGGGTGTTTTAAAAGCAGTTCTATAAGCCCATAATGCATCGTCTATTTTTCTTGACCAATCTTTTCTATTTGTTTCTATTATTTTCTCTAGAATGAGTTTTAATTCCCTATTTGTTACTTCGACTTGACCACTGGTTTGTGGGTGATAAGGGGTAGCTATTCTATGGTGTACTCCATACCTTTTCAAGACTCTTCCAAACTGGGCATTGCAAAAATGTGTGCCTCTGTCACTAATAATTATCCTAAGTGTTCCAAATCGAGAGAAAAGTTTCTTCAATAATTGTACTACCATTCTAGCATCATTAGTAGGTAAGGCTTGGGCTTCTACCCATTTTGACATGTAATCTACTGCTACTAGTATGTACTTATTCCCAAATGAAGTAGGAAATGGACCCATGAAATCAATACCCCATACATCAAATATTTCACATGAAAGTATATAGTTCTAAGGCATTTCATTACGTTGAGAGATATTACCTGTTCTCTGACATTTATCACAATAGGTCACATACTTGTTGGCATCCCTGAAAAGTCTAGGCCAATAGAAGCCTGATTCGAGTACCTTATGAGCAGTTTTAGCTCCACTGTGATGTCCTCCCATGGGTCCTGAATGGCAGTGATTTAAAATTTGGTACTCTTCTGTTTCATCTACGCATCTTCGAATAACCTGATCTGCACAAATTTGAAAGAGGAAAGGATCCTCCCAAAAGTAGTTTTTCAAATCAGCGAAGAATTGCTTCTTTTGCTGATGGGTCACCCCTTTTGGGGTTATGTTAACTGCTAAATAATTTGCAAAATTAGCAAACCAAGGAACTATTGCATCTACTAAGGTTAGGAGTTGTTCTTCAGGAAACAAATTGTTTATCTTATCAAGGTTCCTAGGCTGCATGTTTGCTAGCCTTGAAAGGTGATCTACTACTAAGTTTTCAGCTCCTTTCTTGTCCTTTATTTCCAAATCAAATTCCTGCAACAATAGAATCCATATTATTAATCGAGGTTTTGCATCGGTTTTAGTTAAGAGGTAACAGAGAGCAGAATGGTCAGTATAAACAATGACTTTTGACAAAATCAAATAAGATCTGAATTTATCAAATGCAAAAATAATATCTAGCAATTCTTTTTCTGTGGTAGTATAATTTGCTTGAGCGGCTGTCAATGTTCTGCTAGCATAATAGATCGGTTGAAAGTGCTTGTATCTTCATTGTCCCAAAACTACACCTACTGCAAAATCACTTGCATCGCACATTAGTTCAGAAGGTAGATTCCAATCAGGTGAAATCATAATCGGGGCATTGACTAACTTTTCTTTAAGAGTGTTAAAAGAGTCTAAACATTCTTGGTCAAAGTTGAAGAGCACGTCTTTTTCTAGCAACTTTGTTAAAAGCTTAGCTATTTTAGAAAAATCTTTAATGAATCTGCGATAAAAATCGGCATGTCCTAAAAAGCTTCGTATAGCCTTAACTGAGTTAGGGGAGGTAATTTTTCAATGGTTTCAATTTTTGCTTTATCTACCTTTATCCCTTTACTAGAAATTTTATGTCATAAAACAATACCCTCTTGAACCATAAAGTGGCATTTTTCCCAGTTTAGCACTAAACTTGTCTCTTCACATCTTATCAAAACACGTTTTAGATTATTAAGACAAAGTTGGAAAGAATTATCGAAAACTGAGAAATCATCCATAAATACCTCCATGATGTCTTCCACAAATTCATTGAAGATAGCTAGCATGCATCGCTGAAAAGTAGCAGGAGCATTACATAAACCAAAAGGCATTCTGCGATAAGCAAACGTACCGTAAGGACATGTGAATGTTGTTTTCTCCTAATCTGCTGGAGCTATCGGGATTTGGAAGTAACCAGAGAGGCCATCTAGGAAATAATAATACATATGACTTGACAATCTTTCCAACATTTGATCAATAAAAGGTAATGGAAAATGATCTTTCCAAGTGGCGTCATTCTGCTTCCTGTAATCAATGCAGACTCTCCATCCAGTGATCGTTCTTGTGGGTATTAACTCTTATTTGTCATTAGACACTACGATCAATCCTCCTTTTTTAGGAACAACCTGCACAGGGCTTATCCAAGAGCTGTCAGAAATAGGATAAATAATACCTTCATCTAGAAGTTTAATTACCTCAGCTTTTACAACTTCCTTCATGTTGGGATTCAATCGTCTCTGGGCTTGCACTGCTGGTTTAAATTCATCTTCCATTAAAATTTTGTGGGTGTAGAAGGAAGGATTAATTCCCTTGATATCTGAAATTTTCCAAGCTATAGCACGTCTGTGTTCTCTTAACACATGGAGTAGCTCCTCTTTTTCTGCAATGCTTAAATCTGATGCGATAATGACTGGTAAAGTTGATTCTTCCCCCAAAAAGGCATACTCTAAATGATCTGGTAGTTGTTTTAGTTCTAAATTAGGGGGTTCAGTAATGGAAGGTTTCTATTTAAACTCATTACTCATCTTTATATTTTCATAACTTATGTGCCTAGTGATGATTTCATTAGAATCCAACTCCTTTCTTACTTCATCAATTTCAGTGGTGGTTTCATCTTCCCCCCACCTTGAACAAGACACAGTTCCAACTTGTCTGTGAGAGAAAGTTCCTGAAAATTATCTTGAACAAAATAGTCAATAATATCAAAAAAATAACAAGAATCATCTTGTTCTTTAGAGAATCTCATGGCATCATAGATTTTAAAGACAACTTCTTCCTCACCAACTCGAATTACTAATTTACCATCTCCTACATCAATAACAGCTCTAGCAGTGGTTAAAAATGGACGTCCCAAAATTAAAGGTACTTCAATATCCTCATCCATGTCGAGTACAACAAAATCAACAGGGAATATAAATTTATCCACCTTTACTAGCACATCTTCAATGATTCCCCTAGGATATTTAATAGATCTATCGGCTAATTAAATACTCATCCTAGTGGGCTTGGGTTCCCCTAGACCTAGTTGTTTGAACATTTTGTAAGGCATGAGATTAATGCTTCCACCTAAATTGGCTAAGGATTTATTAATAAGTAGACTACCAATCAGACAAGGAATAGTAAAACTCCTTGGATCTTTTAGTTTTGCCGGCAGTGTATTTTGGAGAATAGCTGAGCATTACTCGTTGAGTTCTACTGTGGCCAATTCTTCCAACTTCCTTGTATTTGTCAGAAGTTCTTTAAGGAACTTCGCATACTTCGGCATCTGTGAAATTGCTTCAACAAAAGGTAAGTTAATGTGTAATTGTTTAAAAAGTTCAAGGAACTTACCGAATTGAGCGTCTATATGGTCTTTCTTTAATTTTGCTGGATATGGGATGCGCGGTTTGTATTCCTTGAGTGGTGGTGGAGTGTTTTCCTTGAAGTCCTCTGCCTTGTCTTTTGAAGATTCTGGAATAGTCTTCTTTTCTGGCTCAGCTAGTGTTTTCCCATCTCTTAAAGTAATTGCTTTGACTTGTTCTCTGAGATTTGGCTCAGTGTTACTTGGTAATCCTCCTTGCGGTCTTTCTGAAATCAATTTTGCAAGTTGACCGATTTGGTTCTCTAACCCTTGAAGTGACGCTTGTTGGTTTTTCAGTGCCGTTTCAGTGCTTTGAAAACAGGTTTCTGATGCGACCATAAATTTGGTGAGCATCTCTTCAAGATTCAGCTATTTCTCTTGTTGCGGTGGTGGTTGCTGAAATCTTGGAGGGGGTTGTTGTCTTTGATTTCCTTGTCCTCCCCATGAAAAGTTTGGGTGATTTCTCCAACCTGTATTGTAAGTGTTACTATAAGGGTTATTTTGAGATCTAGAATTGTTACCCATATAGTTGGCTTGTTCAGTTTCCACATTGTGTCCGTATGGTGAGAAATCTGGATTGAACATGGTTACTGGAGTTGCGTCACACTGCATCACTGGCTGTGCCTGCGTAGAACCAACAAAATTATCAAACTTTTTATTTAAGAGTTCTACTTGGTTAGTAAGCATAGTAATAGCATCAATGTTATAGACTCCTGCAGCTTTTGTCAGCTTTGTCCTCATGACTTGCCACTGATAATTATTCAATGACATCTCTTCAATAAATTCAGAAGCTGCTTCAGGTGTTTTATTATTGATCATCCCTCCTGCGGCTGCATCGATCATTTGTCTGGTTGACGTATTTAAACCATTGTGGAAGGTTTAAGCTTGTAGCCATAAAGGTAGACCATGATGAGGACACCTTCTCAAAAGATCTCTGTATCTCTCCCATGCATCGTAAAGTGTTTCTAAATCCATCTGCACAAAGGAAGAAATATCGTTTCGTAATTTGGCTGTTTTAGCTGGAGGAAAATATTTGAGTAAAAATTTTTTGGTCATTTGTTCCCATGTAGTGATTGAGCCTCGTAGTAAGGAATTTAACCACTGTTTGGCTTTATTTCTCACAGAGAATGGAAATAGCCTCAAGCGAATGGCATCGTCAGGAACGCAATTTATTTTAAAAGTATCACAAAATTCCAAGAAATTTGCTAAATGTGAATTTGGATCTTCGTCTTGCAAACCATCAAACTGCATAAACTGCTGAATCATCTAAATAGTGTTAGGTTTTAATTCAAAATTATTAGCAGCAATAGCAGGTCTAATAATGGCTAGTTTGGGTACCAACCAAACTAGGTTTAGCATAATCATACATAGTGCGAGGAGCTTCTTCCTAGTTTGCTGGTGGCGTGACGATTGCGGGAGGTGGTGGAACTTTTTAATTTGCTTCCATCTCTTCTGTAGGTTCTAGCTCTTGTTGTTCTGGATATTGCAGACTTAGTCTTATTTCTCTGCGAGTTCTGCGAACTGTTACTTCTAAATCTTCGTCAAAAAGTAATGGTCCTGCTGGGTTGTTTCTACTCATAAACTAGAAATAACTAGAAGGAAAAAGCAAAGAAAATCTAAAATTAAATAAAAAAATAAAAACTGAAAATAAAAATAAAAGAAAAATAAATAAATCTATATAAATATAGTAATGGCTAAAGCAATAGAAATCGAGTTTTCTTAATATTTTAGTTCCCCGGCAACGGCACCAAAAACTTGATATGGTTATCGCAATATTAAGTAATAAAATTTATAAAACTGATCACACCAAAACTAACTAATATCACGACCTTAAAGGCAAGCGCACCTATCGAACAATAGTATAGTTTAGTGGCAAGACCGAGTTATTATACCCAAGGGAACCAAAAGTACTAGTATTTACTTACTTTCTATTATCTAGCCTAAAAATAAAGAGAGTTGATTTAAACTAATTCTAAAACTAACTAAAAGCGCACAAAAAGTAAATTGAGGAAAAACTTTCGGGAAAACTGATTGATATGAGCAATACTCAAGGGAGAATCCACCTAGACTTCACTTGTTATTGACTTCTTGAACTATATAATTGATTACTTGCCTTGATCCGTAGAGATCCCTAACTTATGCTAAACCCTCCGTCGAGGCATAGAGCAACTAGGCCTAAGTTATTAATTAAAGTTCCTTTATTAATTAACTCCCTAGGTTGCATTAATTCAATTTATGGATCCCTATATTAGGTTTGACCCTAATCCAGCAGATTTATGTCGCCCTATGTTTAGGGTTGCATGCAACTCCGCTTAATTATGGTAGATCTACTCTTATTACAGGGACTTTTGCTCCTCTACTCTAAGTACATCAATTTCTTGAAGTAATACCTAGGATTATTAAATCAAGAATGAAGAACACATGATTAAGAACAATTCAAGCAATTATCATATAACTTCAATAAATAATAGCAATATCTGTCTTAGGTTTCATCCTCCTCCAGTATTTGGGGGGTTTAGTTCATAATTAAGAAAAGAAACATCTCAGAAGATAATAAATAACAAAACATAAAGAAACCAAAAACCCCTGAAGGAATTTAGGGAGATCTTCTGTCTTGATGTAGAATTCTGGCTTCTGGGATGAATCAATTGGCTTCCCTTGGAGTAATTCCTTGCTTCCACTCCTTGTGTTGGCTGAAAGATGGCGCTCTTTTTTGGTAGAAAAGAGTACATCCTTAGAGTTGGCTCCTAGGGTCTTTATATAGATCTTTAGGGAGCCTTTCTTAGCCTCTAAGCATCCAAATCTGACTTAAATTCCTCTTCCTCACGACTAGAACACGCTCGTGTGCCACGCCTGTGTACTTCAACAAGAGGTCGTGTGAGATTCTATTGATTGGGGCACGGCCGTGTGGCCTGGCCATGCTTGTCGAGGCTGGACCGTGTGATCTTTGTGTGGCACGATCGTGTGCCACGGCCGTGTGGTGACTTCTTGGGCCATGCGTGTTCACATTTTGGCCCATTTTCTCTGGTTTTTGGTCCATTTTCCATTCTTTTCTCTTCCCTATGCTCTTTTGAGTATAAGATATGAAAAAGAAAGATTAAGAGCACCAATTCTCACTAAATTGATAATAATTCATCCAAAATATAGGCTAAACATGAGGTAAAAATATGTATAATTTAGCGTTTATCACTAAGCTCTTTGTAGCTTACTTTGTGTGTGTTTGCATTGTTTTATAGATATCGAACCTACTGAAAGCTCAGGGATCGTCGGGGATCATCACCACACTATCAAACCTTGTTTTGGTACATTTTCAAAGTGTAAATGTTAAATTATGACATGTGATATGGCTAACTAATGGTTGTGCTGTTGTTTGAATTTGGCTTATAACATGTGCTGCATTCTGGTATGCTTTATGATGTTTATATGGCCTAATGAGAAAATGTCATTTTGGTATGAAAATGTCATGAATTTAGTAAGTTTTGATATGAGATTTAATGTGGTATAAAATGAGTATGTATCATCAGTTTTGGTATGGAATTGACTTATGTTTTGGTATGAATTAGTATGGTTTTAAAGCATGATCTAGAATGACTATTTTAAGGCATGAATTGTGTGCATTTTGGTTGTGAATTGGCTAAGAAATGATGGTATAAAGTGTATTAATTTTGGTTTGTAGGAATAACCCAAAAAGGGTGGCAAATTAGTCATTCGAATGGCCTATTTTTGTCCATACGAGTAGAGACACGAGTGTGTATCTTGGTCGTGTGTGACACAGGTCATAGTACACGGCCATGTGTCCCCTGAGGTACCCTTTCGAATTAAGTCAGTATTGTAACACCCTTTACCCATATCCGATGTCAGAATGGAGTACGAAGTATTACCTAACAAAACTTACGCAGAACAAACAATTTTAAACAACTGAAATACGTCCCAACTTGAGACTTTTTCGAACAATGACTTACGGACCTCAATAAGGGTCTACGAGGCCTAACTCATAGTTTAGAAATGATTCAGGACCATTTCAGACACTTAGAAATCTTTCAAGAAAATCCACTATAATTAGGGTACACGCCCGTGTGGAAGGGCGACACACCCTGGTGGCCTCTAGACGTGGCCGTGTTGATAACACGTGTACCTTACACAGCCTGAACCATCGAGGGACATGCCCGTGCCCCTTACCCATGCAGATTTATTTTCCAACATCGAACCTACTGGGGTTTTCACATGGCCAAGCACACGATCGTGTACTCAGCCCGTGTCTTTCACACGGCCATGACACGCCCGTGTCGCGGCCCATGTGCAAAAACATGGGTATTTTGTTTTTAACGTCAGCAGTCACACGGTCGTGGCACACGCCTGTGTCCTGACCGTGTTCTCCACATGGTTGAGACACACAGCCATGTCTCACGCCCATGTGGTACACTGATGGACATTTAATGCCATCCTTACAAGGTGCAGGGGACACACGGTCGAGCCACACACCGATGTGCGGGCCGTGTGTCTATCCGTGTGGGCAATATAGGGCTATTTACCAAGCCCTTAGCCACCCTGAAACACATACAAACACAACCCCAATTGTAACACCCCTTACCCGAGACCGTCCCCGGAGTCAAGCACGAGGTGTTACCAGACCTATCTTACTAGTTCGGGGCATAAAAATTTACATTCAAAATTAATTCGCTCACGTTCATCCAATATATTCCTAAAAAAGGCTCTAGAGGCCCTAAAAAATGCAATTGAAACGGTTCAGGACCAAACCATGAACATTAAAAATTTTCTGATTACTTACACAAATCAAAACAATTTATTTCACTATTCATAATAAAACTATCCACCAGCATAACAGTCACTAAATTAATTATAACTCAAGTTACGAAACTTGAAATTTAAATCCGTAAATTTTCCTTGAAACTAGACTCATATATCTTCTTACCACAATTTTTCTAGAATTTTTTGTGTGACCAATAAGTACAGTTTTTAGTTAAATTCTCCCCTGTTTTGTAGTCTAGTGGACCTAACCTCTTTTACCTAAAAATTGATTATCTTATTATACAGAATTTAGATAATGTTTCTGTTTGTTTCTAATGAAAATAGACTCACTAAAGAATAAATTATGACTCATAAATATTTTTGAATAATTTTTAGTGAAATTCTAAAATAAGAACAGGGGATCACGAAGTCACCCTGAACTAGTCTCACAAGAATTTAAATTTCCTAGAATATAGACTTCCTTTGTTTGCTCTGTTTCTTTCCTATGAAAATAGACTCAAATAGATTTAATTATATATCTCATTCACCATTTAATTCAGTTTCTACAATTTTTAATGATTTTTCAAAATCATGTCACTGCTGCTGTCACTAAACTGTTTCATAACCAACATTTACTCTTTCATAAATTCTTTGCATTAAACCTCTTTTAGGCGTACATAACACCAAAACATGTTCTTAATTAGCCATTTCAATAGCTAATCATTATCAAGTATTCACATGCCACTCTTTAGTCATATCATAAGGACATACACACAAAATGGCCAAGTCCCTATACATGCCATAACTTAAAATGTTTCGAATCACAAAATACCAAGATAGCCCTTTGATAGTGTGCAACAATCTCCAACGTCCTTATAATCCCCGAGATGGCTTGGTGATACTATAAAAAGAGAGAAAAGAAAGGGAGTAAGCATAAAGCTTAGTAAGTTTGTATGTAAATAAATAACAACATTCAATGAATTATCTCATTCTTATCTTATCAAAACCACTACAACCTTTAAACTCAAAATGCATAAGTCTTGAATCTTTACCTGAACTTTTCAGACATGAACTTATCTTACCTTTCCTATGGTATACTCTTTGAATTTCCCATTGAACCACTTGGAATACTAAGGATACATGGGTACCTTTCCTTTTTAAACTTACCATTGCCATGTCTTGACATGGTCTTACGTGGTATCCTTGCCTGATGAACTCACCATTGCCATGCCTTGTCATGGTCTTACATGGAATCTTTGCCTTATAGTAGCTTATCAATGTCATGTCTTGAAATAGTCTTACATGATTTCCTTGCCTTGTAAAACTTACCAATGCCATGCCTTGGCATGGTCTTACTTGGTATCCGTAAACCCTAATGTCATGACATTTGTATCCTACACATTCGTAAGGTTCAACCAGGACTTTTAAGTATCATTTCACCATCAATTCTTACTTGAGTCATCAATAAGTAATTTTGCAAAATAAACATATAGACGCTACAAAATAACAAAATTAAATATAAATAACAAAACATTGCATTTATTTACCGCAAACTTACCTCGATAGAAAATACGATCAAATATTTTGATTTAGTCCTCAATCTTTTTCTTTCCCCGGTCTAACCCTGAATTTCGTTCTTCTTGATCAATAATAGCAAATTTAGCTTATTCAATACTCACATTTATCAAAACAGTCCTTGATTCTAACTTTTATAAAATTATGATTTTGCCTCTAAAATTTTGGATATTTACACTTTTGCCCCAAAGCTCGGAAATTAAACTTTATCCCTAATTCTTATCTTTTAGGACATGTTGATTATTTATTTACCTAGGGAAACATCAAATTCTCACTTTAACATGTACTTATGAACATTAGGTATTTTTATCGATTATGTCGTTTTACTCGTTTTCACTTAAAATCGCTTAGCTCAAGTCGTTTGACATAACTTCAAGCTTCATATTCTAATCTAAAACATCAAAATAGACACATTTAACCTATGGGTATTTTTTCAAATATGAACTCTAGGTTAAATTATTGCTAGAACAAGCTACATCAAGTTATCGAGACTCCAAAAACGTAAAGAACATTAAAAATGGGGCTTGGAATCACTTACTATGGAGCTTGGAAGTTGAAGAAACCCTAGCTATGGAGAACCCTTGAAGTCTCGACCTGATGGAGAAGATGGACAACATTTTGCCATCTTTTTCCCTTTTTAATCTTTTAATTACCAAATGACTAAAATGCCCTTCATTAAAACTTTAGTTATTTTTATCTATGTCTGTCCATTTTTGTGCATAAAATCCTAATGGTCTAATTACCATTTAAGGACCTCTACTTCAATTATGCTATTCAATTTAATCCTTTCCTATCTAGAACTCATATTTATCTTTTTCAAACAAGCCTTAATAGGCAAATTAAACATGTAATTTATAAAATTTTCTATCGATACTCTAACACATGCATCTAATCACTGGGTAAATTATAAAAATTAATCGGAATAAATTTTTCTATCTCGAATTCGTGGTTTCGCAACCACTGTTCCATTTAGGCCCTATTTCAGGATGTTACACCAAACTTCATACATCATAACATAGCATCAATTCTCATCTAAATACCCTAAATGGGTATTCATATGTCAACCAACTCATGTTCAAAATGCATGCATAAAATACTAAGCAACTTTGCACAAATTCCATGTGAATTAATCTCATTTCATTAAGCAACTTGAATGGTTTTAGGCTGATTCCAAAGGCCATTTACAAAATGAACTTAGTAACATAAATGACCAACACAATTGGCTTACTAATAGGTCTTACACCAAAATGACTTTCTAGCCGATACATGCCAGTACTCAAATAGAAAATGCAACTATTCCAAATGCTCCAATTGATAGTGTGAGCGATGCCTCCGATGTCTATGGATCCTCGAATTACTTGGGCCGCACCATAAAGAAAAGTGGAATGAAAAGGAGTAAGCATAACGCTTAGTAAGTCTATATGCAAACAAATTTATACCACAACCATACATTAAACAATTAACCGTAGCACGAAGCATACCAATACTTCCAGCTGTGAGTTCACTTACTCTTCCCGTCGTTTATCCAACATTCTCAACACAAATTTTATGCACATAGCTCATAAATGATTAGCACATACCATCCCTGCACTTATCTATCATCACAACCCATACAGAATTCCATTCAAGAAATTTCACAAAAACATGTCCAAGTAAGATAAGTTCATACATAGTCATTCATAATGACATTAGCAAAAATAAGATAAATTCTGCACTTAGCCCACCATCCTTAATAGGTTACGGTGATGTTGCACTTAGCACACCTTTGTTAATTAAAATACGATGATATCGCACTTAGCACACTTTTGTTAATTAAAATACAGTGGTATCGCACTTAGCACACCTTTGTTAATTTGTTTCCGATGGTTTTGTACTTAGCCCATCGATAATGATCGTTAACCAAGCGATTTGCTCTTAACTCGCTAATTTCAACAATTCCCCAGTGGTTCGCACATAGCCCACCTCTATTCATGATTTATGGAAATTTAATCTTACTCCCACTTATCATGATTTCATTAAAAGTCCATAACATTTAACCACACATCATATAAGACATTCATGAGCAAAAATATTAATAAAAAAGGTATCGTTTACATATAAACTTACCTCAGTATACAAAATACGGGAAATGTGGGATTTACTACGAAGCTTTCCCCTTGCCTCGGTCAAGGTTGACTCCACGCTCTCCTTAATCTATATGAATACAAATTCATCCATTTAATCACTAAATTAATTAGAACAATCCAAAATTCACATCTTGGAAAAATGACCATTTTGCCCTTAGTCTCTTAGCAAAACGAACATTTTGCCCCTAGGCTCGAAATTAATTTTTATCAAATTTCCTCATCAACCCAGCCTAAACAACTCTTTTTATCCTCAATATTACCCCAATTTCTCATTATTTCACACCATTACTCCTTATTTTACAACTTCCACAACTAGGTCCAATTTGAGTCTTTTCATGCAACCTCTTACACAAAAGTTGTTCAATGGACAATCAACATTCATTTTCCCTTCCCAAAATTTCCAGCAAACAATACTTATTCAACAATGGCAAAACTCTAAACTTTTAACCATTTTGCACAATATACCCCTCAAAATGTAGCTCATGCTACAAGGGTCTCAAATATGCAAAAATATTCAAAGAAAGCTTTAGGAATCACTTACTTGCAAGGATAAAAGATGGCTGAAATTTTGAAAGCTTTAACATGCCTATTTGATGGTATATTTTAGCAAGAAGAAGAAGAAAGTGAAGAAAATAATGACTTTGTTTATTTTATTGTTTCTTAGTCAAAATTGGTCACCAACTACACCTAATTTTTGACTCAATTTTGTTTCTTTGTCTCCTTTACGTCACTTGGCCGGCCAACCTCACTTATAAAGGCCTAATTGCCCTTTAAAACCCCCAATTTTTGTTCTCTAGCTATTTAACTCACTTTACTAACAAATCACAACTTTTACCTTTTATGCGATTTAGTCATTTGTCGCAATTAAGCCTTCAATCGCGTAAATTAATTCACCAAAACTGTCATGCATACTTATAATATTACTACAACACATAAATTAACACTAAAATAATTTCCTCAAACCTTGAGAAGTGATTTCGAAATTACTATCCTGACTAGCCTCTAAATCGGGTTGTTATAAGTATACCCTACAAGATTGACACGACCTAGACACACGGACATGTCTAGTGGCCATGGGTGGCAAATGGGCTGGCACACGGGCGTGTGGTCAGCTGTGTGGCCAAGTCAGTAGCCTCCCAAATTTTCACACGGCTTGGCACACAGGCGTGTCATGTGGCCATGTGTGCAAGTCAGAATGTATGCCTTGTTTTGCTACAACTTAGACACACGGGTGTGTGTAGTGGCCGTGTGAAGCACACGGCCTGACCACACGGGCGTGTGACCTCTACAGCTTTGAAAAATGTTTAAGTTTTGAAAATGTTTCTAATTGTTCGGTTTAGTCCCGACCTTCTTCTAATGCATGTTTAAGGTCTTATAGACCTTCATAAGGGACTCATTGATGATGTATGATTATGATATGATGTTGATAATTGTGAAATGTCCGTAAAAGTTCTAAAATTGTTCAGTAATGCTCCTAACCCTTGTTCGGTGACTGATACGGGTTAGGGGTGTTACATTTGGTTGGTATCAGAGCTATGGTTTTACCGATTCTAGGACTACCATAGCGTATATAAGTCTAGCTATACGTGTCATATATCTAAAATGTGATAGTGTGATGAATCTTGACATCTGAAATAGGTTTTTCGTATAGTAATGGATCTCGAACAAGTGGTAGCCGACGATGTTAAAAGTAATGCACCAGCTCCTACATAAGGGGCAGTGCCTTCTGATTCGAGGAATGTGACTAGTAGTCATGAGGGAGAAGCAAAACAAGCTTTCTTCCAGATGATGAGTGAGTGGTTTACAGTGTTCATTCGTACGAATCTAGATGCTCAACAACCTTCAACCCCATCTAATCCCCCTTAGACCTCTGTTGTACCTTCGATTGTGAACCCTATTCAGTTAAGTAAACCTCCGGTCGATAAAATCAGAAAGTATGGATCCAAAGAGTTCAAGGCAACAAGTGATGATGATGCTAAGAGAGCTTAGTTTTGGCTCAAGAATACTATTCGAGTTTTTGATGAAATGTCCTATACTCTTGACAAGTGTGTGAAGTGTGATGTTTCTTTATTGAGAGACTCAGCTTATCAGTGGTGGAAAACTCTGACTTATGTTGTTCCGAAAGAACAAATAACCTGAGCTTTCTTTCAATCTAAATTTCGCAAGAAATATATTAGTTAGAGATTCATCGACTAGAAAAGAAAAGAATTTTTAGAGCTAAAACAGGGTCGTATGTGCATAATGGAATATGAGCTAGAATTTGTTCGTCTGAGTCGATATGCACGTGAATGTGTATCAACTGAAGAGATTATGTGCAAAAGATTTGAAGATGGTCTGAATGAAGATATCTATCTACTAGTTGGTATTCTTGAGATCAATAAGTTTGTCCTACTTGTTGATCGAGCATGTAAAGCTGAAGAAATTGGGAAAGATAAAAGAAAAGCCAATTCTGAATCTAGAGAAGTGAGCAAGAGATCTGCAAGTTGTAACACCCCTTACTCAAGACCGTCGCTGGAGTCGAGCACAAGGCATTACTAGACTTATTTTACTAATTCGGGGCATAAAAAAATTTGTTATTAAAATTAATTCACTCACATTCATCCAATATCCCTTAAAAGGGCCCTCGAGGCCCTAAAACATGCAATTGAAATGGTTCAGGACCAAACCAGAAACATTTAAAATTTTCCAATTACTTACACAAATTAAAACAATCTATTTCATTGTTCATAATAAAACTGTCCACCTGCGTAACAGTAACTAAACTAACTACAACTCAAGTTACTAAACTCAAAAATTAAATCTGTAAATTTTCCCTGAAACTAAACTCGTATATTTTCTTACCATAAATTTTCCAAAATTTTTGGGGTGGGGAATTAGTACAATTTATTAGTTAAAGTTTCCCCTATTTTGCAGCCCAACGGACCTGACCTCTCTTCACTAAAAATCAATTATCTCATAGTACAATTTTTATTTAGCTTTTACACTTATTTATAATGAACATAGACTCACTAAGGAATCTATACATATAAATTATGACTCATAATTCGTTTTGTACAATTTTTAATGAATTTCTAAAATCCAAACAGGGGATCATGAAATCCCTCTGAACCAATCTCACAAGAATTTAAATATCTCATAATATAGACTTCCTTTGCTTGGTCTGTTTCTTTTTTATGAAAAGAGACTCAATAATATTTAATTCTATATCTTATTCACCATTTAATTCCATTTCTACAATTTTTAGTGATTTTTCAAATTCATGTTACTGCTGCTATTCCAAAACTATTTCATGGCCAACTTTTACTTTTTCATAATTTCTTTGCATAAACTATCATTTAGGCATACATAACATCAAATCATGTTCTTAATGAGCCATTCAATAGCCAATCACTATCAATTATTCACATGTCATTCTTTAATCGTATCATAAGGACATACACACAAAATGACCAAGTCACTATAGATGCCATAACTTAAAACATTTCAAATTACAAAATACCGAGATAGCCTTTGATAGTGTGAGACGAACTCTGACATCCTTACGATACCCGAATTGGCTTGGCTACACTATAAAAGAGAGAAAGGAAAAAGGAGTAAGCTACAATGCTTAGTAAGTTTACAAGTAAATAAATGATAACATTCACCAAGTATAAATATACTCATATTATACCATCAACTAACAAAATCTTTATTTTACTTCTCCACTTACTCTTTAACTTTCCTGTTTATCATTCCTTTACCTAAACTTTCTTGTAGCAAAGCCTGTATATTAGCCCAATGAACCATTTAGAATACTCAGGATACTTGGGTTTTCCTGCTTGATAATAGCCCGCCAATGCCATGCTCTAGGCATGGTCTTACATGAGATGTTCCCTGTCCTGCCAAAGCCATATATCTGATATGGACTTACATGGGATGTTCCTCAACTGTCTCAACTTGCCAATGCCATATGTCTAATATGGACTTACATGGGATGTTCCTCAACAGTCTCAACCCAAAATGTCTTGACATTCCGTATCCCATACATCCCTATGGTTCAAACGAGGCTTTCTGATATTTTTTCTCTGTTATCTCATCTTTGATTCAACTTGGAATATTCTCATAAAATAAATGTATATATGCTGGAAATTAACAACATTAATGTAAAATATTGAAATATTGCATTTATTTACCGTAAACTTACCTTAGTGCAAAATACGATCAACTTGACAACTTAATCTTCTACCTTTCTGTTTCCTCGGTATATCCCCAAATTTCGTTCTTCTTGATTATGGAGTTTGGAAGCTTGAAAAAAACCCTAGCTACAGAGAAGCCTTGACATTCGTCCTAATGATGAAGATGATAACATTTTGCCATCTTTTTCCCTTTTTAATCTTTTTAATTACCAAATGACTAAAATGCCCTTCATTTAAACTTTGGTTATTTCTACCTATGTATGTCTATTTTTTTCCATAAAAAGCTAATGGTATAATTACCATTTAAGGACCTCTACTTTAATTATGCTCTTCAATTTAATCCTTTCCTATCTAGAACTTATATTTATCAACTTTTGCAATTAGGCCCTTATAGGCAAATTAAACATGAAATTCATGAAATGTTCTATCAATATTTTAACACATGCATCTAATCACTTGGTAAATCATAAAAATTTATCGGAATAAACTTTTCTATCTCGGATTCGTGGTTTTGCAACCACTATTTTGTTTAGGCCCTATTTGGGAATGTTACATTTTTCCCCCTTTAGTGATTTTCGTCCCGAAAATCTTACCTGTGAATAGGTTTGGATACTTTCGCATAGCCTTATTGGGCTCTCATGTAGCCTCTTCTACCCGATTCCTATTCCATATTACTTTCACAAGTGCAATACTTTTGTTCCTTAGTTGCTTGACCTCTCGAACTAGATTCTTTACCAATTCTTCACTGTAAGTCATATCTGGCTAAATTTCAACCTCTGTCTTTCTTGCCAAATCTAAAGACTTTTTTCCACGGAGATACTTTGAAGAACACTTTGTCACCAACCTGATACTCAATCTCTTTTCTTTTCAAATCTACATAAGACTTCTGTCTATCTGAAGCTATTTTCAAGCAATCTTTGATAATTTTCACTTTTTCTTCAGTTTCTTTAACTAAATTGACCCCGTAAATTTGATTTTCTTTAAGCTCTATCTAATACAAAGGCATGCGATGTTTACGTCCATACAAAGCGTCATAAGGTGCCATCTTCAAACTCGACTGGTAACTATTATTATAGGCAAACTCTACCAACGACAAATATTTCTCCCAACTACCTAGAAATTCTAAGACACAACATCTAAGCACATCCTCAAGTATTAGAATAACTCTCTCTGGCTGACCATCGGTCTGAGGAAGGAAAGCTATACTAAAACTCAACTTTGTGCCCAAAGCTTCTTGTAACTTCTTCCAAAACTGCGAAGTGAATCTCGGGTCTCTATCTAAGATAATCGATAATGGTACTCCACGTAGTCTGACTATCTCTAAAATATACAACTCGACCAACTTGTCAAGTGAATAATCCATACGAACTGGAATAAAATTAGCTGACTTCACTAGCTTATCAATCACAACCCATACTGCATCTTTCTTTCTCGGTGTCAATGGTAATCCTGTTTAAAAATCTATAGCAACTCGGTCCCATTTCCACTCAGGAATCAGGTTGCAATAAACCTGAAGGTAACTGATGTTCTGCTTTTACCTACTGACAGATCAAGCATCTAGAGACAAACTCTGAGATATGAATAGACAAGGACTACTATGTGCTTCCTCTAAGTTCTCGCGAATAAGCTCATCATTCGTTGGTACACATATCCGATTTCTGAACATTAAACAACCGTCAAAACAGATTTGAAAATCTGACTCTATACCCGACTCACACTGAGCTCTTTTGGCTTGCAAATCATTGTCATCTTTCTGAACTTCACAAATTTCTTCAAGAAACATTGGCTTAACTCTTAATTTGGCTAAGATAGAACCATCACCTGATAAGGTTAATGTAACGCCCTAAATTTTCGGGTTTTACTTAGATTTATCATTATCGGTTAAAATGTTTAAATGCTAGTATTTGGGTGTGAAATACATGTCTGAGGTGTGTTAATGGGCCTATGGAGGGCCCATGGGTTAGTTAGAAGCCCGGTAAAATTTTGTATTTTTTTTACTTAGGAGTTAGGGGACCTTTGGAAGTAAGGGTCTTAAGAAATTGTGTGAGAAATATAACACAAGTGGATCAGTGGTAAAGTGGCAAGGGAGACGCCACTAGGCTCCTTAAAAGGTGGCGCCTAAATGAGCTTAGAGGTCAGGGGTTCAAGCGCCAGAAGTTGTAGGGGTAGCGTTTTATTTTTCAGCTTGTGCAGGTAGGAGTTTGAAGCAGAACTGAACTCTGCTTGAGAGAATTTGAACTGGTCAAGGGAGCAACTTGAGGAGCAAATCAAGGAGGGATTTGTGGAGCCTTTGAATTTTGAAAATGATGATCGGTTGAAGGACTCTTGGTGTGGTAATTTCGGCTATAGGTTTGGTAGTGCCGAATTCCTTAGATTCTTTGGAGTGTGCTGGTGCCGATATTCCTATGAGAGTAAGCTTCCAACCTTGTGTTGATTTTGCATAGCTTAATAGGTACTTTTCGCCACTTTGCTCTTTCCATCCAAACCGAGTAGCCGAATCCTAGTGAACCCCATTGTCGATTTCCCTTTCTTTTCATTGCCGAATTTGGAACTTCCAAAGAAGCCTATTGTGTACCGTTCTTCTTTTGGTTAAACTGATTACTCATTCTCTACTCTCTCTCGAACCTTTTTTCTTATCTTCTTTTCTCCATTTTCTTCTTCTATCATTCACACATCTTCTTTTGGCATTAGTCTCTGGTTGATAGTCACAAAGAGCCGAAAGTAAATACCCACTTTGCCGAAACACCTCCTTTACACTCTCATTCCTTTCTTCTTTTTTTCAAACCCCTAAACCGAATGTCTATTTGATCGCAACCCTCCTAGCCGAATACCTTGTATGACCGAAACCATACCTCCTTTGTTTACCTATTGATCGAAATCTATCACTTCTCCTTCCTAACCCTCTTGGTTAGCCGAACCCTCTAGTGCTCAAAACTCTATTTCTTTCTCTTCTAAAATTTTAATCCTTCAACACCCTTTACTTTCTCGTTGAAGCAAGTGTAACGGCTGTGGTTTTGGATTTAGATCGGTAAGGTTTTCGTGATATTATTTAGTTATTCTTTTCAAGTATAAGGCTAGATGCCGAAACCCCTTAGGGGGAGGTTAACGTTTCTAGACTAAGGGCCCTATGGCTTTTCTCTTTGGCTTTTGTGCATTAGAGTGGACAAGGGGCGTGCAGCAAGGGAGGCGATTGTAGGTTACCGCAGTTGGACACTGTGATCTAGGCCAAAACCGAAAGGGGTAAGATCTAATACCTTAGGCCATGTTGGCCGATTGTGCTTAGTGGGTGAAGGTATTATATATGTGGCCGAATCTTAGACTAACATTTAGTGATCAATTGTAGGATTTCATTCGTGGGTTCTTCAACGATTCCGACAGTTAACAGGTGTGTAACGTATCTCCATCATAGACTAGGATGGCTAAAAGCCGAATTAATCGAAACTGTGCTAAGTGACCGATTAAAAGTGACCGAAAAATCAGCCTTGGAAAGAAATAAGAGTGACTGATTACTCTGTTGTGGTCACATTGGGAATTGGCGATGGCGAAATTGCAGAAGGTGCAATTTCGAACATTTTGGTAAGCTGGGCCTCAATGGGCCAAGGTGGGCCCAATGGGCTTCCGAGCCCAAATTTGAATATGTTCATAAAAGACTTGCTGGTAACTTGAATAATAAAAACTTGGTAAAGTCGGTAAACTGAAACCTAAGATTGGGCTTAACGGACTTATCGACGATATTGGACATAGTAAGGCCCAATAGGGGATCTAGGCTAAAAAGGGCAAAATTGGAAATTTGGCTTAAGTGGACTTCCGTGGTTATTTAGGGACTGTTAATTTATCAGACTTGCATAAAATCTCTGAAAATATGAAAAAGGACTAAAATACCCTTAAATATGGAAAATTACCAAAATACCCCTAGGTGTAAAAAGACTGATATACCCCTAGGGTCAATTCTGTATGAAATGTATGATGTTATGTATCTGCATGAGTTAATTATTAATATGAATATATCTGATACATGAGATGATATATATTGCATTCTAGTATGATTATCTGTTGCATGGGGTATGGGTTTATGATGGAGGAAGCATTCTGGCAGCCTCGCTGCAATCTGGTGGCCTCGCCACATATTTTCTGGCAGCCTCGCTGCAATCTGGTGGCCTCGCCACAATATTTATATCTGGTGACCTCGTCACAATATCTGGCAGCCTCGCTGCAAATGTTATCTGGCAGTCTCACTGCAAATTATATCTGGCAGCCTCGCTGCAAATATCTGTGGTGTGTAGCGGTTGGGTGGGTCGAATAGTCTCCCCACATGGTGTAAGGCTGGTACGGGGGTGTTAAGGATGGATCTGGGTTGGGTTTCTGTTTGCATAATGCTTATATCTGATCTGTTTCTGTTATGGGCCTTTGGGCTTAACTTGATTCCTGCAATGGGCCAAGGCCCAACTAAATCTGTTTCTGAGGCTTGATCTGTTTTGGCCTATGGTTGAGATAATGTTGCACACTGAGTTGTCAAACTCACCCTTTTTAATTAATCTCTGCAGGTAACCCTCAACCATAGTGGGCTTGGAGCTGCGAGAGATTCGGAGTGGCCACAGCGACTGCAATAAAACTGGTTTTCATTTATGTTTTAGTATTTTAATTTTTATGTTAATTTTTGGGTTTTAATGTGTAATAAGGCCGCTATTAAATTTTCTTTTTGGGTTTTAACTTTCTAAAGGATTTGGTTCGTACTTTATCGAAACTGCTAGATATAGGCTGCGCGGGTTTCCAAAACCTTAATAACGTTTTCAAAATAACGTTTATAAAATTTAAACAACCTTGAATAATGACAACTTAAAGTAGTTTTAACAAGAACTTTTCTCACCTTGCTAGTTTTACAAAAATCACCTATGTCTCAACATGTTTTAAAAGGTTATAAGCGTAGTTTAGGATCATGTGACGCACCAGATTTGGTCATAACGTCCAGACCGGGTTTGGGGTGTTACATTTAGTGGTATCAGAGCCAGGTTGCAACAACTCGGCTGTGGAACGGGTCTAAAAATGAATGTTTTCAAATAATCAAAATGAAGATTTTCAAAAGATCATGATTTTTCAAAAAAATTATTTGGAACTAGTTTTGATGAACTCCTTTTCAAGCATAGATGATTTATTTTCAAAGAAAACAAAAATTTATTAAGTTTTTTCTATGAAGTCTTTCGAAAGAGTGGCACACCGAATCTCCGGCCCAAGTCTGTAAGTTCTCTAAACTTTTCTGATTATTTCTGAAAACTCTGATTGCATGCCTGACTAAAGACTTTATTATGATACTTTAGCTAGGGTATTACTGAAACTGTAGAGACTCTGATAGGTAGACTGAGACTGTAGCTAGGCTACCGCGAAAGAAGATAAACTCTGAAACTCTATTTATTCATAAGACATCTGTAATAAACACTGAAATATTAATCTGACTCATAAAACTTCTAAAATAGAAAATACGAAATGAGTACGCGAGTAGCTCGGGGTAGGGGCCGTGGACGTGGCCGAGGTAGTGCACGAGCTGAGACTTCATCTTCGGGTCATGCGTCAGCAGCTGGTATGCCGATACCACCGGCAACAGAGGTGGAATCTCATGATAGGGGTGTAGGGGACGATGCTCTATCACAAGCGATGCTTCGAGTTTTGGAAAGGGTTGCTGGGGCGAGTACTGGTAATGGATTTCGGGGTGCGATATCTGAGCGACTCCGAGCTAATGGAGCAGAATTCTTTAGGGGTGTGTCTGGAGTAGCCCCAAATGTGGCCGAGTATTGGTTGGAGGCCACAGAGCGAATTATGGACGATCTGGACTGTTCTGTGGAGCAGAAGCTGAAGGGAGCTGTATCGTTGCTTAGAGATGAGGCTTATCAGTGGTGGCTCACAGTAAGAGATGGAACTGCAGCTGGTGAGGTAACATGGGAGCTGTTTAAAACAGCCTTTAAAGGAAAATACGTTGGAGCTAGCTATGTGGACGCTCGTCGGAAGGAATTTCTGAATTTGGTTCATGGAGGTAAGACGGTATCTGAGTACGAGGCTGAGTTCTTGAGGCTGAGTCGATATGCTTCTGGGATAGTTGCCACTGAGTACGAGCGTAGCGTGCGCTTCGAGGACGGTTTGAGGGATGAGCTAAGGGTGCTGATTGCTCCGCAGAGGGAGCGTAACTTTGCTGCGTTGGTTGAGAAAGCTAAGATAGCTGAGGAAGTAAAGCGTACTGAGAGGCAGAACCGCGAAAAGGATCGGAACCGCTTCCGGAGGGATTCTGGACCATCAGGTGGGAATAATAGGAATGTTAAGAGAGCCAGAATGGCAGAACCAGTGCGAGCGGTGCCAATGAATGCTGTCAGACCGCAGAGTTGCAGGAACTGTGGAAAGGTCCATTTGGGCGAGTGTCGGAAACGTACTGGAGCCTGTTTTCGATGTGGGTCGATGGAGCATAGGATTAAGGATTGTCCTCAAGAACCAGATCAGGATCAAGTTAGAGATCAGAGGGTTGCTCAGCCAGTGAGAGGGGGACCACCAGCTCCAAGAGGTCGTGGGCAAGGCAGAGGTGGAAATGGACGAGGACGAGGAGCACCTGGCAGGGGTGCTGGTTTTGCTGAGGCTCGTCAGCCGGCATTAGTCTATGCAGCTCGTCGCCGAGAGGAGGGTGATGCTCCTGACGTTATAATCGGTACGTTCTTAATTTCTGGTATGCCATACACTGCGTTGATAGATGTTGGATCTACCCATTCTTATGTTGCATGTGCCATATCTGGGTTGCTGGGAGTGCGTTCTGAGGAGACAGTGAGTGGGGTAACTGTACTAAGTCTTTTGGGTCATTCAGTTAGGGTAGACAAACTGTATAGAAACGTGCCTATAGAAACTCAAGGGAAGATCTTTTCTGGAGATTTGATGGAGCTGCCCTTCGGAGAATTCGATCTCATCTTAGGAATGGATTGGCTTGCAAAGCATAGGGCTACTTTGGATTGTGCTGCAAAGCGGATGAGTTTAAAAACCGCAGAGGATGAGGAAGATAGGGTGATTGGTGAACGTAGAGGTTATCTGTCTAATGTGGTATCAGCATTAAGAGCTGAGAAATGGATTCGTAAAGGATGTGAGGCTTTTATGGCATACATAAGTCAAGCTGAATTTGAGGAGCTAACTGTGGATCAAGTTAGAACCGTTAAGGACTTTCAGGATGTGTTTCCAGAAGAGCTTCCAGGGCTACCTCCGAATCGAGAGGTTGAGTTTGGGATCGACTTGTTGCCTGGTACGGCACCGGTGTCCATTGCACCGTACAGGATGGCACCAAAGGAGTTGGTGGAGTTAAAAGCGCAGATTCAAGAACTGTTGGATAGAGGTTTCATTAGGCCAAGTGTGTCTCCGTGGGGAGCACCAGTGCTTTTCGTTAAAAAGAAAGATGGGTCAATGCGGATGTGCATTGATTATCGGCAGTTGAACAAGCTGACGATCAAGAATAAGTACCCGTTGCCTAGAATCGATGATCTGTTCGATCAGCTTAGAGGAGCTTCAGTATTTTCCAAGATTGACCTTCGATCTGGGTACCATCAATTAAGGGTGAAGGAGGTGGATATTCACAAGACGGCATTCAGAACTCGTTATGGTCACTATGAGTTCTTGGTTATGCCATTTGGGCTGACCAATGCACCTGCAGCTTTCATGGATCTGATGAATCGAGTGTTCCAGCCATACTTGGATCGATTCATGGTCGTCTTTATCGACGATATTTTGGTCTATTCTGAATCTGAAGAGAAACATGATGAGCATCTCCGTATTGTGCTGCAAGTGTTAAGGGAAAAGGAGCTTTATGCGAAATTTAGTAAGTGTGAGTTCTGGTTAAGAGAAGTAACCTTCTTGGGGCATGTTGTATCAGCTGAGGGTATTAAGGTGGACCCTCGAAAGATTGAAGCAATTCTGGAGTGGAAACCACCGAGGTCAGTGGCAGAAATTCGAAGTTTTCTGGGTTTAGCTGGATACTACAGGAGGTTTGTAGAAGGATTTTCTGTGATGGCAGCGCCGTTAACAAAGCTTATAAGGAAAGGCGTACCATTTGTCTGGACTCAGCAGCAACAAGAAGCTTTTGAGAAGCTTAAGAAGGTTCTGACCGAGGCACCTGTACTGATTCAACCAGAGTCTGGAAAAGATTTTACCGTGTACAGTGACGCATCGCATGTTGGGTTGGGCTGTGTGTTGATGCAAGAGGGAAAAGTGGTTGCTTACGCATCGCGACAGCTTAAACCTCATGAAGTGAACTATCCTACCCATGATTTGGAGTTGGCAGCAGTGATCTTCGCACTTAAGATTTGGAGACATTATCTGTATGGAGAAAGGTGTATTATATACACAGATCATAAGAGTCTTAAGTACTTGTTGACTCAGAAGGAGCTGAATCTTAGGCAACGAAGATGGATAGAGTTGCTCAAGGATTATGATTGTGCGATTGAATATCATCCAGGCAAAGCTAATGTGGTGGCTGATGCCCTAAGTCGTAGAGCTGTGTCTGATCTAAGAGCGATGTTTGCTCGTTTGAGTCTATATGATGATGGTAGTCTATTAGCGGAACTGCAAGTAAGGCCAACCTGGATGGATGAGATTAAGGAAAAGTAGTTGAGGGATGAGTCTCTGGTTTCTCGATTTCAACAGATGGAAGATGGGAGTACTTCTGAGTTTGGACTGAATAGAGAGGGAGTTCTATGTTTCCGCGGTAGAATCTGTATTCCTAAGGATTTCAATTTGAGGCAAACAATTCTGAATGAAGCTCATAAAGGGTTGTGTGCTATGCATCCTGGAGGTAATAAGATGTATCATGACTTAAAGGAGTTGTATTGGTGGCCTGGACTGAAGCGAGAAGTAACAGAATTTGTGGGGAAATGTCTGACTTGTCAGCAAGTGAAAGCTGAGCATCAGTTACCTTCTGGACTTCTGCAACCAGTAAAGGTGCCACTTTGGAAGTGGGAGAGGGTGACCATGGATTTTGTAAGTGGGTTGCCCTTGACGCCGTCAAAGAAGGACTCGATTTGGGTGATCGTGGATAGATTGACTAAGTCTGCTCATTTCATCCCTGTACGTACTGATTATTCGCTTCAGAAGTTAGCTAAATTGTATGTGGCAGAAATCGTACGACTGCATGGGGTGCCATTGTCTATCATTTCTGATCGAGATCCTAGATTCACATCTCGGTTCTGGCAAAAGTTGCATGAGGCGTTGGGAATGCGGCTGAACTTTAGCACGGCCTTTCATCCTCAGACTGATGGTCAATCAGAAAGGGTTATTCAGATTCTGGAAGATATGTTGAGGGGTTGTGTTATCGATTTTTGAGGTAGTTGGGAGCATTATCTACTGTTGGCAGAGTTTGCGAATAATAACAGTTATCAGGCTAGTATCCGCATGGCACCTTATGAGGCACTGTATGGGCGTAAGTGTCGTTCACCTAGTTGTTGGACTGAATTGGGCGAGCGGCAAGTTCTTGGACCTGAATTGGTAGCAGAGACTGAAGAGAAGGTCAAGGTGATAAGGGACCGTTTGAAAGAGGCATCTGATCGACAAAAATCTTATGCAGATTTGAAGCGTAAAGAGATTGAGTATTCAGTAGGTGATAGGGTTTTTCTGAAAGTTTCGCCTTGGAAGAAGATATTAAGGTTTGGTAAGAAAGGCAAGCTGAGTCCGAGGTTTATTGGGCCGTATCGGGTTCTTAAGCGAGTGGGTCCGTTGGCGTATCAGTTAGAATTACCGCCAGAGTTAAATAGAATTCATGATGTGTTTCACGTATCCATGCTGAGACGATATCGTTCTGACCCTGCCCATATTCTACCAGTTGCAGAAGTGGAAGTTCAGCCTGACCTAACTTACAAGGAAGAACCTGTGCAGACTCTGGATCGAGACGTGAAGGTTTTAAGAAGAAAATCAGTCCCATTGGTGAAGGTACTATGGCGTAATCATGGCAGAGAAGAAGCTACTTGGGAACCAGAGGAGGCTATGCGACAGCAACATCCTCATTTGTTTAGATAAGGTAAATTTCGAGGACGAAATTTCTTTAAGGAGGGTAGAGTTGTAACGCCCTAAATTTTTGGGTTTTTCTTAGATTTATCATTATCGGTTAAAATGTTTAAATGCTAGTATTTGGGTGTGAAATGCATGTCTGAGGTGTGTTAATGGGCCTATGGAGGGCCCATGGGTTAGTTAGAAGCCCGGTAAAATTTTGTATTTTTTTTACTTAGGAGTTAGGGGACCTTTGGAAGTAAGGGTCTTAAGAAATTGTGTGAGAAATATAACACAAGTGGATCAGTGTTAAAGTGGCAAGGGAGACGCCACTAGGCTCCTTAAAAGGTGGCGCCTAAATGAGCTTAGAGGTCAGGGGTTCAAGCGCCAGAAGTTGCAGGGGTAGCGTTTTATTTTTCAGCTTGTGCAGGTAGGAGTTTGAAGCAGAACTGAACTCTGCTTGAGAGAATTTGAACTAATCAAGGGAGCAACTTAAGGAGCAAATCAAGGAGGGATTTGTGGAGCCTTTGAATTTTGAAAATGATGATCGGTTGAAGGACTCTTGGTGTGGTAATTGCGGCTATAGGTTTGGTAGTGCCGAATTCCTTAGATTCTTTGGAGTGTGCTGGTGCCAATATTCCTATGAGAGTAAGCTTCCAACCTTGTGTTGATTTTGCATAGCTTAATAGGTACTTTTCGCCACTTTGCTCTTTCCATCCAAACCGAGTAGCCGAATCCTAGTGAACCCCATTGTCGATTTCCCTTTCTTTTCATTGCTGAATTTGGAACTTCCAAAGAAGCCTATTGTGTACCGTTCTTCTTTTGGTTAAACTGATTACTCATTCTCTACTCTCTCTCGAACCTTCTTTCTTATCTTCTTTTCTCCATTTTCTTCTTCTATCATTCACACATCTTCTTTTGGCATTACTCTCTGGTTGATAGTCACAAAGAGCCGAAAGTAAATACCCACTTTGCCGAAACACCTCCCTTACACTCTCATTCCTTTCTTCTTTTTTTCAAACCCCTAAACCGAATGTCTATTTGATCGCAACCCTCCTGGCCGAATACCTTGTATGACCGAAACCATACCTCCTTTGTTTACCTATTGATCGAAATCTATCACTTCTCCTTCCTAACCCTCTTGGTTAGCCGAACCCTCTAGTGCTCAAAACTCTATTTCTTTCTCTTCTAAAATTTTAATCCTTCAACACCCTTTACTTTCTCGTTGAAGCAAGTGTAACGGCTGTGGTTTTGGATTTAGATCGGTAAGTTTTTCGTGATATTATTTAGTTATTCTTTTCAAGTATAAGGCTAGATGCCGAAACCCCTTAGGGGGAGGTTAACGTTTCTAGACTAAGGGCCCTATGGCTTTTCTCTTTGGCTTTTGCGCATTAGAGTGGACAAGGGGCGTGCAGCAAGGGAGGCGATTGTAGGTTACCGCAGTTGGACACTATGATCTAGTCCAAAACCGAAAGGGGTAAGATCTAATACTTTAGGCCATGTTGGCCGATTGTGCTTAGTGGGTAAAGGTCTTATATATGTGGCCGAATCTTAGACTAACATTTAGTGATCAATTGTAGGATTTCATTCGTGGGTTCTTCAGCGATTCCGACAGTTAACAGGTGTGTAACGTATCTCCATCATAGACTAGGATGGCTAAAAGCCGAATTAATCGAAACTGTGCTAAGTGACCGATCAAAAGTGACCGAAAAATCAGCCTTGGAAAGAAATAAGAGTGACCGATTACTCTGTTGTGGTCACATTGGGAATTGGCGATGGCGAAATTGCAGAAGGTGCAATTTCGAACATTTTGGTAAGCTGGGCCTCAATGGGCCAAGGTGGGCCCAATGGGCTTCCGAGCCCAAATTTGAATATGTTCATAAAAGACTTGCTGGTAACTTGAATAATAAAAACTTGGTAAAGTCGGTAAACTAAAACCTAAGATTGGGCTTAACGGACTTATCGACGATATTGGACATAGTAAGGCCCAATAGGGGATCTAGGCTAAAAAGGGCAAAATTGGAAATTTGGCTTAAGTGGACTTCCATGGTTATTTAGGGACTGTTAATTTATCAGACTTGCATAAAATCTCTGAAAATATGAAAAAGGACTAAAATACCCTTAAATATGGAAAATTACCAAAATACCCCTAAGTGTAAAAAGACTGATATACCCCTAGGGTCAATTCTGTATGAAATGTATGATGTTATGTATCTGCATGAGTTAATTATTAATATGAATATATCTGATACATGAGATGCTATATATTGCTTGCTAGTATGATTATCTGTTGCATGGGGTATGGGTTTATGATGGAGGAAGCGTTCTGGCAGCCTCGCTGCAATCTGGTGGCCTCGCCACATATTTTCTGGCAGCCTCGCTGCAATCTGGTGGCCTCGCCACAATATTTATATCTGGTGACCTCGTCACAATATCTGGCAGCCTCGCTGCAAATGTTATCTGGCACTCTCACTGCAAATTATATCTAGCAGCCTCGCTGCAAATATCTGTGGTGTGTAGCGGTTGGGTGGGTCGAATAGTCTCCCCACATGGTGTAAGGCTGGTACGGGGGTGTTAAGGATGGA
Source organism: Gossypium stocksii (assembly GCA_020496765.1). Lineage (NCBI taxonomy): Eukaryota > Viridiplantae > Streptophyta > Magnoliopsida > Malvales > Malvaceae > Gossypium > Gossypium stocksii. The sequence goes on from CM035624.1 coordinate 28,658,417, forward strand.
TCTGGGTTGGGTTTCTGTTTGCATAATGCTTATATCTGATCTGTTTCTGTTATGGGCCTTTGGGCTTAACCTGATTCCTGCAATGGGCCAAGGCCCAACTAAATCTGTTTCTGAGGCTTGATCTGTTTTGGCCTATGGTTGAGATAATGTTGCATACTGAGTTGTCAAACTCACCCTTTTTAATTAATCTCTGCAGGTAACCCTCAACCATAGTGGGCTTGGAGCTGCGAGAGATTCGGAGTGGCCACAGCGACTGCAATAAAACTGGTTTTCATTTATTTTTTAGTATTTTAATTTTTATGTTAATTTTTGGGTTTTAATGTGTAATAAGGCCGCTATTAAATTTTCTTTTTGGGTTTTAACTTTCTAAAGGATTTGGTTCGTACTTTATCGAAACTGCTAGATATAAGCTGCGCGGGTTTCCAAAACCTTAATAACGTTTTCAAAATAACGTTTATAAAATTTAAACAACCTTGAATAATGACAACTTAAAGTAGTTTTAACAAGAACTTTTCTCACCTTGCTAGTTTTACAAAAATCACCTATGTCTCAACATGTTTTAAAAGGTTATAAGCGTAGTTTAGGATCATGTGACGCACCAGATCTGGTCATAACGTCCAGACCGGGTTTGGGGTGTTACAGTTAAAATAGTTTTCAGAGCTCTTAATGCAAATAAAGATTTTCTACTTAAAGCATCAGCAACTACGTTTGCCTTACTCAGGTGATAATCGATCACTAGTTCATAGTCTTTCAAACTCTGCTGACACTTTTCAGTCCATTCAAACTTGACAACTTTCTGTAGCAATCTTGTCAATGGGGTAGCTATCATGGAAAATTCTTCTACAAATCGTCTATAATAACTGGCGAGACCAAGAAAACTTCTAACCTTTGATACATTTCTGGAAGGCGTCCAATCAACAATGGCTGAAATCTTGCTCAGATCAACTCTAATACCTTCACCTAAAACTATATGTCTAAGAAACCCGACTTCCTGTAACCAGAACTCACTTTTGCTAAACTTGGCATAAAGCTGATTATCTCTCAAAGTCTCTAAAACTTTTCACAAATGCTTTGAATGCTCAGTCTCATCATGAGAATAAATCAAGATATCATCAATGAATACAACGACAAATTTATCCAAGTAAGGTCTAAAAATTTAGTTCATTAAGTCCATGAAAATGGCAGGAGCATTAGTTAAGCCAAATGGCATCACAAGGGACTCTTAATTGCCATACCTAGTCCAGAAAGTAGTCTTTGGAACATTTGACTCTTTAACTCGCAACTGATAACATCGGGATCTCAAATCTATCTTGGCGAACACAGTAGCTCCCTTCAATTGATAAAACAAATCATCAATTCTAGTCAGTGGATACTTGTTCTTAATAGTTACGTTGTTAAGCTGCCGATAATCTATTCACAATCTCATCGAACCATCTTTCTTTTTCACAAAGAGTACCGGTGCACCCTATGGTTACCTGTTAATTCCCGCAACTGAAATTTAAATTCTTTCAATTCCATTGGAGCCATTCTACAAGGAGTAATAAAAATGGGTGTTGTACCCGTAATTACGTCAGGGGAGGATGCCTCTTCACGAGCACGGATGGCATAGGTCCTTGCGGGTGCTCTAACATCTGGTCTCGCTGCTAAATCTCTAGACACACCTCTATTACCTGCCCCTATTCCCAGGTTTCTCTGTGGTCTACCTTGGATTGGAACATTCTTAGACCTTGCACTCTGTAATTCTTCCTTTTTAACCATTTTTGGACACTCTCGCATAAAATGATCTGGAGCACCACACTTGAAACAACCACTCTCATCTGCTCGACACTAGCCAAAATGATTTCTACCGCACTGTGGACACTCTGGTCTGCCTAGTTAGACACTGCCTACACTCGCAGTCGAGGTAGTCTGAGCTTTTGAACCCATATTTTTGTTATCTTTGTTTCTGCTCGAATACTCTGCTAAAGAGTTTGATCTAGTAGAGAATTCTCTAACCCTATTGGATGTAGACTGAAACGACTTGCCCATCTATTTTTTTTCGTATCTTACATCTTAATTTTAGCTTTTCGGTTTTCATTTTTTTCAGCAACTCCTCTGCCTTACAATCTCTATCAACTAAAACAACAAACTCTTTTATCTCTAGAACATAGACTGATAGTCGGATATCATCATTGAGCCCATCTTCAAACCTCTTGCACATAATAGCTTCGATTGACACACACTCTCGAGCATAATTGCTGAGTCTAACAAATTCGCATTCATATTCAGTCACTATCTGTAACACCACTATAACTCGTATCTGTCGCCGGAGTGGGTTATGAAGCATTACCAAACCAAAGCACCACATTTGTACAATCACATAGACTTAAGATCATTAAAATTTATATACATACTAAACAGAACCAAATATCGAATTTAAAACATATAAAAGTAAACATCCAAAAGATGCCATATTTGCATGGCTTATATACAATAGTCAAAAATATGGTTCTACTTATGGTCTATCCTATACATGCCAGAAGCTAAGTCCGAATCATATGATTACCAAAATAGTAGATAGTATGACAAAATGCTAACGATTCCCAAACTGGTAGTAAGAGCCAACGATCTATAAAATAGAGAAATATAACATTCAAAGTAAGCTTTCATAAGCTTAGTAAGTCTTAAGCAATTTTAAACAATTGAACTTAAAAACAAACCAAATAATCATAATCACATAACATTTTCTGAGTATAATACCATTTGGCCGATTATGCACAATCACATATATCATTTTACTCTGATTATAATCAAACTCATATAGACATAAGCATTTACATGCTTCAAGATTAACTTTAATTCTATCGAATTCAACTAGTGTACCATTTCTTACCCACACTTACTTTCAACATTCATAGTTCAACGGCATATCGAATACTTTCATGTAATTTTGCATAATGACTGAATGCACACATATACACATATATATATGAATTTACAACATCTTTACATATGCTTCTCACTACACATTCTTAATTCCCGACAGATCAATCTCACATATATATTATATATATATCACATACCTGACCAACTTATTGTCTTGAACTCATTTTATTACCAATTTAGCACAAGGTTGCATAATCTTTGACTTTAATTAGTTCACCGGCATTTAGTCTGCTAGATAAAAACTCTGAATCACATCACTGGCATATTGTCTGTTTAACAGACTTTCTCTTCTAGTCCTTCAGAAATGAACAGATTCAGGTAGGCCTTATACAATGCCGACGTTCCGGACGCGGTCTTACATGTTATTCAAGGTCGATGCCACTGTCCCGGATAGGGTCTTACACACTATCTCAAATCAATGCCTTAGTCCCAGACAAGGTCTTATATGAAACATAAGTGATGCCAGTGTCCCAGACACGGTCTTACACACTATCTCAAATCAATGCCTTCGTCCCAGACGAGGTCTTACATGAAACATAAGTGATGCCAATGTCCCAGACACGGTCTTACACACTATCTCAAATCAATGCCTTCGTCCCATACGAGGTCTTACAGAAACATAAGTGATGCCAGTGTCCCAGATACGGTCTTACACACTATTTCAAATCAATGCCTTCATCCCAGACGAGGTCTTACATGAACTCATTTCACACACTTAGTGCCCCAATGACCGATCTCGTACACATAGTGCTTGGTTAAAGAACTCGCACACACAGTACCTCTTTCATTCGCACACATAGTACCCATGTTCATATGCACACATAGTGCCCATTTTCATTCGCACACATAGTGCCCATTTTCATACGCACACATAGTGCCCATGTTCATACGCACACATAGTGCCCATTTTCATTCGCACACATAGTGCCCATTTTCATACGCACACATAGTGCCCATGTTCATACGTACACATAGTGCCCATGTTCATTCACACACATAGTGCCCATTTTCATTCGCACACATAGTGCCCATTTTCATTTGTTATTACACATTAAAATGGATTAACCAAGTCTATAAAACCTCATATGTATACACTTTGAACATATCATTTCATTTAACTTTGAATTCATACAGTCATGAACACTTAAACATTTTAAAGCCAACTTTAAATTCAATCAGTCAATATAAAATTACAGATCATGTCCACATTCAAATTTCCATGTCCAAAATCACTTAAATAAGTCATAAACATATATATATATATATATATCAATTTCATGCACAATTATTTCTTAACCCAACTGAATGAAACCAATTCCATACTATCCTCTCATGTGCAAAAATAAGCCAAATTCACATATGTATTTACCTAACCAAATTTTGCCATTACCTTATAACACACTTATAGCCAAGTGTGGCACTTTCTCATAGACAAGCATTTAACCGAATGTAACATTGAATCCAAGATACATATAAGGGTAGTCAATCCTATATTTCTCATAACCTTATGCTTAACCAAACAATCCAATTATTATAAGTATTTATTCAATCGAATATATCAAGTCAATATACATATAAATATATATATCCCCATGTCATTAATGATACACATTTCATTTGACATTACATAAGTATAACTTAGCTAAAGATGGCAAAATACCACCCTGTGTACTTCTTGGTACACGACATGCATATTCAAGCCTTTTGAATTCACTTCATTTCATATTTATTATAATTCACCATCATATACATAACACATTTTAACATCTTATAATAAGAGAAAAATGTATACGTACTTTATCACGGGTTAACCATAAATTAACCCATACTTACATTTTCACATTTACCACTTATTTATAAGCATAACGATCTTGAGTCACAAAATATCACACTAACACTAGGCCTGCTAGGCTTTTTAGTCCGATTTCAATAACAAAACACTTTATAGTACTTTGAAAAATTTCGCACATCATAATTCATATACCATTATCGGCTCAATTCATATATTCAACACATATCCAGCACATTATAATATCATGCATATTTCCATACCTCATTCACATTCGGCTAACATCAAAGAAAATTTCTAGATAACATTTCTCAACCACTTTAATTAATTTTGTTAATTAAATTTAATCACATTGACCTTTCTATCAATCGGCAATTTCTTCCGTAAGTACTTAACACTTGAATTTAACCTACAATATCATATCTCTATTAATATTTAACTCATTTCCAAGCTAACTTAAGAACTTACCTTGACTGTCGTCGAATGATTACGGATATGCTATTCAGCTTTGTTTTCCTCTTATCTGAATTTTGCCATCTTTGCTCTTGAGCTAAGATGAACAAATTTTATCTTATTACAACTTAATTCTTCAAGCGTTAATTCATAAGTATATACATATATTCGACCCTGACATTCATAATTTCATAGCAAAAGTCATGCACATGAATAAGCATAATCGAACTAACATTTTCTTTCAATGTCATAAAATCATCCTGTAACCAAATACATATATATACTCATTCATACACAAATACACATAATTCTATTTCTTCTCAATGATACACTAAAGCCGAATATTATCCAAGGTTACTAAAAACATAGCATTTATCAATTTCACACAATTTAATTTCAATAGGCCAAATATACTAAAATAAAAAAAATCACATAACAGCCCTTTTCAAGCCAAACATTAGCAATTCGGTTCTACCCAAATTCACATATAATTATTTAACAATTACTTATTGTACCTTAATCTAAATAATTTACCTCAACACACTATAAATTCAATTTCAAGATCGATTACAAATCTTCAATTAAAATTCACATTTTGCATATTTTCATAACCAAAGAAAATTGAAGATTACTAAAGATACCACAAAAATAAAAGAATTCACAAGTACATATTCCAATCTCCTCATTAACGATTTAGAACACAAATATCACTCAATTCCTTACTTAGGTTCACATTCGGCAATCTTACACAACAAAAGCACTCTAGCCGATTCTCACATTTCATCTAATCCACATTTATAAACAATTAACTAGTTCAAAAATTCACCTATCCCCCATTACTAATTAAATCATGAAAGCACAACCATTTTCTTCAATCTCATTCTTGGCCGAATGCACTACTAACCATAACTTTGGAAATTAATTCATGGGCTAAGGACATGACTCGGTTACAAGCTCAAAGACACCAAAATTATTGAAAATCAAATCAAAACTCACCTTAGTTCATGCCAACAATAATGCCGAATGCTCCCAAGCTATTCTTTTCTTTTCTTTTTCTAGTTAGAATCGGCCAAAGCATAAAAACCATGTCTCTTCGCTTTGTTTATATCACCCCACTCACCTTTATTTTAACATATTTTATTTTATAACGTTATACCTTATAATTATAAAATGCACATGATGGCACTACCTAACATCCACTACCGTGCATTAAAAGAATAAAAAGGTTTAATAGCCATGCAAACCCTAAATTATTATCCCTAATATTCGACACTTAGCATTTGATCTACTGTTTTTTCATAAGGTTTATCAATCAAGTCCAATTCAATGAATTAAACATAACAAAATCAAATTCTCATATTAACTTATCACACATGTTAATTCACGTATATTAAACATAAGATATAGCATTTAAATATTTTTTTGACTCGGTTTTGTAGTCCCAAAACCACTTTCCGACTAGGGTCAAATTAGGGCTGTCACACTATCATCTTACCTTGCTTTAGTTCAAGGAATTCCTTTCTTTTCTTATCAATAAACCTCTGACTGATGTACTTCTTACGAAACTCTTCCTGAAAGAAATCCCAGGTAACCCTTTCTTTCGGTACTACTAACACAAGTGTCTTCCACCAATGGTAAGCTGAATCTCTAAGGAGTGGCACCACACACTTTATACACTCTTCTGGTGTGCAAGATAACTCATCAAAAACTCTAATAGTATTCTCGAGCCAAAATTCAGCTTTCGATGCATCGTCATCTTTAGTAGCCCAAAACTCTTCGACCCTTTGTTTTCTAATTTTATCAATTGGTGGCTTCTCTCTTCTGACTGTATCTGAGACTAGGGAAGCTACATGGGTAGTCTGAGGGTCATGAGGGGGTGGAGGTTTAACAACTGGATTCGTACGAACGAACTCGGCAAACCATTCATTCATAGCTTGGAAGAAGGCTTCTCGAGCCCTCCTCCCTAACTCACTATAACGGGCCTTTCACTACTATCTAATGGCATCCTCCCTTCTGTGGGAGTGGGTACATTACTTTCTACATCATCTGCACCAACTCGTTTGGGATCCATAACTATAAAAGAAAAGCATTTTAAAATCGTCAAGAGTCGTCACACTAACAAAATATATGTATGGCATGTATAGCTAAACTCTTACTCATACTGAATATTCCGAGAACCAACTAAACTCTTGCTCTAATACCAATAAATGTAACACCCCTTACTTGAGACCATCGTCAGAGTCGAGCATGAGGCGTTACTAGACTTATCTTACTAATTCGGGGTATAAAAAATTTACTTTTAAAATTAATTCGCTCACATTCATCCAATATCCCTAAAAGGGCCCTCGAGGCCCTAAAACATGTAATTGAAATGGTTCAGGACCAAACTGGAAACATTTAAAATTTTCCAATTACTTACACAAATTAAAACAATTTATTTCACTCTTCATAATAAAACTATCTACCTGCATAATAGTAACTAAATTAACTATAACTCGAGTTACAAAACCCAAAATTTAAATCCGTAAATCTTCTATGAAACTAGACTCATATATCTTCTTACCATAATTTTTCCAAAATTTTTAGGGGGGCCAATTAGTACTGTTTATTAGTTAAATGTTCCCCTGATTCGCAGCCCAGTGGACTTGACCTCTCTTTACTAAAAAACAATTATCTCATAGTACAATTTTCATTTAGTGTTTACACTTATTTATAATGAAAATAAACTCACGAAGGAATCTATACATATAAATTATGACTCATAATTCTTTTTCTACAATTTTTAGTGAATTTCTAAAATCAGAACAGGGGATCATGAAATCCCTCTAAACCAATCTCACAAGAATTTAAATATCTCAGAATATAGACTTCCTTTGATTGCACTGTTTCTTTCCTATGAAAATATACTCAATAGGATTTAATTATGTATCTCATTCACCATTTAATTCCATTTCTACAATTTTTAGTGATTTTTCAAATTCACATCACTTCTGCTATTCCAAAATTGTTTCATGGCCAACTTTTACTCTTTCATAATTTCTTTGCATAAACTATCATTTAGGCATACATAACATCAAATCATGTTCTTAATTAGCCATTCAATAGCTAATCACTATCAAGTATTCACATGCCATTCTTTAATCGTATTATAAGGACATACACACAAAATGACCAAGTCCTTATACATGCCATAACTCAAAACATTTCAAATTACAAAATACCGAGATAGCATTTGATAGTGTGAGACGAAATCCGACATCCTTACGATCCCTGAATTGGCTTGGCTGCACTATAAAAGAAAGAAAGGAAAAAGGAGTAAGCTACAATGCTTAGTAAGTTTACAAGTAAATAAATGACAACATTCACCAAGTATAAATATACTCGTATTATACCATCAACTAACAAAGTCTTTATTTTAATTCTCCACTTACTCTTTAACTTTCCTATTTATCATAAATATACTTGAGCTTTCTTGTAAAAAAAAGCATGTATATTAGCCCGATGGACCATTTGGAATACTCAGGATACTTGGGTTTTCCTGCCTGATAATAGTCTGCCAATGCCATGCTCTAGGCATGGTCTTACATGGGATGTTCCCTATCCTACCAAAGCCATATATTTGATATGGACTTACATGGGATGTTCCTCAACTGTATCAACCTGCCAATGCCATATGTCTGATATGGACTTACATGGGATGTTTCTCAACTTTCTCAACCTGTCAATGCCATATGTCTGATATGGACTTACATGGGATATTCCTCAACTGTCTCAACCCAAAATGTCATGACATTCCGTATCCCATACATCCCTAAGGTTCAAACGGGGCTTTCTGATACTTTTTCTCTGTTATCTCATCTTTGATTCAACTTGGAATATTCTCATAAAGTAAATGTATATATGCTGGAAATTAATAACATTAATATAAAATATCAAAATATTACATTTATTTACCGTAAACTTACCTCGGTGCAAAATACGATCAACTTGATAACTTAATCTTCTACCTTTTTATTTCTTCGGTCTATCCCCAAATTTAGTTCTTCTTAATTATGAAGCTTGGAAGCTTGAAACAAACCCTAGCTAGGGAGAACCCTTGACATTCAGCCTAATGAAGAAGATGATAATATTTTGCCATCTTTTTCCCTTTTTAATCTTATGTCATAAAAATTTATTGGAATAAACTTTTCTATCTCAGATTCATGGTTTCGCAACCAATGTTTCGTTTGGGCCCTATTTCAGGATGTTACACAAGTAAATCATTTCAGTCTGCGTCAAATAAATTTAGAGATGACCAATGTCGTTCAAAGGCTAATGTGGGATATTCAAGCAGAGATCGAGCTAGATCTCACTCGAGCTTCAAATCTCCTATTACTTCTGTTGCCAGTGTTGGAAATGTCTGATCTGAGGACCTGAATGTAAGCATTATGGTAAAAGACATCCGGGGAGTTGTAAACTGAAAGATCAAGCTTGTTTTAGATGTGGATTTGTGGATCACTTTATCCAAGATTGTCCCGAGTCTACTTAACCAGAGATTGCACAGAATTTGAGGTCGAGTAATACTTCAGCTAGGGGTTAACCTCCTAGAAATGCAGGAAATATGAATGGAAGCCAAAGAACTATGAAAGATACTGTTGTTCGATATGAGGCTAGAGCACCTACTAGGGCCTTGATATCCTGTGATATATAGTAATAAAATTTATAAAAACTGATCACACCAAAAACTAACTAATATCACGATTTTAAGGCAAGTGCACCTATCGAACAGTAGTATAGTTTAGCGGCAAGACCTAGTTATCGTACCCAAGGGAACCAAAAGTACTAGTACTCACTTCCTTTCTATTATCTAACCTAAAAGTAAAACAGGTTTGTATGAAACTAATTCTAAAACTAAACTAAGAATGCACAAAAATTAAATTGGGGAAAAACTCTCGGGAAAACTAATTGATATAGGCAATACTCAAGGGAGAATCCACCTAGACTTCACTTGTTATTAACTTCTTGAACTAGACAATTTCTTCACTTGACTTGATCTGTAGAGATCTCTAACTTATGTTAATACCTCTGTCGAGGATAAGAACAACTAATCCTAGGTTGATTAACTAAAATCTCTTTCTAGTTAAAACCCCCTAGTCTTGCACTAACTCGATCTATAGATCCCTCTATTAGGTTTGACCCTAATCCGGCAAGTTTATGTCGCCCTCTGTCTAGGGTTGTATGCAACTCTACTTAATTATACTAGATCTACTCTTAAACGGGGACTTTTACTCCTCTGCCTAAGCACGTTAGTTTCTTGAATTAATACCTAGGATTATTAAACCAAGAATTAAGAACACATAATTAAGAAAAATTCAAGTATTTATCATATAATTCAAGAATGAATAATAACAAGGTCTGTCTTAGGTTTCATCCCGCTCAAATATTTGAGGGGTTTAGTTCATAATTAATAAAGAAAACATCTTAGAAGAAATAAGATAACAAAACATAAAGAACCCAAAAACCCTTGAAGGAATTTAGGGAAATCCTCTGTCTTGATGTAGAATTCTAGCTTCTGGGATGAATCAATCGGCTTCCCTTGGAGTAATCCCTTGCTTCCACTCCTTGTGTTGGTAGAAAGAAGGCGCTCCTTTTGGGAGAAAAGAGTACACCCTTAGAGTTGCCTCCTAAGGTCTTTATATAGAGCTTTGGGATGCCTTTCTTAGCCTCTAAGTATCCAAATCTGAGTCAAATTGCACTTCCTCACGATAGGGACACGTCCGTGTGCCACGCCCGTATGGATCGATAAGAGGCCATGTACGGGCCTGTTGAGGGTGGCACGGTCGTGTGGCCTGACCGTGCTTGTCGGGGCCGGGCCGTGTTGGACCTCATGTGGCACGGCTGTGTGCCATGGCCGTGTGGTGACTCTTTGGGCTGTGTCATTTACACACTTTGGCCCATTTTCTTCGTTTTCGGTCCGTTTTTCGTTCTTCTCTCGTCCCTATGCTCTCCTGAGTATACAACATGAAATAGAAGGGTTAAGAGCACCAATTCTCACAAATTTAATGATAATTCATCCAGAAATTAGGCTAAACATAAGGTAAAAATGTGTATAATTTATCGTTTATCAAATACCCCCATACTTAAGCCTTTGCTTGTCCTCAAGCAAAATGTTAATCCCTAATTAAGAATCATTCCTTTCAACTTACAATCTTTATCAATAATGTTTCAAACTAATTCACAAGCCTTCATACAATGAAAATTCAATCAAAAAGAACATTAAAGATTCAATTACTTCAAGTTTAGAATTTTATCATTGAAACATAAGTTTTCTTCTCTGCTCCTAAGTAATTATCTCTCGATCAAAATTAACAAGATTTGACATCCTCACTAAAGATTCACTTTATCCACTCAAAGTGTTTATGGTTCAAGAATTAAGCACTCTCTAGTCAACCTGAAAAGTTATTACCATAAGCTTGGAAGAAAATCAAGTCTCCACCAATATAGATTGATATGATACGTTGATCAAAAGGTCTTTCAATGGTTGTAATGGGGCTTTGGTTAGGGGTGTTGTCACAAACTGAAAAAGAAATGTTAGAATCGAGATTGAACTGAAAAATTATCTAGCTAGAAAAATCTCTATCACTAGAACATATTTCTAACGCTAATTCTTATGATATCATCATTTCCGCCTTGGTAGCCTTAAAATAGAAATATGCAAAAACTATTAAAATATTACAGATTACAACTAAATTAATACATATCCTTTTTTTAAGAACAATTCAAGTACAATTTATTATAAACTTTACAATCTGGAAAAGGGAATAAAGCTAGAGAATAATTTTAACTCAACTCTTGACAAAAATAGGGGTTAGAATAATTGAATGAATGTAACGCCCCTAACCCGAATCCAACACCGGATTAGAGTTACGGAGCATTACTGGAGTTAATGATTTATTTATCAAATATTTTATTTCATCTAGCATGTATATTTCGAACCACTTAAAATTAGACATATTTTCCCCGAAACATATTTCTTTTTCTCGACATATTTTATTTGTATTTATTATTCGTCTCAACATACTTAATTTCCTTGTATCAACGTCTCAAAGGTAATCACATATTTACATGTCATGATAAATGTCATTTTTCTTTCCATATTCCAGTCTCGTATTTGAGTCATCCGAATTTTTATAATAAATTGGGTCATCGTTTTCATTTATTCTATATTCTAATACATTCAATTACTGATCTAGGAAAAATTATCATTTTGCCCCTGAATCTTTAATTAATGACGATTTTACCCTTAGGCTCAAAAAAATAAATTCTTGCAATTTAATCCTTATTTCCAGCCATTATCATCATACATATTAATAACAGGCCATAAATTCTATAAAATATCAAAATTTTACATAATTTCAACACTTTTCAATTTAATCCTTAAAACATGTTTTTCCCTGATCTTAAACTAAATTAGTAATTTCATTTGAATTTTGAAATTTAAATAATAAAATAATCCATTTCATGTAATTTGATCATTTCTAACATTTTTACAAAATTACCCATAAAGTTTTACTTTTATTCAATTTAGTCCCTGAGCCTAAAACATACAAATTAGCCATGCTAACTGATTATTCATACATATTTTCCTCCTCCTCCTCTCCATTCCACAACCTTAATTTATATAACATGCTTATGAGTAACATTATCAATAATTTCACTATTTACTTATGTGTATATTCAAAGGTATTCATTTGAGTCATAGTCACTATATTATTTATATCTTGAGCTACAGAACTCCAAATTAAGATCCGCTAATTTTTTCTAAAACTAGACTCATATATCTTCTTACCATAAAAAATTTATAATTTTTGGTTTAGTCAATTAGTACAGTTTATTCTTTAAAGTCACCCCTATTCTGCTATCTAACAGTTCTAACCCTTCTTCACTAAAAATTAATTATCTCTTCATACAGGATTCAGATGATGTTTTTTATTATTTCTCTTGAAAATAGACTTATTAAAGAATCTAACCATACAAAATATGTCCCATAATCATTTTTATACAATTTTTAATGATTTTTCCAATCAGAACAGAGGATCCCAAAATCATTCTGAACCAGTCTTACAAAAATATAAATATCTTAGAATACAGAATTCATTTACTTGTTATGTTTCTTTTATATGAAAATAGGCTCAACAAGTTTTAATTCCATATCACACTCAACTTCTAATTCAGTTTCTACCATTTTTGGTGATTTTCAAAGTTAACTTACTGCTGCTGTCCAAACTGTTTTAGTGCAAGATATTAATTACTAAGTTTATAACACCCTTATTTCCTTTCTCTACAATATTTCCCATCACTTTCTCTTATTTCTTTTCATTAATATATCAAGAACATAGAAACATATATATAAGAAAACTCTACATTTTCATCATTTCCATGCTTTTTCAATAATATCAAACTTAAAAATATATGAAAATCTTGATGTTCTTACCTTTTCCCCTTGGTTTCAATCTTTAACTTGATATTCTCTCTCTTCCAGCTTCTATTTCTTGAGTCCAACTTGACATTCTAACTCCCCATAGTCTCCTTAACATTTTTCTCCTTTGGTAGCTATGGAAATTCTTTTGATTTCTAGGTGAAAATGGTGAATTTTTGGTGGAAGTACTAAATTGTAAAGAATGAAAAGTTTCTTTCTTCTCTTCTCTTTTTCCTAACGTGAATGCATGGAAATTAGATGATAATTTCCTCATCTTTCTTTATATATACTAATAAAATAATAACAAAATATCATATAAAAAATCAAATTAAAATATTAATAACTAATATTTAATTAATTAATTAATCTAAAATATTCCCAACATCATCATTACTTTCTAGATTTCTCTCTCTTCCAATTGACCATTTTGCCCTTTGTGATCTTTTAAAATTTCATTGTTGAGTCATCACTTAATTTTGATAAAATTGCAATTTAGTCCCTCATAATTCTTCATATTTTCAATTTGGTCCTAATTCATCCCTTTTCCTTAGTTTCTAGATTAATCCACCCATAAAATATTTCCACTATTGGTCCTTTAACTTTTCATATTTACTCTTTAACCCCTTAAATTTTGAGTATTTACTCTTGTGCAACAAAACTTTTCTCACTTTTACAATTTAGTCCTTTCTTGAATTAATTTGTCATAATATACTTCCCAATGACATAACTCAAATTTTCTCTCCTTGCCACTTTATTTCCTTATTTTACTATATCGAGGATACTATCTTACTGTAAAAATATTCGGGGTGTTATAATGAAATTCAACAAAAATGGGTTATTGGTTAATAATTAAAGGTAAGTCAAAGAATAGGTTGTTAGGCTCAATGGGGTTCACTAGTGGTTAATTTGTGGAGGTAGGCTTTTATGGAGTAAGTGGGTTAAATCCTAAGTGCCTTTATCATATCAGTGTATCAAATCAATGATGTTATCTTCACATGCATAATCAAAGCAAATTCTAGAATAACAAATCAGCATTGACTCACTCAAAGCAATAATAAAAGTGAGCACGAAAGAATGTATGCTCAAAAGGCTCAAAAATCTCACCAGAATTATGGCTTTTGATGTCAATCCTGCGAATTTCAAATCTCAAGATAACACTTAAAATTCAGGAAAATAACTTATGACAAAAATGGGGTTCTCAAAAATTTCAACTTATCATGCTTGATTCCCTAATGTTTTAAAGTTTGAATAATCAAAGTACAAGCACCTATGTCTTAATTCTCACATATTAATAAAAATCATAAATCAATCAGAATTAATTCCTAACAGGAGATTGAAGATAATGCAAAGAGTGAAAGTGAGAATTTGAGAACAATGCAACAAGTTAATAATTTTTAGTGATTTCAAAGAGAATGTAATGACTGAAAGTAAGTTTCCCCCTACACTTAAGATGTACATTGCCCTCAATGTACAAGAATATCATTAGTAGCAATAGAAGCACAAGATCATAAGATAGGGAAAGGCATGAAACTCCTTGAATTTTGGATGAATTTGTGAGACAGAGATTGGACTTGGAAGAGCCGGCAGTTGTGGTAGGGTTGTCCCATTTCAATATGGATATGAGCTGTAGAGCTCCTTTCAAACTGTGAAAGTATTTATCAGTCGTGGGGAATTTGGATTAAAAAAATATGTTTGTTAAGGGGGAGCCGATATGAAGAAATTAAAAATAAAGAAAGAAAATAAATTAAATTCTAAAAATACTAAAATTCAAATAATGAGAAAGATAGAATGAACTAAAAATAAAAGTAAAAGTAAAAAGGAAAATAAAGTTAGAAGAAAAGAAAAGGTAAAAATAGCGATTAGTGTTCAAATAAAAGTTAAGATAAAAATAAAGTTAAGAGGAATAGAAATCTCTAATCCTCAGACGGATCATGCGGTGGTGGTGGTGAAGTGATGTGAAGGTGCCGGCATATCTGTTGTAGTGTCGTATCGATGTGATCAAAGTGCTAGAAGCATTGCTGCTCGAATCGGGATAGGCGCTTAGATATGTCAGTATAAGAAGCTACCGCATGAACTGGTCGGTGAGGGTGTAGTGGCTCGGCTGGTGCATCATCCTTCGGTGGTGGCGGTGGTGGGACATCATTAGGAATGTCCTCTGGATCCTCGGCCTCCTAGATGAGGCGGTACTGAAAAGGGTCGCCTCTTGGCCTCCGTTGGATCATCCTCATATGGTGCATAATCTGGATGCCCTGAGGGGACATCTGGCCAATCAGTGTGTATGAGGATGTCTGGGCCGGTGTGTTAAGGAGCTCAAAGTGGCGGGCCAGGCGTGTAATATACGGGCCCATGGATATGACGCCCCTGCGATGACGCTGGGTCTGGTGCTACATGGCGTGCGTGATAAAGTAGGCAAGGTCGATGGGGTGCGCGTCGCCATGCTCCATAAAAAATAGGCGTCATGGGTGTTGATGACGCCTGTGCTCTCCCGTCTACCTGTCAAAGTATGCACGAGAAGAACGTGAATGTACCTTAATAACGGGGGAAGGGCAGTCGCCTTTGTGCGACTGGGGTCATATGAGGGATAGCCTGGGGCGATGTTGCGCCAACAATCTACGGGTTTGAGGTGGATGCGACGGGGAAGCGTTGGAAAGTCTTCCTCCTCCATGAATTGCTCTGTGTAGAGGCCGAGAGCTAAGCCAAACTCTGGTACGCTAAGGTGGCCTACACGACCTCTTAAGCGAAACTGGATCGTGCCGGGGTCATCGAACTGGCTCATGATGGTCTGAAGATGAAAGGTGGAGCAGAACTCTAGAGTGAGTTCAAGGTATGTGGGCTCGATGATTTGAAATAACTGCTCCCAAGGATCCGTCATCAGTATGGCCCGGACTGAATCTGCGAGGTTGATTTGCTCTAACATGTCCCAATCAATGCATCGGCTGGTGCTTAACGGTACGGCCCCATAGTATCTGAAACAACTCCTCTTGGGAGTTCTGGGTAAATGTAATGAATGGGTGGCGAGCCTCGGAGGTGGGCCTCGACGATGAACCATCTGGCCCATTTCGTTTCTTTGAAGGTGGGGCAACAACTTGTTTTCCACGTGATGTCGACATAATGCCTAAATAACAAAATAATAAACATTAGTCCTAAAAAGAATTGGAATTTAAATCGAAAAACTATAAAAATAATATGACAATATTCCTAATATCATGGGGATTAACCTAAATAGTATAAATTATCCATCCTAAAATGATATCAAAAATATGCAAAATAGTTGTGTATTTATACTAAATGCATGATAGCTTAACTATGAAAAATGGCAATCAATTGTAACTCTAAGTGTCATGTAATCCTAAAACTTTCTATAACATTCTAGATTATCCTAATATAGTTAATTCCATGCTTGAATCTAAATATATTCATAGTATTTAAAATAAAATGGAACTAAAAACTAAAAATAGAAATAAAAAAGTAAAAATTTGTAAGAAAAATGAGAAAATAGAACCAAATGGGAGAGGTGCACGATCGTGGGAGAGGATTTGGACAGTTATGGGGCACTTTTCACAGGTGTGGGATGGTCTTGTGAGAGCGTGGTGATGTCTTGAGGATCGGCGACGGCTTTTATGGTGGTTGGGGAAGAAAATTTTTAGGGTTTGAGTGCGGGAGAAAATGAATAGTGGCCCCTATTTATAGTTTTTGGGTCACACGGGCATGGCACACGCCCGTGTGACTCAGGTTTTGCCCGTGTGATTCAAAATTTGGTGGTTTTGGTGCGCCTGGCTCGAAGTACACGCTGGTGCTGGCCATCTCGCATGGCCGTTTGCGATCTTGTTTGCTTTTCACACGGTCGTATGATCGATCACACGGCCGTTTGCGATGAGGTTTCGTTATTCACACGGCCGTATAGGTAGTAACACGGCCGTGTTTAAATCGACAGTGTTGGCCACGGTCTGGGGACACAGGCATGTGGCTTTGTGCAAGCCCTTGTCTAAGTTGAAAGGTTGCCACGGCCATGTCGTACTGCCATGGTGATTTGTCGGTAGCCCGTGCTTTTGGGAAAATTGTGCTCTGTTTGCACACGGCCTAAGTGCACGACCGTGTATTTGCTTTAAATGTTCACACGGCCTTAGGTACGCCCGTGGGCATGGCCGTGTGGTCCTAAATTTCTGCATTAAAAAGGGTTAGTTGATGCATAAAAATACTAAAATCAAAAATAAAAGAAAAGTTATTAAGTTAGTGCTTGGGTTCCCTCTCGAGAAGCGCTTATTTAGAGTCTAAGCTCGACTCTACCTGGATGTATCATGGAGGGAATTTATGGAGCTGAAGCTCCTCCCTGTTATTTTTAAAATTCTCACCTCTATAGTGTTTAAGCCTATGGCCGTTTACCTTGAAAGTACCGTGGTTAGGGTGAGTTACCTCAATGGTGTTGTAGAGAAAGACTTTTATTACCGTGAAGTATGGTGTATCATTTGTATGTTCTTCCGAGTTTAAGGTTCGAGGATTGTCATCCCTTAAAATTACCTTATCCTCTATCTTGAACTGATTCGTTTGCTTCTGAGGGTCATCTTGGTGTAGCTCTGGGTTGGTGTGGCATATTTTATATTTTTCCTGATAGTTCAGCCACTCATCTAGTTCCTTGATCTGAAGTATTCGCTTTTCGGGTGCATATCCCTCGGATGGACTTGTCTGTTGGTTGGTTACCTTTATGTAGAGTGTATCCTGCACAGAAGATTGGATGGTGAGTTCAATGTTTTTACAAGGACTCGTAGCTATATTATTATCTGCTATTTTAATCGAGTTTTGAGCTTGTAAAGTGACTATGTCATCACCTACATGTAATGTGAGTTCTCCTGTTTCTAAATCAATTTTTGCCCTAACAGTTGCTAAAAAGGGTCGCCCTAGAATTAGGAGTACATTGCTGTCTTCATCAATGTCTAAAACAACAAAGTCAACTGGGAATATAAATTTATCAATTTTGACAAGTACATCTTCAATTATTCCCTTAGGTGCCCTAATAGTTTTGTCAGCTAGTTGAATGCTCATCTTGGTTTTCTTAGTGTTTCCAAGACCTAGTTGTTTAAACAGTTTATATGGCATAACATTTATACTAGCCCCTAAATCAGCTAAAGCATTTTTGGCATCTAGGTTACCAAGTAAACAAGGAATAGTAAAACTCCCTAGATCTTTTAGTTTGGTTGGCAATTTATTCTGTAGAATGGCTGAGCATACTGCATTTAGTTCCACATGAGGTTTCTCATCCAGCTTCCACTTGTTTGTCAAGAATTCTCTTAAGAATTTAACAGTGTTTGGCATCTACAAAATTGCTTCAACAAATGGTAAGTTAATATGTAATTTCTTTAAAAGTTTAAGAAACTTACCAAGTTGCTCGTCTATGCGGTCTTTCTTTAGCGCATTTGGGTATGGGATACGAGGCTTGTGTTCTTTGATGTCTAGTTTGTTAGTGCTTACCTCCACCTTACCTTTACTCACCTCCGGCTCCTTGCATAACTTTGGGTCAGTTTTGGTTAACACGTCTTTATCTATTGTGTCCATGGCATGAAGTTGTTCTTTAGGGTTGGTCTTAATGTTACATGGTAGTCCACCTTATGGTCTTTCTGATATTAACTTTGTGAGTTGACCAATTTGATTCTCAAGTCCTTTAATTGATACTTATTGGTTCTTTAATGCCGTCTCAGTGTTTTGAAAACGGGTTTCTTACATGGCCATGAATTTGGTGAACATTTCTTCGAAATTTGGCTTTTTCTCCTGCTGTGGTGGTGGCTGCTGAAATCCCGAAGAGGGTTGTTGTCTTTGATTCCCTTGTCCTCCCCAAGAAGAATTGGGGTGGTTCTGCCAACCTGCATTGTAGTTGTTACTATAAGGGTTAAATTGAGATCTAGAATTATTAGCCATATAATTGGCTTGTTCCGTTTCTATGCCGTAAGATGAACAGTCTAGAGTAAACATATTTGTTGGAGTTGCGTCGCACTGCATCACTTGTTGTGCCTGCGTAGAACCAACAAAATTATCAAACTTTTTTATTTAGAAGTTGTACTTGGTTAGTAAACATAGTGACAACATCAATATTATAAAATCCTGCAACTTTTGTTAGCTTTGTCCTCATGACTTTCCACTGATAGTTATTCAGTGACATCTCTTCAATAAATTCATAGGTTGCTTCTGGCGTTTTGTTGTTAATTGTTCCTCTTGCGGCTGCGTCGATCATTTGCCTTGTTGATGGATTCAAATCATTGTGAAAGGTTTGAACTTATAGCCACAAAGGTAACCCATGGTGCGGGCACCTTCTCAACAAATCTTTGTATCTCTCACATACATCATAAACTGTTTCTAAATCCATCTGCAAAAAAGCTGGAGGAAAATATTTTAGTAAAAATTTCTCAGTCATCTGTTCCCATGTAGTGATTGATCCTCGTGGTAGAGAATTCAACCATTGTTTAGCTTTATTCCTTAGAGAAAAAGGAAATAATCGGAGACGAATAGCGTCATCAGAAACACCATTTATTTTAAACTTATAGCATAATTCCAAAAAGTTGGCTAAATGTGAGTTGGGATCTTCATCCTGTAAACCATCAAACTGCACAAATTGCTGAATCATCTTAATAGTGTTAGGTTTTAATTCAAAATTATTAGCAACAATAACAGGTCTAATAATGCTAGTTTGAGTACCAGCCACACTAGGTTTAGCATAATCATACATAGTGCGAGGCGCTTCATCTAGTTCTACGGGTAATACTGGAGGTGGTTGAATGTTTTGATTTGCGTCCATCTCTTCAATAAGTTTCGATTCTTGTTCTGATTCTTATTCTTGATACTGTAGGCTTTGTCTGATCTCTCTACGGTTTCTACGAACTGTACCTTTTAAACCTTCATCAAAAAGTAATGGTCCTACTGGGTTTCTTCTAGTCATAAACTAGAAATACCTAGAAGGGAAGAAAAATAGAGAAAATAAAATAAAATAAAATAAAATAAAAATAAAAGCTGAAAATAAATAAAATAGTAATGGCTAAAGAAATAGAAATCGAGTTTTCTTAATATTTTAGTTCCCCGGCAACGGCGCCAAAAACATGATATCACGTGATATGTAGTAATAAAATTTATAAAAATTGATCACACCAAAAACTAACTAATATCACGATTTTAAGGCAAGCGCACCTATCGAACAGTAGTATAGTTTAACGGCAAGACCGAGTTATCGTACCCAAGGGAACCAAAAGTACTAGTACTCACTTCCTTTCTATTATCGAACCTAAAAGTAAAAGAGGTTTGTATGAAACTAATTCTAAAACAAAACTAAGAATGCATAAAAAGTAAATTGGGGAAAACCTCTTGGGAAAACTAATTGATATAGGCAATACTCAAGGGAGAATCCACCTAGACTTCACTTGTTATTAACTTCTTGAACTAGACAATTTCTTCAATTGACTTGATCCGTAGAGATCTCTAACTTATGTTAATACCTCCGTCGAGGATAAGAACAGCTAATCCTAAGTTGATTAACTAAAATCTCTTTCTAGTTAAAACCCCCTAGTCTTACATTAACTCGATCTATGAATCCCCCTATTAGGTTTGACCCTAATCCGGTAGATTTATGTCGCCCTATGTCTAGGGTTGCATGCAACTCCGCTTAATTATGCTAGATCTACTCTTAAAACAGGGACTTTTGCTCCTCTGCCTAAGCACATCAGTTTCTTGAATTAATACCTATGATTATTAAACCAAGAATTAAGAACACATAATTAAGAAGAATTCAAGTATTTATCATATAATTCAAGAATGAATAATAACAAGGTCCGTCTTAGGTTTCATCCCCCTCAAGTATTTGAGGGGTTTAGTTCATAATTAATAAAGAAAACATCTTAGAAGAAATAAGATAACAAAACATACCAAAAACCCCTGAAGGAATTTAGGGAGATCCTCTGTCTTAATGTAGAATTCTGGCTTTTGGGATGAATCAATCGGCTTCCCTTTGAGTAATCCCTTGCTTCTACTTTTGTGTTGCAGAAAGAAGGCACTCCTTTTGGGAGAAAAGAGTACACCCTTAGAGTTACCTCCTAGGGTCTTTATATAGAGCTTTGGGATGCCTTTCTTAGCCTCTAAGTATCCAAATCTGAGTCAAATTGCACTTCCTCACGACAGGGACATGCCCGTGTGCTACGCCCGTGTGGATCGATAAGAGGCCGTGTACGAGCCTGTTGAGGGTGGCATGGCCGTGTGGCCTGGCCGTGCTTGTCGGGGTGGGCCATGTTGGACCTCATGTGGCACGACCGTGTGCCACGGCCGTGTGGTGACTCATTGGGCTGTGTCATTTACACACTTTGGCCCATTTTCTTCGTTTTTGGTCCGTTTTTAGTTATTCTTTCTTCCCTATGCTCTCCTGAGTATACAACATGATTTTAGAAGGGTCAAGAGCACTAATTCTCCCAAATTTAATGATAATTCATCTAGAAATTAGGCTAAACATGAGGTAAAAATATGTATAATTTATCGTTTATCAGGCCTATGATATCTGAGCTTGAGAGAAAGCTTCATCTCCAGATGTGATAACGAGTACTTTTACTCTTTACAATACTCATGTGGTTGCATTGATAGATCCAGGATCTATGCACTCTTATATATACATGAATTTAATACATAGTAAGACTTTGCCTGTATAGTCTACTGAATTCGTAATTAGAGTCTCGAACCCTTTAGGCAAAAATGTCCCAGTTGACAAAGTTTGCAAGAATTGTTCGTTGATATTTTGAGATATATGTTTTTTTGCTAATCTGATGCTATTACCCTTTGATGAATTTGATATAATTCTGGTATGCACTGGTTAACTTTACATGAAGCTATTGTGAATTGCAAATGGAAAATTATTGATTTGAGATGCAAGAATAATGAGATAGTCCGAATTGAATCTAGTGACTTAAATGGGTTGCCAGCTGTGATACTACAATGAAAGCTCTAAAATATGTGAATAAGGGTTGAGAAGCTTATTTCGCCTATGTGATTGATTCAAAAGTTATAGAAAAGAAAAATGAATCAGTGCTTATTGTCTGTGAATTCCCTGATGTATTTCCTGAAGAACTTCTGGGATTACCTCCGATCCTAGAAGTTGAGTTTGGCATTAAATTAGTTCAGGGGACGACTCTGATTCGATAGCTCCATACAAAATGGCTCCAGTCGAGTTGAAAAAATTAAAGTCCCAGTTGCAAGAGTTGATAGATAAAGGGTTTGCAAGACCGAGTTTCTCACCTTGGGGTGCTCTAGTTCTGTTTGTGAAAAAGAAAGGCGGGACAATGAGAATTTGTATTGTTTACCGTCAGTTGAACAAGGTGACTATAAAGAATAAATATCCTCTGCCCAAAATCAATGATTTGTTCGATCAGTTGAATGGTGCTATTGTATAAGATTGGCATGAGAAATGAGGAAATTTCATAAAAATCAATTTCTGAGCATAAGGGCAAAATGGTCATTTTGCCAAAGTCTAGGGGCAAAATGGTCAAATTGCCAAATTGTGAATTAGAGGTTGTTCAAATTAATATGATGATTAGATTATTGAATTTTTTTTATTATAGATCAAGAATATCAAAGCCCAAATCAAAACCATGGAAAGGGAAAAGTGGTGGACTAAACCCAGCGTTTGTCACATTTTGGGGACCTGAGGTAAGTTGTATTTGATATTCTAGCATTAATTATGAGGGAACTTTTATAGTGAATTACTATGATATCTATGATGATACCATGAAATTTTCGACACTAGTTTTCATTAAGAATAAATAAGAAGATAGTAGAATGTTAATGAATATGGAGGATACCGTTGCTATATCATGAGGGTTTGTAGTTCCCGTATAAGACCATGTTTGGGACATGGCATCGGCACTGAATGTAGATCCCATGTAAGATCGTGTCTGGGACATGGCATTGGCATCGACACGAGGTCCCGTATAAGACCATGTATGGGATGAGGCGACGGCACCGAGATGAGACATAGATTCCCTATAAGGCCATGTCTAGGACATGGCATGGTATCTAAGAAAGATCCCGTATAAGACCATGTCTGGGACACGACATTGGCATCATATGAGATCCCGTATAAGACCATATCTGGGATACGGCTTTAGTATCGGTGTGAGATCCCATGGAAGACCATATCTGGGATATGGCCCTGGTATCTTAGCAAGAGACTGGCTTTACGATTATCCTTCGATATTCCAACTATATTAATAGAGAAAGTATTCAAGTTGACTAAGTTAATGAGAAGGACTAAAGTTATGACGAGTGTTATAGGTACCATCAATTATGATACGAAGTAATGATAATATAAGTTACGAGATTGACTAATTCTCGGAAATGAGCAATGTATGGGATTGAGTTAATATTGAGGTTGTGTGAGTCATGAATGTGAGTAAGAAATTAAATAAAGTATCAAATACTTTAAAACATAGCTATAGTATGCCATGCAACTTACGAAGCGGTTTGTGCTTACTCCCTCAATTTTCCTTTCCATGTAGATTTGCTGTATTAGTTCGGGGATCGTTAAAAGTCGGAGCTCAAAGTCACACTACAAAGATTTCCATTTTGGTATAATTGTGTTAGCCATTTTGATTATGGCATGTATAGGCCTTTCGTCATTTTGTTGCATGATTCATGCTAGTTAGCCAATTGTGTTGGTCATTTATATTTATAAGTTTCATTTTGTAAATGGCCTTTGGAATTGGCCTAAAACATTCAAGTTGTTTAATGAATGAGATGAATTTACTTGGAAATTGTGCAAAGTTGCTTAGTAGTCCATGCATGCATTTTTGGACATGAATTGGTTGATGTATGAATACCCATTTAGGGGCAATTAGATGAGTATTGGTGCTATGATATGGTGTATGAAGATTTGGGTTATGTTTGTATGTGTTTCAGGGTGGCTAAGGGCTTGGTAAATAGCCCTATATTGCCTACACGGGTAGGCACATGGATGTGTGCCTAAGCCGTGTGAGACACACGGGTTACACACGGGTGTGTAGCCTAACCATGTGTCCCATGCACCTTGCATAGATAGAATTAAATGCTATCGGCAGTCTCCACAGGCATGAGACACAGCTGTGAGTCTCAACCATGTGGAGGACATGGCCAGCACATAAGTGTGTGCCATGGCCATGTAAGTGATGACGTCAGAAACAAAATACCCAAGTTTTTGAACACGGGCCACGACATGGGGTTGTCAAGGCCGTGTGAGGGACACGGACTGGGCTCACGGGCGTGCACTAGGCCGTGTGAAAACCCCTGTAGGTTGATGTTAGAAATCAAATCTACACAGGCAAGGGGCACGGGCTTGTCCCTAGTGTGCCTGGGCCGTGTAGAGTACACGGGCCATTAGCTCGGCCATGTTTAAAGGTCACACAGGCGTGTTGCCCCCTCACATGGTGTGTGCCCTGTTTTTGCTAGTTTTTGAAGGAATTTTCTCAAGAGCTCAAAATAGTCCCGGGCTAATTTTGAACTATGATTTAGGCCTCGTAGGCCCATAAGAAGGCTCATAAGACAATGATTGGAAAAGTTTTTAATTGTGACACATTTTCTCAAGTTTAAGTCAAAGGTTTACATGAGCTTTAATACGGTAATACGTTATACCTTATTCCGGCATCGAATATGGGTTAGGGGTGCTACATTTGCGAAATTCAGTAAATGTGAATTCTAGTTATACGAAGTTGGTTTTCTGAGTGACATTGAATCAGCATCTGGTATCCGGGTTGATCTGACCAACATTACAGTTATTTTGGATCGGAAGCCTCCGAGAAATGTTTTTGAAATTCGTAGTTTTTTGGGACTTGCCGGGTATTATCATCGATTTGTAAAAGGCTTTTCTATGATTACGACTCCATTAACAAAGTTGCTTCAAAAAGAAGTAAAGTTCGAGTGGTCAGATAAATATCAGAAAAGTTTTGATCAGTTGAAAACTATGTTAACTGAAGCTCTGGTACTTATCCAGCCTGAATCAGGTAAAGAATTTGTCATATACAGTGATGCTTCGTTAAATGGACTTGGTTATGTTTTGATGCATGAAGGCAAAGTCATAGCTTATGCCTCGAGACAGCTTAAGCCGCATGAAAAGAATTATCCAATGCACAATCTTGAGTGTAACACCCCAAACCCGGCCTAGACATTATGGCCGAATTTGGCGTGTCACATAGAAGCTATGTTCAAAAACTGGACTTGTCGATAGAAGATTAGTTATAAGTTTAAAATCCTTGTACTTCCTAATTGCATAAGCATAATTGGCTAATTTTGTTATTACAAATTTGAAATCATTTTATCAAAATGTTTGCTTAAGAGTTGATCTTTGTTTTATTCAGTTATTTAAAATCACGGAAGCTTCGAATGTTTGAAGTTGAAATGAGTGAAATTTTCAAAACATTTATTATTTTGAAAACTTGATTTATCTAATCTAGCAGTTTAAAATCAACAATTAAAAGCCCAACTAAATGCAAATTAAAGTCCCAATGGCCTTATTACAAATATAAACCCAAATATCAAATTTAAAATGATTAAGTCTAAAATAATTAAACAGTGTTCGCATGGCCACCTCCGAGTCCCTTACGGCTCCAAATCGCCTAAAGCTAGGGATTACCTGCATGGTTAAAAGAGAGAGGTGAGTTTGTGAAAACTCAGTGTGTAACAGAGTAGTCTGGGTCGAAGCCCTATGCAGTAACAGAGCAGTCTAGGCTTTTAGCCCTATACAGAAATAGTGTGGGCCCAATCCCAAAATATATCAGAATAGAGTAGATATGTAACCCAGCCCAATCCATCCAACTCACCACCCGTACCATCCAACACACCCTGTGGGGATTAAACCAGCCCACCCAATTAACACCTCAATAACGCAGCAAGGCTGCTAATAATAGAAATTGTGGCGGAGCCACCAGAATTAGAATATGTGGCGAAGCCACTAGTAACAGAAATAAATGGCAAAGCCACTAGTACAGAACTTCCTCCACATCAGACCCCATCTCCATGCAGAATGTCATGTCATACATATATATCGTGCATACAAAAGACCATGCTTAGAACCAGTCATACGTAAACCAAATCCTCATCAGTTTACCTACCTCTAGGCGTATAATAACCATTTCGATAGTTAGGGGTAAAATAGTAATTTTATCCCTCAAGGGTATTTTGGTCATTTAACCAAAATTTGCTCTCTCAGTATATACTACGACCTCTTAGAGAGTCTATCGTCACCTCGAGTGACTCAGATAACCTACATAGCCAGAGCAGTGTATATGGGCCAAAAACTCGCTATCGGGCCCAAGTGGGCCCACACGCTCGTGTGGCCCTTTTAGCCCAAAAGTAGTCACGGTAACGCAAGCCTCATAGTCCAAACAGTTAATTATCACCTACCAAGAATTTTACCAGTGTAGGTCGCACAAGCCCATTGGGCCCACACAGCCCCCTTCGACCCATCGAGGACCATGGCAGCCCAAGTCCACGAAAACGCCTGTGGAGGCCTCTATAGTTTAACGCCCAGGATCAGTGGTCTCGATTTACCTCATGAGTGTTCGTATACTCATGAGAACACAAATGCCAAGATTTTGGCATTTTGACATTTTGACTTTTGCCGAATTACCGTAATCTAGGGGTGCGATTACACACCTGATCACGTAAAGTACTAAGAATTCCTGAGCGTCGAAACCTTGACTACACCGGTCGACTGTGACTAACTCACTCGATCTAGAGCTTGGTGCAGTTACCTTGCCACACCTAGGCAGAAAGTCCCGAACAGCTGACACTTTAGGCTGCTTAATCTTTAGGGCAAAGACTACATGTTCAATCCCTATTGGCACCTTTTCCATCACTTTAATACTAGGATACCCTTCACCCATCGAGAGCTCTCCTTACCAATTTGCTAACAACCCTTGTAGAAAATAGAGAGGGATAAAGTTGCGATTCAAGTAAAGTATGAAACTCTAAATGACTAATCGAATGCTAAAAAAACTCAAAAGCAAAGGAAGTGATAGGCGATAGAGCACAATTCACCTAAATAATTTTGTTCAAGTGAAAAGATGGAGAGGATAGTCTGTTGGAAGAAGAAAAGGAGAAGAGAACAGAAAATAAATGAGAGAAAAGAGAAGAAAGGGATTCGGCCAAAGTGAAAACAAAAGTGAAAGAAGAGAGGAACGGTCAAACGAGAATAAAGAAAATAAAGTGAGGAGATTTGGTTTTGAGTAAAAACCAAAGGGAAAAGTGGTAAAAGAGAATGGTAGTTGACAGACGTTTGAGGGGAAAAAGGAGCACAATCGGCTATGAACAAAAACCAAATAGGTAAAGTGTGGAAGAATTGTTTACGAGGAAGAAGAAATAATGCATAGTTCACCACGAAAAAGTTCAAGATCTACAAAGTTTAGAACCAAAAGGAAACTAAAACGAAAAAGTGCACGAGTGGTCAATAACAGAATTCGGCCACAAACATGATGAGGGATACAAAGAAGATAAAAAAACAATCGGTCACTGAGCTGAAGAATGAACGCAGACTTTACCAAAACTGAATATTCTTCCTAAGTGCCTCGAGACTAATTTTGGCATAAACCCTCCTAAAAACCAAATTTCTT
The DNA here is from genome assembly GCA_020496765.1 of Gossypium stocksii. Taxonomy (NCBI): domain Eukaryota; kingdom Viridiplantae; phylum Streptophyta; class Magnoliopsida; order Malvales; family Malvaceae; genus Gossypium; species Gossypium stocksii. The sequence goes on from CM035624.1 coordinate 28,686,639, forward strand.
ATCCTCCCACATACTAATTTGGCACTCACTCTTCTCTAATTGAAAATTCCTCTTTCCTCTCCACAATCCACTGCAACAATCCTCCATGATATCCTCCATCATCCACTCCCTGATTTCCTCCACAACCAAGCCAGGAATGAAAAGAGATATCTCCAACTTCATTTCAAAATGATTGATATGTCAGTAAGTCAAAGCTGAACATTAGGTGCCCTGCGATTTATTACAATCGATTATGATTCCCGAGTGGAAATGGGATCGAATGACAATGGATTTTGTATCGGGTTTGCCCCTATCTCCAAGAAAGAAAGATGCGATTTGGGTTGTAGTTGACCGACTAACGAAATCAGCTCATTTTATTCCGGTACGATTTGATTATTCACTTGAAAAGTTAGCTGAACTTTACATTTCTGATATTGTAAAATTACACGGGGTGCCTTTGTCTATTATGTCAGATAAGGATCCGAGATTCACTTCGTGATTCTGGAAGAAGTTGCAGGAGGCTTTAGGTACAAAACTACATTTTAGTACTGATTTTCACCCGCGAATGGATGGACAATCTAAGCGGATTATTCAAATACTTGAGGATATTTTGAGATGTTGCATTCTTGAGTTTGAAGGTACGTGGGAATAGTACTTGCCATTGATTGAATTTGCATATAATAACAAATTTCAATCGAGCATCAAAATGGCACTATACGATGCCTTATACAGTAGAAAGTGTAGAACTCTGTTATATTGGTCTGTGCTCAGTGAAAATAAGATACACGGGGTTGATTTAATCAAAGAGACTGGATAGAAAGTAAATGTGATTCGACAAAGTTTGAAAGTAGCTTCTGATCGTCAGAAATCATACGTGAATCTGAAAAGAAAAGATATTGAATTTGAGATCGGCGATAAAGTGTTCTTGAAAGTATCTCCGTGGAAGAAATTAATCAGATTCTGTAGAAAAGGCAAGTTGAGTTTGAGGTTCATCGAACAGTATGAAATCATCTAGCGAGTTGGTCCAGTTGCTTATAGATTACTATTACCACCTGAGCTAGAAAAGATTCATAATGTATTCCCTGTTTCAATGCTTCGACGGTATAGATCTGATTCTTCTCATGTGCTTAATCCATCTGAGATAGAAATTCAGTCAGATATGACTTACGAAGAAAAACCAATCTGTATTTTAGCTCATGAGATGAAAGAATTACGAAATAAGAAAATTCCATTGGTGAAAGTATAGTGGCATCGACACAGCATAAAAGAGGTTACGTGGTAGCCCGAAGATGCTATGAGACAACAACATCTGAATTTGTTTAATGGTAAGATTTTCAAGAATGAAAATCTCTAAGAGGGAGAGTTGTAACAACCCAGTTTAGACCCTAGTCAGAATAGCGATTTTGGGACCACATATCCGAGTCAAAAAAATATTTTAATATTTTTTGTGCTTATTATATTGAATTAGTATGAATGAGAGTTTCATATGAAAATTTTTCTGTTTGTGTGCTGAATTATGAAAAAGGACTAAGTCGTATTGATATCGCGTGATATGTAGTAATAAAATTTATAAAAACTGATCACACGAAAAACTAACTAATATCACGATTTTAAGGCAAGCGCACCTATCGAACAATAGTATAGTTTAGCGGTAAGACCGAGTTATCATACCCAAGGGAACTAAAAGTACTAGTACTCACTTTCTTTCTATTATCTAACCTAAAAGTAAAAGAGGTTTGTATGAAACTAATTCTAAAACTAAACTAAGAATGCACAAAAAGTAAATTGGGGAAAAGCTCTCGGGAAAGCTAATTGATATAGGCAATACTCAAGGGAGAATCCACCTAGACTTCACTTGTTATTAACTTCTTGAACTAGACGATTTCTTCACTTGACTTGATCTGTAGAGATCCCTAACCTATATTAATACCTCTATCAAAGATAAAAACAACTAATCCTAGGTTGTTTAACTAAGGTTTCTTTCTAGTTAACACCCCTAGGTTGCATTAATTTGATCTATGGATTCCCCTATTAGGTTTGACCCTAATCTGACAGATTTATGTAGCCCTATGTCTAGGGTTGCATGTAACTCCGCTTAATTATGGTAGATCTACTCTTAAAACAGGGACTTTTGCTCTTCTGCCTAAGCACATCAGTTTCTTGACTTAATACCTAGGATTATTAAACCAAGAATTAAGAACACATAATTAAGAACAATTCAAGTATTTGTCAGATAATTCAAGAATGAATAATAACAAGATCAGTCTTAGGTTTCATCCTCCTCAAGTATTTGAGGGGTTTAGTTCATAATTAATAAAGAAAACATCTCAGAAGAAATAAGATAACAAAACATAAAGAACCCAAAAGCCCCTGAAGAAATTTAGGGAGATCCTCTGTCTTGATGTAGAATTCCAGCTTCTGGGATGAATCAATCGGCTTCCCTTGGAGTAATTCCTTTCTTTCACTCCTTGTGTTGGCAGAAAGAATGCGCTCCTTTGTGGGAGAAAGAGTACACCCTTAGAGTTGCCTCTTAGGGTCTTTATATAGAGCTTTGGGATGCCTTTTTTAGCCTCTAAGTATCCAAATCCGAGTGAAACTGCACTTCCTCATGACAGGGACACGCCCGTGTGCCACGCCCGTGTGGTTTTGATAAGGGGCCGTGTACGGGCCTGTTGATGGTGGCACGGCCGTGTGGCTTGGCCGTGCTTATCGGGGCTGGGCCGTGTTGGACCTTATGTGGCACGGTCGTGTGCCGTGTGGTGACTCCTTGGGCTGTGTTGTTTTCACACTTTGGCCCATTTTCTTCATTTTCGGCCCGTTTTTCATTCTTTTCTCTTTCTTATGCTCTCCTGAGTATACAACATGAAATAGAAAGGTTAATAGCACCAATTCTCACAAAATTGATAATAATTCATCCAAAATATAGGCTAAACATAAGGTAAAAATTTGTATAATTTAATGTTGATCACGTATAAAAGTTAAAAGTAGCTTTATATATGTTCAATGTGTTAAATTGAGTTGGCTTTTAAAAATGAGTGCCTTTAATGGTAAATGGACCATTAACATGGTTAATGGACTTTTATGGACAACCATTAAATGATGTTTTTGTTTATTCATTAAGGCTAATAAGGTAAATGTGAAAGTAATGTATTAATAAGAAAACAAAACATGAGATAATGGCCATATTATGTTCATATTACCGAAAATAATTTTAGGGTTTGGCATTCATCTAGCTTAATCAAGGTATGTTTTTGTTTCGGTTTTTGATAATTTCTATGTTTTTGAAATCATTGCTGTATGTTCTCCAAAGCCCATGTCTCAATTTCTGATTTTGATGAAGATTATGGAATGTTCCATTGTTGATAATGTGAGCTTTATGATGAATTTTGGTGATAAATGAAAGATATGTGATACTTTGATATGTTTTGTCTTTAAATTTTTGATGAAATTGAGCTATCTGGACTAAACTATGAAAATGAGATTTTAGAGGAGTAAATTTTGAAATAAATGTGATATATGGGCTTATATGAATGCCATGAAGATTCGGCTAGGCACATGTGAAATGAGATTATGCATATTTTGTGATTTTGTGAATTAAGGACTTAAATGTCAAAATGTGAAAATGTGAGGGCTAATTTAAAAATGCCCAAAATATGTGTATTTGGATTGATTTGAATCAATGTGAAATTGAATAAGTCAAATTTGAATATGTGTAGATCAAGAACCAAAGAAAACGAAATTAGATCGGGGAAAGTCGAAAGTACTTGAATAGCTGATCATTACCGTCCGAATCCGTAAAAGGTAAGTCTATATACAAATAAATTGTTACATTGAATTATTATTTATATCATGATTGAATTCTATTGAATGGCTATGAGAGCCAAGTATGTGAAATCTGAGATAAATTCCGAGCATGTGACGACAATGGAAAAGCCCCGTCCGAACCATAGGAATAGCTAGGATACATATGTCATGACATAGGATCCGATATGTGATTTTGTGTAAGACCACGTCTGGGACGTTGGCATCAATATGAGATTTACATAAGACCATGTCTGGGACATTGGCATTGTATTTGATTTTGTGTAAGACTCTGTCTGAGACAGTGGCATTGATATTTGATTACATGTAAGACCACGTCTGGAACGTTGGCATTGTACGATCTTTCCAATTTATTCGTGTATCCTATTTGATTCCGTACGGTTCAACGGGCAATTCCGAGCAATATATTTCAAGCAAAGGTAGGCATTTGTGCCATTATTGATTTATGATATATGTATAAGCATATGAAAATGGAAAAGGTTATATGTGAGCAAATAAGTATGAGTTGGTTCATGGGATAGCTATGTGAAATGAAAGTGATATTTATGCTAATGAATTGATTTATATATGATTCTTGAGTTGAATTGATTTGTATATGTCTTACTAAGCTCTTTGTAGCTTACTTTGTGTGTGTTTTCATTGTTTTATAGATATCGAAGCTACCGGAAGCTTGGGGATCGTCGGGGATCATCACCACACTATCAAACCTTGTTTTGGTACATTTTGAAAGTGTAAATGTTAAATTATCGCATGTATAAGCTAGAAGTCTTTAGAACATGTTTTGAGTTGTAAATATGTTGCCATGTGATATGGCTAACCAATGGTTGTGCTTGTGTCTGAATTTGGCTTATAATATGTGATGCATTCTAGTATGCTTTATGATGTTTATATGGCCTAATGAGAAATGGTCATTTTGGTATGAAAATGTCATGAATTTGGTAAGCTTTGATATGAGATTTAATGTGGTATAAAATGAGTATCTATCATAAGTTTTGGTATGGAATTGACTTATGTTTTCGTATGAATTAGTATGGTTATAACGCATGATCTAGAATGAGGATTTTAAGGCATGAATTGTGTGCATTTTGATTGTGAATTGGTTGAGAAATGATGGTATAAACTATATTAATTTTGATTTGTAGGAATGACCCAAAAAAGGTGGCAAAGTTGGTCTTTCGAATGGCCTATTTTTGTCCACATAGGTAGAGACATGGACATGTGTCTTGGTTGTGTGTGACACACGGTCATAGTACACGGTTGTGTGTCCCCTGAGGTACCCTTTCGAATTAAGTTAGTATACCCTACAGGATTGACACGGCTTAGACACACGGGCGTGTCTAGTGGCCATGGGTGGCACACGGACTAGCACACGGGCATGTGGTCGACCGTGTGGCCAAGACAGTAGCCTCCCAAATTTTCACACGGCCTGGTACATAGGCGTGGCATGTGGCTGTGTGTGCAAGTCAGAATGTATGCCTTGTTTTGCCACAGCTTAGACAGACGGGTGTGTTTAGTGGCCGTGTTAGGCATACGGCCTGACCACACGAGCGTGTGACCTCTACAGCTTTAAAAAATGTTTAAGTTTTAAAAAAATTTCTAATTGTTCGGTTTAGTCCTGACCTTCTTCTAATGCATGTTGAAGGTCTTGTAGACCTTCATAAGGGACTCATTGATGATGTATATTTATGATATGATGTTGATGATTGTGAAATGTCCGTAAAAGTTTTAAAATTGTTCGGTAATGCTCCTAACCCTAGTTCGACGATGGATACGAGTTAGAGGTGTTACAGATCACATTAGACAGGTAATCCCGATGCTCCCCAATCACAACCACCTCATTATCCTCCTCAATGCTCAGAACGACCCTCTTAGTCACATAATCCAAACTAACTCGGTGCTTGACTAACCAGTCCATTCCCAGAATTTGGTCGAACTCCTCAAACGGAAGCTCCATCAAATGAGCCCAAAACATTGCCCCTTAAACCACTAAAGGGATGTCTCTATATAGCTTACTAACCCAACCCAATTGCCCCAACGGACTCAGTACAGTAACCTCACTCTAAGTGCTCTCAACTAAATTCCCTAAATTTTCAGATACAGTGCTAGTTACATAGGAATAAGTGGATCCTATGTCTATCAAAGCAAAGTAAGGTACATCAAATATAAAGAACGTACCGGTGATGATGTCAGGAGCATCTTTATCCTCTCAGCGACGAGCAGTATAGACCAAAGTAGGCTGCCTCGCCTCTGCCTGTCTGGCACCTCTACTCGGTTGTCTCTGTCTACGGCTCAAACCATTACCACCCCTAGCCTGACCATGGCCCGTAGGTGGCTACTGAACTACTCTCTAAGGCTGAGTAGTACCTAATCCCAAAGCTTGCACCCAATCAGCCTTCAGTGAATACTCTCAAGTGCAGTGCTCTAATTACGCACACCTCAAACAAGCCTAAGTCCTCTTCCAGCACTCTCTCGGATGGCGTCTACCACAATCCCCATAAGGTAACACCTCATTAGAAGCCACAGTGGCTTCCACTCTAACTGGCCTATCAGACTTGGTCTTTTTCTTAGGCCTTTGTACAGAACTCGAGGGCTCTGAATCCTTCCTATTCTTACCTCACTCACTATCTCTATTCTGACGCTCTGTGTGCTTAACATCCTCTGCGATCCTCGCCTTCTCTACTAGAACAGAAAACTCAGATTATCCCTTTGGCCATCCTCAAATCTGACACACCTCTCGTACTTAGACGCTACCATGCCTCGAGCGTAGCGGCTTAGCCTCGAAAATTTGGCCTCATACTTAACCACAGATCGATTACCTTGTGTGAGATTCAGGAACTCACGCCTGCGAGCATCAATGTAGCTAGCTCCCATATATATTCTCTGGAATGTAGTCTTAAAGAACTCCTAAGTTAGATGATTAGACTGAGAGCTCTCTTTAACTGTCAACCACCACTAATATGCCCCGTGGCGAAGTAGGGAGACTGCGCCCTTCAATTTTTGCTTAGGGGTACAGTCTAGATTATCCATCATACTCTTAGTGGCCTCCAACTAATACCTAGCCATATTAGGGGTGACGCTTGTGACACCCTTAAATAACTCAGCTCCATTGGACCAAAGTCGTTCAGTTACCGACCTTCGGCCTCTAGATCCAGAATTGGGCCCTACGACCCTCTCTAATATCCTTAACATGGCTTGAGACAATGCGTCGTCCCCAGCCGTACGGTCTTGAGACCCAGTCTTAGTAGTAGGTGACACTAGTGTCTTACTAGTATCTAAATTCGGCATACTGCCTAAAGATGAGGAAAACTCAGCTCGAGCCCCCTACGGCCTCTACCACGTTTGTGAATACCATGAGCGCTCGTTGTCTAATTCAGATTTATCTACATTAAGAATTTTATGTATTAGTTTCAGTATTTATTACCGGATGTTTTATACGTAAAGTATCAGAAATTCAGAAATGTTTTTGGAAGGTTTCAGTCTCTATTCATTTCACTACAGTTTCAAAAAGTACTAGCTAAGTGCTTTCAGAGTATACTATCTACAGTATTTCAAAATAAACTATCTAAGTTTCAGATTACTTACAGGAAATTTTAAACCATTTGAAAGTCAATTCTTTTAAATTAGATTTTGGAACTCAAAATTCACAGTCGAGTTTTACAATCTAGCTCTGAAACCACTAAATGTAACACCCCAAACCTAGCTTAGATGTTGTGGCCGAATTCAGTGATGTCACATGGAATGGATTTTGAAAATGGAGTTAACTCGATAAAACCATTTTAGTTTATTAGCTCTTGTTTACTATTATCTAGTTCAAAAATGTTTAATCAATTATTCGATTTACCTTGAACATATCTTATTGTCAAGCTTTCAAAAACCATGGTTTTTAAGTAAAAATCATTCAACTTGTGGAAAACCTTTGTTTTTAGAAAACCATCAATTTCAGAGTAAACATTTGGTAAAGCATGCATAAGACGAATAACAAAATCAAAACCAGCAGTTAAAAGTCCTTACAGTCCAGAGGGTCCCAAAAATTACAACTCTCAATTAAAAACCAAACCTTAAATAATATTGAAATTAAGTAAATTTAACAGTTCGTGGTAATATGGTCACCGCTGAGTCTCGCTACACCAATCCGCCGAAGTCTGTGGATTACCTGTATAGAACAGACAGAAAAAAGGGTGAGTTTATGTAAACTTAGTGTGTAACCCAACAGTTAGACATGCAGACATATAGATTATCAAACATCAGATAGATACAAATTTGGGCTCAAGCCCATTACAGATAAAGATACGAATTAGGCCTAAGCCAATTCCAGATGCAAATACAGATTTGGGCCTAAGCCCATTACTAATACATATATATATGCAAGTCAAAAATCAAAAATCCTACCCCCATCCTCTGCACACCATCTCTGACCATTCCTACACACCATGTGGGGTTAGAAACACTCACCTAGCCCTACACACCATATTGTACCGATGTGGCACATAACAGATATAATGCAGCCATGCTACTAGATAATAGGCGTAAATTGCCTTTTAGAACACTTCCTCGAATATACATCATCCCATCCCAAATATCAGATGTAGAAATAAACAAATACAGATAACAGACTAACATGCTCACATGCTTATATATAAGCATACATAGATATCAGATATGCAGATAATAGTGCAAGTAGTCATGCATCATTATCCTAATCAGATCAGAGTATCAAACATATAGATCATACAATTTAGGGTTTATTTAGCCCTTACCAACCCTACAATAAGCCCACAGTCGTTTGGGACAACCTGTGCAACCTTATGGAAAAATTCAAATAAATGGGCCCACACGCCTGTGTGGCCCACATGTCCAGATTGGCCTTGCCCGTATGGATCACACGGCCTGGCACAGTATCTACACGTCCATGTAGGCCCACACGCCCGTGTGGCCTACACGCCCAATTTGGTCTAGCCCGTGTGGCTTACACAGGCACATTCCGGCCATCACACGGTCTTGTCTTACACATGGCCTAGCTTTCGTCGATCACACGGCCGTGTCATCACACACGGCCTAGCACACAGCCATGTGGCGTCGAAAGAATGGTTCCTGACTTTTGCTGAAACCTCACTTTCTGCATTTTTGGGTACACACTTGGTACATTTTCAAAGCAAACGCAATCCCAAGCTACTCAACACCTATCATGGATCAATATATCACCCAGTTAATCTTTTAACAACTGAACTAAAACCGAACAAGAATCGATATATCCATCCACTGAAAGAATAAACCTTACCTTCGATTGAACAATAGTAACTCCTACAAAACTAAGTGTCCAACAAGTGATTACGAGTCCTCAAATCTTCCCTTAATAAACATTAATGACACACTTCAATGAAAAGTTAACAAACGGAAACAAATCACTTTACCCAAACTTATCAAACCCAAACGTAATCACAAGTTGCACAGAAGAGATAGATGTATTTGAAGAAGAAATTGAAAAGAAGAAGGAGAGGAAGATGGAGAGTCCAAAGAGAATTTGGCAGAGAGTGTGGAGAGAACAAAACGTCAAAAAGGTGGAAAAATTGTAACACCCCTTACCCGAGACCGTCACTGGAGCTGAGCACGAGGCGTTACCAGACCTACCTTACTAGTTCGGGGCATAAAAGTTTGCTTTCAAAATTCATTCATTCACATTCATCCAATATATCCCTAAAATGGGCCCTCGAGGCCCAAAACATGCCATTGGAACGATTTAGTACCAAACCGGGAACATTTAAAAATTTTCCAATTACTTATACAAATTAAAAACAATTTATTTCACTGTTCATAATAAAATTGTCCACCTACGTAACAGTCACTAAATTAATTATGACTTGAGTTACGAATATCGAAATCTAAATCTGTAAATTTTCCCAGAAACTTGACCCATATATCTTCTTACCATAATTTTTCTAGAATTTTTCGTGTGGCCAATTAGTACAGTTTATTAGTTAAAATTTCCCCTGTTTTGCAGCCCAGCGGACCTAACCTCTCTTCACTAAAAATCGATTATCTCATAGTACAGTTTTCATTTAGTATTTCCACTTTTTCTAATGAAAATAAACTCACTAAGGAATCTATTAATATAAATTATGACTCATAATTATTTTTGTACAATTATTTAGTGAATTTCTAAATTCAGAACAGGGGATCAGGAAATCCCTCTAAACCAGTCTCACAAGAATTTAAATATTTCAGAATATAGACTTCCTTTGCTTGTTTTGTGTCTTTCTTATGAAAATATATTCAATAAGCTTTAGTTTTATATTTGAGTCACCATTTAATTCCATTTCTACAAATTTTAGTGATTTTTCAAATTCACATCACTGTTGCTATTCCAAAATTGTTTCATGACCAACTTTTACTCTTTCATAATTTCTTTGCATAAACTATCATTTAGGCATACATAACATCAAATCATGTTCTTAATTATCCATTCAATATCTAATACTATCAAGTATTCACATGCCATTTTTTAATTGTATCATAAGGACATACACACAAAATGACCAAGTCCCTATACATGCCATAACTCAAAACATTTCAAGTTAAAAAATACCAAGATAGTGAGACAAACTCCGACATCCTTACGATCCCCGGATTGGCTTGGCTACACTATAAAAGAGAGAAAGGAAAAGGAGTAAGCTATAATGCTTAGTAAGTTTACAAGTAAATAAATGACAACATTCACCAAGTATACTCATTATTATACCATCAACTAACAAAATCTTTATTTTACTTCTTCACTTACTCTTTAACTTTCCTGTTTATCATTCCTTTACGTGAACTTTTATCATTCCTTTATCTGAACTTTCTTGTAACATAGCCTGTATATTAGCCCAATGAACCGTTTGGAATACTCAGGATACTAGGGTTTTCTTGCCTGATAATAGCCTGCCAATGCCATGTTGTTCCCTATCCTGCCAAAGCCATATATCTGATATGGGCTTACATGGGATGTTCCTAAATTGTCTCAACTAGCCAATGCCATATGTCTAATATGGACTTACATGGGATGTTCCTCAACTGTCTCAACCCAAAATGTCATGACATTCCGTATCTCATACATTCCTATGGTTCAAACGGGCTTTCTCATACTTTTTCTTTGTTACCTGATCTTTGAATCAACTTGGAATATTCTCATAAAATAAATGTATATATGCTGTAAATTAACAAAATTATATAAAATATCGAAATATTACATTTATTTACTGTAAACTTACCTCGCTGCAAAATACGATCAACTTAACAACTTAATCTTCTACCTTTTTCTTTCCTCGGTCTATCCCTAAATTTCATTCTTCTTGATCTATAATTAGAAAATTTATCTTATTTAATACTCACATTTATCAAAACAGTCATTAACTCTATCTTTGGTAAAATTATGATTTTACCCCTAAATTTTTGCATATTTATACTTTTGCCCCAAAGCTCAGAAATTAAACTTTTTCCCTAATTCTTATGTTTTAGGACATGTTGACCATTTTCCCTTAATGGAAACATCAAATTCCCACTCTAACATATACTTATGAACATTAGGTATTTTTTTTACCGATTATGTCTTTTTACTTGTTTTCACTTAAAATCGAGAAGCACAAGTTGTTTAACATAATTTAAAACTTCATATTCTATCATAAAACATCAAAATAAACACATTTCACCTATTGGTATTTTTCCAAATATGAACCCTAGGTTAAATTATTGCTAGAATAAGTCGAGTTACCAGGACTTCAAAAACGTAAAGAACATTAAAAACGGGGCTGGATGCACTTACTATGAGCTTGAGAAGTGGAAGAAACCCTAGCTATGGAGACACATTAGTTTCGACCCTTATGGAGAAGATGATAACAATTTTTCCATCTTTTTCCCTTTTAATTCCTTTTAATTACCAAATGACTAAAATGCCCTTCATTAAAACTTTGGTTATTTTTATCTATGTATGTCCATTTTTGTCCATGAAAGCCTAATGGTCTAATTACCATTTAAGGACCTCTACTTCAATTATGCTCTTCAATTTAATCCTTTCCTATCTAGAACTCTTATTTACCAACTTTTGCAATTAAGCCCTAATAGGCAATTTAAACATGCAATTCATGAAAATTTCTATCAATATTCTAACACATGCATCTATTCACTCAATAAATCATAAAAATTAATCGGAATAAATTTTTCTATCTCGGATTCGTGCTTTTGAAACCATTGTTCCGTTTAGGCCCTATTTCGGGATGTTACATTTATCCCTCATTTAGGGATTTTCATCCCCGAAAATCTTACCTATGAATAGGTTTGGATACTGTGTTCGCATAGCCTCTTTGGGCTCCCATGTAGCCTCGTCTACCCCATGCCTACTTTCACAAGTGCAATACATTTGTTCCTTAGTTGCTTGACCTCTCGAGCTAGAATCTTTATCGGTTCTTCACTATAAGTCATATCTAGCTAAATCTCAACCTGTCTGTGAAATCACATGTGACGGATCAAAACGGTAACGATGTAACATGGACACATGGAACACATCATGCATCTTCTCTAACTCCGTCAGCAAAGCTAACCAATATGATAATGGTCTAACTCTTTCAGTCACCTCAAACGGTCTAATAAAACACGGACTTAGTTTGCCTTTCTTGCCAAATCTAAAGACTTTTTTCCATGGGGATTCTTTTAAGAACACTTTGTCACCAACTTGATGCTCAATCTCTTTTCTTTTCAAGTTTGCATAAGACTTTTATCTATCTGAAGCTGCTTTCAAACAATCTCTGATAACTTTCACTTTTTCTTCAGTTTCTTTAACTAAATTGATCCCGTAAATTTGATTTTCTTTAAGCTCTATCCAATACAATGGTCTGCAACATTTACGTCCATACAAAGCTTCATAAGGTGCCATCTTCAAACTCGACTGGTAACTATTATTATAGGCAAACTCTACCAACTCTACCAACGTCAAATATTTCTTCTAACTACCTTGAAATTCTAAGACACAACATCTAAGTATATCCTCAAGTATCTGAATAACTCTCTCTGACTGACCATCGGTCTGAGGATGGAAAGGTGTACTAAAACTCAACTTTGTAACCAAAGCTTCCAATAACTTCTTCTAACACCACAAAATGAATCTCAAGTCTCTATCTGAGATAATCGATAATGGTACTCCATGTAGTTTGACTATCTCTGAAATATACAACTCGGCCAACTTGTCAAGTGAATAATCCATAAGAACTGGAATAAAATGAGCTGACTTTGCTAGCTTATCAATCACAACCCATACTGCATCTTTCTTTCTCAGTGTCAACGGTAATCCTATTAAAAAATCTATAGCAACTCGGTCTCATTTCCACTCAAGAACTAACTCAGGCTGCAATAAACCTGAAGGTAACTAATGTCCGGCTTTTACCTGCTGACAGATCAAGCATCTAGAAACAAACTCTGAGATATCTCTCTTCATTCCTACCCGCCAATACATTTTCTTCAAATTATTATACATCTACTACCTGGATGAATAGACAAGGATTGCTATGTGATTCCTCTAAATTCTATCGAATAAGCTCATCATTCTTTGGTACACATATCCGATTTCTGAACATTAAACAACTATCAAAATAGATTTAAAAATCTAACTCTATACCTGACTTACAATGAGCTCTTTTGGCTTGCAACTCACTGTCATCTTTCTGAACTTCACAAATTTCTTCAAGAAACATTGGTTTAGCTCTTAATTCGGCTAAGATAGAACCGTCATATGATAAGGTTAAACTAGTGTTCAAAGTTCTTAATGCAAATAAAGATTTTCTACTCAAAGCATCAGCAACTACATTTTCCTTACCCGAGTGGTAATCGATCACTAGTTCATAATCTTTAATCAACTCTAGCCATCTTCATTGCCTCAAGTTCAAATCCTTCTGAGTAATCAAGTATTTCAAACCTTTATGGTCAGTAAATATTCGACATTTCTCACCAAACAAGTGATGTCTCTAGATTTTCAATGCAAATACAATAACAGCTAGTTCTAAATCATGTGTCAGATAATTTTTCTCATACGGCTTTAGCTCTCTAGAGGCATAAGCAATTACCTTCCCTTCCTACATAAGTACACAGCTTAGTCCATTCAAGGACGCATCACTATAAATCACAAACTCTTTACCTGGTTCTGGTTGTACTAAGACAGGAGCTTCAGTCAATAATGCCTTTAACTTGTCAAAACTCTGCGACACTTTTCAGTCCATTCAAGCTAGACATCTTTCTGTAGCAATCTTATCAATGGGGTAGCTATCATGGAAAATCCCTTTACAAATCATATATAATAATCGACGAGACTAAGAAAACTTTTGACCTCTGATACATTCCTGTGAGGTTCCAATCAACAATGGCTGAAATCTTGCTCAGATAAACTCTAATACCTTCACCTGAGACTATATGTCCAAGAAAATCAACTTCCCGTAACCAAAACTCACTTTTGCTAAACTTGGCATAAAGCTGATTATCTCTCAAAGTCTGTAAAATTGTTCTCAAATGCTCTGAATGCTCAATCTCATCATGAGAATAAACCAAGATATCATTAATGAACACAACTACAAATTTATCCAAGCAAGGTCTAAAAATTTGGTTCATTAAGTCCATGATAATGACTGTAACGCCCCAATTTTTAAGGGTTTTTAATTTCTATTTGAATTTTTTTTTTTTGCATGTCTTGAAGTGCTGAGTTATGTTTTGGGTGTGTTTATTGGACCTTGAGAAGGTTTAGGTTTAAGTCTAAGGCTTGGTAAAATTTTAATTTTTGGGCTTAGATGAGAGTGGACTTTGGCAAGTGGGCTCTTAAATTAAAAGTTGGGGTTTTATAGCACAAGAAAGCCTATGTTAAAGTGGCAAGATAGCGCTACTTAAAACACAGGGGGTGGCGTGACATGGCTTGTGAGGGAGCTAAGGTTCAAATCCATTGGTGAGCAAAGTGCTTATTTTATTTTATTGCATGTGCATGGTAAGAGGTGGACCCCAAGTTAAATTCTGAAGGAAGGAGTTTGAAGTGTTCATGGGATTGGATTAAGGAGTGATAAGGGGAGAAAATTTAGGGATTGAGCATGAAGGGAGAGTTGGCCAAATGATGGATTGTTTGAAGTGCAAATTCGACTGGGGGTAAGGGCTAGTATTTTCGGCATTGGTTGTATGTGTGTGCCGATTTCTTATAGGCATTCTTTCAGGAATTTGTAATTTTGGGCATATTCCTTGTTGCCGTATAGGCATAGTTTTTCTAGGCTCTTTCATTCCTTCTTTTTCCTCTCTTCTCTGTTTAGAAAAGTCGAAAACCTTGTGCACACCATCCCTTCTTGCCGATTTCTTTCTCTTGGCCGAACCTACTCTCTTCTTTCTTCTCTTCTTTCCTTTCTTCTTTCTCCTCTTCTTTCCTTTCTTCTTTCTCTTCTTCTCCTTCTCTCCATCGATTGAATTGATCTCCCTAAACCCTTTTTAGCCGATTGCTTCAAAAGTCAAAACCCGAATTTCTTCTAGCCGATTTCTTCTTAGCCAATCTTTCTAAAAGCCGAAATCCCAAAATACTTAACTTCTTCCTTGGCCGATTTCTCCATAACAAAAGAACCGAAACTAAAACTCTTCTTCCTTTTCATTTCTCTCTTGCACTCTCAAGTAGCCGAACCTTGTTATCTATTTTGCAAACATCCTCCCTTTGGCTGAATACCTTAGATTTCTTCTCCATCTTCAGGTTTTGAGTGGATCCATAAGAGATCGAGACTTGGTCTAGTGTAAGGTGACTTCTGTGACATCTATTGAATCAAGCAAATTTTGGGTAAGAATCTTTTCTTTCTTTTCATTCAAGTTGTTAAGGGGAAAAGTCGAAAACCCCAATTCTTTGTGCTAATCAGTTTAGATCATTTCTTTGGGAATAGATGTTGGACTCTTTTGTTAACTAATGGAGTTTGATGGCCTTTCGTAAGGTGGATTTCATGGAGGCTAGGGTGGTTAACGTTACCAAGGCGATCTAGATCTGTTGCTTGGATTCGGCAAAGGTAAGTGAATGATGATTTTGGGTAATGTTGGTCGAATACCATTAGGGGGTGAGTAGAGGTGGTTTGTGAGTCAAGCCATAACATTAACAGTTTGTTTGGGCTATTGTAGGTTAATCATTCACGGGATCTCGACGTATTTCGCAAACAAGTGTGTAATCGACACCCTCTAGTAGCTTAGATTGGCAAAAGCTGAAAAGCCAAAATGTCAAAATGCTGACATTTTAAGGGCTTACGAGCATGCGAGCACTCGTGGGTCGATACTAAATCATAAATCTGGATAAATGGACGGTAAGGATTGCTGTGCGTATTTTTGTGCGCTTAGACTGTTTTGGGCCTCGATGGGCCAATATTGGGCCCAATGGGCTTACGGGCCTATATGGGTGAAATTATGCAGCAAGTGTTTTCTGGTAAACTGGTTGTTAATGCTATGAAAGTATGTATAAAATTGAGACTTAGCGGGCCACAGTAGCTTGTGGGCTCCGTCAGGGCCATTAGAGGTTTTAGGGCCTGATGGCATTGAATGAACAAATGGGCTATTTTAGTTGCCTAGAGCGACGTTAGATCTGTTAGAAGGAAGTATTAAGCATGAGACTTAGAGACATTGCAAAATTACCAAAATACCCCTAAAAGGTGAAAATTACCATTTTACCCCTAGATGCCAAATAACTATTTTAGCCCTAGAAATTGTTGATTGATTTGCATGCTATTATATCTAATATTCTGTATTCCATGACATGTTCTATTCTAATTTGCATGGGGTTGGGTTATTGATGCAGAGGAAGTGCTAAAATTAGCAATGCCACGTAAGCTGCTTAGAGGCTCTGCCTCGTATTACTGTTCTGGTGGCTTGGCCACATATCTGTATTATCAGCTCTGTTGTGACTGTGGTGTGTAGGGCTGGTACGAGTGGTGTGTAGGGCTAGATTGGGTTTGGGCTTTGCATACATGCATATTTATACACACTGATCTTTTTTTGTAATGGGCCTAAGGCCCACTCTGTTTCTAAAAAGGGCCAAGACCCTGTTTAAACTATTTCTAAATAGGGCTTCGGCCCAGACCGAGCTTGGACTGATCTCTGACACTAGTTGGGTTAGTTTGCACACTGAGTTTTCACAAACTCACCCTCTTATTTCCATCCATACAGGTAATCCTCAACCATAGAGAATTTGGAGTTGCGAGGGATTCGGGGTGGCCACATGATTCATGCTTCCGTTTTTTTTATGATTTCCTAAATTTACTTTATTTTTAGTTTTTCTTTAATTTCGGTTTTTAAGTTGTAATAATGCTGCTCGGGGACTTTGTTTTGGATTTTCCTTGTTGCTTTTTTTTTTCCAGTAGACTAGTTCATACAGGCTTTCAAACTTAATCAAACATTTTCAAAACATACGATACGCAACGAGTGGATAATTGAACAATGACAACACAACAATAATAAGATCTTTTGAAAAGTGGACTTTATTCGAATTAGTTACGGTTTTTATAAACTAATAGTGTTTCTTAATTACAAGGTGTGAAATACGGTTTTATTGAAATGAACGTAACGTTTTAAGATCAAAACTTAGTTGATTGTCTATGTGACACACCAGATCTGGCCATAACGTCCGGGTTGGGTTTGGGGTGTTACAATGGTAGGGGCATTAGTTAAGTCAAATGGCATTACAAGGAACTCATAATGGCCATACCTAGTCTGGAAAGCAATCTTCGAAACATCTGACTCTTTAACTCGCAACTTATAATATCCAGATCTCAAATCTATCTTGGAAAACATAATAGCTCCATTCAATTGATCAAACAAATCATCAATTCTAGGCAGTGGATACTTGTTCTTAATAGTTACCTTGTTAAGGTGCCAATAATCTATGCACAATCTCATCAAACCATCTTTCTTTTTCACAAAAAGTACTGGTGCACCCCATGGTGAACAACTAGGTCTTGCAAAGCTTTTATTTGTTAATTCCTACAACTGAACTTTCAATTCTTTCAATTCTAATGGAGCCATTCTATAAGGACCAATATAAATGGGTGTTGTACCCGGAACCAACTCAATACCAAACTCAACTTCTCTGATAGGAGGCAAACCTGGTAGTTCTTCTGGAAACACATTAGGAAACTCACATACCACAGGCACTGATTCAATTTTCAACTCTAGATCTTTAGTATTCAACACAACAGCAGGATAAGCTTCATATCCTTTCCTTAAACATTTTTAGCAGACATAATAGAAATCATGGCAATTGAACTATCTAACTCATTTGAATTAACCCAAAGAATTTCACCATTTTTACATTTCAACTCAATGAATTTCTTTCCACAATTCACTATCACATCATGCGTAGTTAACTAATCCATACCAAGAATCACATCAAACTCATCAAATGGCAATAGCGTGAGATCGACCGGAAAACAATAACCTTTAATCATTAAAGGGCAATTTTTACATACTTTGTCTATTAATACATGCTGACCCAATGGGTTTGATACTTTAATCACAAATCTCTTACACTCTATGGACATGTTCATACTACGCATTAATTTCATGCAAACATAGGAATGGGTCGAACCCGGATCAATCAAAGTAATAACATTAACATCTTGAAGAGAAAATGTACCCGTAATTACGTCGGGGGAGGATGCCTCTTCACGAGCATGGGTGGCATAGGTCCTTGCGGGTGTTCTAACATCTGGTCTCACTGCTGAATCTCTAAACACACTTCTATTACCTACCCCTATTCCCAGGTTTCTCTGTGGTCTACCTCGGATTGGAACATTCCCGGACCTAGCACTCTGTAATTCTTCCTTTTTAACCATTTCTGGACACTCTCACATAAAATGATTTAGAGCACGACACTTGTAACAACCACTCTCATCTGCTTGACACTGGACAAAATGTCATCTACCGTACCATGGACACTCTAGTCTGCCCGGTCGAACACTGCCTACACTCGCAATCGAGGTAGTTTGAGCTTTCAAACCCATATTTCTGTTATCTCTGTTTCTACTCGAATACCCAGCTGAAACGTTTGATCTAGTAGAGAACTCTCTAGGCCTCTTGGATGTAGACTGAAATGACTTGCTCATCTATCTTTTCTTCGTATCTTGCATCTCAATCTTAGCTTTGCCTTTTTCTTTTTCTTTCAGCAACTCCTCTATCTTACAATCTCTGTCAACTAAAACAACAAATTCTTTTATCTCTAGAACACCGACTGATAGTCGAATATCATCATTGAGCCCATCTTCAAACCTCTTCCACATAATAGCTTTGGTTGACACACACTCTCGAGAAAATTGCTGAGTCTAACAAATTCGCGTTCATATTCAGTCACTATCATCTTACCCTACTTTAGTTCAAGGAATTCCTTTCTTTTCTAGTCGATGAACCTCTGACTAATGGATTTCTTACGGAACTCCTCCTGAAAAAAATCCCAAGTAACTCTTTCTTTCGGTACTACTGACATAAGTGTCTTCCACGAATGGTAAGCTGAATCTCGTAAAAGTGATACAAAACACTTCATGCACTCTTCAGGTGTGCAGGATAACTCGTCAAAGACCCTAATAGTATTCTCGAGCCAAAATTTAGTTTTCTCTGCATCATCGTCTTTAGTAGCCCAAAACTCTTCGACCTCTTGTTTCTAATTTTATCAACTGGTGGCTTCTCTTTTCTGACTGTATCTGTGACTGGGGAAGCTACATGGGTAGTCTGAGGATCATGAGGGGGTGGAGGTCTGATAGCTAGATTCGTACGAACGAACTCGACAAACCATTCATTCATAGCTTGGAAAAATGCTTCTTGAGCCCATCCTCCCTGACTAACTATAACGAGCCATTCACTACTATCTGATGGCACCATCCCTTCTACGGGAGTGGGTGCATTACTCTCTACATCATCTGCACCAACTCGTTCGCGATCCATAACTATAAAAGAAAAACATTTTAAAATCGTCAAGAGTCGTCACACTATCAATATATAAGTATGGCATGTATAGCTAGACTAATACTCATAATCAATATTCTAAGGACTAAACTCTTGCTCTAATATCATTAAATGTAACACCCCTAACCCGAGACTGTCGCCGGAGTCAAGCACGAGGCGTTACCAGACTTACCTTACTAGTTCGGGGCATAAAAATTTGCTTTTAAAATTAATTCATTCACATTCATCCAATATATCCCTAAAATGGGCCCTCGAGGCCCAAAACATGCAATTGGAACGGTTTGGCACCAAACTGGGGACATTTAAAAATTTTTCAATTACTTACATAAATTAAAAATATATCTTCTTACCATAATTTTTCCAGAATTTTTGGTGTGGCCAATTAGTACAGTTTATTAGTTAAAGGTTCCCTTGTTTCGTAGCCCAGCAGACCTAACCTCTCTTCACTAAAAGTCAATTATCTCATAGTAAAATTTTCATTTAGTGTTTCCACTTGTTTCCAATGTAAATAGACTCACTAAGGAATCTATACATATAAATTATGACTCATAATTATTTTTGTACAATTTGTAGTTAATTTATAAAATCAGAACAGGGGATCACGAAATCCCTCTAAACCAATCTCACAAGAATTTAAATATCTCATAATATCGACTTTCTTTGCTTGCTCTGTTTTTTTTTTTTTTATGAAAATATACTTAATAGGCTTTAATTCTATATCTCATTCACCATTTAATTCCATTCCTAAAATTTTTAGTAATTTTTCAAATTCACGTCACTGCTGCTGTTACAAAACTATTTCATGGCCAACTTTTACTCTTTCATAATTTCTTTACATAAACTATCATTTAGGCATACATAACATCAAATCATGTTCTTCATTAGCCATTCAATAGCTAATCACTATCAAGTATTCACATGCCATTCTTGAATTGTATCATAAGGACATACATACAAAATGACCAAGTCCTTATACATGCCATAACTCAAAATATTTCAAATTACAAAATATCGAGATAGCCTTTGATAGTGTGAGACGAACTCCGACGTCCTTACGATCCCCGGATTGGCTTGGCTACACTATAAAAGAGAGAAAGGAAAAGGATTAAGCTACAATGCTTAGTAAGTTTACAAGTAAATAAATGACAACAATCACCAAGTATAAATATACTCATTATTATACCATCAACTAACAAAATCTTTATTTTACTTCTCCACTTACTCTTTAACTTTCCTATTTATCATTCCTTTACCTGAATTTTCTTGTAACATAGCTTGTATAATAGCCCAATGAATCGTTTAGAATACTCAGGATACTTGGGTTTTCCCGCCTAATAATAGGCTACTAATGTCATGCTCTAGGCATGGTCTTACATGGGATGTTCCTGAACTGTCTTAACCTGCCAATGTCATATGTTTGATATGGACTTACATGGGATGTTCCTTAACTGTCTCAACCCAAAATGTCATGACATTCCGTATCCCATACATTCCTAAGGTTTTAACAGGCTTTCTAATACTTTTTCTCTGTTACCTCATCTTTGATTCAACTTGCAATATTATCATAAAATAAATGTATATATGCTGGAAATTAACAATATTAATATAAAATATTGAAATATTGCATTTATTTACCGTAAACTTATCTCGGTGCAAAATACGATCAACTTGATAACTTAATCTTCTACCTTTTTATTTCCTCGGTCTATCCCCAAATTTCGTTCTTCTT
The DNA here is from genome assembly GCA_020496765.1 of Gossypium stocksii. NCBI lineage: Eukaryota > Viridiplantae > Streptophyta > Magnoliopsida > Malvales > Malvaceae > Gossypium > Gossypium stocksii. The sequence continues at coordinate 28,708,135 of CM035624.1, forward strand.
TATCCATAATTAGCAAATTTAGCTTATTTAATACTCACATTTATCAAAACAGACCTTAAATCTAACTTTGGCAAAATTATGATTTTGCCCCTAAACTTTTGCATATTTACACTTTTGCTCCAAAGCTCTGAAATTAAAATTTTTCCCTAATTCTTATGTTTTAGGACTTTCTGATCATTTTTCCTTAATGGCAACATAAAATTCTCACTCTAACATATACTTATGAACATTAGGTATTTTTTACCGATTATATCGTTTTACTCGTTTTCACTTAAAATTGAGTAGCACAAGTTGTTTAACATAATTTAAAACTTCATATTCTATCACAAAACATCCAAATACACACGTTTCATCTATTGATATTTTTCCAAATATCCCTAGGTTAAATTATTGCTAGAATAAGCTAAATCGAGTTACTGGGACTCCAAAAACGTAAAGAACATTAAAAACAGGGCTTGGATGCACTTATTATGAGCTTGAGAAGTTGAAGAAACCCTAGCTATGGAGACACATGAGTTTCAGCCCTTATGGAGAAGATGATAACAATTTTGTCATCGTTTTCCCTTTTAATTCCTTTTAATTACCAAATGACTAAAATGCCCTTCATTAAAACTTTGGTTATTTTTATCTATGTCTGTCCATTTTTGTCCATGAAAACCTAATGGTCTAATTACCATTTATGGACCTCTACTTCAATTATGCTCTTCAATTTAATCTTTTCCTATCTAGAGCTCATATTTATCAACTTTTGCAAATAAGCCCTAATAGGCAATTTAAACATGCAATTCATGAAAATTTCTATCAATATTCTAACACATGCATCTATTCACTCGGTAAATCATAAAAATTAATCGGAAGAAATTTTTCTATCTCGAATTCATGGTTTCGCAACCACTATTCTTTTTAGGCCCTATTTCGGGATGTTATAAAAATTTTCGGGAAAAAGAAAAATAAGATAGAAATAAAAATTCTATTAGATTTTTCCCCAACTTTCTGCTACATCACAATCCCTTATTTTTCTCCCCTTAATCCCAGTACTTAGAATGCCGGTTACTTCCAACTTCTACCTGACGCTAGCAACAAACGATAATTCTGTTACTTATGCAGGGATTCGAGCACAGGACCTTCAATAGACTATCACTCAACTTAACCACCAGACTAGCAGGCCTATTCTGATATGATTTTACAAACAATTAAATATAAGTCTACTCCTCAAGTGTCAAGTTTAGACTAGAAAATTATTAAAATTTGCTAAGGGTAGGGCTTGAACTTGGGACCTCTTACACACACCCAGAACACTTAACTACTGAAGCAAACATATATTTGTGTCAAAATTTTATAGATGCAGAATAAATAAATTTGGGGTGTTACACTCCTTATATAGTGTTAGGAGGTTCTCCAACAAGACATAGCTCGTGATGTTGATATTTTGATTTGATGTAATTGGTTGTTATTTTTCGCCAAAAATAGTGATAACAAATTTATTCTTATTGATTCAATATGATGAGACTCGAATGTCACTTGTTGAAACCATAAAAAATTGAATTTCTAACTTAGTAAATAGGAAGATTGTTGGAAAATATGGACATCACGTATATAATAAGGGTAATTACATGTTATTATTTCCTATCATGATAGGTTAGCCTAAATTAAAAGTGATATAATTTAGTTAAGGTTTATTGGGCTTTAATTATTAAATAAAGTATGGATCAAATATGTGTAGATACTCTAGTAATCGAATTCTAATTAATTTCTAATTAATGATGGACTAATTAGGAATTAGGGCTAATATGTTAAAGTTATATATATTAGGGTTATGGTCCTCAAATTACACACAATATATCTTTTCTAATATCCCATCCTTAGGAAAGAGAGGAAATATTCTTTGAATTTCTTGTGTGCTAATTTGGAAGATCAACTCCCCAAGATCGGGAAAAGCTTCAAGGAATTCATGGATTTAGGTACGTTTGCACATTTAGTTTTATTCTTGATTTATTCTTGATGATTTGACATGATAGATCCTTGTTTATTAAGTTTTATTTTTACATTTATTTTACAATTCTAACAAGTGGCATCCAAGCTTTGTCATGTTGAATCATTGAGAATGAATTGATTCTTTATTATTTTTGGATTGATTTGTTTTTCTTTTTTAATTTTATGTATTTGATATTTGAATTATATATTATGTTGAATCTTTGAGATTTTTGATAATTTTTTGGGTTTTGATTCTTTAAATGAAGTTTTAGGGTTTTATAAACATAATCTAGTTTAATATCTACATATTCTATTCGAAATATGAAGGTTTATTTATTTATTTATTTATTTATAACCAATTGATAAAAATTTATTTGTGAGATTTCTTTCTCTTTTTTTTTTTCACACAACTAGTTTATAAATTTTGGTTAAAGTCATTATTAAATCAAAGTTACAGACTTACATCTTTTTGCAATTAAAAATTCCAATTGGGTTATATAATTGGTTTTGAAAGTTAATTCACTTGATAATCGAATAAATGAATGTTAGTAAAATGTTTTTTTTTTTTTTGCACTATTTGTTTTAAATTTTCTATTTGTGGTTGAATATATATGGAATTATCATCTTTTGTCTTTATTCATGATGAATTATATTCACCATTGAACTCAATTCATATATATCAATGATTACTTTTTGTAACGCCCTGAATTTTGGGGCTTAGAAGTTTTGGGTTTTGAGAATAGGGACAATGAAGAGGTGGCACACATGAGTTAAGTTATGCATTTTAGTGTTAGAATGGGCCTGCTGGTTTAGTGGCTGAGTGAGTGTTAGTGTATCTTGAGGATTTGGGTTCGAGTCTTGGTGTGTACTTTTTGGTGAGACTTTTTATATTTTGTTTTATATTAGGTAAATATTTATTGCTATTTTTATGTTATTTTTATTATTATTTTAATTACTATTGGGATTTTTTTTTTATTTTTCCTGGAACATTTTTTTTCTTCTTCTTTGTCACTTTTCTTTTTCTTTTGGGGAAAAACGGTTCTACCTGCGGATTCTAGAATTTCACTCCTTCTTCATCATTTCTATTTGCAAATCAAGTATGGGATTTGAACTTTGACTTTTCTCCTTCTTTTTACTTCTTGCAAACTTTTGTTTCGGCTTTTCGTGACCGTGTGTTAACCCTTTAGTTTTGGATTTTCTAGTCACTGAAAGTGAGTGTAATACTGCAATTTTTTTATATATTTTCTGATATTGCTACGGTTGGGGATGGATTCAGTGGCTAAAACAATGTTTTTGAGGTTGTTTAAGGGTGGTTTCGTGACCACTCCAGTGGCCACACGAGCGTGTCGACTCACACAATCATGTGATTTTAGGTATTAAGGTTTCTGGACCAATTTGGGTGCCACACGGCCATGTGGCCGATTTGGGATTTTTGTCGTTTCTCACACGACCGTGCCCCCTAGGTACCTGGACATGTGGGTTTGGGAATTAGGGATTTGGTGATTTGGTGTCATACGGTCTGGCCACACGGCCGTGTGACTAATTTGGGGATTTAGGGATTCCACACGAGCATGTGTTTTAGGGCACACAGTCTTGTCTGGTAGGCACATAGGCCTGTAAGACCCTTACACAGCTGTGTCCGCCCTGCACTCTTTTAGCAATTAGATAGTGAGTTACATGACCTGTTCACACGGCTATGTCCCTACATTATATAGGTGTGTGCCTCCACCATACGGTCGTGTGCCACCCTCCTCACGGGCGTTTTGACCCCCACATGGCCTAGGTTGGTCCACACGGCTGGAGAACATGGGCGCATGTTCCTGTATCACCTAATTTCTATTTGTGTTTGTTTTGAGCTGGAAAATGAGTCTATGAAAAATGAGTCTATGTATTTTAACCCTTAGCTAGGCTTTAGTAAGGGTAACTTGACCCCTATATATGTGGCTGTAAGTTCTGCTTATACATGAATTGTGATTGTTGTATGCGCGATGTCTAATTGTTTGTTAATATGTCACTGTTCTGTGAGATTGAACACATTTCTAATTTTGATCGACTGAATATGAGTTTCTATCCTTGAATGACTGTCTATAGCTTTATATTTCGATTTTGTACATCTGTCTGCATGCATACATTTGCGTAAAGCATTTTTTGGTGGGATTTTGAAGAGAAGGGAGATGTAACTAAACTAATTTGGTAGTTTTACTGCAACTGGTCTGTATAGCAGATTACCCACTGCACCATACAGCATTTACGTTAACTTTGTTGCATATGTCTGTCTGATCTGGCAGCCCCTCTGCAACCTTACTGGTATAGCGGTTTACCATATCGCACTGTATCGCATGTACGTTAGCTATGCTACGAACCCTTATCTGATCTGGTAGTTCACACTGCATGTCTGTATCGCAGTTTACCACATGGCACTGTACAGCATATACGCTAGCTCTGTTGCGTAATACATGGTTTGGCAGTTTAACTGCTTATTGATAGCCTCAATACGTAGAGGGTCATGGGAAGTCCCAATACGCTGAGAGTCATAGACTTTTCTGATAACCATCATTGCCGGGTAACCCGGGATGATATCATACGGTGTGTAGGGTTGGATGGGCTTTTCGAGGTCCTATATAGAGTGATTGTTTGGATGGGCTTAATAGCTCTTATGTGGTGTGATTGGGGAACGGAGAGGTGTGTTGGCTGAATAGGTGGCTTTTACAACTTAACATCATTCATTTGCATCTGATTGTTCTGTTTGACTATGTGAGCTTTGTAAAATCTGTTGTTTCTGACTGACTGAATAGTACTTGTGACTGTTTGTGACTTGATACGTGCAAATTGTTATTACCTGTCGGGATGTCTGTTCCCAGTTTCTCATCTAGTTTGAGTAACACTGTAAGTACGTTTTGCTTCTGAAACGCTATCTGGCTTTCTGTTTCTGATTCTGTAGTTAGCTGGTTTGATCTCACACTGAGCTCGTGTCACTCACACCCTTCTATTTCCCTTTCAGGTACTTTTCTGGATTCTGATGTTGGACTCGTTATGCAAAGGTCTCGGACAATCACGGTTTCAAAAGATTATTTTGGCTCTACTTTCTGAATTATATTCTGATTATACTATTTTGAGTTGTAAGGTTTTATAAGACTGTGGTAAAATTCCCATTTTAAACTTTTATTTATTCATTTAATCTCTATTTTTAAATAAACTTAACTGTAATTTGTACCAACAGAATTTTAAGTGATTACATGTTTTGGTTCATAAACATTTGAATGGTTTTGGAAATGCAAATAAGAGTGACTCATTTTGTAAAATTTTCTCACGATCACTTCGGTGATCAATGTAGCTTTCTGAATTCGGTCTAAACTTCTAGGCCGAGTTTAGGGTGTTACACTTTTGGTTTTTTTATAATTATTTTATATAAGTTTTAGTCCTCATGGAACCCGACTAGAATTAAAATATTTGGGTTTCTTTTTTAAATATGGTGGCTATGAATTTTCATAAGTAGTTGCGCATATAAAGGCTTTTATATAATTTGGGATTCTTTTTATATTTAGCGGTTATGGATTTTTTAAGTATTTGTGCATATAAAGAAGTTTTATTACAATGTCTTTAGTGATGAATATAAATTTGAGTTTACATGAAATATGTAAGGCAAGCCAGTATTATTTTTCTATTATTATAATTGTGTGTATACATATTATATGCATATCAATGATTTTGAAGATTAATGCATAATTATAGTTTGTGTGAATAGGTGTTTATAACCATTATTCAATAAGATATCTTTTATAGTTTAATTGGTGAAATTAAGTTTTGATGTGTAACACCCCAAACCAGGCCTAGACGTTATGGTCGAATCTGGCAATGTCACATGAGAGTGCTCTTGGAAATGCTTTAGCAAGTTAGAAATCATTCCAGTTATTATCTTTACTTAAGTCAGAAAATCACGAATCAACTTAATTGCTTAAACCCATTTCTTTTACACGAAATCTCTTAGTTAATTTTTAGGAAAATGAGGCTTTTGTGGCGTTGCAGTTAAGAATCCAAAAAATAACAATTTTACAAACCCAAATAAGAATAAAAACAGTCCAAGTCCAAAATTACATAATTAATCCCAAAGTGATTTAAAACAGTAATGCGGTAAAACCGTGAAAGTCGGATTGTATCTAATAGTGGTCACCGTCGAGCCCTCCGCTGCACCGATCCATCTACTACTGGGGATTACTTGACAGATAAAACAATAAAGGGGTGAGTTTTCGTAAACTCAGTGTGTACATCCCCACAGTATAGCATGCATACATACAGTTAACAAAAATAGATAACAGTCATAATTTGGACCTAAGCCCATTACAGTATTGGTGTACGCCTTAGCCCACTCAGATCAAAATCAGATATAATCGGGCCTTAGCCCATACAGATACAGAATGCATAACAGATCAGAATATTGTATATCATGCCCACCAACCCTGCATACCATCTCCGTCCAACCCTACACACCATGTGAGGATAAATCGACCCACCCAGCCCTACACAATAAGTGTGGGGATAAAATCAACCTATCCAACCCTACACACCATAAGGTACAGTGAAACGACACATATCAGATATATGCAGCTTAGCAGCCAGATAATAGGCTAATAGCCTTTTAGACTTCCTTCACTTCAACAACATCCCACCACAATGTAGTGCAACATACAGATATGGCATGCTATTATGCAGATACATAGATCATACTCACATAATTAGAATAGATCTGATCAGATATACATGCTATAAGAAACAAGCAAATACATACATCAATATCAGTTAACAGAATCGGGGTCTAAGATATCCTTACCGACCCTATGACAGATCACAGTTGACTAGGGCGACCTATGCAACCTTACAGTTCAATTTAGAAAAATGGGCTCATACGCGCCATGTGGCCTGCCCAAATTAGCCTTGGTCATGTGGATCACACGGCCTAGCCCAAAATCCCACACGCCCATGTGGTTCACCCGTGTGGCCAACATGCCCGTGTGGCCCACACGGCTCAATTGGCTGAGCCCGTGTCTCTCATACGGCCTCACTAGCCTTACACAGCTGTGTCCGTCGCGCCCCTGTCGAGTACGCACAGCTTGGCTCGTCAATCAGATAGCCGTGTCTCATCACACGACCTCCACACGGGCAGTCCACATGCCTGTGTGGCGTTGACAATTTCGTTTTTGGCTTTCACCAAAACGCGATTTTAGTGCAATCAGAGTACACACCTGGTTTGTTTTCAACTTACCGCTTCCAAAAGAGCACTATTCCGAAACCAATTCGACAAATTGATGATTCTAGCCTCCTAGACGACTCCTGTTCAGCAACCAAGTCACCATTTAGACACTTATTAACCCAACCCTCATAAAATCGAAGCAAAACGTAGCCTTACAATTATCAGATTCTCACCAAATGCAGAGATTAATAATGGCAAAGAAGAAAAGCAAAAACTTAGTAATAGGAAGGGAAAAACACAGCAGCAAACAGGGGAACTTTTGGCTGAATAAAAAGAAAGAAAAACAAAGGTGGAGAGGGGAGATTTTCCAGAGAATTTCGGCAGAAGAGGGAGTGCATAGAAAATTTGGGTAACTCCCAAATCCCCTAATTCGCTCCACTAAACACTCCACTGACAGTATTCCAGTCCAACCCAAACACTTACACAGCACCAATAGACAAAAATAAAGTCCCAGTGACCGCTCGAACACAAGACCTCTTACATATCCCCACTCCATTTAACCACCAGACCAGCAGGCCCATTCTGTCATATTTTAACCAGCTTTCACTTAAAAGCCTAATTACCAAGAGTAAGGCTTTACTCAATAAAAACCCAAAATTCAGCCCAAGTCTTGACTTGAACTTAGGACCTCCCCAACACACCCAGAGCACATAACCAATAAAGCAGACACATATTTATGTCAAATTATTGCAGAAACATATTCAAAAGATTTTCATGCTAGAAACTCACAAAAGCCAAAAGTACAAAATTTTGGGGCGTTACAACTCTACCCCCTAAAAGAAAATTTTGCTCTCAAAATTTTACCTGATCAGAAGAGGTGAGGATACTGCTGCAGCATCGAATCCTCTGGCTACCAAGTAGCCTCCTCAGTGCTATGATTCCGCCACAGCACCTTCACTAAAGGAATCAATTTCCTCTGTAGAACCTTAACGTCGCAATCGAAAATCTGCATTGGCTCCTCCTCGAATGTTAGATCTGGTCTAATCTCAATCTCCTCTATAGGCACAATGTGCTTGGGATCAGAGTGGTAATGTCTCAACATCGAGATATGGAATACATCATGTATATGATCTAACTCCGGAGGCAGCTCCAACTGATATGCGACTGGTCCCACTCGTCTCAGAATCCAGTACGGCCTAACAAATCGAGGACCCAAGTTGCCCTTGCGACCGAACCTCAAAACCTTCTTCCATGGCGAGACCTTAAGGAAAGCTAAGTCTCCCACAGAATACTTAATGTCCTTTCTCTTCAAATCAGCATAGGACTTTTGCCTATCAGAAGCCACTTTCAGATGCTCTTGAATCAAGGAGACATTGTCTTCAGTCTTTGATATCAACTCTGGACCCAATACATGTCGCCCACCCAACTGAGTCCAGCATAAAGGAGTGCGACACTTACGACCATACAGTGCCTCGTAAGGTGCCATCTGTATACTAGACTGATAGTTGTTATTGTAGGCAAACTCTACTAAAGGCAAGTACTCCTCCCAACTACCTCGAAAATCTATCACACAGCTCCTCAACATGTCGTCCAATATCTGAATCACCCTCTCTGACTGACCGTCTGTCTGAGGATGAAAAGCAGTACTGAAGTCAAGTCTCGAACCCAGAGCCCCATGAAGATTCTGCCAGAATCGAGATGTAAAACTAGGATCCCTATCAGAAATGATCAAAACAGGAACCCCATGCAGCCTCACTATCTCAGAAGTGTAAAGTTTGGCTAACTTCTGTAGGAAAAAGTTTGTCCTAATCGGAATAAAGTCAGCGAACTTGGTCAATCGATCCACGATGACCCATACAGAATCCTTCTTAGTGGGTGTTAGAGGCAACCCACAAACGAAGTCCATCGTTACCCGCTCACATTTCCACCTCGGTATCTTTACTGGCTGTAGCAAACTCGAAGGCAACTGATGCTCAACCTTAACCTCTGGCATGTTAAACAGTGAGCCACGAAATTGGTTACCTCACGTTTTAACACAAGCCACCAGTACAACTCTCGAAGATCTCTGTACATTTTGTTTCCACCGGGATGCATAGCATAAGAGCTACTATGCGCTTCTCTCATAATCGATTGTCTCAAATCCTCGTCATTCGGTGCACAAATCCGACCTTGAAAGCACAAAACCCCATTATCATTAAACCCAAAATCCGAATTAGTCCTAGTCTTAACCTAACAGAACCACTACTCAAGAGACTTATCTCCCATCGATTTATCTCTGATCTGCTTAATCCATGTCGGTTTCACCTGAAGCTCAGCCAATAGACTCCTATTGTCAAATAAACTCAGTCGAGCGAACAACGCTCTCAGATCAGTCATAGCCCTACGGCTCAACGCATCAGCCACCACATCAACCTTACTAGGATGTCGTAACCCTTAAGCAGCTCAACCATCGATGCTGCCTAAGATTTAACTCCTTCTGAGTGAGGAGATACCTGAGGCTGTTGTGATCTGTGTAGAAATTACACTTCTCACCATACAGATAATGCCTCTAAATCTTTAGAGCAAAGACTACTACAGCTAACTCCAAGTCGTGTGTCAGATAATTAACCTCATGAGCCTTGAGCTGTCGTGACGCATAAGCCACTACCTTACTGTCTTGCATCAGAACACAACCCAAACCCATGTGTGATGCATCACTGTAAACTACGAAGTCCTTCCCAAGCTTAGGTTGTATCAAAACTGGAGCCGGTGTCAAAACAGTCTTAAGCTTCTCAAAGCTTTCCTGCTATGCATCAGTCCAAACGAAAGGAACTCCCTTACACAGCAGCTTAGTCAATGGAGCTGCGATCAAAGGGAACCCCTCTACAAAACGGCGGTAGTATCCTGTTAGCCCCAGAAATCTACGAATCTCTAACATATTCTTTGGTTGTTTCCAATCCAACACAGCCTCAATCTTATGAGGATCCACACGAATCCCCTCGGCAAATACCACATACCCCAAGAAAGTAACCTCTCGAAGCCAGAACTCACACTTAGAGAACTTCGCATATAGCTGTTTCTCATGTAGAGTCTTCAGGACAACCCTAAGATGCTTATCATGCTTATCATCTGTCTTAGAATACACCAGAATATCATCGATGAACACCACCATGAACTGATCCAAGTAGGACCAGAACACACAGTTCATCAGATCTATAAATGCCACTGGTGCATTAGTTAATCCAAATGGCATAACTAGGAACTCATAAAGACCATAACGAGTCCTAAATGCCGTCTTATGCACATCGGCCTCCTTAACTCTCAATTGATGATACCCTGATCGTAAAGCAATCTTGGAGAACACAGAAGCTCCTCTCAACTAGTCGAACAAGTCGTCTATCCTTGGAAGTGGATACATGTTCTTAATTGTCAACTTATTCAACTGGCAATAGTCGATGCACATCCTCACCATCCCATCTTTCTTTTTAACAAACAGAACAGGCGTTCCCCACAGAGGCACACTGGGACAAATGAACCCACGATCCAACAGTTCCTGAATCTGAGCCTTAAGTTTAGTAAGCTCTTTCGATCCTCAAAACAACCTGCTTTTCAGCATAATCCAGACACACTCAGTGCTTCACCAACCAGTCCATACCCAGAATCAAGCCAAACTCCCCAAACAGGAGCTCCATCAAATCAGCCAAAAATACAGTCCCTTGGACCTCCAACGGTACATCTCTGAATAGTTTACTGACCCTAATAGACTGCTCCGATAGACTCACCACTGATATCTCACTAGAGGTACTTTCATACGGAATCCCCAAAGTCTCAGACACAATGTTAGCTATGTAGGAATATGTAGAGGCTATGTCTATCAATGCAAAATAAGGTACATTAAAGATTAGAAACGTACCCATGATGACATTCTAGAGCATCTCTATCCTCACGGTGATGTGCAGCGTAAACCAATGCAGGCTATCTCGCCTCAGTCGGTCCAGCACCTCTACTAGGTGCTTTCTGCCCTTGGCTTATACCATTACCACTTCTAACCTGTACTCGGCCCCTAGGTGGTAGCTGAACGACCCTCGGCGGCTATGCAGTCTTATTAACAGGAGCTTGTATCTGATTACCCCTCAGTGGACAATCCTTAACATGGTGCTCAGTCGACCCACATCTAAGACAAGCCCTAGTAGCTCTCCAACACTCGCCTGGATGGTGCCTATTACAGTGCTGACAAATCGCCACCCTAGTCGGAACAACAACAGTAGGCCCAACTCTCACGGGCCCATCAGTCCTGGCCTTTTTCTTAGGCCTCATCCCAGTGTTAGAAGGCTCAAAATCCCTCTTAGCCTTCCCCTTCTCTCAGTTTTGGCACTCTAAGTGCTTCACCTCCTCGACGATCTTCGCCTTCTCCACTAGTGCATAGAAATCCCGCTCTTTCTGAGGAGCTATCAGAACCCCCTGACTGTCTCAGAGACCATCCTTAAATCAAACATAACGCTCATACTCAGTTGCTACCATGCCCCTCGCATAACGGCTCAGCCTCAGAAATTTGGCCCCATATTTGGCCACTATATAATCTCCTTGGGTGAGATTAAAGAACTCACGCCTCTTAGCATCAGTATAACTGGCCCCCATATATTTACTCTGAAAGGTCGTCTTAAACAAATCCCATGTCAAACGCTCGGGTTAAGTGCCCTCCTCAACTATGAGCCACCATTGATATGCCTCATCGAGAAGTAGTGATACGGCCCCCTTAAGTTTCTGCTCAGTAGTGAAATCCAAATCATCCATAATATGTTTCGTGGCCTCCATCCAGTACTCAGCCACGTTTGGAGTAACTCCAGCGATCCCTCTAAATACCTTAGCCCTATTGGACCGGAGTCATTCCATAACCGACCCACTGCCTCCAGATCCAGTATTGGGCCCAATGACCCTCTCTAAAATCCGAAGCATGGCTTCGGACAATGCGTAATCCCCAACTGTATGATCATAAGGTCCTGACCCAGTATCAGTCATAGGCAATGCCGATGTTTCACTAGTATCCATAACCGGTATAGTATCAAAAGCAAAGGACTCAACTCAAGCCCCTCTATAACCTCTACCTCGGCCTCTAGTACCCAGTCTACGAGTACCTCTAGTGCTCATCGTAGATATCGAATTAACCTATATTAAAAGTTTTATGTAGATTAGTTTACAGTTTTGATAATTATTAACAAATATTTATCCAATACAGTATCAAAGTTTCAGAGTCTGTTATCACGAGAAAATCATCTCACTAAAGTTTTCAGTCTACATTGCCTAGAGTGTTTCAGTAGAGTCCTACCTAAGTAGTTTCATAGCATATAAACAATGTTTTTCAGATAGATCAAACAGTTTTTCAGTATATACTAAGCATGCTTTCAGATAATACATATAAGAATTTCAGAAGACATACAAGATCGGTGTCGGAGACTCGGTGTACCACTTACTTAATATCAAAAACATTTCATTTTATTTTACAAATTATTTCTCAAAAATCATTCTTTAAAACCCAAAACCACAGCTGAGCTTCACAATCGGGATCTAATACCACTAAATGCCCAAACTCGACCTAGATGTTATGGCCCAAGTTGGCGGTGCCACATGAGAGTGCTTTTGGAAATGCTTTAGCAAGTTAGAAATCATTCCGTTTATTATCTTTACTTAAGTCAGAAAATTGTGAATCAACTTAATTGCTTAAACCCCTTTCTTTTACGCAGAAGCTCTTATTTAATTTTTAGGAAAACGAGGTTTTTATGGCGTTGCAGTTAAGAATCCAAAAATAACAATTTTAGAAACCCAAATAAGATTAAAAATAGTCCAAGTCCAAAATTGCATAATTAATCCCAAAGTGATTTAAAACAGTAATGCGGTAAAACCGTGAAAGTCAGATTGTACCCAGCAGTGGTCACTGTCGAACCCACCGCTACACCGATCCATCTACTACTGGGGATTATTTGATAGATAAAATAATAAAGGGATGAGTTTTCACAAACTCAGTGTGTACATCCCCACAGTATAACATGCATACATACAGTAATAGAAACAAATAACAGTCATAATTTGGACCTAAGCCCATTAAAGAATCGGTGTAGGCCTTAGCCCACTCAGATTAGAATATTATATAATCGGGCCTTAGCCCATACAAATATAGAATGCATAACAAATCAGAATATCGTATATCATGCCTACCAACCTTGCATACCATCTCCGTCCAACCTTACATAGCATGTGGGGATAAAATCGACCCACCTAGCCCTACACACCATGTATGGGGATAAAATCAACCCATCCAACCCTACACACCATAAGGTACCGTGAAACGGTACATATCAAATATATGCAGCTTAGCTACCAGATAACAAACTAGTAGCCTTTCAGACCTCCTTCACTTCAATAACATCTCACCCCAATGCAATGCAACGTACAGATATGGCATGCTATTATGCAGATACACAGATCATACTCACATAATTAGAACAGATCAGATTAGATATACATGCTATAAGCAACATGCAAATACATACATCAATATCAGTTAACAGAATTGGGGTCTAAGATATCCATACCGACCCTACGACAAGTCACAGTTGACTAGGGTGACCCGTGCAACCTTACAGTTCAATTCAGAAAATGGGCTCACACGCCCATGTGGCCTGCCCGTGTGGCCCACACGCCCCAAATTAGCCTGCCTGTATGGATCACACGGCCTGCCCTAGAATCCTACACGCCAGTGTGGTTCACCAATGTGGACCCACACGCTCGTGTGGCCTACAAGACCCAATTGGCCGAGCCCGTGTCTCGCACATGGCCTCACCAACCTCACAGGGTCGTGCACGTCGTGCCCATGTTGAGTGCGCATGGCCTGGCTCGTCGATCACACAGCTGTGTCTCACCACACAGCCTCCATACAGGCAGTCCACACACTCATATGGTGTCGAAAGTTCTGTTTTTGACTTTTGCTGAAACACGATTTTAGTGCAATCGGAGTACACACCTGGTTTGTTTTCGATGCCTAACCACTCTCGAGCACTCCAACACCTAATATCAGTGAACCCAACACCGATTTAGCGGATTAATAAACTAATTCAGCAATTAGGAATCTAACAGAGACTAAACTTACCGCTTCCAAATGATCATTATTCTGAAATCAATTCGACAAATCGATGATTCCAGCCTTCTGGACGACTCCTGCTCAGCGACCAAGTCATCATTTAGACACTTATTAACCCAACCCTCACAAAATCGAAGCAAAACATAGCCTTACGCTTATCGGATTCACACGAAACGCATGATTAACAATGGCAAAAAAGAAAAGCAAAAACTTAGTAACAGGAAGGGAAAAACACAGCAGCAAACATGGGAACTTTTGGCTGAACGAAAAAGAGAAAAACAAAGGTGGAGAGGGGAATTTTTCAAAGAATTTCGGCAGAAGAGGGAGTGCATAGAAAATTTGGGTAACTCCCAAATCCCCTAATTCACTCCACTAAACACTCCACTGATAGTATTCTAGTCCAACCCAAACACTTACACCGTTACAATAGCAAAAAATAAAGTCCCAGTGACTACTCGAACACAAGACCTCTTACATATCCCCATTCCACTTAACCACTAGACCAGCAGGCCCATTCTACCATATTTTAACCAGCTTTTACTTAAAAGCCTAATTACCAAGAGTAAGGCTTTACTCAATAAAAATCCAAAATTCAGCCTAAGTCTTGACTTGAACTTGGGACCTCCCCAACACACCCAGAGTACATAACCACTAAAGCATATAAACATATTCAGAAAATTTTCATGCCACAAACTCACAAATGCCTAATGTACAAAATTATGGGGTGTTACATGATAGATATCATTGAATTGTTATGGTTATATATTCAATTTTATGGGTGCTTTGGTGCAAATTCATGTAAACTATATACATTTTTAAATATTTTTGTTTTAACTTTGGTTCTATAATCTTATATGTTGGCATCTTATGATTCCAAATATTTAGTTAAATTATGATGATATAGTTTATTGTATGAATTGTGTGATATGACAACTATTATGATTATGTTTTTTGAGATTTATTCACTTGAAAATATTTTTCAAGTATTCATGCTAATCTCTGTCTAATCATAAACACAATTTTGGGCTTATGTGGTATATATAGGGTAAATTTTTCTATTTGATTTTGAATACACATATATGCGTGAATTGCTTTAGTGTTTTGTCTATGCCAAAATTATGAATACATGTGCTTGTTAATTATTCGGCCTTGAACCAGTACATTGTTTCTATTTTGTTTTGACATATATGGTTTAAAAAAATGAGTTAAAGATTTAAGGTTTTCGATTTTTTATTACGCTACTTAGACAACCCTTTTTGGGTTATTTTGGAATTTGTAGTGCACTTAGAAATTTTAGTTTTAACCCTTGACTATTGGGGAAATTTTAAATTTGAATATTGGCATGTTTATATATATTTTAAAATAACTTAATTGAAGCAAAAAGTCACCAAAGAGATTTTTTTTGTATAAATTATTTTGTTTTAAAATATAAAAGGTTGTGTGCATGTAACTTAAGCTATGTTAATATTGATTGGCCCAAATGAAAGTTAATAATATTACATGTGCAACTATGGTAATAAATATGTGACAATTATTCAGTTTTACATGTGAGTAATGAATTGGCCCAAAGGAATATTTATGGTTCGACATGTTCTTATTGTTAATGTTTGATTATTACACTAATATATCACTTACAAGTTAATATTTTGTTCAAAGATGAAATATTAATGGAGTGTCCGATATCTTGAGATGAGGTTTACCTTTATTCAAATTATTTTGGTTTAAATTTGAAGTCTTATATGAAGTTGTTTATTGTTTATGATTTATTCAACTGTTAATATATTTGCCAATATCATTGTATGTTGTGTTGGGATAAATATATACATATATATATATATATATATACACTATTATCTTTTAATTTGATTGAAAGATGAAATTAAGAGAAATATTTTGAAACAAATAAATTCATATTTTGGCTTTAGGTTTTAATTAAGGATGTCTAATATTTTTGATAGATTAGTTGAAACAAAATGCCGCCAAAGTGACCTCTTTTGTGTAGATTAGTTTATTTAAAATATCAAGATGATTGTATGTTTTTGTGATTCATGCATTTATTAATTGACCCAAAGGTAAGTTAATATTTGGCAGAATTTCAATGACATTTGTGGTGATAAATGTGTGACAATTATAAGGTACTTTATGTGAGAAATATGTTAGTCCAAAGATTAATTCATTGTTTGACATAATTTATTGTCAATGTTTGATTGCTACAACAAGAGTACCACTTACTATTAATATTTTTGTCCAAAGACTTGATATTGGTGTTGTGTTTGGTATCTTGAGATGGGATTAGCCATTATCCTAAATTCATTGTTTACTTATGAATATTAATGTGAGCTTACTTTTATATATTTTTTAATTTATATTCTGCTAATTCATCTTTTACTACCACAATATCTGCTAATATAAGTTCTATACCCATGCTTAATAGGACTAATTTCATTGAATGGAAAAGGCACTTACTTATAGTGTTTGGTTGTATGAACATAGACATTGCACTAAGGGAAGAACAACTCGCACTTTTCATTATGGAAAATACCCCTTATGCTATAGGGAATTTTGAGAAGTATCCGTTCAAATTGCATGAGTCTAATGATCATGAAGCACAATATTTTAGAAGCCTTTAGGGGCAAAAAATCTAAAAGGATTACTCAAGCCAAGGTTTCCTAGACAAAATTGAGAAACGTTTTTCTAAAAATGACAAGGTTGAAATGACATCACTTCTCGCTTCTTTGATGTCTATAAAATATAAAGGTCAAGGAAATTCTGAGCGATCTAAAGGTTATGAGTTTTATGAACCCACAATTAGGAATATCTTTGAGATGAGAATTGCAACATTCTTTTAGGATGTTGAGTTTGGATGGAGAAATAAGGTTAGAGACATTGCTTCTAAGGATGAATTGAATTCTAACAATTTCTACTATCACTTTTGACGATGTTTAGGTTCTCGTACCTATCATTGATTAATAAATAAATTCAGAACCTCGATAAGGCAATGTTGAACAACTTCCTATTCAAGATGAGGTAATTATTCCAGAATAACGAACTCAACAACCTCAAGAATGAATGTCATTAAAAAGGTCCACTAGAGAGAAGGTTATAATGGCTTTAGTGGAATATTTTGACCTCAAGATACATCAGATGAATATTAAGTTAATGGTTTCCCAATGATAACATTGATTATACATTTATATGGTGCAATTAGAAAACTTTCTGTCTAATGATGCAAAGGTAATGATTTGCAAATTAAAGAACTTCATCTATGGGCTTAAGAAGACTTCTCATCAGTAATATTACAAATTTTAACAAATGATTATCTTATTTGATTTAGAGATGAATTTTATTGATAATTGTATATATCATAAGTTTAGTGGGAGTAAGGTTCTATATTTGGTTTTATATATTAATGACATACTACTTGTCAATAATAAGTATAGCCTCAATCAATGCCCTAAGAATGATTTTGAGATTACAAAAATACATAATATTTTTTACATTTTAGCAGTGGAAAGTCTAATGTACATTCAGGTTTGTGTACATTGGAATATTTTATACATTATTGGGATGTTAGGAAGATATTTTAAGCAACCCTGGTTTGGACCATTGGATAGCATCCAAGAGTGTTATAAGGTATTTTTAGAGAACAAAAGATTACATGCTCACATATCGAAGATCTAATCAAGAGATCATCAGGTGTATAGAACTCCAATTTTGATGGAATATGGATACAAGATTTTGTCACTAAGGTGCAAATTGTGAAAACAAATTGAAGTCTTTTATTCCAATAGCAATAGGAGCACATCAAAGTCAAAACATATAGACTTTAAGTTCCAGGTTATTAAAGTAAAATTTTAGAGTGGTTAGGTGCCTATAAAGTATATTAGGACAAACTCCATGATTGCGGGTCTGCTTACTAAGGAACTACACTTGAGGTTTTATAAGAGCACACTACTCATATGGGTGTAATGTCATTTAAAGGATATTTAGTTTAAGTAGGAGTTTGTATTTTTAAATGATTTTATGTTATAGACACGTTTTTAGTTATTTTAGTTTAAAGATATTAAGTTTATTTTCTACAGAAATAAAGTTTATTTAGTTTATTCACACTCTGATTTTGGTAAGGTTTGATCTCACTTAGGAGGACCAGTTAGAAATAGACATGTTTAGATCATATTGCATGTAATTTCTATGCTACACATCCATACTTGATCTATGTCATTTGGTTGTGTCAATATACGTAATCATGGATGGATTTAGTTACGATATACGTAACAAAAGTCGCTTTGGTTCTATGTTAACATAATTAATGGACGAGATTGATCGGAATACCTTTTGTATATGATAGTAAAATTTTGAGCTCATAAGGTTATATAATGACTTGTAATTATGAGTAATTACTCTATATATGTGGTCCAAGTGGGAGGTTGTTGAAAAATATGGACATCACATATATAATAAGGGTTGTAATGGCCTATTTTTGCCTGGGCCCATACCACAACCAAAAACCAAAAAAAAAAATAATAATAAATTACAAAAGTCCAAATGGGCTTGCGTGTAAAAAACCCAATAAACCCATGTCCAATGTCCATTTACAAGCCCAATTAAAACCTAATACCCCAGGCCCAATTAAACCCAACATCAGACCCAAACAAATAGCCCAAATTCATCTAACCCTAACCCAAAATTCCAGCCCAACACCTAAACTAAACACAAACCCTAGGGCTAGCAAGCTTCAACCACCGCCGCAGCCTCCATGCACGTGCGCCTCCTCCTCCACATCGGTCTTCCAACTGTACCTGCAACAGAATAACAAACAACAGCAACACAAGAAAAAAGAAGGCAACAGTAGCAAATAGGAAAATGAAAAATTATATTTTTGTTTTTTATTTCTTTTTCCTCTTTCGGCTATACAAAGTCGAATATATCACTGTAAAAGGGACTTTTGGTTTTTTTCGATACAAGGCAAATATGAATACACAAAAATTAGAATACAAAAAAAAAGTGTTTGAAAGATCTAGAGGTGAGTTCTTAGTTTTTAATTTTTGCTTTTAAGTTTTTTCTTCTTTCTTTTTTAATTTTTGTTTTTATATACGAAATATAAAAGAGGAGAGGGGTTACCTTTCGATTCGCTTGAAAAAGGGGAATTTTTTGACTTCTGGCCACCGTATACTGCGGCACCGGCAACAGCGTGTGCGGTGGCGCGTGCAGCGATCCGTTGCCGGAGTCTTGGTTGGAGGAAGAGAGCTTGAAGAGAGAGTTTTGAAGGTGTTTTTTTTTTTAAAACAAGGGCTAAAATGAATTTTTTGTACAAAACATTAACTTATATAGCAATACCAAAATGACGTTATTTTGGCTTAGGGCAATAAGCATCAAAATGGCACTGTTTGGCCTTAAACCAAAATCTGACCCGCTCCGAATAGATCCGCGCGTTTTCAGAGATAAATGGGATAATTATCACTTTGATCCCTCCGCATTTTCTTTCTTTAAAACCAATTTATTTTTATTTTAATTTTGGCCCCATAATTTCATTTTGGTCCATTTTGGAATGACGCCGTTTTGAGGGCTTGGGATTTTTGCCCAGTCAGTCTTTCTCCTTTTCACGCGCGTTTATTTGGATCTTTTTTTGTGTTTCATCAAATTTTGCATTTTATAGATTATACCCCGAATTTCAATCCGTTTTCAATCTCGTCCTTAATCTATTTAATTTGTTTATTTAAAAAAAAGTTGTTTTTATTATTTATTTTAAATCTTTTCATATATCATTTATTTCAACTATTTTATTATTTATTTTAAGGTTTTTTTCTTGTATATTATTTATATTAAACTTATAAATTATTCATTTTAAATTTCCTTTTAATATATTATTTAGTTTAAATTTTTATATGTTATTTTAAGTTATTTTATAAATTAGTTATTTTAAATCACTTTGTATGTTATTTTACTTTAAATCGTTTTGTATATTAATTATTTTAAAATTATTTTATATCATTGCCATTTGTAGTATTTATTTTAAACTTGTTTTTTTAATATATTATTTATTTAAAACTTACTTACATTATTTATTTTTTTAAACCTTTTATTTTTTTTACATTATTTGTTTCAAACTTTTTATTTTTATTTTTTTCCTTAAATTGTTTCATTTATTATTTATTCTAGACCTTTTCATGTCATTTACTTTTATTTTTTATGTATATCATTTTGTTTCATTTTCTTCAAATGTTAATATTGAAATTGTACATTATGTGATTATTGCTATTATGTGTATTGTAATTCATAATTTGTATTTATTAGTTATTTGTGATCCATTAGTGTAACATTTTGTTTGTGAATTATTACTTTGCATTGTATATTATCATTCCATCACATTTCATTCGCTTAAAATGTCGTGTTTTAACATCGTTTAAATTTTGAAATCACTATTATTCAAAAAAAGAAATAAAAAAAAACAAGGCAATATTTTGTGTTTGGAGCTTCGAGAAGATTGTGCCCTAACTTACTGGATTCCAATTTTCTTTGTTGAATCTAAGCAACCGAGTACCCTTTTTAAAATCAAAACGTATAAGTTTCAAATAAAAGCTTATTTTCCGGAATTCGAGTTGTTGTGTCCTAATTCACTAGATATGACATTTTGTTATCTCGAGGTAAGGATTTCTAAAAAATAAAGGCGATATTCTATGTTTGGAATTTTGAGGAATTGTGCCCTAACTTACTAGGTTCTGATTTTTCATTTGACCCAAATAATTGAATATCCTTTTTAAACTTAAGTGCATAAATTTTGAAAATCAAAAGACAAGTTTAATTTCGAGTTTCGAGGGTTTGAAATGTCGTATCTTAACTCACTGGGTGAGACATTCTATTACTACGTGACAAGAGGGTCTTAACATCCATTTCGACTTATTCAAGTTTTTTTAAAAAAATAAAAAGGATTGTATTTTAAAATCTTTTCAAATTTTTGACGTTCAGACATTAATTAATCAATTTGGTACCAATTTTGGGCGTTATGAGTGTGCTAATCCTTCCTTGTGTGTAACTGACTCCCAAACCTGTTTTCTCAAATTTCGTAGACCAAAAGCATTGTTTTAATAAATCAAAATGTTTTATTAAAATGATCAATCTCAAGGTGACCCGATCACACCTCGAAAAAAGATTGGTGGCGACTCCATTTTTGTTTTCTCAGTCGACCCCGTTTTTCAATAGTTTCAACAAGAGTAATTACATGTTATTATTTACTATCATGATAGGTTAGCACAAATTAAAAGTGATATAATTTAGTTAAGGTTTATTAGACTTAAATTTCTAATCAACCCACCATCAATTAAAAATTAATTATTTGATCATAATTCATTTAATAACCAAATTCCAACAATAGAACAAAACTATATTAAATCACTTTAAATTTAGATTAACATTTAATAACATGTAATTTTTTTTATATGATATATTTAATGTTTATATTATCCAACACAAATTTATTTAGTTCAGAACTAATTTTCTAGTAAATAAAATATAAAAAATTATAAGGAATAAATTTGAGAAAACATAGATAATATGTGTGATATTCAAAATAGATATAACAGAAAAAGAAAATAGATATTTAAAATTGATTTCATTTATATACAACAAAAATAGGCATTAAAATTTGATTGAAATTACCTTGGATACTCTCAGATGAATCTTGGGGAATTATGCAACGCTAAAACAAGAAAGAAAGAAGCTCTGGAAGGACAACCTTTCCTTCTAAATTAATGTTTATTACCTTAAAATAATTTTTATTAATAAATACTTTTTTTAAAGAATTAATTGTTAGTATTTGAAATGTACTCATTTTTCAACTTTGATATCTAAATCCTTTTCTGGTCCTAATTATACTTAAAGCATACCTCTGTTATAAATTTTTAGTTTATTTTTTGATTGATGTAAAAAAATCCTAATCAATATAATATATATTATTAAAAAATTAGAAAGGACACGTGGCATGTTTTAATAGTGCTACATGGCCAACTAACAATGGATCAAAGTTAAAAATACTTTTTAATATTTAAATATTTAAATTTATAATTTTTTATGTTTTAAATTTAAATTTAAATTTTTAAATAAACTTATTTACCACGTGACTTTTTTTCATTGGTCAAAATATGCTACGTGATATTTTTTTATTGGTCAAAGTTGCCTAATAAATTATTTTAATATTCGTTACAAATAGACCAAAAATAGAAAAAAGATAATACTTTAAATATTAAATTGAAACAAAATAATTTTAAATAACAAACCGAAAAAATAGATATACCTCAAAACTGAATCGCGAATTAAACCTTTATAAATATAAATTATACTAGGCACGTGCCATCCGGAAATGCCTATTCCTTTTAACGTTTAACATGGGTTCTTTTTGAAACATGGGCTACGAAATTGGGCTGAGTGAGCTGAACCAAATTCCTTTTCCATATGGATTTGAATTTTGAAAGAATATTGGATGAAAATATTTTATTTGAATCTTACATTAATATATGAATATATCCAACACAAGTATTATATCCAAATGCTTTAAAGAATATATTAGATTATGGCATTCCTATTATGTGAATGAAAAAATCATGTAAAAATATATTTATTAAAAAATTAAATAAAATTTTAGTTGAAATGGTAAAGTTGAAGATTAAAATACTATGGTGTTAAGTTCAAATCTTATAATGTTTATGTTTTTAATGAATTTATATAATAAAGAAGAAGACAAAAACATCCTCAAAATAATACAATTTACTTTATAAAAATATTTTTTAAGTAATTTCCCAACTTAGTTGAATCCTAGTTGATAGGCAACACTCACTCAACCAAGCATTTAAATAATAGTATAGATAATTAAATGTAATATACTCTGTAACAATTCGTTTTTCTCAGTATCGAAAATAGTGGTTTTAAGACCACAATTCTGACGAATGAATCTGTAAATAGTATTTATTAATATTTGCAAGTTGATTATGAGCAAATTAATCTTTTTACGTTAAATATTAAAGGGAAAAATGGTCTTTATATTAAAATTTTCATCATTTTTACTGATAAAAGCTAATCCCTATACATCAGTATGAGGTACACATGGCACACCATGTGTCACTCTCTGATTATTTTGTCAACCACGCTAGTTTTTAATAGTACAGATGGATAAATTTTTTAATGAAAAAGACCAATTTACTCTTTGATTTAATATATAAGGAGTAATTTGTCCATTTTTTCAATAAAGGGGGCAAAATGTAATTTCACTCCTAGTACAAGAATCTCCATGATACTTTTACCAGTGTAATTAGAATGATTTGTCATATTTTATTATTATAAATTGCGCTCTATATATGAGGTTACATTGGAAAATATTCATGTAAAATAAGAAACTAAAATTAAGAACTTTGAAGTGAAATACAAAAAACAAAAGACAAAAAACAAAAAATAAAAAACAAAAGAAAAATAAATTCTTCTAATTAGGAATATACTAAGAGTAGGTTATTTGTTTTCCTTTCTATACTTAGCAACTCTGGCATCTTGTGGCCAACTTCTCGCATGAAGGCGTCGATGCCTAAAATGCTTTCCAATAAATCTTTCTCCAAGAGATGGGTTGTAACGATTCGATAGTCAAGGGTGTTGGAAAGTGTATTCTCGAGACTTTGTTCCTATAAATCGGCATTGTAAATATTTATTAAAAATATTTACGAAGCTAGTTGTGTAGTTAATTAGATTTTGGTTAAGTGAAATTGCATGAATTAAGAGTAATTAGGTATAAGGACTAATTTACATATACGATGAAAGTTGAATTATAGACTAAAGAAAAATTAAAAGGACTAAAGAAGCAATTATGCTATTATTCATTAATGAGGCGGCAAGGTAAGATATTTATAAATTTAATATATATTCTAATAAAATAAGTTTACTTTATAATAATAATAATAATAATAATAATAATAATAATAATAATAATAATAATAAACTAATGTATAATAAAATAAAATAAGTAAATGAATAAAAAAAAGAATAGAAAGCCAAAGCCAAACTAAAACAGAAAGGAAAGAAAGAAAAAAAAAAGACGCAAGGCTTAGGGACTTTTAAGGTTCAAAGCTCAATTGGTTAGTCAATTTAGTCCTTTGTTTGTAATTTTTATGTTTTTGAAATCCTGGTGTTAAGTGCTACTCAACACCCATGTTGAAATTTTAGCAATTATTGAGTTTTTAAGTATTGTTAATGTTAAAATAATTTTAGTATTAGGGATTAAATTGATAGATTCTTAAGTTAGAAATAAAAAAGGATTAAATTGTAGAATGATTTGTAAATTTTGAATAATAGCGACTAAATTGTGATAATTTTGAAATTTAGGGATTTAAGTGAAAATATGAAGTTAAATTTAGTTTAAAGTGGAAATTGTATGAAAATATAGAATTAATTGTGAAGAATAAAAATTAGTCTCGGTTTAGGGACTAAATTGGAAATTAGGCAAATATTGAGTCAAAATTGAAATATTCAATATGAAATTGAATTGTGTTGTATTGATGAATTTTAATTGTTTTAATTTCATAGCTAACGTCGTACCGGAATCCTCGACCAAAAAGGGGAAAGATAAAGTCGACATTGAATAGCTCGAAATTTCTAGTTTGTATTTCTATAATCCGAACTTAGTTACTAATTGTTGTACTTTGATTTAATGCATATGGTAAGTGTTGAGGTGAGTATTCGACACTTTGACATTGAATTGAATTAAAAGTTGATTGAATGGATTGATTAGATATATATATATATTATGAATATATTGATTATTTGAATTGAAATAAATATATATGTGTAAATATGATAATTGAATATTTGTTGTATTTGGAAAGTGAAATTAAACCCTATTAACTGTATCGGGCTGAGTCGGATATAAATGGCATACCGTAGGATAGGAAGGGTTTAGGGAAATCTTTGACTTCGAGTCGATGAGGCACTGGGTGCCAATTTATTTCGGTATAACCGATGAGACACTGGGTGTCAAATTTATATAATGCTGGGTGTAGTTACTACTTTAGATTTATCCGATGAGGCACTGGGTGCCAAACTGATGTGTTGGTTGGATCCGTGTATCTGTCTGAGTCCGAGTCATGTTAATAGGGGTAATAAAATAAAATAAAATGGTACTATGATTGATATTGGATGATTTGTATGTGAATTGAAAATGGGATAATAATTTGAAACATGAAAATGAAATACATGAGTTATGTACTCATGAATTGGATATGGAATGGATAATGTTATTGTTTAAATGATATATGGATCAAATTGTGAAAAACTATTATATAGCAAATGATGAGAATTGAGGGTGATAAAAAATGATGTATTCATGAGTTGAGTATTGAATGACTAATGCCATTGTACAAATAAATGTAGTTTGATATGTGAATAATTATTGATATAGCAATTGTGTGAATTGAGACATTGTTCAACAAATGAAACATGATAGCATATGATAGTCATGATATTAGACATTAATACGCGCTTAACATTCAATTTTGCATATTATATTATCTTGTCTTTAAATATTCATATTATAGAAATACCACTGAGTTTTACTCCGCGTACGGTTTTATTTTTCGTGTGCAGGACTTCACTTTTTGATCGTTGATTCATCATCCAACAACGATCCCGAACTTAAATGTGTTGATGTCTATCTTTTGTGTCGACATGTACCTAGGGTGTCTAAATAATAGTTATTTTGTGGATTGAATGTAAATGAGATTATAAGTTTAATATTGGTTGGTTTTATACATATAAATGTGTTTGTTTTTGAAGCCATATTATGGCATGGTAAATTGAACTAAATCTAGATAGGTGCATGTGAATTTAATTCTATATTTAAGTGCTCATGAACTAGGCAAATTGATTTGGATTTGGTATGTTTATAATTTGGATTAAAATAATGCTTTGATGACTTGTTTTGATGATATGAAATGTTTGAGAATTCTGCCTGTTTGATTGACAAACTTCAGTAATATTTTAAAACCCTATTTTGGTGACGAATATGGATTAGAAATGTTACATGGGTACTTATTTCGAATATACGCTTGAAAACACTTATGGTATGAGAAATCTATCCATCCACCATCAGTTCTAACAAGAAAGAGACATCTTGTCTATCTAAATTGAGGATGTCGATAGACCTTAAAAGAAGAAGAGTAAACACATTTTTGAAGCCAATAGAAATTTATGTCAAAGACAAACATAGAATATATAATGATCCACATATGGAAGGCAACACTGTGCTAACTAAGTTGCATCCAACCACAATAGCTACTAAACATTAAAGTCACGTTCATTTCAACAATAAGAAAAGCCAAATTAACAGGCAGATTAAGAGAAGCAAAATAGCAGATTCAATGCCTCAAAAATAGAGGAAAGGATGCATCAGTTGAAAGGTTCAAATTGTTGATCCATGTCCCAACAATTGCTTACAACCACAAACATGTATGTATATGTAAGAAGACTTTAGTACTTATGCTACGTTTGATAGAAGTACTATTTGTTATGCATGTTTTAGCATATGAGTGAGACATAAACTCATTAAATTGGTAATATTTTGCTATTCTTATGACTTATTTTTAGTAAAAAATAATATTTTTTTCTTAATTTGAAAATTTTTTTTACAAGAGTTTTTACTCATCTTTCTAATTTAAAATTTAAAATTATACTAACTATTTTTTATTTTATTTCTAACTATGGTAATACATATGTAATTAATGAACATTTTCCTCATGTTATTACATTACTAAGCAAAAAAACAAGGCATTAGAACAAAGAAAAAGAAACTGAAATCTTGTTTTTTTTTCTTAAATAGATGAGAAAAATTCCAAGGAAAAAAATTGGGGTGTTAGTCCAATTTTTAAGTGCAAGGGAAGTCTGAGCAACCTAATTTGTATTGTGCTGGTCAAATGGGTACTTGAGGGAGAGACGGAGGGAGGGAGAGAGAATGTCATGCTGCCATGTAGGCAAAATTATGCAAATAATACATGATGCATGTATTCAGCAGTCACCTGAGCAAGAAGGCCAAAAGGAGATTCTTCTCAAGCACAATTTGAGATAACTGGAGATTAAATCAGCAAGAAGCAAGGTATAAAATGTGACAAATTCATAGAAAAGGAACTAAGGTCCAAAACATGGTAGAACCATGATTGAAACTCAAGGCACCACTTTCCATTCAGTGGGAATTTATTTTTCTAAATCAAGGCTTACCAAGCCAAAAATAATTTAGAAAACCCATAGTTTGTTCTTCTAAATTACACAATTTGCCAGATGCTGTAACAACAATGAAGGAAAACAACACTTAACCACAAGGAACAGAGAATGGTAGCTTATCATTTAGTTATTTGAGTAAATTCAAAGCAAATGCAGGTAGGAGAAAATTTTGACAGTAGGACATGAGAAACAATGAGCTTTGTTCTTTTAAGTTTACAATAGATATTATCCAGATATGAAACCACCAAATTGGTCTACAGAACAGACTTGACTATGGAAATACTTTGAAGCTTTTTTACCTTGAAGATATGTTTGATTATCTAGCAACTGAACCAAAACAGTGAAACCCACATTAAAAAGTAATGCCAACAGAAACTTACCATAATAGAATCAAGTCCACATCCAATTTTATCTTCAGAATGTGGATGATAATGAAGAAGCATCTCTACTACAGCTTCCTCATCTGCAACAGTTAATCGTTCTCCATCCTTATACCTACGAATAGGAGAAAAATAATTAGAAAGAATAATCATTGACGAAGTTGGCTAATATTTAACATTGTTGCACTGTATAGACACACTGATTTAACTTATTAATTGCTT
Organism: Gossypium stocksii; assembly: GCA_020496765.1. Lineage (NCBI taxonomy): Eukaryota > Viridiplantae > Streptophyta > Magnoliopsida > Malvales > Malvaceae > Gossypium > Gossypium stocksii. The sequence goes on from CM035624.1 coordinate 28,736,258, forward strand.
CATCCAAAAAGTATCTAAAAAATGTTAGCTTGATTTTCTATTAGTGGTGTAAATCATAGGTTCTATGTCAAAACTTAATTTCATTAGTAATTTTTTTAAATGTAGCTAGCTTACCACTCTGGAGAATATTTTCCATAATAACCTCAGAAGGGATGTTTAACATATTGAAAATTTAAGACAATTTCGAGAGTTCCGTTTTTGCTTATTTATTTGGTTTTCCGAATTTTCATAAGATGTAAAAATATCTGTAGCTACAGTCTACCTACTTGATTCTAGCACACGGATAACGCAATCACACAGAAAATTATTCTCTACAATTTATTTGATGGTGTTCTTTCTCTACATTACTAATTTGGATAAAATATAAAATTGGACTATAATGCTTGTACAGCCAATGGATACAATATCCCAGTTCTGCTTTCATCTTCTTCTGTCCTTGATAAGAGAAGATAACCTCGAACACTGATATAGGAAACTTAGCAGCAGTGTTTTTAATGGCAGGCAAGAAGACGGTTAGGCGACATTAAAAAGCTCTTTTGCTGACACCATTAGACTCCACAATCCTACTTGAACAACTTCCTTTAAATACAAACAGGAAGTATAATTTTCATCCAAGCAATAGAAAGCAATATTTTTGAAAGCATTAAAGATTTATCCACAAGATTGAACAAGTTCCTACTCTAACCGCAAAAGAAGCAACTACAGCGCAACCATGCCAAGCTTGATCATTTGTTAGAAATTCAAGTTAATCAGCATAAATATGGGATTAAACTTTAACACCCAGAACACTTAACTACTGAAGCAGATAGACAGTTGTGTATCAAATTTACAAAAGTCGGAATTAAGAAAATTAGGGCGTTACAGAGTAAGAGCGGGTTGAAGTATTTGATTATCTTGTGTATACTTCGTCATCAAATCAACAGTCCAAATGTGATTGTATATAAAGCAAGTCACTTTCTTTGCCTCATCTGACACTTTTGCTACACTGGGCTTTTTACCAATTTCTACAATGAATAAATCTAAACAGTGAGCTGCACATGAGGTCCAATACAAATACTTTCTTTTTAACATTAATTTTTTTCCAGCAGCTTTCATTGTTGCCTTATTATCAGTCACTATTTCAACAATGTAACTTTCTCCAATTTCTTCTACAACTGAATCTAACAAATTGTAGTAGAATTCAACATCTCTACTACGAATACTCAAGACATCCACAAAATTAAAAAAAAATGACTCCTTTACTACAATAAAAAAGGAAATTAATGATGTGCATTTGATTCAAATTGTTGGTCCAACCATCATACGTTAGAGTTGCACCCAATTCTTTCCAATGAGTATTTAGTCCATTTACCCAATCACGAACTCGTTGATACTCTGACTCCAAATACACATCTAAAACCTCATAAGGTGTTGGGGGTTTTACACCTTGTCCAACTTCTATTGACACTTAAATTAAGTTATACAACCATAGAGAGCTTACTAACTGAAAAGGAAGTTGTTCATATATTAAAAATTTAAATACCGCTTCACCTATTTTCCTGCATAAAGTCTTTAAAAAAGAGTCACTGATCTTTGGTTGCTTTGAGCTTTTGCTTCTAGCTGATTCAGGTATAGCTCCCCTTAAGGTAAACTTAGACCCACTTGAGATGGATTTACTTGTTCTTTTTCTATGACACTCTGCAGATGATCCATGAGAAGATCGCCCTTTTTCATAAATGTTACTCCAACCACCAATACTTCGTCTGAATTCTTCCTTTCCATGCCACTTGTGTTGTGATTGGATACTTTCTCGAGTTGCTTACCTTATAGCAGAAACCTCATAAATGAATTCCTCATATTCATCCTCCTTTCCTCTTAATTGGGATAACAATTCATTTGTTCTCCTCTTTTTGTCTATTTTCTTTATGTTGCTTTCTTTCAGTATATTCATCATACTTTCTCTAACGAGACTTGTTAATAAAATAAAAATACTCCACACTTTATATTATTATCAATTATATATAATTTTTATTGATAAATTTACAATAACATTTAAAAAATAATAATAAAGTATCACATACCAGTAACATTAGGGCATGGTGCAACATTGCCGGTTTTATGAGAAATGTACTCTTTAAATCGTGTTATTCCTCCTTTCACAACATTACCACAAAGTTTACATACGACATTTCTTTTCATATTTTGCACTAGAGTTCCAAAGTGCCAACCTATATCATTACTTGGTACACCTTCCAATCCTTTAGTCGGGAACTCTTCACATGGTGTCATGCTTTATTTTTATTTATATACAAGAAACATAAAATTATATTTAGAAATATGAGCAATTCATTACTTATATTATCAACAATATAATACAAAAAAAAGTAAACATCACTAACATTGAAAAATTAAATTTATTGCATAATCCATAATTTATTTATTTTTTTAAAAAAGAACAACACACTATAATCCATTATTACCTGGTCACCCAAAACCTAAAAACTAAAAAATAAAATAAAAAGTTCCTCAAATCCCCTCAAGCCCCAACCCTCTTCCTTTTTTTTTTTTTTTAAATATAGCTAAAGCTTTTTATTAGAGAAAATAAACCTTAAAAACAATTACAAAGCAATACAATTGAGCCTAAGCTAATGTACTAGCTAACAACTTAGCTCACCAATTAACTTTAGCTAACTACTCTATAGTAGACTAAGCTACTATATTATCCGTAATATTTATGATTAGGGCTAAAGAAATCTCTATGTGCACTTTATAAGTTTTTTAAATGCAAAGCTTCAGTATTAATATTCGTTATAATTTTTTTGCTAAAAATAGTTTAGGGTTAGATAAATTACATTCTTTTGAATGAATATACTCTATAGTGAGGAAAAAGGTGCATACTACCGTATTGTTATTGAAGTATGTATTTTAGTTGTAGGATGATTTGAAGGGCTTTTAAAAGTTGGTTGCTGGATATAGAAAATAGGAAGCAGTGAGAATTCTAGAGACTAAGAAGCAAAAATGAAAACAGACCCCAACACCAACAAAAACCAAATAGGAATCCATAAGCAGAAAATGGGTTGTAAGGAAAAAAATTCCTATATATGAAAAGAAAATGGTAGAAAAAACTCAAAAGCCTCAGACCTTAACAGTTATCAATAAATGCATAACCTCTTGAAAAAATAGTAAAAACGTTGGGAACCCCAACTATATTTTCAAAACTCATTCAAAGCACTAATCTAGATCTTTCCAAAACCTTTCCCCTTCTCTAAAACGATTTCTCATCCCTAACCTAAAGAACATCTCTGCAGATTCAAGACACTAACACCCTTCCGTCGCTCTTACCTCTATCAACTACTTCTTGGGCACACTCTATGTTACAACAATATTTGCATGTTACAACAAAGAGAAGCAAGAATCAAGAAAAAAAAAATTAAGGTACTTGAAAATTATGAATTTCTGAAAGTGCAAGTCAGATTTTGTTTAGAGATTTTTGTGATTGTGTTGTGATTTTGTTTGGCTTGGAGTTTGGACAGTGAAATATGAGAATTTCATATTTTTCTATTGCTTTTGGACTGCCTTTTCTGTTGATTTTGGCTGCTTTTTCTTTTTTTGATTGAAAATTATCTGATTTTGCAGGTAAAGAATATATTCCCTTTTGTGTCATTATATTTTTGTTGATTTTTTTAAAGGAGTTTGATTTTTTTTTAATTTTATTGTAACAGAACAATAATTGGAATAACGGCCCGTTATTATCGTAATTGGATGTTACCCGTTAAATTACGGTCGTGATTCACCGCTATTGGTGTGATTCTGCTTCACACCATTATTTTCAGCATTAGCAATTTTAGACAGAGCTATTACTGTTATATAGCGGCCACTATTCCGCTACCCGACCACTATTTAAATCCCTAACTATATTGTATTAATTTAAGCTATACATATATGAAATCATATCAGTAAAGATTCAAATGTATGATATGTAAATTGATCCTAAAATAACTGGTGAAAATGACAAGAGTTGTGAGACTCACCTATTAGAGTGAAGAATCTCTCTACCGAGTGAAATGATAGGCTGGATGTCACAAAGAATCTCTTCCTCCTTATCCTTCCTTTTCCTGTAATCAGGATCATTCAACATTTTTGGGTCCCTCACGCTAGGCACCACACTACTCTTCTTCGTGGAGGATACCTACTCTTCGAGACTAGCCGACTCTGCAACAGTGCACTAAGAACGACGAGGAGACAATTGAACTCCAGCTGCAAGAAGGTTGTATCGTTGCAGCCGAAGGCGGAGAAGTGGGATGCCTTTAAGAAGTAGAGGAGCAGCCATGGCTCAAGTGTGGCTGCGTAACTGAGGATCACTTAATTAGTCGCCTTCTTCATAGGGATCGAGTCGATACCTATGTTGAAATGATAAAATTGAAGATTAAAATACTATGCTGTTAGGTTTAAATTTCATCATGATGTTAGGTTTTTAATGAATTTATAAAAATAAAAAATAAAAACATCCTCATAATAATAAAATTTATTTTATTAATTTTTTTTAATAATTTTTCAATTGAGTTGGAACCTAATTAATGAAAAACACCCACTCAACCAAACATTTAAAGAGTAGTATAGATATTTAAATATAATATACTCTTATTTTTATTATTATTAAAGCCAAATATATTTTTAATCATATAATAAGATACGGTATAATTCCTAATATATATTATGCATTATAACAACAATTTACCAAATTATCACAAAAAAGCATATTAATAATAGTCGCATAAAGATAAAATTTCTTTTAGAAAAAAAAATTCATCACTAATAAGAATTACATTAGTGATGATGAATCATTGTCACAATAACATTAGTGACGATAAAATTTTCCGAGACGTTACAATAACATTTCCCACAAAATTTGTTTGGAAGTCATTTTGTCATAAAACATATAGTGGTGTAAACCTCTAGAGTTTTTTAAAATTGTCATATCAGATATACTATCAATCATTAAATATGATGGTTATTTATTTTTGTCACATTTGTAATATATTTAGTGATATTATTTTAATTGTAACTTAGAAAATTTATCAATAATTAATAGTATATGTGACTGATAAATAATGTTATATATTCATACAAAAGATTATGACATCACTTATAATGTTATATAAAGTTAAGGAAAATTATTTGATATACCACCAGTGAAGTTTTTTTATAAGGGTTTCGCAAGTGTATTATAGGGTGTAGTAAAAAAAAAGATCATTATATAAATAAATGTGACACTTCACACACCCTCAATCCATTTGTAGAATCTTAAAGGCTCCATTAGCACTGTATCAAATAATTACCTGTTAAGTTAAACACTTGGGTGACAATGTTTTTGTCATTAATGATAAACTTTTAGAGATGTAAGTGCATGACACTATATTTGCTTCATAGTAATGACAAACCGAATGTGTCACTAATATGATATATAATCATGAATTAAAAGTTTTTCATAAAACAAAACATTTGAAGATTTATTAATTAATAATTTTTTTGAATTAGTGACATATCAAATAAAATTTAAAATGACAATAAAAAAGTTTTCCACAATTTGTTTTACAAATCTTAGTGCCAGACATTAAATGACACAAACCCATGCCATTTTTTTAAATCTTCATACAAAATATAATAGAAATAACAAATATTGACAAATTACTTTGTTCGTCACATTAAATCTATTTTTTGTTACAAAAGTAGCATGTCACTTTTTATATATTTATGACAAATCAAATTGTCACAAACAAAATCGATTAATAATTTTCCTTCAAACACAATTAATAAAGATATGAAAAGTTTTTCTTTAGAAAAAGAATTAATAATAATTTGTCACTAATAAAAATTTATATTGGCGGTGACAAAAGTAGTCACACAATTTTTCGTGATGCCACAAAAATATTTCCAACCAAAATTTTTAAAGGTAAAATTTGACACCAAACATTTAGTGTTGCAAACCCGTGACATTATTTGAAATTGTCATATAACATATACATCAATCATTAACTATGACAATTATTTGGTTTTTTTTTTTTTTTTTCATGTTTGTAGTATATTCGATGACATTATTTTAGGTGTCACATAAAAATTTGTCACTAATTGATAGATTTGTTGTAGTGCATGGATTTATTACTACACAAACCTTTATGATTGTATTCCTTGGGTGATTGCCCTTTTAGTAAACTTTTATAAGATTTCTAGCAACATGTCATAATTTAGTGACAATAAATAATCTTAAGTATTTAAATAGTATATACCCCATATCTATATCCAGATAGGCATTTCTAAGAACATGTTCGTGTTTGGCGAGATGTTAGGAGCCCCCATTGCTATTATCAGAAGTGTTCCCTGAAGTTCCCAAGGGTTCTCCCTATGGCTAAATTAAAGGCTTGACAAATTGTAAAAATGAATCATAAAGGAATTATCATCTCTAGAGACAATTGTGGCATGACTACAAAGATTCTAGGCTCTATTGATCAATCTTTGAAACTACCACTTTGAGAATTGTTAGAAATCATGAATAGATGTGATTAGATGGTGAGTCCAATAAGCTCTGTTGATGATTAAATAATCATAGGTAAATAGGATAGCAAGCCCTTGATGAGTGCATATTTGTCACATGTTTTAAGGCCCTTTACACTCTAGTCTTAACTTGTTTTAAGGTGAAATTGCTTAATTTAGTGTTAAATTAGTGTTTTGCTTATTTAGGTGATAAGATAGGTTATTTATGCTTTTAGGTTAAACTTTAGCATTCAAATAAATTGTTTAAATAGGTTTAATTTTGATCTTTTGAATGTGAGGATGGTAGATGCTCAATAAGACTGTATCAAACTTAGTGGACAACATCTCGATGTAGGCATGAATTAAGAATGGTAGATGCTTAATAAGATTGGATCAAACTTAGTGGACAACATCCCGATGTGGGCATGAATTGGCAAATGAGGAAAACATATTTCACAGCTCATGTCATGATGTAGGGGGATTCCACATCATGATAGTTTAGACCTTAGTCGAAACAGTGGTTTTGGGACCACAAATCCAAGTCAAAAAAATAATCAAATATTATTTTTCGTGTTTATAGTATGTGTATAAGCATGTTTGAAATTTTCGTAAATTAATTTGATCATTTGTGTGCCGATTTATAAAAAAAAGGACTAAATCGCAGAAAATGCAAAATTGTCCTTCTATTTGATTAAAGGCCGAATAGTCATGTCTTTTTAAAAGAGAGGTCCTTATGTTGTAAATGGACCATTAATAGATTGAATGGACTTATAAGGTCATGAATTAGTGGGATTTTAATGAAATAATAGAGGATAAAAATGGTATTTAGTTAATTAAGATATTAATAATAAAACAAAACATGGATTAATGCTCATATTCATCATTATTGCCGAAAAACAAAAGGAAAAAGAAAGTTTGAGACCAAGCTAGGGTTCGGCCATAGTTTTGCTTGATTAAGGTACGTGTTTTAGTCTGTTTTTGATAATTTTTACGTTTTTGAGATTGTTGCTTAGTATACTATTAAACCCATGTCTCAATTTCTAAATTTGATAAAGATTTTGAAATTTTCCATTGATGAAATTGGAAGCTTTGTGATGTTAATTGATGAAAAATAAAATATATGTGTTTGATAAATATGTTTTTTCTTTGGATTTTTGGTGAATTTGGTGAATTTGGCTATTTTGGATTAAATTGTGAAAATAATGTTTTGAGGGATTAAAATTTGAAATTTATGAAACATATGGGCTTATATGAGCAATGGGTATATTCGGGTAAGCTATTGGTCAAAGAAATTTGGTATATTTTGTGATTTTGTGAATTAGGGATTAAAGTGTGAAAATGTGAAAATGTGAGGGCTAAATTATAAAATGCCCTAAATATATGTTTATGGGTTGATTTAAATGAATGTGAGATTGAATGAGTTGATTTTTAATACATATAGTGTAACGCCCTGATTTTTGGGATTTTTATGATTTTGGTGAAATCTTGAAATTTTGGTGATTGAGTTATTAGAATTGTGTTCAAGTATGTTAGTGGGACTTTAGTAGGCCCAAGCCTTCAATAAAACCCGGCAGAAATATCAAGTTTTGAATTTAAAGTGAAGAGGACTTGCTTAGTGGGCTTTTAAGGAAAAGTTAGTAAATTAAGACACAAGTAAGCCGTTGGTAAAGTGGCAAGGTGGCGCCACTAAGTTCCTAAAAAAGTGGCGTGTGGACTAAGTGTTAGGGCCAGGTTCTAGTTGCAGGGTAAGCAAATGATACTTTAAATTTTTGCCGATTTGGTCATATGGATAGGGGCATTCAGCTAGGGCTTTAGGGGTTGCAATTTCGGCAAATAAAGGGAGGTTGTGCCGTTTGTTTGAATAGCCATTAGGGTAAGTTTTAAATTCTTTTCCTTCTTGCCAAAGTAGGGTTTGGCCACTTAAGGTTTTCTACTTTTGTTTTATTCGCTTCTTAGAGTACCAAAAAGCTGAAAACGCAAGAAAAGTTCTCCTCTTGTGCCGATTTGCCATAGCCGAATCTCTTCTCCTCTCCTCTTTTATTCTTTTTCTTCATCTTTTCTTCTCAAGCTAAAACATCCTCATCACTTTACTCACCTCTTCTTCCATTCTCTTTTCTTTCATTCCCATTCTCTTTTAATTCCCCATAGCCGAATACACATAAAAGCCGAAATCCCGAAAGTTTGTTTTTGTACCGATTTGTCTATAGTCGAATCCTCCTACTTTCTCTTCTCCTTGGCTGAAGTTCACATCCTCTAAACCCCTAATCTCTGTCGGCATCACCACTTGAAATCACCTTCTTCTTCCTCGCAACAAAAGCCGAAATCACCATACTCATAGGCAGTTAGGAGCCGAACCTTTAGATCTCTAGATTCACTCTCTGCTCATGTTTAGAGGCTAGATCTACACTAGATTTAAGTTAGAAATGAGATTGGAATCATTCTGGAGTATTAAATCATAGGTAAGCTATCGGAATCTCCTGTTCATATTTTATTTTGGGATTTAGAAAAGCTGAAACCCCTATGTGCATAGGGAGGCTGTTGATTTGGGACTTAGGGCTCTAAGGGTATTAACAATCAATTTATTTTGTGTTAGTGTGATCTAGAGGCTACTGACTGAGGGCTTGGACAAGTGGAACGACTAGATCTAGATCTAGTCACTAATTTCGACAAAGGTAAGATCTCAAGGACCTAGGTGATGATGGCCGATTATGGTAGGTAAGATTATGTTTGTTATCATTGGATTTTGGAATCTGATATGTCAAGTGACCGATTGTAGGATATCGTGGGAGATCTTGTTTGCTGTCGTCGCAGTCAGGTGTGTATCGAACACCCTCTTGTAGTTCAAATCGGAAAAAGCCAAAAAGCCGAAATGCCAAAATTCTGGCACTTCATGGACTTACGAGCATGCAAGCGCTCATGGGTCAGTTGGAAGCAATAGATCTATAACCGAAATTGGTAAAGTTGGTGAGTGCGTGATTTTATGCACCTCGGTAAGTTTGGGCCTCGATGGGCTAAATTCGGGCCCAATGGGCTTATGGGCCCATATAGGTATAGATAAGTGGTAAGCGTGTTCTAATAGACTGTAGGTCTAAAACTGTTAAAACTGGTGAACCGATCATAACATTTGGACTAAATGGGCTAAAGTAGCTATTAGACACTATAGGCCCATTAGGGGTTTTAGGGCCCAATAACTGGAAACTGCTAAACTGGGCGAAAGTAACTACTGAGATGTAAGTTGGACTATTAAGGACTAAGATATGTATCAAAACCCTAAAAACAAGTATAATTACTGAAATACCCCTTAAGGGTGAACATTTACTATTTTACCCTTAGGTGCAAAATGACCGTTATACCCCTCGGGCTAAGTTTGACTGAAATGCATGTTTTTCTGTTTCTATTCATTGTATGCCATGACACGATTATCTGTTGCATGGGACTGGGTTATTAATGGATAAAGTACTGATAGTGGCTTGACTACGTACTGAAGGGGCTTTGCCTCGTTATACTATTATCTGAGCAGCTATGCTGCAACTGTGGAGTGTAGGGCTGGGTGGGTTGAGTTATTCCCCACATGGAGTGTAGGGCTAGTACGGGTGGAGTGTAGCGGTTGGATTTAGGTTGGGTTTGGGCTTGCATTCATAATTGATATCTGATCTGTTACTGAAATGGGCCTACAGGCCGTACTGTTATCTGTAGAGGGTTAAGGCCCAGTTTACTGTATCTGAAAAGGGCTTCTGCCCAGTATATACTGAGACTGGACAAGGCTTAAGCCCAATGGGCTTGAGCTGATTGGGGCTCTGGATGGGCTTTCTTTATACACTGAGTTTCCAAACTCACCCATTTTTTCCATCTATGTAGGTGAGCCCTAGATTCGTGGACTTAGAGTTGAAGAGATTCGGAGTGGCCATGTAAACTGCATCTCGGGCTTAATCAAGTTATTCATTTTACTTTTTTATTTTCTTTAAATATTTTTTTATTTTATTCTGATTTTTAGGTATGTAATAAGGCCGCTCTAATTATTTTAATTTGGGTTTTAAATTATTTATTTTTACTTTATATTACAAATTGATTTAAATTATTTAAACAAGGCTGCGCGGATTTTTCTAAAAATCAATCAATATTTTCAAAACAGAGCTCTCGTAACAAATGAACAACAAATCAACGAACAAGATAAATTTTAAACGGTTAGTGGATAGGACAATCTCAAACTAAACCTAGATTTTCTTCCCAGATTATAAGTACGGTTTTACAAAGCTCGCCCTAATCTTAGTAACTAGGTCACACGGTCAGTTGTAGGTAATGTGACACACCAGACTTGGTCGTAATGTCTGGGCCGGGTTTGGGGTGTTACATTTAGTGGTATTAGAGCCCGGTTGCAACAACTCATCTGTGGATCGGGTCCAAAAAGTTTTCGAAAATTTTAAAATTTAAAGAAGGTTGATTTTTGGAAATCAATTTTTGGGAATTTTAGGAAACCCTTTTCAAACTCATTTTCTTCAAATATACATGTTTTAAAGTTTGATTTAAAAAGGTTTAAGTTTTTCTGGGTTTCTGAAATCTGATAACGGAAGAGGTGGTACACTAAATCCCCGGCACCAAGTCTGTAAGTATTTCTATTTCTTATACTGTACTGTACTTAGACATCACTGTAGTTAGAACTGAGACCCTATTATGAAACTATAGATAGGGTAGTACTGAAAACTGTAAGACTAAAACTATAGAGAAACTAAAAACCCTAGAAAATTGAAACTATAGCTAGGCTACAAAATCGCGAAACCTACTTTGAAACTCTGTTTGTACATAAGACATTCTATAATAAACAACTAAAATATTAAACTAATGTCATAAAATTCGCAATCAGATAAGACGTTATGAGTATGAGGGCTGCTCATGGACGAGGCCGTGGACGTGGCCGAGGTAGTGTTCAAGCTGGGTCTTTATCTTCGGAACACTTGCCAGCTAAGGGGGCATGGCCTCCACCAGTAGCCGAAAATGGGCCGTATGATCGGGCCGAAGGGGATGATGCCTTGTCTCAAGCAATGTTAAGGGTTTTGGAAAGGGTTGCTGGAGCTAATGTTGGGCCAGTGAATAGGGGATCCATCTCTGAACGACTCCAGGCTAACAGAGCAGAGGTTCTCAAGGGCATATCTAGAGTAGCCCTAAATGTAGCTGAGTATTGGCTGGAAGCTACGGAACAGATTATGGACGACCTGGATTGCTCGGTGGAGCAAAAGCTGAAAGGTCTGGTGTCTCTGCTGCAAGATGAGCGTATCAATGGTGGATCACGGTGAGGGAGAGTACCTTAGTTGAGCGGGTAACCTGGGAACTATTTAAGACATCTTTCAAGGGGAAGTACATTGGAGCGAGTTATGTGGATGTACGTAGGAAGGAATTTCTGAACCTGACCCAGGGCAATAAGTCCGTTGCTGAGTATGAGGTGGAATTTCTGAGGCTGAGTCGGTATGCCAGCGGTATAGTTGCTACGGAGTATGAACGTAGTATTCGCTTTGAGGATGGCCTCAGGGACGAGCTAAGGGTACTGATAGCTCTGCAGAGGGAGCGCAACTTTACTACATTAGTAGAGAAGGCCAAGATAGCTGAGGAAGTGAAGCGAACTGAACGGCAGAACTGTGATAAGGATCAGAACTGATTTAGGAGGGATTCTAGACCGTCTGGTGCTGCAAACCAAAATGGCAAGAGAGCGAGAGTGAAGGAACCGGTTCGAGCAGTTCCGGTAAATACAGTTAGACCGTAGCCTTGCGAGGACTATGGTAGAGTGCATCTAGGAGAATGCTGGAAGCGTACTAGGGCATGTCTCTGATGTGGGTCCAAAGAGCATAGGATTAAGGACTACCCGCAGAGGCCAACTCAGACTCAAGTTACAGAACAGAGGGTTGCTCAACCCGTGCGAGGTGGACCGCTACCACTGAGGGGTCATGGACAAGGTAGAGGTGGCAATGGAAATGGACGTGGATGTCAAGCACCTGGCAGGGGTGCTGGTAATGCTGAGGCTCGCCAGCCAGCATTGGTATATGCTGCTTGACGCTGAGAGAAGGGTCATGCACCTGACGTAATAACTGGTACATTTTTTATCTCTAGCATGCCATACACTACTTTGATAGACGTGGGTTCTACTCATTCGTATGTAGCATGTGACATTTATGGGTCGTTAGGTGTGCCCTCTGAGGAAACTGTGAGTGGGGTAACTGTGATAAGTCCACTGGGTCACTCGGTTAGGGTAGATAAACTCTTTAGGGAGGTGCCTTTAGAGACTCAAGGTAGGATCTTTACTGGAGACTTAATGGGGCTACCATTCGGAGAGTTCGATCTGGTCTTGGGTATGGGTTGGTAGACTAAGCATAAGGCGACTCTGGATTGTGCAGCTAAGAGAATGGTGTTAAGGACTACCGAGGATGAGGAGGTAATGGTTATTGGGGAGCGAAGGGACTACTTGTCGAATGTGGTTTCTGCCTTGAGAGCTGAGAAGCTAATTCGTAAAGGTTGCGAGGCATACTTGGCTTTTGTAAGTCAGACTGAGATTGAGGACTTGACTGTAGAGACAGTTAGAACTGTTAAGGAGTTCTAAGATATTTTTTGGAGGAGTTTCTTGGATTACCTTTAAATCGAGAAGTCGAGTTTGGAATCGACTTGCTGCCTGAAACAGCTCCAGTGTCCATCGCGCCCTATAGAATGGCACCGAAGGAGTTAGTAGAACTGAAAGCACAAATCCAAGAGTTGTTGGATAGAGGTTTCATAAGACCAAGTGTGTCTCCGTGGGGAGCACCGGTACTGTTCGTGAAGAAGAAGGGTGGAACGATGCGTATGTGCATTGATTATCACCAGTTGAACAAATTGACGATAAAGAACAAGTATCCTCTGCCAAGAATCGACGATCTGTTTGACCACCTCAGAGGAGCTTCGGTGTTTTCCAAGATTGATCTTCAATCTGGATACCATCAGTTAAGGGTAAAGGAAGAGGATATTCATAAGACAGCATTCAGAACTCGGTATGGTCATTACGAGTTCCTAGTTATGCCATTTAGATTGACAAATGCACCTGCAGCTTTCATGGATCTGATGAATCGAGTGTTCCAACATTACTTGGACCGATTCGTAGTCGCCTTTGTCGATGATATTCTGGCATATTTGAAAACTGAGGAGAAGCATGATGAGCATCTTCGTATTGTTCTGCAAATGCTGAGAGAGAAGCAATTTTATGCAAAGTTCAGTAAGTGTGAATTTTGGTTGCGAGAAGTGACTTTTCTGGGTCATGTTGTCTCTGCTGAAGGAATTAGGGTAGAAGGCAATTCTAGAATGGAAGCCATCGAGGTCAGTATCGAAAACTTAGAGTTTTCTGGGTCTGGCAGGGTACTACAAAAGATTTGTAGAAGGATTCTCTCTGATTGCGGCCCCGTTGACGAAACTGTTGAGGAAAGGGGTATCTTTTGTATGGACTGAGAAGTAGCAAGAAGCCTTTAATAAGTTGAAAAAGGTGTTGACTGAGGCACCAGTGTTGATACAGCCAGAGTCTGGGAAGGATTTCACTGTGTATAGTGATGCTTCGCATGTGGGATTAGGCTGTGTACTGATGCAAGAGGGTAAAGTGGTCGCTTATGCTTCGCGACAGCTTAAGCCTCACGAAGCGAATTAACCTACGCATGATCTAGAGTTGGCAGCAGTGATCTTCACGTTGAAAATCTGGAGACACTATTTATATGGGGAAAGGTGTATTATATACACAGACCATAAAAGTCTCAAGTATCTATTGACTCAGAAGGAGTTGAATCTTAGGCAACGTAGATGGATAGAGTGGCTTAAGGATTACGACTGTTTGATTGAGCACCACCCAGACAAGGCAAATATGGTGGCTGATGCACAAAGTAGAAGGGTTGTTGCTGAGTTGGGAGCTATGTTTGCTCGTTTGAGTCTATATAACAATGAGAGTCTGTTAGCAGAATTGCAAGTAAGACCAACTTGGACTGAGCATATTAGAGAGAAGTAGTTAGAGGATGAGTCGTTGGTTCCTCGATTTCACCAAGTTGAGAATGATGAGAATTCGAATTTTGGACTGAATACTGATGGGGTTCTGTGCTTTCGTGGAAGAGTTTGCATTCCGAAGGACTTTGACTTGAGATAGTTAATTCTGAAATAGGCTCATAGTGGACCTTGTGTCATGCATCCTGGAGGGAAAAAGTTGTATCAAGACTTGTGAGAGGTGTACTGGTGGCCTGGACTTAAGCGAGAGGTGACTGAATTTATGGGGAAATGTCTGACGTGCCAGCAAGTAAATGTTGAGCATCAACTGCCTTCTGAACTGTTGTAACCAGTAAAGATTCCACTCTGGAAGTAGGAAAGGGTTACCATGGATTTTGTGAGTGGGCTACCTTTGACACTCTCCAAGAAGGATTCTGTATGGGTAATTGTGGATAGGTTAACGAAATCTGCCCATTTCATACTTGTTCGAACCGATTACTCACTTCAGAAGTTGGCCAAACTGTATGTGGCAGAGATAGTGCGACTGCGTCGGGTGCCAGTTTCGATAATTTCTTATCAGGATCCCAGGTTTACATCTCGATCCTGGTAAAAGTTGCATGAGGCATTGGGTACGCGATTGGACTTCAATACTGCTTTTCACCCTTAGACGGATGGACAGTCGAAAAGGGTTATTCAGGTTCTGGAAGACATGTTAAGAGGTTGTATTATCAACTTTTGGGGTAGTTGGGAGGACTACTTACCATTAGCAGAATTTACGTACAACAACAGTTATCAAGCGAGTATTCAGATGGCTCCTTATGAGGAGCTTTATGGGCGAAGGTGTCGTACGCCTACATGTTGGACAGAATTGGGAGAACGACAGGTTCTTGGACTAGAATTAGTGGCAGATACTGAGACTAAGGTTAAGTTAATCAGAGATCGGTTAAAGGAGGCATCTGATAGGCAAAAGTCGTATGCTGATCTGAAGCGTAAGGAAATCGAGTTCTCTGTAGGAGATATGGTATTTTTGAAGGTCTTGCCGTGGAAGAAGATCTTCATGTTTGGCAAGAAGGGGAAATTGAGTTCGCGGTTTATTGGGCCTTATCGGGTTCTTAAACGAGTAGGGCCAGTAGCTTATCAGCTGGAGTTACTGCCAGAGCTGGATCTATACATGATGTCTTTCATGTGTCCATGCTAAGAAGGTATCGATCGGATCCTTCGCATGTCGTACCAGTGGAAGAGATTGAGGTAAAGACTGATTTGACCTTTGAAGAGGAGCCTGTGCAAATTCTAGATCGAGAGATCAAAGTGTTGAGAAAGAAGTCAGTTCCTTTGGTAAAAGTGCTTTGGCGCAATCATGGCAAAGAAGAGGCTACTTGGAAGCCAAAAGAGGCAATGCATCGACAATACCCTCAACTATTTGGATCAGGTAAATTTCAAGGCCGAAATTTCTTTAAGGGGGTAGAGTTGTAACGCCTTGATTTTCAGGATTTTTGTGATTTTGGTGAAATCTTGAAATTTTGGTGATTGAGTTATTGGAATTGTGTTCAAGTATGTTAATGGGACTTTAGTAGGCCAAAGCCTTCAATAAAACCCGGAAGAGATATCAAGTTTTGAATTTAAAGTGAAGGGGACTTGGTTAATGGGCCTTTAAGGAAAAGTTAGTAAATTAAGACACAAGTAAGCCGTTGGTAAAATGGCAAGGTGGCGCCACTAAGTTCCTAAAAAAGTGGCGTGTGGACTAAGTGTTAGGGCTAAGGTTCTAGTTGCAGGGTAAGCAGATGATACTTTTAATTTTTACCGATTTGGTCATATGGATAGGGGCATTCTGCTAAGGCTTTAGGGGTTGCAATTTCGGCAAATTAAGGGAGGTTGTGCCGTTTGTTTGAATAACCATTAGGGTAAGTTCTAAATTCTTTTCTTTCTTGCCAAATTAGGGTTTGGCCACTTAGGGTTTTCTACTTTTGTTCTATTCTCTTCTTAGTGTACCAAAAAGCCAAAAATGGAAGAAAAGTTCTCCTCTTGTGCTGATTTGCCATAGCCGAATCTCTTCTCCTCTCCTCTTTCATTCTTTTTCTTCTTCTTTTCTTCTCAATCCGAAACATCCTCATCACTCTACTCACCTCTTCTTCCATTCACTTTTCTTTCATTCCCATTCTTTTTCAATTCTCCATAGCCGAATACACATAAAAGTTGAAATCCTGAAAGTTTGTTTTTGTGCCGATTTGTCTATAGTCGAATCCTCTTACTTTCTTTTTTCTCCTTGGCCGAAGTTCACATCCTCCAAACCCTTAATCTCTGTCGGCATCACCACTTGAAATCACCTTCTTCTTCATCGCAACAAAAGCTGAAATTACCATACTCATAGGGAGTTAGGAGCCGAACCTTTAGATCTCTAGATTCACTTTCTGCTCATGTTTAGAGGCTAGATCTACGCTAGATCTGAGTTAGAAACGAGATTGGAATCATTCTGGAGTATTAAATCATTGGTAAGCTATCAGAATCTCCTGTTCATATTTTATTTCGAGATTTAAAAAAGCCGAAACACCTATGTGCATAGGGAGGCTGTCAATTTGGGGCTTAGGGATCTAAGGGTATTAACAATCAATTTATTTTGTGTTAGTGTGATCTAGAGGCTACTGACTGAGGGCTTGGACAAGTGGAACGACTAGATCTAGATTTAGTCACTAATTTCGACAAAGGTAATATCTCAAAGACCTAGGTGATGATGGCCGATTATGGTAGGTAAGATTATGTTTGTTATCATTGGATTTTGGAATCTGATATGTCAAGTGACCGATTGTAGGATATCGTGGGAGATCTCGTTAGCTGTTGTCGCAATCAGGTGTGTATTGAGCACCCTCTTGTAGTTCAAATCGGCAAAAGCCGAAAAGCCGAAATGCCGAAATTCTGGCACTTCGTGGACTTGCAAGCATGTGAGCACTCGTGGGTTGGTTAGAAGTAATAGATCTGTAACCGAAATCGGTAAAGTTGGTGAGTGCGCAATTTCGTGCACCTCGGTAAGTTTGGGCCTCGATGGGCTAAATTCGGGCCCAATGGGCTTACGGCCCCATATGGGTATAGATAAATGGTAAGTGTGTTATGGTAGACTGTAGGTCTAAAACTGTTAAAACTGGTGAATCGATCATGAAATTTGGACTAAATGGGCTAAAGTAGCTATTAGACACTGTAGGGCCCATTAGGGGTTTTAGTGCCCAATAACTGGAAACTGCTAAAATGGGCTAAAGTAACTACTGAGATGTAAGTTGGACAATTAAGGACTGAGATATGCATAAAACCCTAAAAACTGGTATAATTACTGAAATACCCCTTAAGGGTGAAAAATTACTATTTTACCCTTAGGTGCAAAATGATCGTTATACCCCTAGGGCTATGTTTGACTGAAATGCATGGTTTTCTGTTTTTGTTCATTGTATGCCATGACATGATTATCTATTGCGTGGGATTGGGTTATTGATGGAGGAAGTACTAATAGTGGCTTGACCATGTACTGAAAGGGTTTTGCCTCGTTGTACTGTTATCTGAGCAGCTATGCTACAACTGTGGAGTGTAGGGCTGGGTGGGTTGAGTTATTCCCCACATGGAGTGTAGGGCTAGTATGGTTGGAGTGTAGCGGTTGTATTTAGGTTGGGTTTGGGCTTGTATTCATAATTGATATCTGATCTATTACTAAAATGGGCCTACGGGCCGTACTGTTATCTATAAAGGGTTAAGGCCTAGTTTACTGTATCTGAAAAGGGCTTCTGCCCAGTATATACTGAGACTGGATAGGGCTTAGGTCCAATAGGCTTGAGCTGATTTGGGCTCTGGATGGGCTTTCTTTACACACTGAGTTTCCAAACTCACCCCTTTTTTTCCATCCATGCAGGTAAGCCCTAGATTGGTGGACTTGGAGCTGGAGGGATTCGGAGTGGCCACGTAAACTGCATCTCGGGCTTAATCAAGTTATTCATTTTACTTTTTTATTTTCTTTAAATATTTTTTTTATTTTATTCTAATTTTTGGGTATGTAATAAGGCCACTCTAATTATTTTAATTTGTGTTTTAAATTATTTATTTTTACTTTATATTACAAATTGATTTAAATGATTTGAACAAGGCTGCGCTGATTTTTCTAAAAATCAATCAATGTTTTCAAAACAGAGCTCTCGTAACAAATGAACAACAAATCAACGAACAAGATAAATTTTAAACGGTTAGTGGATAGGACAATCTCAAACTAAACCTGGATTTTCATCCCAGATTACAAGTACGATTTTACAAAGCTCGCCCTAATCTTAGTAACTAGGTCACATGGTCAGTTGTAGGTAATGTGACACACCAGACTTGGCCGTAACGTCTGGGCCAGGTTTGGTGTATTACATATGGATCAAGAAAAGAGTAATCCAGATTTAGATCGGGGAAAATCGAAAGTCGACGAGTAATCGACTCATTCTATCATTTTATACTCGAGGTAAGTTCATAGGTAGTAATTTCATTATAAATGAATATAAATGCATTGATGTTGTATATACAATGATGAATGAGATCTCGAAGAAGGCTAAAATATCGATTGTAACATTACGGATTTGGACGATGATGGAAGTGAAATGTGTGAAAGCTCGGTTGAACCTTGGGAATAGTTTTGAGATACTAGAGACATGTCATTAGGTTGAGATTTGGCTTCGGGCCATGATATTGGCACTACGAGTGCAAGTAATACCTTGATTTGGCTATGGGCCATGGTATAGGTATTTTATAGGAGTTATCTTTATTTGGCTACGGGCCATGTATAGGTGCTGCGGGATAAGTTACCTTAAGTTGGCTACAGGCCATGGTATAGGTACTTATCGATCGAAACCTTTGAGTATCTGACTGATATTCCAAGTTGTTCAATGAATGAGCAAAGGTTGTGATTAAGAAAGAGGTTAGTACAAATTGATGCAGGTATGTATGATAGCCATACGAGAATTATATTGAAAGGTTCAATGAGATGACTTAATCATGTTTGTGACATGTGAAAGGTTTGTGGTATGGTATACTTGGTTTTGAGTTGTATAATCGATTGAATTATATTTGTTGTTATACATTGAATTACTTGCTTATGAACTTACTAAGCTATAAACCTTAATTGATGTGTTCATCTCTATTTTATAGATATCGGAGCTACTGGAAGCTCGGGGATCGTCAAGGATCATCACCACACTATCTAACTTAACTTTGTACCTTTTGAAAGTGTAAATGTTTAAGTATGGTGTGACAGCCTTAAAACGACCCTAGTCGGAATGTGGTTTCGGGACCACAAAATCGAGGCACAAAAATAATTTAATAATTATTTTGATGCCTATTGTATGTGTAAATTCATGTGTGATATCTTGGGTGCTTTAATTTAGCATTATAATTTTGAATTTCACCTAAAAGGGCTAAATTATGAACTTTGAAAATATGCTAGACAAATGTGTGATGACTAATTAATGTATGCATGAGAAATAAGGGTCTTGCATGTCAATTTGCCCACTTTTATGATAGTGGACAGTAATGATGAAGTTTTTGGCATTTTGTGTGTTGTAATTTAGTCATATAATAATAATAAAAAGGAATTAGTAATTTTTTATCATAAAATAGAAATAATAAAATTAATAAAAAAAGGAATTTGGGTGAAAAGAACAAAGTCTTTATTTTTATTCTTCAATTGCCGATTGTGGAAGAGGAAAAGAGGGAAGAAGAAGACTTGGTAATCGGCCATAATAGTCTCTAATTTGAGGTGAGTTTTCATGAAAACTTTTATGATACTTGTGAAATTGAGATGGTTACTAAACTCCCAATGTTAACCATGTAAGAATTACTAAGCTTATGCCATCTTTGGCATTCGGCCATATGAACAAAGGTGGAAGAATTGTGTTTTCATAGATGCTTGTGTTAAATAATGGAATCTGGGTGTTGTTGAGCTAGTATAGGGGTTCTCTCCTTTGCCCACTATGAAATTCCTTGAGCTTCAAATGGTTTAGGCATTCGGCCATGTCAAGATTCGGCTAAGGAGTATTGAGTTGAGGCTATGAGCTTAATAATGGACTCTAAGATGTTAAAAATTCATATGAATTGAAATTGTGAGCTCAAATTAGTAAGATTTGAGTTTTGTGTGGTTTAGATGTCTAAGGGACATTCGGTTCTTGAATTATTTAATTGTTTTGCTTTTGATTTGCAAATTGGTTATTGGTAATGACTTGGGGTGAATAGATGTTAATTTTGACGTGGTGAGCTTTTATTTTGCTTGACCGAAACCTATGTGCAACTTGGCATTAGTGAAGCATGTTAGCTTCGATAAATTAGTAATGCGATAAGGAAGATTATGCTTTGATTTTGAAATTGAGTTTATGATGGCCAAATGAACTTATTTTGGTGAATGGCTAATTATCGAACATATCTTTTGAGAATTTAAAATGAAATTGCTGTATGTGTGCTATTGAAAGAGAAATTATAAACTTGATAATGCCTAATGAGGTGTTCGGTTATGCATGAGTTGTGCTTAGGTTGCCTAAAATGCTTTGTAAGATGTTCGGTCTTAAGAAAATTTAGAAATAAGAAAATTCAATGCTCAATACTTAATACATGCTTGTACAATTGTTTAATATGGTCTTGGTGCTTTTGAAGTATAATATTAACTAGATTATTAAATAAAAAGGCCGAATGTGTACAAGGACTACTACATTACTACTTGATCAAATGTATTAATAAAACATGATTAATTAGCTACCCATTGAGACATATGTATATTCGGCTATAAGGTTTATGTATAGGGTAGTGTTACTTGGTGTCCATGAACTTAAAAATGTTTATAAGGACTAGTTGAATTAAATGGTGAAACCGAATGTGATGTGTGTGTATTTATAAATTGGTGTATTCGGTCATTTAGGTAATGTGACCTTGAGTATAGATTAGCTTGAAATGAGAATTCTATGTATACAATTATAGAAGTATACATTCGGCCCAATTGGACCTTTATGATGTGGAAACAATGGTTAACCATGCTTAGGACCAATGATGTATTCAATTAAGGATATTAATATGTATTAAGGTAAACATGTATGATGGAATGAGTATGAATTATATATCTATATGTTAAGGTCAATGACTTCTCTAAATGATGCCATATATGATGTTATGTTTTAAATATGTGAATAAGAACTTTAAAGAGTGAATTTGTACAAATCTGCTTGGTACAGCAGCAGTAACGTGTTTTGGAAAAATCACTATAAATTGTGGGAGCTGAATTAGAGGCTGAATAAATTATGTAATTAAAGCTTAATGAGTCTAGTTTCTTATAAAAGAAACCTTATAAGCAAAGGAATTGCCGATAAAGAGATATTTAAAGTAGTGTGAGATAGTGTCAGATTGACTCTGAAATCCTCTGTTCTATTTTTAGAAAATCATTATAAATTGTAAAAAAAATCCATACGATGTAATTTATATGCTTGGAATTCTTAATGAGTCTATTTTCAAGAGAGATATACAAGAAAATTATCCGAGACCTGAAATAAGAGATAATTGAACTTTAGTACAGAAGGGTCAGAACTATCTAACAGTGAATCAGGGGTAATTTTGAGGATTAAACTGTATTAATTGGTCAATTCAAAGATTCTGGAAATTTTATGGTAGAAAGGTACATGAGTCTAGTTTCAGGGAAAATTTACAAAACTTGATTTAGAGTTTCGTAGCTCCAGTTATGAATAATTTAGTGAATGTTGCTCAGGAAGTCAGCTTGTAGTGACTTGTGATATATATGTGATTGGCCGAATGTGAGTGTATGTGTGTGTGGCAAAGGATGTATATATGTGTTTCTTATTTTGATTATAAGTGAAATGATCAAGTGAGATATTTGAATAAGGATTAATAAAATTGAATTATTTAATTTAGCTCATGAGCGTAGAGGGACAAGTTCGGATAAAGGGAAAGCTAAAGTGGTTGAATAGCTGACTTATTGTTGCTCAGAAAAGTTCAAGGTAAGTTTTGGGTAATTGAATTTGGTATTTTAATTTAAAATGCCATGATATGCATATATGATAGATGAATGATGTCCCATTGTCCTTACCACAGCAAGGTTATTGAAAAAGAAACCTTATACATGTTGATATATGGCCGAATGGCTATTAGAGAATTAAACAAAGAACAAGATTGGGGATATATGCTTATGTGTGTTTGCTTATTGAGCTGAAAGTTTAGTAAACGAAGTATACATGTACTAGATTTGAATGATGTTACGACACAAAGTCAATGAGCCTGTTATATGTCTATATGTGAATGAGTGGACTTGAATTACAAATGTGATTTTGCTATGAGAAATGTGGTAAAATGTGAATAGATATGCATGAAACTATATGATCTGAATCCGGGTTAAGACCTGAAGGCTATATGCGGAGATTATGTCCGGGTTAAGACCCGAAGGCTATATGCGGAGATTATGTTCGGGTTAAGACCTGAAGGTTATATGCGGAAATTATGTCCGGGTTAAGACCTGAAGGCTATATGCGGAGATTATGTCCGGGGATGGCTATATGTGATGACTATGTCCGGGTAAAGATCCGCTGGCTTTGTGTGGAGATTTTATCCGAGCTAAAGGTCTCAATGATGATATGAGTAGAGTCTAAGATTAAAAGACTTCATAGTAACGATTGCTAATGAATGCACTCAAAGCGTTAAGTTATACAGGTATGTACCCTAAGCTTATATGCAAGCTTGTTTTGGATCAAATCATAAGGTCATTAAACGATTGCATATGTGAGTATGAAATGAGACTATTTATATGATTATAGTACAATTGGTCAATGTGAAAGGTTATGTGAAATTATGCAATATGTTTTTGCTTACATGAGCTCACTATCAAGTGAAAGTTATCTGCCTATTGTATATGATGAGAACGTGTATATTCGGTTAAGGGGTGACATACCCAAAGAAGTGGGAAACAAAAATGCGAACAACTATGTTATAATTTGATTTTTATCCGTTGTCATTACTTAAAACTTACTAAGCATTGTAATGCTTACTCCGTTTACTTTGTTTCCTCTGTTTTATAGATCTCTTTTTGAAGCTATGGACTCAGGGATCGAAGCTTTAATCACCTACACTATTGTCGTTATTTTGGTACATTTGTTAGTTATTTTGGAACAATGGCATGTATAGGCTAATCTCCTTTTGTTGGACCGAATTACATTTTGAGTTGTAATTATTCTAGCCATGCGAAAATGGCTTGCTTAATCTCTAAGTCGAGTATATGTTTTGTTGGAAATATTATGCGACTTGTTACTTTGATGCATGGGTTATATGATGTGATGATGGTATGCTTAATACCTAGAAATTCGATTTCACCTATTGGTAGGTAGTCGCTTTGCAACTTTGATAGTACTCCTATAGTAAATATACGTGATATGGTTGCATTAGTCGAATTACCTCGAAAGTTGGATTGTTCAGATCTAGAAATTAAAGTTGATCGCTAATCGTAATTGATGTTTAACCGAAACTATGTCTTGTATGTATCTATGAACCTCAGTAGGTTGTATTTAGTTATGTAATATCTTAATACCCTATCCCGGCGACGGATAGGGGTATAGGGTGTTACATATGGCATGTATAGTTTAGATAAGTTGAGATATGTTTTTGATTGTATTTATATTATGCCATGTGATATGGCTAGCTTATGGTTGAAATTATGGTTTTGTTTTGATATGGATTATGTGATGAAAAATGGTATGTTTTGGATGCTTTTGAATGACCAAAAGAAATGGTCAATTTGATTTGTGCTTAGTTGTGAATTTGGTATAGTTTTTACTTGAAATGAGATGGATTATAATGAGTTAAGTAACAAATGTTTTCATATGTATTTGGCTTATAATTTGGTATGTTTTGGTTTGATCATTGAGTAGGAATGTAAATGAGGAATATGTGATATGAATTGTACATGATTTGGTTGTGATTTAGCTAAAAATTTGGTATGAAATGCATTGGTTTTGAACTTGTAGGGATGACCCAAAATGGGTGGCATATTGGCCTTGCAAATGGCCTATTTTGTGCCCACATAGGCAGGGACACGAGCGTATGTCTCTGCTATGTTGCTCGAGGGCCATTTCAAAATGAGCCTAGGCAGACCACATGGTCGCACACACGGGCGTGTGCCAGGCCGTGTGGATAAGTCAATATACTTCCATAGCTTGGCATGGCTGAGCACATGGCCTAGACATGGGTGTGTGAGGCCATTTCAAATAGTCACGTGGGCTAGACACATGGGCGTGTGACTAGCCATGTGAGGAAGTTAGTATGTATGCCCTGTTTTGCCACAGCCTAGATTCACGGGCGTGTCTAATGCCGTGTGAGGCACACGGCCTGCCCACATGGGTATGGGACTTTTGAGCTTTGAAAAATGTTTAAGTTTTCAAAAAATATTTGTATGAGCTCAGTTTAGTCCCGACCTTTTTCTAATGCATATTTAAGGTCTAGTTGACCTAAGAAAAGGACTTATGGTTGATGATTGAATATGATATGAGGATGACGTGTATTATGTTGTGAAATGTTAGTAAAAGTTCCAATTTTTCCATTAATGCCTCTTAACCCTAGTCTGGCGATGGATACAGGTTAGGGGTGTTACAATATCACTGCCCAGAAGATCAAGAATTGGTGAAATAGTGGCCAACATTACGACATTTGTAAGTCTATCTTGCGACATCAAGCCTAGTAACAACTCCTCTAGTGGAAATTACTTGTGGGTAACTAAAGGAGAATCACCTCAAGGTCACATTGTTATGCGTCAGTCAACACTTTAATGGATGATATTCTAGTCCTTTCCTACATCCAAAGCTTGATTATCAATGCTATTTTCACTGTATATTCAGAGGACTATGGCCATTTTTTAAATTTCCTTAGAATCTTCTATGACCTCCTTTAGAGGATTAAACTTTTTGATATCCGGGTGATATGAAGCAATAAAATTTATAAAGAACTTGATCAAACCTAAACCGACTAATATCACGATGTTTTTAAGGCAAGCGCACCTGTCGACAGTAGTATAGTCTAGTGATAAGATCGAGTATCATACCCAAGGGAACCGAAAGTACTATTACTCACTTTCTTTCTATTATTTAACCTAAAAAAAAGTGAGGGTTTATTTAAAACTAACTGTAAAACTAACTTAAGAAAAGCAGGAAAAATAAATTGGGAAGAACTTTTAGGGAAAAGCTAATTGATATGATTAATACTTAAGGGAGAATCCACCTAGACTTCACTTGTTATTATTTTCTTGAATTATACGAGTTATTTACTTGACTTGATCCGTAGAGATCCCTAATCTATGCTAAACCCTCCGTCGAGGTGAAGAGCAACTAGGCCTAAGTTGTTAATTAAAGTTCCTTTATTAATTAACTCCCTAGGTTGCATTAATTCGATCTATGATTCCCCATATTAGGTTTGACCCTAATCCGGTAGATTTATGTCGCCCTATCTCTAGGGTTGCATGCAACTCCACTTAATTATGGTAGATCTACTCTTATCACAGGGACTTTTGCTCCTCTGCTTTAAGCACATCCAATTCTTGAATCAATACCTAGGACTATTAAATCAAGGATTAAAAACACATAATTAAGAACAATTCAAGTAATTCTCATAATAATCAAGAATAAATAACAAGATCTGTCTTAGGTTTCATCCCCCTCAAGTATTTGAGGGGTTTAGTTCATAATAATAAAAGAAAACATCTCAGAAGTTATAAAATAACAAATCATAAAAGAAACCAAAAACCCCTGAAGGAATTTAGGAGAATCCTCTATGTTGATGCAGAACTTTGGCTTCTGAGATGAATCGATTGGCTTCTCCCTTCGAGTAATCCCTTGCTTCTACCTGTGGTGTGGCAGAAAGACGAGAGGAAAAGAATATAGAGGGTGTGTAAAAGACGGAAGAAGGCGCCCTCTATGTTGCCTCATGGGGTCTTTATATAGAGAAGTTTTGGGGACTCTTTCTTAGCCTCTAAGCATCCTAATTTGAGTGAAATTCGTCTTTCCTGCGACTAGAACACGCCCGTGTGCCACGCCCGTGTGGGTTTCGACAGAGGCCGTGTGATTCAGCACACCCGTATGCAGTGGCCGTGCTTGTCGGGGCTTTGTTCGTGTGATCTTTGTGAGGCACGCCCGTGTGGCACGGCCGTGTGGCACGGCTTGGCCCTTGTGATTCGTGCATTTTGGCCCATTTTTCACCGTTTTGGGCTCGTTTTCTGTTCTTTCATCTTCCCTAGGCCCTCCTGAGTATAAGATATGAAAAAGAACGATTAAGAGCACCAATTCTCGCTAAATTGATAATAATTCATCCAAAATATAGGCTAAACATGAGGTAAAAATATGTATAAATTAGCGCTTATCAAATACCACCACACTTAAGCCTTTGCTTGTCCTCAAGCAAAATCTCAATCCCTAAAGGAAACCATTCTTCTTAATTCACAATCCTTATCAATAATAATTCAAATTAATCCGCAGGTAGTCATACAATGAAAATTCAATCTAAGAACATTTAAGACTCAATCACTTTAAGTTGAGAATTTTATCATTGAAAACATAAGTCTTTTCCTTCCTTCTAAGTAGTTATCTCTCCATCTTAATTAACAGGAGTTGACATCCTCACTAAAGGTTTACTCTATTCACTCGAAGTGTTTGGGGTTCAAAATTTAAGCACTCCTTAGTCAACCTGAAAAGTTATTACCATAGGCTTGCAAGAAAATCAAATCTCCACCACTATAGTTTGATATGATACATTGATCAAAAGGTCTTTAAATGGTTGTAACGGGGCTTGGTTAGGGGTGTTGTCACAGGCTACAAAAAGAAGGTTAGAATCGAGATTGAACTGAAAAATTATCTAGCTAGAAAAATCTCTATCACTGGAACATATTTCTCAGCTAATTCTTGTGATACTATCATTTCTACCTTGGTAGCCTTAAAATAGAACTATGCAAAAACTTGTCGAACTATTTACAATTTACAATTTATAATCGAATTTCACTGTATGTACTTTATTTTTTTTAAGAACAATTCAAATATTTACAATAAATTGAACAAAACTTTACAATCTAGAACAGAGAATAAAGCTAGATGAAAAATTCAACTCAAATCTCGATAAAAATAGGGGTCAAAATAATTGAATGAAATTCAACAAAAATGGGTTATTGGTTAATAATTAGAGGGTGAGTCAAGGAAAAGGTTGTTAGGCTCAACGGGGTTCACTAGGGGTTAGATTTATGTAGGTAGGCTTTTTCTATGGAGTAAGTGGGTTAAATCCTAGGTGCCTTTATCATTTCAGTATATCAAATCAATGATGTGGTCTCGACATGTATAATCGAAGCAAGTTCTAGAATAACAATTCAGTATTGACTCACTCAAAGCAATAATAAAAGTGAGCACGAAGAAAATATATGCTCAATAGGCTCAAAATCTCACCAGAATTACGGCTTTTGATGTCAATCCTGCGAATTTCAAATCTCAAGATAATGCTTAGAATTAGGGAAAATAACTTATGCAAAAATTGGGGATTCTCAAAAATTTCAACTTATCATGCTTGATTCCCTAATGTTTTAAAGTTTGAATAATCAAAGTACAAGCACCTATATCTTAATTCTCAATATATCGATAGAAATCATAAACTAATCAGAATAAATTCCTAATAGGAGACTGAAGATATTACTATTAGGAAAAGTTCAGGGATTTCAAAGATAGTATAAATAGTAAGTTACCCCCCACACTTAAGATGTACATTGCCCCCAATGTACAAGGAAAATATTAATAACAATAAAAGCATAGCATCATAAGATAGGGAAGGGTATGAAACTCCCTGCTTTGGATGGATTAGTGGAAGAGCTGGTAGGTTTGGCACTGTGTTCCCTTTTTCGTAGAGATTTGAGCTGTAGAGCTCCTTTGAAACTGCGAAGGGGTTTATTAGTCGTGGGAGGTTAAGAAGAAGAGGGATTATTTCGTTAGGAGATAACCGTTATTATAATAAAATAGAAAATTTACTAAAATTCAAAATAAGGAAAAATATAAGAAAATTAAAAGCTGCAAAAAGGAAAAAGAAGAACTAATATTAAAGGTTAAGATTAGTGTGTATTAGGTAGAAAGAGAAAAATAAAAGATAAAATAGAATAAAACAAAAGTAAAAAGAAAAATAAAGTAAAATAAAATAAAAATAACAAAAAGAGGATCTAATCCTCTGGTGGGTGTCGTGGTGGTGGGACGATGCCAAGGTGTTGACATATGTGTGTTAAGGTGGCGTCGATGTAATCGAGGCGCTGCTCAAAGTGGTCCAGGCACTCGGATATGTCAACACTGGAAGCTGCCGTCTGCTGTGATCGTGTAGGGCGTGGTGGCTCAGTTGGCGCATCCTCGGCTGGTGGTGGCGATGGGACATCATCAGGAATGTCCTCTGGATCCTCGCCTTCTTGGACAAGGCAGAAGTGAAAGTGGTCGCCACCGAGTCATCTCTCGACCATCCTCATCGAAAGCATGCTCTGGATGCCCTGGGAGGACATCTGGCCAAGTAAGGTGTAGGAGGAGGTCTGGGCTGTAGTGTTAAATAGGCCAAAGTAATGGCCTAGTCGAGTGATGTACAGGCCCATGGATACGACTCCCTTGTGGTACCTCTCGGTCTGATGTTGCATGGCGAGTGCGATGAAATATGCAAGGTCAATGGGGTGGCCATTCGCCATGCACCATAAGAAGTAGACGTCGTGTGTGTTGACGACGCCTGTGCTCTCTCGGCGACCTGTAATAGTATGAGCTAGGAGTGCGTGGATATACCTGAGAGAGGGAGGGATAGCGGAGGCTTTGCTGACGCTGGGGTTGTATAGTTGTCTTCCTGGGGTAATCTCTTTCCAGCAATCAAGGGGTCGGATATGGATGCGCCTAGAAAGGGTGGGGAAACTCTCCTCAGCCATAAACTGATCGGTGTAAAGGCTGAGTGCCACACCGAATTCGGGGACACTGAGTTGTCGAACAAGTCCTCCCAAGCGAAATTGGACCGTCCCAGGATCGTCGAACTGTGTCATCACCGTCTGAAGGTGGAATGTAGCATAGAACTCGAGAGTGAGTTCAAGGTACATGGGCTCCACGATCTGAAAGAACTAGTCCTATGGGTCGGTGGTGAGCAGGGCCCGGATATCATCTACCAGGCGTACTTGCTCGAGGGCCCTCCAGTCGATGCATTGGCCCATCGTGATATTGCGCGCACGCAGCAGCTGGTAGCGTTCTTCTTGGGAGTCTTGTGAAAAAGTAAGAAATGGGTGGTGCACCTCGGAAGTGGGCCTAGTCGAAGAACTTCCTGGCCCCTTTCGTTTCTTAGAGGCGGGGACGGCAGCTTTCCTGGCTCGGGAAGATGACATGGGATCTATAAAATAAAAAAACAGTAATTGATATTAAAATATAAGAAAAATAAGAAATGCAAATAATGAAAAATAAAGAGGCTGAGTAATGAAATAAAATAATTCCTAATATGAATGAGAATTAACCTTGGTAGTAGAATCTAATCATTTTTAAAATTTGCATAAGGATTCCTTTTATGAATTAATGTATATATACTAAACTAAGCACAAAATGGTATATTTATGTGTGTTTAAGTGGCATATTTTCAATGTGTATTAGGTGGCAACTAATTATGATGTTAAATGGCATAAAATTGTGAAATGGAATCTAAATGACAAACCAAATTAAAAATTCTAAACTATTATAGATTATTCTCTATTTCCTAGTTCTCTAATAGCCTAAGTCAATAATATTAATAAATAAATAAAATAATAATAGAATGTAATGTAAAAAATTGCAGTAAAAATAAAATAAATGAGAAAAGGGGGAAAATAGAACCAAATTTGGTGTCACACAGTCGTGGGTACTGTTGCACGGGAGTGTGGATCGTGGAAATCTAGTGTGGTGGTGTTTGGAGGGCTGGGGTGGTGTTTTTGGAGGTTTGGGGAGGTTTTGAGGGAAAAAGCTTAGGGTTTAGATGAAATGGGAAGGGAGAAATGGCCCTGTATATATACATTTTGGGTCACACGGGCATATCGCACGCCCGTGTGAGTCGTGTTGAGCCCGTGCTTTTCGAAAATTAGAGGTTTTTGGCATGCCACGTTCGATGAGCACGCCCGTGTTTCCTTTGAGCATGGCTGTGGAGATTAGTCCTTCGTTAAACGCATGGGCGTGGTAAGGTATACACGGCCGTGTTTGAATTGACAGTAGCTTCCACAGGTTTGTGGCACGGGCATGTGGATCTATGTTTGCCCGTGTGGAAGTTGCAGGGTTGCCACGGCCATATCGCACAGCTGTGTGGTTTTATCGAAAGCCCGTGTTTTGGGGAAACGGTACTCTGTTTGCACACGGTCTGCCCACACGATCATGTCTCTGCTTTTCGGTATGCGCACGGCCTTAGGCACGCCCGTGTGCCTGGCCGTGTGGTCCATATTTTCTGCAAAAAAAGTGTTAGTTTATGCAATAAAACCATGAAAAAAATTTTAAAAAAAAGGAGGTTACTATGTTAGTGCTCGGGTTGCCTCCCGAGAAGTGCTTATTTAGAGTCTAAGCTCGACTCTTCCTAGAGATGTCAAGAAGAAACGGGATGGAGCCTAAGCTCCTCCTTGTTTTCTACAAAATTCTCAATTTTATAATGTTTTAGCCTATGGCCATTTACCTTGAAAGTACTGTGGTTGGGGTGTGTTACCTCGACAGTGCCATATGGAAAGACTTTGAGAACGGTAAACGGACCTGACCACCTTGATTTGAGTTTTCCAGGGAATAGTTTCAATCTTGAGTTGTAAAGTAGAACGAGATCACCTGTTTCGAACTGCTTAGGTTGTTTTAGCCTTTTATCGTGACGTCGTTTCACGGCTTCCTTATATAATAGTGAATTTTCGTACGCGTTGTAGCGCCATTCATCTAGCTCATTTAGCTGTAGAAGTCTCTTTTCACCTGCACTTTTAAGATCAAGGTTTAGAAATTTTATAGCCCAGAATGCTTTATGCTCGAGTTCAAATGGTAGATGACAATTTTTTCCATAAACGAGTTTATAAGAAGATGTTCCTATGGGTGTTTTAAATGTAGTTCTGTAAGCCCATAGTGCATCATCTAATTTTCTAGACCAGTCCTTCCTATTTGATTCTATCGTTTTTTCTAGGATGCGCTTCAGTTTTCTGTTTGTCACTTCGACTTGGCCGCTAGTTTGTGGGTGGTAGGGGGTGGCTGTTCTGTGGTGTACTTCATACCTTCTTAAAATTTTTTCAAATTGGGTATTGCAAAAATGTGTGCCCCTATCATTTATGATTATCCTAGGTGTTCCAAATTGAGAAAAAATCTTCTTCAAAAATTGTACTACCATTCTAGCATCATTTGTAGGTAAGGCTTGAGTTTCTACCCATTTTGACATGTAATCTACTGCTACTAGTATGTACTTATTTCCGAATGAATTAGGGAAGGGTCCCATGAAGTCTATACCCCATACATCAAATATTTCACATGAAAGTATATAGTTTTGAGGCATTTCATTAAGTTGGGAGATATTACCTGTTCGTTGGCATTTATCACAAGAAGTTACATACTTGTTGGCATCTCTGAAAAGTGTAGGCCAGTAAAAACCTGATTCGAGAACTTTATGGGCGGTTCTGGTTCCATTGTGGTGTCCTCCTGTGGGTCCTGAGTGGCAATGTTCCAAAATTTGATATGCCTCTATGTCATCAACGCACTTTCGTATGACCTGATCTGCGCAAATTCGAAAAAAAAAAGGATCTTCCCAAAAGTAGTTTTTCACATTAGCAAAGAATCGCTTCTTTTGCTGATGGGTTAGCCCTTTTGGGGTTATATTGGCTGCTAAATAATTTGCAAAATTGGCAAACCAAGGAAGTGTCGTACCTGCTAAAGTTAGGAGTTGTTCTTCAGGGAACATATCATTTATCTTTTCAAGGTACCTGGGTTGTGTATTTTCTAGTCTCGAGAGGTGATCTGCTGCTAAATTTTTGGCTCCTTTCTTGTCTTTAATTTCCAAGTCGAATTCCTATAAAAGTAAAATCCATCTTATTAACCGAGGTTTTGCATCAGGTTTGGCTAAGAGATAACGAAGAGCTGAATGGTCAGTAAAAACAATGACTTTTGACAAGATTAAATAAGATCTGAATTTATCAAAAGCAAAGATAACAGCTAGTAATTCTTTTTCCGTGGTGGTGTAGTTGGCTTGAGCAGCTGTCAATGTTCTGCTGGCATAGTAGATCGGTTGGAAGTGCTTGTCCCTTCGCTGTCCTAAAACTGCACCTACGGTAAAATCATTTGCATCGCACATTAGTTCAAAAGGTAGATTCCAATCAGGTGAAATCATAATTGGAGCGCTGACTAACTTGTCTTTAAGGGTGCTAAAGGACTCTAAACATTCTTGGTCGAAGTTAAAAGGTATGTCTTTTTCTAGCAATTTAGTTAAAGGCTTAGCTATTTTAGAAAAGTCCTTAATGAATCTACGATAAAAACCGGCATGTCCTAAAAAACTTCTTATAGCCTTAACTGAACTGGGAGGGGGTAGTTTCTCAATAGTTTCAACTTTAGCTTTGTCTACCTCTATTCCTCTATTAGAGATTTTATGTCCTAGTACAATACCTTCCTGAACCATGAAATGACATTTTTCCGAATTTAGCACAAGATTTGTTTCTTTACATCTTATCAAAACAAGTTTCAAATTATTTAGACAGTGTTGGAAAGAGTTACCGAAAACGGAGAAATCGTCCATGAATACCTCTATGATATCTTCCACAAATTCGTTAAAAATAGCTAGCATGCATCGCTGAAAAGTAGCAGGAGCGTTACATAAACCAAAAGGCATTCTACGATATGCAAACGTACCATATGGGCATGTGAACGTCGTCTTTTCTTGATCTTCTGGAGCTATCAGAATTTGGAAGTAACCGGAGAGGCCATCTAGGAAGCAATAATACATGTGACTGGCTAATCTTTCTAACATTTGATCGATAAAGGGCAAAGGAAAATGATATTTTCGAGTGGCGTCATTCAGCTTTCGGTAATCTATGCATACTCTCCATCCTGTGACTGTTCGTGTTGGCACAAGTTCTTCTTTGTCATTGGATACCATGGTTAGCCCACCTTTCTTAGGGACAACCTGCACAGGGCTTACCCAAGAACTATCAGAAATAGGATAAATGATACCTGCATCAAGAAGTTTAATTACCTCAGCCTTTACGACTTCCTTCATGTTAGGATTTAATCGTCTCTGAGCTTGTACTGCTGGTTTATATTCATCTTCCATTAAAATCTTGTGAGTACAAAAAGAGGGATTAATTCCCTTGATATCTGAAATTTTCCAGGCTATGGCTTGCTTATGTTTTCTTAGTACCTGGAGCAGTTCTTCCTTTTCTTTAGACCTTAAATTTGATGCAATAATGACCGGTAAAGTTGAGTTCTCCCCTAAAAAGGCATATTCTAAGTGTTCTGGCAGTTGTTTTAACTCTAGTTTAGGGGATTCCTCAATGGAAGGTTTTTGTCTGAGCTTATCATGCATTTTTAAATTCTCATAGCTTATATGTCTAGTGATAGTTTCGCTAGAGTCTAATTCTTTTCTTACCTTCTCCACTTCTAAGGAGGTTCCCCCCTCTCCCTGAATAAGACACAATTCCAGAGTGTCGGTGATAGAGATTTCCTGCAAATTATCTTGAACAAAGTAATCAACCATATCAACAAAATAACAAGAATCATCTTGTTCTTTGGAAAATTTCATGGCATCATAGCTTTTAAAAATGACTTCCTCTTCACCAACTCTAAGAACTAATTTACCATCTCCTACATCAATGATAGCTCTAGCAGTGGCTAAAAATGGGCGTCATAAAATTAAAGGTACGTCAATGTCCTCATCCATGTCAAGCACAACAAAATCTACAGGGAATATAAATTTATCGACTTTTACTAGTACATCTTCAATAATTCCCCTAGGATACTTAACAGATCTATCAGCTAATTGGATGCTCATCCTAGTGGGTTTAGGTTCCCCTAGACCTAGTTGTTTGAACATTTTATAAGGCATGAGATTAATACTTGCACCTAAATCAGCCAATGCTTTATTAATAATTAAGCTACCAATTAGACAAGGGATAGTAAAACTCCCTGGGTCCTTTAGTTTTGTTGGCAGTTTATTTTGGAGAATGGCTGAACATTCCTCGTTGAGTTCCACTGTGGCTAATTCTTCCAATTTTCTTTTGTTCGTCAGGAGTTCTTTTAGGAATTTCGCGTATTTCGGCATCTGTGAAATTGCTTCAACAAAGGGTAAGTTAATATGTAATTGTTTAAAAAGTTCAAGAAACTTACCGAATTGGGCGTCTGTTTGGTCCTTCTTTAACCTTGCTGGGTATGGGATGCGCGGTTTGTACTCCCTGAGTGTTGGAGTGGTGTCATCCTTAGATTCCTCTACTTTATCCTTCAGCAGTTCGTGAGCATGCTTCTTTTCTGGTTCTACTAGCACTTTACCATCTCTTAGAGTGATTGCTTTCACATGTTCTCTGGGATTTGGTTCAGTGTTGCTTCAAAGCCCGCCATGAGGTCTTTCTGAGATTAATTTTGCAAGCTGACCGATTTGGTTCTCGAGTCCTTGGATAGAGGCCTGTTGATTCTTTAATGCTGTTTCAATGTTTTGGAAACGAGTTTCTGAGGCGGCCATGAATTTAGTGAACATGTCCTCAAGGTTCGACTTCTTTTCTTGTTAAGGCGGTGGCTGCTGGAATACCGGAGGCTGTTGTCTTTCATTTCCTTCTCCTCCCCATGAAAAATTTGGGTGATTTCTCCAACCTGCATTATAAGTATTACTATAAGGATTATTTTGAGGTCTAGAATTATTACCCATATAATTGGCTTGTTCGGCTTCCATGTTGTGTAGATGGTCTGAATTAAACATATTTCCTGGGGCTGCATCACATTGCATCACTGATTGAGCTTGCGTGGAACCAACAAAATTATCAAATTTTTTATTTAAAAGTTCTACTTGGTTAGTGAGCATAGCAACAGCATCAATATTATAGACTCCTGCGGCTTTCGTCGGCTTTGTCCTCATGACTTGCCATTGATAGTTATTCAATGACATTTCCTCAATAAATTCGTAAGCTTCGTCAGGTGTTTTATTATTGATGGTTCCACCTGCGGCTGCATCGATCATCTGCCTAGTTGATGGGTTTAACCCATTGTGGAAAGTTTGAATCTGTAGCCATAAAGGTAATCCGTGGTGAGGGCATCTTCTTAAAAGATCTTTGTACCTTTCCCAGGCATCATAAAGTGTTTCTAAATCCATCTGCACAAAAGAAGAAATATCGTTTCGTAATTTAGCAGTTTTAGCAAGGGGAAAATATTTAAACAAAAATTTTTCAGACATTTGGTCCCATGTAGTAATTGAGCCTCGTGGTAGAGAGTTTAACCACTGTTTTGCCTTATTTCTTAGGGAAAATGGAAATAGCCTTAGGCGAATGGCGTCATCAGTAATGCCATTGATTTTAAAAGTGTCGCATAGTTCCAAAAAATTGGCTAGATGTGAGTTGGGATCTTCATCCTGTAAACCGTCAAACTGCACAAGTTGCTGAATCATCTGAATAGTACTAGGTTTTAATTCAAAATTATTAGCAGCGATAGCAGGTCTAACAATACTAGTTTGAGTACCAATCACACTAGGTTTAGCATAATCATACATAGTACGCGGAGCTTCTTCTGGTTCAGCGGGTAGTGCTGGAGGTTGGTGAATATTTTGATTTGCGGCCATCTCTTCAGTAGGTTCTGGCTCTTGCTCAAGTTCCTGCTCTGGATAATGTAAACTTCGTCTAATTTCTCTACGATTTCTGCGGACTATAGCTTCCAAATCTTCGTCAAAAAGGAGTGGTCCTGACGGGTTGCTTCTAGTCATAAACTAGAAAAACCTAAAAAGAAAAGAAAAGAAAATAAAATAAAATAATTAAAAGAAAGAAAAAAATAACAATAAAAATAAAAATAATTAAATAAATAAATAATGGCTAAAGTAGTAGAAATCGAGCTTTCGTAATATTTCAGTTAAATCCCTGGCAACAGCGCCAAAAACTTGATATCTGCGTGATATGAAGTAATAAAATTTATAAAGAACTTGATCAAACCTAAACTGACTAATATCACGACGTTTTTAAGGCAAGCGCACCTGTCGACAGTAGTATAGTCTAGTGATAAGATCGAGTATCGTACCCAAGGGAACCGAAAGTACTATTACTCACTTTCTTTCTATTATTTAACCTAAAAATTAAGTGAGGGTTTATTTAAAACTAACTGTGAAACTAACTTAAGAAAAGCAGGAAAAATAAATTGGGAAGAACTTTTAGGGAAAAGCAGTTTAGATAAGTTGAGATATGTTTTTGATTGTATATATATTATGCCATGTGATATGGCTAGCTTATGGTTGAAATTATGGTTTTGTTTTGATATAGATTATGTGATGAAAAATGGTATGTTTTGGATGCTTTTGAATGACCAAAAGAAATGGTCAATTTGATTTGTGCTTAGTTGTGAATTTGGTAAAGTTTTTACTTGAAATGAGATGGATTATAATGAGTTAAGTAACAAATGTTTTCATATGTATTTGGCTTATAATTTGTTATGTTTTGGTTTGATCATTGAGTAGGAATGTAAATGAGGAATATGTCATATGAATTGTACACGATTTGGTTGTGATTTAGCTAAAAATTTGGTATGAAATGCATTGGTTTTGAACTTGTAGGGATGACCCAAAATGGGTGGCATATTGGCCTTGCAAATGGCCTATTTTGTGCCCACATAGGCAGGGACACGAGCGTGTGTCTCTGCTATGTTGCTCGAGGGCCACTTCAAAATGAGCCTAGGCAGACCACATGGTCGCACACACGGGCGTGTGCCAAGTCGTGTGGATAAGTCAATATACTTCCATAGCTTAGCATGGCTGAGCACATGGCCCAGACATGGGTGTGTGAGGCCATTTCGAATAGTCACGTGGGCTAGACACATGGGCGTGTGACTAGCCATGTGAGGAAGTTAGTATGTATGCCCTGTTTTGCCACAGCCTAGATTCACGAGCGTGTCTAATGCCGTGTGAGGCACACGGCCTGCCCACATGGGTATGGGACTTTTGAGCTTTGAAAAATGTTTAAGTTTTCAAAAAATATTTGTATGAGCTCAGTTTAGTCCCGACCTTTTTCTAATGCATATTTAAGGTCTAGTTGACCTAAGAAAAGGACTTATGGTTGATGATTGAATATGATATGAGGATGACGTGTATTATGTTGTGAAATGTTAGTAAAAGTTCCAATTTGTCCATTAATGCCTCTTAACCCTAGTCCGGCGATGGATACAGGTTAGGGGTGTTACAATATCACTGCCCAGAAGATCAAGAATTGGTGAAATAGTGGCCAACATTACGACATTTGTAAGTCTATCTTGCGACATCAAGCCTAGTAACAACTCCTCTAGTGGAAATTACTTGTGGGTAACTAAAGGAGAATCACCTCAAGGTCACATTGTTATGTGTCAGTCAACACTTTAATGGATGATATTCTAGTCCTTTCCTACATCCAAAGCTTGATTATCAATGCTATTTTCACTGTATATTCAGAGGACTATGGCCATTTTTTAAATTTCCTTAGAATCTTCTATGACCTCCTTTAGAGGATTAAACTTTTTGATATCCGCATGATATGAAGTAATAAAATTTATAAAGAACTTGATCAAACCTAAACCGACTAATATGACGACGTTTTTAAGGCAAGCGCACCTGTCGACAGTAGTATAGTCTAGTGATAAGATCGAGTATCGTACCCAAGGGACCGCAAGTACTATTACTCACTTTCTTTCTATTATTTAACCTAAAAATTAAGTGAGGGTTTATTTAAAACTAACTGTAAAACTAACTTAAGAAAAGCAGGAAAAATAAATTGGGAAGAACTTTTAGGGAAAAGCTAATTGATATGATTAATACTTAAGGGAGAATCCACCTAGACTTCACTTGTTATTATTTTCTTGAATTATACGAGTTATTTACTTGACTTGATCCGTAGAGATCCCTAATCTATGCTAAACCCTCCGTCGAGGTGAAGAGCAACTAGGCCTAAGTTGTTAATTAAAGTTCCTTTATTAATTAACTCCCTAGGTTGCATTAATTCGATCTATGATTCCCCATATTAGGTTTGACCCTAATCCGGTAGATTTATGTCGCCCTATCTCTAGGGTTGCATGCAACTCCACTTAATTATGGTAGATCTACTCTTATCACAGGGACTTTTGCTCCTCTGCTTTAAGCACATCCAATTCTTGAATCAATACCTAGGACTATTAAATCAAGGATTAAAAACACATAATTAAGAACAATTCAAGTAATT